>CM060943.1:962933380-965433380 GCA_030765085.1 Allium cepa
CATTTCAAACTTGTATAGAACTTCTTTTATACTTCAAACACCTTCAAAATCCTTTTCTTCCGGCAATAGATTCAACAAGGTGAGACTTACCTTATATAACAAAGATATATAACTTTGTTTAAATTTGATTACTCTTTTAAATATCAATTCATTCAAATTTGTACGATGTACACTTATCATCCATATGTTATACCAATCTGATCGCTCACTCGATCACACAATTTCACTTCCGAACTAGTATCGTCCACCCGACTTTCTAGTGCAGACTCAGATCTGGTTTCTTGATCGAAAACTGTCATTCTCCTTGCATAACCATAACTATGAAAGAGAATATCCAGAACCAATCAACAATCCATATCCAGGTTCGCCGTCGAAAATCGAGTGAAAAATCCCAACTCGGATCGATAAGCTATCTCGAAATTCTATGCTCGAATCTAGATCAAATCACTATGCAAATAGAATAATATACGTACATCCTACGTAATTATCTTCATTGATTATCACTAAATCAATTTCTCTTTCTATTCACATTTCCTTTAATTTCTATCCACATATTTACAATTGCTTCAATTCCATTCGATTATCACTTCAATTCTTATCTCAGTTGGGTATTTAATCAATAACAGTTTGAACTCCGACCAGTTTATATCTAGAAAATAACTTGAAAATTTTAAAAATAGATAAGTAGTTGAAAAATAGTTATTAGTTTGCAAAATAGATATAAAATAGTTAAGTAATTGTAAAATAGTTGAAAAATAGCAAATAGCTATAGAAATTTTTAAATAATTGCAAAATAGTTGTAAAATGGTAACTAATTTGTAAAATAGTTGAAAAACAGTAATTGGGTTATAAAACAGTTGAAAAATTGTTAAATAGTTCCAAAATAATTGTAGAATAAATATAAAATAATTTGGCTTTGAAAAAGAAAGGCTGTATATATTAAATAGCTTGGAAAAAATAATTTTATATTAAAACAATTTATATTGAAATTAGTCTAGAGTCAAAACTGGTCACTTCCCCATCAATTCAATTTAAATTTACCTCTTCCATTTAAATTGACTCAATTCCAATTTGAATAACTTCAATTTCCGTTGAAATTGATTTAACCCAATTCAAGTTGAATCGATCCTGATTTCTTTCCCAATTTAAATCAAATTCCATTTGATTTTAAACCTATTCAACTTTAATTATAATTTTCAAATTATTCCAAACAATTTGGACTAATATCAATTGGATCCACTTCAATTTCAAATCATTTAATTCTGAATCCATTTCAAATTTATCTTCATTTAATTTTAATTTGGTTGTATTTCTATTACCACTTAATTTAATTCCAATTCAAAATTTCAATTTGGTTGTATTATATTACTTCTTAAATTTAATTCCAATAATTTAACAACCAATCACCTTAATATTTATTAGAAGGAAATATTGCTTTATATATCAAAATATATTTTTATATAAAATCATTTAAAACCTTTATATAAGAAAATAACAAGTATGCTCTCATATATATATATACACACACTCAACTCATCCTAGAGTACTATGGACTCTATTTAAGGAGTAATCCCCACCAGAGCCAAGGTTCTCACTTAACCTTTCAGCTTTGATACTAACTGTAACGACCTGAAATTTCCGATCCTGAAAATTCCAGATAGTTAGGAAAAAGAAGAAAGAGATAGAAGAATAAGAAGAACAGAAACACTAACATCTCACATTCACAGCGGATAAAATATAATAACAAATAATAACAGTTTACAAAAGAATACTATATCTATCGATTACATTTTAATACATCAGAGTTACACACATACTCAAACACTGGACATATACAAATCAACATGTCTCAGATAATCAGAAATATATTACAGCGAAAACATTCCATACGTCCCTGCCATCCAGCTCGCCTCCTGAGCTCTGGAACGTCCTTACCTGAAAATCTGTAATACTCGGTCTGACCCGAGCATTACATCAAAGTAACACCCGGGTCAGGCTGGAAACCAGCGTGAGTAAACTCATCTAATATGAAATTCCAATGCATAGAACTCATTTGAAACCCCGAGGTAACTCGTATCAATTTACAAAGTCACAATTTATTATAAACATCACTTATTCCACACATCCATTTTCTAAGTACCAAGATTTAGATTTAAATAGTCCAATTCATTTAAATCACATCATTCCAGCCTATAGTTTTAACATACCAATCTACAAAAATTCGAAGTGGTTTTGGGTATTTCCTAATACCCGACCCCGGTCCCTACGAGTCTCATGTCATCCTAACCTAAGTTATCCAAATGAAATACACAACATTTCATATCAGAGATATCAACTCATTCAAAGCATTCAGTACTATTCAAACATCCATAAGCAAAGCTTGATCGCTACCAAAATTAATTTAATTAATTCTAATTGAATTTCTAACCTCAATCACTTAGATTTCTTCACTTGTCATTATTTCAAATCAATCATCCCTTCATTATTCATCTTAATTAATCACCCCGGATTAATTATTCTTCAATTACATTTAAGTAATTATCTTTAATTAATTATACAAATTTATTATTCTTAACCAAAACAGTAATTAATTTTTTTATTACTTCACACATTAATTAAATATAATTAATTGCATTAATCCTCAATTACTTATATCGTTTAATTTCTCATAAATCACTTTTATTGATTAATCAATCTTAATTAATCATTCTTTAATTACATCATTAATTATATAAACTAATGATTTCTAATTACATTTCAATTTATCCTAATCTAAATTAATTACATTAAATAATTAATCATTAATTAAGCCACAAATATTAATCACTCTTGATTTATCTCATCCTGTAATTATCTACCTTTTTATTTACTTCATTAAATAAATTAATTACTCCTTAATTTATTATCTTAATTAATCTCTTGATTAATTACACATGTAATTACACCCAATTTACTTCTATTAACAAATCATCATTCAACCAATCACATCCAGTAATTATTTATTAATTACTTCCCTACGTAATTATATTTTATTAACTACATTAAATAATTACCTATCAAACCACCCAATTTATTCTATTTATATTTTAGAATCCCAAATTATACTTACCCAATCATAACACAACACAATTTAATTCCCAAATTTATCCTTCATAGTATATAAATTAAATACATCATCAATTATGAAAATAATTTCTATATTGCGAGGAATCCAGTTGGATCCCTCCAACCTGTTTCCCTGCATCCACAGATGTTAGCACAATACCAATTCCTCTTCGAGGTGGAATATCGCGGTATATGGGATTTATATAATATCATCCGCTACTCGGCGCATAGGGTCTAATCCGCTATATAATACGGGAAATCAATCACCCAATATATACTATATACTACTATATATAATATAGCACATCAATTCAATTCAACCATTCAATCAATCATTTAAATTTAACCATTTAAATTTAAATAGAAATCCAGAAGAGTGAGATTAACTCGCCTTTAATTTGTCTGCGACCCATTTTCATTTCGCCTTGTTTCTTCACATTATTGACCTTGTATAAATATTAGATGATTTTATTAATATTCGAACAATTTGAATAATTAATTTCAATTTGATAAATTTAATTTAACTAACAAATAATTTATTTTAGCTAATCTTCCTATAATAAATAATTCTTAGGAACAAAATAATTAAGTTTCAAGTTACAAAAATAATTAAATAAGTCAATCTCTTTAATACATATATTTAAAATAACATTTAAAATTTGTACACTTATTTTATCTTATCCTTGAAATTATAAAATAAATCATAGACTTCAAAAATCTATCTTCACATAAACATCGAACTCCTCCCAGATTCACGATTTGCTCTGAGCTCGCCTGAGCACCTCACGGTGGCAAACCTCTAAAACCCTCACCTTGAAGCCTCCTCAGCCACTCACCTCGCGAGCTTCCCTCCTTTACTAATTCGTTCTCCAGCAACTCACTCATGAACTCGAGTCACCATGCCTCGCAACTGAAGTCGCCCACCCATCGAACTCAAGTCCCATGCATTCGCCAAAATCACCAACCCTTTTCGCATGTAAACCCTTGAAGCCGATTGAAATTGAGCAACGGTTCGAGTTGATTTTCTCTCGTTTTCATTTTTTTAATTGATTCGATTTCATTCATCTCGAATTTGAGGGAGGAAGGGGAAAGAGAACCCACGATATCACCTCCGAGCTTGAATTGAACTCGACTTCAAATTCGAGCGCTGCCCCACCTTTTTCTCGGCTCGAATTGATTTTGAAGAACTGAAAAGGAAGAGAGGTAAATAAAGAAGTATCGTCCATAAAGCTTTTTGGGGAAGACAACGATTTAAAGTTGAAGAAGGGCGGCTCATATCAGTGTATAGGGTAGCTGAGTTGAAGGGATAGGTTGGCTGATGGAATGTAATAGGATTTGACTTAGGAATTTTATAATATTATTTAATTCCAAAATATCTCGTTTAACATATCTCAAAATTCCGAACCCCTATTGAGGCATGTCGCCTGACGTTCCTAATGTTATACCCCTATTCCGAACGCAATGGAACAAGTTTTGAGTTCTAATTCGATCGTATTCCGAACGCAATGGAACAAGTTTTGAACCCAGTTATTATATTAAATTTCGAAAAAAAATTCTGCGTGTTTATCTACCGTACGGCCACACAACAACTCCAAACATTACGAAAATTAAAATCCGATAATAATAAAATATTACGGATCCAATGGAACTGTTTTCGTCGAATTCCGAGACTGTGCCTCGGAAGGCTATTTTTAATTAACAATTTAAATGATATATTATTAAAATTGAACAAATCACCTTTAAATTAAATTTCAACTATTCTATTATCTTCGGTATCATCATTATAAATTTTATAAGCCTTCAAATTATTTTTAGTAGGCTTAAAACTCCATGTTCAACATTTTACCCAATTTCAAATTATATAATTCAATAAATTTAATTATCTAGTAAATAGTGATATTTGGAATTCAAGTTAAAATTAACCTTTCAAATATTTAAAATCAACTAAATATTCCAATCTAAATTGTTCAAAATTCTGGGTCGTCACAGTTGTCGATTGGCATAAATCCTTAGCATCCATCGCTCGTTGGATCGCTTTCGGTTTGGATTTTTGCCCTCTTTGGGCTAGGCTGATTTTTGCCTGGCAGAAAAATCCAAATGTCTGGTTGAAAAATCCAGATGTCTAGTAGGGGTCCCTAAAAAAAATTAACAAATGTAGAAAAAAATGGCTAAAACAAAATCCAAACGTCTGGTTAAATCCAACCAGACGTCTGGTCCCATGCAATTTTGCCTATTTTAGCTGTTTTTGAGTGGATTTCCAATTTTTATCGATTTTTGTTGATCCGGTTAGTTGTTGTTATTGTTATCGACTTTGATGACTTCATTTATGGATTTTTTGGAATATCCATTTGATGGATTTGATATTGATTTTTATGATCTTCATTCACGTCGTCGAATGTGGATTTTGGTGATAGATTATTTTTACAATCATTTCTATGATTTGTCACTTTAAAATACAAAGGTTTTTATACTAGTAGTAAATACTAAAAACTCTTTCACGAAAACGATTTCAACACTATTTTTAATACAAAGCTTGTTTTTAAAATCGTTTTCTAATCTATTAGTATATACAAACCTTTACCTCATTCGTATGAGAAATCTAATTAAACGAATTAGCAAAACAAGTGGTATGAAACGCTTGCGTTTACTTCATCGGTTAATTCTTAGACTTATTCGATCGAAATCTTACGATAATTTTCAAGTGGAAATCTACAATCTGTTCATAAATATTTAAGTTAAGCCAGTGGTTATGGGACATGAAGCCCAACTCATTTATTTACTAGCTTAGTGTAATTTACACTTATTTTCGAGTGGAAGTCAACAATTTGTTCATAAATATTTAAGTTAAGCAATGGTTATGGGACACGAAACCTAACTCATTTATTTACTAGCTTAGTGTAATTTACACTTATCGATCAATGAAGATCATTTTGTGATTTAGACAAGAGATGTGCAATGTCTCTCTGTCCGCATGGGGGACTAAACCTCATTTATGGAGTTTCAGCTCGAAATTGGTGGGGTAGCAACACATGGTCTTCGGGCCGCTTGTGGAGCCTTGGCTCAAACTTGATGGTAAGCGACCATGGAATAGCGTTTCGTTTGTGATACACGTGTTGGTGAGTTTTCATGCTCCCGTTTGTGATAGGCATCCCTTCTTTTGTGATTTCTGGATTTCTAATTGATGATTTCTGGAATTTGTGTTTCACCTATTTTTGTGATTCTTATCGATAAGCTTTATCAATATTTGAGGTAAGGTGAATAAGCAAAAGAATATGACATTCTTTTTGGTGTTTTTGAGAAAATTTAAGATATTATATGATGTTTGTTATTATCATATATTTTACATCCTATTTCTTATCCTTTCTCGTTTTATATGATATTTATAGCTAGACTGATTCGTTTATTATTTTTCTTCTTAAATAATACTCGGGCCAGACCGAGGTGTTTCAGATGCTTCCACTTGACTTCTTAGCAGGGACTAGCTTCCGATTTTTAGCTAACTACTTTAGCTCAGTAGTTTTTTTGTTTTTATACATTCGAGATAGAAACTCCTTGATGTACAAATATTATTTTGTCTTGCACTTGTAATTATTATTTTGGGATGTAGTGGATCTTGTACGACCGCTACTTTGATGTACACTTCTATGTGGTATATTCATATCTTTTTCCATCTTAGTGATATGAATATCAATGACTTATTTGTGTTATGCTTATTTTATATTTGTTTCCGAAGATTACATAGCTACTATGTAGTAGTTTTGAGTTTGTAATTGATGTGTCAGATTTCCTCTTGAAACGAAATGCATGTAATACTACCTGACATATCGATACTCGCACAAAGCAATTACAAAGATGGTCGCTCCCCAATAGCCTTATTCTTCGTGCTAGTCGATGGCGTTACTCTGTAGTGTTCTTGGCTAGTGTGAGTATAGAGGTGGGCGTCACAGCTTGGTATCAAAGCCAAACTTCGAAACAATGTGGAATAATCTAGCAAGGATCATTGTCCTAAGTCTCTCTTGGGAATCGTGCCTTAGAATTTAATTCGAGTCATAGGACCCGTTACATCCTTTTTTTTATGATGCTTTGTCTTACCAATCAAGCTTATTTGGATTCATTTTGAGATTAACCTTTTTCCTCTTCATTCTTTCTTTCTTTCTTAAAGAAGAAGAGATGGTTATACCTAACAGGCCTAGCATTAGTCAATCTAGTGGTCCTCCTCTAGATGGTGTATTCATGTCTACCAAACAACTTTTGGATCCTGTAAAGAATCAAAGGTTTATCTATGCTTTGATAAGAACCCTAAAAAGGTTTTATCTCTGAAATTAGAAGTGCCTTTTGACCAGCTTGTAGATATCACTCTTCGATTTGAAGAGTTGTGGGTGATTATAAGAACTTCAACAACAACAAGAAGAGGCCTATTAAGTTCAAAGGCCCTAATCCCAACAAGAAAGGGAAGCAAGCAACTTCGGTATCAAAGACTCCTATGTCTAGTCGTGGACAATGCTACAATTGTGGTTCTACGGACCACTATGCAAATAGGTGTTCGAAACCCCTTTTTGTCATCATTGCAAAAGTTCCGGTCATCTTATATCTACATGTCCCATACTTCAAAGTAAGAGAGAGGGAGAGATGAATGTTGTGTAAGCTCCCAGTAACACTTCTCTTGGTCAAGGTATTTCTCATTCATTCCTTGATGGCATTATTTGTTTCGTGATTATCCTATTCGAGTTCTTTTTGATACAGGTGCATCTCACTCTTTTATATCAAAGGAACTTGCTGATACTTTGCCTTTAAATGTTATGAGCTTGATTACTTCACTAAGAATTGCGAATTTGATTGGTTGATCCGCAACACTCGGTTTACTTTGTAAATATGTCAAAATTATTTTATGTAATTATGCTTGCCGATCTGATTTTCATGTTATGTGCTACATAGGTTTCGAAATTGATTTTTGGGAAAGGATTGGCTTAATCATTATGAAGCCCATATCCTATACCCCGATAGTCCTAACTATCCATCTTTGACATTCTCAATCTGTTAAGTAAGGTTTTATTTTTATTAATGATTTCGATTCCAATTCGGTGGCATCATTTTATTCTTTAAACCCACATGATGAGGAAAATGTTACTTCCCTCGTTCAAATAGTTCGTGAATTTTCCGATATCTTTGAGCATGTCTTAGGACTATCACCTAAGCGATCTATTAAGTGGTGCTAAGGTGTTTTCAGTTCGACTTTGCCACCAATTTTCATTAGTTGTGAGTTGTTGACGATAGCGTTCCACTAATCGCATTCCGCACTCATTACGATTCTTATGAATGGCTTGTTATACCATTTGGTTGACGAACCCTTCAGCTTATTTCATCCATCTTATGAATCGAGTATTCTGCGAGTATCTCGATTACTCCATCCATGTATTCATTAATTATGGGTGAAAACAGCAATTTAAAATTGCAAACCTTTCTAATAAGATATATTTATAAGTATAATTGGATTTTGTTCTTAAAAAGAACACAGAATATTCTAAAAAATTTAAGAGATATTTTTATCATATAGAAGATGATTTTGTGTTGTATTGCCCTTTAAATGCTTTAAGAATTCAGGTCGATGCGCCTGATCAACGTTATCGATAGGAGTCTCCTAAACGCTATGATGAGGCAGTCAGACACGGTAACTTGACTTGTAATAGGTAATTTTTTCTAAAAAGATGATTACGTAAAATTAACTATAATTTTGAATGTCTTAGCTTTTTGGGAAAGTGGATCATGAAATAAATGATTTAGCATAGAAGCTGCTTTTTAGAAATTAAAAGAACTCATTTCCAATGCTCCTATTCTTGTGATTCCCTAAGGGAACCAAAACTTCACTGTTTGTACCGATGCTAGTCATATTGGTTTGGGTGCCATTCTCATGCAAAAGGGAACAAGTTATCGCTTAAGCTTCTAGACAATTAAAGCCTACGAGACTACATATGTTGCTCATGATCTAGTGCTCGCGGCCATTGTTTTCGGCCTTAGAATTTGACGTCATTATCTTTTGGGAGAGAAATTCGTTCTTTACACCGATCATAAATTTTTGAAGTATTTGTTCCCTCAAAAGGAACTTAATTTGCATCAACAACGTTGGCTCGAATTCCTTGCATCTTATGATCTTGATATTCAATATACTTCACGGAGGCATGGAAAATTTGGCAGACTTATTATGCCAAATATTAGTGATATTCGTAAAGACATTTTAGAAGATTCTTATTGTTCTAAATTTACCATTCATCCCGGTAGTAGTAAAATGTACGCGGACATGAAACGACTTTATTATTGGGATGGAATGAAATTTGATATTTCTAACTTCACTAAGCGTTGCATGACTTACCCACTTGTAAAGGCCGAGCATCAAAGGCCTGGTGGGTTATTGCAACCTTTAGACATCCCCATTTGGATGTAGGATCAAATTTCCATGGACTTTAATGACGATCTTCCTCGTTCTCGTTCGAGTCATGACAGTTTATGGGTGATTGTTGATAGGCTTACAAGTGCCATCCATTTTATTCGGTTTGGTCCAATCGGACCGTACCTTTTTTGGCTCAACTCTATGTTAAAGAAATTATTAAATTGCATGGAGTTCCTACTTCTATTGTTAGTGATCGTGATCCATTATTTACTAGTGGACTTTGGAAAGGTCTTTAAAAAGCGTTGGGAACGAAGCTTAATTTTAGCACCGTTTATCATCCTCAGTCCAATGGACAAACCAAGCGTGTGAATCAAACTCTTGAAGATCTTCTTCGTGTACGCGTTCATGATTTTGGTGGAAGTTGGGAAGACCACATTTTTCTTGTTGAGTTTTCTAATAATAATAGCTTCCAATCTAGTATTGTTATGGCACCTTTCGAGGCACTCTACGAAAGGCCAGGCCGATCTCCTTCGCGTTAGCTTGAAGCCGATGAGAAGCTGGTTTTAGGTCCAGATTTTATTCATAATGCCACAGAAAAGATTGACCTTATTCATTATAGGATGAAAGAAGCTCAAAGTAGACAAAAATCCTATGGCGATAACCGAAGAAGGAATTTGGAATTTTTTGTGGGAGATTTGGCATTCATTCATGTTTCACCTATGAAGAGTGTTGTACGGTTCAGTCGATCGAGAAAATTAGCACCTCGATATATTATCCCAATTCCCATCTCAAAACGCGTTGATTCCGTGGCTTATCGTCTTTTATTACCGGCTCCATTTTCTGCTATTCATGACGTATTCCACATCTCTCAACTATGAAAATGCCTTAGAGATTTCGATTCTACTCTTGAGCCCGGTGGTATTGAAGAAATTGAGGTTTCACCTAATTTAACTTATGAGCAACATCCTAATCGCATCGTTGCTACGGAGGTTAAAGTCTTCGTAGTAAAGATGTCCTGCTTGTGAAAATTCAGTGGTCCTTAAATCCTCAGGATTATTCTTGGGAATCCAGAGAATTCATCGAGCGAACACATCCAGACTTACTCCCTCGTGCTCCTTAAGGTGAACTTCTTACTTCAGAATTTTCTTTTGTGTTGTTATGCCTTCGGGTGGTTTTTACTCTTTTTATTTTTTCTTAAGTATTGCGAGGACGAGGGGAGTCAGTAACAACCCGCATATTTTATGATTATATATTTAAATATAGCATCATTAGTTGAATTTAAAGTCTGAAATGTGACTTTTTATAAACAGTCGAATCCAGATTTGAGACCACTTCCATTGAGCCAAAACGGCGTTTACGACCTTTTTGAGTACAAAATCGATATGTTTGGAGTTGAGTAGAATTTTGGTATTTTCATTTGGGCTTTGGGTTTGGTTCTAGCCCACTAACCCAATAATAGAACGCAATCTCTTCTACCAAATACCCAAACTCCTCCCCTTTCGTTCATTCTACTTATAATAAATCCTAACACTCAAGTTAAAGGAAAAATGGGGGAAAGAAGGGAGATTAGAAATTCCTAAGCCCTAGTTTTCTTAAGAAATTCAAGTTATAGTTCTAAAATCAAAGAGAAACATAGGTAAGCATCCTCTTCATCTTCTCCATCTCAATCCTTCTTCAATTATCATTATTCCTTATAACCTAACTAAGGAAATTCATTTCATTTGATAATAGATCGAAGATTCTAGAGGTGTTGTTGAAGAGAAATCAATCTTAAGTTGTTTTAGAGCTTCTCATTTCTATATTTGGGTTTAAAGTTGAGTTCTTGAACTCACATCTATGTCTATAGCTTTCATTGTTGTTAGGTATGAAATCATAATATCTATTTCATGTTTAATTGCTTTTGATTTGAATTCGCTTGGTGAATTTTTCGATTTTGGTATTTTAAAGTAAAAATCTTTAAAGATCATATCTGGGGTGTTTGGACATGTTTTGGTGGTGTATCGAAGAGCCTACAGGGTTGGGTTGTCGATTGGCATAAATCCCTAGCATCCATCGCTCGTTGGATCGCTTCCGGTTTGGATTTTTGCACCCTTTGGGCTAGGCTGATTTTTGCCTAGCAGAAAAATCCAGACGTCTGGTTGAAAAATCCAGACGTCTGGTTGAAAAATCCAGACGTCTGGTTGAAAAATCCAGACGTCTGGTTGAAAAATCCAGACGTCTAGTAGGGGTCCCTGAAAAAAGAAAAAAAATAACAAATGCAAAAAAAAATGGCCGAGACAAAATCTAAACGTATGGTTAAACCCAACTAGACGTCTGGTCATGTGCATTTTTTCCTATTTTGGCTGTTTTTGAGTGGATCTCCAATTTTTATCGATTTTTGTTGATCCGGTTAGTTGTTGTCAATTGTTATCGACTTTGATGACTTCATTTATGGATTTTTGGGAATATCCATTTGATGGATTTGATACCAATTTTTATGGCCTTAATTCATGTCGTCGAATGTGGATTTTGGTGATAGATTGTTTTTACAATCATTTATGTGATTTGTCACTTTAAAATATGAAGGTTTTTATACTAGTAGTAAATACTAAAAACTCTTTCACGAAAATGATTTCAACACTATTTTTAATGCAAAGCTTGTTTTTAAAACCATTTTCTAATCTATTAGTATATACAAACCTTTACCTTATTCGTGTGAGAAATTTAATTAAACGACATAGCAAAACAAGTGGTATGAAACGTTTGCGTTTATTTCGTCGGTTAATTCTAGGACTTGTTCGATTGAAATCTCGAGACAATTTTCGAGTGGAAATCTACAATCTGTTCATAAATATTTAAGTTAAGCCAATGGTTATGGGACATGAAGCCTAACTCATTTATTTACTAGCTTGGTTTAATTTACACTTATTTTCGAGTGGAAGTCTATAATTTATTCGTAAATATTTAAGTTAAGCCAGTGGTTAGGGACATGAAGCCTAACTCGTTTATTTACTAGCTTAGTGTAATTTACACTTATCGATCAATGATGATCATTTTGTGATTTAGACTAGCAATGTGCGATGTCTGTTTGTCCGTGTGGGGGACTAAACCTCGTTTGTGGAGTTTTAACTCAAAATTGGTAGGGTAGCGACCCATGGTCTTCGGACCATTTATGGAGCCTCGACTCAAATTTGATGGTAAGCAACCATGAAATAGCATTCCATTTTTGATATACGTGTTGGTGAGTTTTCATGCTCCGGTTTGTGATAGGCCTCCCCCCTTTCGTGATTTCTGGATTTCTAATTGATGATTTCTAAAATTTGTGTTTCCCTTATTTTTAAGATTTGTATTGATAAGCTTTATCAATATTTAAGGTATGGTGAATAAGGAAAAGAATATGACATTCTTTTTGGTGTTTTTGAGAAAAATTGAGATATTTTATAATGTTTGTTATTATCATATATTTTCTGTCGTATCTCTTATCCTATCTCACTTTATATGATATTTATTGCTAGACTGATCCGTTTATTATTTTTCTTCTTAAATAATACTCGGGTCAGACCGAGGTGTTTCAGATGCTTCCACTTGACTCCTTAGCAATGACTAGCTTCTAATTTTTGGCCAACTACTTTAGCTCAGTAGTTTTTTTATTTTTATACATTTGAGATACAGACTCCTTGATATATACATATTCTTTTGTCTTGCACTTGTACCTATTCTTTTGGGATGTAGTGGATCTTGTATGACCACTACTTTGATGTAAACTTCTATATGATATATACATATCCATTTCCGCCTTAGTGATATGAATATCTGTGACTGAATTGTGTTATGCTTATTTAATATTTGTTTCGAAGATAACTTAGCCACTGTGTAGTAGTTTTGAGTTTGTAATTGATGTGTAAGATTTCCTCTTGAAACGAAATGCATGTAATACTACCTGACATATCGGTACTCGCACAAAGCAATTACACAGATGGTCTCTCTTCAACTGCCTTATTCTTCGTGCTAGTCGACGACATTACTCTGTAGTGTTCTTGGCTAGTGTGAGTATAGAGGTGGGGCTTCACAGCTTGGTATCAAAGCCAAACTTCGAAACAATGTAGAATAATCTAGCAAGGATCATTGTCATCGGTCTCTCTTAGGAATTGTGCCTTAGAATTTAGTTTGAGTCATAGGACCCGTTCTATATTATTTTCTTTTATGATGCTTTGTCTTACTAATCAAGCATATTTGAATTCATTTTAAGAATAAACTTTTTCCTCTTCGTTCTTTCTTTATTTCTTAAAGAAGAAGATGGTTAGACCTGGCAGTCCTAGCACTGGTCAATTTAGTGGTCCTCCTCTAGATGGTGTATTCATGTCTGCCCAAAAACTTTTGGATCTTGTACATAATCAAGGGTTTGTATGTACTTTGAATAAGAATCCTAAAAAGGTTTAACCTCTGAAATTAGAAGTGCCTTTCGACCAGCTTGTAGATATCACTCTTCGACTTGAAGAGGCCTATAAAAAAAGTGATGTTCAAGTTGTGGGTGTCAGTAAGAACTTCAACAGCAAAAAGAAGAGGACTATTAAGTTCAAAGGCCCTAATTCCAATAAGAAAGGGAAGCAAGCAACTTTAGTAGTAAAGGCTCCGACCTCTAGTCGTGGACAATGCTACAATTGTGGTTATATGGACCACTATGCAAATAGGTGTTTGAAACCCCTTTTTGTCATTATTGCAAAAGTTCAAGTCATCTTATATCTACAAGTCCAATACTTCAAAGTAGGAGAGAGGGAGAGCTGAATGTTGTGCAAGCTCCGAGTAACACTTCTCTTAGTCAAGGTATTTCTCATTCAGTCCTTGATGGCATTGATTTGTTTCGTGATTATCCTATTCGGGTTCTTTTTGATATAGTGCATCTCACTCTTTTATATCAAAGGAACTTGTTGATACTTTGTCTTTAAATGTTATAAGCGTGATGATTTCACTGAGAATTGCGAATTTGATTGGTGGATCCGCAACATTCATTTTACTTTGTAAAGATGTCGAGATTATTTTATATGATTATGCTTTCCGATCCGATTTGCATGTTATGTGCCACTTAGGTTTCAAAATTGAATTTTGGGAAAGGATTGGCTTAATCATTATGAAGCCTATATCCTATATCCCGATAGGACTATCCATCTTCGACATTCTCAATCTGTTAAGCATGTTGTTGTTTTTCTTAATGATTTCGATCCCAATTCGATGGCATTATTTTATTCTTTAAACCCACATGATGAGGAAAATGTTACTTACCACATTTAAGTATTTCGTGAATTTTTCGGTATCTTTGAGCCTGTTTTAGGATTATCACCTAAACGGTCTATTGAATGGTGCTAAGGTGTTTTCAGTTTGACTTTGCCACCAGTTTTCATTAGCTATGAATTGTGGATGATAGCATTCCACTAACCGCATTCTGTACTCATTATGATTCTTATGAATGGCTTGTTATGCCATTTGGCTTGACGTACCCTCCAACTTATTTCATCCATCTTATGAATCGAGTATTCTGTGAGTATCTCGAAGACTCCATCCTTGTATTCATTGATTATGGTTGAAAACAGCAATTTAAAATTGCAAATCTTTCTAATAATATATATTTATAAGTATAATTGGATTTTGTTCTTAAAATGAACAAAGAATATTCATAAAAATTTCAAGAGATATTTTTATCAAATAGAAGATGATTTTTTGTTGTATTGCCCATTGAGTGCTTTAAGAATTCTGGTCGATGTGTCTGATCCGCGTTATCGATAGGAGTATCCTAAATGCTATGATGAAACAGTCAAACACATTAAATTGACTTGTAATAAGTAAATTTTTCTAAAAAGATGATTACATAAAATTAATTATAATTTTGAATATCTTAGCTTTTTGAAAAAGAGGATCATGAAATAAATGATTTAGCATAGAAGCTGCTTTTTAGAAATTAAAAGAACTCATTTCCGATGCTCCAATTCTTGTGATTCCCTGATGGAACCAAGACTTCACTGTTTGTACCAATGCTGGTCGTATTTGTTTGGGTGCCATTCTGATGCAAAAGGGAACATGTTATCACTTAAGATTCTAGACAATTAAAGCCTCCGAGGCTAGATATGTTGCTCATGATCTAGCGCTCGCGGCCATTGTTTTCACCTTTAGAATTTGGCATCATTATCTTTTGGGAGAGAAATTCGTTCTCTACACTGATCATAAATCTTTGAAGTATATGTTCTCTCAAAAGGAACTTAATTTGCATCAACAATATTGGCTTGAATTCCTTGCATCTTATGATCTCGATATTCTGTATACTTCCGAAAAGGGAAATTGTGTTGCGGATGCCCTTAGTCGTAAGCAACAAGTAGTCGTTTCCATGATGATATCCGAATGGAATGATCTCGAGACTTTGTCCACTTGTGAGATCCGAGATCGTGAATCCGATTCATGTTCTTCTCTTGTTTTATGTATCCTTGAGGCTCATCCTTCTCTGTTAGACCGCTTCATTGAAGCTCAAAAGCAAGATCCCGAATCGGCTCATCTTAGCAAAAGTTGTAGTGATAAAAATAAGGTTGATGATTTGAAAGACTTTGATATTGACGCTTGCGGAGGCATGAGAAAATTTGGTTGACTTATTGTGCCAAATATTAATAATCTTTGAAAAGACATTTTAGAAAATTCTCATCGTTCTAAATTTACCATTCATCTTGGTAGTAGTAAAATGTACGCAGAAATGAAGCGACTTTATTATTGGGATGGAATGAAATCTGATATTGCTAACTTCATTAAGCGTTATATGACTTACCAATTCGTAAAGGCCGAGCATCAAAGGCCCGGTGGGTTATTGCAACCTTTAGACATTCCCGTTTGGAAGTGGGATCAAAGTTCCATGGACTTTATTGACGGTCTTCCCCATTCCCATTCAGGTCATGATAGTTATGGGTGATTGTAGTTAGACTTACAAAATCTGCCTATTTTATTCTCGTTCGGCACAATCGGACCGTATCTTTTTTGGCTAAACTCTATGTTAAAGAAATTGTTAAATTGCATGGAGCTCCTACTTCTATGGTTAGTGATCGTGATCCATTATTTAATAGTGCATTTTGGAAAGGTCTTCAGACATCTTTGGGAATGAAGCTTAATTTTAGCACCGCTTATTATCCTCAGTCCGATGGACAAACCGAACGTGTGAATCAAACTCTTGAAGATCTTCTTCATGTATGTGATCTTGATTTTGGTGGAAGTTGGGAAGATCATATTTCTCTTGTTGAGTTTTTCGGTAATAATAGCTTCCAATCCAGTATTGGTATGGCACCTTTTGAGGCATTCTATAGAAGGCAAGGCCAATCTCCTTCGTGTTGGTTTGAAGCCGGTGAGAAGCTAGTTTTAGGTCTAGATTTTATTTGTGATGCCACAGAAAAGATTGAACTTATTCGTCAAAGGATGAAAGAAGCTCAAAGTAGACAAAAATCCTATGCCGATAACCGAAGAAGGAATTTGGAATTTTTCGTGGGAGATTTGGTATTCATTCATGTTTCACCTATGAAGGGTGTTGTGCGTTTCAGTCCATCGGGAAAATTAGCACCTCGATATATTGGCTAATTACCCATCTCTGAACACATTGGTTCCATAGCTTATCGCCTTTTATTACCGGCTCAATTTTCTGCTATTCATGACGTATTCCTCATCTCTCAAGTACGAAAATATCTTAGAGATTCTGATTCTATTCTTGAGCCCGATGTTATCGAAGAAATTGAGGTTTCACATAATTTGACTTATGAGCAACATCCTAACCGCATCGTCGCTATGGAGATTAAACATCTTCATAATAATGATGTCCCGCTTTTGAAAATACAATGGTCCTAAAATCCTAAGGATTGTTCTTGGGAATCTAGAGAATTCATCAAGCGAACACATCCGGACTTACTCTCTCGTGCTCCTTAAGGCGAACTTCTTATTTCAAAATTTTCTTTTGTGTTGTTATGCCTTTGTGTGGTTGTTACTCTTTATTTCATTCTTAAGTATTACGAGGATGCAATTTCTTTAAGGAGGGGAGTCTGTAACAACCCGCATATTTTACAATTATATATTTAAATGTTTTATTTAAATATAACATCGTTAGTTAAATTTAAATTCCGAAATGTGACTGTCTGTAAACGGTCAAATCCGTATTCGTGACCACTTCCATTGAGTCCAAAACGGCGTTTACGACGTTATTGAGTATAAACATCGATATGTTTGGAGTTGATTAGAATTTTGCTATTTTCGTTTGGGCTTTGGGTTTGGTTCTAGCCCACTAACTCAATAATATAACCCAAACTCTTCTACCAAATACCCTAACTTCTCTCCCTTTCATTCATTCTTCTTATAATAATTCCTAACACTCAAGCTAAAGGAAAAATGGGGGAAAGAAGGGAGATTAGAAATTCCTAAGCCCTAGTTTTCTTAGGAAATTGAAGTTCTGGTTCTAAAATCAAAGAGAAGCTTAGATAAGCATCATCTTCATCTTCTCCATCTCAATCCCTCTTAAATTTCCAGAATTCATTATAACTTAACATAGGAAATTCATTTCATTTGATAATAGATTGAAGATTCTAGAGGTGTTGTTGAAGAGAAATCAATCTTAGCTTATTTTAGAGCTTCTCATTTCTATATTTGGGTTTAAAGGTGAGTTCTTGAACTCACATGTATGTCTATTGCTTTCATTATTGTTAGGTATAAATTCCTAACATCTATTTCATGTTCAATTGCTTTTAATTTAAATTGGTTTGGTGAATTTTCCAATTTTGGTATTTCGAAGTAAAAAATTTTAAATATCCTATCTTGGGTGTTTGGACATGCTTTGGGTAGTGTATCGAAAAGCCTATAGGGCGAGGTTGTCGATTGGCTTAAATCCCTAGAATCCATCGCTCGTTCGATCGCTTTCAGTTATATTGTTATTAACTTCTTTGGATTATCTAAGCGAAATACATGTTATGGAAGCAATTGCTGCCGCTTTTGGTTTCATAAAATAAGAGTTGTTTGCCCGACAAATAGGTACGTTCTCGGATTACTGTTTTTAAGCGATATTATATTATTTTCCCGTGGTCTGGGATATATTATTTGAAATATGATATATAGGTGTTTATTATCGATACAATTATTTCTCCCAGACCTCTCCGTACAAAGGAGACTCTGTCGAAATTTTTTGTGAATTTTGGATATAGAAAATTTTGTAAAAGTAAAAATGTTTTCAAACTTTTATTTACTTGAACATGAAAGGAAACTAAGTATTTATAAATTGATTTGTTTTATTTAAATTATTTAATTACATAAATTGATTGTTTATAAATTTAATATTTTGAATAAGATATATTGATTTCTTTTCCCTTCTTTTCCCTTTCCGAGGATGAAAAGTTTTGAGTGGGGTAGAGTGTAACGACCCGTAATTTTCAAAAATTAAAAATAGTTAATTTAATAAAGTTTTGTGATTTAATGTTGGAGGAAATAAAAAAATATGATTTAATAATAAGAATATAACTAACAATGTAATGTAATAGTATTAATTTAAGGTAATTTATAATTGCTTTAAATGTTATTCCAGTTAACTAAAATTATTAAAAAGTTATAATTGGTACAGATTGTAAATAAATTGTAGTGATATATGTATTGATTGATGTTGGATTAAAAGAGTAATTGATAATTTAAATGTTGTATGAATTAATGAAATAATGTGCAATAAATTTTAATTGGATATAATTAGTATCGTGTAAGTTGGTATAATATTTGTTTGTAAATAATAAACTTATAAATGTGACTAAAAGTAAATGGTGATAATTATTATATGTTACCTATTTATTTAGTCTGTTGAATTAAATTGGAAATCAATTGCAATTAAATGTAACTAAATACCAAGTTAATGAAATTTAAGATGAAATTGGAGAATGTTAATGTAATAAGATATAAAACAATGTTCACTATGCCCATAGAGTAATGAATAAAAAGATTGAAACCAAATTAAATCAATTTATTGGAATTAAATTATACTAATTAGATTTAATTACAGTTGAAATTGAATACTGTAATTAGTGAAATATTTTAGACTGAATTGATTTATAAATTTATTTTAAATTATTGTAAAGGTCAAGTAATCAAAATTGATGAAAATTGTTGGTTATCAAATTTGAATTAAAAAGTGATTTAATTATTTTAATATTAATTTATTTAATTAATGTAAAAATAGCCATTTTGGCCACTGTCTCGAATTTCGACGAAACTAGTTTCATCGGATCCATAATATTGATATAGTGTACGATTTCAAGTTTCGTAGCGATCGGACTTGTCATTCGATCATACGGACTCGAAATGCCTAGAAATCAATTTAATTGAAATAAATTTAAAATAAGTTAATTTAAATTTAACTTCTTTATACAATGGAATTAGGACTTGAAACCTATTCCATTGAATTTAAAAATATCAAAAACATTTATTTTGATATATGGGATGGCCCATTTTCATTTCGGAAGAGAAACAGGCTTTTCGGGTCGTTGTTGTCAATTTGAACCAATTCGATATGTTATTCTTATCGGGCTTTGTTATCATAAATAGTCTTGTTCCCTAAACCTTAGCAATCATTTTTCCTATTCTGTATGCACATCAACTTCTGTCTGCTCCTCCATCTCAAATGGCAGAAATCCAAATTCTAAAACAATTGCAAATCAAAATCAAATCGAAAAATTAAAACTCCTCAAACTATGTCGAATTATATATCAATTCGAAGCTCTCGATGAGCGCAACTCAATTCTGCGGTTGGTTTTTGGTTTGGGTCCCTATGTGGCCAAAAATTGGTGTTTAATTCTCGGCCGTTCATCGTGCGTCGATCAACTTCGACGATCGTCGAATCGCGGGTACCGTGTTGTGAGTATTGAAGGAAGGTCATTTAGGTTTCGAAACCCTAGATTTGGGGTGGCGGCGGCGGCCTATGGTGGTCACGATGGCGGTGCGCATGGAGCCTGTCGAACGCGCCTCGTCGAGGCGAAGTGGATGTTGGGGGTCGGAGATAGGCTAGTGGTCGGAGGAGCGGGAATTTGATGGTTAAAGTCTGGACACGGTTTGGTATCTCGGTCATGCGTGAATGAGGATCTGAGTAGGAAGATGCGTGAGTTATGAGTGACACGGTAGGAGGTAATTGGTTATACGAAAATATTTTATTTAATTTAAATTTTAACTTCGTATGTTCTAATCTACATAACTTTCACATACGAGGTCTGATTGACGCGCAGTTTGTTTTGCTGGAATCGACTGAAATTCCAGACATTATGAAACTGGTTTGGAAGAATTCCGAGACTGTTAGATTATTGGCCTTTATTTGTATTTCAAATCGATTTGAAATCAAAGGTGAGCGTTTTAACCCACTCACAATTACTAAATTATCTTATGTTATTTAAATTAACTTATGATGAGACTAGAAATTAATTAGATGATGTTGGTACGTTTAAATGGTCATTCCAATTAAATATGGCTTTAATTGTATTTAATCATCATTTAATTTAATATTGAATTTAATAGTCAAATTAATACCAGTATATGCTAATCGGTTGATTGATGTTATTTATTGGTCGATCATATGGCAACTGTGATGTATGTTTGATTGTTAATATTGAATGACTAGATGTTATATTTTATATTGTTATAACACTGCAAGTTCCATATGGGTTGAAATGAAACATACCCGAACAATCTGGTAGATTAGAGACAGAAATGATAGACTCGAGCGATTTCATGTATTTGAAATTAAATTTTGGGATCGTGGGTTGAATGATATATACCCATAAAATTTTAAATTTGCGGATTGAAATGATAAATATCTGTATCACTTGACCATAGCGTAGAAAATTATATATGGACATCGGATTGGTTAAACTAAATAGTTTTTTAAATATTTATATTTTGAATCTAGTTAACTGGTATTTTGAAATAGAAATTGATTTTATATAAACTGAATTATTTTCGAAAATCCAAGCGTTAAGGTTGAAATTGGAATTTATATAATGAATTGGTCAAAGGATTTAAATTGGAGTTACAAAGTTGAATTGTCAAATATAAACGAATTATCAAAATTGAGTTATTGAAATGTTTTGATATAACTTTGAAATCTATTTAAAACCAACTTAATTAATTTAAACTATTCTAATTTATTTTAACCAAATTTAACTTGTTGCAAACTAATTAACCCAGTTAAACTATTTTAATCCATTCTAATCTAATTTAATATATTTTAACATATTTTAAACCGTTTAAACTTTATTAATCTCTATTAAACTATTTTAATTTATTTTAAACTATTTTAATCTATTTGAAATTATTCTAACTATTTTAATTCTATTTAATCTATTTTAAATTCATCTAATCTATTTTAAATCTAATAAATCCATAATAAACCTCTTTAATCTATTTTAAACCATTTAAACTATTTTAAATCTATTTTAAATATTCCAGTCTATATTAATCGATTTTAAATTTATTTAATCTATTTAAACCCACTTAACCTAATTTATATTTATTTAATTATGTTAAACTAATTAAACTATCATAACTATCAAAATTATTTTCTAAATTTCAGATGGTGTAAAGTGGTGTTTATAATTAAAGTCTCGATTTAAAGCGAATAAGGTTTAATGATGTCATAATATAAGTTGGGATGTGAAATGATATTTGCTGGTGAAATGACATATTTGAGAAATATGATGATTTTAAATAGGGATTTATTCTATTTTTGAAAATATGAATTCAAAAGTGATATGATTTCAAATGTGATATAATTTCGGAAGTAAATGTGATTTCGAAAATGATATGGTTTTGAGAATATGATATTTTGATATCAAACTGTGAATGGACTTTTTGAAATGTAAGAGAACCATCTGGTGTGAAATAAGTGTTTGGTTGTTAAAGAGAACACAATCGGATGTTGTCATACTCTCTGCTAATACCGAAACTACTTTAACAACTGTATACGTGGTGGAGATTCCAGAAATAAACTAGGATGGTTTGGCGACCGATTCTGTATGAGGTATTTACGTCACCCTAACTTCCGTGAGTCAGCTTAGATGTGACTAAAACAAGAGCCATGCCGGGCCAAGTGAGGTCGTGCCTCCGATCGAACACATTTCTTCGATATCATATTATGACTTTGTGATGATTTGATGGCCATCCTTGATTTTGATTATGAGAGTGTGTTCCAAGGTGGGCAATAGTAGCTGTTATGCGTTATCACCAGTCCGGATCCGCAATTGGTATAACTACCCCGGCATTGCCTCGAGTGTCGTGTTCACATGCCCTGTCACGCCTTTTAGGAGTTTGGTTTATATCATACCTATGGAGTGCCCTCTGATTGCCCTCCAGTTCGTGGAGGAATTACGGTACTGTATAGACTATGGGAATATATAAAATGTGTTAAAGGAGATATGGGTAACGCCTTAAAGCTATGTTAATACTTTACTTTACTATAGATACTATTATAATAGTGTATTGTACTATGTATGTAAACACTTTAACAAATCATTAGGAGATGTAAATCACGAACACCTCTTAAGTTATTGCACTCATGTTGACACTGGATAGGAGATGTCAAACCCCGTAAACATCTCCGACTCCGTTACACACATATTTATTTACTGTTGATTTAACTTACAAAAGATCTTTTAGTTCTGACTCGGTGTTTTGTCTTTTCAATTCGCTCGGGTCAGCCTGAGCTTTTCAGTTTGTCGAAGACCGCTTTCTGTTGGACGAAGACGAAGATTTTGTACTGTTATTATTTACTATATTTATTCCACTGCATCATGTTGTTCCGCTACACTTGTTTATTATTTATTCTTGTTTTATGTAACTCTGATCTGTATTATAAAGGTTTTATCAATGTTATTTGTAAACAGCTTCATGAGCTGATTATTATATTTAATTATTCCACTACGAGATTCTGTATTTGTTTTCTTTCTTTCTCTGCTTCTTCTTATTTACCCCATAACAATCTATCCTTTTGAATGGTTTGAGTCTGAAGTGTATGGTTTATCGTCGATTTAAACTGTTCAAAAAGGATGGTCATTATAAATAATCTAACATCTCAATTCTTTTAGATATCTAGTAAGACCATGCCACTTAGCGGAATGAATTTTCCCCTCACTGGTATCCTAAAAACCTTTATAAAACCATATACTGTGCTCCTTCATCCACAATGGTTAAAACATACATGTTCAAAATGTTATGATGATATGCATACTTGAGAATAATTAGGAATTCTCATTCCCAGTTTAATCTGACCCCCTATCATAATTATAGTTTCTAGGGTCTTTATTAACCTTTTTAGTTTTCATGGGTTTACTAATAACTTTGTCATAATTAATAGACACCCTGTCTTATTCATAGTTTTCATGTCTTCGGTAAGAACTTATAGGCTCCTGGCAGTTAACTTAATCAATTCATGAGTCCTCCTGAACCTATTGGACTTTCCAATAACTAATCACTTTATCCTAGTTTTCGTGGGTTTACTGGGAACCTATGGATTTATTCAGTAACTCACTTCATATCCTAGTTTTCATAGGTTGACTGGGAACCTACTAATACATCCATTTACCACTTACTTATCCTTGTTTTCATGGGTTTACTAGGAACATATTGACTGATGTCAATTCTTAATCCGGATACAATTTCATGGCTTCACTACAAACCGATTAGCCTCTACCAACTACTATTAATACATAGTTTTTATGGGTTATCTATGAACCTTTTGGTATGCACCAAAAACAACCTTATCATAGTTTTCATTAGTTTACTATGAACCTCTTGATATGCACCAATAATTACCTTATCATAATTTTCATGGGTTTACTATGAACCATTTGGTATGCACCGAAAACTATAAAATTTAGGCATCCATTATTTTTGGTCACCCTGACTCCAATGATGCAATTCTACTCATTCAGAAGTTTAAGCAATTTATATTCACTATTGAGTTAACCTAGCTGGTTCTTCTACCTTTTTTTCCCTAAAATACAGTTATGGGTTATCATGTGAATATATTTATATTTGAAGAAGCAAAACAACAATTTGACAATACCACTCCCGTGGGTTTAAAGTCCTTGAAATATATATCATAACATAGGCAACATCTTTAACTTATATTTTCATCAAGGAAATACTTCTTCAAAATCACATACTTAAGGCCATTATAAAACTCCTTTACACAAGCCATGGGTTTTCCTTTAAAAATAGAGTATGGGTTTTCATACCTTCCAAAACCAAACCTTTCGACCTTGTTGAAAGGTCCACAAAACAACCTTTCGAAGCAATTGAAACCATTCGGCAATTTAAACCTTTCAAAAGCATTCAACTCTTATAACATAAACCTTTTGAAACCAGTGGATTAAACCTTTCGAAAAATTACCGGGTTCAAGTTAAAACGTGCGAAAGATCCTCTTTTAAAACCATTCGAATACAAAGGAAGCAACCTTTTGACCTTGATGGAAGGTCTGCTTCAAAAGCTTTAAAACTTTTCATTTAAAACAATAGACCTCTGCCTTTTAAAGCAACTCAATTGAAAGCTTGGGTTATACTTCAATTTTAAATCAAGGGTCAATCATCGAAGTCGAAATCTTTGAAACCTTTCGAAAGCAATGAGAGAAGCAACTGGGATTTTATAACAAATAAACCTTTCGACTAAGCCGAAAGCTCCTGCTTTTGACCCCCTCGAAGGGTCTTAAAGAAAAAAAGGCGGTAGTTATTTTCAAAAATCTCTTTGCAACAACCTTGAAAAACTAAACCTTTGGACCTTGTCAAAAGGTCTCTTAAATCCTTTTAAAACCTAACCTTTCGATCTTGTCGGAAGGTTTTACATAAAAACAGCTTATAAAAACCAAACCTTTTGACCGTGTCGAAATGTTTAAAACAAAACAGTAATAAGTGGCAGTAACCTTTCGACTTTGTCAAAAGTTTAAAACCTTTCTTTATACATTTGATCTGGTTAAAAGCAACCATGTCGAAGCAAAGCAGGTGAAAGCTTTTAGTTTATAAAATAAACATACCCTAATCTCTTTAGCCATCAACCTTTCGACTAAGAACCCTTCGACTCTCCCAATTCATTACGTACCAAGCAGCTTGATACCATATGCATTGGTTTGAACTTGTCGAAAGCTTAGAACCTTTCGACCTTATTGGAAGGTCTGGGTCAGAAGGTTTATTCCTATAATAGGCTGAAACATGGTAAAAGTATGATTTCTTTGTTTTTAACTTAAAAATGATAACTTTTCAACTAACTTGCCTTTGTTTGTCAAATTCTCATTGGTTAACAAATTCTCTTTTCAGAAATGTGCTTCCACTATTTTCAAAATTAATAATCATTTTATTTTAAAAAATGCCCCTTCTCCTTAATTAAATATATAAAATATTTAAGTCCCATACCTTAATAATTTTATATATTCATCAAAACACTTAGGAAAAATTTGAAAAAAAAAACCCATAAAATCTATTTTAATATGTTTTCCAATACATTAAAATTTAAAACCCAAATAATCCTTATTTTTGCCATAAATAAGTTACAACCCAATAAATCATTTCTTCACTAGAAAATTCGTATGAAATCCATATGTACTCGTAAAATTATAAGAATTGAAATCCATCTCCAAAATCATGTTTTTTATGACATTAAATTTTCCTATGGCATTTAAAAATCATACCATCTCGGTTTTATCCTAAAACCATGTATATCCCTTATTAAACAACCTTGTTTAAATACATATAAACCATAAACAAGCATATCATCATTCAATATATCATAAAACAGATTTTCCCTTAAATCCGAAATTATTTGATGTGAAAATCAAAATAGAGATGTACAAATTATTATTCATCTTGCTTGAGAAAGGAGATTAGAGATTGTTTGAGATTGATTTTCCTCTAACTTGAATCCTAAACCTTTCTTAAATTTTCTTCTTCTCTTCTAATGGCCGACCTTGCTTCTTATGGTTATAATTATAACGTTTTCAAGGCAGTGGCGACCGGTAGGCTTTGCAACCATCCCAGACCCACCGTGGCTTACACTGGTACCGGAAACTTGCTTTTACGGCCAGCCTTTCGACTGTCACGGCTTACGCCTAACCAACCCTGGAAAGAGGACGTGTGGGGGTAAGAGTCTCTCGTTCGCTACCTAACGCAAAACGAGAACCCCCCATCACGTTTCACCTAGAGAAGCAAGTCTCGTCCACAAAGCTACGCTTATCACAAAAGTCATGCCTCGATCAACAAGTGATCAGCAGCACTTCGTATGCCACATTACCAAATTGGGAATGTATCACTAGTAACCATCAACTACATAACCATTGAGCTCGTACCTCTCAGAGAATGGTGTTAAGCTAAGTGAATAAATTCTCCGCCACCAACAGAAATGTATTTGATAGAAACCAGCTTTACATATCAAATTGTAACGTCAGACACACATCCATACAAATCCATTTCAGGGATCGAACGGAACCGAAGGCACTTCCACAGAAGCCCTTGCAATCCGGATATTCACTAATCACGTCCGGACTTCCCATCACAAAAGGTGATAAAATCTCTATATCGGGGATCAAACGATACAGGGACATTCGACGGTAATCCTTCCGTTTTCAAAAATATCCGGTCTTCAACACCAATCTTCAAATGCTATCTATTACGTCGTATCACTATTCGGAATGGGATTTATGACCCAAAAGTCCTCTTCTGGCTAAACTGAATAACGAGCGCTTATTTTAAAATAAGTGTAGCATTCAAATTCAAGCAAATCACAACAAATACCCATTTAAAGGTAAATATTGATTGTCGGTTATTTAACTATCAATAGATATGCACAACATCATCAGATTCCAATAATTTCCCAAATTGTTTATTTTCCGAAAATATCTTTACAAGATATATTTTTCCACACTTCAAGCATTCGAAAACAAATTTCAAATCACTTTTCACCTTTACAACTTTTGAAAAAAAAATCAAATCATTTTCCTTATGCGGAAACACTTCCAAATATTAATTAATTTTCACTGGAAATCCATATTCATGTGTGCATAGTGTAGTCCAGGGGTTTATCACAATAGTGCACACATCAACCATCACAGGTTCAATCATATTAACATCGATAAGCGGTATAATCCATAACGCTTATCTATACACATATTCATAGATAAAACAAATTTATCGAATAGATATATCATAGAATATAAATAAAATTACTATTTGTGAGGAATCCAGTTGGATCCCTCCAACCTGTTTCCCTGCATCCATAGGTATTAGCACAACCAATAAATATCTATTCAATCTGATAATAATTATCATATTCAGCTAAACAACCAATCAAACATTTTAAATATTGGCTATTTAAATTAACTAGTATCCAGATTTGAGTGAGATTACTCACATTGAATTTTCGACGAGCATTCAAATCAAACGATGTTCGATTTAACCTAAATTTTTACTTGCTCAGAGTAAATCCAGAATTGCACCAATTATCACAATTCCAGATTATAAGTATAACACTTAATAGCTTATGGGTATAAATTCATTACACAATGACCCACAATTACAAAGCCATTTTACATTTCAACTTTATATCCAATTTCAATTTTTTACTCTAAGTCCAATTCATTTAACTTATCCCAAATTAAACTCAAATTTTCAATTTTCTTTTCAAATTTTTAAACTTCAAACGATCGCAGCCACATGTTTTCAAACCCCATATCAAGGCTGCGTGTTTCTTTCTTCTTCTTCTTCTACCTCTTCTTCTTTAACCCTAACCATTCGGTTTTCCGGCCTTCGATTGCTCGGTAGTTGATACAGTAGATGTATTAATGTCGATTTTCGGAAGTCGAAAATCTAAATCGTTACAGAAAATATGAATGCATTATAAATAAATAAATTACATTCATCATAGATCACACTAAAACAACTCATAGCATAAAGCATAGCATATCAGAATATCAAACAGTTCGACAATCAATAGAATTCAAATATCTATAAGTGAACTCAATTAATTATTTGATTAATTTAAATCAGATGGTCATCAGTCATAATTAATTAACTTTAATCGATTTCAAATCATTTGATTAATGGTCCTTTAATCATTTATTAAATAAACCAAACTTTAATTATTGAATAATTGACCTTTAATTATTCAATTATCCTTTAATTAATTATCTTTGTAATTAAATTTCATTAACAATTTTTAATTACAAATAAATTAGATTTACCGGTCTTTAATTACAAATTGATAACCCATAATTACTTAATTAATTACAATCATAAACAAATTAACCATTCTTTAATTACAAATTTATTTAACCTTAAACTACTTAATTAATTAATTTACATTCTTAATCAGCTTTTACTTTAAACCCCTCTGAATAAAATTTAAATCAAATCTTAACTTTAAACTTGTCCACATTGTTAACTTATTAATAGTAAACTTTACTGAATAAAATAACTTAAAAAAATACATTAAGGTTTAACCCCTAGAAAATGGACCCGAGGCAAACACCTGTTTAACTCGAGTAGCAACCCGGGCCCCCCTCCTATTTCCCCGAATTCCATCTCCCTCTACCTTTCTTCTTCACCTACTTTTCTTTCTCTTTTTTTTTAAGTTTTAATTACAACAGCAGTAATATGCGAAAACATACGCACGCACCCAGTGTTCGTCCCGACACATTCCCCATATTTTCTCGAGTAGTAACTCGAGAGGAATCAACTCACGAAACTGCTGCCACCCATGGATGTCGTGCCGAACATCGTCGGCATCGCCACCAGGTCACCAATGACCTCGACGTCAACCCCGGCTATCCTTTTCTACACGAAAATGCTTGAATCCCATTTTGACACTTCACCATGGCCAAAAAAGTACTTCCAGTCAAACTCTGCCTCGTACCACCGCCTTTCCACCACTGGAATTCACGTCTCCTCGCCGAAAGCTTCGTTGGACACCCCTCTCCCTTTTTCCCTTCGTCTCGATCCACTCGACGCTCTGTCGAAGACAAAGTAACCAAATTTCCGACCTCGCCATAATTAAGGTTTAAAACCCAATCACCCTTTTCGCCGACGCCACAGTGGTCGTGCACCACTTCCACCATTTTTCCCAACCTCATCGGTTTCCACACTAGCTTCGTGCATAAATTCAGCACCCAAAATTCCTTCGATCGCCAGGAATCGATTAAAACTCATTTTCTGATCAATATACGATTTCTCCAAATTTACAGTATTAAAAAATCAAGATATAAATTTTAAAAATCCTAAGATTTGATGCCAGATCAGGTTTTAAACTTTGAAACAATAGTTTAATCATATTGAGATTTCGATTCATTTATGTTTTACTGTTCTTCTTCCTGTCTGTTTGAACCAGCTTCATTTGAAACACTGCAACATTTTTAAAAATTTTGTATTATGATATTACTAGCAATTTTTTCTTATATATTGAAATCTAGAAGGATTCAGAGAAGGGGATCTTGAGTTATTTTAAAATTTTGAAACCTAAATAATAAGAAAAGAGTCTTCATTCTCACAAAACATACACAGTCTAATATGCAAACATATACTTACACAATCCATCATCATGCAAACAGTTTCATATCGAACTTCAAGATCAATTTATGCATTCAAATTTAAGTCAAATGAAGTTGGGTTTACTCACTTTAAACAAAGAAAACCTGAGAAGCTTTTAAAATTGGAAGCTATACAGGGAGTATCTCACAGTATTTCTGTCCATATAACATATATTTACTTTAAAGTAATATGCATACAAAATTTTCCAACCATACATCACAACTTTAAATCTAACATTTATCACATGCATATAAACAAAAACCATTTTTATGTTTAGTTTACTCACATACATACCCAGAAACAAAGCTCAACATACATATTTCCAAACTTAAACTTGCAAAAACTTCAGATACTTAAAGTTTTAAAAGAAAATTGAAGTATCAACTGCCGAAAATCGACATTAATACGTCCACTGTATCAACTGCCGAGCAATCGAAGGCCGGAAAAACCGAATTGTTAGGGTTAAAGAAGAAAAGGTAGAAGAAGAAAGAAAGAAAGCAACAGAAATGATATCAGAATCTCACAGTTGCAGCGGAACAACATATAATAGATAAATGAATAATCTTTAAATCAAAAGAACTGTACATTTCATACATTACATCATCAGAGTCAATATACAACACAACACGATAATGGACAGTTATATAAACCTGCCCTTACAAGTGGATACACAGCGGAAAAGATAATATCATATACAAGTGATACGTTTCGCCATCCAGCTCGCGTCTTGAGCTCCACAGCATCTCCTGAATTCCAGAATGACCTGATAACCTGACTCTAGACTGCCCGTGTGGAAATTGGTAAGCACCCAGAGTTTAGGAAGGGAACAATAAACTCCAAGTCAGTCATGGGACTGGTGTGAGAACTTAAAACAGTTTATCTTTAAAAACAAACAAAGAAATATTTTTAAAATAGATCCTCAATGCTTTTAGAAAATGTAACTACCATAAGGCCTCCCGCCACACACACCATGCAAACGCAGAATTGGAGGAAATTTCTCCTTATGATAGTCAAACATCTTGATACGCAAATTTCTTTGATATTATTACTATTAGTGCAAAGTGCAGAAAAACATTTCGAAAGTATAATATAAATCTTAGCCAGCATAGGCATTTCGCATTATGCCTACTATAGCTACCATCTAAACAGTGGCGACCACCATAAGTAAATGGCAGGTTCTACAACTAAAACCGGACAAATTTCGTATTGTTTCTTTGGATTTTCCAACAAATGGTCAGGCCAAGGAACTTCCCATTGCCACATGGGTATGCCTCTAGAGGGACGCCCCGAGAACCTAACCGGATCTCTGCCAACACAATGCCGGGTTAACTCTACAAAAATAGGTAACTACTGACACGAGTATGTCATCCCCCGGTTCTAAACAACCTTTATCTGAGGATCCTCAATACCAACAACCACAAAGTAATAAATTTACAGCAACAACATAGATCAAGTATCTGGGCTCCATACCATGATACCACCTCTATCCAGCAGGAAATGAACATACCCTAAGGGGCGCTACCCCCTAAAACCTTGCTGCATTCTTCCTGTTTCGACCATTCCGGGGTGTGAGGTCTGATGAAGTCTCGTCCACGAAGCTACGCTTTTCACAAAAGTCATGCTACGATCAACAAATGATCAGCAGCACTTCGTATGCCACATTACCAAATTGGGAATGTATCACTAGTAACCATCAAATACATAACCTCTGAGCTCGTATGTCTCAGAGAAGGGTGTTAAGCTAAGAGAATAAATTCTTCGCCACCAACAGAAATGTATTTGATAGAAACCAGCTTTACATCTCAAATTGTAACGTCAGTCACACATCCATATAAGTCCGTTCCGGGATCGAACTGAACCGAAGGCACTTTCGAAGAAGTCCTTGCAAATCTAGGAATCCACAATCCCGATCGAAGTCCCCATCACATATGGAGATCTCTATATTGGAGCAACTCAATGCAGAGTCATTCGATTGATTAATATTCAATTCATTAGTTCAATTTAATTGCTAATTCATTTAACCACAAAAGTTGAATTTCATTACATAACTCAAGTTCATATTCATCACTTCACTTTATTAATTTACTTCGATATCAAAATCAACTTCATTCAACATTACTTAAGTTATATTCCATTTCGAACATCATTTGTTTAACTTAACTTAAATTTCCACTTATGAATCCAATTTAGATTCCAATTCTAAAGTAAATTCTAATTACTTTTACCAAAGTCAATTTTCGTCATTTATTCAAATTCATATCTCGTTTTGCTTAACAAAATTGTTTAACCATTTTATCATTTGGTTTCACTTACATTTTCACATTTTACAAGTTATACAACTTGTATATTTAAATTTCCAAATCCATTAACTTATCCAATCTAGTTCAAATCTGATTTAATTTATTTCTTTCCTTTAGTTAAATTTCACATCATATATTTACTATGCTAACCCATATCCTTTAACTTTACCAAAGCTAAATTTATTATCTCATATTATAAATTCAAAACTCGTTTCACTTATATTCAACAATTACAACTTGGATTTTAATTTCAAATTTGTTTATCACAACCAAACTTCAATTTTCAATTTACTATGGTAGCAAATCTATCACACAGAAACTTGAAAATGATACTGATGATGCAGGGAAACAGGTTGGAGGGATCCAACTGGATTCCTCAAATAATTGAATTTGTTTCAATGTTGTGTGTTGATTATTTACAATCTCTGTGTGATTATCTTTGTGATTGAAATCGTTGAAGGCTAAAATTTAGTCGAATATAGTATTGGTATTGTTGGATACCGGAAATAAATAAACGAATTTGATTTTTGAAAATTCAAGTTGAAAGTTATATTAAAATTTATTTTTGAGAATTGGATAAATTTAAAAGAAGGAATTCTAAAATAATTAAAGTTTTATTTTTAATCTTATTGAATAAAATTTCAAAATATGGGAAAAGCTCTAATAAATGGATTTCGAGTAACATTTTTCAAAGGTTGAAGAATTAATTTGAAAAATAAAAGAATCGGTTTTCTTTAAAAGGAATTTATTTTTAAAAAAGGAAATAAAATTTGAAATCCATTTGGGAATTGATTTTTGGTAATTGAATTTAAATCTTTTGAAAATCCATTTGAAAATTTATTTGGTGTTTGAAATGAATTTGGAATCAATTTGAAAATTGATTTGGGGTTTAGTAGAAATTGATTTCAATTTGAGATTTGAATGAAATTCACTGGTGTTTAATTTCTTGGGAAATCAATATGGAATTTGATTTGGTTGTTTTTGAAATCAATTGGAAAATAGAATTGCTGTTGAAAGTGAATATTTGAAATCGATTTGAAAATCGTATGTCAGTGGATATTTGGAAATTTAAATTCACCATGGAATTTATAAAGGGAAGGGAAATTTGTTTAAAAATAAACATTGATTTAATTTTGAAGTGTGGAAATAAATTTACGGATTTGGAACGTAAATTTAAAGTAAATCGGTAAGGATTTATTTAATTGGTTTAGATGAACCATTTTGAAATGAAAGTGTATTCTCCCTGTAAAGCCGGATAAAATTTCTGAATAGCTTTGAAAAATTATACATACATACATACATACATACATACATACATACATACATATATATATATAATTCTAAATTGGTTTTGAAAAGGATACTATGGAGAAATTGACTTCTTAAATTGTTTTAAATCCTTCAAGTAAAGATCTAATAAGTTGATATAAACATGATTATTTCTAAGATTTAATCAATAATTATTTTAGAAAATAGTTATTTAATTAGTTATACTCTATCTACTAATTTTTATTTTGAAAATTAGTTTGGACTTAAGTTATATGTAATATTGGTATAATATTTTTATAACTAATATTTTAAGTAAAGTGTTTAAAGAAAAAAATAGTTTTATTTCAAAGTGTTTTCCCGATATATTTTGGATAAGTTTTATAAACTATTTTAAAGTATTTGAACTCGGCAGATTTCCAATGAAAATGAATAAATATTTGGAAGTGTTTCCGCGTAAGGAAAATGATTTGAAATTTGTTTTCAAAAGTTGCAAAGGTGAAAAGTGATTTGAAATTTGTTTTCAAATGGTTGAAGTGTGGAAAAATATATCTTGTAAAGATATTGTTCGAAAATAAATAATTTGGAAAATTATTTGGAATCTGGTGATGTTGTGCATATCTATTGATAGTTAAATAACCGACTATCAATATTTACCTTTAATGGGTATTTGTTGTGATTTGCTTGAATTTGAATGCTACACTTATTTTAAAATAAGCGCTCGTTATTCGGTTTAGCCCGGAAAGGACCTTTGGGTCATAAATCCCATTCCGAATAGTGATACGATGTAATGGATAGCATTTGAAGACTGGTGTTAAAGACCGGATATTTTCGAAAACGGAAGGATTACCGTCGAATGTCACTGCATCGGCTGATCCCCGATATAGAGATTTTATCACCCTTTGTGATGGGAAGTCCGGACGTGATTAGTGAAATAGACCCTATACGCCGCATATTAAACGGAGGTTATTTTATTAAACACATATAACGCGATATTCCACCTTGAAGTGGAATTGGTATTATATATGTATTTGGAGTTGATTTCCCGCATTATATAGCGGATGAGACCCTATTGCGCTGCATAATAGCGGATGATATTTTATATAAACCCATGTACCGCGATATCCCATCTTGAAACGGGATTGGTATTGTGCTAACATCTGTGGATGCAGGGAAACAGGTTGGAGGGATCCAACTGGATTCCTCAAATAATTGAATTTGTTTCAATATTGCGTGTTGATTATTTATAATCTCTGTGTGATTATGTTTGTGATAGAAATCGTTGAAGGCTAAAATTTAGCCGAATATAATTTTGGTATCGTTGGATACCTGAAATAAATAAAAATTTGATTTTTGAAAATTCAGGTTGAAAGTTTATATTAAAATTTATTTTTGAGAATTGGATAAATTTAAAAGAAGGAATTCCAAAATAAGAAATTTTTATTTTTAATGTTACTGAACAAAATTTCAAAATATGGGAAACGCCTTAATAAATGGATTTCGGGTAATATTATTCAAAGGTTGAAGTGTGGTATCAGAGCATTTGGTTAAGCGGCAACCTTGGATCTGTTGGGAATTACTCATTAGAGATAGGGTCAGTAGTACTCTAGAATGATTGTGAGTGTAATAATAGATATGAGCGCGTATTTGTTAGTGAATATAAAAATGTTTTATATTGTGTTTTCTTATCCATTGAGCTGTTTGTGAATTCTGGTCGGTATGTAGGACGCTATAGGGATTTCTAAACTCTTAAACGAGGCAAGTCGACATAGTATCATTTTAAATTGGGTAAATGAAATAATTTAACCTCGATTATATTTTACATATAAAGGAAATAAATTTTCAGAAATTATTAAAGTGTATATAAATTTATTGTTTGGTTGTTGAAAATGTAAGAATATATATAAGTTAATTAAAAGATGTTTGAATAATCTAAATAAAAGAATAATTGTATAAGCAAATGAATTATTAAGTATGGAATTATAATTAATGTGATTTACAATTGTGAAATAATCTTATATATAAGAAGTGAAGCTATATGAATATATTTATAAATATGAATTGTAAATAAAAATGAATTTGAACTATGAATTGAAAATGTTGAATTCTGTTTATTTTGGAAACTATTTGCCAAAATTAAAAGTTAAATAGTGAAATTATATAAGGAAAAGATTTATAAATGTGATTTATGAATAAAAGGAAAATTTTGAAAGAATATTAAGCACTGAATTCACTACTGTCACTGGGAAATAATAAGGGTGATGACTGCAGCATCATCAATATCATTTTCGAGTTTCTGTGTGATGGATTTGTTACCATAGTAATTGAAAAAATTAAATTTTGGTTGTGATAATCAGATTTGAATAAAAAATCCAAGCTGTAATTGTAGAATATAAGTAATCAAGTTTTGAACTTATAATATGAAATAATAAAGATTTTAGCTTTGGTAAAGTTAAAGGATTTGGGTTAGCATAGTAAATATATGATGTGAAATTTAACTAAAGGAAAGTTAAATAAAGTGAATTGGATTAGACAGGTGATTATTTAATATGATTTGGAAGTCTAAATATATAAGTTTTTTATAACTTGTTAAATGTGAAAATGTAAGTGAAACCAAATGATAAAATGGTTAAACAATTTTGTTAAGCAAAACGAGATATGAATTTGAATAAGTGACGAAATTTGACTTTGGTAAAAGTTAAATAGAATTTACTTTAGAATTGGAATCTGAATTGGATTTATAAGGGGAAATTTAAGTTAAGTTAAACAAATGATGTTTGAAATGGAATATAACTTAAGTATGGTATCTAAATTAATAAAGTGAAGTGATGAATATGAACTTGACTTATGTAATGAAATTCAACTTTTGTGGTTAAATGAATTAGCAATTGAATTGAACTAATGAATTGAATATTAATCAAGCGAATGTAAAAGAATTGATGTAGAATAATGAATGCAAATGTTAATTCATTAGAAGCTAACGAAGTTGAAAAAAATTGAATAATTGAAAGAAATGTCAATTAGATATTAAACCAATTGGAAATTAAAAGTGTTAAACCAAATTGAATGTAAATTTAATAATTTGGTTATTTTGGATATGATTTGGTTGTTATATGATTGTTAGTTGATTATATATAATTCATTAAGTGTTAATGAAATTGAATTGATAAATTGAAAGCTATGTAATTGAATTTGAATTGAAAGTGAACTAATGTGAATTGGTTGTAAGCAATTAAAATTTGTATCAAAACCTTATAAATTGCTTACGGGAATTATTTTGATCGCATTGCTTATGAAAACAATATGTTTTCTATTGAAAATTAGTGAAATGTAAATGAATTTCCTATATATGTCACTTACATGTTTAAATTGAGTAAGTACAGGTACCGGGGATATAGTTGGCTGGATTTGGTCATGCTAAAATGCTAATAAATAACTGCTTTGCTTAAAAATGCTAAAAAGGTACGCCTACGCAATAAAAATAGGAAATATGAACTGTTTTTCTGTTTTCCGACCGTGTGAGTCGATGTATATATATTTATATCTATTGTGATATTGCAAAAGCTCCTCCGTACAAGGGAGACTCTGCCAAAATTATCTGTAAATTTTGGGAGTTAGAAAAAAATTTGAAAATTTTTGGAAAATTTTTGTTAACGAAAAGTCAATTTCTAAATTGAAATGAAAATGTAGTAATTGAACAAGAAAAGTGTAACCATCAGATTTTGGAAAAGTTAAGAAATTAAAATGAATCTGAAATCAAGTTGGAACGGTTTGTTTTCGAAAAAAAAAGTTAATGGATTCTGTAACTTTTTCTTACTTGGCAATTTCGAGGACGAAATTCTTTTAAGGGGGGAATTTGTAACGACCCAGAATTCCTGTCATTTGAAATTCGTACATTTAATTGATTTTAAATATTAACAAGTAAAATTTGTAAGTCGAATAAATTTTATTTCGAATATCTAGATTTATATGGATAATTAAATCGATAATTTAATATTTGAAAATTACAGAAATAATCAAATATTGGGTTTAATGTGATTATAATTGATTTATAAAGTTGTATTTAGTCATATTGGAGTTAGAATGATGTTATAGAACTTTTAAAATTGAATTAAAAGTTAATTTGTAGAAATTGAATATTTTAATATTTAATTAACGAGTAAAAGTAGTCATTTTTCAAACAATCTGGATTTCGACGAAACTAGTTTCATTGGATCCGTAATGTTAAATTATTGTATGATTTCAAATTTCGTGTCAATCGGATTTATGGTTTGTCCGGGGCAAGCTAAAACGCGTAGAAATCGGTTTGTGGATTTTGAATTTAAATAGTCGATTCGGAAACCTATCTTCCAAATACGATCGAATTGTCTCCTGATACATATTCTATTGCGTTCGGAATAGGGGTAAAACATTATAAACGCTAGGCATCAAAACCCATCGAGGCGTGCGCCTACCTATGCCTCACCCATTAACATGAGCACGGCAGGCTCGGTCGTCCCCTCGCGTGGATAAACGCGTGCAAACATCAGACGTTCAAGCCTAAATTGCCGATGTCGGCTGCATTGATTTCGATCATAACCGTTGAAATGATAGATCTCGTCGCGATCTACAAAGTTTCAGTTGGAAGTTTCTTAAATTAATTGGTGGATTTGAAGAAAAAGAAGGAAGAGCGGTGGAAGGTAACGGCCATTGAAATAAACAAGCGGCGGCTGTAACTAGAAACCCTAGGGTTTGTGCAAAACAGAGAAAATGAGGTCCTTATATAGAAAATTGCCAAAACACTATTCATCGCCAAATTTTTCTAACTCGAAACGAATGATTTAATTTTCCACAACTCCCAAACATTAGATATGGATTCCAAACTCAAATCCGAATACCCAAAGTATACATACTTGTCCCTCTTCGGACTTTGATATTCACAAGAAATGACAATAAAATTTCAAATTTGGTGTTAAACAAAATCGTTTTATCGATACAATTCAATTTATCTTTTATATTCTATTAATCAATTTAATTCAAATTAAAATTTTCAATTTATAATTTTCAATTTCCAATTTATTCATATTTATTAAAGTTTAAATCGAGAACTGATAAGAAACCGATGAAGATACAAGGTAAAGATTTTCTACAATGATTCATAGATTTGATGGCCCAAGTATCCTGTATAGTATTGGATGATTTTGATCTCATATTGGTGATATATCCAAGTTGATCTGGAAAATTGTTTCTCTATCTTTGTTGTTTTCCTGCCTGCATATTTCGGGGACGAAATTTCTTAAGGGGGGAATCTGTAACGATCCCGGAGTTTGAATAAGTTTAAATTAATAATTAATTTAATTTTTGAATTAGATTGTGAAATTAATGGGTAAATTTATTTGAGTTTCTCCAAAATTTAAATTAAAATATGTATTAACACAAATAAAATATACTACAAAAATAATAAAATAAATATATATAGAGAGAGAAATACAAGATAATACGTATTAAAGTTAAAAATAAACATTTAAATTACAAATAGAAATGAAAATATATATATATATGATGAATTATAAATTATAAAGTAAATAAAATTAGACAAATTTCAAATAACATATGAACTACAGAAATTCATTTATATTGTAAAGCAATGTACAACACAGTGTGATATAAATCTTTAAAAACAAACAGCAAGAGAAATTTTAAGTCAATTCGCAATGCTTTTAGAAAATGAAACTGCCATAAGGCCTCCCGCCACACACACAATGCAAACGCAGACTTGGAGGAGATTTCTCCTTATGATAGTCAAACATGCTTGATACGCAAATTTCTATGAATTGAATAAGTACAGGTACCGGGGTTGTAGGTGGCTGGATTTGGTCACGCTAAAATGCTAATAAATAACTGCTTTGCTTAAAAATGCTAAAAAGGTACGCCTACGCAATAAAAATAGGAAATATGAACTATTTTTCTGTTTTCCGACCATGTGGGTCAATGTATATATATTTATATCTATTATGATATTGCAAAAGCTCCTCCGCCTATGTAATTATTTCGAAAGCCTCCAACATGAAAAGTTCATCAGGATTATTTTCCAACGACTGAAGTGAGTTCAGTGCTTCCTTACTTTCACAAATTCCTTTCAAAACAGTTTCCATTCAAACATATTACCCAAAATTATATTTTGATATAAAAGGAATAATTTTTCTGGAATTATTATATATTTGGATATTTGGTTGTTGATATTATAATCAAATATAAGAATCTAGAGTTTGAAAAGGTTTATAACCAAATAAAATTCTATAACTATAAGAGTTGGCATAATAAAACATATGATTTGAAATTTAACTAAAGGAAAGTTAAATAAATTGAATTGGATTTATAAGTGGAAATTTAAGTTAAGTTAAACAAATGATGTTTGAAATGGAATATAACTTAAGTAATGTTGAATGAAGTTGATTTTGGTATCGAAATAAAATAATAAAGTGAATTAAATGGATGTGGACTTGAGTTATATAAATGAAATTCAACCTTATTTGTTAAATGAATTAGCAATTGAATTAATAAATGTATTGAATGTTAATCAATCTAATGAAAATGAATTGATATGGAATAATGGATGTAAGTGTTAATTCATTAAAAACTAGTAAATTGGAAATTGAATAATTGAATGAAAATCAATTAAATATCAACCAATTGGAATTAAAAGTGTTAAACCAAATTGAATTTAAATTTAATAATTGGTTATGTTGGTTATGATTTGGTTGTTATATGATTGTTAGTTGATTGTATATAATTCATTAAGTGTTAATGAAATTGAATTGATAAATGGAAAGCTATGTAATTGAATTTGAATTGAAAGTGAACTAATGTGAATTGGTTGTAAGCAATTAAAATTTGTATCGAAACCTTATAAATTGCTTATGGGAATTATTTTGATTGCATTGCTTATGAAAACAGTGTGTTTTCTATTGAAAATTAGTGAAATGTAAATGAATTTCCTATATATGTTACTTACATGTTTAAATTGAGTAAGTACACGTACCGGGGCTGTAGTTAGCTGGATTTGATCACGCTAAAATGCTAATAAATAACTGCTTTGCTTATAAATGATAAAAAGGTACGCCTACGCAATAAAAATAGGAAATATGAACTGTTTTTCTGTTTTCCGACCGTGTGAGTCGATGTATATATATTTATATCTATTGTGATATTGCAAAAGCTTCTCCGTACAAGGGAGACTCTGCCAAAATTATCTGTAAATTTTGGGAGTTAGAAAATTTTTTGAAAATTTCAATATTTCAATATTATCTGTAACTAGGTAACTAACTGTCATGAGTATGTCATCCTTCGGTCATCACCGACCTTTACCGAGGCGCCTCAACAACCAACAACCACATAAGTAAATATCTGGGCTCCATATCAAAATACCACTTTTTTCCCACACAAGTTAAAATCTGGGCTCCATACTAGATACCACTTTTTATCCAAAAGGAAATGCACATACCCTGAGGGGAGCGACCCCTATAACCTTGTCGCATCCTTCCTGTTTCGACCATTTCCAAGGTGTGAGGTTCGACGAAGTCTCGTCTCACAATGCTACGCTTTTCACAAAATTCATGCTTTGATAAACAAATGATCAGCACTTAGCATGCCACATTACCAAATTGGGAATATATCACTTGTAGTCATCAACTACATATCCTCTGAGCTCGCACGTCTCAGAGAAGGGTGTTAAGCTAAGAGAATAAATTCTCCTCCACCAAACAGAAATGTGTTTGATAGAAACCATCTTTATATCTCAAATTGTAATGTCAGACATACATCCATACAAGTCAATTCTAGGTCTAAATGGAACCGAAGGCACTTCATCCAATTAAGGAAAAAGTCCTTGCAAATCCGGATATTCCCTAATCACGTCCGGAATCCCCATCACATAGGGTAATCTCTATACCGGAGCAACTCAATGCAGAGACTATGGATAGGTAATCCTTTCGTTTTCAAAAATACCCGGTCTTCAACCACCGTCTTCAAATGCAATCCCATTTCGTCATATCGTTATTCGGAATGGGTTTTATGACTTAATGTCCTCCCCTGGCTTAACGAATAATAAGCGCTTATTTTAAAAACAAATTCAAGTGTCGTCTTAAAGGCCAATATTGATAGTCGGTTATTTAATTATCAAACAACATTCACAACAACCATCAAGCCTCAATAATTTCCCAAATTGTTTATACTGATAGTCGGTTATTTAACTATTAAACAACATTCACAACAACCATCAAATTTAAATAATTTCCCCAATTATTTATTTCAAAATATCTTCGCAAGATATATTTCCACCCTTCAACCCTTCGAAAACAATTTTCAAATCACTTTCCACTCGCGAAATAAATTTCAAAACATTGTTTATTTCCACTAAAAATTTACCAAGACTAAATGCTTTGGATTTTTAAAATAATTTAAATCGCTTTATCTAAAAATATATTATTTAGAATACTTAAAATAAAAAATATTTAAAAAACTTTATTTAAAATACTACTTATTAAATTTAGTAATAATTTTTCATGAAAACTTAAGCCAAACAAATTTAAAAATAAAATTATTGAATTCTATGCAAGTTTTCCAAATAAAACTTTAGCCAAATTATATTTAAAATAAAACAACTTTATAAAATATAAATATTAATAATTATTATTTTAAATCATAATACCAATTAACCTTTAAAAATTATTACTACTATAACTAATTTAGTAAAATATACACCTTTAAAATTTTAAACAAATTAATTAATAATTTCTCAAACAAACATCCTTTTACAACAACTTTATAAACCTTTAACTTTCACTTAAAAATCTGCTTGAAATCGTACTTGGCTTATAAAGGAAATACACTTTCCTTTCACACCTTTAAAAATAAATTACTATTTATTTTTAAAACAAATTACTCATTCCATTATAAATTCCCACCGTGAATTTACACTTCCAAATTATCCTCTGATAAATATTTACTTTATTTATAAACCCCATTTATAAATTTCATAGTCTCATTCTTCTTTCTTAAAATGCAGTTTCAAATGCTAAATCAATTTTCGATTTGATTTTCAAAATTTTACTTTCAAACACTAAATAGATTTCCAAATTGATTTTCAAAATTTACTTCATTTAAAAATTACCCCTTTACTTATCCAAATTTATTTCAAAACCCATCAATCCAATATTCACACCTATATTTATGATTTAAATTCCATTTAAGTCAAAAAAACCAATTTCATACTTGATTTCGAAATTCACCCTTTAATTCTCCTAAACCATTTAAAATCCGTCCCAAATTCCTTCTTTTAATTTATCCAATTCTCTAAAATTATTCTACTTAAAATTCCTTATTTTAATTTCCTTTCATCAATCCAATCTTTTATATTCTGGCATTTTAAAAATACCAGAATATATTCAGCCAAACCGTAGCCTTCAACAATTTCAATCACCAATATAATCATGAATAGATTATCAATAAATCACATCACAACATATGAAATAAATTCAAACGTTGAGGAATCCAGTTGGATCCCTACAACCTGTTTTCCTACATCCACAGATGTTAGCACAACAAATTAAATACCAATCCCGCTATAAGGCAGGATATCGCGGTATAAAGGGTCATCTGCTATTATGCGGGACGCATAGGGTCTCATCCGCTATATAATGCGGAAAATTAATCACTCCAGTGTGTGTGTGTGTGTTTATATATATATATATATACTATCACATCCAAACAATCAATCAATAATTTAAATTCTAATTATTTTGATTAAGTGAGAAGATCTCATTTTTACTTTTGTTTGCAATCCAATCCAATTCCGACTTGATTTCACCGTTTTGACCTTGTATAAACAATTATATGATTTTTATTAATATTCGAAATAATCGAATAATAAATTAACGTTTAATAATTTAATTAACTAATAATTTATTTTAAACCAATAATTTTCCTCTTAAAAATCTTTTAGTAGCTAAAATAAATCAAGTAAGTTGATTGAATCAATTCGTCACCAGTTCCATTATGTTAAAATAACTAGTAAACTAAAATATGTAGAGGTATATTTTTCTATTTTGAAATCACATATATTTATAAAAATAGTCTATACAGATTTAAAAAAAAAATCTAATTTTTTATTAAACTTTCAACGCTTCAAAATTCCTAATTTTTCCCAAATTTTATCCATATATATAATAATTTCTGTAAATAACAAGAGCAATTCTACCCTTCTTTATCATGCATAAATAAATTTATAAATTAAAGAGAATAATTTTTTTTATAACCTACTGTATGATTATATTATTTATTTATTTATTTCTGACCTATATGTATATAATTAAAATTTAAAACTGGTTAATACCTTCATATCGTGTCGCGCCTCCCATAAGCAGTCGCCTTGTCGTCGACGTGCCCTAGCCACGGCAAAAAAAAAAATCGAACGTTGTCGCCACTGCTCCTCACTCCCCGATGACCACAACCTCCCGAAATCGTAAACCTAGCCACTCTAATCGATGCGCTCCCAGACCTCCACTCACTCATGCGCGACTCCATTCATTTGCTCATCCACGTTCGAGCTCACAAGAACCCCACACTTCGAACGAAACCCCTCTCAAACAACGCCGCAAATCGAACTTGATCGCGACTTACCCACGCACTCTCGACCCTGGGCTTTGCTTTCGATCGCCACTACCCTAGACTTGAATTTGAGGGCCGACGCGATTTGATTTGATTGAAAAGCTCGGCTCGATTCCAAGCGATAGTTTTATTATTATTATTTTCTTTTGTTTTAAAGAGGAACGAATTTTATTTAGAGAGGAAAGAAAGTGGAAGGCTTCGGCCATTAACTAGATTTTTTTTCGAATGAATTTTTTTTTCTTTCTAACGAAGATGGGTTTATATTTTTATTAATTTTAAAACGAACGCATGTGGGATTTTACACAGAGAAAGTGGAACACATGTTAAAAAGGCAAATACGTGTTGAATCAACAAGCTGCAATATTTTAATTTTATTACTTATATTTAAATTCAAATTTAAATTATCTCGATTATCGCATCTCACAATCTCGATCTCCTATCGAGGCGTGCCGCTAGGCATTTATAATGTTAAAACCCTATTCCAAACATGCTGGAAAAGGTTTCGAGTTCAAATTTGATCATATGGAGAAGAGTGCTTTTTGAAATCAGTTATAATATTAAATTTTCGATATGAATTCAGTGCATTTATCTACCGTACGATCACACGATAACTTCAAAAGCTACGAAAATTGAAATCTGATAATAATACACTATTACGGATCCAATGGAACTGGTTTCGTCGAAATCCAAGACTGTACCTCGGAAGGCTATTTTTAAATATCAATTTAAGCAATATAATTTCAAAACTTAACAAAACATTTTAAATTCAATTTTAAAAGTTCTATTACCTTTAGTATTATCAATATAAATTTTCAAAGCCTTCAAATTATTTTTAACAACCATAGAACTCCAGATTCAAAAAATTTCCAATTTCCAATTATTAAATTCAATAATTTAATTGCCAAATAAAAAGTGATATTTGAAATTCTAGGTTAACCAACTTTCAAATATTTAAAATCAATTGAATATTCCAATTTCAAATGTCAAAATTTCTGGGTGGTCACATTCTTCCCCCCTTAAAAGAATTTCGTCTCGAAATTTCTAGTTAAGAAGAATGATCCACCACCCATTCATTATTTTCCCAAAACCAAACAGTTTTCAACAAATTCCCCAAAACAATCTTTCTATTAAAGACAAATTATCATTCTTACTAACTTTCCAAACTCTCTTCCATAGTTTCCCAATGATATTATTCTTCAACAATTCAAATTTAAATTTAAATCCAAATTTTAAATTACCCTAATTTCTCAAAAAAAATCTAACTCCCTAAAATTTCGAAAAATGTCGTCAGCGTCTCCTTTCCGCAGCTAGCTCGGTACAACTACAAAATGCCACAACAGGCCCCCAGATTTCAAAAGAAAACAAAAATCCAAGTGGCTAGACCAGAATATCATCAAATTTCATACAGAAATTCAAATATATACCTTTGACGAGAAATTTCATTTATCTTCTGAAATCAAAAATTCAATTCCCTTTTCCTTTATAACACCTGTATGCTACTTAACAAATAATGTCCAATTTCAACATTCAAAATCATTTTATACATTTCTTTACAAAAGCTTGAATATCTATTTCATTCAAGCCCGTACGATGCACATATATTATCCGTACGCAACACCAAATTCGATCGCTCACTCAATCACACAATTTCATTTCCGAACTAGTATCGTCCACCCGACTTCCTATTACGGACTCAGATCTGATTTCTTGATCAGAAACCTTCATTCTCCTTTCATAGCCATAAACTATGATAGAAAATTTCCAAAATCAACCAAAAATCCATATCCATGGTTCGCCGTCGAAAATCGAGTGAAAAATCCTAACTCGGATCGATATAACTATCTCGATATTCGGTGCTCGAATTCTGGATCAAATCGTTATGCGAATAAGATAATATACGTACATCCTACATATTTATCAATTGATTACTAGCTATATCAATTCTCTTTTATTCACATTTATTTTGATATTCATTCACTTGCATTTCAAATTCATTTGAATCATGTTATCTTAAAATCATGAATACTGAATTTTTATCAACAATCCTTCATTCATATCATATCATCATTTTATTTGACTCAAATTTTTTTAGTTCCATTTTGAATTTAATTTTTATCTTTAATTTTTAATTTATTTCCAAACTTTTTACCTCTATTAGTTCTTTCGAACAAATTCTCAAATTCCACTTTACTTCACACAATACAAACCAAGTATTATTCCAGTATTCAATTTCAATTCATTACTTTATTTTCAATACTTTTGTTTTATTTAGTCCAACTTGACAAATTTTCCATTTCACTTAATTTAACTCAATTCAAATTCAATTCCAATGTTTAGCTTAAATTCCATTTTCTTACAAATTCAGATTCAATTTCATTTACTTGCAATTGTAAATTCATTTATCCGTTTACAAATTTATTTTCCACCTTAATAAATTTTATTCCAATCCATTTAGTCTACTAGACTTACTTCTTAAATTTACTTTTATTCAAATCAATCCAAGTTAAATTCAGCTTCAATTCGATTTTTCTAAGTTTCCAAACTTAATTATTATTCCATCACCATTTTTAATAAGATTCCAGAGTCTAAATAATCACTTAAGTATTTCAAAAATCATTTTTGAAATCAATTATATTCAAAATCAAAATATTTTTCAAACTCAATTTCACAAATATTCCCAATTCAAAACATTCGGGTAGCAATTCCTCCCTTGGAAACTCGAAAATGAACTACGATGATGTCCGATCACCATCGGAATTATTTTCTAGCGACCGAAAAGAGTTTAGTGCTTTTATCCCTTCAAATATATTTTTAAATATTTTTAAATTCCAAATCCCACCAGATTTCATATCCAATTCAAAAATATTTCCCAAATAATTTCACCATTATTTTTTTTCAAAACCTTTGAAAACCATTTTCAAATACAAAAGGAATTAAATTTCCCAAATCTCAAAATTTCTAATCCTTTCGATTTATTTTCAAATATTTCTCTGGAATTCTACTTCAAATTATAAATCACATTTATAATTTACATTTACAAATCCCATTTGTATATGAATTTTGTTTCTTAACCTTTGGTTATGATTTCATTTCTTACTCAATTTCACACTTAAATGATAATAATTTAATTTCATCACTTCCTAACAACCAAGCACCATATATAACTGTAATAATTTACAAAGATTATTTCCTTTTACATAGAAAAATAGTTGTGGTAAAATTGTTTCATTTACCCTATTTTAAAACAATATCGTGTCGAATTGTTCTGTACAAGTGTTTAGAGATCCCTATCAACAACGTTAATTACTCGCATTGACCAGAATCCATATCCCACTCAACAAACCAATCAACACAATATAAAACAATTTTATATTCACTAACAAATACGTGCTCATATCTATTAATACACTCAAACTCATTCTAGAGTACTATTGACTCTATTTCTGATGAGTAGTCCCCACCAGAGCCAAGTTTCTCGCTTAACCAATTGCTCTGATACTACTCTGTAACGACCCGATTTTTCGATGCCAAAAATCGACATCAATACGCCCACTATATCAAATGCCGAACAATCGAATGCCCGAAAACCGAACCGTTAGGGTTAAAGAAGAAGAAGATACAAGAAGAAATAGAAATAATATCAGAATCTCACAATCGCAGCGGAACAATATATAATAGATGAATAACTAATCGTTAAAATAAAAGAACTATATCTGTTTATACATCACATCGTCAGAGATATATACAACACAACAGCGGAAATACAATAGAAAAATAACATCGTATACTTATAATATGTCTCACCATCCAGCTTGTCTCCTGATCTCCAGAGCATACCTTCCTGACTTCGCTCCAGAACAACTGATAACCTAACTCTAGGCTGCCCGTGTGGAAAATTATGGGCACCCAGAGTTTAGAAAGGGAACAATAAACTCCATGTCAGTCATGAGACTGATGTGAGATCTTAAAACGGTTATTTGACAAAAAGAAATAAAAAGAAATCCATTATGCTTTTTGGAAAATGAAACTACCATAAGGCCTCTCGACACACACACGATGCAATCGCACACCTGGGGGAGATTTCTCCTTATAGCAGTCAAACATGCTTGATACGCGAAAATACTTTTGATATTATTATTAGTGCATAGTGTGGAAAACATTTCGAAAGTATAATATTAATCTTAGCCAGCATAGGTACCATTATATTATGCCTACTATAGCAACCATTTAAGAATGGCTGGTTATACAATTAAAAACCGTACAGGGCTCGTATTGAGTGATTGGATTTCCAACAAACATTCAAGGCTAAGGAACTTCCTTTTCGAATGGATATGCCTCTGGAGGGACTCCCCAAGAACCTAAACGAATCTCTGCCAACACAAGGTCGGGTTACCTCTGTAACTAGGTAACTAGCTGTCACGAGTATGCCATCCCCCGATCGTCGCCGACCTTTACCGAGGCGCCTCAACAACCAACAACCACATAAGTAAATATCTGGCTCCATACCACACTTTTTTTCCACACAAGTTAAATATCTGGGCTCCATACCAGATACCACTTTTTATCCAGAAGAAAATGCACATACCCTGAGGGGCACGACCCCCGTAACCTTGCCGCATCCTTCATGTTTTGACAATTTCTAGGGTGTGAGGTTCGACAAAGTCTCATCCCACAAAGCTACGCTTTTCATAAAAGCCATGCTTCGATCAACAAATGATCAGCACTTAGCATGCCACATTACCAAATTGGGAATATATCACTAGTAATCATCAACTACATAACCTCTGAGCTCTACATCTCAGAGAAGGGTGTTAAGCTAAGAGAATAAATTCTCCGCCACAAAACAGAAATGTATTTGATAGAAACCAGCTTTATATCTCAAATTGTAATGTCAGACATACATCCATACAAGTCCATTCTGGGTCTGAATGGAACCGAAGGCACTTCGTCCAATTAAGGAAAACGCCCTTGCAAATCCGAATATTCCCTAATCACGTCTGGACTCCCCATCACATAGGATAATCTCTATACCGAAGCAACTCAGTGCAGAGACAATCGACAGGTAATCCTTACGTTCTCGAAAATACCGGTCTTCAACCACCATCTTCAAATGCAATCCCATTTCATCGTATCATTATTCGGAATGGGTTTTATGACTAAATGTCCTCCCCCCGACTTAACCGAATAATGAGCGCTTATTTTAAAAACAAATTCAAGTGACGTCTTAAAGGTCAATATTGATAGTCGGTTATTTAACTATCAAGCAACATTCACAACAACCATCAAGCCGCAATAATTTCCCAAATTGTTTATAATGATAGTCGGTTATTTAACTATCAAATAATATTCACAACAACCATCAAATTTAAATTATTTATCCAAATTATTTATCTCAAAATATCTTCGCAAGATATATTTACACCCTTCAACCCTTCGAATACAATTTTCAAATCACTTTCCTCTCGCGAAATAAATTTCCAAACATTGTTTATTTCCACTAAATAATTTCCAAGACTAAATGCTTTGGATTTTTAAAATAATTTAAATCACTTTATCTAAAAATATATACTTTAAAATACTTAGAATAAAAACTATTTAAAACACTTTATTTAAAATATTAGTTATAAAATTTAATAATATTTTTTCATGAAAACTTAAGCCAAACAAATTTAAAAATAAAGTTATTGAATTATATACAAGTTTTCTAAATAAAACTTTAGCCAAACTACATTTAAAATAAAACTACTTTATAAAATATAAATATCAATAATTATTATTTTTTAAATCATAATACCAATTAACCTTTAAAATTATTACTACTGTGACTAATTTAGTAAAATATATACCTTTAAAATGTAAAAAAAATTATTTAATAATTTCTTAAAGTAACATCCTTTTACAACAACTTTAAAAACCTTTAAACACTTTCCTTTCACACCTTTGAAATTAAACTACTATTAACCTTTAAACATAAACTGCTATTTATTTTTAAAACAAATTACCCATTCCATTATAAATTCCCACCGTGAATTTACACTTCCAAATTATCCTCTGATAAATATTTACTTTATTATAAACCCCGTTTATAAATTTCATAGTCTCGTTCTTCTTTCTTAAAACACAGTTTTAAATACTAAATCAATTTCAGATTTGATTTCCAAAAATTTACTTTCAAACACTAAATAAATTTCCAAATTGATTCCCAAAATTTACTACATTTAAAAATTACCGCTTTACTTATCCAAATTTATTTCAAAACCCATTAATCCAATATTCATACCTATATTTATGATTTAAATTCCATTTAAATCAGAAAAATCAATTTCATAATTGATTTCCAAATTGCCCCTTTATTTCTCCCAAACCATTTAAAGTCCATTCCAAATTCCTTCTTTTAATTTATCCAATTCTCTAAAACTATTCTACTTAAAATTCTCTATTTTAATTTTCTTTCATTAATCCAATCTTTTATATTCTGGTATTTTAAAAATACCAGAATATATTCGGCCAAACCGTAGCTTTCAATAATTTCAATCACCAATATAATCATTCACAGATTATCAATAAATTACATCACAACATATGAAATAAATTCAAACGTTTGAGGAATCCAGTTGGATCCCTACAACCTGTTTTCCTACATCCACAAATGTTAGCACAACAAATTAAATACCAAACCCGCTTTAGGACAGGATATCGCGGTATAAAGGATCATCCGCTATTATGTGGGACGCATAGGGTCTCATCCGCTATATGATGTGGAAAATCAATCAATCCAATATATATATATATACATATACATATATATATATATATATCATATATACTATCACATCCAAACAATAAATCAATAATTTAAATTCTAATTATTTTGATTAAGTGAGAAGATCCCATTTTTGCTTTTGTTTGCAATCCAATCCAATTCCGACTTGATTTCACCGTTTTGACCTTGTATAAACAATTATATGATTTTTATTAATATTCAAAATAATATAATAATCAATTACCGTTTAATAATTTAATTAACTAATAATTTATTTTAAACCAATAATTTTCCTCTTAAAAATCTTTTAGTAGCTAAAATAAATCAAATAAGTTAATTGAATCAATTCGTCACCAAATCCATTATGTTAAAATAAATAGTAAACTAAAATATGTAGAGGTATATTTTTCTATTTTGAAATCACATATATTTATAAAAATAGAGTATGTAGATTTTAGAAAAATCTATTTTTTATTAAACTTTCAAACACTTCAAAATTCCTAATTTTTCCCAAACTTTATCCATATATATAATAATTTCTGTAAATAAAAACAGCAATTCTACCCTTCTTTATACATGCATAAATAAATTTATAAATTAAAGAGAATAATTTGTTTTATAACCTACTGTATGATTATATTGTTTATTTATTTTTTTCTGATCTATATGTATATAATTAAAATTCAAAACTGGTTAATACCTTACTATCGTGTTGCGCCTCCCATAAGCAGTTGCCTTGTCATCGACGTGCCCTAGCCACGGCAAAAAAAAATCGAATGTTGTCGCCACTGCTACTCACTGCCCCGATGACCACAACCTCCCGAAATCGAAAACCTAGCCACTCCAATCGATGATCTCCCAGACCTCTACTCACTCATGCGCGACTCCACCCACTGCCCGTCCACATTCAAGCTCACAAGAACCCCACACTTCGAACAACATCCCTCTCAAACAACGCCGCAAATCGAACTTGATCGCAACTTGCCCACGCACTCTCTACCCCTAGGCTTTGCTTTCGATCGCCGCTACCCTAGACTTGAATTTGAGGGCCGACGCGATTTGATTTGATTGAAAAGCTCGGCTCGATTCCAAGCGACAGTTTTATTATTATTATTTTCTTTTGTTTTAAAGAGGAACGAATTTTATTTAGAGAGGAATGAAACGGGAAGGCTTCGGCCATTAACTAGATTTTTTTCGAACGATTTTTTTTTCTTTCTAACGAAGATGGGTTTATATTTTTTTAATTTTAAAACGAACACATGTGGGATTTTACACAGAGAAAGTGGAACACATGTTAAAAAGGCAAATACGTGTTGAATCAACAGGCTGCAATATTTTAATTTTATACTTATATTTAAATTCAAATTCAAATTTAAATTATCTCGATTACTGCATCTCACAGTCTCGATCTCCTATCGAGGCATGCCGCTAGGCGTTTATAATGCTAAACCCCGATTCCAAACATACTGGAAAACCGTACAGGGCTCGTAGTGATTGGATCTCTTATCGCATCTCACAATCTCGATCTCCTAACGAGGTGTGCCAACTATAGCTACCATTTAAGAATGGCAGGTTATACAATTAAAAACCGTACAGGGCTCGTAGTGATTGGATTTCCAACAAATGGTCAAGCCTAAGGAACTTCCTTTCCGAATGGGTACGCCTCTGGAGTGTGACGACCCGGAAATTTTAACGAATTAAATTGGAATAATTGATTGATTTTAAATTATTTAAAAGTTAATTTTAACTTGAATCCAAGATATCAATATTTACTTGATAATTAAATCATTGAATTGTATGGTTTAAATATTGAATTTAATAATTGAAATTGGGTAAATTGTTGAATCTGAGATTCTAAGCCTGTTTAAAATAATTTGAAGACTTATAAAATCTATAATGATGATACTAAAGATAATAGAATGGTTGAAATTAAATTTAAAGGTAATTTGTTCAATTTTAGTAGTATATCGTTTAAATTGAATTTAAAAATAGCCTTTTGAGACACAGTTTCGGAATTCGACGAAACCAGTTCCATTGGATCCGTAATAGTTAGTTATTATCGGATTTAAATTTTCGTAGCAATCAGAGTTGTCGTTTGACCGTGGCATCTCAAAACGCTTCAAACTATTTTAATCAATTTAATTTTAAATTGATCCTTTAATTCCGTAACTCGCGCACACTTTCAAAATTAGCCTCTGAAACACATTCCATTGTGATCGGAACGCGGGTAAAACTTTGTAATCGTCTAGCAGCATTCCTTAACTGGAATTTGTAATTCTAGTAGCTATTAACGGGGCGTTTTGAAAATGTTATATATAAAAAAAAATTCTAGTACAAACAGTCAGAGATATTTTATCCAACGCGTACTCGTGAAGCTTCCCAGTCGATATTTTAACTCCGTCTTCCTCTCTCTAATCCCACAGCCGAGATCGAACTTAAACTCTTACAAAAAGAAAACAAAGAAAGGTCGTTCCCTTCTTAAAGCTAATCGAAATAAATCAGTAGCTAACAAAATCGCAAGTCCTCCTCACTCTTGTTATCGAAATCATCCCTACTCAGAATCGCGTGTCGTATAAGTCGAGCTGAGTGAATCGATGAATTACGAACGCGTAGATCTTTGTTCGATTCGAGATCGAACGCGTGAAGCTATGCATCGACTCAGGGGACTCGTCGCTTGCCGTTGTGTGCGATTAGAGGTGGTTCAGTCATTGTTCGAGGGACGCGACAGTTCAGGACGAGGTGCTAGGGTTTTGGGAAGATCGAGTTGGGTTGTGATGGAAGCGGCATGAGGGGTGAGCTCGAACGCAGCAAGCATGGACTGTGGGGTCGTGAGGAGGCTGGAGGCGAAGTCGCAGTGGCATCTTCGAGAGGGGAGTTAGTCGGCATCGATTGGAATTCCTAAATGTCAACGTTGATGAAGAGATTCACTGGAGTCTGGGTTCACCTTTTGTGTGAAGGTATTTTCTGTTGGTTACATTTGATTATACATTTAAACTTAATAAAGGAAATTTATTAGTTGGAATTAAAACATCAGTTAAATGATACATGGTAATCAGACTATTGTAGTTAACCTGTTTAAATTTTAGGTTGTCAAAAATAGTTTGTTAAAAGAAACTTTTAGTTCAAAACGTTTACACCAAATAATGGGTTAAAATTAAATAAGTTTGGATTGATAATTAATGATTATAAAATTAGTAATCGAGTAATTTAAGATAATTAATTTAATGTTAATAAATTGTGAATGTTTAATTCAAGGTTTGAATCTGAAAGGGAAACAAGCCGGATGGAAATGGATTGCGAAAAACAAATCAAGGTGAGTAAACCTCACGTTTCTGGATTTTTATTTAAAATGGTTAAATTTAAATAATTGGTTGAGTGCTTAAATTGATTGGATGTGCATTGATGATGTGACTTTGTTTTGGTTGAATCTCGAGTTAATTGAGGTTTGACTTGAAGTATTGAGGTTTTAAGTTACTTAAATTTAAATCATAAATAAGAATTGTTTATATTTTAATGTTAATAAGGATTTGATGGTTTGAGATCCATTAGATTAGTAATGTAATTAAAATAGATAATTAATTAATTAAAAATACTTAGCGATTAGATTAGTTAACTTAGTAATGAATGGTTGGAACAAATTAATTAAGTTTGAGTTAATTTATGAAGAGTAAGTAAATCAGAATAATAATTGAATAGAGTGGCAAGTAATTGCCTAATGAAATTAATGAAACATAATTACTTTGCGGGAAAAAATTAAAGGGTAAATAAGATAATTAACTAATGAGTAAGTAATTTATTTAATGAAGTAAATAAAAGATAGTTAAATACAGGTTGAAATTGTTTGAGAGTGATTAATATCATGATTTGATTAGTGAAATTTAATTGGATTAGGATAATGGAAATATAATTGGAATTCATAATTTATATAATTAAAGATGTAAGTTAAGATGAATTAATCCCAATAAGTGACTTATGAGAAATTAATTAATATAGGTAATTAAGGATTAATGTAATTAATATAGTTAATTAATTTATGAAGTGATTAAGATTTCTTATTGATTTTGGGTTAAGAATAATTAATTAGTTAAAGATAATTACTTGAATGTAATTGCAACATAATTAATCCAGGATGATTAATTAAGATGAATGGATAGTGAATGGATGACTGATTAATTAGTTTGGAATTAATCAATAAAGGAATCCGAGCAACAGAGATTTGAAATTCAATTAGAATCAATTGCATTGAATTGTATGTGATTAAGTTTAGCTTATGAATGATTGTTGGTATTGGTTGCTTTGAATGAATTGATATCTCTGATATGAAATGTGGTGTATTTCATTTGGATAACTTGGGTTAGAATAACATGAGTTTTGAAGCGGTCGGGGTCGGGTATTAGGAAATACCCGAAAACCACTTAGAATTTTATTTGTGAAATCAAAGGGCTGAAATAGAATGAGTTAAGTAAATTGGATTATTTTATCTAAGTTTGGTACTTAGAAAATTATATGTGAAATAAGCGTTGCCTATTGCAAATTTTGAATTGGATGAGTTGACATATGTTACCCCGGGTTTATATAAGTTGATTGCTTTGGTATTCCATGTTAGTTGGATTTACTCACGCTGGTTTCCAGCCTGACCCGGGTGTTACTTTGGTGTAATGCTCGGGTCAGACCGAGTATTACAAATTTTCAGGTAGCTACGTTCTGGAGCTCAGGAGGCGAGCTGGATGGCTACAACGTATAGAGTACTTCCGCTATATTTATTTTATTGTTATCTGAGATATGATAATTGTATATAAATAATAATTCAGTGACTGTATAAAATGTGAAACTCTGATGTATATAAAATGTAATCGACAGATATAGTGTTCTTCTGTAAACTGTTATTTATTATTATATTTTATCCGCTGCGAATGTGAGATGTTTGGGGTTTCTGTTCTTCTTCTTTTTCTTCTTCTTCTATCTCTTTCTTATTTTTCATAACTATCTGGAATTTTCGGGTTCGAAAATTTCGGGTCGTTACATTTGGTATCAGAGCTGAAGGTTAAGCGAGAACCTTGGCTCTGGTGGGGATTACTCATTAAATAGAGTCTATAGTACTCTAGAATGAGTTGAGTGTATATATATATATATGAGCGCGTACTTGTTATTTTCTTATGTAAAGGTTTTAAATGGTTTTATATAAAAGTATATGTTGATATATAAAACATTATTTCCTTCTAATAAATATTATGGTGATTGGTTGTAAATTATTGGAATTAAAATTAAGGAATAATATAATACAACCAAACTGAAATTTTATAAAGATAAGTTTGAAATGGATTCAAACTGAAACTGAAGTTTAGAATTGGAATTAAATTAAGTAGAAAAGAGAAAACAAAATAATAATAAAATTAAAATTTAAGTGATTGAAAATGAAATTCAAAATCTAATCCCGGAATTTGAAATATAGATTGGGAATGAAATTTATAAGTTGAAACAAACTTTATAAATAAATTGAGATTATAAGTTGAAATAGAATTCCAGAGAATATTTGAAATAGAGTAAGATGAAATTCTAGAGTAATGTTTAAATATGAATTGGATGGATTGGGAATTTGGAATTTTTGGGAAATTTAAAATTCCTTTGGATTGAAAGTGGTTTCCAAAGGTTTTGGAATGAAATAATAATATTGTTTCAAAAATATTTTTGGTGTTGAACTTGAAATCTGGAAGATTTAGAATTAAAATGTTTAGAAGTGTTTTAAAGAGATAAAAGCATTGAACTCTTCGGTCACTGGAAAATAACGTCGGTGATGACTGCAGCATTATCGATGTTTATTTTCGAGTTTCTAGAAGAGAAATTACTACCAAATTGTTTTAAATTGGAATTGTTTGTGAATTGAGTTTGGTTTTGAAATTCAAATGGATAATTGAATCTGTCAAAGAATTTTGGATATAGATAAATTCTAAGATGATGTTTAAGTTTTGGAAAATTGTTTAAACTTTGGAATCTGGATTCAAAGTGTTTATGGAATAATATAATATATGGGCTAAATAAAATGTATAAACTCCAAGTTAAAAGCAAATGTGAATGCAATTGATTTGAAATGGAAGTTGAAAAATGTAAATTATAATTAAAGTTGTACGAGTTTAATATTCAAATGGAAAATTTGTATTGGATTAACTGGAAAATGATATGGAACTTGAAGAGAGTTCGATTGATATTAGTCCAGTTTTATCTGAATAATTTGGAATTGTAATTAAAGTGGAATTAGTTTAAGACCAAATGAAATTTGATTTGAAGTTAGAAAGGAGTTGAGAATTAATTCAATTGAGTTGGGAATGAATTAAGTCCAATAGAATTTGGAGTTATTAGTATTGAAATTGGGTCGATTTAAATGTTTAAATCGAATTGTTGGGGAAGTGAACAGTTTTGACTCTGAACTATTTTTAATTTAATTGTTTTGATGTAAACTTATTTTTTTCCAAGCTCTTAAATATATACTACTTTTCTTTCTTAAAGCCAAATTATTTTATACTTGTTTTACCATTATTTTGGAGTTATTTGACTATCTTTCAACTGTTTTCTAAATTTATTACTATGTTTCAACCATGTTACAAATTAATTACTAATTTACAACTATTTAGCAATTATTAAGATTTCTATAACTATTTAACTATTTTTCAATTATTTTATAATTAGTTAACTATTTTACAATTATTTTGCAAACTAATAATTATTTTTTTCAACTACTTATCTATTTTTAAAAATTTTAAGCTATTTCCTAAAAATAAACTGGTCGGAGTTCAAACTATTATTAATTTAAATACCCAACTGAGATAAGGATTGAAGTAATAATCCAAATGAGGATTAATGTAAATGTGAATAAGGAATATGAAATGGTTCTTTTGAACTGAATGAATATTTTGAGAATTATGAAATGGATAAAGATGGAAATTGGATATTTCTATGGTTTTTGAGAGTGTTTGGAGTATAAAAAGTGTTTTATACAAGAAGGTAAGGATCCAAAGTTTTAAAAATTTATATATATATATATCTGAATATATATAAGGGAGCTTATGAGGATTTTGAGAAAGGCTTTTGATTTTTGAAAAAAAAAAATCAATATTAAGTTTTGGAAAGCCTATTTTGAGAATTATCGATTTTGGGATAATCGATTTTGTGTAAAGGAGCTTTGATAAAAAAAATTCATACTAGGTGTATGATTAGAAAGATACTATATGTGTATAGTATAAAGTGTTTGATGATAGCTCTGGGGAAAAAGGCGCTCCCTTGGAATGGACTTCTCAGGAGTGCCACTGGGTGGCGCTGCCTTGAGCCCCAAGAGGGGGTTCTAAAGTTGATCCTGTGAGGAGTCCGGACAAAACTAGTTCCTGAGGATTATGAGTTGAGTTACCATAGCGTAAGTCGTGTGTGCCGCGGAGAGCCAACAGTTACATGGACTTTTGTTGTGACTGCAACGTAACCCAGGATGTAACTGCGACCTATGGTAACATTGCGAAAGTCGTGTGTGCCGCTGAGAGCCAACAGTCTGCGGTTGAGTTTATCTCGGTAGACTGCGACTTATGTTGGAGTGGAGAAGTTTCATTTCATCAGCGAAAATCAGAGGCCGCTGAGAGCCTGCAGTTACATGGACTTTTGCTGCGACGGCAACGTAACCCTGGATGTAACTGTGATCTGTTGTGTGGGATCCATGGCGTAATCGAGAGGCCGCGGAGAGCCTGCAGTTACATGGACTTTTGTTGTGACTGCAACGTAACCCTGGTATGTAACTATGACCATGAATGGGGGTGATGATTTTCAGAGCATTGTCACCAAAGATATTTCCTCTATTTCAAAATGTTTTCAATATTTTCAATAAAATTATTTTCCAAATATTTTTACTGGGTGTTGAAAACGGGTTTACCAAGTACTTATAGATTTTCGGTCCTACGCCTGATCAACGTATGACTGAATTTCTGTGAGAACAAGGATGGACTGGTTGAGACATCGAGTTATAAGAAATATTTTATAAAAGCTATTTTAATATTACTAATGAGATTTTATAGGCATTTCTAAAATTTTAAAATAAAGGAGATGAAATTTTGGAAAATCAAGGGAAGTTCAAACTGAATTTGTAAAATAAAATTGAAATTCGGAAGATTTTAATGAAGTGACTCTGTGTAATTAAAAATCCAATGTTGGATTAAAAGTGGAAGTAAGCTAATTATCTAAATAAATTATTTAATAAAGAATGTTAATAAAATTTAACCTGGATAACTAAAATGGATTGTAAGTAGATAATGAAGTTTGGAAATGAATTCGAGTTATAAATAGAATTCGACTTGGGTTTGATAATGAATTAAATAAGAGAAGATATTGTAAAATAAAAAAATGAAATAGAGTTGGATTGGAAAATGTGATGGTTTGAATTGCAAATAAAATCCAAGTGTGATTTGAATAATATTTAATGAAATTTGCAAGTAAATTTGATATGATGGAAATGTTGTAGAATGAAATGCAGTGAATTATAATAGACTGATTTGAGTTACAAACAAAACCCAAGTAAATAGAAATAAATTGAGAACGGCGTTGTATTAATAAAATAAATTCGATAATGAATTATATGATAAATTAAAGAGTTAAAATGAGTTAATTGAATTAGATAATAATGGATGAAGTCTGATTTAATAAAGACTAAATCAAAGATGTGATTGGAATTGGATTATTAGACTGAATTTAAGTTCGGTGACATATTAATTTGAGGTATAAATGAGTTAAGTATGTGTTGCATATTATTTTGATAAGATGAGTAGGTGAATTAAAATTAAAATTTAAGTAATTAACTTAAGTTTAAAATTATTTGAAGCTTGGTTCCGAATAAGGCTAAAAGCCCATTAAATAAAAGCTTGAATTAAATTAATTTGGAAATGGTTATTAATTTAGAAGTATTGAATGTGCCAAACTTAATAAATAGTTTGAATGAAGTCAATGCAGAGAAGAAATGAAAAGCGTATGTATGGTTTGTGAATAAATTAAGAACGAAACGGAATTAAATACAGGATGAGTTAAAAATTAATCTAAAGTGGTTATGAATTGAAATGGATACTCTATTAAGAGAGTATCGTCGAATTGGCATCAAAATAGTTGTCATTGATGTAAACAAAAGTAATTAAAATTTTATGGGTTGAAAGAGATTAAATAAAATTGATTTGAATCGTTTGATGTGAATAGGTGCTTGTTTGGGTTAAAAATCGATTGAATGTAAATACTTGAGTAATAAATCATTTAAAATTGAATGAAATGGAATGTGAATTGGTTGAAAACAATGGAATTGGTTTTGAAATCATATCAATTACTTGTGAAAGTTATCTAGAATGCATTTCTTCTAGAGTTGATGTGTTGTGGTCATTTAAGTAAGAGAAATATTATAAACTTCATTTATATGGCACTTACATATTTAAATTGAGATAGTACAGGTACCTGAAGGTTGTTTGGTTGGTTTGGATTTGCGCTAATTGCTTGATTAAATAAGCTGCTTGCTTAAAATGCTAAATAAAGGTACGCCTACGCAATAAAAATAGGAAATATGAACTGTTTTTGCTTTTTCTGACCGTGTGGGTCGATGTATACATATTTATATATATTGTCAAATTGCAAAAGCTCCTCCGTACAAAGGAGACTCTGCCAAAATTTTCTGAAAATTTTGGGAGTTAGAAAATTTTTGAAAATTTTGGTTAACGACAAAACAATTTCAAATGGGAAACTTAAAGTGAACTAGTAAATGGAACTCACATAAATCAGTTTTAATGAAAGATAAAATTCAATATTAGAAATCGAAATAAATTGAATTCATATGAAAACGGAAACAACAAAATTGAATAGCAGTATATATGAAAACCTATATATGAGAATGTATAAAATGATTTGTAAAATTTCGATTGGATATTGTTGTTAAGTGAGATATGCAGGTATTAAGGAAAAAGAAATTGGATTTGGTTTCAAAAGATAAATTTGAATTGCCCGACAAAAAGGTATGTATTTTAATTTCTGTATGAAATTGGATTGGGTTTTTGATGCAGCCACTTGGCTTTTGTTTTCTTTTTGGAAGTTGGGAGCCCGTAGAGGCCTTTTGTAGTTGTACCGAGCTAGCCGCGCAAAGGAAACGCTGGCAAAATTTTCCGAGAATTTAGGGAGTTAGAAAAATTTTGAGAAAATTTTGATAATTCAAAAATTGGTTTTAAATTGAAATTAAATTGATTGAGCAGAAGAGTATTGATTGAATCTATAGAAGGTTTTGGGAAAGTTGAATAAGGTGTTAGTGGACTTTTAATAAAAGATAAGGGGTAGGATGTTGAATTGTGAATTTTGGAAAAGATAAATGGGTATTAGTCAATTCTTCCAAATTAGTAATTTCGGGGACGAAATTCTTTTAAGGAGGGAGGAATGTGACGACCCAGAAATTTTAACGAATTAAATTGGAATAATTGATTGATTTTAAATTATTTAAAAGTTAATTTTAACTTGAATCCAAGATATCAATATTTACTTGATAATTAAATCATTGAATTGTATGGTTTAAATATTGAATTTAATAATTGAAATTGGGTAAATTGTTGAATCTGAGATTCTAAGCCTGTTTAAAATAATTTGAAGACTTATAAAATCTATAATGATGATACTAAAGATAATAGAATGGTTGAAATTAAATTTAAAGGTAATTTTTTCAATTTTAGTAGTATATCGTTTAAATTGAATTTAAAAATAGCCTTCTGAGACACGGTTTCGGAATTCGACGAAACCAGTTCCATTGGATCCGTAATAGTTAGTTATTATCGGATTTAAATTTTCGTAGCAATCAGAGTTGTCGTTTGACCGTGGCATCTCAAAACGCTTCAAACTATTTTAATCAATTTAATTTTAAATTGATCCTTTAATTCCGTAACTCGCGCATACTTTCAAAATTAGCCTCTGAAACACATTCCATTGTGATCGGAACGCGGGTAAAACTTTGTAATCGTCTAGCAGCATTCCTTAACTGGAATTTGTAATTCTAGTAGCTATTAACGGGGCGTTTTGAAAATGTTATATATAAAAAAAAAATTCTAGTACAAACAGTCAGAGATATTTTATCCAACGCGTACTCGTGAAGCTTCCCAGTCGATATTTTAACTCCGTCTTCCTCTCTCTAATCCCACAGCCGAGATCGAACTTAAACTCTTACAAAAAGAAAACAAAGAAAGGTCGTTCCCTTCTTAAAGCTAATCGAAATAAATCAGTAGCTAACAAAATCGCAAGTCCTCCTCACTCATGTTATCGAAATCATCCCTACTCAGAATCGCGTGTCGTATAAGTCGAGCTGAGTGAATCGATGAATTACGAACGCGTAGATCTTTGTTCGATTCGAGATCGAACGCGTGAAGCTATGCATCGACTCAGGGGACTCGTCGCTTGCCGTTGTGTGCGATTAGAGGTGGTTCAGTCATTGTTCGAGGGACGCGACAGTTCGGGACGAGGTGCTAGGGTTTTGGGAAGATCGAGTTGGGTTGTGATGGAAGCGGCATGAGGGGCGAGCTCGAACGCAACAAGCATGGACTGTGGGGTCGCGAGGAGGCTGGAGGCGAAGTCGCAGTGGCATCTTCGAGAGGGGAGTTAGTCGGCATCGATTGGAATTCCTAAATGTCAACGTTGATGAAGAGATTCACTGGAGTCTGGGTTCACCTTTTGTGTGAAGGTATTTTCTGTTGGTTACATTTGATTATACATTTAAACTTAATAAAGGAAATTTATTAGTTGGAATTAAAACATCAGTTAAATGATACATGGTAATCAGACTATTGTAGTTAACCTGTTTAAATTTTAGGTTGTCAAAAATAGTTTGTTAAAAGAAACTTTTAGTTCAAAACGTTTACACCAAATAATGGGTTAAAATTAAATAAGTTTGGATTGATAATTAATGATTATAAAATTAGTAATCGAGTAATTTAAGATAATTAATTTAATGTTAATAAATTGTGAATGTTTAATTCAAGGTTTGAATCTGAAAGGGAAACAAGCCGGATGGAAATGGATTGCGAAAAACAAATCAAGGTGAGTAAACCTCACGTTTCTGGATTTTTATTTAAAATGGTTAAATTTAAATAATTGGTTGAGTGCTTAAATTGATTGGATGTGCATTGATGATGTGACTTTGTTTTGGTTGAATCTCGAGTTAATTGAGGTTTGACTTGAAGTATTGAGGTTTTAAGTTACTTAAATTTAAATCATAAATAAGAATTGTTTATATTTTAATGTTAATAAGGATTTGATGGTTTGAGATCCATTAGATTAGTAATGTAATTAAAATAGATAATTAATTAATTAAAAATACTTAGCGATTAGATTAGTTAACTTAGTAATGAATGGTTGGAACAAATTAATTAAGTTTGAGTTAATTTATGAAGAGTAAGTAAATCAGAATAATAATTGAATAGAGTGGCAAGTAATTGCCTAATGAAATTAATGAAACATAATTACTTTGCGGGAAAAAATTAAAGGGTAAATAAGATAATTAACTAATGAGTAAGTAATTTATTTAATGAAGTAAATAAAAGATAGTTAAATACAGGTTGAAATTGTTTGAGAGTGATTAATATCATGATTTGATTAGTGAAATTTAATTGGATTAGGATAATGGAAATATAATTGGAATTCATAATTTATATAATTAAAGATGTAAGTTAAGATGAATTAATCCCAATAAGTGACTTATGAGAAATTAATTAATATAGGTAATTAAGGATTAATGTAATTAATATAGTTAATTAATTTATGAAGTGATTAAGATTTCTTATTGATTTTGGGTTAAGAATAATTAATTAGTTAAAGATAATTACTTGAATGTAATTGCAACATAATTAATCCAGGATGATTAATTAAGATGAATGGATAGTGAATGGATGACTGATTAATTAGTTTGGAATTAATCAATAAAGGAATCCGAGCAACAGAGATTTGAAATTCAATTAGAATCAATTGCATTGAATTGTATGTGATTAAGTTTAGCTTATGAATGATTGTTGGTATTGGTTGCTTTGAATGAATTGATATCTCTGATATGAAATGTGGTGTATTTCATTTGGATAACTTGGGTTAGAATAACATGAGTTTTGAAGCGGTCGGGGTCGGGTATTAGGAAATACCCGAAAACCACTTAGAATTTTATTTGTGAAATCAAAGGGCTGAAATAGAATGAGTTAAGTAAATTGGATTATTTTATCTAAGTTTGGTACTTAGAAAATTATATGTGAAATAAGCGTTGCCTATTGCAAATTTTGAATTGGATGAGTTGACATATGTTACCCCGGGTTTATATAAGTTGATTGCTTTGGTATTCCATGTTAGTTGGATTTACTCACGCTGGTTTCCAGCCTGACCCGGGTGTTACTTTAGTGTAATGCTCGGGTCAGACCGAGTATTACAAATTTTCAGGTAGCTACGTTCTGGAGCTCAGGAGGCGAGCTGGATGGCTACAACGTATAGAGTACTTCCGCTGTATTTATTTTATTGTTATCTGAGATATGATAATTGTATATAAATAATAATTCAGTGACTGTATAAAATGTGAAACTCTGATGTATATAAAATGTAATCGACAGATATAGTGTTCTTCTGTAAACTGTTATTTATTATTATATTTTATCCGCTGCGAATGTGAGATGTTTGGGGTTTCTGTTCTTCTTCTTTTTCTTCTTCTTCTATCTCTTTCTTATTTTTCATAACTATCTGGAATTTTCGGGTTCGAAAATTTCGGGTCGTTACATGGAGGGACGCCCCGAGAACCTAACCGGATCTCTGCCAGCACAAGGTCGAGTAAGCTCTATAACTAAGTAACTAATTGTCACGAGTATGCCATCCTCCGGTCGTCACCGACCTTTACCGAGGCGCCTCAACAACCAACAACCACAGAAGTAAATATCTAGGCACCATACCAGAATACCACTTTTTTTTCCACACAAGTTAAAATCTGGGCACCATATTAGATACCACTTTTTATCTAGAAGGAAATGCATATACCCTAAGGGGAGCGACCCCTATAACCTTGCCGCATCCTTTCTGTTTCGACCATTTCCAAGGTGTGAGGTTCGACGAAGTCTCATCTCACAAAGCTATGCTTTTCACAAAAGCCACGCTTCGATCAACAAATGATCAGCACTTAGCATGCCACATTACCAAATTGGGAATATATTACTAGTAGTCATCAACTACATATCCTCTGAGCTCGTACGTCTCAGAGAAGAGTGTTAAGCTAAGAGAATAAATTCTCCGCCACCAAACAGAAATGTGTTTGATAGAAACCAGCTTTATATCTCAAATTGTAATGTCAGACATACATCCATACAAGTCCATTCTAGGTCTGAATGGAACCGAAGGCACTTTGTCCAATTAAGGAAAAAGTCCTTGCAAATCCGGATATTCCCTAATCACGTCCGGACTCCCCATCACATAGGGTAATCTCTATACTTGAGCAACTCAGTGGTCTTCAACCACCATCTTCAAATGCAATCCCATTTCGTCATATCATTATTGGAAATGGGTTTTATGACTTAATGTCCTCCCCCGGCTTAACGAATAATAAACGCTTATTTTAAAAACAAATTCAAATGTTGTTTTAAAGGCCAATATTGATAGTCGGTTATTTAATTATCAAACAACATTCACAACAAACATCAAGCCTCAGTAATTTCCCAAATTGTTTATACTGATAGTCGGTTGTTTAACTATCAAACAACATTCACAACAACCATCAAATTTAAATAATTTCCCCAAATTATTTATTTCAAAATATCTTCGCAAGATATATTTCCACCCTTCAACCCTTGGAAAACAATTTTCAAATCACTTTCCTCTCCCAAAATAAATTTCAAAACATTGTTTATTTCCACTAAAAATTTACCAAGACATTGCTTTGGATTTTTAAAATAATTTAAATCACTTTATCTAAAAATATAGACTTTAAAATACTTAAAATAAAAAACTATTTAAATTTTTTTATTCAAAATACTAGTTATTAAATTTAGTAATAGTTTTTCATGAAAATTTAAGCCAAACAAATTTAAAAATAAAGTTATTGAATTTTATGCAAGTTTTCCAAATAAAAATTTAGCCAAACTATATTTAAAATAAAACTAATTTATAAAATATAAATATTAATAATTATTTTTTTAAATCATAATACCAATTAACCTTTAAAAATTATTACTACTATAACCAATTAGTAAAAAATATGCCTTTAAAATTTTAAACAAATTAATTGATAATTTCTCAAACAAACATCCTTTTACAACAACTTTAAAAACCTTTAACTTTCACTTAAAAATCTGCTTGAAATCGTACTTGGCTTATCAAGGAAATACACTTTCCTTTCACACCTTTAAAAATAAACTACTATTTATTTTTAAAACAAATTATCCATTCCATTATAAATTCCCACCGTGAATTTACACTTCCAAATTATCCTCTGATAAATATTTAGTTTATTTATAAACCCCGTTTATAAATTTCATAGTCTCATTCCTCTTTCTTAAAATGCGGTTTCAAATAATAAATCAATTTTCGATTTGATTTTCAAAATTTTACTTTTAAACACTAAATAAATTTCCAAATTGATTTCCAAAATTTACTTCATTTATAAATTACCCCTTTAATTATCCAAATTTATTTCAAAACCCATTAATCCAATATTCACACCTATATTTATGATTTAAATTCCATTTAAATCAGAAAAACTAATTTCATACTTGATTTCAAAATTCCCCATTTATTTCTCCCAAACCATTTAAAATCCGTTCCAAATTCCTTCTTTTAATTTATTAAATTCTCTAAAAGTACTCTACTTAAAATTATCTATTTTAATTTCCTTTCAAAAATCCAATCTTTGATATTTCGGTATTTTAAAAATACCAGAATATATACGGCCAAACCGCAGCCTTCAATAATTTCAATCACCAATATAATCATTCACAGATTATCAATAAATCACATCACAACATATAAAATAAATTCAAACATTTAAGGAATCCGGTTGGATCCCTCCAACCTGTTTCTCTGCATCCACATATGTTAGCACAACAAATTAAATACCAATCCCGCTTCAAGGCGGGATATCGCGGTATAAAGGGTCATCCGCTATTATGCAGGGCGTATAGGGTCTCATTCGCTATGTAATGCGGGAAATCAATCACTCCAATATACACACACACACATCCAAACAATCAATCAATAACTTAAATTCTAATTATTTCGATTGAGTGAGAAGATCTCACATTTGCTTTTAATTGTAATCAAATCCAATTCCGACTTGATTTCCCAGTTTTGACCTTGTATAAACAATTATATGATTTTTATTAATATTCGAAATAATCAAATAATCAATTACCGTTTAATAATTTAATTAACTAATAATTTATTTTAAACCAATAATTTTCCTCTTAAAAATCTTTTAGTAGCTAAAATAAATCAAGTAAGTTAATTGAATCAATTCGTCACCAAATCATTATGTTAAAATAACTAGTAAATTAAAATATGTAGAGGTATATTTTCCATTTTGAAATCACATATATTTATAAAAATAGTCTATACAGATTTAAAAAAAATCTAATTTTTGATTAAACTTTCAAACACTTCAAAATTCCTAATTTTTTCCAAACTTTATCCATATATGTAATAATTTCTTTAAATAACAATAGTAATTCTACCCTTCTTTATACATGCATAAATAAATTTATAAATTAAAGAGAATAATTTGTTTTATAACTTACTGTATGATTATATTATTATTTTTTCTCCTGAACTATATGTATATAATTAAAATTTAAAACTGGTTAATACCTTACTTCATGCCGTGCCTCCCATAAGCAGTCGTCTTGTCGTCGACGTGCCCTGGCCTCGGAAAAAAAATCGAACGCTGTCGCCACTGCTCCTCACTGCCTCGATGACCATAACCTCCCAAAATCAAAACCCTAGCCACTCCAAACGATGCGTGCCCAGACCTCCACTCACTCATGCGCGACTCCATCCATCTGCTCGTCCACGTTCGAGCTCGCGAGAACTCCACACTTCGAACGAAACCCCTCTCCGACGACGTCGCAAATCCAACTTGATCGCGGCTTGCCCACGCGCTTTCGACCCATGGGCTTTGTTTTCGATCGCCACTGCCCTAGACTTGAAGTTGAGGGCCGACGCGATTTGTTTTGCTTGAAAAGCTCAGCTCGATTCCAAGCGATAGTTTTATTATTTTTTTCTTTTGTTTGAAAGAGGTACGAATTTTATTTAGAGAGGAATAAAACTGGAAGGGTTCGGCCATTAACTTGATTTTTTTTTCGAACGGATTTTTTTTTCTTTCTAACGAAGACGGGTTTATTTTTTTTTTAAAACGAACGTGTGTGGGATTTTACACAGAGAAAGTGGAACACGTGTTAAAAAGGCAAATATGTGTTGAATCAACAAGATACAATATTTCAATTTTATTATTTATATTTAAATTTAAATTCAAATTTAAATTATCTTGATTATCGCATCTCACAATCTCGATCTCCTATCGAGGTATGCCGCTAGGTATTTATAATGTTAAACCCCTATTCAAAACACACTGGAAAAGGTTTTGAGTTCAAATTCGATTGTATGGAGAACATAGCTTTTTGAACTCAGTTATAATATTAAATTTTTGATATGAATTCAGCGTGTTTATCTACCGTATGATTAGACAATAACTCTGAAAGCTACGAAAATTGAAATCCGATAATAATACACTATTATGGATCCAATGGAACTAGTTTCGTCGAAATCCGTGACTGTGCCGCGAAAGGCTATTTTTAAATATCAATTTAAACGATATAATTTCAAAACTTAACAAAACACTTTTAAATTCAATTTTAAAAGTTCTATTACCTTTAGTATTATCAATATAAATTTTGCAAGCCTTCAAATTATTTTTAACAACCCTGGAACTCTAGATTCAAAAAATTTCTAATTTTCAATTATTAAATTCAATAGTTTGATTGCCAAATAAACAGTGATATTTGAAATCAAGTTTATAAAATCAACTAAATATTCCAATTTCAAATGCCAAAATTTCTGGGTCGTCACACATGACCCATAACATGTAAAGATACATCTAGAAGAGTGATGACATCCCCTTATGGGAGCGACCCACTTAGCCTTGCTGTTTCTATCCATGTTTCAGTCATTTTCCAAGGAATGAGGCTAAAATAGGTATCGACCACCTTTCACATATCACATCATCATCATCTTTGAATGTCACATTGCCATTCCTATTGACTACTAATTGCCTTCCACAAAATACAACCCTTGAGCTCGTATGTCTAAAGGAGGGTGTTATGCTAAGAGAAGTTGCCTTCATCGCCACCACATGATGTATGTTTGTAAAAACCAATGTACGTAATCTTAGAAATGTAATGTCAGACACTGATTCGTACAAGTTGTCCAAGAACAAGACAAACCGAAGGTACTCTCCTGCCATATCCTATAAGATTTTTAGCGATAGCCCTTGCAATGGATATTTCATAACGAAGAGACTACTGCTACTATATGTATATTAGGATTTCAACCTCGAATGATCAATAAGCAGTCATTCACTATGAAAATCCTAAACATCAGTATCGTCGACCAACCTACACAATTGTCATATATATGTTGGTCCGAAGTGGTTTTCAGATAAATCTGATTCCGGTCTCTTCGCACCAACAACGCAAAAGTGTTTCTCAACCTCACATAGAAACTAAGTCTCATAGACTTATCATGTCTCCAATTTCAACTTGCTATCCTTCGGCTAAGAAGGAAGCTCGATAGATTGGAGTAATCACTCCCACTACACGAATCAACATTCTCAACACAAGCAATAATCAAGCCAGTACAGTCAATTACGTACTAAGTGTACGACTAATTAATTTCTACAGCAAATAATGAAACTAAATGGCAAAATTTGATAGTCATTTTTTAACTATCAAAGCAATAAACAAAATCTAACACATAAATAGTCACTGGGCCTGATTTTATTAATCGTTTATAAATCAGATTCACTTTCCAGCACATTCACTTCAAAATATCTTTAAAATGATAATATTCAAAACCATTTCAACTCCACTCGTAGATATCACTTCCAAAACATTTGCTTAAAAGATTATTCACTTTAAAAACGTAAGTATAATTCCTTTACAAAGACCCAAACTTAGCTAATCAAATTAAATTGATTTCGCCTTTATAAAACAATATTATTAATCTTGCATCTATTTTTATAAAAATTCTATTTCGTAAAACACTTATATATATTTATAAAATTCTATTTTATAAATCCATTCTTTTCCAAATCTCATTTGTTATAAAAATCCAATTATAAACTCTTTTCACAAAAGTGTAATTAATTATATAAATCCATTCATAAAATATTGACTGCAAATCCAATATAAAATATTGGTTTCAAATCCAACCATAAAACTATTAATCATATTTCAATTTCAAATCTATTTATATAAACTTATAAACACCGTTTAAAGCCTATTATTCTTTTTTATAAAACATGCTTTTACAATCTCTTATAAAACCATTCGAAATCTCTATTTCAAGTATTTAACAAACTATAAATTTAATTAACTTCAAAAATCACACTTTTATCTATTTCACTAAAATCCTTCCTTTTAAATCCATTCAAATTATTAAAACGTATATATTTCCATAATTACTTTGAAATCCATTTTTAAATCAAACATCATTCTATTATTTTGAAATTCTAAAATATGGCCCAATGCTACAAAAGCACTAAATAACATGATTTACATGAATAATAGTAAACATGGCATCCATCATAACAAAAATCACATGGTACAACATATATATCAATATCTGTAAACAAAAATCAACAACAATGATGAATCCTATTGGATCCCTCCAACCTGTAGTCTACAACAAATATGCATATAAGAAAATATGTACAATGTCTACTTCAAGGAAAACACGCGTAGAAAGGGTCTTCTGCTCATACATGGGAACTTATAGGGTCTCGTCCGCTAAAATATGCGGAAATTTATCCAACCAACCAATACACACCCATTCAAAAAGTCATCAAAACAACAAAATAAAAATGTTTCTACTTATATAAAAATATAAGCGGTTTAGAGAGTATGAGTTTTACTCACTTTGGTTGCAGCGTTTATTTCGGTTAAAATTAAACGAGCGCTTAATTTTAACCAAAATTTTCACTAGCTCCAAATTCGTCCAAACGAGCTCTATCGCGTAGTATTTGACAATACAAATCCAACCGCTTGGTTCGTGCGAAACAGACCTCGTATAAAAAGTTATACAATTTATAAAATTACACAAATTTAAAACAAATAAATTTAAATCTTTTTTATTTTTATTTTAACCTCTAGAATAATCATAGCCGTTGATTTCACTTCCCTTAGATCCAGGCCATTCGCTTCTTCTCCTTCATCATCGTTTACTAGCCCCCAAAACAAACCCATCTCATCACCGTTGACTGTTGATTGCGCCTTCACCTCGACGTTGGAGCTCCATCCGAGACCACCATCGCGTGCGCCTTGCTCTGGTGCCTCCACGGCCATATTCCGGTCGAGCACGATCCATCCACCACAAATAAATCAACCTACGACCTGGGAACAAATGCGACTCGATTTGCCAAGATCTGTTCCATCATTTTCAATCATGACCGTTGAAATCGTAGAACTCAACCAGCTCTCCGGTATTGCTTTAGATGTCGACACGTGAAGATGAACAGATTACGAGATGATCGAGGGGGAAGTTTAGAGTAATTCTGGCCATCGAAATGTTTTGTGGCGACTGGGCTCTTTTAGGATTAGGGTTTTAAATGGAACGAGCTTATTGTCCTTATATAGGAAATTATCAAATCACTATTCACGTTTCAAAATTCCAAACTCCAAACGAAGCGTACCACCTGACATTCTATATGTTATACCCCTATTTCAAACACAATGGAATATATATCGGGGCTTAATTTCATCGTATTTGGAAGATAGCGTTCCAAAATCAAATTATTTTAATTAAAATTCCTTAATAAATTTCTAGGTGTTTCAGCTTCGCACGACCAATTGGTAAGTCCAATCGCCACGAAATTTGGAATCATATAATAAGATAACATTATGGATCCAATGAAACTGGTGTCGTCTAATTCTGAGATAATGACCCAAATGGCTACTTTTACTCGTTAAACTAAATTATAAAATCTTCAATTTTCGTTTATACACTTTTTATTCAATTTTAAAAGTTCTATAACTCCATAATAATCCAAATAGAATTTAAATCAAATTTAGAAATCGTTTTATTCACTTTACATTCCAAATTCAATTATTTAAACATTTTAACTTGTTAATTTTACTTTTTAATATATAAAACTAATTAAATATTCTAAATTCAGACGACTGAAAAATTGGGTCATTGCAAATTCCCTTGATTGTTTCTCTCTCTCCAATCCTTCTTTACACGTATGTCATCAAATGACATAACATTGCCATAAATCATGTCACCAAATGACATAAAATTTCTATATATCATTTCGTGCAATTATCTTTAAATTACATCAATATCGTATATCAATGCGCACAAATATAACTTTTATAGATGCATTAAAATAATTACAGAAAAACTTCCAAACATCAAATAATTAATAATTAATAATTCTCAAATATTAATTAATTTAATCAATTTACAACATTTTATAAATTAATCAAATCATGTGGTTTTTCAAAGAATTCATCATTACTGTTGTGCAACTCAAAGGTGCAAATTCAGTCAGCGATTAATATTGAACAATTCAAATATTAACGTTCACACACCACTTAGCAGATGGTGTGACATTTGGCTAAATTCATCGCCTACACATCTTTTGGTGAAATACAATTTTACTTATTATAAGTAGTACCTAATAGTGACAATTATTTACACCAACTCTCTTCGTCAAAACTATATCGCTTTAGATTTATGCAATTTGGTAATGGTCAAAATTCCAATATCATCCACATTCAATTTTATAGTCCAAACACAAAGTTCTTGGTTCAATAATAACAATTATTATTAACCAAAATGCTCCGGTAAGAGATTTTGATTTTTAGTTGACTTGCGTTGACCATGATACTAACCACGTATAACCAAGAAGACGAATTCTCTCTTGAATAGTGCTTCACTTCAAACACTTTCACTTGACCAAACTATAGTCACTCGATGGAACGCCATGTCATGATTTGACTATAATCAAAGCGAAGTTTTCATATTGAAGATCCACATTATTCTCAAGTCGAGAGAACTATGTAAATCGGTCACATCGATATTTTGTGTTTGACCTTAGTTATATTAACTAACAGAAAACTATCGAGTGAGTCGTTCCATAGTTATCCAATAACTATCAATACGTAACTTCTAGGTGCCCCCAGTAGTCATGAGTAACACGATGTCTAACATTTGAAGAGTGTTACATACTCTAGTCTTAATGGATACACCGATATCTTGTCTCGATGCATCTTGACTAGGAACATTAAAATGGTATATTTGTTTTTTGTGACAAATTACTCACAGTTTCAACACTTTGTAACTACTATCACAAAATATGTCATTTATGGATTTTCTATAAAATATACTTTTAATTAAATTAATTAATTAATATAACCATATTATATCAAATATATAATAGAAAGAAACACCTTTATTATGAACAAGATTATTTAATGAATTAGATAAATGTAACAAATTACATAATTGCCTTCAGGGCATACCCCTAACTTTATCACCATGCATTACATTCCATATGCTATCCGCTTTTCAAAGGGAATTTAGCCAAACTAAACAAATAAATCATTCAAGCATGCAAATATTAATTTATACCTACCATATATCATATATTGTTCATCCAAAGATGAGTTAATTCACCAAAATTCCAACCAACGCTTGTGTGTTCCTGCTTGATCTAAAATCGAATGATTTTCGATTTTAGCTCCAAATCCTACTTTAAACTAGTTAGCACCAAAATTTGTCACCAACACCCTTAGAGAGATTGTGTAGAGAGATTAATGAAGAAAGTAAATTAAAACAGAGAACTGAATGTAAATTTAAATGCAGAAAACAAGAACACCAGATTTATAGTGGTTCGGCGTAGTAGCCTACGTACACTCTGAAGTTGATCTTTATTTCTTTCTTTTATACTTGATCACAGATACAATTCGTTTCTAAGTACTTGAATACAATTGCTGAATAAAAAGCTTAAGTCTTGAATGAGGGTTGAATGTGGCAGAGTCTCCCCAGTGTTCTCTAAAATCTCATCCCTTTTTTTGTGCCCCTGCCCCTCTGTTTATAGGCGTAGGGGGTTGGACATCCCTGGTGGGCCTGCTAGCTGAATATCTTGGCCCGAGTGAAGTGGTCTCTGTGCGCCGAACTAGAGAGGCCGAACGTCCAAATGTCGAACGTAACCCTCCATGCCGAACAATCTCCTTTGGCCGAGCGGGTTGAGGCCGAACACACTGAATGCCGTGGGGCACACTTGTGCCGAACGATGCTAGGAGCCGAACCAGTGTCATGGCCGAACGATTGCTAGGCCGAACGAGATGAGGCCGAATGCTCTGAGTGCCGAACATTTCCCAATGTCGAACAAGGTGTAGATGCCGATCGATATGGAATGCCAAATGTCACTTGATGCCGATCAATGTCCTTGGCCAAGCATAACTTGTATGCCGAACGATGTCCTAGGCCGAACGTAACTTGTATGCCGAACGATGTCTTATGCCGGACCATTCTGTTGTACTCGGCATACCCACCGTTCGTCCCAACTGGGTCGTCAAGCATTTCTTTGCAACCGTCATTCAGGAGAGCTTGGCCAAAGGGCCTCGTTCTGGCCAAATGTAGCTTGTATGCCGATCAATGTCCTTTGGCCGAGCGCTCCTGAATGACGGTTGCAAAGAAATGCTGGACGACCCAGTTGGGCCGAACGGTGGGTATGCCGAGTAACGAGTTGCCTGGCCAAATCTCCAGGAAACACTTGCCCCCCAAAGTGTATTACATGACCGAACGTGATACGCTTTGAATTACATATCCTTCATGCTTCGCTTCGAACCTTTGTTCATCACTCTTGGGTTTACTTTCTTGTGAATGCCAGTCATGGAGGTGTGTGCCGAATGTAGTGCAAAATGCCAAACGGTCCAGTTGAAACCGAACACTCCTCGTGTGTCGAGCGATACCTTTTTGACCGGCTCTACTGGTCATGGCCTCTTCATCTTCTCCTTCTTCCCTACATAACCTGGCGTCTTCCCACTTCTCCTTTTTTCCACTTTTATTTATTCTATTCTCCAAGAACTTGCGATTTCGCCTGTTAATCCGAATATTAGGAGCCTAATCAATCCTTCCCAAGTTTCGTTCTACCGAATAGGTATTATCTCTTTTATCTAACCTCTATCCATGATTAAACAGGAATTAGAGCCGTAGTCGAAAAGGTTCGTGGATCGAACTTCGATCTTTAGGGCTGAATGTTGGGAGGTAAGGAGAAATGATTAGAGACGAGCTCGGTAGGAAGCCGTTGTTAGATGTGTGGTGGTTCGACATAGTTCCCTCGTGCTGAACGAGATTGGAGGAAGAAAGAATGGAGGAGGAGCAGGAGATAGTTGGGATGCCAAATGGCATGGCCTGGCATGACTTGCCGAACGATCAGCTCTCGTTGCTCGGTCGCGGATGGTGGAAGAGAGGTAAGGATTTTAGGGTGGAGTGTTGAACGTTAGAGCTCGGCATAATTCTAGTTTGGTGTGACTCACCGCATGCCGGACGGTGGGATGGAAGGTTTTGGAGGAAGCATGAGTTAGCGGGGAGGATGCCGAGTGTTGTTTCGGCCGAATGGTATTTTGGCCGGACGATACTCTACCGAGCGCTAACTAGTTCGATCGATAGTTAGGCCGAACGAGAGTCTGGCCGAACAAGTTTTAGGCCGAACGGTAGTTTGGCCGACCAATCATAAACGTCGAACCATATCAAGGCTGAACAACGTAAATGTCGAACCATACTTAAGCCGACCAGACCTAAATGCCGAACCATATCAAGGCCGAACGAACGTAGATGTCGAATAATCATAAGCGCCGAACCATTAATTGCCTCGCGTAATCACATAACAACATAAGGACAAGGACTCCAGCCTACTAGCATATCAAACTGATCCGGGCTATTCAGTCCCTAGCTTCAACAGACATAAACCTGAACTTAGATTGACATAACCGGACAACTTCTTTTAACGTTTTCTGAATCTGGAACTGTAATCGCCATAAGGCAGGCTTTTGGAGACGGTCGGCGATGACGGTCTTCGAAGGCAATGATTTGAGGCTTAATTTTATATCAGTAACCTCGTGACTTTCAAATTTTCAACGCTTATACACGATTGATTGCACTAGTTCACACACCACGTGGGGGGAATATTTGTAATGTTAATTCTAATGTCGATCATTTTTCAAGTATAGTTCACACAGGTGTTTTGCCAGATCTGCTATTTGTTGAAGATGTCTAAAAAATCTAGCTCCACCACTATCTCAGATAGGCCCGGGCCGTCTTCCAAACAAGGGTATGCAGACACTTCTAGCCCGTCGACTTCCCCCGCTCATGACTTAGCTCCTGATGTCCTGGAGGCATCGATTCTCTTGGATAATCCGATCGATTCACAGGCTTCGAAGATCAACTAAGTCACGCTTCGGCGAATATGCTCTGTCCATGGAATCCCTTTCGCCGACATGTTGGTTCCGTCGAGGCACGATCGTCCACATCTGCCCCCAGTTGGATATACCACCTGCAATAAGTTTATGTGCTGGATGGGCAGCGTGCCTCTATTCAATTTATTTCTTCGGGACGTGTTGCAATACATAGACATCGCCCCGTCGCAGTTGCACCCAAACGGTCATGCGTTCATTTATGGTACCTACCTCCTCTTCATGACCGTCTTTTCCAGGCCTCCGACCCCTGGCGATATCACATATATTTATATGATCAAGAAGCGGAGAGATATCCCCTCCTTTGTGTTCCTCGAGCCCCACCACAAATGCCAAATTCCAACCGGAGCATGTAGCAAATTTTCCCTGTACAAACAGGAATGGTTCTATGTGCGTTGCCTCCCTGGTTTCGCGAGGAGATGGGTTGAAGGAAGTTAGTCTTCTTCCTGGAACGATGCTCATGTTTTGTTCGAGGCTATGCCGTTACTAATTCTTATTTCACCTTTTCAGGTATCAATCCACGTCCTGACGGCCGCGGATATTCTGAAGCCGTCGAAGCTATCAGAGCTCTTCCCGCCTAAGAACGAGACATCCGAGCTCTCATTTTAAATGAGTCACTATCGAGGTTCGGACTATTAGCAGAAGGCCGCCGAGTAAGCTTTCCTGAGGGCGTCTCCATACCCAAGCCTGCATCCGCTAAAGGGAAAAAGTTGGCTGAGTCGTCATCATGCCACACCCTTGATATACAGGAAGAGGGGGAAATCAGGGAGGGTGGAACACCCGAAGCACAAGGTGAGAATCTGGGTCCAGCTCAAGATCCTATAGTTGAGGTGCACGATATCAAAACTTCATCCTCTCCTTCGCAGGGGAAAAAGGGATTGACGTATAAGATCAGAAAGGAGAAGATTGGTGGAACTTCGAAAGCTGCGCTTATTCCGACGGAGAAAGAGGCTTCTTCACAGCACGTAGAGAGTTCTTTAAAGGGCTTATCGAACCTCTCCATTCCGGACGATCTGCTCAATTATGACTTTGAGATCCGGAGGCATTCAAACTTCATTCGCCCATCAGAGGCGACGCGGGCGCTCTGACCCACAGTCAGGGAGAGAAAACTCCTATTAGCAAAGCGACTGGTCCGTCGGGGGGGGGGGGGGGGGAACACTAGGACACAAACGAACACTTTCACTTCCATTTTTGTCGTCCCACTACTTCTTTGCTAATTTGTTGTTATTTGAATTCTATATAGGTGACATGGGGCGCTCTTATGGCTTCGATCGCCTCTGTGGTTCGTCTGTTCTTCATCACTCTGGATGGGACTCAGGTTCCGAAAGGCGTCAAGATAGGGATGGTGACGGTGATAAAGACTATTATTCCCGGGATTCGTCGTCTTGGAAGAAGACTCACTATCAGCCAGAATATCACCAGTGCACTTCTTCTCACCGGGAGCAAAGTAAAGACAAGCGCGGTCATAAGAGGTCACAATCTGACGCTCCCCGGGACCAACACTCTGCCTCCTCTTCCATTCGACAGTCCCGAGATTCTCACAGGAGGGGCGAACTTTTAAAGCCGTCTTCTTCCGCTCCTACAAAGGATCCGACAGTATCGGAGAGACTGGCCGAGCTCAAAACTACATTTCCAAAGATCTTCTTCGATGGGCTGAAGTTCCTTCCGACAATTCATCTTATACCTGGGGATGTTAAGCAAAACGCCATTGCCTGTACCAACGACGTCTATGTTCAACATGACACGTTCGTTCATCTGTCTGAGAAACTTTCTGAAGTATCTGTGGAGCGCCAACATGAAATCGACCGTTTGAAGCTTGAGGCTATCCACGATAAATACATCATTAAAGCCCAAGACGAAGAAATTGCCACTTATAAGTCTGAGCTTGAGGTCGCCCATCAGAGCGCCAAGGATACTGCTGAGGCCGTTACTCGTCTGGAATCAACTCATAAAAAAGAACTCGATGAGGCGGTTCAACGATGTGGTGCTTTGGCTTTAGAGAAAGACTCAGTTCAAAAGGAGAGGGACGCACTGAGCCTCCGAGTTAAAGAGCTTGAAGAGCAGCTCTGCAGGGAAAGGGAAGAGAAAACGGCTGCTCAAGAAGAGTCACAACGATACTGTGACGAAATCGTTGCTACACGACTCTTAAAAGAAAAACTTGAGGCCGAGCTTTCCCGAGTTGAGGCGATAAAGAGTGAAGCCCGAGAAGAGGGCAAGAAGATAGCGTCCATAGATATCGATTTGCGTCTCGAGGCGGCTAGAGAAGAGGGCAGGGAAGAAGTCAATAGCATGTTTGACCCGCTAATTGCTGAATTCAACGCCCGCGTTCTCATGCATCGAGACTTGACTTTTTTGGGCGAGGGCTACCTTAAATCTTTAGCCGAGGCATGGGAGGCTCTGATTGAAATCAGGAAGGCCGAGCACGGCACCGAAGAGATTGATGAGGGGGCGTTGATAAAAGAATACCTCAAGGGAAATGAGCCTTTGGACTTGTCGGCGGCCAAAGCTATCTATTGCAAAGGCTCCCCTCAAAGAAAGGGAAAGAAATTATTATCGGTCCATCCGGGGCCATGCCTCGAGTTCATGTGCCTACCCAGACGGCCTGTCGGCCGATACTTGATCCTTTTGAACGGCACATTGGCTATGACCCGGAAGCTCCCGGCCTGCGTGTTCATGTTTTGTCTCCTATCCCGGAGGGTGAGACCCCTTGGACGACTGAAAACCAGCCGGAATCTGGTAGGCAATTCTTTTTATTTAACATCCCAAGTGTTTTCCTGAAAGCTGTCGCATTCTAATACTTGCTTTTCGTGATTTTGTGCAGGTCATTCCGATCCTGAACCCACTCCGAGGAGCGATGTCGCCAAGAAGGCGGGGAAGGAAACAAGTGAGGCCTCTCACGCAGGCGAGGCTCCTGGTCCTGATGCCCAGGTGATTGGGGCGCTTGACGAAGGCGAGTCTCATTCCTCCTCTGGGGGTTACGAAGTAGAAATCACAGGTGCCTTCGAGCACACATCCGAGTTGAGCGTGAAGGAGAGGCTTGAGAAAGAGAAAGAAGAGACGACCAAGACCAAGGTTAAGCCTCAAACTGTGGATCCAGACGATCCCTTGACCAGACCATTGAAGATCATTCTCCCTAGCAGGCCCAAGCCCACGGACGTTCCTCATACTTCTTCGGTTGTCACTCCCTTATCAAAGAAGGGTACCAAGGGTAAACATGGAGGAGAGGAGTCGTCTGAGAAGACTTCGGAGGTGAAGAAATCGAAGAGGCACAAGAAGTAATCATCACTCTCGTTCAACGAGAGTTAGTTTAAGTTATGTAATTATTTTCATCTACTTCCGTAGTCTTTGTAAATAGATTGTCGACTTCGAACCTTGGAGGGCTTGTAGTAGGAACTTTTCCTGAATAGAGTTTAGTCCCTTTATACTAAAGATTCTTATTATTCGGTTCTCCGTATGATTGTGATTTGAATCCAAACTGTTGTGAATAACATAAACCTCTCGGTTTGTCTTTATATAGCTCGGAAATTCTTCGAGAGCCGTTTGTTTTTTCTTTCATGCTCCAAGCACTTAGAGTATTTCCTAATACATGCGCCGAAGGCCCAGTGATTTCAATTCATTTATATCCCGTCCACGTTCAGGGGACTTGGCCATTTAAATTGTTCATACTTGAGCCCACATTTTGGGGGCTTAGAGTACTCCAGTCCACACTCCGGGGACTTGGAGATTTTTTATCGTTTATACTCGAGTCCGCGCTCTGGGGACTTAGAGTACTCTATTCCGCACTCCGGGGACTTGGAGATTTTTACTCATTTATACTCGAGTCCGCGCTCCGGGGACTTAAAGTACTCCAGTCCGCGCTCCGGGGACCCGGAGATTTTTAATCGTTTACGCTCGGGTCCGCGTTCAGGGGACTTAGAGTACTCCAATCTGCACTCCGAGGACTTTGAGATTTTTAATCGTTTATACTCGAGTCCGCGCTCTGAGGACTTAGAGTACTCCAGTCCACACTCTGGGGACTTGGAGATTTTTAATCGTTTATACTCGAGTCCGCACTCCGGTAACTTAGAGTACTCCCGTCCGCAGTCCGGGGACTTGGAGATTTTTACGTCTTTATACTCGAGTCCACGCTCCGGGGACTTAGAGTACTCCAGTCTGCACTCCGGGGACTTGGTGATTTTTAATCGTTTATACTCGAGTCCGCGCTCCGGGGACTTAGAGTACTCCAGTCCACACTCCGGGGACTTGAAGATTTTTAAGTCGTTTATACTCGAGCCCGCGCTCCGGGAACTTAGAGTACTCCGGTCCGCACTCCGGGGACTTGGAGATTTTTAAGTCCTTTATACTCGAGTCTGCGCTCCGAGGACTTAGAGTACTCTAGTCCGCACTCCGGGGACTTGGAGATTTTTAATCGTTTATACTCAAGTCTGCGCTCCGGGGACTTAGAGTACTCCAGTCCGCACTCCAGGAACTTGGAGATTTTTAAGTCGTTTATACTCGAGTCCGCGCTCCGGGGACTTAGAGTACTCCAGTCCGCACTCCGGGGACTTGGAGATTTTTTATCGTTTATACTCGAGTCCATGCTCTGGGAACTTATAGTACTTCAGTCCGCACTCCGGGGACTTGGAGATTTTTGATCGTTTATACTCGAGTCCGCGCTCTAGGGACTTAGAGTACTCCGGTCCGCACTCCGGTGACTTGGAGATTTTTAAGTCGTTTATACTCAAATCCGCGCTCCGGGGACTTAGAGTACTCTAGTCCGCACTCCGGGGACTTGGAGATTTTTTATTGTTTATACTCGAGTCCGCGCTTCGGGGACTTAGAGTACTGCAGTCCGCACTCCGGGGACTTAGAGATTTTTTATGTCATTTATACTCGAGTCCGCGCTCCGTGGACTTAGAGTACTCTAGTCTGCACTCCGGGGACTTGGAGATTTTTAATCGTTTATACTCGAGTCCGTGCTCCGGGGACTTAGAGTACTCGAGTCCGCACTCCGGGGACTTGGAGATTTCTAATCATTTATACTCGAGTCCGCGCTCCGGGGACTTAGAGTACTCTAGTCCGCACTCCGGGGGCTTGGAGATATTGAGTCATTTATACTCGAGTCCGCACTCCGGGGACTTAGAGTACTCCAGTCCGCACTCCGGGGACTTGGAGATTTCGAATTGTTTCGAGCATTCGTACGCCAGCCAGAATAATATAATTTTAATTGCCTGCCACATGATTATCATACGCAGAAACATTAATCATTCACGAAAAAGATGGCTTCAAGCCTTTATTAATGAAAGCAAGGTAATTTTCTTATTACATGCCAAGGACAAGAAAAGAAAATGTACTGGAAATGAATGCAACTACTGCATAAAGGAAATAGACTAAGTGTAATAACGCCGCAAGTGCTCGCTGTTCCATGCTCGAGGGAGTATTGCACCATCGATGGTCGCTAGCTTGAAAGTTCCTTCTCCAAGCCTCCGTTTGATGACGTATGGACCTTCCCATGCGGGGTTCATATGAGATGGGACTGGAAAAACTCGTTTCAAAACGAGATCTCCCACGTCAAAGATTCTTGGTTTGACTTTTTCATTATAATATCTAGCGACACGATGTCTGTATGAGGCCGCTCTCAAATCAGCTTCTTCGCGTTTTTCATCAATAAAGTCCAATGATTCCAATAAGAGATCCCAGTTCGATGCAGGGTCGTAGTAAGTTACCCGATGTGATGGGACTTCAAGTTCCACGGGTATGACATCTTTCGTGCCATATGCTAATGCGAATGGAGTGTGGCCAGTTGCGGTCTTGTGGGTAGTTCTATAAGCCCAAAGCGTCGTCAGGAGTTCATCTACCCACTTGCCTCTAGCCTTTTCCAAACGATTTTTCAATATAGACTTGATTATTTTGTTTACGGCTTCTACCTGTCCATTCGCCTTTGGGTGAGCGACTGTTGCAAACCTTCTCAATGCCATATTTCTGACAAAATTATTTATAAACTCCTTGCTTTCGAATTGAGTTCCATTGTCTGTTATGATGGTCCGTGGAAGGCCAAAACGGCATATGATATTTCGTACAATGAAATTAATGACTTTCTTGGTGGTGATCGTGGCCATAGTCTCTGCTTCTGCCCATTTGGTAAAGTAATCGACTGCTACTATTGCATATTTTGCACCACCCTTAGCTATGGGTAAAGAACCAATTAGGCCGATCCCCCACATTGCAAATGGCCAGGGGCTAACCATTTGTGTGAGTTCCGTTGGTGGAGCTCTCGGCATTTTTGCATATATCTAGCATTTGTCACATCTTCTCACATAGTCTGCAGCATCCCGATTGACAGTTGGCCAATAGTATCCATAACGGAGGATTTTCTTTGCTAACATTTGCCCCCTAGTATGGTCACCGCACTCTCCCTCATGGACTTCCTTTAATACTCGTTTTATCTCATCATGGGCCATGCACCGGAGCGAGGGCGTCGAGAATCCCCTCCGATACATTATCCCGTCATGTACTACATAACGCGAAGCCTTACAAAGGACTTGGCGTCTTTCGCTTCTCTTTTCATGCAAATCCCCTTATAGCAGGTACTGTTTGATTGGGGTGAACCATGATTCCTTCTCAAGTTCGGTCTCTAACACGAAATATATCTCCATTATGTCTATGCTTGGAGCATGGAGGGTCTCAACAGGGAACAATCCCATTTGCTGTGCATCGCCAGTGCTTGCGAACTTTGCCAATGAATTAGCTTCTCTATTTTGTTCATGTGGGACGTGTGAGATGTCGTAATATTCCAAACTCGCCAGCAGCTCTTGAACCTGAGCAAGGTAAGGAGCCAGTCTCTGTCTCTTTGCTTGATAGTCTCCCTGCACCTGATATACTACCAGCTGTGAGTCACAGAAGATTTCGATTGACTTCACTCCCAGTTCGATAACAAGTCTCAAGCCAGCAATCAATGCTTCATATTCGGATTCGTTATTTGTTGCTGCAAACTCGAGTTTCAAAGCATAGTAGATTGATCGGTCTTCAGGAGTTACGAGGACTACACCTGCCCCCGAGCAATGGTCGTTAGATGCCCCATCGGTGTACATCTTCCATCGAACGGGGGGTATGACTCTGTGAATGCTCGGTTCATTTAGCATAGTGAATTCAGCAATGAAGTCAGCTAGTGATTGTCCTTGTATGGCCCTTCGCGGTAGATAGGCAATATCGAACTGACTCAACTCAATATTCCATTTTAACCTGTGCAGTCAATTCCCCAAAATTGCCCCGATATATCCCCGATATATCTTGTAGCGGACTTTTGGGGCAACGATATTCCAATGTAGCGGTCCAATATAGCGGATCCGCTATTATCCCCGATATTGCAGCAATAATCCGCTATATCCTCAATTTTGTTGCCCCGCAATATCCCTTTTCTTATAAATAAGCATTTTGCTTGATGTCTTGCTTTTAAGTTTTATGGTAACTTCAAAGTTGATATAACAATGACATAAGCTAATAGTTATTATAACTAGTTCTAACCTTTTAAGTGCCAACTTTGTTTATCTTTATTTTATTATAACTTGTTTTGCTTGGTGGAAAATTATAAGTAATACTTGTTTCTCATTTTAATGTAGAATGTTCATTATTCCTCTTTTTAAAGTCGTCCTCTTTATCCTGCTATATCCCCGATATATCTTCGCTACAACTTTTCACACCTCAAACGCTATGGATTGACAGGGCGCTTTAACTGCACAGATTTTAACATCCTTCCGGAAGTTTCTAGTCGTTGGAGTACCTGCCGCAAGGGTTGGTCAGTGTAAACACTGATTGAGTGTGCTTGAAAGTAGGGGCGAAGCTTGCGTGATGCAATCACCAAGCAATAGGCTAGTTTCTCAATCTTTGGATAGTTTCTTTCCGCCCTTGTCATACGTTTACTGACGTAGTAAACTGGCTTTTGAATCCGGTCTTCCTCATGAACCAAGGTTGTACTGATAGCATGCTGGGATACCGCCAAGTATACGTACAACATTTCGTGGTCTATTGGTTTCGACAACACCGGGGGGCTTTCCAAGTGCCTTACCAGAGCTCGGAAAGCTTCTTCACGGTCGGTTGTCCATTCGAAGTTTCTCTTTCCTTTCTTTATAACATCAAAGAACGGAATACACTTGTCTGTAGCTCTGGATATGAATCGAATCAGCGCAGCCCCTTTTCCATTCAGGCTTTGCACCTGCTTTATGGTTCTGGGTACTTGTATATCTCGGATAGCCTGGATCTTCTCCGGGTTAGCTTCAATTCCCATGCGTTCACAATGAAACCCAAGAACTTTTTCGAAGCACGCCGAATGAACATTTCAAAGGATTGATCTTCATCCCGTAGTGTCTGAGTACATCGAACATCTCCGCTAAGTCTCGGATGTGGTCGTTTGACTGCCGTGACTTCACAAGCATGTCATCCACATAGACTTCCATTGTTTTACCAATCTGATCTTTGAACATACGATTCACCAGAAGTTGATAAGTTGCTCCTGCGTTCTTCGATCCAAAGGGCATTACTACATAGCAATACAGCCCGACGTTTGTGACAAAACTGGTGTGTTCTTGGTCGGGAATGTGCACTGGGATTTGATTGTATCCAGAGTATGCATCCACAAAGGACAGTAACTCATGTCCAGCTGTTGAGTCGACCAGTTGATCAATTCTAGGTAACGGAAAGCTATCCTTCGGGCATGCTTTGTTTAAATCAGAGTAATCAACACAAGTTCTCCATTTCCCGTTTGCTTTCTTTACTAACACCGGGTTAGATACCCATTCAGGGTAGAGGGTGTCACGGACGAACCCGTTGGCTTTGAGTTTGTCCACCTCCACTTTGAGAGCCGCAGACCTCTCCGGGTCCATGCCTCTCCTTTTTTTTTCACGGGTAGATGCTTCGGGTCTATGTTCAACATATGACTCGCAATTGCAGGAGAAATTCCACACATATCAGAATGTGTCCAAGCGAATACATCAAGATTTGCTCGGAGGAAGTCAATGAGGTTCTCGGCCACCACGGGGTCGAGTTGTGATCCAATTTTAAGAACTCGTGATGGGTCATTGCAGTTAATTGAGATATCAACGGTTAGTTCAGCTGGTGCTGCATTTGTCTCCCTAGGTTCCCCATCATCATCTCTCGGCTCTATGTCTTTATGGATCCAAGAATGTCGCCCAAGTCAGGGCTCGGGCGCTAGTTGTCAATCGTTAGAACTTGGATGCGGACAGAGCTATCCGCAACCTTTCCTTTCTCCCTACGATGCGCCTCCCTGAGTTCAGCTACATAGCATGCACGGCCGGTTGCCTGGTCACCGTGTACCACTCCAACCCCTTTGTCTGTTGGAAATTTTAACGTCAAACACCAAGGGGCCAAAGCTGCCCTAAATTCCGCCAGGGCTAGACGACCCATAAATATATTGTATGGGGAATCAACATCCAGTACTATGAATGGTAAGATTCGCACCCTCCTGCGTTCACCTTGTCCCAGTCCAAGTGGTAACTCCACATATCCCATTGTGTCAGTCGCTGCGCCATTAAAGCCATGGATTCTGGCTTTGGATGGTTTCAAATCCTTGGTCTCCAGCTTCATTGGTCGTATGCCTTCCGGAAGATGATGTTAACAGAATTTCCGCAATCAATCAGAGTTCTCTTCACGAACGCCGGCCCGATGGTCGCAGATATGACCATTGGGTCGATGATAGGGGCCTCTACCTTATCCGCATCTCTGCTCCTGAATATGATATCATCATTCATCGTGCGCTGCTGCTTTGTAGGAGTCCCATCCTCCACATTCGAACAACACTCATACTCCGCATGTCTTAAAGAGTTAGCATATCGCTCCATCTCCGGCCAATTCTTATCCGTAGGATGAGGTCCGCCAGCAATCGTGTTAATAACCAATCTACCCACAGTCCGAGTAGGTTGTTCCGGCTGGTGTGGGGCTGGCCCACGTTCAGGGTCCGATATTTCTTGCCCCCCGTCCTGTGGGTCTTTGACAAATTCCTGCAGCTTCTTCTGTCTGATTAGCTTTTATATAGCGTCATGGAGGTGTCTACACTCCTCTATGTTGTGTCCATAAGACTCGTGAAAACGGCAATACTCCCCGGTCCGCTTCTGCTCCTTTGTCGATTCCTTTGGGCGTGGCTTTCTATACTGGAAAGTGTTACAGGTTGATAAATAGATGTTCTCAAGAGACGCGTTAAACGTGGTGTATTCACTGTAGGTCGGGATCCCTTAACTTCCATCTCCCCGTTTCTTTTTTCTTTCCGGGTTTTCCACCTCCGGATCCTTTAGACTGCCCAGGCTTGTTTTGGATGTTAACTTGAGTTTTTCCAGAATTATTGCCGGTTTTCTTCACGGCGATGTTGCTTTTCATAGACTCCTGAATGGGTACTGGTGCCTTGTCTCGTCTTGTCCACCGAGCTTCCTCCCTCCTCATGAACTGATGGGCTTTCGAATAAAAACGTTCCAGCGTAGTTGGGGGCTTTCTCACCTACCAGTCTCCAAATTCAGAATCTGGATCCACTCCACGCATTACTGCCATCAAAATAGCATGGTCGTTAGGATTGCTCACCTCGGTAGTAGCAACATGAAACCTTTGCAAGTATACTTTTAATGACTCTCCCGGAGCTTAGATTACACTTGATAAGGACATCATGTCCTTTGGGCGAGTCGTGTGTATCCTGAATTGTTCTATGAATTTCATCGCTAATTCGTCGAAGCTGGATATAGATCGAGGTGGGAGTCGAGTGAACCACATGGTGGCAATTCCGGACAAAGTGATTGGAAAGCACCTACACTTGGTCGCGTCATTGGCTCTTGCAGAATCCATCATCCATCCATACCTCATCACATGTTGTCTAGGATCGGTCTTCCCTTCATAAGCTGGAATGGTGGGCATGCTGAACTTTCTTGGATATTCAGCCTGTAGAATGGTATCCGTAAAGGGAGTATGACTCTTAGACACTCCCCAGTCTTCATTAGTTAGACCTTGGTTCTCTTTCATCAACTGCATGACCATAGCTGTCAAATCCAGGGTTTGTATGGAAGATGAGAGGTTGGGTTCCGTTCCACGGTACCATGCAGGTTGATGTCCCGTTCTATTTTCTTGGAGATTCGGGCGTCCGGTCTCTTTACGGGCTTGATTTCTAGTAGATCGATCAGTGGCACCTGCTTGTGCATCTTCATCCTTACGGCGTCTACGCCTAGGAGGTTCATCAGCTGAAGTCGAACTATCATCTTCAGAGTAAGGGACAGGGCTACCACCAGCATTCTGATGCTGCTGCTGAGTAAGCTGAGTCATGAGATCAGCGTTGGCTTGCATTTGCTCAGTAAGTTGTTTTCTACTTAAGTTCTCTTATCAAGTCATTGAATTTTGCTCGGGAAACAACTTCTGCTTGGTTTTGGTTGGAGGGCCCTACGCCTCGAACTGCTTACTGATTGCTAGGTCCAAGTTGTTGCACACTAGCAGTTTCATGGACATTTGCATTTTGAGAGGCTGATCTAGTTCGTGGTCTTCCCATGGTAGAGTTATTGGTTGTAACTTTGAGTAGAATCAGCAGATGCCTTATGAATGATTATGGATCTCCTTCGGGGGATTTATGCAATCCAGTAGCTGCAAAGTAGATCCTAATAGCCTGAGAATTCAATTCTCAGTGGAAGCACCAAAATTGGTCACTAACATCCTTAGAGAGATTGTGTAGAGAGATTAATGAAGAAAGTAAATTAAAACAGAGAACTGAATGTAAATTTAAATACAGAAAACAAGAACACCAGATTTATAGTGGTTCGGCGTAGTAGCCTACGTCCACTTTGAAGTTGATCTTTATTTCTTTCTTTTACTTGATCACATACACAATCCGTTTCTAAGTACTTGAATACAATTGCTGCTTAAAAAAGCTTAAGTCTTGAATAAGGGTTGAATGTGGCACAGTCTCCCCAGTGTTCTCTAAAATCTCATCCCTTTTTTCTGTGCCCTTGCCCCTCTATTTATAGGTGAAGGTGGGCTGGCCATCCCTGGTGGGCCTGGTAGCTGAATATCTTGGCCCGAGTTGTAACGACCCAGAATTTCTGTTAATTAAAATTTGTATATTTAATTGATTTTAAATATTAGTAAGTGAAATTATAAGTCGGATAAATTTTTACTCGAATAATTGGATTTAATTGGATAATTTAATCGATAATTTAATATCTTAAATTTCAGAAATAATTGAAATTTGGGTTAAATATGATTGAAAATGATTTGTAAAATTTTATTTAATCATATTGGAGTTAGAATGATATTTTAGAACTTTTAAAATTGAATTTAGAGTTTATTTGTGAAAATTGAATATTTTAATATTTAAATCGACTAGTGAAATTAGCCATTTTTCGAACAGTCTCAGAATTTGATGAAACTAGTTCCAATGGATCCGTAATAGTTTGTTATTATCGAATTTCAATTTTCGTAGCAATCGGAGTTTTCGTTTGACCGTGGCAGCTCGAAACGCATCGAAATTGTTTTAATATTTATTTGGCGAGTTAAAATAGCCATTTTTCAAACAGTCTCGGATTTCGACGAAAACAGTTTCATCGGATCCATAATGTGATATTATTGTATGCTTTCAAATTTCGTGTCAATCGGATTTACCGTTTGTCCGGGGCAAGCTAAAACGCCTAGAAATTTGATTTACCGATTTAATTTTAAATCGAACATTTATTGCCATAACTCGCACAGATGATCGAATCAGCTTCCGAAACACATTCCATTGTGTTCGGAACGTAGGGTAAACCTTAGGAACGCCAACCGGCACGCTTCGTTTGGAGTTCGAAATTTTTTCGGTGAATAGTAAATTGGAATTTTTCTATAAAAGGACCTCCCTCTTCATAAATTTGCAAACCCTCTCAACCTCAAACCCTAGCCGCCGGCCTCATAATGAATGACCGAAAAACTGTCAACTTCCCCCTCATTTATCTCCTCATCCATCGACTTTCATCCAAATCTTTCAACTAGAAAATGGTAGAGGGCATCGAGATCTATAATGTGAACGGGTATGATCGTAATTGGAGCAAAGATTCAACGGCAAATCACATGTAAATGTCGCGCGTTCGGCATTGTTTTGCGTGCCAAAGATGGAGCCAAGCTTCGTTCTCTTCTGGCCGAGCATGGAGTTCGTGATGGGCTAAAGGGTGGCACTAGTTGATCGTCTTCTAGTTGTTCGAATTAGTCGCGTTGATTTAGGGTTTTGGTGGAGGTTGGGTTCGGCTACAAGTTTCAAATGAACGTGGGGGAAGATAAAGAAATGGGCGGCCACGATGTTGCAGGGGTAAAGATCAGCAGCTTGATGCAATTGAGGTTTAAGAAAACAAAATATATGTTGTAAAATATATATATATAAATTCGTGTAACTTTAAAAATGCATATATTTTTCATACGAGGTCGAAAACGCACGAAACCAGTTGCGTTGGTTCGTTTGGACGTGCACTACGCTATGGAATTGGATTGGAGTCGTTTGGAGCTAGTGAAAATTTCAGGTAAAATTAAACGCGCGTTTAATTTTATTCGAAATAAAAGTTGAAAACGAAATTGAAATCAAGGTGAGAACTTCTCACTCAATCGAATCGGTTTCGATTTTAATTTTAAATAGTTAGATTTAAAATTCTTAAATGTATGTTTGAATGATGATTGATATCTATTGATTGTTAAAATAGACATTATACGCCGTTAGTAAGCGGAGGTTATTTATTAAAAACATATACCGCGAATATTTCACAGTACAGTGAAATTGGTATTATTTGTGTACTTGTAGTTGATTTCCCGCATTATATAGCGGATGAGACCCTATTGCGCCGCCTATTAAGCGGATAATATTTTATAAATCCCATATACCGCGATAATTCCGTACTGGAACGGAATTGGTATTGTGCTAATGTTTTTGGATGCAGGAAACAGGTTGGAGGGATCCAACTGGATTCCTCAACAATATTTATTTGATTACAGATATTTTGATATTTGTTGATTCTCATATCGATATATGATGTCGTTGTTGTCGTGATGGACTATTTGGTGTGTAGCATCATTAGGACAATTTTGGAATTTTAAAAGGATTTTTAAAGTGATTTTTGAAAGTATAAGTTTATAAAATATTTTTGGAATTGATTCATTTTAAATAAATAAAGGTTATAATGTTAATGTTATAGAAATTATGATTTTTGAGAAATATAGTTAAAAGTTGATTTTTGAAAATATGGGGTTAATGATTTTATAAAATAGTTTAAATTGGGATTTTTGAATTTATTGTAAAAAGTTTAAAATATAGGATTTATGAAATTTGATTATTTTATGAATCAAAATGATGGAATTATAAAGGAGTTTAAAGATATTTTAAAATAATAATATAAATTGATTTATGTAAAGGATTTATAAATTGATATTTATAAATTGAAATATTTGAATTATGAAACGAATTTTTATAAGTGTTAGAATGAAGTGTAAATGAACTTCATAAGTGAATGAAATTTATAGAATTATAAACGGTGAAGTTATAAATGGAATTTTATAAGCAGTAGATTTATAAAATTTGTAAAGTTATTAAAAGAATAGTTTTGGGTAAATAAGTGAATCTTATAAGTTATAAGATTTATAATTTGAGAAGTTTAAAAGAACGATTTTGTAAACAATAAATTATAAGTATTTAACTTATAATATGAACTTTTGGTATATAATTGAGTATAAATTGAAATAGGTTAATAAAGGAGATGTATAAAAGGAAGTTGTTATAAAATAAATAGAAATGGAATTTATAAACATGGTTTTATAAATCCGCAAACGGCTTATTTTGATAAGTAAATTGTTATAGCTTATTAATGGAGTTATATTCACGTTTTAGACAGTGAATAATCCTTTAAAATAAAATGTATAGAAGTGATGAAATTGGTTAACGAAGTATATTCACGTTTTTGAATAATGAATAATATGTTAAAGAAATTGTTTTGGATGTGATGTTTAAATAGAACTAAAACGATCTAACGATGTTTTTAAAATGTTTTAAGATTCGAAACCATAGATTTCAACATTCATTGTTGAAATAGACGTTTTCGAGAAATAGAAGGGAATGGTGGACTATAACACTGTTGTTATAGTAAATGATTTCCAAAAGGAAATGTTTTGTATAGTATTGGGATTTATATATCTATTTTAATTTCGAATCCCTATAATAGTGATTTTGGGTTGTCGTAACGATGTTTTACATAACATTCGTTTTGGCCCAAATAAATATGTTTAAGAGAATGATTTCCTTAAAGAATGAAATATATACTTAATTTCAATTTAAGTATATTGAATATTTTCCAAGTGTAGAAAATAAATAGATTTGTGAATTACTTATTAATAAATAAGTATGGAAATGTTTTTCCAATGTGAAATGAAACGTTTTGAGATTTTATCTTTTTGAAGATAAATTGAAAATGAATAATTGAAATCGTATATTCATAAATTTGATTTATTTTTGAAGTGTGGGAATTAATTTACGGATTTGGAACGTAAATATAAAGTAAATCGTTAAGGATTTATTTAATTGGTTTAAATGAACCATGTTGAAATGAAAGTATTTCCGCGTAAGGAAAATGATTGAAATTTGTTTTCAAAAGCGGTAAATGTGAAAAGTGATTTGAAAATTATTTTCAAATGGTTGAAGTGGAAAATACATATCTTGTAAAGATATTTTTGGGAAATTAAATAATTTGGAAAATTATTTGGAATCTGGTGATGTTGTGCATATCCATTGATAGTTCAATAACCGACTATCAATATTTACCTTTGAATGGGTATTTGTTGTGATTTGTTTGAATTTGAATGCCACGCTTATTTTTGAATAAGCGCTCACTATTCGGGTTAGCCGGGAAAGGACTTTGGGGTCATATAACCCATTCCGAATATGTGATACGTCGTTATGAATTGCATTTGAAGACCGGTGTTGAAGACCGGATATTTTTGAAAACGGAAGGATTACCGTCGAATGTTTCTGCACCGAATGGCCCCGGTATAGAAATTCCATATGTGATGGGAAGTCCGGACGTGATTAGTGAATATCCGGATTGCAAGGGCTTCTTTGTAAGTGCCTTCGGTTCTGTTCGATCCCGGAACAGACTTGTATGGATAGTATGTTTGACATTACAAATTGAGATATAAAGCTGATTTCTTTCAAATATATTTCTGTTGGTGGCGGAGAATTTATTCTCTTTGCTTAACACCCTTCTCTGAGATGTACGAGTTCAGAGGTTATGTAGTTGATGGTTATCGGTGATATATTCCCATTTTGTAATGTGACATGCCGAGTGTTGCTGTGAAATGATCATTGTTGATCATTTGTAATATGATCATTTGTTTGATCATTTATCTTTGTGATCATTAATTTGATCATTTGTTGACCCAAAGTATGGCTTTGTACCAAAGCGTGGCTTTGTGGACGAGACTTCGTAGGACCTCACACCTCGGAAATGGTCAAAACAGGAAGGATGCAGCAGGGTTATTAGGGGGTAGCGCCCCTTTAGTGTATGTCATTCCTTCTGGATAGAGGTGGTATCATGGTATGGAGCCCAGATATTTAACCTATGTTGTTGCTGCAAACTTATTACTTTGTGGTTGCTGGAAATCGAGGATCCTCGGATGTAGATCGGTTACGATCGGGGGATGACATATTCGTGTCAGTAGTTGCTCGGTTAGGGGTAACCCGGCCTTGTGTTGGCAGAGATCCAGTTTGGTTCTCGGGACGTCATTCCAGAGGCGTTTCCATGTGGCAATGGGAAGTTCCTTGGCCTGACCATTTGTTGGAAATCCAAAGAAACAATACGATCTTGTACGGTTTTAGTTGTAGAACCTATCATTCACTTATGGTGGTCACCACTGTTTGGATGGTAGCTATAGTAGGCATAAGTGCGAAATGCCTATGCTGGCTTAGATTTATATCTTTATTTTCGAAATAGTTTTTCCTACACTATGCACTAGTAATAATATCAAATGTTTCTTTTTAATGCATATCAAGCATCTTTGACTATCATAAGGAGAAATCTCCTCTGATTCTGCGTTTGCATTGTGTGTGTGTGCGGGAGGCTTTATGGTAGTCTCATTTTCAAAAAGCATTGCGAATCTATTTTAAAATTATCCTATTCTTTGATTAAAAAAATAAACTGTTTTAGTTCTCACACCAGTCACATGACTGACTCAGAGTTTATTGTTTTCCTTCCTAAACTCTGGATGCCCACCAATTTCCACACGGGCAGTCAAGAGTCAGGTTTATCAGGATATTCTAGAATTCAGGAGTTGCTGGAGGCAAGATGGATGGCAGGGCGTATTCACTAGTATATAGTATTTCTTTTCCGCTGTTTGTTGTTGTTTGATAGTTGTACATTCTGATGATTTAATGTAATGTAATGTAATTTAATAAGTGATATAATTCTTTTGTTTAAAGATTGTTCATTTATCTATTATATGTTGTTCCGCTGCGATTGTGAGATTCCGATATTGTTCCGTTGTTTTCTTTCTGTTCTGTTCTATCTTTTCTCTCTTCTTCTATCTTTTTCTTTTTTCTTAAAACCCGAAGTGTTCGGTTTTCCGGCATTCGAGTGCTCGGCAGTTGATACAGTGAACGTATTGATGTCGGTTTTCGGAAGTCGAAGAATCGGGTCCTTACAACGTGGTATCAGAGCATATGGTTAAGCGACAACCATGGCTTTGTTGGGTATTACTCATTAGAGATAGAGTCAGTAGTGCTCTAGAATGAGTTTGAGTGTAATAATAGTTATGAGAGCGTATTTGTTAGTGAATATAAAATTGTTTTGTATTGTGATGATTGGTTTGTTGAGTGGTATACGGATTCTGGTTAATACGAGTAATTAACGTTGTTGATAGGGATATCTAAACACTTGTACAGAACAATTCGACACGATATTGTTTTAAATTGGGTAAATGAAATAATTTTACCTTGAGTATATTTTTTATATATAAAGGAATAATTTTTCAGAATTATTAAAGTGTATATAAGTTGATTGTTTGGTTGTTGAAAATTTAAGAATATATATAAGTTAAGTAAAAGATGTTTGAATAATCTAAATAAAAGAATAATTGTATAAGTAAAAAGAATTATAAGAATTGAATTATAATTAATGTTATTTACAATTGTGAAATAAACTTATATATATAAGAAGTGAAACTATATGAATATATTTATGAATATGAGTTGTAAATAAATAAAAATGAGTTTGAATAAGTGATGAAATTTGACTTTGGTAAAGGTTAAATAAATTTACTTTAGAACTGGAATTTGAATTGATTTATAAGTGGGAATTTAAGTTAAGTAAAACCAAATAATGTTTAAATGGAATATAACTTAAGTGAAGTTGAATAAAGTTGATTTTGGTGTCAAAGTAAATTAATAAGTGATAAACGTGAACTTAAGTTATATAAATGAAATTCAACTTTTGTAATTGAATTGAATGAATGAATTGAATGTTAATCAATTGAATGTAAATAATTGATATGAAATAATGAATGTAAGTGTTAATTAATTAAAATCTAATGTTATTGGAAATTGAAAGATTGAATGTAAATCAATTTAATTAAACCAATTGAAAGTAAATGTGTTAAACCAAAATGAATGTAAAATAAAGCAAAGGAATTTGGTTGTAATTAATATACATTGGTTGTAATATGATAATTAGTTGATTGTATAAAAAAAACCCATATGCAATTGAGCTTAATGAAATTGAAAGCTAAAGTGATTGAAATCAATTGGAAGTTAAGTGAATTTCAAATAGAATTGAATTTGATTTGGAAGTGAACCAACTTGAATATGAATTAGTGAATATAAACTAATTGAAAATGAATGTTAGTAAAGACATCCACTGTTAATGAATCAAATGTGATTAAATTGAAAACCCATTTCATTAAAAATTACTGAGAATATGAATGAATATTTATTGGTTATGGATGCTAGTTGGATGATAGTTGGTTGATGATTGAATATATTACTTTTACTGCATTTGTTATGTTGGCATATATAGTTATTATGTTGCTATATGTTGTATATCGATACTATTGTCTAGATACATGTTTCTCATCTGTTTGTTGAGTGTTTAGTAGGTGCGGATCGCGTTTGCTTCGCATTTGGAGCTCGCTTTCGCGCTATATTAGCCGTATATGCTCGCTAATAATAATATAAGGTACATATCTCGGATTAAATATTATACTTTTACACTTTTTTCCCTACGGGATGCCTCATCGCTTGATGAGATGTATATTTGTGATATATATACTGTAATTTTTTTCGGATCGAGCCGCGCAAAGGAGACTATGACGAATTTTTCCGAAAATTTAAGGCGTTAGAAAAATTTTGGGAATTTTTGGGAAAGTTTTGAAAACTATAATTTTGATTTGGAGTTGAAAGTTAAACAATAGTAGTCGTTTTTGAAAAGATAACTAAGTATGATTTGAAAACTTAGTAAAGTTATAGTAAGAAGTTTAACTATGGATTTTGGAAAATTAAAAGATTCTGTAACTTTTCTTACTTGGTAATTTCGAGGACGAAATTCTTTTAAGGGGGTAAGTTTGTAACGACCCAGAATTTCTGTTAATTAAAATTTGTTATTTAATTGATTTTAAATATTAATAAGTGAAATTATAAGTCGAATAAATTTTATTTTCGAATAATTGGATTTAATTGGATAATTTAATCAATAATTTAATATCTTAAATTTCAGAAATAATTGAAATTTGGGTTAAATATGATTGAAAATGATTTGTAAAATTTTATTTAATCATATTGGAGTTGGAACGATATTTTAGAACTTTTAAAATTGAATTTAGAGTTTATTTGTAAAAATTGAATATTTTAATATTTAAATCGACTGGTGAAATTAGCCATTTTTCGAATAGTCTCAGAATTGGACGAAACTAGTTCCATTGGATCCGTAATATTTTGTTATTATCGGATTTCAATTTTCGTAGCAATCGGAGTTTTTGTTTGACCGTGGAAGCTCGAAAAGCATCGAAATTGTTTTAATATTTATTTGGCGAGTTAAAATAGCCATTTTTCAAATAGTCTCGGATTTCGACGAAACAAGTTTCATCGGATCCGTAATGTGATATTATTGTATGGTTTCAAATTTCGTGTCAATTGGATTTACCGTTTATCCGGGGCAAGCTAAAACGCCTAGAAATTTGATTTATCGATTTAATTTTAAATCGAACGTTTATTGCCATAACTCGCACAGATGATCGAATTAGCTCCCGGAACACGTTCCATTGTGTTCGGAACGCAGGGTAAACCTTAGGAACGCCAACCGGCATGCTTTGTTTGGAGTTCGGAAAATTTTCGGTGAATAGTAAATTGGAATTTTTCTATAAAAGGGCCTCCCTCTTCATAAATTTGCAAACCCTCTCAACCTCAAACCCTAGCCGCCGGCCTCATAATGAATGGCCGAAAAACTGTCAACTTCCCCCCTCGTTTATCTCCTCATCCATCGACTTTCATCCAAATCTTTCAACTAGAGAATGGTAGAGGGCATCGAGATCTATAATGTGAACGGGTATGATCGTAATTGGAGCAGAGATTCAACGGCAAATCACATGTAAATGTCGCGCGTCCGGCATCGTTTCGCATGCCAAAGATGGAGCCGAGTTTCGTGCTCTTCGGGCTGAGCATGGAGTTCATGATGGGCTACAAGGTGGCACTAGTTGATCGTCTTCTAGTTGTTTGAATTAGTCGCGTTGATTTAGGGTTTTGGTGGAGGTTGGGTTCGGCTGCAAGTTTCAAACGAAGGGGGGGAAGATAAAGAAATGGGCGGCCACGATGTTGCAGGGGTAAAGATCGGCGGCTTGATGCAATTTAGGTTTAAGAAAATAAAATATATGTTGTAAAATATATATATATATATATATATATATATATACATACACACACACACATATATATATAAATTCATGTAACTTTAAAAATGCGTATCTTTTTCATACGAGGTCGAAAACGCACGAAACCAGTTGCGTTGGTTTCGTATGGACGAGCACTATGCTATGGAATTAGATTGGAGTCGTTTGGAGCTAGCGAAAATTTCGAGTAAAATTAAACGCGCGTTTAATTTTATTCGAAATAAAAGCTGAAAACGAAATTGAAATCAAGGTGAGACTTCTCACTCAATCGAATCGGTTTCGATTTTAATTTTAAATAGTTAGATTTAAAATTCTTGAATGTATGTTTGAATGATGATTGATATCTATTGATTGTTAAAATAGACATTATACGCCGTTAGTAAGCGGAGGTTATTTATTAAAAACATATACCGCGAATATTTCACAGTACAGTGAAATTGGTATTATTTATGTACTTGGAGTTGATTTCCCGCATTATATAGCGGATGAGACCCTATTGCGCCGCCTATTAAGCGAATAATATTTTATAAATCCCATATACCGCGATAATTCCGTACTGGAACGGAATTGGTATTGTGCTAATGTTTTTGGATGCAGTAAACAGGTTGGAGGGATCCAACTGGATTCCTCAACAATATTTATTTGATTACAGATATTTTGAAATTTGTTGATTATCATATCGATATATGATGTCATTGTTGTCGTGATTGACTATTTAGTGCGTAGCATCATTGGGCTAATTTTGGAATTTTAAAAGGATTTTTAAAGTGATTTTTGAAAGTATACATTTATAAAATATTTTTGGAATTGATTCATTTTAAATAAATAAACGTTATAATGTTAATGTTATAGAAATTATGATTTTTGAGAAATATAGTTAAAAGTTGATTTTTGAAAATATGGGGTTAATGATTTTATAAAATAGTTTAAATTGGGATTTTTGAATTTATTGTAAAAAGTTTAAAATATAGGATTTATGAAATTTGATTATTTTATAAATCAAAATGATGGAATTATAAAGGAGTTTAAAGACGTTTTAAAATAATAATATAAATTGATTTATATAAAGGATTTATAAATTGATATTTATAAATTGAAATATTTGAATTATAAAACGAATTTTTATAAGTGTTAGAATGAAGTGTAAATGAACTTCATAAGTGAATGAAATTTATAGAATTATAAAAGGTGAAGTTATAAATGGAATTTTATAAGCAGTAGATTTATAAAATTTGTAAAGTTATTAAAAGAATAGTTTTGGGTAAATAAGTGAATCTTATAAGTTATAAGATTTATAATTTGGGAAGTTTAAAAGAACGATTTTGTAAACAATAAATTATAAGTATTTAACTTATAATATGAACTTTTGGTATATAATTGAGTATAAATTGAAATAGGTTAATAGGAGATGTATAAAGGGAAGTTGTTATAAAATAAATAGAAATGGAATTTATAAATATGGTTTTATAAATCCGCAAACGACTTATTTTGATAAGTAAATTGTTATAGCTTATTAATGGAGTTATATTCACGTTTTAGACAGTGAATAATCCTTTAAAATAAAATGTATAGAAGTGATGAAATTGGTTAACGAAGTATATTCACGTTTTTGAATAATGAATAATATGTTAAAGAAATTGTTTTGGATGTGATGTTTTAAATAGAATTAAAACGATCTAACGATGTTTTTAAAATGTGTTAAGATTCGATACCATAGATTTCAACATTCATTGTTGAAATAGACGTTTTCGAGAAATAGAAGGGAATGGTGGACTATAACACTGTTGTTATAGTAAATGATTTCCGAAAGGAAATGTTTTGTATAGTATTGGGATTTATATATCTATTTTAATTTCGAATCCCTATACTAGTGATTTTGGGTTGTCGTAACGATGTTTTACGTAACTAATCTAAGTAGTTAACCAAAAGTCAGGATGATAACCCCAGAAGAGAAGTCAAGTAGAAGCACCTGCAACATCTCGGTCTGACCTGAGTATTATTTAATAAGAAAATAATAAACGGATCAGTCTAGATATAAATATCAGATGAAATGATATAGAATAAGAGATATGACTAAATGTATAATAATCACAATGCCAAGCTGTGATAAATAAATAATTGAAAAATCAATAAGAGATTAATCAATATCGCAAGGATCTTCTCAAAGATAAAAAGGAATGTCATACTCCTAATTTCATTCACCAAGCCACAATAAATGACATACATATCAATGCCAATCGTAAAAGTTGGTGAAACATAAATTCCAGAATTCAACACACGAAATCCAGAAATCACAAGAAAAGGATGGCCAAGACATTGATGTAGTGCAAACGCTACATCCAATGAATCAAAAGCAAAGACATTGATGTAGTGCAAACGGTACATCCAATGTATCAAAAGCAAAGACAATGACGTAGTGCAAATGGTACATCCAATGTATCAAAAGCAAAGACATTGATGTAGTGCTAACGGTACATCCAATGTATCAAAAGCAAAGGCATTGATGTAGTGCAAACGGTACATCCAATGTATCAAAAGAAAAGGCATTGATGTAGTGCAAACGGTACATCCAACGTATCAAAAGCAAATGCATTGATGTAGTGCAAACGGTACATCCAACGTATCAAAAGCAAAGGCATTGATGTAGTGCAAACGGTACATCCAATGTATCAAAAGCAAAGACATTGATGTAGTGCAAACGGTACATCCTAATGTATCAAGAGCAAAGACATTGATGTAGTGCAAACGATACATCCAATGTACCAAAAGAAAAGACATTGATGTAGTGCAAATGGTACATCCAATGTATCAAATAATTCGGAGCATCGACGTCGTACAGCGTGACATCCGATGAACCCAATCAAAAAGACATCACATAATGCTAGTCTAAAACATAAAAATGATCGTCATGATCACAGAGAAGTGTCAATTACAGTAAGATAGTAAATATATGAGCTTAGCTTCATGTACCATAACCACTAGCTTAACTTAAATATTTACGAACAAATTGTAGATCTCCACTAGAAAATTGTCACAAGGGTTTCAATCGAACAAGTCCAAGAATTAACCGGCGAAGTAAACGCAAGCGTTTCATACCACTTCTTTTACTAAGCCGTGTAATTAGATTTCTCATATGAGTGAGGTAAAGGTTTGTATATGCTAATAGATTGGAAATCGGTTTGAGAAAAACGAGCTTTGTAATAAAATAAATGTTGAAATCGTTTTGATGAAAGAATTTTGATATTTACTACTAGTATAGAAAAACCTTTATACTTTTAAAGTGACAAATCACAAAGAAGATTGTAGGAACAATCAATCACGAAAATTCACATACGAAGATGTGAATAAAATCCAAAGAAACCGATAAAGAATCCATCGAAATGGATATATCCAAAATCCCAAAGAAAAGAAGTCATCAAAGTCGATAATAAATGATAACAACAAATAGGGAATCAACACGAATCGATTAAAGTTGGAAATATACTCAAAAATAGCCAAAATAGGCAAATTAAACAGTTCCAAACGTCTGAAGGTCCAATCCAGGCGTCTGAGAACTAATCAGACGTCTGGTTTAGAATTCAGACGTCTGGATTTGTTCTCTGGGAATAATCCAGAGAACACCCAGACGTCTGAAACTTCAAGTCAGACATCTAATCATAAATTTCAAACGTCTGGAATTAGTCTCTGCTTTTTTTTATATCCTGCGTGGTTATATTTTTTCTCTCCAGGCTCAAACTAGACGTCTGGACTTGGTTACCAGACGTCTGGTCACTTGGTCTAGGCAACAATTTGCCTAGGCCAAAGTGGCCAAAAACGTATCGGGTGTGATCGGACGAGCAACGACGACTAAGGATTTATGCCTAGCGACAACCCAGCCTTAACGGCTCCTCGATGCATCACCAAAAACATGTTCAAACATCAAAGATTGGATTTTTAAAGATTTGACTACAAAACACCAAAAATTGGAATATTCACCAAATCAATCCAAACCAAAAGCAAATGAACCTAAATAAGTGTTAGGAATTCATACCTAACAACAAAGATAGATATAGACATAGATGTGAGATAAAAATATCACCTTTGAACCCAAATCAATGAAGAAGAAGCTCGAAAGCAAAGGAAGATCAACCACACTTCAATCTCAACACTAGAAGCTTGAATCTAAGCTTAAAAGAGAAATATTTCCCAAATTAGGTTTAGGAATTTTCTGAAATCAAAGAGAGAATTAGTTGGAGAAGATGAAGAGAAGGCTTACCAATGAGTTCTCTTGAATTTGGAGCTAGAAATTGATTTGCAAATGGAAACTAGGGTTTTAGATTTCTATTTCCCATTCTCTTCCACCATTAATCTCTTTAGAACTGAAAGTAGAGGAAGAGGGAGTGAATGAAGAGGGGGTTTCAGTTTGGGGTATTAAGTTAGAACATTGGCTGAACCCAACCTAAACCCAAAGCCCAAAGTGAAAAGTAGCAAAATTCTACTAACTCCAAACATATCGAAGCTTATACTCAAAAAGGTTGCAAACGGTATTTTGAACTCAATGGGAGGGGTCTCGAGTCCAAATTCGACTGTTTGTAAAAAGTAGGTTTTCAGACTAAAATCCGACGAACGATGAAATATTTAAATAAAATATTTAAATACACAATCGATAAATGTGCGGGTTGTTACAGACTCCCCTCCTTAAAGAAATTGCGTCCTCGCAATACTTAAGAAGAAAATAAGAATTAACAACCATAGAAGCATATCAACACAAAAGAAAATTTGAAATAGAAAGTTCACCATAAGGAGCATGAGAGAGTAAGCCTGAACGGGTTCGCACGGTGAATTCTCTGGATTCCCAAGAGCAATCCTTAGGATTTGAGAATCATTGAACTCTCACAAAAAGAATATCTTTATTTCGAAGGCACTCAACCTCTTAAGCAATGATGCGAATAGAATATAACTCCTAAGTCAAATCTGGTGAAACTTCAATTTCTACTATAACACTAGGCTCAAGAATAAAAATCGGAAACTTAAAAGCATTTCCATAGTTAAAAGACGTGGAAAACGTCAAGGATAACAGAAAAATTAAGCCGGTGCAACGGCGTAGTACGGAAACGGTACGCCCGAGAAATGAGGAACTCGAATAATTTGGAACAACGGCGTAGTACAATAACGGTACGCCAGATGATCCAAAGCTCGAATAATTTTGAAACACCGACGTAGTACAAAAACGGTACGTCCAATGATCCGAAGTTCAAATAATTCGGAACACCGACGTAGTACAAAAACGGTACGTCCAATGAACCGAACACCATAAAAGAACATCAGACGCAAGTCTATCAAAGAAATGAGATGAAACTCAATAAAATGAAGTACATCAAAACGCCCGATGAACTTGGTAAAAAGATAATTTCATTTGGTCATCAATAAAGAAACAACCACCTGTTGCTTACGACTAAGTGCATAGGCAACACGATTCTCCTTTCCGGGAGTATAAAGAATATCAAGATCATAAGATGTAAGGAACCCAAGCCAATATGAAGTTCCTTATGAGAAAATAAATACTCCAAAGATTTATGATCGAGGTGGAGAACAAATTTCTCCCCCAAAAATAATGATGCCAAATTCTAAAAGCAAAAACAATAGCCGCGAGCACTAGATCATTAGTGGCATACCTAGTCTCAATCGGCTTTTAATGATTAGAAGCACAAGTGATAACACGTCATCTTTTGCAAGAGAACGACATCCAAACCAATACGATTAGCATTGGTACAAAAGATAAAGTCTTGGTTCTCAACGGGAATCACAAGAATAAGAGTATCGAAAAGAAAGAATTTCTTTTAAATAATCTTCTTTCCTGAAAAGTTAAAACTTTCAAAATTACATTTATCTTTATGTAATAATCTTTCTAGAAAAAATTACATTTTTACAAGTCAATATATCGTGTCTGACTGTCTCATCAAAGCGTTTAAGAAATTCCTATCGATAACGTTGATCAGGCGCATCGACCAGAATTCTTAAAACACTAAATGGGCAATACAATCACAAAATCATCTTTTATAGGATAAACATGTTTCTAAAAACTTTTGAAAATTCTCTTTGTTCGTTCTAAGAACAGAAATCCTATTTATACTTATAAATAAATCTTATGAAAAAGATTTGTAAAAATTTTAAATTGCTAATTTCATCCAAAATCAATAAACACAAGAATGGTCTCATCGAAATACTCATAGAATATTCGGCTTATAAAATGGATGAAATAAGCTGGACAAACTGAATGATATAATAAGTCATTCATAAGAATCGTAACGAGTGCGGAATGCGGTAAGTGGGATGCTAACTCCCGCAACTCGTAGCCAAATGAAAATCGGTGGCAAGGTCGAACTAGAAAGACCTTAACACCACACAAAAGATTTCTTAGGTGATAATCCTAAGACAAACTCAAAAATACCGGAAAGTTTCACAAACTATTTAGATAAGAGAAACAACATTTTCCTTATCATGAAGGCTTAAAGAATAAAATGATGCCATCAAATTGGAATCAAAATCACAAAGAGAAATAGAAATCTGCTTAACAGATTATAAATGTCGAGGATGAATAGTCCACACGGAAAATAGGATAAGGGCTTCACAACGATTAAGCCAATCCTTACAAAAATCAATTCCGAAGCTTAAGTAAAAAAATCGGCTCGGAAAGAAAAATCACATAAAATAATTTCGACATCAATAAAAAGCAAATTGAGTTTTGCGGATCCACCAACCGGATTCGCAATTCTCAAAGAAGTCATCAAGCCCAAAATGTTTTAAAGAAAAAGAATCAACAAGTTCTTTTGATATAAAATAGTGAGATGGAACCCATATCAAAGAGAACTCAAATAAGAAGATCACGAAATAAAACAATGCCATCAAGGATTGAGTGAAAAATACCTTGACCAAGAGAAGAGTTGTTAGGGGCTTGCAGCTTTCCTTCTCTCTTGCTTGGAAGCTTAGGACACGAAGATAAAAGATGACCCGAACCTTTGCAATAACGACAAAAGAGGGGTTTCGGGCACTCCCTTGCATAGTGGTCTGTGGAACCACAATTGTAGCATCGTCCACGACTAGAGGTAGGAGTCTTTGCTACCGGAGTTTGTTGCTTCCCTTTCTTATTAGAATTGGCGCCTTTGAATTTGATAGGCCTCTTCAAGTTATTGTCGAAGTTTTGTTGGGCACGCACAACTCCAACATCACCTTCATTATCGGCCTCTTCAAGACGAAGAGCGATATCAATAAGCTGATCAAAAGAAACTTCTAGTTTCAAAAGTAATGGCTTCTTAAGATTCTTATTCAAGCCATAGACAAATCTCTGATTTTTCTTCAATGGGGTATAAATATACTCGACCCCGTATTTGGACAGAGATTCGAAAGATGCGACATAGTCTGCACAGAAGATTCACCTTGAACAAGGTCAATAAAACGCCGGGCCAAAGTTACTTTTTCAGCCTCCGGCATGAATTTCAATTCGAATCTTCCTCGGAATTGCTCCCAAGAGAGATCCGCCTCAACGATTTCAGAAATTAAAAGCTCATATCAATCTAACGCTCTTTCTTGGAGCATGCTAGAAGCCACCTGGACTCGATGTAGATCAATAAGGTTCATGCGAGAAAAGATGCGATCGCATGATTTGAGCCAAGCTTGAATTTCTATAACACTCTCGGATCCTTTGAATGACCTTCCACCCAAATCGGTATAGTCTCTGCACAAGCGTGCAAAACCAGATCTAGGATGAGTAGGCTCTGGATTGGGTCCTGCAGCTTGAGCATTCTTCACGAGATCCAAAAGCTGCTGAGCAGACATAAATACTCCATCCTGAGGAGTAGCACTAATTGACCGGCGCTGGGACGGCCTGGTCTAACCATTTCTCTTCTTTAAGAAAGAAAGAAAGAAGAGGAAAAAGTTATTCTCAAAATAAATATCAAGCAATCTTGATAGATAAAACAAGGAATCATAAAGCAAAATAGGATAGGACGGTATGAAGACCCGAATAAAATCCTAAAGCACGACTCCTAAGAAAGACTTAGGACGATGATCCTTGTTACAATATTTCGTATTGTTCCGAAGTTTGGCTTTGATACCAAGCTGTGACGCCCCACCTCTATACCCACGCTAGCCAAGGACACTACGGTGTAATGCCGTCAACTAGCACGGAGAATAAGGCTGTTGAGGAGCGACCATCCATGTAATTGCTTTGCACGAGCACCGATATGTCAGATAGTATAATCCGACATACCGATACAAACACAAAGCTACTACACAGTGGCTATAATTATCTTCGGAAACAAATATAGAAATAAGCATAACATAAATCAGTCCCAGATAATTCATATCACAAAGGCGGAAGAAGATATGAATATATAACTAACACATAAAAGTGTTCATCAGAGTAGTGGTCTAAAAGATCCACAATGACACAAAAGAATAGCAACTTGTGCTATACAAAAGAATAAGTACACAATTATGAGTCTATATCTCAAATGTATACAACAAAAACTACTAATCTAAGTAGTTAACCAAAAGTCAGGATGATAACCCCAGAAGAGAAGTCAAGCAGAAGCACCTGCAACATCTCGGTCTGACCCGAGTATTATTTAATAAGAAAATAATAAACGGATTAGTCTAGATATAAATATTAGATGAAATGATATATAATAAGAGATATGACTAAACGTATAATAATCACAATGCCAAGCTGTGATAAATAAATAATTGAAAAATCAATAAGAGATTAATCAATATCGCAAGGATCTTCTCAAAGATAAAAAGGAATGTCATACTCCTAATTTCATTCACCAAGCCACAATAAATGACATATATATCAATGCCAATCGTAAAAGTTGGTGAAACATAAATTCCAGAATTCAACACACGAAATCCAGAAATCACAAGAAAAGGATGGCCAAGACATTGATGTAGTGCAAACGGTACATCCAATGAATCAAAAGCAAAGACATTGATGTAGTGCAAACGGTACATCCAATGTATCAAAAGCAAAGACATTGATGTAGTGCAAACGGTACATCCAATGTATCAAAAGCAACGGCATTGATGTAGTGCAAACGGTACATCCAACGTATCAAAAGCAAAGGCATTGATGTAGTGCAAACGGTACATCCAACGTATCAAAAGCAAAGGCATTGATGTAGTGCAAACGGTACATCCAACGTATCAAAAGCAAAGGCATTGATGTAGTCCAAACGGTACATCCTAATGTATCAAAAGCAAAGGCATTGATGTAGTGCAAACGGTACATCCAATGTATCAAAAGAAAAGACATTGATGTAGTGCAAACGGTACATCCAATGTATCAAATAATTCGAAGCATCGACGTCGTACAGCGTGACATCCGATGAACCCAATCAAAAAGACATCGCACAATGCTAGTCTAAAACATAAAAATGATCGTCATGATCACAGAGAAGTGTCAATTACAGTAAGCTAGTAAATATATGAGCTTAGCTTCATGTCCCATAACCACTAGCTTAACTTAAATATTTACGAACAAATTGTAGATCTCCACTAGAAAATTGTCACAAGGGTTTCAATCGAACAAGTCCAAGAATTAACCGGCGAAGTAAACGCAAGCGTTTCATACCACTTGTTTTACTAAGCCGTGTAATTAGATTTCTCATACGAGTGAGGTAAAGGTTTGTATATACTAATAGATTGAAAATCGGTTTGAGAAAAACGAGCTTTGTAATAAAATAAATGTTGAAATCATTTTGATGAAAGAATTTTGATATTTACTACTAGTATAGAAAAACATTTATATTTTTAAAGTGACAAATCACAAAGAAGATTGTAGGAACAATCAATCACGAAAATTCACATACGAAGATGTGAATAAAATCCAAAGAAACCGATGATGAATCCATCGAAATGGATATATCCAAAATCCCAAAGAAAAAAAGTCATCAAAGTCGATAATAAATGATAACAACAAATAGGGAATCAACACGAATCGATTAAAGTTGGAAATATACTCAAAAATAGCCAAAATAGGCAAATTAAACAGTTCCAGACGTCTGAAGGTCCAATCCAGGCGTCTGAGAACTAATCAGACGTCTGGTTTAGAATCCAGACGTTTGGATTTGTTCTCTGGAAATAATCCAGAGAACACCCAGACGTCTGAAACTTCAAGTCAGACGTCTGAGACCTATCCAAACGTCTAATCATAAATTTCAGACATCTGGAATTAGTCTCTGCCTTTTTTTTTATATCTTGCGTGGTTATATTTTTTCTCTCCAGGCCCAAACCAGACGTCTGGACTTGGTTACCAGACGTCTGGTCACCTGGTCTGGGCAACAATTTGCATAGGCCAAAGTGGCCAAAAACGTATCGGGTGCGATCGGACGAGCAACGACGACTAAGGATTTATGCCTAGCGACAGCCCAGCCTTAACGGCTCCTCGATGCATCACCAAAAACATGTTCAAACATCAAAGATTGGATTTTTAAAGATTTGACTACAAAACACCAAAAATTGGAATATTCACCAAATCAATCCAAACCAAAAGCAAATGAACCTAAATAAGTGTTAGGAATTCATACCTAACAACAAAGATAGATATAGACATAGATGTGAAACAAAAATCTCACCTTTGAACCCAAATCAATGAAGAAGAAGCTCGAAAACAAAGGAAGATCAACCACACTTCAATCTCAACACTAGAAGCTTGAATCTAAGCTTAAAAGAGAAATATTTCCCAAATTAGGTTTAGGAATTTTCTGAAATCAAAGAGAGAATTAGTTGGAGAAGATGAAGAGAAGGCTTACCAATGAGTTCTCTTGAATTTGGAGCTAGAAATTGATTTGCAAATGGAAACTAGGGTTTTGGATTTCTATTTCCCATTCTCTTCCACCATTAATCTCTTTAGAACTGAAAGTAGAGGAAGAGGGAGTGAATGAAGAAGGGGTTTCAGTTTGGGGTATTAAGTTAGAACATTGGGCTGAACCCAACCTAAACCCAAAGCCCAAAGTGAAAAGTAGCAAAATTCTACCAACTCCAAACATATCGAAGCTTATACTCAAAAAGGTTGCAAACGACATTTTGAACTCAATGGGAGGGTCTCGAGTCCAAATTCGTCTGTTTGCAAAAAGTAGGTTTTCAGACTAAATCCGACGAACGATGAAATATTTAAATAAAATATTTAAATACACAATCGATAAATGTGCGGGTTGTTACAGTCTAACTCTGCCTTGGTCGACGACCAAACCAAACCCTAGATCTACTCTACCTACAACCACCAACCCAATAATCACAGCACAAGATTTCACACTGTGGTTTTGGTTGATGCCTAGATGTTTTTTCTACTTGCTTAGCCTTCAAGTTCTAGATTTTCGACGAGAGACTTCCGACGACAGGCTTTCGATGAGAGGTTTTCGGCGAAAGGTTCGACGGGAGGTTTTTGACAAGAGGTTTCGAAGGAGAGAGGTTAGACCATTGTTGGAATACTTGACAAGTAATTCAACATTCAAATATTGTACAATTTAACAATGGATAGTTTGATGTTGAAACATCATGAATTATTTACCTCAGATAATAAATAAATAAATAAAAATAAATAGATAGGTTAGACCATTGTTCTACCATGAAAGAATTAGATGGTGGGATAGTTCTGCTAAGAGTGGAAATGTTCTGTCGGGACACGTACGCAGATTTTTGCCGGGTGGACGAGACCAAACATCCACTTCAACGGCCGAATTTCGCATTTTGCTACAGCTATCTAACCAAATTTACTTTATTGCCAATATAAGGACAAAACTAGAAAGATGCATTTTAATGGATAAAATTAAAATTTCAGAATAAAATAAAGTCAAATAATAACCGAACACTCACAAATGCTTCCTAATCCCTAATTTCCCCAATTTTGCCCTGATTTCCTCTGTTATATCTGTTCTACTCGAAAATTGGAATCAAATCCAGCACAAATTCGGCTTCATAACCTGGACGTTGACCCGTTTTCGATGTCTTTTAGGAGTATAATACAGGATATGAAGCAGTTCGATTCCAAACTCCGAGCTTCGTCGCGGTCGAATCGAGCTATTGTATTCGATGCGTCGAAGCTGGAGGTGATCGATGCATTGAAGCAGAGCAGCTGGGCGAATATGCCAACTGAGCTATTGATGGATGTTCTGATGAGGATCGAGGAGAGCGAAACGGCGTGGCCACCGCGTAAAGATGTCGTTGCCTGTGCCGGGGTTTGTAGAAGCTGGAGAGAAATTATGAAGGAGATTGTTAAGGTTCCTGAAATTTCTGGAAAGATCACTTTTCCGATTTCCGTGAAGCAGGTATTGTTTGTATTGGTTTAAAAGATTTTCAGCTTCTTTTATGTTTTTAGGTGCTTTCTAGTTAACTTGAGAATCAGTTAATAACGGGCTTTTTTTTTTCCTTCAAAGATAATGCTTGTCTGAATTGTGCTCAAAATTTTGACATAGGACGCAGTATCTATTAGTTGTCAGTGGAAAAGCTTAAACTAAGATATGTTCATTCACTTATGTAAATAAGTTTTTAGAAGTTAATAAGCATCTCAAGTAAGTAGTTCCAATTCGTTTGTTGAAACCAGTTGGCTTATTGTAGGCAGGTGAGTGAAAGTTGCTTGTGGGAGTATACTGGTAATTTTTTAACCAGCTATCTTGGAATGGGAGGAGAGCTAAGCGTTGATTTTTGTGTAAAAGATCAACATATTTATAAGTGATACTATAAAAACGAGGATGAGTGCTATAATAACTTAGATGGATGGGTGCCAAAGCTAAATAAAAGAGCTCAGGTGGAGTCTAATAATGATCAGGCAGGGCATTTGACAGCATATATAAGTAGGCTATTAGGCTTTGATTACATAAATATGGTGCGTTCTGTGTGTTTGGTGCATGCATAACTTGTGGCAGGTTCTTGAAACATACTTTTGAAAATGGTATAAACTAAGTTTGAAGAAACATGCACAAGTTTTTGGTTGTTTTTTGTAATTGTAAGATTGGCCAGCCTGTCACCTGTTAGTATAGTGATTACTTCCTGAATGGGAATTCCTTGCTAAATGTGATGTACCGGCTCATATGGAATATTTAAGTGCTGGCATATGTTTCATATATCAGAAAACAAAGGTAGCATATTGCATTTCTTAGTTATTAGAAAATTCAATATTTTCAAGTTGTGTTGAAGTTTATTCCGAAGATTCGCAAGATATTGAGTATTTGAGATTCAAAACCATGGTATTGCATGAAGAATAGGTCTACCATGGTGTGTCATCAGATTCATCTTACATGATATAACATAATATGTATTCAGTAGTGTAACATCAAGTTGGATCATGAAGATTCATGAAATTTTGGATAGTTTGTGTTTTCAGCTTTGGTTAAAGTAGGGAGGTTATCTAATTCTGTGTGACTGTTTTGCTACAAGAGGCATGAATATCAATATATCGTGGATGAATGTTTTAACTAAATTTGTATTATGAGTGTTGTAGATGTAACGTTTAGTGGTGTTAATTTTATGCAGTAACTACTTATATGATAATACACAATATTTTGCCAAGAATGTTCATCAAGAATAATACAACTTTTACGTTAGGACAAGAAATATATCCATTTTTAATTTCTTTGAATCCATAAAACAAAGAAATACTCAATTACATGCATGTCCATATTCATTTCATCTTTATACTCATTCGTTCTTCTGTTGCAGCCTGGGCCAAGGGAGTCTCCTCTCCAGTGTTTTATAAAGAGGGATCGTAACACACAAACATATCGTCTTTATCTTGGTCTATCCCAAGGTATGCACAAATGTCTTTGTTGAAAAAAAAAGAGTCTACAATTCATTCTTTCATCCACTTATCAGAGTTGTATATAGAAGATAAAACTATATTTCAATCACCCACTTCACGTCATCTTACTCTCAACATGTTGCTTTTCATATCTTAGAGCCTGAATTTAAAAGTACATGTTGCCATTTATGGATCTTAATGGCAACTTGCTGGAGGATAAAGTTTTTCTTTAATTAGAACAAAATAAAATTTTAGTTTATGTTTTACAAACTTATAACAAGGTAAGTGACTTTAATTAGTTAAATAAAGCATTCTTTCTCTACAACTAAAGCAAGCATATATACACATGTTAATTTTTACAATATCTGCTAACACTATTATGTGTGCAACTCATGGAAATTTGGCAGTATTATTATGTGAATTGCCTTTTTATTATCTTTAAAATGCGATATATGTGATATATATATATATATATATATATATATATATATATATATATAACAAAATGTAGGTAAGTATATTTCTTCAGTAATATTTACTTTCTGGTATACCGTTATAATATTCAATTCAAAATGTAAACCTAAGTAAATAGTGGCCCACATGAATTATTTTCGCAATGCTACCTAAATAGGCTAACTTCATAATTAGTGTAATGACAACATATTTCTGTGGTCACACTTGTGATGTTTGCTTAAGATTGTGCTCTTGTATTATATTAAATATACATTAATTAAGGTCTAAATATGCAAATCCAATCTAATATATAAATTGAATTAGGGAATGGTTTCTTTTTAGAATATTATCTGAGGGCAATCATGAATAAAAAAACATGATGTAAGATTGGTAACTTAACAAAGTAGTGGACATGAGACATAAATGCAATGTGTTTTGTGCTTGTTAAATAAGTTAAAATAGTTTGTTGTATGAATAAGCTATATTTGAATACTACCAATGTGAATTTTATTATGTCATATGTTTGTTGCTTCATATCCTTATCGTTATTATAGATGTGCTCTAACTTGAAAAGTTCACTATACTCAGAACCAACCAATTTGGACGGTTGACTTGTTTCTTGGTTGCTTCCCTTTGTATTATTTACAAGATAAGATTATGTTCCAGCCTTTTAGGGTGTGTGACTGTTAGTTCAGACTCTACATATACATATGATTTCCAATTCAGGCTATGCGGCCGTTAGCTTGAACTCTTTGTCAGTACATGTCCTCCGTTTCAGGCTACGTGACTGTTGGGTTAAACTCTGCATAAGTCTGCCTCTGCCACTTTAATTCATTTTACGGTTATTACTTGTGTTGCTATTGTTAGCAGTCCATATAGTATAATGTAGTGGCTGAAAAATAGTCTATGTAAACTTTGTTATCTTATTATTGTCCAGCTTCATGAATCGTTTGGTTTCATATCTGTTTAAGTTTCTTGTTATTATATGGTCAAAGTCTTTTGTCATAGAATTATTTAAGAGGGATTCTGGTCGTCGTATTATTTGCAGTGTATTTCAATCTTAATTCATTGGTCAAAATCTTCACTGCAGCATTGACTGATGATGGAAAATTTCTCCTAGCAGCAAGAAAAAATCGGAGGGCTATGTGTACAGATTACCTTATTTCACTGGATACAGAAGACATGTCCAAGAGCAGTGGCACCTACATTGGAAAACTGAGGTATGTAAATTATGTGCTCTCTGTAGTTGTGATCGCTGTTGACAGAAGATCTGTCTGTGGCTATTGACTTAGACCAAATTAATTCTATCTAAAGATTGAATAAAATTAAATTTAAGAAGTGGAAAGTGTATTCTGTTCATGATCAGGGTACATGTTGCAATGACTTAAGATTGATGCAAAGTTTCTTAATCCAGCATCGTTATTTCATGATTTAAAGTTATGGTGAGTAATTTTGAATTCTGTTGGGTTTGACTAGATGGTGTCTGGTGATACCAAATTGAAACCACCATACTGTGTCTGGTTTGACTCCACGGGGTTAAAAGCAATCAAGCTATTGATCCGAGGAGGGGAAAGAGGATAATGCATAAAATGAAACATGGTTGAGTCGGAATATGTTGTAATCACCAGGATTATAAATTCCGAGTTCAATTTGAGTATGTGGATTTGCTCAAATGTTTGGGCCATGCTAAATAATCTTGGTTCGCTACTAATAAGTAATAATAAATGTTTTTTGTAAATTATTATTGTCTGCAACCAATTATTGTTTTTATGTAAATGTTGCTCGACTAATTCAGAGTATAAAATATATTTATTTTTCTAGTTAAATGAACATAATTTGTTAAAAAAAATCACTATTGAAAATATATAATAATATACGACACTACTAATTTCAAGTTTTGTGCAAGGTTGTTAATATAAGATATGAATTGTAGGGTGTGAAATTTGAATTTGTTACTCAACTCAAATTAAATCATGAATCGTAAATTCAAAAAATATCAATACCAGTGTGTAGTAACTATATACGTTTTTTATGCTTCAATAGATGCTTCTTTTTATGCATTTTGACTATTTTATAATTTTTATATCAATTATATTTCTAGGCTTTAATTTGGTAGACAATAGTATGTAATATCCATAGACTCTCCCCCCTCTCTATATATGTATATGTATGTACGTATGCATATGTGTACGTGCACGCATTTTGAGTTAACCTACATTTTTGTAGATAAGATTGAATAATTACATATCATCATAAAATTTTAGATTATTTTGACTATTAACTCATTCAGAGTAATGTAATGTGAGATATAGAAATTGTTTATTTAGTCTGTTGATTTAAACTGTAGTTCTAAAACAGTTAGAAGTTTCAAAATGATCTAAAATTTTGTGAATGTGATCTATATATAACTAGAATATCTTATCCAAAAAACAGAAAGTTTAATCCTGTGGCAGAAAAAAGAGAGGGTATATCACTTAATAAAGATATGAGGTTGTAAAGACTCCTTTTGTATATGTGTTATGTATGTGTGAATATCTTTATTAATAGTTGTAATACCTTTAGTATAAACTTTTTTTGGTGTTAGCGTGAACTATAAAAAAGGAGGGACTCTACATATATTATCAAATTTTAATATCACTTAGAAATAGGATCTAATAAATAAACTTTACATATTCAAAATGCTCATTTATAAATATTACCAAATCTATCTTGCCATCACTTAAAATATGATCTAATAAATAAACTTTCTTTACAAATTCAAAACCCCCATCTATAAGTATTACCAAATCTTAATATCACTGAAAAAATAGGATCTAACAAATAAACTTCTTTTACAAATTCGATCTTTTTTAGTTCATAATAGAAGTAAAATTTTATAGTAACAAAAATTAGATGTTGCAGGATTGAAAAAAAAAAAGTCGAACTAACTACACATGATTTCATCGTAAAAATGTAGCTAATAATTTGATTAAATCATTTATCTTGAATGTGTTAAACAAATATAATTTGTAGAAAAACAATTCAACCATCACGCGCGAAACGCGTGCAGTTACGCTTGTATGCATATGTATTTTTTTTTTGCGTAGCGACGGGAAACAATGGTGGATCAAATCGATGAGGGATGTATAAACCCACTCTAGATATATGTGGATATATGTCTGTATTGCGTGCGAGGTTGTAAATAATCGTTAGGCGGATACATGCGACAAACATGACTAGAAATTAATCGTCTAGATAGAGATTAGCGGGAGAATAATCCAAGTTAGGCATTTTTGACAAACTCATGTATTTTGTATATAATTTAGTATTTTATGTGGTGTCAATTGAACCAAAATGGAAACTTGAGGGTTGGGAATAACTAAGGAGGACCATCTGAAACTAGCATGTAGATGCTTATACGAGGCCTCGAGTAGTGCCTAAGATGCAGAAAGACTCGTCTAGGCAAGCCTCGGCAGATGACTAGGTGGCAGGCCTCGGCAGATGACTGGGTGGCAGGCCTCGACAGATGACTAGGTGGAGGTCTAGGAGGATTTTTACCATAGAGATTCCATGTGTTGTGCGTAAGATTGTAAAAATCACTAGGTGGACACTAGACGTTAAACATGAACTAGGGATTAATTGTTTAGATGAGGATTAATTGAAGCTAGGAATTTTTGATAAACTTGCATATTTTGATAAAATTTTAGTTTTTTAGTATTAATTGATCTGAAATAAAAATCTACGGGTTTGGATGGGCTTGTGAGCAGCCAATGAGGCAAAACCTCTTGAAACTAGTATCTAAATGCTTAGACGAGACATCAAGCCTCAACTACTGTCTAAAAAGTGCTTAGATACATATTTAGACGATTAGATAATGCAATATGCTTCGTCTAGGCAAGCCTAGGAGGATGGCTAGGCGGAAAGCCTCGTCTAGTGCCTAGGCGAGGCCGGGCCTATGAGAATTTTTATAACAGGGGTTGTATGCATGTGGATTTAAATTGAAATCATTTGAAAAATTGTAAGGTACATGTTCGTTTTCTCGCTCCTTTCTCTTAAACCCTGATTCGAGCAAAATGATTTTTTGGGTTCAAGAAAGAAATTTACAAGTTATCCTAAAAGAGATTCAAATAATGAAATGAATTTTTGGAGTTTGATTTGGTTTGAATCGTAATTTGAGTCTTATGATTTGATGACTTTTAAAACTACTCTTTCTGAACTTTTGACGCAGAAATAAAAACAAGACCAAACCAAGTTCTTGTACCTGGTTTTGAGGTTAACATGATTTTCTGTTTGATGTTTAGCACTTGACAATCAATTTTGTTTTGCATTATGAAACAGAGGTGAAACTGATGCTGCAATTGCTACTATGTTGGTTTTGTCAATTTAGGTGTTTGACATTCATGTTTTTTTTCCTTTTGTTTCCATTTTAATTTTTCTTTCTATGTTTCTGTTTCTTATAATCAGATCAAATTTCTTGGGCACCAAATTCACAGTTTATGATGCTCAGCCTCCTCGTGCTGGAGCAACCATTGCTAAAAGCCGCTCCGATCGGGTTGTGAGCTCCAAACAAGTGTCTCCACGGGTTCCTGCTGGGAACTACCCCGTTGTACATATTTCTTACGAATTAAATGTGCTTGGTTCCAGGTAACTGAACCACCTTACTACAAACATAATTATTATTTATTATTTCTATTAGCTTTTTGTACTTGTCCTTGCATTCACGTTCCACTTGATGTATATTTTAAATAAACAACAGCAATATTTCAAGGTTAACTGGAAACATTGCTTTCAAAATCCTACTTGTATTTCCTTTGGCACTATCTCTTATATGGATTCCTTCGAATGTCATGACCCAGTATGTGAACTCCATTTATCTGGTGGTAAAGTGTGAAGCTAGACGAGGTTACTAGTTTGAGCCCCAATATTGATCACATTTTGATTTAGTTGGAGTATGTGTTTTGGGTTCTGTGCATACTCCTTTGGAGTGTACCATCTATATATTTTCAATGACTCCTTCACATTAAGCAAAACCCAGATTTCTAGTACCACCCAAGGTTCAAAATGAAATTCAAATCTTAAATCGTAAAGTTTAAACTTTAAATCAAATCGGGATTTATATCGTAAATCATAGAGTCGAAAATCCATATTTTTAATTTTTGTACCCATTTTTAAATTGATTTTGACATTTTGAACTTCTTCGTCAAAACCTAACTCAATCTTCTCTCTTATTTCACTTTTATTTGGTTTAATAAACATTAAACTTGGAATTGTGGATTCAAATAAATATATTAAATATACGGGTAAGGATCGAATCGTTGTTCCAAAATGGCGGTTTTAACTAAGTTTAATCGGAAAGTTAATCAAATCATAAGTGGGATCCAATCTGAAACAAGATCTAAATCACAAGAATTTAAGACTTCTTTTTTATAACAGTGATGCTCAAAACATGTTGCGTATTTTTCAGAGGGCCTAGGAGAATGCAATGTGTTATGGACTCTATCCCAGCCTCTGCAGTCGAACCGGGGGGTGCTGCCCCAACACAAGCAGAGTTGTTGATCAACAGTCTTGACACCTTCTCATCCGTGCCTTTCTTTAGGTCCAAATCCTCCCGCATAGACAGCCAATGTCCATCGGGGCCTCTTTGTACGCAAAAGGAAGAAAAGTTAGTTTTGAAAAACAAGGCTCCGAGGTGGCACGAGCAACTTCAGTGCTGGTGTCTCAATTTTAGAGGACGGGTCACTGTCGCATCAGTTAAGAATTTCCAGCTTGTGGCCTCCGAAGAAAATGGCCCCACCGGGCAAGATCACGATAAGGTCATTCTCCAATTTGGAAAGGTTGGGAAAGATCTTTTCACGATGGATTATCGATATCCGATATCGGCTTTTCAGGCGTTTGCTATATGCCTCAGTAGTTTTGATACTAAAATCGCTTGCGAATGAGGGTTAAGGTATGTCCTATGTTTCTGTAATATAAAGGTTTTTCATGTATTTTTTCATATGTACTAGTAAGTAGTAAACCGATATGCATGATGCATGTAAATTTGATCACTTGCTATATTCAGTTGTAATTAAATTTTTGCATTACAATATAAGATATGCCTTAACAAGATACTAACAAGAAAATATACTTGTTTGTATACATCTAAATACTACTAATTATTTGAAACGGGAGATTTCTTAAAAAATTGATGAATAAATTCTGTGGGTAGAAAAAAATTTATTTATCTCAACAATAAATTAATGTTAAAATGGAAAATTTGTTTATTTAGGCCACTTTCATCAAACAATTACAGAAATAGACCAAATTTGAAACGTGCTACAAATGTAGGTTTGTTTCTGCCATGTTATACACTAGATTGAAAGTGCGATTGATCGATTTTAAGATAGCGCTATCACCTTTTTCTTTTAGAAGGAAAAAAAGGTGGAAATTAGAATCTGCCCCTTATTTTTAAGTTTTGTACAGGAAATACCCTTCTAAAAACATATTCTAAATTACACCCCTGTTTTTAATTTAAGTAGAAATTTTTTGTTTAATTTAATCTGAATCTATAATCAGAACTATTTTTTGTAAATGCAAATATTTGCAGTCCAAAAGCTTCAAATATTTGCAGAGTTATCAGGATATGCTGAAACTTAGAAGTAGAGTTTTTTAAAACTTGTTTTTGAGGAGGTACGGCTGTGTATTTTAAATCTTAAAAGATGCTGTTTTACAATAAAGATTTACAAAAAAAAAAAAAAAAAAACTACCTTGCGCTATTCATGATAGTGCAATTTAAAAATATTTGTCAACGGCAGACAAGCAGTTATATTTGAATGTCTATAATTTACATTCCTACTTATTTGATTTAAATATAAATATGTCCATTAAAATCATTTTATTTTATGCTGAAACAGGTTAATCCTACAATAAGCTTCAGATGCAAACCCATCTGAATGAGAAATGAAGCAGGTTTTGTGGTCGCAGAAGGTGGTCATAGCAGCTTGCTTCAGTATGTGCATTGTATACACGTACCGACTGATGTAAATAATAAGTTTGAAATAACCTTGTGCCTTCCTCATTAATTTGTAGTTGGTCGCTGTTAGGACAACTGAAAATGCAGTAATTTAAGGATGTTTGTTTATTTGGTTTGAGTTCGTTTATTGAAATGTTGTTCATGTAACATGTATAATTTACCCTGAATCTGATCTCAGCGAGTTATTTGCATTTTGTGTATTTTTTATTTTGAATTTCTTTGGATAGTTTGAAACCTTCTACATCGCTTTTTCACAGCAGGGTTTATTTTTGTGTTTTGGATACAAAGCTATCAGTTTCAGTAAGGTGATGATGTATATGTATATGCTTGAAGTTTGATTTTTTGATGGTGATCGTTAAAAGGGACTTCAATTTGAGTAAATGAGGCCAATTTCAGGGAGATTTTACATAGAAAAATAACTGTTATGGGACATGATAAGCGACGACGATGGTAACAATAACTAAATCATTATTTTCAAACAGGTTGAGGTCTGCTAGATATGGAAATAAAAAATAAATGATAAAATTAATTTAAAAGTAACAACAACAATAAACCATGATAAAGAAAAAAAATAAAGTAAAATAATTAAAGAAATAGTAATAACAATAAAAATAAGTAAAATAAAAATAAAGATAAAAGTAAATATATAAAGAAATTAAAAAAACATAATAATAATAATAGTAGTAATGCTGGTACAATAGAAAAATTAAAAAAGACCAAACACTGCTTACTAGGCTCTTATGGGACATGATAAGTGAAATTAAATAAAATGGTTTAATGTTGCAAAGCAAAATTCAGCGAAGTTCCATTCAAAATCGAAAAAAAAAGGTGATAGCTCACCTAGAATTGTTTTCGGCAGGGTTCGATCGAAAAAAAATGTTAGAAAGCGGTAAAGGAGCACTGAAATAATAAGAAAGGACGGTTAGGAATATTTGTTTTTTTGGTGGTGTGAGGAATGAGTAATATTTTTTGGTACACGCCACATTAATTTTATGAAAATTTGAAAAAAGTGACTTCTTTATCCAAGATTTTAATATAAGCCATTTGAAAAATATATTCAACAAAACATGCTAGTTTGAAAATTTTACTATTGATGCGCATTGTGATAATGGCTAATAAAAATTATATGCAACGTTGAGTTGCGCCTTTATATTTGCAGTATTTTTATGTATTTTTATGCATGCTATTGGGTGGTGGCACAATTATAATTTGTTGTAAAGTTATGGTTGCATTTGCGCAATTATTAGGTTGCGGTTTCGTACATCAATGTAAAATGGGCAACTATAAGATGCTCAAATCTTCAAAATACTATCCCTAGAGTACCATTTAGTCATCACTTATAAAACGTTTACTACTACGTATCACACAACAATGTCACATAACACATGTCATAACACATCAAGATCAAATTAAACTTCAGTGGTAAATAAATATAAGTTACGTACATTTTCGAGTGGTAATAAGTTCCATGCATGTTTAGTGTATTTAACAACAAACATTGTTTAATTCATCTTCATCAAATCATGGTAACTCGTTTAATATTTTATCTTGCAAATATAATACGCTAACATCAACAAATCCAATCTCGGTTCTGCAGTCCAAAAATAAATTAGAAAACCTAGGGAGATTTGCATCACATAATTTTGTTTGCACTATATTTTGATGTTTCCAATGTATATCAAACATTAATTGAAATAAGGATTTTGCATACACGTACGATTAACTATAAAAACACTACAAATTTAAAAAATATTTTTTTCCTTTAACAAAATATAAGGTTCTAGAAATTATCGACGTATTACTTAAAAGAAGAACCCCTTTCCATTAGTTTTAGATTGTTCTAGTTATTCTCTATTAAAGAATTTTTTTGAATAAGATTAACGAAGGGCTTGAGATTTATGGTTTTCGAGATGAAGAGGTCGAATGGATTTGTGAAAGACGAGGATAAGGAAATGAAGATTGTGGCTCTTAATTATTGTATATGTGTTATAAGCGAATTTGCGCGGTCTCGAAGTAAAACATGAATCAGTTAAAGTACTCCTAACCACTACACTTAATCTGAATCTTCGAAAACACTCGACTGTTATACTCAACTATACAAAGATACAATACGAAGTGCCCGCTTTGTTTTAAATGATGGCGAGGGAGGTACTAACTTCAGAATATGAGTTCAATTCAAACTCAATAGAAAAACGAAGTAAAGAAACTAAGTTGGAGAGCAAACAAAGCAATAAATGGACGAACAAAGACAATACACGGCCAGACGATAGACCGGAGTTGCCATGGTGGTCCTTGATCAAAACAATCAACTTGATAGTCAGTTTGACACTAGACGTAGCCGAACCATTTACATGGTTTGGCCCACTGTGGTTCAGACCAACCCATGGTGACCGATCCAAGATAATGGATCAATTGCACACGGTTCAGATCGGACAATGCCCATGGCATAAAGTTCAATCCCTTGTTTTGCCTTCAGTCCAGACTTCTCCAACTTCTCTCGATCCAACCCTTTCCGATCCATTTTATTGAAACTGCACCTAGTCAAGATCTAGCATAATCTTAGCTTATCATTGTGAATCTTAAGTAAAAGGTAGATATGGACCGATTAAAAAAGATATTTTGCATTCTACAATAGAGGAAAACTTTCTACAACACTTATACATACCCTCTAACATCCAACTAAAAGAGGATCGATTCCAGGGCGCTGAAACTCTACCAAACTGAATTTTAAGTGGTTTCTAGACTGAACGTATTGTAACTGACTGCAAAAAGGAGATAAAAGCCAGAGATTGGTAAACTAGTTCAGAATCTGGCATATCAGTTGTTTTTTATGCACTATTATTGTACTATTTGATTTATTCTTGGTTTGTAGTATAGAGTGATTATGATTTATGATCGAAATTAAATTATAACTCATTATTTCCTATCTATTGTATGCTTTCGAGACAATGTAAAAGTGTTAGACATACTTATTCTCTAAGTAGAAAACCAAACCCTCTTGAAAACCAGCACTAGAATTATGTTTAGGTTTCTAGACTCGGTTGGATATTTAGTTAGGGCATTGATCATTTTTTATTCGAACCTTGTTAACAAGAAAACTTGTCAACACCCCAAATTTGATGTAAAGGGGAAGGTTAACCCTTTTTATCTCTTTCGGTTTATCGAAGAGAGCTAGGATATGGATGACTTCTTTTGGATCACCTTTCGAATCGGATTTTATTGCGAAATTTCGTTCTTATTGACCTTTCAACTCCGTACAGAAAGGCTTACATTCTCTTGTTTTTGGTCTTTTGAGCTGAATAGAGTCGTTTGACTTTCCCTTCAAAACGGTCCTTTCGAGGCAGTTGCGGGTGCCTAATGGATGGCTCTAAAATTCAAGGTTATGATCAGTTTTGAATGGTTTCGACTTTTTCGAAAGCTAGAATCTTAAATGACTTGGGTTTGGATCGGGAACCAAAGGTAAAACTGGCCTGGGTTAAGGTTTCGATCCACTAAAAGGTAGTAGTTCAATGAAAGGTGGCCTGGAGTTGATAAATGGAATTACTTAAAATTGCAGGGGTTTCGACCAAGTCGGAAGGTGTCTTTTGATGCGGTCGATACCTGAAAAATAGAGTTGGATCTAACATAAGCTTTCAAAACAACAAAGTAATCAAGAATATTGAAGACTTCTCTTTCGTAACTCAACAAAATCTTTATTGAAAAACTTTCCCTAATTCAATTTACAAATTAGGGTTTACAATTTTCAGAATTAAGAAAATATTAGTATAGAATGAATGAATTTGGATCCCTAAAACCAGACCCCTTGGGTCTTATTTATAGATGTGGGTTGGCACCTTTCGACCCAGTATTTTCACCCGAGTCGAAAGGTGGCTTCAGATGCCTTTTGACTCTTTTGGCACTTGCGCTCCCCTTTACAACGCTTTCGAATGGGCTCGAATGCCTCCGTCTTCATCGAAAGGAGTGGATGCACCTTCTCTTCTTTATGTTGCTTTGTAAGAGCTTCCAACTCCATCGATGGGTTGTTTCCAAGGGCTTCGAAGGTGTGGAAATGGTGATGGTTTCTGTTAACGTAAAAATCAGACGCTAACACCCCGGTGTAAGTAAAGCAAGTGTGAAAGCACCACCCGATGATACGGGAATCAGAAATAAGCAGGAAAATATCGGAAAGACAGTAAAAGACACGATTTTTATAGTGGTTCGGCTAATAGTCAAGCCTACGTCCACTTTATATCTCTTTATTGCTGACTCAAGTACAACTTATACAACTTTCTTCAATTACAACACACTTTAGACTAGTAGTCCAAACTTTGATGGAGAATAATCTTTCGAATCCATGTTGAATGACGTAGATTTTCTCTTGAAGTTTGTCGTACTGTCCTTGGTGTTTGGTGTGTTTGAAGTGCTGTTTGAGTTGAGAAAATGGCAGAGTATCAGTGCTTCGAGAATGAGCCCCAAAGATCCCCCGAATGTTGGAGCTCACGCTGTATTTATAGGAGTTTCCTGGTCATAAGTCGTAGGTCGGAAGCTGCGACTTAAAGTAAGTCGTGGGTCGAAGGCTGCGACTTAACGTAAGTCGTGGGTCGAAGGTCGCGACTTAACGTAAGTCGTGGGTCGAAGGTCGTGACCTAAAGTAGGTCGTAGGTCGAAGGTCGCGACCTAAAGGAAACGAGCTACAACCCATTCTAGTTGCACTTGGCTCCTCCTGAGCGGGTTAGCAGGTTGCACGCGACCTAGGATGGGTCGCTGATCTCTTCTGGGTGAGTGGAGCGACCTAGAAGAATGTCATAAGATGCAGTGACTTATGGAGTTGCCTCGGCCTTGTTTAGGTCGTGTGCGACCTTATGAAGAGTCATGCGGTCTTGTACTTCCTCAACCCGTTAGGTCATAGATCGCTGACTCGTTAAGTCGCTGGACCAGTAAGTCGCTTAGCCCATTTAGGTAGCTAGGTCGGGGCCGCTCTAAATCGTTCTATGTCTTAACCCGTGGACCGTTGATCTTCTTGGGTCGCTTGGACTGCTTCACTCTTAGGTCGCAGGGTACTTGTTTGTTAGGTCGCTGTGTTTCCTAGCTCGGTCATATGTTAGGTCGTTCTACCGTTCCACCTCTTATGTCGTTACACCTTTTAGGTCGTGCCACCTTTAGGTAGTTAAGTCGCTTACTTCTCTAAGTCGTTAGGTTGCCTACTCCCTTAAGCAGTTAAGTCGTCCCATCTCTTAGGTCAGTAAGTCGCTGCCTGTTAGGTCGCTACCTCGCTTCATACTTTAGATCGCCGTGCTTATGTAAGTCGCTGGGTCGCTCCAACTTGTTAACCTCTTTAGGTCGCTTCGATTGTTGAGTCGCTAAGTCGCATAATAAAGGATTTAACATTTGCCCCTCGAAGTACACGCCTAGGTCATAGGTCGTGTGCTTCGACTTAGTTCCTTAGGTTGCGAGCGACTCAAACGGTTTGCTAGGTCGCGTGACAGTATGCCTTCCTTTCATATAAATTGCTTAACCCGCTCCTTCTTCACTTTACCTGCTCCATCACTCTAAGCCGCCATTAACAAACATTCGAGCTTCCACAGGCGAATTTGGGCTAGCCAGTTGTCGATTCATTCTCACCATTGCATTGTGTAAGTAAACTCGACCTTTATCCTATCCACTATCACCATCAAATCATGAATTCCAATCTTATGATTCCTTACCAATTTCGTACATTGCGCTTCATTTTCGAGTTATGCTGATCGCCATTAGCCATGTTGCCATTGCGATCCATGAGAGCATAGCATGGTACTGTGTTTATGATAGATCTGAGATGATTCAGATCAGTGTTTGGGTGATTTGGTGGTATGGATAGATGATGGGTTTCATTGAGAAGATGGTGGATCTTCGTGGCTAATGAGTTATCGGGTTAGGATGTAGGAGTTGCTGGATAGAGAGGAAGGAAGCGAGCTAGGAAAAAATCATAGTGGTGCCAACAGGAGATGGTCCAAGGCTACCAAGTTTCATCAGAGGCGACCTAACAAATCCGAACGACTTAAGAGACTTTGCGACTTAATGTGTTGAAACGACCTTAGTGCCCGCGACTTAAATTGCCCACGACTTAACTCACGTGCGACTTATCATATCTACGGCTTAGGCTTTAGGTCGCGGCGAGCTAGGACTTGGATGATTTTGCACTGCCGAGAAGATTCTTGCGGCTTATACCTATCTCGCTTACTTGTTAGGTCGCGTACGACCTAGGACTTGAGCGAATCCTCACTGCCTTGACTTGAAGCCTTTTAATTTGAACTTTGAACTGTCAAGATAACTCGCATGACTTTGCTATGCTTGCTTAAAAGATTATACCAAATTTGACGCTAATAACCTGTTAAATACAACATTTGCAAAAAACTAGGGCGAATATACTGTCACTGATTGCCCATATCAAATGACAGATTAGTCGGTAAAGGATAATTAACTTAACTTAAAGAAATTGTATGAAATGCTGTAAGTCAACAAATTCAAGTGAAGTAGTAAAGCAATGTTAATCAACTAAAGCTGATTTGTTTGCATTAACACTACACTTGTTCTTGGACTTAGAGCGACAAGTCTTGAAATTTTTACAATTGACACATGTTCATTAGTTTAACTTCAGTCATATTTACTTGTCACTTTATTAGTTTTGCACAACACTTCACACATTTAGGAAACGTTCACCTTCATATTTGAATATCCAGTTCCTTGTGTAGAATGTCTTCTCAAGAAGAGATAATCGAGCATTCTGAAGAAGTCTTTCCGATAGCTGATCCATAGGTTGATCCTCTGGAGAGAACTCCAACCACCTTGAGTCAGCGGGCATTCACTCATTTACGTATCCAATTTGGGATTGCCGATGAGGATGCCAGATTTCCTGGCCCAAATGATATTGTCGACAGGCCGCCTCTTGGTTTTGTTGCCGTCAACCGTCAGATGTGCCTTTGTGGTGCCATCCCTCCTTTCAATGAGTTTCTCCATCGACTCCTTTTCCGACTAACCATTTCTCCCTTTCAACCACATCCCAATGGATATGCCATCCTGATGGGATTGTGTGTTTTATTCAGGAGGACGCTTGACCGCCTCCCAAGCTTTGAAGAAATCTGCTATTTATGCACATTTGCAAAGAATAAAGACCACCCCTCTTTTATGTTTGTGAGAAGTGCCAGGAATCACAAACTTATTCCTGATCTCTCTGAAAGTGCTCACGGCTTTCTGAATCAATTCTTCTTTGTCCGCTGTCCTCTAGGGTTTTATGCCATCTGGAGAAAAGGAAGTGAGATTGCCCGGTCACAAGACGACTTTCGATAGATTAAGTGCCGTGCCGGCTGAAGAAAGAAGCATTAAGTTTTTGCTGAGAGATGAAATTTTGCACCAATATGGGCTTTTGCACCCTTCTCGCTCTACTCAACCTCACGAAGTTCCCGATTCTCCGACCAACTCGCCAGATGCCCCAGTTTCTGCTGAGGAACCTATACTGAAGGAACCTACTTATGAGGCTTTACTGGTGAAGTGCTCTACTTCTACTGATATTACGGGGCCATCTGACAAACCCACACTTGCCCCGATCATCGAAGTGGAAGAGCCTTTTCATTGTTCAGAGAAATCTGGTGATGAGGGAACTGAGAGAGCAAGTCCTGCCAAGTAGAGTGGGGATGACATTTTTGAAGGGTTGAGCGATCTGATGATCACTTCATAGGAGCTCTTTAAAGATGACCCTGTTCCTGCTAGAGTTACCTCTTTAGCAGTTGAAGCAACTTCCACTTTGCAACAGACTCCGTTGACTCAAGAGTTGACGTTAGCTACTACACCCATCATTTCCCCGCAACCGAGTAGTGGTTCGTAGTTTGACGCGCGTAGTCTGCACGTTACACACACTTAGGATTTTTCAGCACTTATATGTACTCTCATGCACTTTACTTCGAGGACTAATCAAGTTTTGTCCCTCTCTCATTTTCAGGTTCTCCAATGGGGCGTAGCGGTTCCTATTATGACGACTTTCAACAGTACGAAAGGCATGGTCAGTATGATTATAGGCGCTATCTTCCCGCCCACAAGGAAACTGATGAAGAGAGAGCTGCTCGAAAAGCTCAAGAAAGAAGAGCATATGAAGAAAGGTACGTAAGAAGGGATGAGCAACATGACTCTTCTCGCAGAGGCGATGACTCTCATAAAATAAAAACTTATGACGATAGAGGAAAGAGTCATGACATCGGAGACCCAAGCAAGCGGGCCAGGCTTGATGAAAAGACTGCATCTGCAACTTTAGAAAAGGCCGCTGCCCTCACTTGTCTTAAAATTCCTTCAAAGTCTCCTGCCCTTGAAGGAGCCGACATTCAGACACTTCTCGGCAGACCCTCGTGCCAAGTTGAGAGAGGTCCGCCAACCCTTAAAGTCGGTTCCCGCATTGGTGCTTAAAGGGAGTCCGCTTCGACCTTGACTTGGTTCCCATCGACAAAGAGGCCATGCTACGAAATCTTGACACTGTTAAACTTGATATTGAGAGAATGTCAGGGTGGCAAAAGCTCGTCGATGAGCTTCAGAGGGTGAACCGGGCCAACCTTGAAGCTATGCTGACGATGGAGAATGACAAGTCTGAATGGCAGAAAATTCTTGATCAGCACAACACCGAAACGAAAAACATCGTTGAGTACAACGAAAAGCTTGAGGCGGAGGTCGAGAAACTTAAGCACGAGCTTGCTACTTCTTCCACCTCTTATACTCAAAAGGAAGGTGCTTCAGAAGCAAGTTCGAGATGCTCATGCCGCTCAACGGTATGTCAAAACCCGCCTTGAAGCTACACAGAAGACGATGGAAAAATATCGTGCTGACTTTGCAGAGCTACGGGAGAAAGCTAACTCTCAGGACTTAGAAATCATGAGGCTGAAAGCTCAACTGTTAAAGACTGAGAAAGAACGTGATAAGGCCATGGCTGGAAGGAGGGCCGCTAAACAATCTCATGAAGAGACAAAAGCCAACATCAGCTCTACTCTGTTTGATTTTTACGTCCAAAGCGTCATGAGGCGTGGCAGCCTTGCATTTTTGGGGCCTAAATATGAAATCACTTTGGCTGAGCGTGGGACGCTGTAATGGATATGCTCAAAGGTGCTGGTTATTCCGAAGATGAACTTGAGGCGCATTACTTTGATGACGAAACTCGTGCTGCTCTTGCCAGAGGAAAGGAGCAGCTTGTTAAGGTACTAGCCGAAACGATGGAGGGGAGCATTCATAGAAAGAAGCACCTTTAATTGCCCCTTTCCCTCCTTCGACTTCGGCCGACATTGACATCATAGGCTCCAGTTCCCATTCTCCGCTCACGGCTAAAGTCGTAACTGAGATTACAAGTGCACAGAGTGGAGACGAAGGCGAAGAAACCACTGAAGCACAAGCTTATGAAATTGACGTTAGAAAGCCAACTTCTCCAGGTAACTTTAATGCTGATCTTGCTCAAGTAGACTGCTCATTTGCCTCATATGAGTTTGATGAGCTTCTTGATTATTTCCTAAATCTCAACGAGCCTTTATCTCCTCTCTTTACTAATTTTAACTTCTTTTCTTCTGTAGAGAAAGTACCGAGCATTGTTCAGACTTCCCCTCCTCCAGTTATTCCTCCTCCGTCTCTGCAAGTCACTCCTCCTTCTGCCTCTCAACCGGGATCACAAGAGGAGCAAATAGAAGCTCTCCAAGACTTGGACGATCCTTTTGCCTCTCAAGAACATAGAGGTCGTGCCACCTTTAGGTCGTTAAGTCGCTTACTTCTCTAAGTCGTTAGTTTGCCTACTCCCTTAAGCAATTAAGTCGTCCCATCTCTTAGGTCGGTAAGCCGTTGCCTGTTAGGTCGCTAACTCGCTTCATACTTTAGATCGCCGTGCTTATGTAAGTCGCTGGCTCGCTCCAACTTGTTAACCTCTTTAGGTCGCTTCGGTTGTTGAGTCGCTAGGTCGCATAATAAATGATTTAACAGTTTCAATGCTGTTTGTAGCTTCCAAACATATGCTTGCGACTTAATGTTGAACCTTCCCTGGATGTTAATGGCTTTGACCAGTTCAAAAGGCTTGAATCTGCTTCCAAAGGGGTTGTTCCGACCATGGTGTGCTTCTGAGTGATTTGAGTGGAGGCGAAACCTTTGGTCTCGAAAGGTTTCGTGCGCATGTGAAACATTGTTATGCATTGTCTTCGAAAGCTGCTTCTTTAACTCATTTTTGATTCAAACATTATTGGTGTTTCCACTGAGAAATTCAACTTTGATCACAAAGCCACCAATTAAAAGTAGGGAGTAAGAAAATGCTATTGGATGAAGAGCACTACACAAAAGCAGTTAGGGAGGTATGTGTGGACAGCGTTAACTGATAAACCGTCTCACTGGAGATGACGTTCAGATTATGATGACGAAAATGAAAGCTTCCTTCTTAGCAAAGCAGATGGATACAATATTAAGATGCATCTAGCAGATGGATGCATGACGACCTCCTAGGTCGACGATAGTCCATGTCGCAATTGAATTCGGTGTTCTATCACATTTCTATCCAATAGGTACTTCCTCTTAGGGTAGGCCAGACTATCTGTATAATCCCTTATTTAGAGGCCCAAAACTAAGAGATGTTGCAGTCACCTATAGTATTAGCTTCCGGTGACTAAATACGGCTGTGTTAGTGGTATCTATAATATCAGAAGCACTTTTATAAGAAACAAAACATAGATTTCAAAACAACATTTCTTAAATTTTAAAAAAATGTTCCATATTATCAATACATAATCCCAACACGTTCCCAGGCACAGATAAAATATACTTATTACAAAATATGCCAAGAGCGGTATATGAAGATATCTCCTTGGATGATCAGATTCATATAGTCATAACCTACTTAATACAAACACAACAGAAATACAACTAAACATAAAAATGTAATTCCTAAATATCTATCCTTTTGCCTCCTGCATGCCTGCAGTAGTCTTATTCGTCATCCTACTAAAACCTGAAAAGACCTTAACCCCTCAGCCTACTCAAATCAATTTTGAAAACTTGAGAATTTAAGGGGAAAACATAAGCTTTGAGTCAGACATAAAGCCTGGTGTGAATAATACTATAGATCTCGGTTTAATATGTTATGTGAGACCACGACGCTTAGCGAAACGAGTTTCCCCTCGCTAACATCCTTTTAAAATATATCCTTTTCAAAATCATTTCGTGCAACCAAATCTGGTTAAATACTGTAAAACATCATTATGTAAACATACATAGATATAAGGTAATAAATAAACTATCTGTTCAAACACATAAGTTTTGTTTGGCTAACTTTTAACCTTTGGCTGACTTGGGCCTACCAGACAATATAATAAAATTAATCTAACACTATTAGATACTCCTCATCAGGACGGTCTGACCTTAACTATATATTAAATACTTCTCTTCTGGACGGTCTGTCCCTAACATAATCATCTCCTAGGTCTTCCTGATCCTAATGGTTTTTTGGGCTCACCAATAACCTATATGTATACAAACATATATTTCTTTTAGTGTGTAATCATAATTTTAGTCTACTTATGGCCAAGCCCTACAAACTGGAATTTCAGACAAAAATTAGCTGGGGTCAATAGCTAATGTATAGGGCGCGACCCTATACTAGTCCCATCTGCTATTTTAATATGTGAGTCATTTTCACTTAGGGATCCCCTCCCATTATTTTCCTTGAAAACCTTTTCAAAATGATTTAAAACCTTTAAATCATACTAAAACAAGGAAAATATACAATCCTTATGCTTTACTCAAAATCAACCCATGTTAAATATATATACTTTACTCAAACCTTTGTTGATGAAAACATTTAAACATTTGAAAGTACCCCTTTTGATTCCATTGAAAGTAACCCTTCTAAATCCTTTTGAAAGCATCTCTTATGAAACAAAGTAAATCCCTTTATTTATTTAGGCCAAAAGGCCAAAACCTTTCCTTTAAAACCCATACTTCAACCCTTTCTAAACCATTGAAAATCTTCCTTTTGAAAGCATTAAAAACCATAGACATCCTATCTTAAAACACTGCCTTTGAAAACCTTGAAAAAACCTTCCATTTCAACCTTTTAAAGCCATTCACAAAATAGGACCCTTCGACCTTGTCGAAAGCTACCTTTCGACCCCTTCGAAAGCTACATTTCAACTCCATCGAAAGCTTTGCTCTCGACCCCTTCGAAACCATTCAAAAAATAGTACCTTTCAAGAGAATTAAACCTTTAAAACATAAACCTTTCGAAAGCTCTTTGGGCTCAATTTAAAAACATGTGGAAAATCTTCTTTTAAAACCTTTCGACCTCTTCGAAAGCTTAGCCTTTGACCCCTTCGAAAGCTCTAAAAACCTCTCTTTTAAAATAATAGGCTTTAGCCTTTTTAATACTTTAAAACACCTCTTCGAAACCTTGGGTAAAACATCTAAGGGTAAAACATATAAAAGGGTAAAACATCTAAGTCGAAAGCTTCCTTTCGAAAGCATGGGAGAAGCCGCTGGGTTTTTTATTTATTAAATGACAAGTATACCTTTCGACCTTGTTGAAAACATGACTCTGAAAGGTTGAAAGGCGGCAGCTAGGGGATTTCAACTCCTTTGAAAGCTTGTTTACCTTTCGACTTTGTCGAAAGCTTTGAACCCTTTTTTTAAATATTTGACCTGGTCGAAAGCAACTAAGTCGAAAGCTCATTTTCGAAAGCAAAGCAGGTGTTACTTCTGGCTTATAAAACAAACATACTTCAATCTCTTTGCCACAACTAAGGTTTCAGCCGAGTACCCTTTGACCCTGTCCAATACATTACGTATCAAGTAACTTGATACCATATGCAATGGTTTCGACCTTGTCGAAAGCATGCTTTCGACATTGTCGAAATGTCTGGGTCGAAAGCTTTAATGCCGTAAATGGCTGAAACATGCTAAAAGTATGATTTTATTATTTTTAACTTTTAAGAGATAACTATCCAACTAACCTGCCTTTGTTTGTCAAATTCCTATCGCTTAATAAATATTTTTCAGAAAAGTGCTGCCAGTAATTTCAGAAATAAACAATGATTCTATTTATAAAATGCCCCTTCTCCTTAATAAAAGTGGAAAATAGGCATAAGGACATACTTTGAAAAAAATTTACGCTGAAGGACAACAAGTTTTATTTTTAGGCTGAAGGACAAACTTTGAAAATAATCAGGCTGAAGAAGAATGCTAGTTAGAACTAGCATTTTGTATCGTGTAAAAACTGAATTAAATGCTAGTTAGAACTAGCATTTTGTATAGTGTAAAAACTGAATATAATGCTAGAACTAGCATTGTCCTTCAGCCTAATTTTTTCCACAGTTTGTCCTTCAGCCAAAAAATGAATCTTGGTGTCCTTGAGACAATTTTTTTTCAAAGTTTGTTCTTTTCCCTAGTTCCCTCTAATAAAATATATAAAATATTTAAGTCTCATACCTTAAATAATTTTATATATTCATCAAATCACTTGGGTAAAATCTAGAAAAATTTCAAATAATCTATTTTAATATGCTTTCCAACATATAAAATTTTCAAGTCCAGATAATTATTATTTTAACCATAATTAATTTATAACCCAATAAATTATTTTCTTCACTAGAAAATTAATATAAAATCTACATTAATTCAGAAAATTATGAAAATTTAAACTCATCTCTAAAATTTTATTTCAAAACTACATTTAAATTCTCAAGGCATTTGGATATTATTTAATAGGGTTTTCATATCAAACATATCATAAATATTAATATGAACATGTATAATCCACCAACAAGCATATATATAAATTTAATCATCCAAAACATGTAATAAACTTGCAAAATCATTTTTGATATAACTTAAAACCAAAAACAATAAGAAAATGGGATGTAGTAATCATTCACCTTAGCTTTGAGATTAAAAGATGTGAGATTTGTTGTTGAATAAGTTGATTAACTTCTTTCTCTTGAACCCTAGCTTTATCTTCTCTTGAGAATGGAAATGGTTGTCGGCCTTGATATATTTTAGTTTGATAAAATGAAATGAACGTGAGTTTCATTTCTTAAGGGTTTAGAGTATAAGCCTCTCCTATTTTCCATTTTGCCCTTCCTTATTTCCTAACACATTAGTTCATGTTGTTCCATTTTGATTTCCATTTAACATGACACCGCTACCCTTAGTTAAATCAAATACCAACCTATTAATCTTCACATTATTTTATTTAATTTAATTAACTAAATATCATAAATAATGTTATAAAAATATGGGGTGTTACAGACTCCCCTCCTTAAAGAATTTCGTCCTCGAAATTATGGTAAGGTACACAACAAAACAATCAAAGGTAAAACATACCATCAAAACAAATCAGGATAAGAGTCACTAATCCAACTCTCAATTTCCCAAGTACAGTCTCTAGCATCGTCACTCCACTGGACCTTTACTAATCTGACTGTCTTGTTCCTCTTCTTTTCATCTCTTTTGACTATCCGAATCGGCTTTTTAACACCGGTCAAATCCGGCTCTACTACTAAATCCTCTAACACTATAGGTGCGATAGTAGTCTCCGGGTCTCTAGCACATTTTCTAAGATGAGAAATATGGAAAACATCATGGACTTCTGCCAAACTATTCGGTGACTCCACTCTTTAAGCGTGCTTCTCGATCCTCTCAACAATACGAAAAGGTCCAACAATCTAGGTCCTAACTTTCCTGATTACCCGAATCTAATCACACCTTTCTAGCGAAACCTTAATAATCACCTAGTCTTCAACAGATAATTCCAAGACTTTCTTCTTCTATCTTCCTAACTTTTCTGCCTAGACTGTGCTTTCTTCATTCTAGATCGGGTCAACTCAATCTTCTCTACGACTTCTTTCACCAAATCCGGACCAAGAACCAATCTATTCTCGGTCTCTAACCAACATACGAGAGATTTGCATGGTCTTTATACAAAGCATCAAACAGTGCCATCCCATTACTAATCAGATAACTATTGTTATACGAGAATTCGACTAGATGGAGATGGTTTTCCCATGATCCCCCGAAGTCCAATAAACAAGCCCTTAACAAATCCTCCAAGACTTTGTTAACTCTTTCTGTTTGCCCATCAGTCTATGGATGGTAAGTGATAGTCATATTGAGATTGGTTCCTAATGCTTCCTATAGACTCCTCCAGAACTCACTAGCAAACAAAGAATCTCTATCATTGATAATACTACTAGGAATCCCGTGCAGTCTAACCACATTCTTCATAAATAACTTTGCCAAAACAGGTGCCATCCTCGTTGACTTTATCGAAATGAAATGGGCACCCTTGGTTAATCCATCCACTATAACTCATATACTTTCATCTCCTATCTTGGTAACCCATCATTAAAATCCATAGGATGGATCCCACTTCCACATCAGTACATCCAATGGTTGAAGCAATCCACTTGGCTTTTGGTGTTCAACCTTTGCCTGCTAGCAATTCAAGCACCGCTTTACACATAAACCATTGTCCCATTTCATACCTTCCTAAAGAAACTTCTCTTCATATCTTGATACATCTTCATTCCTCCTGGATGGATAGTGAACTTCGAATGATGACACTCATCCAAAACCTCTTTCCTCATGTCTCCTACATTCGGAACACATAACCTTTCCTTCTTTCTCAACCACCCATTTTGGTCAAGACTAAAATCTTTTAAGTCATCGCTCTCTGTTCCTTCCCTTAACCTTCTGATCTGTTCAGCCAAGACTGGATCCTCTTTCTGTTTAGAAGCTATCTTCTCAATGATTACTGGTCGAACTTCTAAACAAGACAATACAACACTTCCTGCATCAGAACCTATCTTGGATCTATACTGCACTCTACATGTTTACAATACTTCCAAATCTTTCCACTCAACAATCATAGCCAATACTGCATTCTAATGTTTCCTGCTAAGTGCATCCGCTACCTTATTTCCTTTCCTGGTGTGTACTCAATTCCAAAATCATAAGCAGCAATAAACTCCAGCCATAAATGCTGTCTCATGTTCTTTTGAGAGAACAAATATTTCAGTGACTAATGATCCGTATAAAGCTCGAATCACTCCCCCAATAGAAAATGTCTCCACACCTTCAAAGAAAATATAACGACAACTAACACCAAATCATGCGTTGGATACCTAACTTCATGCGGTCGAAGCTGTCTGGAAGCATAAGCAATCACTTTACCTCTTTGCATCAATATCGCTCCCAATCTGGTTCCGCATGCATCAATATAAACAACTAAATCCTGATTCCCCTCCGGAACCACCAACACCGGTGCATGAGTCAATAAGTGTTTCAAGTTGGAATGCTTCCTCACACTTATCAGTCCATGTGAATTTCACATCTTTTCCCGTAAGCTTAGTCATCGGTGCAGTTATCCACGAAAAATCCTTTATAAACCTTTGGTAATACCCAGCGAATCCAAGAAAGCTCTTTATCTCGGCCACCGTCTCGGGTCTCTTCCAATTATTCACCGACTCGATCTTAGTTGGATCTATAGAAAATCCTTTTTCTAAGACTATATGACCAAGGAACTTCACTTCTTTCTTCCAAAAATGACACCTCGAAAACTTAGCCTTCAACTGATGCTCTCTCAACGTCTCAAGCACAACTCTAAGATGAACTTCATGCTCCCTCTCACCCTTAGAGCATATCAGAATATCATCTATGAAGACTAATACAAAGATATCTATGTGCTCTCAGAAGATTCGGTTCATAAAATCCATAAAGAAATCTGGCGCATTAGTTAGTTGGAACGAAATAACTAACCATTCGTACGATCCATACCTCATCCCAAACGCCGTCAAATGAATACTATCCTCTACCACTCTAAGCTGATGAAACCCCATTGCAAAATCCAGCTGAGAGGATACCTTGGCTCCATTTAACCGATCGAACAAATCATCAACTCTCGGTAATGGATATCGGTTCTTTGTCGTCTTCCCATTCGACTTATGATAATTGTTACACAGCCTCAACAATTCAGCTGGCTTCTTAGCAAACACCGCAGCCGCATCCCAAGGTGAACTACTTGGTCGAATAAAACTCTTACCTTCCAAATCCACCAACTGCACCTTCAACTCTTTCATCTCCGTAGGTGTCATCCTGCTTGGCGGTCTATTCACCCATTCTGCTTCAGGCACCAAATCAATCCGAAACTTAATGGCTCGTTCCGATGGCAGTCCAACTACTGGCTCAAATACATCAGCAAATTCTCTAACCACAAAGATTCGATGCAACTCATCCTCCATCTCCATGATACCCAGTAAAGCATTCACCTTAGAACTAGGGTTTTATATGGTATAGACTATCAGATCACTACAATTTGAGTGTCTAAGTGATATCTTCCTATCATGGCAAAATATCCTAGCATCATATTACTTAACTAGTCCATCCCGAGGATAATCCCAAACCCTACAAAATCAAACACATGCAAACAGATATATGACCTAACAAATCAAACTCTAAATGGTCACACCTCATCCCAAATGTCGCATACCCTCCTATCGGATTTGCAACCCTTAAGGAAGTAACTAAATATGAGGGTTCTAGGTTAAGCTTATCTACCTAACTTCGAGAAATAAAAGAATGTGATGCACCAGTATCAAATAGAACACTAACAGACATACCATGAATCTGTAGTGAGCCTCCTAGAACAACTTTCCCTTTCTCCTGCACAATTAGCCTTGAAGTTGCGGGCTCTACTACATACATCTGTCTCTTTCCTTCTCTAGCAAGTTCTTTGCATTGGTTCTTATAATAGGCAATTTGATCACAATTAAAACATCAGATATTCTTCTTTCCAACTGCTTCTTTCCCTTTTCCTTTTTCGGACCGACACTCATGAGCATAGTGTCCTTTCTTATCACATTTATAATAAACCACCTCAGATTTTCCATTCTTCTGTGGTCCTCCCTTCTGAGCATTCTTCTTATGGAAAAACTTTCTTTTGTGGCCTTATCCCACCCGGACTTCCTTCTCTTTCTTCTTCTCCAAACAGGCTAACGCTTCTTCCTACCTTAGCGCCATTTCTACCACTACATCACATGGATCCCTTATGTACAATATGGTAGCTCTTTCCAACTCCGACTTCAAACCTCTTATCAACTTCTCGTTCCTCTTTGTCACCGTATCAACCATGGTATACCCGTACCAGGATAACTCTTCAAATCTTCTTGCATACTCTAGAACAAACATCTCTTCTCGCTCTTGTTCAGTGAACTTCTTAACTAATATCGACTATGCCATCACTGACGTAAATCTTTCTTGAAACCTTCTCTTAAACTCCGCCCAAGTCATAGTTTCCTCATCAACACCAGCTACAACAGTATTCTACCAGAATAGAGCAGCTTCCTGAAGCTATCTTGAAGCTAATCTCCTTTTTTGCTCATCATTCAATCCTAACTCAGTGATCCTCTCACAGTGCAACAACAAGTTTTCTACCTCAATCGCATCTTCAGTTCCAATGAACGGCTTCCCTCTAAGCCTAGTATAGTCTCTGCTTAGATTACCATAGTGGTTGACTATCGGAGCTTCCTAAACTCCTCCTACAACAGCATTTCCTCCAACAATTCTAGCTGCAATTTAGGCTTGCATCATGTTTATGAAAAACCGATACATAGCTCCCTTATCCACTTGGGGAATCCCAGCACCAGCATTTTCAACTTATGCCTAACTTGGACCTCTCCTAGCATTTGGTCGGGCATTTCCATTAGAGGTGGTGCTCTCTGCTACCAGATTAACTCCGCCTCTTCTTCCTTTCATATATGTATTCAAGCTTCGTGAGATACAGATGAATAGCCTAGCTAAGATAGGAGTCTAGTGATATAGCATATACATATAATTAACAAATACAAGTACATTACTATAGCGTTATCCCATACCCCGATCTTAACTCTAATCACTAAGGATTATGCTTTCAAAAATCATTTTTAGTCAAAGTATTTCATAAACCATGCTCTGATACCAAGCTATAATATCCTCTATCTAGAGTCCCAAAACTAAGCGCTACGGATGCTACAGTCAACTTTATTATTAGCTTCCGACGACTAAATACAGCTATGTTAACGATATATATAATATTAAAAGCACTTGGACATGAAAAAAAACAGATTTCAAAACAACATTTCTTCATTAAATTTCAAAACAGATGTTCCATATTCTTAATGCACAATCCCACACTTTCCTAGGCATAGATAAAATATACTTATTACAAAATACGCCAAGAGCGGTATATGAAGATATCTCCTGTGACGACCCGACCTTTTTCTCCAAAGAAAAGTCGTATCATCATGAAGAAAGAAAGGGATATAAAAGAGAAAAGAAAGAGAAGAAAGAAGAAATGATATCAAAATCTCAACAGCGGAACAAATAGATTATATTAATAACATAAATATTACATAGTATACAACACTAATCAGAGTTACACAGAATGTACATCACATACTGGACAGTTAAAAACACCTGTCTAGTTATACAACTCAATACAACTCAACAAAGAGATACCAATACAGAGAACACACAGCGGAACTATATATCTACACGCAGAAGCCTCCTGCTCCATTTGCTCCTCCATAATTCGTCAAAGCTAACCTGAATCGCTTGGCTACTCGTAAAAATTTGAGTACCCAAGAGTTTAAGAAAATAGAAGATAAACTCTAGGTCAGACATGGGTCTGGTGTGAGTAACAGGTTAAAGTTGCTTAACTTTGAAAATCCTTTGAAAAGAAAGGTATCACGTAAGACTTCCCACACATAAACATGGAAAAATATTTACCTTAGCTAACCAAAACATTCGATAGGAAATCCAGTGATATTATAATAGGTCTAGGGTTTTCAAATAAATATGAAATAGCCGAAATTGCTACATCTATTAAATTCCAGCTACTAGCCCACAAAAGTGGGTAATACAATCAAAATCGTTGGCACTTATTGGATTGTGGATTCCATACAATGGAAGGTCTACTGGGGTACCGCCCGTCACAGTACGTGGCCTAGATCAACGTACCGAGGAGTACGTCCGCTTCCCTGAAACACAAGACCGGAACCATCCCTTACTGGACAGTCCCAAACAAGACAACCCCGTAGTTGGTGTACATCCAACCGCCCACACAGCCGAAACAAAAAGGGACCTCTAGACAGGGGAAAATCTTGTCCTACTTGGGCATGACCCACTTAGCCTTGCTGCACCTCCCCTGTTTTAGCCATTCCCGACTGATGAGGCTTGAGGCTACGATTATCTTTAGAGAACACATCTCTTAGAATGCTCATCGTCCACCTGACGATGTTTTGAAAGCATTCAATCCATACAAGTTCGTTTCGGGTTCGAACGAAACCGAAGGCATTATCTCGTTACACTCATTTTGGAATCACCCTCAGAGTTAACGATGATAACCCTTGCACTCTAAATCACCATCTCGAACCTATAAGAACTATCTCCGTCAAACTCATCACGGAATCACACTCAGAGTTATACTGACGTGTAGTCCTTACACCTCGAGTCTTCACTCTTCACAAAAGATCACGACCTATCGTTAATTTGGATCGATGTGTTTTTCGGATATCCAAATATAGAAACCCGATCCTGGTCTCATCGAAATCCAAAGCGTGTCTTTTAAGGCCAAGTTGTTTTAAAGGTTTAAAAACAATTCAATTATCTATATATCCAAATAGATAAATCACAGATTCACAACAGATAATCAACATTATCATCATATCAAATAAACCATATTATCATTATCCAAAAAGATAATCTATATCAACATCACAATGCAATCAATGCATCCAAATCACTCAGCATTATCTATCTCATATCCAAGATCAAACCATTCAAGGCAAACAACATTATCCAACCATATAAGCCGTGATTTATAATCACACCAAAAATAATTAATTTAAAATGAATTAAATTAATTACATCATTCAAATTAATTTAAAGTAAATTAAATTAATTACTTCATCAATATCAACTTGCTTATATCACTATTAATTAATTATCAATCAATCAATCAATTAATCATCAGTCAATTATTCATTTTAATTAATCATCCCTGATTAATTAACCTTTAAGTAATTATCCACTAATTAATTTCTCAAATTAATTATACTTAACAAAATACAGTAATTAATCTTTAATTACTTCCTTTATTAATTAACTATAAATTAATTACATTACTTCTTAATTAATAACATTAATTAATTCCTTCATTTATTAATTATTTCCATATAAATCTATTTTAAATTACGTCATTAATTATAATAATTAATGATTTCTAATTATATTTTCTATTTAAATTAATTACATTAAGTAATTAATCCTTATTTAAACCATAATTGTTAATCACCCTTGATTAACTCCATTCAGTAATTAACTTCCCTTAAATTATTCACCAAATAAATTAATTATTCATTAACTAATTATTCTAATTAATCCCTTGATAAATTCACAAAGTAATTATACTCAAATTACTTTTATCAATAAATCTCCTTCAATTAATTACATACAGTAATTACCCATTAATTACTTCTCTAAGTAATTTCTCTTTATTTAATTACATTAAGTAATTATACTTCACAAATCGTCAAATGATTAATTTAAATTAATTAACTTAATCTAATCAAATTAAACTCAATTAATAAGTAATTAATTCCTCAATTACCTCCAAAAGTAATTATACTTAATAACTTACACAATTGATTATCTTTAAATTAATTAATCTAATTAATAACTAAAATTAATCACATTAATTAATTATTAAATAATACTTAGTTAATAATCTTCATTAACTATTTAACAATTCACTAATTATTTTCCTAAAATAATTAACTTATTTTAATCATTATTAATTACAAATTAATTAATCATTAATTAACCCATTAATTAATCCCTAATTAATTAAATAATTAAGTGTTAATTAAAACTTAATTAATCCATTATTACTTGATTAATTAATTATTAATCATTAATTTAAAACTAATCTTATTTAATTAATTATTATTAATTATAAGTTAATTACTCTAAGAAAAAATAATTAATCTTAAACCTTTAAGATTAATCCCTTAATTACTTTGAGTAATTATTTATTTCATTAATTTATTAAATAAATCAATTATTCATTTAATTACTCTAATAATTAAATGAAAGACAAAACATTAATTTATTATTTAACTTTAACAAGTTTTAAAATCAATCTAAAACCTTTAATTGATGAATAATACTTTTATGCTAAAAGAAATTTTACAAAAGTTAAAACAAATTTCTTTTTAAATTCAAATATTTTCTTTATCATTCAAATTTGTTGAAATACCTAAATTTATAAAACTTAAATGTATTTTGAAACCAAGATTCAAATCCAAATTTGAATCAAATTTAAACTTTGTTTAAACATTACTTTATATTTCAATTTCTAATTTAATTTCAAATTCCTTTAAAACATTTTTAAACAATAAATCCCTTTAAAATATTTTAAACAAATTTTAATTTGGAAACTTATTCATTTCCATCTTGAGATTCAAATTAACTTGCATCCATAATAAAAATTTAGATTTTAAAACTTAATTTAAATCTTTGCTTTCACTTTTAAAATTTAGTTTAAATTTTGAAACAAGACAAGTTTTCAAACTTTAACACACCAACTCGAGCTAAACACTAAAATAAGTCGAGTAACTCGAGTAAGAATTTCCTTTTAAATTCATCTAGAAATCATCAAACTACAACACTAACATGTTTAATGTTTAAAACTGTAACTCTATTCTCCCCTGAACCCACAAACAATCTACTTTGAGTGCCAAACCCCATAGCTTCGTGCAAAGACACGTTGCAACCCGAACAACTCGCGAACCCAATTCTTCCCAAACCAACCGATACCCAGATTCGCCGTGCACCTGCACTGCCGCGGCCATCACCTCTGGACTCTCGCGACCTCACGAGCAAGTCAACGGTCATCTCCCAGTGCCATTCCGACCCTCAAATCCAATGCAGAACCCTAAATTCAAATTCAATCATTTGAGCTCGAAATCAACAGCAATGTCGCTACAGGAATTGACCTAAATCACCAAATTCCGACCTCCAGGGAAGCTCCACATCCGGCCACTTCTTCATCCTCACCTCATCTATCACCATCTCAAAACAGGGCAAGCTCGATCACTTATTTTGATCGCGGTGATCAAATTTTTCTTGCTCACAGAAAACTAGGGTTTAAAATTTCAAACCCAAATCATAACTGCCTCAATGCTCAGATCCACATACTACTATTTTTCCTATAAATTACGATCATCACTCCATCAACCAGAGAAACACTGGCCACTCCATCTACTCAAGTCAATGGTTCAAACCCAAAATAAGTTTTCTGGTCAAACCGGAATTTCTCAATCAAACTCAATCTAAAAATCCAAATTTTAGTTTTAAAATTCACATCATGATCTTGTAACTTATTTATATTCTTAAATTAAAGAATCCAGATGATTTAATTTTACTTATATAAGAATTTGTTTTGTTGCATTATTGAGTTTCCAGAGATAATCCAGAATTTCTTATATCAAAAAAAAAAAAAAATCTAAACTTAGCTTATGTATCACAACCATATTGTGTTTGAAACTTAACTCTTAACACATACTAAATCACCTGAAATGGAATTTTAAACCAAATCTAGAACTTGAAACGTAGAAACAGAATACAAATTACCCTGCAGCATACATTACAACAGACATTCATTTATATATACCAGTATAGCTTGAAAAAGGCAGACAAGCATTTTATTTCTTGAGTAAATCAGCAACTAGATTCGTACTTAAGTTTATTTAGTATAAAATGTTACTCACCGATTTATAAGAGCAGAGCATCCATGTTTGACAGGCTTCGGATTACTTCTTATTCTTGCTTATGAATTTTGAACTTCAATTTGCTTTTTTTTTTAAACTGCAGATGCCTTTAAAACTTTCATCTTGCTTTTGAACTTAAAACTTTAATCTTGTTTAATTGCTTAAGCTCCCTATGCCTGCATGTTTCCAGATTCCAGGCTTTTGGATGTTTTACAAAACAGAAATGCAGGGTCTCAGTTGCATGCAAGTTTTTGATGCTGCAATTGATTTTCACATGCATGCAGATTTTTGATAAAGTTGCAGAAGGTTGATGAGATTGAAGAGCTACAATATTGTATGATTTGTATTTTAAGTTTGAGTGTGATTCTAGTTTTGAAGAAGGTACAAACAGATTTTGATTTGGTTTTTGAGGAGATTTTTACAAGTTTTGTTTTCTGTTTTGAAGATTAAGTTTGCAGATTTTCATGGCTAAAGATCACTCAAGTTTGAATAGAAAGAAAAAATGAATTTTGGAGGAGATGGGTTTATAAAAGAATTTTTTTGATTTAATTTAAAATAAAATATAAAAACACTTGTTTTAGTTTCTAACATTTGTCACTTAGATAGCTTCAAAACCTAACACATGTCTTTTAAGATGTTAAGTGATTAACACATGTAATTTAAGTATTCTAATTTTAATTTAAAATTGTTTATAAGCTTTTAAATCTTAATTTACTATTCTTATGTATATATAAATAAGTTTATCTCTTTTTAAATTGAAAAGAAATGAAAAGAAACAAATTAAAAATATAACTTATTCAAAAATATTGAAGTATTTATTCTATTAAATTTCAAAACATTAAATCCAAATTTTAAATTAATTTATCAAATCAAATTTTAAAAATCAAGTTATATTTATAGATGCATATATAACACTTGTTAAAATTAAAAATAACAAACCCTATTTCTAAAAATCTATTTATGTTTTATGAAAAATTAAATATTATCATTTTTATTTAAAAATAACAAATTAAACAATATTAAATAATTTATAAAAGAGATTATAAACAAATTAAGATCATTTGTAATTTGTATTTTAAATTATTATATAAAAATTTCAAGTAGTATTTAAAAATAGAATAATACAAAACTTTGATGTTAATCTAATTCAAATTCATATTTAAGTTAATTAAAAATATAAATTTAAACCAATAAGATTTATCATAAGTATAAACCATATAATTATTTATTGAAATGTGTTGAAAAGTTAAGTGTTAAATTTTAATCAAATTTCCAATTTATCAAATATAATTTAGAATATTTTTTTTTATTCATTTACTAAATTCAAAATCAAAGCTTATCAATATACAATTATATATTATAAACAGAAAACAATTTATTAGCTCTAAAAAGATAAAATCTTCCAATTTAAATATTTATTAAAAGAAAATTATTAGATCAATTCAAAATTTTATTATCAAAAATTATCAAATCAATTTAAATTTTTAACCCAGATTATTAAATTTATATTGTCAAATTTCTGGGATATCACATTCCTCCCCCTTAAAAGAATTTCGTCCCCGAAATTCAAAAGCAAAGGTAATTTAATAATCTGTCTTAAGATTTTATTTTAAAACACAAGCATATATCAATCATATGCTAACAACCATAACAACCAATTCACTCAAACAACCAAATTTAACTATCCAGACAAAATTCTGGATAGAATTTCCTAGAGTTTCTCAAATATAAATACCAGGATACTCACTCTACAGAATCCAATCAATCAATACTACTAAGCTACAGAGTTCCTATTTCAACAAGATCTACAAACTAACAGGATATCAGACTACAGACAAGTCTGACTCAACAATCACATCTTCCTGAATTGCTGGTTCCACAACCAGAGATAAATCATGCACGTACTCCCTCAGAGATACGTGAAACACATCGAATCCCAGTTATCCAAACTGCAATTCAACCTTGAAAATCAAACACCAATCCTCACAAGAACACAGAAAAGATCCAAAACACCTCGGAGCTGACTTACCCAGTCTTACTCAATCTTCAAGCTCTTTAGATCGGAGAAAATTTACCCAAAATCAAATCTCTGACCCCGGAATCTAAATTCCTTCGTCTCTTATCCACAAAATACTTATGATGATCCTGGCTGCCTTCACTTCTCTTGATCAGCTCAATCCTTCGCTGATGACTCAAGAAACAAACTGGACCAAAACAACCCAACAGAATGATCTCCTCAAGATCAATCCCAAACCAAGAATACCAACTCTACTCTACAAATATCAGAAGACTAACTTACTTCTCCTATCCGAAAAAGATAAAATAAAAGCACTCTCAAACTGCTTCCGCTGCATAACTCTGATTTAAAGTAGACGAAAACTCGAGCACAAACTGGACAACACATCTTAGAAATATGGTTCAACGGATCCATAAAAGAAAACTCAGATGTCTCATCTGATCCTTCTACTAAACTGAACCACCGGTAGCACTCCTGAAATCCAGTCGATAAGAAAACTCAGCCTCCAGATGCGGACAAACTTCTCATAGCTCAAGAGAACACTCAAACTATCGCAATTCACTTTTGTGATTAGCCAGTCCAATATCCAAAGAAAACTGTTCTCTCTTTACCAATTAGAACAGCTTACGCTTAACTAGCCAATCCATCGAAGAAATGGATCTACTCTGCTTCTGAACTCCATCTCCAGAAAAATGCTAACCAGAAGACCTTCTTGCCATCACAGAACACTCCGAGCTGCACTGCTGACACCGACGCCAAAGACTTCGTAACCCAAAGCTCTTTGAGAAACTCGGACTCAAACTAGACAAAAATATCCTGTTGAACCTATCCATAACATCAAAGCAAACATACTTCCTAAACTTGTTCCAAAGAAAAATCTGCGGAAACATCCACAGTCACTGCGTCTCATCACACAGCTACTAATTCTTGAGGTATCAAGATACCATCATTCTCTTCAGCACAGCCGACAGATCCAAATTCAACTCATCCAACTCAAAGATAGACTCCAAACCTTTACAGGTTACCTTCAGAGATCGATGAAATCCTATATTCCAAGCAAAACTCACTTGAGACGGTATTAGGTCTACGGTCTCGACAAATGCACTTCCAACCTCAACACTCAAACTCCAACCAATAGTAGTAGCAGTGTTACACACCCCACTACCTTATCTACCTTTATAACTTATATTGGAAAACCCGCACAGGTAACCCAACAAATAGGTAGAAGTAAATAAATATATATAAATATTTAAAATTACAAATACGCTGTCTCAAGAAAGAAATCACTTCAAAGCCTAGGTATTCACTCAACCTAGTGCTCCGATACCACCTGTGACGACCCGACCTTTTTCTCCACAGAAAAGTCGTATCATCATGAAGAAAGAAAGGGACAGAAAAGAGAAAGGAAAGAGAAGAAAGAAGAAACAATATCAGAATCTCAACAGCGGAACGAATAGATTATATTAATAACATAAATATTACATAGTATACAACACTAATCAGAGTTACACAGAATTTACATCACATACTAGACAGTTATAAACACCTGTCTAGTTATACAACTCAATACAACTCAACAAAGAGATACCACCACAGAGAACACACAGCGGAACTATATATCTGCATGCAGAAACTTCCTGCTCCATTTGCTTCTCCATAATTTGTCAAAGCTAACCTGAATCGCTTGGCTACTCGTAAAAATTTGAGTACCCAAGAGTTTAAGAAAATAGAAGATAAACTCTGGGTCAGAAATGAGTCTGGTGTGAGTAACAGGTTAAAGTTGCTTAACTTTGAAAATCCTTTGAAAAGAAAGGTATCACGTAAGACTTCCCACACATAAACATGGAAAAGTTTTTACCTTACGCTAACCAAAATATTTGATAGGAAATCCAGTGATATTATAATAAGTCTAGGGTTTTCAAATAAATATGAAATAGCCGAAATTGTTACATCTATTAAATTCCAGCTACTAGCCACAAAAGTGGTAATAAAATCAAAACCGTTGGCACTTATTGGATTGTGGATTCCATACAATGGCAGGGCTACTGGGGGACCGTCCGTCACAGTACGTGGCCTAGATCAACGTACCGAGGAGTACGCCCGCTCCCCTGCAACACAAGACCGGAACCATCCCTTATTGGACAGTCCCGAACAAGACAATCCCGTAGTTGGTGTACATCCAACCGCCCACACAGCTGAAATAAAAAGGGACCTCTAGACAGGGGAAAATCTTGTCCTCCTCGGGCATGCTGCACCTCCCCTGTTTTAGCCATTCCCGGTTGATGAGGCTTGAGGCTACGATTACCTTTAGAGAACACATCTCTTAGAATGCTCATCGTCCACCTGACGATGTTCTGAAATCATTCAATCCATACAAGTTCGTTCCGGGTTCGAACGAAACCGAAGGCATTATCTCGTTACACTCATTTTGGAATCACCCTCAGAGTTAACGACGATAACCCTTGCACTCTAAATCACCATCTCGAACCTATAAGAACTATCTCCGTCAAACTCGTCACTGTAACAGCCCTCAAATCCGTACCCCTTGAGTCAACACTATTCTACCTAAATCAACTCAAGTTGTACAGAAATACGAACCATTTGGGTTAAAGAAAAAAAGGTAGAAGAAGAAAACAGAAAACAACATCAGAATCAAACCATCGCATCGGACTATAATAGAAAATAAACGGTCTTTACTCAAAATCAAATATATCTGTTTATGTATTACATAATCAGAGTACATCAATCAACGACTTAACATACAAATGGATACACAGCAACTCAATCACAGCGGAATATATATAAAACAAGTACGAATATACGTATCGTCCTCCAGCTCGTCTCCTGAGCTCCACAACATCACATCCTATATTCTATAATACTCGGTCTGATCCGAGCATTACAGTTAAATAACACCCGAGTCAGTCTGGAATACCAGCGTGAGAAAATCACACCCAATTGATTATTAAAGTTTCAAAAATCCTTTGAAAACAAAAGCATCTCGTAAGACCACGCCACAAATAAACATGTCGGGTTTTTACCTTACAATTGCTAAAACACTTTTTATAGAAATCCTCTGATATTATAATAGGGTCTATATACAAATACTTATAAAATAGCCAAAATTGTTACATCTATTAAATTCCAGCTACTAGCCGTAGAGTGGGTAATACAAACAAAACTCTTACAAGGCTCGCAGGGAGAACGGATTTCCAACTAATGACTAGGCACTGGGGTACCACCTGTCACAGTACAGGGCCTAGATCACCGTACCGAGGAGTACGCCTGCTCCTCTGCAACACAAGACCGGGACTATCCCTTACTGGATAATCCCGAGTAAAGGCATCCCGCGGTTGGGATCAGCAACCGCCCACTAAGCCGAAATAAAAAGGGACATCTAGACTGGAATGACCTCACCCTGTTGGGTGCTGCCCACCTAGCCTTGCTGCATAACCCTTGATTTTCAGTCATTCCCATTTGATGAGGCTTGAGGATAAGCGTTACCTTTCTAAGAATATATCCCTTAGAATGCCCATCGTCCACCTGACGATATTTCGCAAGCATTCATCCATACAAGTCCGTCCCGGGTTCGAACGGAACCGAAGGCACTATTCCTACTACACCCATTTTGGACATATCCTCAGGATTAGTAGCGACTAGCCCTTGCACTTCACTGCTCCATCTTCGAATCCAAACTCGTTTTCACGAAACGTACAAACCGGATCGATGTGGTTTTCGAGAAATAAATCTCGATCCCGGTCTCTTCGAAACGATCAACGCATTTGTCCATTATTGATAGTCGGTTATTTAACTATCAATTAATATTCACAAACATCCATCCAACAGTAAATAATTTCCCAAATTTATTCATTTATCTCAAAATTATCTTCACAAGATATATTTTCACTTGTCAAATTCCTTTGAAAACAGTTTTCAAAGCTATCTGCCTTTCTCAAAATAAATTCCAAGTATTTCTATTTTCACTGGAATCACCAAGCGCAAAACTAGATTTTCTAAATTAATTTCAAACACTTTACTTTTAAAAATATACTTTAAAACATTTAAGTTAAAATTACTTTAATAATTTGTTAAAAATACATACTATATGGACATTTGAAAATAAGGTTATTAAATAAAATATAAAACTAGATTTCTATTTTGAAAAACAAAATATTAAGTTACTTCTTAATAATTACTGCTAGAATAGATTAAAAGAAAATACTCATTTTAGACTAAATAATAATAATAATATAGAAATAATAAATTTTACAAAACTTGCTTTCTTTAAAAACAGCTTTAAAACATTTAATTTATATTTGCAATTTTACCTTTTAGAAACATGTACTTGGCCATCCAGAGAAAATTCCAACTTCAATCACTTAAATCAATTTTCCCAAAATTGATTTCCAATTTTTTTTATTTGAAATAAGTTTCTTTAATTTCTCAATTCATTTCAAAATTCATTAGTTATGGACTTATTATTAATGTTATTATATTTCCGTTCGATTTGAAACCTTTTAACTGAAATATATGAATTTCAGGTTTTTTCCAATTTCTTCTTTATTCCTTCCAATAAGTTAAATCTTAAATATTAAATAAATGTTTGTTTTATTAAATAATATCATTGAAGTTTCAAACTTCATTAACCTTCTGCTTATTCAAAAATTCCTTTCCATATACAGAATTTTATTAATTAAAAAGTGATACAAATGATAGTTATCACATTCTTCCTGCAGTTTCCAAAACTTTAAAAATTATAGGATTTGGATAAAAAACGCAAAAGTTATGCACAAAATACTAGCTTAGGTTTGCACAAAACACTGAGTACTCTACAACAACAGGACAACGAGTTTGCAAGAGGTTTTTCAACATTTTAGTCAACTAATTTCAGAAAATGATACAAATAAAAGTTATAGTCCTTTCCGTTAGCATTCCAAAATGACCAAGATCGTCGAATTTGGATCAACGGTTCAAAAGTTATGACCATTTTACTAAAAACATTAAACTTAGCCTGAACTTATGCATTTGCAGGACAACGACCAACAATTTCAATTTTAGCATAAAAACTTCGAAATCAGGAAAAATGAATAAACCTAAAGTTGTAGCTTAGTTTCTATGCTTTCCGAAACATTAAAAATTTCCGAATTCCGATAAGAATTGTAAAAGTTATGTATACAACAATTCTAAGATTTGAATTTCACAACTTCTGTCATTTTGTCTCGGGACAGCGATAAACAATTACAATTTTGACCAAGATAACATTGAAGTTTTGGAAAACTCAAAACTCAAAAGTTTTAGAACAAAGTCTAAGCTTTCTGGAACATCTAAATTTATCGAAATCGGTTGAGGAACGAAGAAGCTATGGCCAATTTAGTTTCAGCCTTAAGCACAAAGCTAATATTGGTTTTGCTCTCGGGATTACAGTAGAAAAATTCAATTTTGACATGGCTAACATCCAAATTACAGAAAACACAAAACATCAAAGTTGTAGCACATCAAATAAGCTTTCAGGAACATTTAAGAAATCGAAATTTTATTAAGCATTGAGAAAGTTATGGTCAAATTACTAAGCTGTGTTTTTGATAGAACCGAGCCATTTTTACTTACAACTATCATTTCTTCAAGAATAACATGAATACTAGAAACTAAATAGTTTTTCTCACCTTAAACTTGTGTATTTGACTTGACTCTTTTTCCTTAGCTTTCTCCAAGCTTTTTCACTTTATCTTACTTTTGTTTTTGCTTTGTGAAAGTATGAAAAATAAGTGAACATTTCCACCCTTTATATAGTAATTTTCAAGGCTAGTTTGGTAATTTTAGTTTTGGACAATTGTCTTCTTCTCTTTGCACAAGCTTTAGAATGTTGACACATGTCTACTTAGGTGTCTTAAGATGTTTCTACACATGGACACATGTCCTTCATTTTTTTGTGCAAGCTTTATTTCATGACACATACCTTATTTAGTAATCATTTTAGGGTGTTCTAGAAGTGTACACCTAAGTGATATATGTGTTATAATTCTATTTCATCTAAAGATAGGTGTATGGTCCATATTATGCCACTTGTCTTCACCATGTCATGCCACTTATCCTATACTTATACATACTTATACCTTTTGTATTATTTAAAAGCATACGTAAATATAAATACAATAGAGATGGTGCATACAAGAAGCTTGACTAATTAAATTATAATCAATTAAATTTTCAGCGTGTTTATATATCGTACACTCACACACTAACTCCGATCAAAACGAAATTTGAAATCCGATAATAATTCAATATTACGGACCCAATGGAACTGGTTTCGTCGAATTCCGAGACTGTGCCTCGGAAGGTTATTTTTAAATTCAATTTAACGATGAAATTTTCAAAACTGAACAAATCACTGTTAAATTCAATTTTAAATCTTTTATTATTTTCAGCACGATCAATATAAATTTTACAAGCCTACAAATTATTTTTAATAGGCTTAAAACTCCAGATTAAATAATTTACCCAACTTCAAATTATTTAACTCAAAAATTTAATTATCAAATAAAGAGTGAGATTTGAATTCAAGTTAAAATTAACCTTTAAATATTTAAATCAGTTAAATATTCCAATTTCAAACGCTCAAAAAGTCCGGGTCGTCACATTCCTCCCCCCTTAAAAGAATTTCGTCGCCGAAATTACTAGTTAGGAAGAATGGCCCAATACCCTTTACTATTTCCCAAAACCAAACAGTTTCCAATAATTCAACATCTTACCAACTATCTTTTTATAAAAGACCCATTATCATTCTTATTAACTTTCCAAACCTTTCCGTAGTATCAAACTATACCATTTGTTTAACCATTCAAGTTTCAATTTACAACCAAATTTTGAATTATCAAATTTTCTCAAAAATTTTCTAACTCCCTAAATTTCCGAAATTTTTTGCCAGCGTCTCCTTTGCGCGGGTAGCTCGGTACAACTACAAAATGGCTCTACGGCCTCCCAAAACCAAAATGAAAACAAAAAGCCAAGTGGCTCGATCCAAATCCCAATCAAATTTCACATCAAATTTAAATACATACCTTTTTGTCGAGCATTTCAAATTTATCTTCTGAAATAAAAATCAATTCTCTTTTCCCTTTATATTACCTGCATATCCTGCTTAGTACTAATATCCACTCACAATATCCCAAAACATTTTATCGACTTTCTTACAAAATGCCAATATCTATTCATTCCAACATTATCATCTTAGATTATATTTGTAGTATTAGTTCCCAATCAAAAATTCACCATTCCCTTCTTTAGTTAGGATAAGCATTTTATATGTTTCTTATATTTATTTTCACCTTACCATTTCAGTTTATATCTATTTCTATTCAATTTTGATTCTTTCATTCTCATACGAATTCAATTTATTTTCAACTCTAAACTTTAAATTTTATTTTTCATTTATACTGATTCATGCCATTATTTACATTAGTTTATTTACAAATTTATTTCAATTCCCAATTTAAAAACGTTTGTCGTTAACAAAATTTTCCAAAAATTTTAAAAAAATTTTAACTCCCAAAATTTTTGAAATTTTTTGGCAGAGTCCCCTTTGTACGGAGGAGCTTTTGCAATTTGACAAAAGATATAAATATATATACATCGGCCCACACAGTCGGAAAAACCAAAACAATTCATATTTCCTATTTTTTATTGCGTAGGCGTACCTTATTTAGCATTTTTAAGCATGTGGCTTATTATTTTTTGCAAATAGCACAACCAAATCCAGCCACACGGCTCCCAGGTACCTGTACTTACTCAATTTAAACATGTAAGTGCCATACAAACAAAAGTTTAACAACATTTCATTTATTTACACTAGTTAAACACATGAATTCTAAAAGAAAACACACCAAATATCTTTCGTAAGCGACCTATACAATTTCCATACAAATTCCATTGTTCCAATTAATTTATAACCATTTTCACCGAATTTGAATTTTAAAACTTAATCGCTTACATTTAATTTTTTTTTTTAAGCAAACTGAACTCATATTTAATTCAATTGCTCTCAAAACCAATTTATTTTACTCCTATCAATTAAAAGCATCTTAATTACTTCCATTTACGTCGAATGTCAATTTATTCTATGCAATTTGATGAGATCTATGTGAATAAATAAGTATTTATGTTTTATAACCATTTTAAATGGATTTCAACTCAATTTATACTTACTTCTATTCCATTTTTAAATTTATCCATGATCCATATATTCTCATTTTCATTGCATTTCAGATTTGAATCCTTTCATTTGCATTTCATTTTATTAACCAAACCAGTTCATTCAAAACCATTAACAATTTAGGTTCATCTCATTTTCAATTAAATTTCGTTTTTATTTTAATTCATTCACAACCATTTATTTAACTCGACATATTCCATTTCAATTTTATTCACAATCCATTCATTTACATCCCATTCCATATTTGTTTATTCCAAACTATTGTATTTAGCTCGAAGACAATCCAAGCTATTGCATTCCATAACCATTTCTCAACTTATTTAAACCACACTTAATTTTGATTCTTATTTATTCTATCCATTTATTTATTTAATATAATTAGTTTATCCACACCATCCATTAGAAATTTTTATTTCTTTAAATATTATTTGTAACCTACCAAATCTATTTCGATCCAAATTCATTTTTACTTGATTCAAATTCAATCCAATATCCTTAAACTTGGTTTTAAGTTGAATTCAATTCGACTCTCCCCCTTATATTCAACTTAAGTCAACTTATTTTGATATATTCATTTTTTTTAAAGCTCATTTTCATTTCACAAATAAATATTTTTCTCTTTTATTCAACTTGATTCTATCTCAATTAAATCTCGTTTTAAATCTACTATTTCCTTCGATTAGATATTATAAAATTTAACTTTCATACTCAACTCATTCAATTGATTACATGGCCATCTCCAATTTATTTCCACATATTTGGATTTTATTTGCGATTCATACCATTACTATTTTAATCCATTTATATTTTTATTCGATACATTTCCAATTATATTTAATTCGTTAACACTTCAAGTCAAATTTTAATTTATAACCCAAGTTCTGATTCTACGATCCATTTTCAATTTACCACCCAATTTCATGAACTCCCACTTCAAGTACATTTATTTCACCAACAATTTAAGTCGAATTTAATTTATAACTTGAGTTTTATTTCCAAACTTCGTTATTATGTCACAATTTAGCTTTTATTTAACTGCATTGGGTTCCCATTACATATTTCATGATCTAATTATTATCTAAATAGTCTTTCCCCAACTTATAATCCAGAACCTGATTTTAATCTCAAAATCTCTTCATTTCAATTTTCTTAAGTTTAAATTTATTTCATAATTCAAGTTTGGATTTTTATTCTATTTTTCAATTCATCAAACAATATTTATTTTGGACTTTCTATTTCACTTTTCAAATCTAATAAGTCACAACTTATTATTTTCACAATTCCATCATTATAGACTTGAATATATTCTTTTATTTTAACTCAAGCCTTATGCTTGTTTATATCCCAAGCATATTTTTATCCCATGCAATTTAATTCTGATTCTTTTATAAGTTATTCTAATTTATTTATTTCAATTCCAATCCTTATCCAATTTATTTTCCATTCGTTCAGGTAAGAATTTAATTCCATTCATTAATTCAATTGAATTCTTATTCCGATTCAATCTTATTTTAACTCGGTTTTATTTAACTCAATTCAGTTTCAACTTGATTCGAATACAACTGGATATTATTTTCAGCCTATCCAATTAATGTCAATCCAATCAAATTTTTATTTCCCATCCAAGTTAATTTCATTTTTAACTTTTCTCTTTAAATTTACATTCCAACATTCAAAGCTTATATTCCCTTCCTGATTTAAATATCATCTCAATTTATATGCTTACAACCTATCTCATCAGGATTTTTAAATACCCGACTTTGATTTCAAATTATTTTGAAATCTCAAAATCAAAATTCTCAAAATTTAAACCAACCATGGTTTTATTCCCAACAAATTTCCTTTGAAATTTTCAAAAACAACTAGCTTTTCTGAACAAATAAATTTTTTTGGCAGCAATCCATCACTTAGAGATTCGAAAATGAATGCTGATGATGCGGCCGTCATCATCAGAATTATTTTCCAATAATCTGAGTGATTTCAATGCTATATCACTTTCAAAATCCATTTAAAACAAATTTCCTTTCAGAAATACCTCTAAACAATAATGTAATTATTTATCCTCAAAATACTTCGAAATCCCCGGGATTTAAATTTCCAAATCCTGCTTAAATCAATCTTAACTATAATTCATTTGTACAGTTTATGCTTATTCAAATTCTCATTTGACTGTATTTCAATTTATAATTTACATTTATAATTCATATTCATAAATTTTATTCTATAATGAATTTATTTCCTTAAACTTGGGTTATATTTTCAATTTTTGGTTAAATTTCACTTAACAATGATTATACTTTTATTATTATTTCTAGCATCTAAGCAACCTTGTATTAGCTGAATAGTTTTCAAAAACTATTCTTTATATCAAAATATGTTTTTGGGTAAAATTATTTCATTTACCCATATTTAAAACAATATCGTGTCGAGCTGTACTATTCAAGTGTTTAGAAACCCCTTCAATACAGTTGCGCAGATTGTGTCGACGATGGCTCATATGCCACTCAATAAACCAATCAACACAGTATTAAAACAATTTATATTCACTAACAAATACACACTCATATTTATTAATATGCTCAAACTCATTATAGAGTTCTACAGACTCTATTTTATGAGTAATTCCCAACAGAGCCAAGGTTATCACCAACCTAAGCTCTCATACCAACTGTAACAACCCGCAAATCCGTACCCCTTGAGTCAACACTATTCTACCTAAATCAACTCAAGTTGTACAGAAATACGAACCATTTGGGTTAAAGAAAAAGAGGTAGAAGAAGAAAACAGAAAACAACATCAGAATCTAACCATCGCAGCGGACTAAAATATAATAGAAAATAAATGATCTTTACTCAAAATCAAATATATCTGTTTATGTATTACATCATCAGAGTACATCAATTAACGGCTTAACATACAAATGGATACACAGCAACTCAATCACAGCAGAATATGTATAAAACAAGTACGGATATACGTATCGTCCTCCAGCTCGTCTCCCGAGCTCCACAACATCACATCCTGTATTCTATAATACTCGGTCTGACCCGAGCATTACGGTTAAATAACACCCGAGTCAGTCTGGAATACCAGCATGAGAAAATCACACCCAATTGATTATTAAAGTTTCAAAAATCCGTTGAAAACAAAAGCATCTCGTAAGACCACGCCACAAATAAACATGTCGGGTTTTTACCTTACGATAGATAAAACACTTTTTATAAAAATCCTCTGATATTATAATAGGGACTATATACAAATACTTATAAAATAGCCGAAATTGTTACATCTCTTAAATTCTAGCTACTAGCCACAGAGTGGGTAATACAAACAAAACTCGTACAAGGCTCGTAGGGAGAATGGATTTCCAACTAATGACTAGGCACTGGGTACCACCTGTCATAGTACGGGGCCTAGATCATCGTACCGAGGAGTACGCCCGCTCCCCTGCAACACAAGACCGGGACTATCCCTTACTAGATAATCCCGAGTGAGACCACCCCGCGGTTGGGATCAGCAACCGCCCACTAAGCCGAAATAAAAAGGGACATTTAGACTGGAATGACCTCACCCTATTGGGTTCTACCCACCTAGCCTTGCTGCATAACCCCTGATTTTTAGTCATTCCCATTTGATGAGGCTTGAGGCTAAGCGTTACCTTTTTAAGAATATATCCCTTAGAATGCCCATCGTCCACCTGACGATGTTTCGCAAGCATTCATCCATACAAGTCCGTCCCGGGTTCGAACGGAACCGAATGCACTATTCCTACTATATGCATTTTGGAAATTTCCTCAGGATTAGTAGCGACTGGCCCTTGCACTTCACTGCTCCATCTTCGAATCCAAACTCGTTTTCACGAAACGTACAAACCGAATCGAAGTGGTTTTCGAGAAATAAATCTCGATCCCGGTCTCTTCGAAATGATCAACACATTTGTCCAATATTGATAGTCGGTTATTTAACTATCAATTAATATTCACAAACATCCATCCAACAGTAAATAATTTCCCAAATTTATTTATTTATCTCAAAAATATCTTCACAAGATATATTTTCACTTTTCAAATTCCTTTGAAAACAGTTTTCAAAGCTATCTGCCTTTCTCAGAATAAATTCCAAGTATTTCTATTTTCACTGGAATCACCAAGCACAAAACTAGATTTTCTAGAATAATTTAAAACACTTTACTTTTAAAAATATACTTTAAAACATTCAAGTTAAAATTACTTTAATAATTTGTTAAAAATACATACTATATGGATATTTGAAAATAAGGTTACTAAATAAAATAAAAACTAGATTTCTATTTTTAAAAACAAAATATTAAGTTACTTTTTAATAATTACTGCTAGAATAGATTAAAATAAAATACTTATTTTAGACTAATAATAATAATAATATAGAAATAATAAATTTTACAAAACTTGCTTTCTTTAAAAACAACTTTAAAACATTTAGTTTATATTTGCAATTTTACCTTTTAGAAACATGTACTTGGCCATCCAGAGAAAATTCCAACTTCAATCACTTAAATCAATTTTCCCAAAATTGATTTCCAATTTATTTTATTTGAAATAAGTTTCTTTAATTTCTCAATTCATTTCAAAATTCATTAGTTATGGACTTATTATTAATGTTATTATATTTCCGTTCGATTTTAAACCTTTTAACTGAAATATATGAATTTCAGGTTTTTTTTTCCAATTTCTTCTTTATTCCTTCCAATAAGTTAAATCTTAAATATTAAATAAATGTTTGTTTTATTAAATAATATCATTGAAGTTTCAAACTTCATTAACCTTCTGCTTATTCAAAAATTCCTTTCCATATACAGAATTTTATAAATTAAAAAGTGGTACAAATGAAAGTTATCACATTCTTCCTGCAGTTTCCAAAACTTTAAAAATTATAGGATTTGGATAAGAAACGCAAAAGATATGCACACAATACTAGCTCAGGTTTGCACAAAACACTGAGTACTCTACAACAACAGGACAACGAGTTTGCAAGAGGTTTTCAACATTTTAGTCAACGAATTTCAGAAAATAATACGAATAAAAATTATAGGCCTTTCCGTTAGCTTTCCATAATGACCAAGATCGTCGAATTTGGATCAACGGTTCAAAAGTTATGACCATTTTACTAAAAACATTAAACTTAGCCTGAACTTATGCATTTGCAGGACAGAGACCAACAATTTCAATTTTAGCATAGAAAAATTAGATATCAGGCAAAATGAATAAAGGAATAGTTGTAGCTTAGTTTCTAAGGTTTCCGGAACATTAAAAATTTTCGAATTCCGATAAGAATTGTAAAAGTTAGGTATAAAACAATTCTAAGATTTGAATTTTACAACTTCTGTCATTTTGTCTCGGGACAGCGATAAACAATTACAATTTTGACCAAGATAACACCGAAGTTTTGGAAAACTCAAAAATCAAAAGTTTTAGAACTAAGTCTAAGATTTCTAGAATATCTAAATTTATCGAAATCGGTTGAGGAACGAAGAAGCTATGGCCAATTTAGTTTCAGCCTTAAGCATAGAGCTAATATTGGTTTTGCTCCCGGGATTACAGTAGAAAAATTCAATTTTGACATGGCTAACATCCAAATTACAGAAAACACAAAACATCAAAGTTGTAGCACATGAAATAAGCTTACAAGAATATCCAAGAAATCGAAATTTCATTAAGGATTGAGAAAGTTATGGTCAAATTACTAAGCTGCGTTTTTGATAGAACCGAGCCATTTTTACTTACAACTATCATTTCTTCAAGAATAATATGAACACTAGAAACTAAATAGTTTTTCTCACCTTAAACTTGTGTATTTGACTTGACTCTTTTTCCTTAGCTTTCTCCAAGCTTTTTCACTTTATCTTACTTTTGTTTTTTCTTTGTGAAAGTATGAAAAATAAGTGAACATTTCCACCCTTTATATAGTAATTTTCAAGGCTAGTTTGGTAATTTTAGTTTTGGTCACTTGTCTTCTTCTCTTTGCACAAGCTTTAGAATGTTGACACATGTCTACTTAGGTGTCTTAAGATGTTTCTACACATGGACACATGTCTTTCATTTTTTTTATGCAAGCTTTATTTCATGACACATACCTTATTTACTAATCATTTTAGGGTGTTCTAGAAGTGTACACCTAAGTGATATATGTGTCATAATTCTATTTCATCTTAATACAGGTGTATGGTCCATATTATGCCACTTGTCTTCACCATGTCATGCCACTTATCCTATACTTATACATACTTATACCTTTTGTATTATTTAAAAGCATACATAAATATAAATACAATAGAGATGGTGTATACAAGAAGCTTGACTAATTAAATTATTATCAATTAAATTTTCAGCGTGTTTATATATCGTACACTCACACACTAACTCCGATCAAAACGAAATTTGAAATCCGATAATAATTCAATATTACGGACCCAATGGAACTGGTTTCGTCGAATTCCGAGACTGTGTCTCGGAAGGTTATTTTTAAATTCAATTTAACGATGAAATTTTCAAAACTAAACAAATCACTGTTAAATTTAATTTTAAAGATTTTATTATCTTCAGCACCATCAATATAAATTTTACAAGCCTACAAATTATTTTTAATAGGCTTAAAACTCTAGATTCAATAATTTACCCAACTTCAAATTATTTAATTCAAAAATTTAATTATCAAATGAACAGTGAGATTTGAATTCAAGTTAAAATTAACCTTTAAATATTAAAATCAGTTAAATATTCCAATTTCAAACGCTCAAAAAGTCCGGGTCGTCACAATCACGGAATCACCCCAAGAGTTATACCGACGTGTAGTCCTTACACCTCGAGTCTTCACTCTTCACAAAAGATCACGACCTATCGTTAATTTGGATCGCTGTGGTTTTCGGATATCCAAATATAGAAACCCGATCCCGGGCTCATCAAAATCCAAAGTGTGTCTTTTAAGGCCAAGTTGTTTTAAAGGTTTAAAAACAATTCAATTATCTATATATCCAAATAGATAAATATAGATTCACAACAGATAATCAACATTATCATCATATCAGATAAACCATATTATCATTATCCAAAAAGATAATCTATATCAACATCACAATGCAACCAATGCATCCAAATCACTCAGCATTATCTATCTCATATCCGAGATCAAACCATTCAAGGAAAACAACATTATCCAACCATATAAGCCATGATTTATAATCACACAAAAAATAATTAATTTAAAATGAATTAAATTAATTACATTATTCAAATTAATTTAAAGTAAATTAAATTAATTACTTCATCAATATCAACTTGCTTATATTACTATTAATTAATTATCAATCAATCAATTAATTAATCATTAATCAATTATTCATTTTAATTAATCATCCCTGATTAATTAACCTTTAAGTAATCATCCACTAATTAATTCTCAAATAAATTATACTTAACCAAATACAGTAATTAATCTTTAATTACTTCCTTTATTAATTAACTATAAATCAATTACATTACTTCTTAATTAATTACATTAATTAATTCCTTCATTTATTAATTATTTCCAAATAAATCGATTTTTAATTACATCATTAATTATAATAATTAATGATTTCTAATTATATTTTCTATTTAAATTAATTACATTAAGTAATTAATCCTTATTTAAACCATAATTGTTAATCACCCTTGATTAACCCCATTCAGTAATTAACTTCCCTTAAATTACTTCACCAAATAAATTAATTATTCATTAATTAAATATTCTAATTAATCCCTTGATTAATTCACATAGTAATTACACTCAAATTACTTTTATCAACAAATCCCCTTCAATTAATTACATACAGTAATTACCCATTAATTACTTCTTCAAGTAATTTCTCTTTGTTTAATTCATTAAGTAATTATACTTCACAAATCATCAAATGATTAATTTAAATTAATTAAACTGAACTAATTAACTTAATCTAATCAAATTAAACTCAATTAATAAGTAATTAATTCCTTAATTACCTCCAAAAGTAATTATACTTAATAACTTACACAATTGATTATCTTTAAATTAATTAATCTAATTAATAATTAAAATTAATCACATTAATTAATTATTAAATAATCCTTAGTTAATGACCTTCATTAACTATTTAACAATTCATTAATTAGTTTCCCAAAATAATTAACTTATTTTGATCATTATTAATTACAAATTAATCAATCACTAATTAACCCATTAATTAATCCCTAATTAATTAAATAATTAAGTGTTAATTAAAACTTAATTAATCCATTATTACTTGATTAACTAATTATTAATCATTAATTAAAAACTAATCTTATTTAATTAATTATTCTTAATTACAAGTTAATTACTCTAAAAAAATAATTAATCTTAAACCTTTAAGTTAATCCCTTAATTACTTTAAGTAATTATTTATTTAATTAATTTATTAAATAAATTAATTATTCATTTAATTACTCTAATAATTAAATGAAATACAAAACATTAAATTATTATTTAACTTTAACATGTTTTAAAATCAATCTAAAACCTTTAATTGATGAATAATACTTTTATTCTAAAAGAAATTTTACAAAAGTTAAAACAAATTTCTTTTTAAATTCAAACATTTTCTTTATCATTCAAATTTGTTGAAATACTTATAAAACTTAAATCTATTTTGAAACTAAGATTCAAATCCAAATTTGAATCAAATTTAAACTTTGTTTAAACATTACTTTATATTTTAATTTCCAATTTAATTTCAAATTCCTTTAAAACATTTTTAAACAATAAATCCCTTTAAAATATTTTAAACAAATTTGAATTTGGAAACTTATTCATTTCCATCTTGAGATTCAAATTAACTTGCATCCATAATAAAAATTTAGATTTTAAGACTTAATTTAAATCTTTGCTTTCACTTTTAAAATTTAGTTTAAATTTTGAAAACAAGACAAATTTTCAAACTTCAACAAACCAACTCGAGCTAAACACTAAAATAACTCGAGTAACTCGAGTAAGAATTTCCTTTTAAATTCATCTAGAAATCATCAAACTACAACATTGACAGGTTTAATGTTTAAACCTGTAACTCTATTCTCCCCTGAACCCACAAACAATCTACTTCGAGTCCCAAACCCCATAGCTTCGAGCAAAGACACGATGCAACCCGAATAACTCGCGAACCCAATTCTTCCCAAACCAACTGATACCCAGATTCGCCGTGCACCTGCACCACCGGGGCCATCACCTCCGGCCTCACGCGACCTCACGAGCAAGTCAACGATCATCTCCCAGTGCCATTCCGACCCTTAAATCCAATGCAGAACCCCAAATTCAAATTCAAACATTCGAGCTCGAAATCAGCAGCAATGTCGCTACAGGAATTGACCTAAATCACCAAATTCTGACCTCCAGGGAAGCTCCACCTCCGGCCACTTCTTCATCCTCACCTCATCCATCACCATCTCAAAACAGGGCAAGCTCAATCACTTATTTTGATCGCGATGATCAAATTTTTCTTGCTCATAGGAAATTAGGGTTTAAAATTTCAAACCCAAATCATAACTGCCTCAATGCTCAGATCCACCTACTACTATTTTTCCTATAAACTATGATCATCACTCCATCAACCAGAGAAACACTGGCCACTCCATCTACTCAAGTCAATGGTTCAAACCCAAAATAAGTTTTCTGGTTAAACCAGAATTTCTCAATTAAACTCAATCTAAAAATTCAAATTTTAGTTTTAAAATTCACATCATGATCTTGTAACTTGTTTATATTCTTAAACTAAAGAATCCAGATGATTTAATTTTACTTATATAAGAATTTGTTCTGTTGCATTATTGTGTGTCCAGAGATAATCTATAATTTCTTAAATTAAATAAAATCTAAACTTAGCTTATGTATCACAACCATATTGTGTTTGAAACTTAAATCTTAATACATACTAAATCACCTGAAATGGAATTTTAAACCAAATCTAGAACCTGAAACATAGAAACAGAATACAAATTACCCTGCAGCATACATTACAACAGACATTCATTTATATATACCAGTATAGCTTGAAAAAGGCAGACAAGCATTTTATTTCTAGAGTAAATCAGCAACTAGATTCATACTTAAGTTTATTTAGTATAAAATGTTACTCACCGATTTATAAGAGCAGAGCATCCATGTTTGACAGGCTACAGATTGCTTCTTATTCTTGCTTATGAATTTTGAACTTCAATTTGCTTCTTTTTTTATAAACTGCAGATGCCTTTAAAACTTTCATCTTGCTTTTGAACTTAAAACTTTAATCTTTTTTAATTGCTTAAGCTCCCTGATGCCTGCATGTTTCCAGATTCCAGGCTTTTGGATGTTTTACGAAACAGAAATGCAGGGTCTCAGTTGCATGCAAGTTTTTGATGCTGCAATTTGATTTTCAGATGCATGCAGATTTTTGATTAAGTTGCAGATTTCCTCCAGGTTGATGAGATTGAAGAGCTACAGTTTTGTATGATTTGTATTTTAAGTTTGATTGTGATTCTGGTTTTGAAGAAGGTACAAACAGATTTTGATTTGGTTTTTGAGGAGATTTTTACAAGTTTTGTTTTCTGTTTTGAAGATTAAGTTTGCAGATTTTCATGGCTAAAGATCACTCAAGTTTGAATAGAAAGAAAAAATGAATTTTAGAGGAGATGGGTTTATAAAAGAATTTATTTGATTTAATTTAAAATAAAATAAAAAAACACTTGTTTTAGTTTCTAACATTTGTCACTTAGATAGCTTTAAAACCTAACACATGTCTTTTAAGATGTTAAGCGATTAACACATGTAATTTAAGTATTCCAATTTTAATTAAAATTGTTTATAAGCTTTTAAATCTTAATTTACTATTCTTATGTATATATAAATGAGTTTATATCTTTTTAAATTGAAAAGAAATGAAAACAAACAAATTAAAAATATAGCTTATTCAAAAATATTGAAGTATTTATTTTATTAAATTTCAAAACATTAAATCCAAATTTTAAATTAATTTATTAAATCAAAATTTAAAAATCAAGTTATATATATAGATGCATATATAACTCTTGTTAAAATTAAAAATAACTAATCCTATATCTAAAAATCTATTTATGTTTTATGAAAAACTAAATATTATCATTTTTATTTAAAAATAACAAATTAAACAATATTAGATAATTTATAAAAGAGATTATAAATAAATTAAGATCATTTGTAATTTGTATTGTAAATTCTTATATAAAAATTTCAAGTAGTATTTAAAAATAGAATAAAACAAAACTTTGATGTTAATCTAATTCAAATTCATATTTAAGTTAATTAAAAATATAAATTTAAACAAATAAGATTTATCATAAGTATAAACCATATAATTATTTATTGAATTGTGTTGAAAAGTAAAGTGTTAAATTTAAATCAAATTTCCAATTTACCAAATATAATTTAGAATAATTTTTTTATTCATTTACTAAATTCAAAATCAAAGCTTATCAATACACAATTATATATTATAGACAGAAAACAATTTATTAGCTCTAAAAAGATAAAATCTTCCAATTTAAATATTTATTTAAAGAAAATTATTATATCAATTCAAAATTTTATTATCAAAAATTATCAAATCAATTTAAATTTTTAACACAGATTATTAAATTTATATTGCCAAATTTTTGGGATATCACATCTCCTTGGATGATCAGAGTCATATAGTCATAACTGACTTAATACAAACACAGTGGAAATACAACAAAACAAAACTGCAACTCCTAAATAGCTATCCATTTGCCTCATGTATGCCTCCTGTAGCCTTATTTGTCATCCTACTAAAATCTAAAAAAGACCTTAACCCCTCGACCTACTCAAATCAATTTTGAGCACTCGAAGGATTAAGGGAAAAACATAAACTTCGAGTCAGACATAAAGCCTAATGTGAATAATACTATACATCCCGCTTTAATATACTAAGTGAGACCACGTCGCTTAGCGGAATGGGTTTCCCCTCACTAACATCCTTCTAAACATATCTTTTACAGAATCTTTTCTTACAAACAAAACTGGTTAAATAACTTAAAGCATCATTATGCAAACATATATAGATATCAGGTAATAAATGAACTATATGTTCAAACACATAAGTTTTGTTTGGCTAACTTTTAACTTTTGGCTGACTCGAGCCTACCAAACAATATAACAAAATTAATCTAACACCTATTAGATATTACTCATCTGGACAGTCTGTCTTTAACTATCTGTTAAATATTCTCTTCTAGACGGTCTGTCCCTAACTTAATCATCTCCCAGGTTTTCCCCATCCTAATGGTTTTTTGAGCTTGCCAATAACCTATCTATATACAAACATATATTCCTTTTGATGTGTAACCATAATTTTAGTCTACCTATGACCAAACCCTACATAGTGGAATTTTGGACAATAATTAGCTGGGGCCAATAGCTAATGTATATGGCGCGACTCTATACTAGCCCCATCTGGTATTCTAATATCTGAGTCATTTTCACTCAGGGATCCCCTCCCATAATTTTCCTTGAAAACCTTTTCAAAATGATTTAAAACCTTTAAATCAAACCAACACAAGGAAAATATATAATCCTTATGCTTTACTTGAAATCACATTGCCATGTTAAATATATATATACTTTACTCAAACCTTTGTTGATGAAAACATTTAAACATTTGAAAGTACCTCTTTCGATTCCATTGAAAGTACCCTTATAAATCCTTTCGAAAGCATCTCTTTTGAAACCAAGTAAAACCCTTTATTTATCTAGGCCCAAAGGCCAAAACCTTTCCTTTTGAACCCATACTTCAACCTTTTCGAAACCATTGAAAATCTTCCTTTCGAAAGCATTAAAAACCTTAGATATCCTATGTTAAACAACTTTAAAACCTTGCCTTAGAAAATCTTGGAAAAACCTTCCATTTCAACCTTTTCAAAGACATTAAGAAAATAGGACCTTTCGAGCTTGTGGAAGGCTACCTTTCCACCCTTACAAAAGCTACCTTTCGACTCCATCGAAAGCTTTGCTTTCGACCCCTTTGAAACCGTTTAGAAAATAATACCTTTCGAAAACATTAAACCTTTAAATCATAAACCTTTTGAAAGCTCTTTGGGCTCAATTTAAAAACATATGGAAAATCCTCTTTTAAAACCGTTCGATCTTTTCGGAAATTTAGCCTTCAATCCCTTCAAAAGCTCCCTTTCGAAAGGTTGGAAAACTTGCTTTTAAAATAATAGGCTCTATCCTTTTTAGTACTTTAAAACACCTCTTTCAAAACCTTGGTTTATACTTTGATTAGAATTAAAAGTGTAAAACATCTAAGTCGAAAGAATGGGAGAAGCAGTTGGGATTTTTTCTAAAAGACAAGTAAACCTTTCGACCTTGTTGAAAGCATGACTTCAAAAGGTTGAAAGGCGACAACTAGAGGATTTCGACCCCTTTAGAAGCTTGTTTACCTTTCAGCCTTGTCAAAAGCTTTAAACCTTTGTTTTAAAAATGTAACGACCCGTTATTTTTTAATAATTTTATTTGTTTTATTAATATATTTAATTGAAATTTTGTGAAATTTTAAGTAATAAAATTTGGAAATAAAAATTTAACATTTGGAATATGTTTAATTAAACAAAGAAATTGGTAAATTCTCATCTGGTAATATTGAAGTTTATTTTCTGTGTAATTATATTTCATTTTAAATCAGTTAACAACAGTTGAATTTAAAACTGTTTTGAAATCTAAATATGTCAACATGACAAAATTTATTTAGAACGCTCTGAATAAGTCCGCGTAATTCATTTTGCAAATTTCGGACGTTTCTAGCTCCGTTTGGATTTTTCCGTACGAAATAACAATGTATATTAGTGTCCGTATCGACTTTTGGTAGGATGATCATACCATTAATATCTATATACCATATTGATTGTCTCGTCGTGCTTATCCCTGCGGTATATTCAATTCTGTGTTTTGAAGCCCGGTACACAGACCTTTTGTTTTCTCTTGAGTTTCAAAATTTGAACCTTTGTTTTCCGCTACCAATTCAATTATCTACGGTATTATGTAATACCAATAGACATCTGCAATCAATATTTTCAGTTTTGACCGTCACTGTTCCACTATCCCAATTTATTTTCCATGTGTCCTTTCATTTGAATAAAAATATATATAAAGAAATATATATATATATATATATATTTACCGTTCCTTCCCCTACCTATTTTTCGGCCTTCCCCACATCTCCTCATCCTCCTATCTTTTCATTTCCACACAGCGTCTTCTCCTTTTCTGCGTTTCTCTCTCATTTCCTCCTCCACCAATCTCATGTCTCGGCCTCACGCAACCCGCAAACACCACTTCTGGCCTACCTCTCTCTCTTCAGCAAAGCTCTGGCCGAGCCTTCATGGCAGCATCCACTTGCATTTGAAGCTTGATCGAGCAGCCTGTCATCCACCTCAGGCCAAAGCCTACCACATGAGTTCCTTCAGCTTCTCCTTCCTGACACCTTATTTGTATGTAAGCACACACAGACACACACACATACATATATATAGCGTGCTTTGTTATTTTTTTCTGGTGTGTATGTATATATAAAATCTACAGTTTATATTTTTATAAAGTATGAACTATTTTGAAATGATCGTGGTGTTATAATAACGTTTGGTTGTTAAAGAGACCAGGATCGGAAGTTGTCATACATTCTGCCAACTCCGAAAACCACTTTAACAACCGTGTATGCGATAGAGATTCCAGAATGAAATAGGATGGTGGTGACGTTCTTTTGAGGTATATACATGGACCCGACTCCCGTGAGTTGGCATAAGGTGGCTAAAACAGGAGCGATTCCGGGCCAATGAGGTAGCTCCTCTTGTCGGACACACTTCTTCAATACCATTCTATTACTTTGTGATTGATTTGGTGCACCTTTGAATTTTGGGAGTGTGGCTCAAGGTGGGCGGTAGTGGCTGCTATGCGTTACCACCAGTCCGGATGCGTAATTGGTATATCTACCCTGGCATTGCCTTGTTGTGCTGTGTCACCTAACCTAGCGTGCTTTACTACGAGTTTGATTTGTGTCGTACCTATGGTGTATCCTCTGATGGCTTTCCAATCAGGAGGGACTACGGTACTGTATAGACTACTGGCACTATAAAATGTGTTAAGGGTGATATGAGTAATGCCTTAATGCTATTTTTAAATATATTATACTTGACTTTAGACATTATTATAATAGCGTATATTACTACATAGTAGATAGTTTAACGGATCCTTAAAGGATGGTTATCCCAAACATCCTTTGAGTTACTTGTATTTTAGTTGTTATTTCACTTGAGTTGGATTTATTGATATAAGAATGTTAATCCTGACTCGAGCGTTTTGCTTTACGCTCAAGTCAGACTGAGTGCTTCAGCTTTGGAGACTCACCTTTTGAGTTGTAGCTTTGCTTGGAGATCCAGCTGTCTATCCAGATTCAGATATTCAGCTGATTCTATTGATGTATTCTGATCTTGTATTTGACTATTGTATTTGAGACTTCTGTTGTATCTTATTTAACTCTGTTATATATATAGTTGCTTCATGAACTACTATTCTCTTATTTCTGCTGCATTATTGTTATATTACTCTAAGTCTGTGATTCTATGATTTATTTATTTACTTTATATGCTGAGTTTGTCAAATATAAATTAACAATCTGGTATTTTGAGAAATTCAAATCCGGCATGTGTGAAGGCGAATGGTTGAAAATATCAGGTCGTTACAAAATATTTGACCCGGTCGAAAGCAACCAAGTCGTAAGCTCCTTTCGAAAGCAAAGCAGACGTTACTTTTGGCTTATAAAGCAAACATACTCCAACCTCTTCGGCAAATAAGGTTTCAACCAAGTACCCTTTGACCCTGTCCAATACATTACGTACCAAGTAACTTGATACCATATGCATTTGTTTTGACCTTATCGAAAGCATGCTTTCGACCTTGTCGAAAGGTCTGGGTCGAAAGCTTTAATGCCGCAAATGGCTGAAACATGCTAAAAGTATGATTTTCTTGTTTTCAACTTAAAAGAGATAACTTTTCAACCAAACTGCCTTTGTTTGTCAAATTCTTATTGGTTAATAAATATTTTTCAAAAAAGTGCCGCCAATAATTTCAAAAATAAACAATGATTTTATTTTATAAAGTGCTACTTGTCCTTAATTAAATATATAAAACATTTTAGTCACATACCATAAATAATTTTATATACTCATCAAAACACTTAGGAAAATATGGAAAAATTCTAGAAAATTTATTTTAATATGCTTTCCATCATATAAAATTTAAAGCCCAAATAATTATTATTTTAATCGTAATTAGTTTATAACCCAATAAATCATTTTCTTCACTAGAAAATTAATATAAAATCCACATTAATTCAAAAAATTATGAAAATTGAAATCCTTCTCTAAAATATTATTTCTGACCTACATTTAAATTTTCAAGGCATTTAGATGTTACTTAATAGGGTTTCATATCAAACATATCATAAAAATTAATATGAACATGTATAATCCACCAACAAGCATATATATAAATTTAACCATCCAAAACATGGCATAAACTAGCAAAATCATTTCAGATATAACTTAAAGCTAAAAACCATAAGAAAATGGGATGTAGTAATCGTTCACCTTAGCTTTAAGATTAAAAGGTGTGAGATTTGATGTTGAATAATTTGATTAACTTCTTTCTCTTGAATCCTAGCTTTATCTTCTCTTGAGAATGGAAATGGTGGCCGGCCTTGATATATTTTAGTTTGATAAAATGAAATGAACGCGAGTTTCATTTCTTAAGGGTTTAGGGTATACGTCTCTCCTATTTTCATTTTTTCCTTCCTTATTTCCTAACACATTAGTTTATTTTGTTTGATTTTGATTTCCATTTAACATGGCACGGCTACCCTTAGTTAAATCAAATCTCAACCTATTAATCATCACATTATTTTATTTATTTTAACTAATTAAACATTCTAAATAATGTTGTATAAAAATATGGGGCCTTATACTATCCTATGGTCCTGGGTACACAGGTGAGAGTCCTCACATAACTTTGCCCCACAAAAATGCATTTCACATCCCGAGTTATCAGCGATCCCTTCAGCACATGACTCGATAGTGGAACACATCATGTATTCCATTCGATCACTTACTTCGTCAAACCTACCTCCTCGGACTAACTAGTCCCATACATACACTTCACAGTAAAAGTAGCTGATCAAATGCCTCACGATGTCGAATTCATCGAAGTTTGGAACAACTCTAGCCATGCATAAGCCACCAAGAAATTCAAGTCGGTGCCAAGAACATTTCCAAGCCAAAATATTTTTTTTGTACCAAAAACATCTCATCCATGTCTTGTCTTGAAGTTTTCTCCAAAAAACCAAAGCAGTTGTGCATTTGCCTAAAAGCAATCAATTTGGTACCAAGTTGTTTCCATGGGCCATTCTACGTACAAAACTTGTAAATTCCTGCCACCAAGCAGACCTAAATTTTTCATGCCCATATCCCAAGTTAAGCTCTAGAGTCCATTAAGCAATTGACCACCAACTTTTTTGGTGCATTATCACCTATTTGTTTTCAACCCCTTCAAAGCATCATCATTTCTCGTCAAAACTTCATGCGACTGAAACCATAGCCTCCCTAGGCCTTAGCAAACATTTCACATCAATTTTATCACGTTTTAAACCACTTTTACTCATCAATTTGCGTTAATGATGACAAATCTTAAATCACTCTAAAACAAGTCAAAAACACAACAAATAAATATACACAAGTAATGTATGACATCCATTCATCATATACAAGCAATTCAAACACATTTCAAATATTTATATTGTACTAGATTTTTTTTCCAAAGTAGAAAATGACGATCTATTTAGTCTAACACCAAAAATCGAATCAAAATCAACATTTATCTTTATAAACCACTTTAAAAGTATTATCACGGTTAGTTCTAGGATTGGAAACGTTTTAACATTCAAAAACCACTTCAAAAATATCATTTTTTTTAATTATGTTGACAAGCATAGGAAAGCGAAAAGAATAAACCACTCACCTTGATCCAATATAGCATGAATATCAAGTCCAATCTAATGCTAAAACAATTCATTGATCCATCCTATATTAGCACAAAATCCCTTTAATCTTCTCTGCTAATTTTTATTAATGGCTCAATTTGGCTAATTAAAATGAATAAAATGAAGAAGTTTGGTCTAATTAGAACTAATGGATGTTTGGGAATATTTAGAAAAGAGAAAATATGGCTAATGACGACTGGAGTAGATTGTTAACCATAATTCTGAAACGAGTTAATGTGCCATATTAATCACTTCTTAATTACCCATTAATCTACCTAAAGATTGTCCAAACTTAAAACAGCTATAAATTCTAAGTGGTTAGTCCAAATCCTATTATGATCATTCTACAGAAAGAAAAACTATAACATCATTCATTTGGAAGATAGTTCGAACCCTAATTTGGCTTTTATCAAAAGCTATAAGACTTACAAGATTTCTTAAGGTCAAAACTATCCAATAAGAATTCTAAGGATAAAAAATGTAACTACTCATCATTATCCAAAGTTATAGTCTCGTATGACCCAATTTGGATTTTGAAATAATGTTTTACAATCTTCCAATTCGTAAAATTTGGGTCATTACACTCTCCCCCTTTTAGAAATTTCACCCCCAAAATCCTACATGCACACACTAGCAAGAAAGTAGAACCTATGCCTGCTCTAGCATGAAAAGCACCAAACTACTCTATACGATATCATAAGTGAAAGTGAATGGGATAAATAGAAAATCCTACCAAGTAAAGAGCTTAGGATAAGCAGTCCTCATGCTCTCCTTGGTCTGCTTCGTACTATCACCCCTCGCTTTCACTCCACCGAATGCTTACAAACTTCCTCGTCTTCCTCTTAGGCCGCTTCATGTTACATGCAACTATGCGAATAGGACTATGAGGTCTTGAAAATCCTGGTTCAACCATGTTATCATCTAGTTGATCTAATGCCATCATTCCCTATGGCTCTTGTAAGCCTTTCGAATATCCACTCATGGATAATAGGTCTCCATCGCTTACAATGTTCTTTAGCACACTCTATTGTCACACATTCCATTTCACATGCAATTTAGCCAGTTCATCGCCGTTTTGCTCAACTTTATGGGGGCTCTTCATCATCCTATTGATTATGACTCAAAGGTCACCATATCCTTCTCGAGTCCTTGATAGTCCATCAATATTTATCCTCATTTCCATTTGGGAACCCCTAGCAGTTGCACCAACCAACTAGGCTTTATTTGTGCAGATCCACTAAGTGGTAATCAACATACTTCAATCTTAACATCCTCTTTCATTCCTTCTCAATAAAATGTTCGTCCAAAACATTCTGTTGCCACTGGAATGTGTAATCAATCTTAAATGAAAACACTTCATAGTACCACTCAACTAATGTTAGGTTTAAACAGTCCATCCCCATACAAAGCATATTATCTTGGTTGAGTCCGTATCGCCTCATCTCCAAAGGCTCTACTCCAATCTTTATCTATCTTCTAGCTCGCTAACACTCCTTGCTCTAGCTCTTACCTCGATTGAAAATCATAGCTAGTAATATACTCAAATTGTATCTACATTAGGAACACCACTCCTATGCTGGTATGTCTCCTCAATACTTCTTGCGAAATCCTTGAGTGCATCATGCACTTCCTTTCAACTTGAAGACAATAAAATTACTCACGAACACTAGTATAAGACCACCTAGCTTTCAATACTCTACACCATTTGAAAGAATAATCCGCCCATCATATGAATACTATATGTACTCATCACCCTTATACACTCCTACTAATAGACCTTCCCTTCCATATGTCATTCTCTTGCACCTCAAATCCTCCTTGGTCTTTGAGTACCACCACTACATGTATGTAACAATGGTCGCTAGGCCGATACAGAACTCAATCTCTCTATGTGGCGATAGTCCAATCACCTCCAGGTGTTTTATAACGACCCGGAATTTTGGGCAATATCAATTTAATAATCTGTATTAATAACTAAATTGATTTGATAATTTTTCTTTATAATTTTAATTTAAATTAGTAAATTTAATCTTTTAAAAGTTAGTAAATTTATAATCTGGCAATATTGATCAATATCTTTCTAACAATTTAAAATGGATAAGATTTATTTTTCAAAGCTAATAAAATTTTATTCTATTTATAATATATATATTTGATATATATTGTGGATAGAAAGATCTTTTGTTTTAAATAAAAGATGAAGTTTCAAATTGTAATATATATGTATGTATATGTTATAATTTGATGTTGTTTGAAATTTAATTTAATCTGTTGATAATTTATATATGTATATTGTAATTTAAAGCTTTGTTTATCTTTTCAAAGGTTAATTTAGATTAATTTAATTGTTTTCAAAATATAAGATAATTATTTATTTTAAAACATGATAGTTTTAAAAAGGGGTTTAATAAAAGTTTTATTTTGTTTTCTTTTAAAATGCTAATAAAATACATGTATAAAGATTTCATACTTGTATATTTATTTAAAATTCAAAGTTTATTAACATAAAAACATTTCATAAATACCAATATCCATATTACATAGATATAAGATATAATTTTTTTTATAAGGTTTTAAAAACAATTTTTCAAAGATTTTAACACTTGTAACTTTTTAAAATATGCTTGAGACACTTGTTCAATTTATCAACAAGTGGCAACATTTCATTTTAATTTTTTAGTAAATGTTTTTAAGAAGAAAATTAGTTCTCTTTCACAAACATTTTTATTTCTTTATTTCATTTCTTAACTCAAATTAATGGCAACAAGAAATTACTCTTCAAAAACCTGAAAATTGAATTCAAAAATCCAAAACAAATCTGAAATGAAATCTTCAAAATCAAAAGCAAAGATCTTCTCAACAGTTTCAACATTTTTAAAACAAAATCTACAAAATAAAGTTCTACTTCAACCTGCAATCTGAATCAACCTGCATTTCAAAGAACTAAGTTCAACTGCAAGTTTGAAATCATCAATCGAAGCATGCAAAGGGATTTCAACAGCTAGCACTCAAAGCATATTTTTCAGATTTGATATTCAAGCCTGGAAGTAATAAAAACTGCTCCGCATATTATAATCTGGTGAGTAAATATTTTTTTAAAAGCAGATTAATCTTGTTTAACTTAAGTTCATGTGTGATGATTCATATAGTAGTTTAGTTTCAATTGTTTTGTGAAGAAGATTGCATGTTTGTATACAAAGAAGAGATGCATGTATGTGACTGTATAGGTATGCTCTGTTAAATTACAGGCTATGATCATTCAAATTCATTCACATCTCCCAAAACATTCATTATTTAGCTTTGATAATTTAATGAAATTTGTTTGTCAATGGATGATGGCTGTGTTTAATATCATTTCATGATTTTTATTTAAATAAATAAGTTAAAATTTAAGAATAACAGTAAATCTTTGATTTATGTCAGAAAATCAACAACCTTAATTGTTGTTTTGGATTGTATAAATAGGTTAGATGTTAGAAATGATGAATTTTAACATGCATTTCATAATTTTTAAAGTGATATTCAATTGGGAATTAAATGTTGAAGGGTTTTGGCAATTTGATCAATTGCCGATGATCAAACCCATGATTTGAGTTGAAATCTTGGGTGAAGCAAGCTTTTGTGTTGTGGAAGATGGGAAAAATGCAATTTAATTTTTCCAATGTCTGAATCGTTCGAATTTGATCGAATTAGGGTTTTAGAGTGGTTTTTGTATGGCTTTGCTGTCGAGATGATTGCGCCGTGAAAGTTGGACCGGAGGTGTTCGCTTTTGGGTAGAAGGTAGCCCGTGACGTGATGGTTCTGTGGTAGGGATGACGAAGTTCGTCAACGTCAAGTTTTTTGGCGATGTGGGGGTTTAGTGGTCGAAGTTCCTGTAGATTTTCGAACGTTTGGTCGAAATTCGATTCGATGATGTTTTGTTTGATCTGGGTTTGGGTTATTGCTCGCGTTTGATTTAGTGACTGTCGACGACGATCGCGACGAACCACGGCAGCCGGAGGCGGTCGCACATATGCACCGTGCACGTTTATGTGCACTAGTTTTTTTGGTTTGGGGAAGATGGGGTTTAGCTCGAAGATTTGCTCGCGTTTTTCTCTGGGTCGACTCGAAGTAGAGGGGAACTGGAGTGTCTCGGGGTAGCAATCGTGAATTTTCGATATTTGTCTCGGGTTATAGGTAGTTTGTTTTTAGTCAGTACTGTAAAAATTAAATGATGAAGTTGCAGCTTAGAACTTGTGTTTGAATTAATGGAAGTAAGTATTATATTGTAAACAAGTTTTATAAAGAAACAAAATCCTAAGTTAAACTTGTTGTTTGAAAAAAAATGTAAATCAAACTTTTAAAGTATTAATTGAATTTATTTTGAAATTTTAAATCGTTAAGAAGTTTGTATTTGAAAGAAATTATCTAAGTAGGTTTTGAATTTCAATTTGAAGAAGTGTTTTGAATTTTAATTTAAAAAAGAAGTGTTTAAATTTTAAGTATTAAATCAAAGTTTAAGTAATGTTTTAATAACTTAAGTTTTCAAATTATTTTGAAAATAAATAAGTTTAAAATTAGATAATTTGAAATGTTTTAAATTTGAAATTGATTTCTAAACGCTTTATCTTCAAGAAAGGTTATTATTTAAACCAAATTTAATAATCTGTCTTTGAGTTGATAAGATTTAATGTGATGACCCGGAATTTTTAAGCAAATTAAATTGGAATATTTAATGGATTTAAATATTCCATGGAATAATTTTAACTTGAATTTCAAATATCAATATGTATTGGGCAATTTAATTATTAAATTAAATAATTTAAAATTGGGTAAAATGTTGAATCTGGACTTTTAAGCCAGTTAAAAATAATTTAAAGATTTGTAAGATTCGTATTAATAATTTGAAGGCTTGTAAAATTTATCTTAATAACACTGAAAATAATAAAAGTTGTCAAATTGAAATTAACAGTGGTTTGATCAGTTTTAAAATTTTATACCATTTAAATTGGAATTAAAAATAGCCTTCCAAGGCACCGTCTCGGAATTCGACGAAACCAGTTCCATTGGATCCATAATATTGTATTATTATCGGATTTCAAATTTCGTAGCGTTGGAGTTGTTCTGTGATCGTATGGTAGATAAACGCACTAAAATTATATCGAAATTCTAATTAAGTAACTGGATCCAAAAAGCTATTTTCCCCATATGGTCGAGCTAGACCTCGAAGCGTGTTCAGATTAGCGATATAACGCTAGGGACACCGGTCATTGCATTTAGATATGGAGTTTGGGTTTAGAGTTTTGGACCACGGGATATTTTGGATATAAAAATATAATATTTCAAATCCTTTAGCCACCCTATAAGCAGACCTAACCTGTCTCTATCGTTAATCTTCTCTGAGAAGTCACCTTCCATCTATATACATCGCGTTTCCCTTCTCCTTATTCAGCCGAATCAAATCAATTTGAAAAAAATGTTTTCCCTTCCTCTCTTTTATTTCGAATTCATCCTCCTCATTTTCAAGTGCTAGTTCGCAACCCAGACCCAATCCACATTTAAATTCGAACCCTTTTCTCTGATTTCATAAGTTAAGCCATGCCCTCTTCTCATTTTAATTAGTCAACCACAGAACAAAATCGCGATCAAATATAGGGGCGGTTAGGGCTCGACTGCGACTGGTAGGCGACAGTGACTCCATCCCCAATCAACAGTGGTCAGCGAATTATCTTCGAATTGGCTTCAGTTCTCGCAGCAATTGGATCGACAGAGGCTTGATGTAGCTACATCGACAGTAATTTCTTCGATCTCGACTGTGCTAAGGCTCGACTGTGCAATGGCACGTCGTTGGGTTCGTCAGTGTCGCGAAGAATAGTCGCGTGTTGGTGTCGGCAGCTCGCAAGGGGGGAACGGGTTCGAGGTTAGGGTTCTACTCGAAGTGGGTTTTTCTCGATGCGATCAAATTGGAACGCGAGCGTAAGGGAAGCATAGTAATGTCGAACTCGAGCTAGGTGAAGGTCGATGATGACCTGAGTTCGTGATGCGTCAGAGAGGCCGAGTTTTTCTTCTTTCCTGTAAGGTATCAATTTGTTAAAATTAATTTAAATAAGCGTATTTAGATTTGAAATAGACAATATAATTAATATTCAGGCTTATTAGAGGGAGACAGAAATTGTATTTGGATGCGATTTTAAAGTTGCAGAAGGATTTTTTTTTTTTAAAATAAATAAAAATTCTATATATATACCTATGTCTATTTTTGTTTACTAGTCTATTTAATAATGATAATATAAATAATTTATTTGGATGAAAATTTATTAATTTAAATTAAATTAAGTTATTAATAGACTAATTTTTTTCTTCTTCTAATGATAATAAGGTATATGGTTAATTTAATTACGAAATGGAAATTTAATTATTCGATTTGGATCGGATAGTAATGGAAATCATCTAATGTTTATACAAGGTCGAAAAACCGTGAAATTAAGGTAAAGTTGAAGTGGATTGCAAATAATAGCAAAGGTGAGTTAATCTCACTTAGTTAATTTAAATTTAAATTTAGATGGTTAAATTTAAATAATTGTTTGAATGGTTGAAATTGATTGATGTGCTATAGTATGGTATATTCTGGAATTGGCATATTATTGTGCTAACGTCTGTGGATGCAGGGAAAACAGGTTGGAGGGATCCAACTGGACCCCTCAACACTTATTATTTAATATTCTCTGTTGTGATTACTTGATATTCTATGATGAGCATATTGGAATATTGAATGTTATGATTTGATTGGATATATTTGGGTATAATGAATTACCAAAAATATATAAATTGGGTTTTGGAAAGAAAATAAAGAAAGTAAAGTTGTAAATTGTTAACTCCTATTATTGCCGCGACCTAAAAGTAAGCGACCTAACTGAAGACGCGACCTAGTGACCCAAGAGATGAAACGATTTAGCGGCCTAATTAGTGAAGCGACCTAGCGATCTAAAGAAGGTTACGACCTAGCGGAACCCAGCGACCTAAGAGTAGCTGCGACCTAAAGTGTTGCGACCTAAGATTGTCTCGACCTAAAGGCAGCAGCGACCCAAAAAGGCCGCGACCTAAAAGTGAGTGCGACCTAAAGATGGACTCGACATATGGAACTCCGCGACTTAACTATCCACCGGCCTAAGAAGCTCCGCGACCTAAGGAAGGTCGCGACCTAAGGGACTCAGCGACTTAAGATTAACTATGGCTGCAGGAAAGTACTCACGACCTAGGTTAGGTCGCTAACGACCTAAATACCAGAATACAGAAGACTATGCAATGCCACAGGGGGATAGGTCGCTCACGACCTAGGACTTCTGCAAATCAGCATGCGTGAGGAAGGAGGGGCCAATACTCTTCAGGTCGACTACAACCTTACTTAGGTCGGTCACGACCTACGACCTTACTTAGGTCGGTCACGACCTACGACCTTATTCTGAAAAATGCCTATAAATATGATCCTAACTCCAACTAGAAAAGGACTTTGGCTCATTCTCCTCAAGCACCGTTACTCTGCTGCATTCCAAACCAATCCAACACTTAAAGCTCTCAAGACACGAAGAACGCTACAAACAACTTCGAGAAAAGATCACACACATCCAACATGGATTTGAAGACTCTAATCTCCATTGAAGTTTAGGCTACTTGTTCTAAGTGACTTGTAATCCAAAGTGTATTGTACTTGGAAAGAATTGTATCAACTTGTAACGAGATCATCAATAAAAGTACTTAAAGTGGACGTAGGCTATACCCTTAAGCCGAACCACTATAAAATTGTTGTTGTTTACTGCTTTTCCGCTATTATCTGCTTGTAATCTGTTCCCGAGTTATCGGGTGGTGCTTTCACAACTATAAATCATACACCGGGGTGTTAGCGTTCAAATTTTAGCGTTAACATTTTTTGGTGCTTTCACTGAGAACTGAACTCAGGCGAGTTATCATCATTGCTTCACAGAGGTTTGTAGAGAGAATTTCCTTGAAAACCAGAAGTCTATCCGAGGTTATGGCTCCTGGAAGGAAGAGTAGATCTGTCAGATCTGGGAATATTCAAGAGGGAACCTCCGTTTCCCCTATATCGAATCAAGCCACTCCAGCTGTCGGAGTTACAAAGGCAGAGCTGGATGCTGCAATTTTAGGGCTGAACCAACAAATCAATGCCCAAAATGCACAATTTGAGGCTCAGAATGCCCAGAATGCCCTAATTCTGAATAGGTTGAACGATTTGCTTGGGGCAAACCGCCAACCGGCAGATAATGAAAGGAATTTGGCTGGAAACATTCGTGATGCTGAAGAAAGAAATGCTCCTGAAAGAGCCGCTAGCCCCTTTGAACGAACACTTCCAGAGGTTGGTGGATCTAGAAATCGACATGATGAGGAGTATCTTTCAAGAATGGTCTGACAAATTATGAAAGAAAGTATGCAGAGGGTTGAAGACGAGAAAGAATGGGGTTTCGCCCTAAGTAAAACTCCTTTTACCGAGAAAATCTCAAAGGCTGAATTCCCAAGGAAGTTTGTCCCACCAACCATTCCAGCTTACAAGGGGACGAGTGATCCGAACGAATTCTTATACAAGTATGATTGGCACATGACTGGTGCCAGAGCCTCTGATGAAATAAAGTGCCGATATTTTCCTGTGTATCTCGAAGGTGTAGCTCTGCTTTGGTTCACCAAACTTCCAGTCCGATCTATCGATCAGTTTTCTGACTTAACCCGGAAGTTCAAGGAGCAGTTCAGACTATACGCCTCAAAAGCTAAGGATATCATGTCACTGTCAAGTTTGGAACAGAATCCAGGGGAAACTATCAGATCTTTCTTAACCCGCTTTAATATAGCGCTAGCTGAGGTGGACAATGCAGAACCGCGAATGATATTGACTTATCTGATGAAGGGTATTGACAAGTCGAGCGAGTTTGGAAAATGGCTAAACATGAAAGAACCAAATTCCCTTGAAAAGTTCTATAAAAAAGCAGATGAATTCATACGCTTAGAAAGCCGTCCCGTACCGGTAAAGGCAGTGTTGGAAAAAGCCGAAGATAACACTGTTGTTCCACGCAAGAATGAATCTGTAGGGCAAAAAAGGGAAAATAACAATGGGAAGAAACAGAGTAATCTGAAGAAGCCCCGATCCTTCAAGCCATCAGAATATACTCCTTTATCAGATACGCTGGAGCGTATCTACCTTGCCACTAAAGATTCTATTGACTTTCCTAAACCTCCTCCTCTAAGGACCGGGAAAAAGGCTATACAGAGTGGGAAGTTCTGCCGCTTCCATAATCAACCCGGTCATGAAACCGACGAGTGCCGACAGTTGAAAAATCTGATTGAAGAGTTGCTAAGGGAAAACAAACTGCAGCAATTTGTGAAAAAGAATAGCAACAATCCTGCTTCATCTAGTCAGGGGCAGCAGGCTCCTACTCATCAGCCTAGGACGATTGAGAAGGCTTCAGGACATGAATCTGGAAGGCCTATTATCAATGTCATTACAGGAGGAGCTCACCCAGCAGGCAGAAGCTGGGGTGAGATGGAAAGGTATACCCAAGCTTTAAAGTATGTACCGACCGAGGAAGATGTATTTGTTTTGGAAGGTGCTACGCCCTTGAAGCAACGAAGAACTCTTGATGATGATATTGTATTCAAAGCTAGGGATTCCGCAGGTATTGAAGCTCCTACCTTGGATCCCTTAGTCATCTCGGCTGGTATCGGGCCAGCTATTGTCAGAAGAGTTCTCATTGATTGTGGCGCATCCTGCAATATCCTCTTCAAGAAAACATTCGACCAAATGAAGATCCCTATGGCTGATGTGCAAGCTTCATCGCATAAAACTACTGGCTTCACTGGGGAGCCAAAACAGCCAGTAGGAACCATTGATTTGTTTGTGGAACTTGGAGAAGGGGAGAGAAAAATGGTCCGCAAGCAAACTTTTGTGATTGTCAACGAATTTTCTGCTTACAATGCTTTCCTTGGTCGTCCAACTCTAGCAGCGTTCAAAGCTGTTCTTGCCCCGTGGTGCCTCACCATTAAATTCCCTACAGACAATGGAGTAGGAGTTATAAAAGGGGATCAAAATGCTGGGCGAGAGTGTTATCTGACAGAGCTACGAGAAACCAGAAAAAGAGAGATGGGAAAGAATGCGGCAGCCCCAGTCCGCATCAAAGAACCAGCCTTGTAGCAATTACAGGGCGGACCCTGCACTGGCGAGCACAGCGGAGCAAGGAAAGAGATGGACCCTAGAAAAGTCAGTGCAGGGGAAAATAGAGTGGTACCGGTGGAAACGACAATTCCAATACCTGTTGACCCAAAGGACCCAAACAAAGTGTTGAATGTGGGTTCACAACTTAATGCGTCAATTCAGAATATCTTAATATCTTTTTTAAAGGCAAATCTGGATGTTTTTGCTTGGACTCATGCCGATATGTGCGGAATATCCCCAGAAGTTGCAGTGCATGCTCTAAATATTGATCCAAAATTTACACCTGTGAAGCAGAAAAGGAGAACTCAAGGTCCAGAAAGGTCAGCGGCATTAAAAGAAGAAGTTGATCGACTCATGGAGAATAATTTTATCAAAGAATCTACCTATCCGAATTGGGTTTCAAATCCAGTGCTGGTTAAGAAAGCCAACGGAAAATGGAGAGTATGCATCGATTTTTCAGATCTAAACAAGGCCTGCCCCAAAGACTGCTTCCCATTACCCAGAATCGACCAACTGGTAGACGGAACAGCGGGACACGAATTGTTATCTTTTATGGATGCTTACTCCGGATATAACCAGATCATGATGCATGAGCTAGATCAGGAGGACACGAGCTTTGTCACCGACACTGGTCTTTACTGCTACAGAGTTATGCCCTTCGGGTTGAAGAATGCAGGGGCGACATACCAAAGACTCGTTAATGCTATCTTCAAACCACAACTGGGCAAGACCATGGAAGTCTACGTCGATGACATGTTAGTAAAGTCTAAGAAAGCGGTGGATCACATAGAACACTTAGCAGACATGTTCGCAGTCCTCCGAAGATACGGAATGAAGCTCAATCCTTTAAAATGTTCATTTGGAGTGGAATCCGGCAAGTTTTTAGGTTTCATCGTGAGCGCTAGGGGTATTGAGGCCAGTCCAGCTCAAATTACTGCATTGAAAGAAGTCAAAGCCCCTAGAACAAAGAAGGAATTGCAAAGCCTCAATGGAAAAGTCGCCGCCTAGAGTCGGTTCATTTCCAAAGCCATAGATAAATGCATCCCATTCTTTGACGCCCTAAAGAAAGGAAAGAAAAACTTCGATTGGACTCCCGAATGCCAAAAAGCCTTCGATGAATTGATTCGCCATATGGAGACGCCTCCAATACTTTCTAGGCCTGGCGATGGCGAGGATCTTCTTATATACTTGGCAATATCATCTCATGCTTTAAGTGCAGCGCTGATACGGGAAGACAAAAGGATTCAACATCCAGTTTACTATATCAGCAAAAGACTCACTGGGGCAGAGATGAATTACTCTAAGTTGGAAAAACTCGCCTATTGCTTACTAATTGCGTCCAGGAAGTTGAGGCAATATTTTCAAGCTCATCCCATCAGAGTCCTCACTGATCAACCTTTAAAGCAAGTCCTGTTTCGCCCTGAAACTTCGGGTCGTCTTCTAAAATGGAACATTGAACTCAGTCAGTATGACATCACTTATCATCCCCGAAAAGCAATCAATGGACAAGCTTTAGCAGATTTCATTGCAGAATTCACAGATAAGGGTAACAGTGAGGAGGAAACAGTCGACGATTCCCCAATCCAATGGAAGTTATATGTCGATGGTGCGAAAAACGACTACTGTTCTGGAGCCGGAGTCGTACTTGAGACCCCAGAAGGCCGATCATTATGCTATGCACTAAGATTGGAATTTCCTTCAACAAACAACGAAGCAGAATACGAAGCCCTAATCACTGGTTTAAGGATTGCTAAAGAATTAAACATCCGAGCGTTACAGATATTCAGTGATTCTCAGCTTATTGTATGCCAAGTCAAAAAGGAATTCCAAGCAAAAGGGGGGAATCTGCCCGCCTACTTGTCAAAGGCTTGGGAGCTCCTGGATGATTTCGATCATTACATGATAAGTCACATTCCTCGAGAGGAAAACACGAAAGAAGATTCTCTTGCAAAGTATTCTAGCACAGGTGAAGCTCAATTTCTGGGGCTAACTCCAGTGGAAGTCTTGTCGACTCCTAGCATTGATGAGATGGACATTGATTGGATCATGAGCATGTCTCAAGAGCAAGAATCATGGATGGCTCCGATAACAGAATACCTGCTCAATGGATCCTTACCAGGGAACTCAAAAGAACGACAAAAGCTACTGAGAAAAGCCTCTCGATACATAATCCAGGATGGCCGATTATACAGACGGGGATTCTCAATGCCATTACTTCGATGTGTATCCAGGGAAGAGGCTAAAGCAATCCTAGCAGAGTTACACGGAGGAGAATGTGGTGATCATTCAGGTGGCCAAACATTAGCAAAGAAAATTCTCCGATACGGATATTTTTGGCCAGAAATTAATCGAGATGCAGCAGAGTATTCCCGAAAATATGACAGATGCCAAAGATTCGCCAAAATTCCTAGAGCTCCTTCCACTGAACTCACACAGATGGTCAGTCCATGGCCGTTTGCAATATGGGGAATAGACCTTGTAGGACCGTTGCCAACTGCCAAATCTGGAATTAAATACGCCATTGTTGCTGTAGATTATTTTACTAAGTGGGCAGAAGCTGAACCACTGGCTACTATCACCTCAAAGAAGATGATAAGTTTTGTGACTAAAAACATCATTTGCAGATACGGTGTGCCTCAAAAAATAATTACAGACAATGGAACTCAGTTTGAAAGTGAAGAATTCCAAGATTTTTGCAAACGATTCAAAATCCGGAAAAGCTTCTCAGCAGTGGCTCATCCGCAGGCAAACGGGCAAGTGGAAGCCGTGAACAAAATTATTAAGTCAACCATCAAGAAGCAACTTGAAAGAGCAAAAGGTGGTTGGGTCGATAAGCTACCATTGGCACTATGGGCATACAGAACCACTCACAAAACTGCGACTGGGCACACCCCGTTTTCATTGGCATACGGGTCAGAGGCAATGATTTCGGTAGAAATAGAGGTCCCTTCACACAGAAGAATCCATTTCAATCAAGCAGAAAACAAAAAACTACAGCTTGAAGCGCTAGATCTCCTTGATGAAAAAAGAGACGAGGCTAATCTCAGAATTGCAGCTCATCAGCAAAGAATAGCCAGACATTTCAATTCCAAAGTTCGCCAACGCAGCTTTGAGATTGGAGACCTAGTCCTGAAGAGAATTATGACAGCGACAGGTGTGTTTGGGCCAAATTGGGAAGGACCATATGTCATAGGTCAGAAGCTTCTTGACGGCACATTCAAACTCACCACTGTTGAAGGAGATCAAATTCCAAGGGCTTGGAACAGCAACCATTTGCGTCCATACTATACTTGAAAATTTTGTTGAAATATTGTAAAAAGAATTATGAATGTATGAATCTTGTAATTGAAGGCAATTGTAAAACTGATGCAAGTAAATAATGAAAGAATATAAAGTGGATGTAGGCCCAATTTCCTGGCCGAACCACTATAAATCTTGTGTTCCTTATTATTATTACATGTTTGCTTTATTTTCGATATAAAAAGTACATAGAATGTATTGCTGAAATGTCGATTTAAATTTTTGCAGACAATGGAAGTGAAACTTGCACATAAAAAGACCAAGTGATTCTCGCCAAATTTCAAGTCACAAAAGCCCCGAATTCAAATCCTAGATAGGAAGTACTTCAATTGAATGGCCTATGATTTCGACAGAAACGGGTCTTTGCTAATAAATTGAGATCGTTTGAACAAACAAACATTCAATTAAGAAGCTAGTGCTCGTTCTCACGAAATTGCTTGACAATGAAGCACACTTCCTTGGATTAAACAAGTTACTTGTGAAAAAAGGGAATGAAAGCTAAAAAAAAGAAAAAAAGAAAAAAGCAGAGGATCATTGAAAAGGCATAAGCAAGTGGACAGAGGAACAACCAAAGCCATCATCGGCAGCATAAGTCCTCTCCGGAGGCACAACTCTTCGGAGGATAAAGACCTCTAATGGGTCATACGCCACAAAAAAGAAAGTTCTCTACTCAACAAAAAAGATTGGAGGAGTCATGACCCTCCAACCATGAGAGAGTAACTTCCAGGCGATGAAAACCCTCTCTGAGGCACATTTCACCAGGAGTTGAAGTGTTACGACCGCTCTTCGGAATTTCACTTCACCAGAGTTGAAATGCAAACAAAATAAAGACCTCTTCGGAGGCACATTTCACCAGGAGTTGAAGTGTTACGACCGCTCTTCGGAATTTCACTTCACCAAAGTTGAAATGCAAACAAAATAAAGACCTCTTCGAAGGCACATTTCACCAGGAGTTGAAGTGTTACGACCGCTCTTCGGAATTTCACTTCACCAGAGTTGAAATGCAAACAAAATAAAGACCTCTTCGGAGGCACATTTCACCAGGAGTTGAAGTGTAACAACCGCTCTTCGGAATTTCACTTCACCAAAGTTGAAATGCAAAACAAAAGAAAGACCTTCCTGGAAGTCCACGTTTCACCGAGATTGAAATAAAACTTCCAAGTGTTGAAACGTGAAAAGGCTTTCTTCGAAGGCACAACTCTTTGGAGGTACACATTTCACCAAGATTGAAATAAAACTTCCAAGTGTTGAAATGTGAAAAAAATCCCTCCTCAGAGGTACTACCCCCCCTTCCGGAGGCATAATCAAGAAGAAAGACCTCTTCGGAAGCCCACGTTTCACCGAGATTGAAATAAAACTTCCAAGTGTTGAAACGTGAAAAGGCTTTCTGCAAAGGCACAACTCTTTGGAAGTACACGTTTCACCAAGATTGAAATAAAACTTCCAAGCGTTGAAACGTGAAAAAATCCCTCCTCAGAGGTACAAATTTCTATTTAAAAGAAAAATCCTCATCAAGAGCATACTTTAACTTTCGAAGGAAGAGTGATTTACCTATTCTAAAAAAAAAGGGGAAAGAAAGTTAAAGTACATTCAGAGGTCCGCTTTACCACATAGAAGAATTCACTTGGCAAAATGTGTACATACGCAAAAGGAAAAAGTGACTTCTTCGAAGGGCAAAGCATAAAAACTTATATGAAAGGAGTTGTACTCTATGAAAAATCTTTTCACGAATGAAATAATCATTCTACAGAAAATAAGAGTGCAAGTCCCCTCGAAGTATAGAAAATTGCAGTAAGCTTATGATATGGGGGCAGCATGGTATAGTTGTATACGATATGATATAGCTACATCGGTAAAGTACGCTCAAACAACATACCATAAGCTCACTGCAATGTCATATAAATAAACTTGTGCAAAAATGAATAATAAATGCATTCTCAAATTCAAACAGGAGTTTGTACAAAGAAAGAGGAATCATTTTATTCAACATTACTTTATATACAGGTACAAGTTTTAACAAAAGAAAAGCGGGGGGCCGATACCCGCACAATTCTCGACCAATACATGCAAAAGACGAGAAGCTAAAAGCTAAAGTCTTTATTTCTTCTTGCCACCCTTGGACCCTTTGCCTGGCCGAATGATTAGTTTTTCAGGTCTATCTATAGGCATAAGGGAAGAAGGAGAGGGGGGTGCAACCGGTGCGACTTCCGGTTCCTCTTCAGTAGTGATGATTTTCTTCCCCCTCCTCTTCGATGTTGCGTGCTTCTTTCTTCTCTTCGAAGAAGACTCACTCCCTGGAGTAACAAGAGCGGACAAAACTACGTCATCAGAGGGAGTCCGCTCCGGAGAGATCTCGCCTCCTTCAAGTCCCTCGTCCTTCTGCTCTTGCGAAGCGATAGGGTCATCCAAGCCATGAAGAGCCTCAATCTGTTCCTCTTGTGACCCGGGTTGTGAAGCAGAAGGAGGAGTCACCTGAAGAGACGGAGAAGGGATAACCGGAGGAAGTGAAGTCTGCACAACACTTGGCGTTTCAACTGCAGAAGAAGAGAAATTAAAAATATTAGTATCTCCCCGAAAGAAGGGAGATATGGGTTCGTCGAGATTCAAGAAGTAATCGAGAAGCTCATCAAACTTTTGAGGAGTAAGCAAGCGATCCACCTGAATCGGATCAATATCAAAATTACCTGAAGATCTTTGCTTCGTAAGTTCAATCTCATAATTCTGAGCCCCGATATCCTCCAAAGCCTCATCATCAGGAGGGGTGATTACCCCGGTTCTTATAAGAGGCGGCAAATGAGCACTAGAGCCAGTAATGTCCACTTCGGGAGAAACTAAAGGACGTTCAGAAGTGGTAGGCGGTATTTCTTTCTCAGAACGTTCCCCTTCCGCCATTCCGGCCCGTACCTTGGCGAGTTGCTCTTTTCCCTTGGCAAGAGCGGCGCGGGCATCATCATCGAGATAATGCTCTTCAAGAGCTGTCTCAGCGTAGCCAGCACCTTTACCACCTAGCATATCAAGTGCTGCCTCCCAGACTTCAGCTAATGTAATTTCGTATTTAGGGCCTAGAAAGGCAAGGCTGCCATGCCCCAGAATGCTGTGCAGATAAAAATCAAATAATGTGGAGCTAATATCAGCTTTGGTTGCTTGATGGGCCTCTTCGGCCGCGAGTTTACCAGCAACAGCCTCGTCACGCTCCGTTTCGGCTATAGCAAGTCGAGCTCTCAGCATCTCTATCTCCAAGCTTTGAGAACCGGCCTGTTCTCGCAGCTGTAAAGTTTCAGCACGATATTCTTCTATGACCTTCTCTTGGTGTGTAAGCTTATCTTCGACTGCCCTTTGACTGGCATGCGCATCTCGTACTTGTTGCTGAAGCATGCTCTCCTTTTGAGAATGGAAAGTAGATGAAGTAGCTAATTCTTCCTTAAGCTTTTCTACTTCCGCTTCCAACTTTTCATTATAGGAAGCAATATTTCTCATTTCGGCGTCATGCTGTTCGAGAGTCTTCTGCCACTCAGCCTTATCGTTCTCCATTGTGAGCATGGCCTCGAGATTGGCTTGGTTAACCCTCTGAAGCTCGTCGACAAGTTTTTGCCAGTTCGACATTCTTTCAATATCGGTCCTGACAGTATCAAGATTTCGCAGCATAGCCGGTTTGTCGAGAGGAACCAAGTCGAGATCAAATCGAACCCCTCTCAAGCACCACTGAGGAAATCGACTTTGAAGAGTGGGAGGACCTCGCCCGACTTGGTATGCGGGCCGGTTGATGATTGCTTGAATGTCGGAGCGAACGGGAGCAGGAGATTGAGCAGAAACATGTTCAGAAGCTGTCGGCATTGTTTCTTCGGTAAGTCTAGCCCGCTTGCTAGAAGAATCGTCTATGTGACCTTTACCTCTCTCATCGTGAGCTTTTCTCTTTTGAGTATCATCATCTCTGTGGGGAGGGTCATGTCTTTCTTGTTCCCTTCGGTGACGTTCTTCATATGCCCGTCTCTCGTCGGCTTTCCTGATGGCCCTCTCTTCATCCGATTCTCTGTAAGAAGGGAGGTAACGCCTGTAATCATACTGGCTACGCCTCCCGTAGCGTTGGAAATCATCATAGTACGAGCCGCTGCGCCCCATAGGAGAATCTGGAATAAAAATAATAAGCTTTAGAAATCTTTAAAGTGCAAGAAGATAAGTGCGTAGAAGTGATGAGAAATCCGAAGTGTCGTGTAACGTGTAAACTACACGCATCGAGTTACAAACCACTCTGTGGAATAGAGGTAGTGACAACTTGAGTAGGAGGAGTTGACATTTGTTGTAAAGAAGATGTCGCCTCGATTACAGAAGAGATAGTTTTGGAGACATCATCTTTGAAAAGTTCTTGAGAAGTCACAATTAAATCACTCAACCCCCCGAAAACATCATCACCATCATGTTTTTTGGGACTTGCTTTCTTGACTCCTTCGTTAGTATATTTTTCGGAAGATCGTGGAGGTTCTTCCTCTTCGATAACTGGGGCAAGTACAGACTTGTCAGATGGCCCTGCAACATCTTTCGGAATTGAACACTTTACTAGTGAAGTTTCTATAGAGGTTCCTCCCTGCAAGTGCTCTTTAGTGGAGACCGGGGCATCAGGAGTGTTCGTCGGAGAATCAGGAACCTCCGTTGGAACTTCATGTATTTGAGTGGAACGAGAAGGATGTAGAAGCTCAAACTGATGAAGAAGTTCTTCTGTCAATAGAAATTTTGCGCTTCTTTCTTCAGCAGCCACAGTGCTTAGCCTTTTAAAAACTGACCTATGGCTGGAATCTCTAGAAGGAGGAGGAAGTGCTGTAAAAATAAGGAATGGAATCAGCATCTAGCAATACGAACCAGGTAAAACTTAGAATAAAATTAAGGAAAGAAGAGGAAAAAGATCTCACTTCCTACTCTCCAGTCTGCGTAAAATTCTGCGGGGCAACGAATGTAGAAGTATTGATTCAGGAAACCATGTGCACTCTCCGGCAAATCCAAAATAAGTTTGCGGTTCCTCGCACCTCTTAAAAGTACAATTGAAGGGTGGTCCTTGTTCTTCGCAAAAGTGCACAAGTAGCAGATTTCCTCAAAACTCGGAAGACGGTCAAGAGTCCTCCTGAATAGAACGCACAATCCCATCAAAATAGCATAGCCATTGGGGTGCAGCTGGAAAGGAGAGATCGTCAGTCGAAGGAGGATTTGTCGAAGAAATTCATTAAAAGGAGGAATTGCTCCACTTAAGCACATTTGTCGATTAATGGCAACAAAACCGTAAGGTGGTCTATCAGCAAAGTCATTTGGTCCAGGGAGTAAAACTTCTGCCTCGGCAATGCCAAATTGAACGCATAATTGATTAAGCGCCCGCTGTTTCAAAAGGGTAGGAGTTCTTTCCGGAGGATTCTCTAGTGGAATAGCAATCGGGAAAACCCCTTCGGCGTGTTCTATCATCTCTTCTTGTTGAGACGTCATTCTACATAAGCGACTGGATGTTCAGATGAGAAGGTGCACGTTTCCTAAAAAGTGTGAAGTGTTGTGCAGAACTAAAAAAAAAAGAGGAGAAAGCAAACATAACTGAAATCAAACTAGTTGACAATTAGTCGACTATGAGATTTCAGGACTTGTTAATATAAAGCTCAAGTGTAGTGTTAATGCGAACGAATCAACTTTAACTGGATATTTTAGTTTTGCTTTAACACTTCACTTGAATTCATTGGTTCACAGCATTTCATTCACACAGTTCATTTAAGTTGATTACTCTTTATCGACTAATCTGTCATTCGATGTGGGCAGTCAATGGCAGTATATTCGTCCCAGTTTTCTGCAAATATTATGTTTAACAGGTTATTAGCATTAGAGATAACCTATAACAAAGTGCAACAGAATTCAAGTTCAAACAATTCAACCAAGTCTTCACAGAATTTCACAAGTCTTAGGTCGTCCAGCGACCTAGCATAGGTCGGGCTTCATTAGGTCGCACTATGCAAGTTAAAAGGTTCAAGGCAGTACAAACTTTCCAAGTCCTAACTCGGCCGCGACCTAAAGCCTATGCCGTAAAGTATAGGTCTTTGATATATTAAGTCGCTGTGCAGTCATTCAAGAATGATAGGTCGCTAAGTTGTTAAGTCGTCCTGTTCAAAGTGCATGTGCAAATTCGCCAAGTCCTAGGTCGTTCAAATCCCAACGCGACCTAAGAATTAAGTCGTGAATTTGAAAGTCCTCAAGCTTCCCTTAGGTCGTAAGTTATCTTAGGATGCTCAGGTTTACTAGGTCGCTGACTTCTTATCCACGCTAAAGCACATCAGACCCAGTAACCCGTTAACACTAATAGCGCAGAATCCCTCATTCTAATCGTGAATATCATCGTCTTTTCATACCACCAAGTCATTCGAAAAACGACTCCATATATCTCTGATCTAGACCTAACTCACTGTCGTGCGTTCGAGAATCACAACAACAACAATGGCCAGTGACAAACAGGAATCGATCACAATGCAACTCAAAGTGAAGCACGACGTACAAAATCGAGTTGGGGTTAAGAGGTTAGAATTCGTGGTTCGATGGTGATTATGGAATGAATGAAGATCGAAGATGCTTACGTGATTTGATAGCAAGAATGAATTGCTGAATGATTTGCTTGAGTTCGTCTTTGAAATCGCGGAATTCTGTTAATGGCAGAGCAAGAAATTGAAGCAGTTAGATAATGAAGAAGAAGCGACCTAGCAGTTTATATGGAGCTGAAAGAAGAAGGCGAGTAGACACGCGAGTTAGCATATGTTTTAGGTCGCTCACGACCTAGCAAAGATAAGTCGAAGCATGCGACCTATGACATAGGCCTATACTTCGAGGGGCAGATGTTAACTCCTATTATTGCCGCGACCTAAAAGTAAGCGACCTAACTGAAGACGCGACCTAGTGACCCAAGAGATGAAACGATTTAGCGGCCTAATTAGTGAAGCGACCTAGCGATCTAAAGAAGGTTACGACCTAGTGGAACCCAGCGACCTAAGAGTAGCTGCGACCTAAAGTGTTGCGACCTAAGATTGTCTCGACCTAAAGGCAGCAGCGACCCAAAAAGGCCGCAACCTAAAAGTGAGTGCGACCTGAAGATGGACTCGACCTATGGAACTCCGCGACTTAACTATCCACCGGCCTAAGAAGCTCCGCGACCTAAGGAAGGTCGCGACCTAAGGGACTCAGTGACTTAAGATTAACTATGGCTGCAGGAAAGTACTCACGACCTAGGTTAGGTCGCTAATGACCTAAATACCAGAATACAGAAGACTATGCAATGCCACAGGGGGATAGGTCGCTCACGACCTAGGACTTGTGCAAATCAGCATGCGTGAGGAAGGAGGGGCCAATACTCTTCAGGTCGACTACAACCTTACTTAGGTCGGTCACGACCTACGACCTTACTTAGGTCGGTCACGACCTACGACCTTATTCTGAAAAATGCCTATAAATATGATCCTAACTCCAACTAGAAAAGGACTTTGGCTCATTCTCCTCAAGCACCGTTACTCTGCTGCATTCCAAACCAATCCAACACTTAAAGCTCTCAAGACACGAAGAACGCTACAAACAACTTCGAGAAAAGATCACACACATCCAACATGGATTTGAAGACTCTAATCTCCATTGAAGTTTAGGCTACTTGTTCTAAGTGACTTGTAATCCAAAGTGTATTGTACTTGGAAAGAATTGTATCAACTTGTAACGAGATCATCAATAAAAGTACTTAAAGTGGACGTAGGCTATACCCTTAAGCCGAACCACTATAAAATTGTTGTTGTTTACTGCTTTTCCGCTATTATCTGCTTGTAATCTGTTCCCGAGTTATCGAGTGGTGCTTTCACAACTATAACTCATACACCGGGGTGTTAGCGTTCAAATTTTAGCGTTAACATAAATGAAATAATCTTAGAAAATTTAATAAAATTAGAATGAATTGAAAAATAAATAGAAGTATGTTAAATACTAATAAATAACTTCAAGTATGAAAAGAAAGGGGGTTGAATAAACAGTAATTAATGAATTGAAAATCAAGTGATATTATTTTAAAGGAATAAAGAATTATTTTAAAACTTAAATTTTAGATTTATCTAAAGGAATAAGAAGTAAATTGGGAAATCTAAATTGGTATTTCAATTAAAAGTATTTTAAATCATAATTAAGGAATAAATCTGAAATTAAAGGATTTTGGAATAAATGAAGTAAATTGGAAATCAATTTGGAAATTGATTAAGTATTTGAAATTGGATATTTGGAAGAATAAATTCAAGGTAGGAATTTATTAAAGGAATGAGAATTTGTTTAAAAATAAATGGTGGTTTATTTTTGAGAGATGTGAAAGAGAAGAGTGTTTCCCTGGATAGCCAAGTATGGTTTTCAAAGAAATTTTAAAAATAAATTAAAGGTATTAATATTGTTTTAAAAGTCATGTTTTGGAAAGTTATTATTTCTAAATGTTAATTTTTAAAGTAAGTATATTTTTCCCAAATCTATTATTGTAATAACTATATAAGGTAACTTGGTATTGTGCTTAAAAGAGGAAATTTAGTTTATATTTTATAAAGTGTTTTATATAAACATTCTTAAAGTATATATATTTGAATAAATTATTTAAAGTAGTTTTTAATTTTTAATGTTATAAAGTATATTTTATAAAAAGTGCTTTTAAATTATTTAAACCTTAAGTGTTTTGTACTTGGTGTTCCAGTGGAAATAGAAATACTGGGAATTTATTCTGAGAAAAGAAGATAGTTTTGAAACTGTTTCCAAAGGAATTTGAAAGGTAAAAATATATCTTGTGAAGATATTCTTGAGATAAATAAATAATTTGGAAAATTATTTATCGTTTGATGGATGTTTGTGCATATTAATTGATAGTTAAATAACCGACTATCAATATTGGCCAAATGCGTTGATCGTTTCGAAGAGACCGTGATCGAGATTTATTTCTCGAAAACCACTTCGATCCGGTTTATACGTTTCGTGAAACGTGTTCGGAGTCGAAGATGGAGCAGTGAAGTGTAAGGGCTGGTCGCTACTAATCCTGAGGATATTTCCAAAATGGATGTAGTAGGAATAGCGCCTTCGGTTCCGTTCGAACCCGGGATGGACTTGTATGGATGAATGCTTGCGAAACATCGTCAGGGAGACGATGGGCATTTTAAGAGATATGTTCTTTAAAGGTAACGTTTAGCCTCAAGCCTCATCAAATGGGAATGACTGAAAATCAGGGGTTATGCAGTAAGGCTAGGTGGGTAGCACCCAAGCAGGGTGAGGTCATCCCAGTCTAGATGTCCCTTTTTATTTCGGCTTAGTGGGCGGTTGCCGATCCCAACCGCGAGGTGATCTCACTCGGGATTATCCAGTAAGGGGTAGTCCCGACGTTGTGTTGTAGGGGAGCGGGCGTACTCCTCGGTACATTGATCTAGGCCTCGTACTGTAGCAGGTGGTACCCCAGTGCCTAGTCATTAGTTGGAAATCCATTCTCCCTATGAGCCTTGTACGAGTTTTGTTTGTATTACCCACTCTGTGGCTAGTAACTGGAATTTAATCATGTAACAATTTCGGCTATTCTATATGTATTTGTAGATAGACCCTATTATAATATCAGAGGATTTCTATAAAAATTGTTTTAGCTACCGTAAGGTAAAAACCCGACATGTTTATTTGTGGCGTGGTCTTATGAGATGCTTTTTTTTTTCAAAGAATTTTTGAAACTTTAATAATCAATTGGGTGTGATTTTCTCACGCTGGTATCCCAGACTGACTCGGGTGTTATTTAACTGTAATGCTCGGGTCAGACCGAGTATTATAGAATACAGGATATGATGCTGTGGAGCTCAGGAAACGAGTTGGATGTCGATACGTATTCTCGTACTTGTTTATATATATATTCCGACGTGTTGAGTGGTTGTGTATCCAGTTGTATGTTATTGATGTTGAGTTGTGATTGATGTACTCTGATGATGTAATATATAAATAGAGATATTTGATTTTTCAAAGTAGAATTATGCATTATCTATTATATTTTATTCCGCTGTGATGGTTAGATTCTGATGTTGTTTTCTATTTTCTTCTTCCACCTCTTCTTCTTTGACCCAAATGGTTCGTATTTCTGTACAACTTGAGTTGATTGTTGTAGAATAGTGTGAACTCAAGGGGTACGGATTTGCGGGTCGTTTCACTTGGTATCAGAGCTTAGGGTGGTGATAACCTTGGCTCTGATGGGAATTACTCATTGAAATAGAGTCTATAGTACTCTAAAATGAGTCTGAGTGTATTAATAGATATGAGCGCGTATTTGTTAGTGAATATAAAATGGTTTTATATTTTGTTGATTGGTTTATTGAGTAGTTTATGGATTCTGGTCAATACGAGTAATTAACGTTATTGATGGGGATCTCTAAACACTTGAATAGAACAATTCGACACAGTATTGTTTCAAAATAGGGTAAATGAAATAATTTTACCCAAATTATTTTGGTATATAAAAAGAATATAATTTTTGTAAAGTATTATAGTATTTGGATACTTGATTGTTAAGTAATGATAATATTAAATTATTAACACTATTATGTAGAAATTAAACAAGGAATTGAAAACTTATAACCAAAGCTGAAGAATAAATTTATATAACAAATGGAATTCGTAATATAGATTATAAATGTAATTTATAAATTGAAATAAACCTCTAGAAAAATTTGTAAATATAAACTATGACTGTGATTTAACATTGGAAATAAAATCCCAGAGTAATGTTGGAATATAAATTGGATGGATTTCAAATTTGGAAATTTGGGAAAAGGGTTTTAATTCCTTGGATTTGAAGGTGGTTTTCAAAGGTTTGGGAAATAATAGTGGTGTTATTTCGGAAATATTTTTGAATTGGAATTGAATATGGAGAGATTTGGAACTTAAAAATATTTGAAAGGGGTTTTAAAGAGATAAAAGCATTTAATTCTCTTTCGATCGCTGGAAAATAATTTCGGTGATGACTGCAGCATCATCGAAGTTCATATTCGAGTTTCTAGAAGAGAAATTGCTACCGGATTGTTTTAAATTGGAATTGTTTGCGAATTGGGTTTGATTTTGAAATTCAAAGGGATAAATGAATTTGCCAAAGAATTTTGGATATAGTTAAATTCTAAGGCGATATTGAAATTTTGGAAAATTGTTTAAACTCTGGAATTTTGTTTAAAATGTTTATGGAATATAAAAAATATATTGGCTAAAGAAAAGGTATAATTCAGAGTTAAAAAGTGAAATGTGAATGGGATTGATTATAAATAGATGAGACCTGAATATAAATAAATGTGTGACTTATAAAGAAAGTTAGATGTGGAATAAATAAGTCAAAATGAAATTGTTTTGTATTTCGAGAAATGAATAAAATCCAAAACTTAAATTATAAAATACGTTGAACCCCCAGTAAAATAGTTAACATGATTTTTGATATGAAAATCAAATATTGGGTATAAAATTTGAATAAACTAATTGGTAATAAATTAGTTAATGGAATATGGAAATGGAAATGGAACTCGAATTGGTTAATAAAAATTTGAGTTTTGAATAAATGATAGAATTTGGAAGTAAAGCTTGAGTTATTAATAGAAATTCAACTTGAAAATATAATTAAATTAAATTTGAGTAAATTAAATTTGAGTTGAGGTTGAATGGAATTGAATTAACATAAAAAATTGATTTATATTGCAAATAAAAATCTAAGTAGAGATAAATTGGAAATGGCCTCGCTATGAAGTGAAAGGAATTCAGAAAGAAATTATTAAATGTGAATTAGAATTCATATTGATTCATTGAGATATACCAATTTAATTTAAACGAATGGAGCTGGCAATGAACTCAAATTAAATAAAATAAAATTAAAATGATTGCAAATTAATTAGAATGGAAGAAATTGACTATTAATTGAGTTGAAATCAAAATCGATTGGTGATTGGAATCAAATTTAGGATTTAAATTGGAAAATGCTTATAAAATATATATATTACTTGAGTTTAAGAGTTGGAATAACTTGACGAGAAAATAAAATAACTTAAGTAATATTTGAATAAAAGCTTGATTTAAGTAAAAATTGTGAAATTGTTGTGTAGAGTTTTATGAAATGATTTTAATAAAATTTGTTTGGTAAATGGAATTATTAATTTAGTTAATTAACGTAAGTTATATTAATGAGAATTTGACTTCGGAAAATGGGAGTTGGATTGCTTTTGGGATTATTTCCATTTAAAGAGTTTATTTGGACTAAGAATGAAATTGAGTTAAGTGGAGAGTTGTGTAATTATTTGAATCGAATAGGATGGTTTGGAAATGGATTGTTCCAAAATTTATAAATGGATTCAAATAAGATAAATATGAATATGGAATATGAAATAAATTGAATGGAATCAATTAGAAATGGAATCAATTGGAAATGGAATCAATTAGAAATGGAACAAAATAAAGTAAAAATTGAATTGGTATCAATTTTAAGTAGTTATAAACTAGAATGGATATTTTATCAAGTGAATATCGTTGGATCTGCTTAGAAATGGTCGTCGTTGACTCAAATGAGCTAATATAAGAAATAAAATTGGTTTTTGAATCAATTGTAATAAACATGAGTTTATTTGGATTTAAAATGTATTGTATGTAAGTAATGAAGTGTAAAACATTTAAATGAAAGCATTTAAATTTGCATTGGAACCTTATAAATTTGCTTATGGAAGGGTTTAGTGTATATTGCTTATATTATACAAGTGTTAGCTATTGAAATTAAGAATGTTGTTAATAAACTTTGTATATTTGACACTGACATGTTTAAATTGAGTAAGTACATGTTTTTGAAAGCCGTTTGACTGGTTTTGACTGCACTAATTGCTTAAATAAATGGCTGCTTGCTTTAAAATGCCAAATAAGGTACGCTTACGCAATACAAATAGGAAATATGAACTGTTTTTCTATTTTCCGACCATGTGGGTCGATGTATACATATTTATATCTCTTGTCAAATTGCAAAAGCTCCTCCGTACAAAGGAGACTCTGTCAAAAAATTTCGAAAATTTTGGGAGTTAGAATTTATTTGAAATTTTTGAAATTTTTCATTAACGACAAATGATTTAAGCTAAGCAAATAGATTTTGACACTGAATATTGAAATCTATTTTAACTGTGAATGTAAAGTAAATGGAATTGAAGGGACTAAAGAAAGTAAGGTTTGCAAATAAACATTTAGTGTGAGATTTAAATTAATTAGTAAGTGAAACTAATTCGATATTCGAAGTTGAAGTCAAATTGAATTTAAATGGAATTGTAAGGGCAAAGTGAATGGTAATGAATATAAACTTCAATGATAAAGTGAAAATAAATGTAAGAAGTATGTAAAATATTTATATTGAACTTAAAGAAGAGAATAATGAATTCTTTTATAAATTTGGTATTGAAAGTATGCTAAGTGAATAATTGAATTAAGGATGAGACTGATATTTGTGACTATGGAAATTGTGAATAAGGGAATAACAATCAAAATGAAGTGAATAAAAAAGGGAAATTGATATATTTGATAATCAATTGGAATGTATACGTAGGATGTACGTATATTATTTTATTCGCATAGCTATTTGATCCAGATTCGAGCACATAATTTCGAGATGGTAATATCGATCCGAGTTAGGATTTTTCACTCGATTTTCGACGGCGAACCTGGATATGGAGTTTTGATTGATTCTGTAAATTCTCTATCATGGTTTACAGCTATGCGAGGAGAATGACGGTTTCTGATTAAGAAACCAGATCCAAGTCCGTACTAGGAAGTCGGGTGGACGATACTAGTTCGGAGGTGAAATTGTGTGATCGAGTGAGCGATCGGATTTAGTATTGTGTACGGATGATATATGTGCGTCGTACGGACTTAAGTAAAATAAATATTGGGAATGTGTAAAAGAAGTCAATAAGTGTTTTGAAATGTTGTGATTGGATATTATTGCTAAACAGGATATGCAGATATGAAAAAGGGAAGGGAAAATTGGTTTTGATTTCAGATAATAAATTAGAATTGCTTGACAAAAAGGTATGTGTTTAATTTTTCATATGGAATTTGATTGGGTTTTTGGATCTAGCCACTTGACATTTTGTTTTCTTTTTGGATTTGAGAGGCCGTAGAGCCATTTTGTAGTTGTACCGAGTTAGCCGCGCAAAGGAGACGCTGGCAAAAAGTTTCAGAAATTTAGAGAGTTAGAAAAATTTTAAGAAATTTCTGATAATTTTAAATTTGAATTAAAATTTAAATTTGAAGGTTTGCGTAAGTAATATTGTTAGAAACTATGGGAAAGTCGAGAAATATTAGTAAAAATGGTAGTGGGTCTTTTATAAAAAAAGACAATGGATAGGATGTTGTACATTTTGATTTTGGGAAATAGAAACGGGTATTTGACCATTCTTCCTAACTAGTAATTTCGGGGACGAAATTCTTTTAAGGGGGAAGGAATATGATGACCTGGAATTTTTAAGCAAATTAAATTGGAATATTTAATGGATTTAAATATTCCATGGAATAATTTTAACTTGAATTTCAAACATCAATATGTATTGGGCAATTTAATTATTAAATTAAATAATTTAAAATTAGGTAAAATGTTGAATCTGGACTTTTAAGCCAGTTAAAAATAATTTAAAGATTTGTAAGATTCGTATTAATAATTTGAAGGCTTGTAAAATTTATCTTAATAACACTGAAAATAATAAAAGTTGTCAAATTGAAATTAACAGTGGTTTGATCAGTTTTAAAATTTTATACCATTTAAATTGGATTTAAAAATAGCCTTCCGAGGCACCATCTTGGAATTCGACGAAACCAGTTCCATTAGATCCGTAATATTGTATTATTATCGAATTTCAAATTTCGTAGCGTTTGGAGTTGTTCTGTGATCGTACGGTAGATAAACGCACTTAAATTTATATCGAAATTTTAATTAAGTAACTGGATCCATAAAGCTATTTTCCCCATATGGTCGAGCTAGACCTCGAAGCGTGTTCAGATTAGCGATATAACGCTAGGGACGCCGGTCGTTGCATTTAGATGTGGAGTTTGGGTTTAGAGATTTGGACCACGGGATATTTTGGATATAAAAATATAATATTTCAAATCCTTTAGCCACCCTATAAGCAGACCTAGCCTGTCTCTATCGTTACTCTTCTCTGAGAAGTCACCTTCCATCTATATACATCGCGCTTCCCTTCTCCTTGTTCAGCCGAATCAAATCAATTTGAAAAAAAAATGTTTTCCCCTCCTCTCTTTTATTTCGAGTTCATCCTCCTCATTTTCAAGCCCTAGTTCGCAACCCAGACCCAATCCACATTTAAATTCGAACCCTTTTCTCTGATTTCATAAGTGAAGCCATGCCCTCTTCTCATTTTAATTAGTCAACCACAGAACAAAATCGCGATCAAATATAGGGGCGGTTAGGACTCGACTGCGACTGGTAGGCGATGGCGACTACATCCCCAATCAACAGTGGTCAGCGAATTATCTTCGAATTGGCTTTAGTTCTCGCAGCAATTGGATCGACAGAGGCTTGATGTAGCTACATCGATAGTAATTTCTTCGATCTCGACTGTGCTAGGGCTCGACCGTGTAATGGCACATCGTTGGGTTCGTCAATGTCGCGAAGCATGGTCGCGTGTTGGTGTCGGCAGCTCGCAAGGGTGGAACGGGTTCGAGGTTAGGGTTCTACTCGAAGTGGGTTTTGCTCGATGCGATCGAATTGGAACGCGAGCGCAAGGGAAGCATAGTAATGTCGAACTCGAGCTAGGTGAAGGTCGATGATGACCTGAGTTCGTGATGCGTCAGAGAGGCCGAGTTTTTCTCCTTTCCTGTAAGGTATCAATTTGTTATATTAATTTAAATAAGTGTATTTAGATTTGAAATAGACAATATAATTAATATTCAGGCTTATTAGAGGGAGACAGAAATTGTATTTGGATGCGACTTTAAAGTTGCAGAAGGATATGTTTTTTTAAAAAATAAATAAAAATTAAAAAAATAAAAATTCTATATATATACCTATGTCTATTTTTATTTACTAGTCTGTTTAATAATGATAATATAAATAATTTATTTGGATGAAAATTTATTAATTTAAATTAAATTAAGTTATTAATAGACTAATTTTTTTCTTCTAATGATAATAAGGTATATGGTTAATTTAATTACCAAATGGAAATTTAATTATTCGATTTGGATCGAATATTAATGGAAATCATCTAATGTTTATACAAGGTCGAAAAATCGTGAAATCAAGGCAAAGTTGAAGTGGATTGCAAATAATAGCAAAGGTGAGTCAATCTCACTGTAACGACCCGTATTTTACGTGTCGATAAATCGAAGAATTTCTAGGTCGTTAGAGTTGTTTAAGTCGTCCTTAGCCTAAGTCGTGTGGAGGTTAGCTCGTGTGAGCGACTTATAGTTGTGGCCGAGTTAAGGATTAAAGGGATTAGGGGTTAACTCGTGCGTTGATTAGGTCGTGTATGAGCTATTGGTGAGCGGCTTAGATGGGGTTTTAAGTCGTTAACGACTCATAGGCTTAGCTGACTTAGGATGTTGCCGAATTAGCGTGTTAACGAGTCAGTGGTGTTGCCGACTTAGTGTTAGACCGAGTTGAGATAGCGACCGACTCATAGGGTGACGACTTAAGAAGTTTCCGAGTTAAAGTAGCCAGCCGAGGTAAGAGATGGAGCGACTTAAGTTAGTAGCCGACTCAAGGTTCGGCCGACCCAAGGGAATAGCCGACTTAGGACTTAGAGCGGCATGCATGAGCCTTATGCAGTTGGGTCGGCTCGGTGATGAGTCGTAGGCGAGATAAGGATTGGGCTTGTGTCGTGTGTGTCTGGGTTAAGTCGTACGAAGGCTTGAGTGTTAGGTCGGGTACCTGATGAGTCGTGAGTCGTTGAGGCATAGGTTTCTAGGTCGTAAACGACCTAGTTAAGTCGCGGCATGTTGATCTGTGTTGTATCGGTGGTTCGAGTCAAGGGACACGGCAGTGTTTTTAAGTCGCGTGCTTTCTGTGGTCCTAGGTCGTAATGGGGTTAGGTCGTAGCATAGGCTAAGTCGTTAGGCAGTTGACTCGGAGGCTTTTGTGATGATAGGTTGCAGAGTTAGATGAGTCGTGGATGACTCATGGGATAAGTCATGACCGACTTATAAGGGGCCGACTCAGGAGTTTTCCAGCCTATAAATAGAGGGGTTTGGCTCACTTTTTGACACCAGATTTTGAAGCGACGAAGTGCTGCCATTTTGAGAGCTCGACTACAACATTTCTTCATCTTCTTTTCTCCACTTCAATCTAGTTCTAACATCCATCCAAGATCGAAGATCCAAGAGCCAAAGTTGAAGATCTTCATCCAACCAAGCTAGATTTCATCGTTTCAAGCGGGATTTCGACGAATCAAGCTTGAATCCTTGCTGTCCAGATCTGAAGTTGCTAGTTTTTTTGAAGTGTTTGGGTGATTTGGTGAGTGGTGGTTATCTCTCACGCGGACCCAAAGGAGTATATTGGTTTGGTGGTTTGTTGGAGTGTTGTAGATAGTGATTTTATGCATTTTTCCTTAGATCCAAGTGTAGATCCATTACTTATGAAGATGTTTACTTATGCAAGTTCATTTATCAAGTTGTAGAGACAAAACCCATGATTTATATTTGTTAGATCTATGCTAAAAAAAAAACCCTTGATTCATGTATGTTAGATCCATGCTCATTTATTTACGAAATTTCCATTTTAGTTATAAATGCCTATTTAGATCTTGATTGACTACTTATTTGTTTGGATTAATGTTTGCCTTGTTTGATTGTTGTGGATAAGTTATCTAGTTGATAGATTTGGACAAGTATGGTCAAAGACGATTCAAAAGCTACGGAAGAGGCTCTTGAATGGTGAAAGTTGCTTAAGGCATATGTAGTGGATGTTGAAGCTCATATGTATGGATTGGATGATGTTGAGATGGAATTTTTCCATGATGCGATGAGGCAAACCATGATGTTAAGATGATCCTTTGCTATGATGAAGATGAGGCGAGGCATGATGTGATGTAACCTTGGTATAATCGAGAAGGATTACTCCAAGCATGTTGATAACTTGAAGGGTAGTTCGAGTTGATTGATAATGGATGGCTCAAGAGGTAGTTTGGGCTAGGTTGAGAATAGTCGTCAAGGAGGATGACTAGAAGGCTTGGATTTCATCGTTGTTGAAGGTTCTAGCAGACTCAAAGCAAGAGTACAAGGGTTGCCCTAAAGACTGCAGGTAGGTGGTCTGGACACCCTAAAGACTACAAGTAGGTGGTCGAGTACTCTGGGTAGTTGCGAAAATTCCTAGGCACGGGTCATGATGACGTGCGGAGTTATGTCTAGAACCGGGGTTACCATTAGCCCTTGATAGATGGCTCAGGAAGGAGTCGGTCATTCAATTAACGGTGATTTCGAAGCAAGGTTAACAGTGATAGCCAGAGTCATGGATATTTTATTGTACCATCATTCGGCCTCAAGAGCGGTGTTTTCTGGGTGCTTATCTGATCTTGGTTTAGGCCTTGGGGGTTTGTATTTGGAAAACATCGACCTCGACTCGAGTGGTTATTGCTTTACCTTAATTGTCTGCTATGTTATGCTTGCTTCTCCTTAATGTTTGGGGGCTATCACTGTAGAAAGAGGTGGAGTAGGATGGTTTGGTTCCTATTCCTTTTATCCCATATGCTCTTTTGGTATGTTTGATAGTTGATTAACTGCTCACTAAGACTTTGTCTGACTCAAGGTTTTATGTCTCCTCTTATTACCTTGGGCTGTTCATCCATGTTGGGATGGGCAGACTACGTAGCAGGTGACAGGTGCTGTTCATGGAGATACGCTGATGATGACGAAGACGAGCAGGAGGCTTTTGCATATTCTTTCATATTATATGTACTGGGTGTTCTGCTGCCGTATTTGTTTGAGTGTTATGTAGTGAGGCTTTGATGTATGAATGATTCATATGTTTTTATAAAACTACTATGGTACTTATATGATGATTTTCTGTTATGGAACTTCACTATATATATTTCTCTATTGTATTTTATCCATGCGCTGTGAGTTATACGATAGATTCTGCAATGTTTATTCTACCCTTGACGGTCACCCATGGCTGCCTGGCACACTTTCAGCGCACCATTCCCTTGTTTCCATGCGAGAGTCATGGGCGGTCGTCACATTTGGTATCAGAGCTTTGGTTAATCGATTTTAGCCAGCACTCGCTGCCGTAACTACGTATGAGAGACGTAATTGTATTTTGATGAATGATTACTATATATAATATAGTAGCTTGGAAGGATTTGAACTCCTTATGCAGTTGTTTCTCAAGGTGTTCTAAGTCATTCCTTTTTGTAGATATTAAGGATGAGTCGAAGAGGGAGACCAACTGCGAGGGAAAGCCGTGCTGCTAGGGAAGCTGTTGATTATACTCCTATGTTTGAGGCCATGATGACTTCGATCATGAGGAGAATACCAGCTTCAGGATCATCAGTGGATGTGGGAGTTCAAGTTCAAGCTCCAAGACCAGTGGATTTTGCTAAGCTTTGCAAGGACTATACTTCTCTTGGAGGAAAGGTTTTCTTGGGAATGGAGTCGACCATTGAGGTGCAGAGATGGATTGATGCTTGTCAAAGGATTTTTGGTGACTTGGGAATTGAGGATGCAACTAAGAGGAAGCTCGCATCAAGGCAACTTCAAGGGAGAGCTTCGGATTGGTGGAATTCTATTACCATTGATACTCCGGAGGAGGAAGTTACTTGGGAGAAATTCCAAGCTAGATTTGAAGCTAAGTTCATCTCTACAGCTCAGAAATCTGTTTTGTTCAAGAAGTTTGTAGAGCTCAAGCAAGTTGGGAGATCGGTCCTTGAGTATGTTTCTGAGTTTGAGGCTTTGTCCAAGTATGCCAGATCGTATATTGATTCTCCCTATCAGAAGAATGAGAAGTTTGTGACAGGCTTAGACACTTATCTTGTGAGACAGTTGGTGGATCATTTGGACGATCCGTTTGAGAAGCTTGTGGAGAAAGCTCTCAGGCATGAGAGTTTGTTTCCTAAGGAAGGATCTGTTGTTGCTGTAACCAAGGAAGGGTCTAGGCCACAGCAGGGTGGAAACAAGAAGAGGAAGCAGCAGCAACAGAAGGGTAAGGATGGCCAGAAGAAGCCGAAGGGTGAAGTGACCTGCTACAACTGTCAGCAGAAGGGTCATCTCTTCAGAGATTGCAAGAATCCCAAGGTGCCGGGAAAGTGTTATAACTGTGATAAGCTGGGACATATCAAGAAGAATTGTCCGGAGCCGAGGAAGGACAGGCAGATTGTGCAAGCTTATGCTATGGGAGCTGTGCCGTCGTCTTCAAAAGCTCCTACTGCTGAAGAGAAGGGGAAGAGTGTGGTGGTTCAAGGTACTCTTTCCATTTGTGGTGTTCCAGTTAGAGTGTTGTTTGATACTGGAGCGTCGCATTCTTTTGTTTGTGATGATCTTGTAAGCTGGTTAGGTTTGAAACCAGATGTTGTTGATAAGCCATTGGTTGTGACTAATCCAGTTGGGGGTTCTTCATGTTTGTGTATGATATGCCGTGGTCTAGTTGTGTCGAGTCATGATTGCTCTTTAGCTTGTGATTGCTTTGTTATGAACTTTGCGGGGTTCGGAATTATTTTGGGTATGGACTGGCTTAGGAGGTATGCGGCAAGGATTGATTGTGAGAGGCTGGAGGTGACAGTCGGGAATGTGGAAGGGCGAAAGGTTGTGATACGATGTAAGCATGAGGAAGGCGTCTTCATGAGCTTCATGTATTCGCTGGTTGTTCCACGGGATGGACTGTCATCGGTGCCTATTGTGAATGGATTTGAGGATGTCTTTGACGAAGTCAAAGGGTTACCGCCGCATAGGGAGATCGAGTTTCATATCGATCTAGTTGAAGGAGCCAGACCTGTTGTGATGCATCTTAGGCGGATGGCGCCTAGGGAGCAGCTAGAGTTGAAGGTGCAAGTTGATGACCTTTTGCAGAAAGGATTCATTCGGCGTAGTGTGTCCGAATGGGGTGCACCAGTTGTGTTCGCAACCAAAGCGGATGGATCGTTAAGGTTGTGTGTGGATTATCGTGAGCTGAATAAGGTGACTAAGAAGAACAAGTATCCATTGCCGAGAATAGATGACTTGTTTGATCAGCTTCACGAGGCTAAGGTGTTTTCTCAGATGGATTTGGCGACGGGATTTTACCAGTTGAGAGCGGCGAAGGATAGTGTGCCGAAGACTGCTTTTAGGACACCATCCGGATTTTATGAGTGGCTGGTAATGCCATTTGGATTGACCAACGCACCAGCATATTTTGTGGATCTTATGAATAGAGTGTTCAGAGATCAGTTGAATAAGTTCGTGCTTGTGTTCGTGGATGATATTCTGATTTATTCCAGAACTGAGGAAGAACACAAGACACACTTGAGGATTGTTTTGGAAATCTTGCAGAAACATCAGCTGAAGGCTAAGTTTTCAAAGTGTCACTTCTGGAAGGATGAAGTGAGGTTCTTAGGCCATGTTATCTCTGGAAATGGAATCGCGGTTGATCCCGCTAAGGTAGCAGCAATCCAGGATTGGGTTAGACCTAAGAATGCATCTGATGTGAGAAGTTTTCTTGGATTAGCAGGATATTATCGACGGTTTATCAAAGACTTTTCCAAGATAGCTGCACCGTTAACAGGATTGACGAAAAAGAACCAAGTGTTCAGATGGGATGATAAGTGTGAGCAAGCTTTCGTAATCCTGAAAGAGCGGCTGACGAGTGCTCCTGTTTTGACTATTCCAAGTGGGAATGATGAGATGGTGGTTTACACCGATGCATGTGGTACTGGACTTGGAGCAGTGCTGATGCAGAAGGATAAAGTTGTTGCGTATGCTAGTCGACAACTGAAGCCGCATGAAAGGAATTATCCGACTCATGATTTGGAGTTAGCGGCAATTGTCTTTGCTTTGAAGATGTGGAGACATTATCTATTGGGAGTTCGATTTGAGTTGTTTACAGATCATAAGTCGTTGAAGTATCTGTTCTCCCAAAAGGATTTGAATCTTCGACAGCAACGGTGGCTAGAGTTTTTAGCATCATATGATTTTGGTATAGCCTATACTCCGGGAAAAGGCAACGCAGTGGCAGATGCGTTAAGTCGAAGACATGCAGGATTGGGAGCCATGTTTTCGGAATGGAAGAGTCTAGAGTATTTGGCTGAATTTGACTTCAGGCCTAGATGTGAATTGGAACCTGAGATGTTAGCAAACTTATCGATAAGGCCTACTCTTGTGGAGAGAATTGGCGAGAGCCAAAAGCGAGACGATAAGCTTGTCAAGATTATCCGAGATTTGGAATCTGGATTGGACCCAGAGAAGGATAAGGGATTCGAAGTCGATCGAGAGGGTTGGCTTCGGAAGCAAGGACGACTGGTTGTTCCCGATATAGATGGATTGAGAGATGAAGTTCTAAGGGAAAGTCATCACTCGAAGTTGACGATTCATCCAGGTGGAAATAAGATGTATCGGGACATGAAGAGAACCTATTATTAGGAAGGTATGAAGAAGGATGTTGGAAATTTTATTTCCAAGTGTATGAACTGCCAGTTGGTGAAAGCTGAGCAGAAGAAGTCCAGTGGATTACTTCAGCCATTAGAGGTTCCTACATGGAAGTGGGAGCAAGTGTCGATGGATTTTATCGATGGTCTACCTAGAACCAGGACAGGGAATGAAGGGATTTGGGTCATTGTAGATCGTTTGACTAAGAGTGCAAGGTTCATTCCTGTTCGATCAACTAGGACTGCATCGAAGTTGGCTGAGCTTTATGTTAAGTGGATAGTTCGATTCCATGGTGTTCCGAAGGGTATAGTGAGCGGCCGAGATCCTTCGTTCACTAGTGGATTTTGGAAGAGCTTCCAGGAGGTTTTGGGAACTGAGTTGTGTTTGAGTACAGCTTATCACCCTCAAACAGATGGTCAGACTGAGAGAGTCAACCGGGTTTTGGAAGATCTCCTGAGGGCATGTGTTTTGGATTTCGGAGGATCATGGGAAGATCACCTTCATTTGGTGGAATTTGCATATAATAACAGCTACCAGTCAAGTATTGGTATGGCACCATATGAGGCATTGTATGGAAGACCGTGCAACTCTCCGACATGTTGGTTGGAAACTGGAGAAAAGCTGATACTTGGGCCAGAAATGATTCAACAGACTTCGGATTGTATAAAGATCATTCGGCAACGAATAAAAGCAGCCCAAGATCGTCAGAAAAGTTATGCCAATAATCGTTGTAAGGATTTGGAATTCGACGTAGGTGATATGGTTTTTGTGAAGATTTCTCCTCTGAAGAATGTTATTCGATTTGGAAAGAAAGGAAAGTTAACTCCGAGATTTGTTGGATCATTCCCGATTAACGAGCGAATTGGAAAGCTCGCCTATAGATTGGAGTTACCGGAAAAGATGGCGGGTGTGCACAATGTTTTTCATGTATCTTATCTACGAAAGTATGTGCACGACCCAACTACGGTGGTTTCTGCTGATAGCTGTGAAGGCTTGGAGGTTGATCCAGTTGTTACGAGACCTCGTAAGCCGCTTCGTGTTGTTGAAACCGACACGAAACAGCTTAGGAGGAAGACGATTACGTTGCTCATGGTACAATGGAGTGATGATGTTGACGACTGTACGTGGGAGGAGGAAGAGAGGATGAAGGCAGCTCATCCTGAACTCTTCAAGGTATGGCCCTAAGGTGTCGTGACATCTCATGAATTTGTAACTTGTTCTAAGTCTTAGAATTCTGCATGCTAGGATAGTAATTGGATGCATGGTTTGTTGATTGCTACGGATGGTAGGCATGCGGAATAATTTTGATTTCTCTTAATTGCTTGGAATTTCGGGGGCAAAATTCCTAAGGGGGAGAGAATGTAACGACCCGTATTTTACGTGTCGATAAATCGGAGAATTTCTAGGTCATTAGAGTTGTTTAAGTCGTCCTTAGCCTAAGTCGTGTGGAGGTTAGCTCGTGTGAGGGACTTATAGTTGTGGCCGAGTTAAGGATTAAAGGGATTAGGGGTTAACTCGTGCGTTGATTAGGTCGTGTACGAGCTATTGGTGAGCGGCTTAGCTGGGGTTTTAAGTCGTTAACGACTCATAGGCTTAGCTGACTTAGGATGTTGCCGAATTAGTGTGTTAACGAGTCAGTGGTGTTGCCGACTTAGTGTTAGACCGAGTTGAGATAGCGTCCGACTCATAGGGTGACGACTTAAGAAGTTTCCGAGTTAAAGTAGCCAGCCGAGGTAAGAGATGGAACGACTTAAGTTAGTAGCCGACTCAAGGTTCGGCCGACTCAAGGGAATAGCCGACTTAGGACTTAGAGTGGCATGCATGAGCCTTATGCAGTTGGGTCGGCTCGGTGATGAGTCGTAGGCGAGATAAGGCTTGGGCTTGTGTCGTGTGTGTCTGGGTTAAGTCGTACGAAGGCTTGAGTGTTAGGTCGGGTACCTGATGAGTCGTGAGTCGTTGAGGCATAGGTTGCTAGGTCGTAAACGACCTAGTTAAGTCGCGGCATGTTGATCTGTGTTGTGTCGGTGGTTCGAGTTAAGGGACACGGCAGTGTTTTTAAGTCGCGTGCTTTCTGTGGTCCTAGGTCGTAATGGGGTTAGGTCGTAGCATAGGCTAAGTCGTTAGGCAGTTGACTCGGAGGCTTTTGTGATGATAGGTCCCAGAGTTAGATGAGTCGTGGATGACTCATGGGATAAGTCGTGACCGACTTATAAGGGGCCGACTCAGGAGTTTTCCAGCCTATAAATAGAGGGGTTTGGCTCACTTTTTGACACCAGATTTTGAAGCGACGAAGTGCTGCCATTTTGAGAGCTCGACTACAACATTTCTTCATCTTCTTTTCTCCACTTCAATCTAGTTCTAACATCCATCCAAGATCGAAGATCCAAGAGCCAAAGTTGAAGATCTTCATCCAACCAAGCTAGATTTCATCGTTTCAAGCGGGATTTCGATGAATCAAGCTTGAATCCTTGCTGTCCAGATCTGAAGTTGCTAGTTTTTTTGAAGTGTTTGGGTGATTTGGTGAGTGGTGGTTATCTCTCACGCGGACCCAAAGGAGTATATTGGTTTGGTGGTTTGTTGGAGTGTTGTAGATAGTGATTTTATGCATTTTTCCTTAGATCCAAGTGTAGATCCATTACTTATGAAGATGTTTACTTATGCAAGTTCATTTATCAATTTGTAGAGACAAAACCCATGATTTATATTTGTTAGATCTATGCTAAAAAAAAAAAAACCCTTGATTCATGTATGTTAGATCCATGCTCATTTATTTACGAAATTTCCATTTTAGTTATAAATGCCTATTTAGATCTTGATTGACTACTTATTTGTTTGGATTAATGTTTGCCTTGTTTGATTGTTGTGGATAAGTTATCTAGTTGATAGATTTGGACAAGTATGGTCAAAGACGATTCAAAAGCTACGGAAGAGGCTCTTGAATGGTGAAAGTTGCTTAAGGCATATGAAGTGGATGTTGAAGCTCATATGTATGGATTTGATGATGTTGAGATGGAATTTTGCCATGATGCGATGAGGCAAACCATGATGTTAAGATGATCCTTTGCTATGATGAAGATGAGGCGAGGCATGATGTGATGTAACCTTGGTATAATCGAGAAGGATTACTCCAAGCATGTTGATAACTTGAAGGGTAGTTCGAGTTGATTGATAATGGATGGCTCAAGAGGTAGTTTGGGCTAGGTTGAGAATAGTCGTCAAGGAGGATGACTAGAAGGCTTGGATTTCATCGTTGTTGAAGGTTCTAGCAGACTCAAAGCAAGAGTACAAGGGTTGCCCTAAAGACTGCAGGTAGGTGGTCTGGACACCCTAAAGACTACAGGTAGATGGTCGAGTACTCTGGGTAGTTGCGAAAATTCCTAGGCACGGGTCATGATGACGTGCGGAGTTATGTCTAGAACCGGGGTTACCATTAGCCCTTGATAGATGGCTCAGGAAGGAGTCGGTCATTCAATTAACGGTGATTTCGAAGCAAGGTTAACAGTGATAGCCAGAGTCATGGATATTTGATTGTACCATCATTCGGCCTCAAGAGCGGTGTTTTCTGGGTGCTTATCTGATCTTGGTTTAGGCCTTGGGGGTTTGTATTTGGAAAACATCGACCTTGACTCGAGTGGTTATTGCTTTACCTTAATTGTCTGCTATGTTATGCTTGCTTCTCCTTAGTGTTTGGGGGCTATCACTGTAGAAAGAGGTGGAGTAGGATGGTTTGGTTCCTATTCCTTTTATCCCATATGCTCTTTTGGTATGTTTGATAGTTGATTAACTGCTCACTAAGACTTTGTCTGACTCAAGGTTTTATGTCTCCTCTTATTACCTTAGGCTGTTCATCCATGTTGGGATGGGCAGACTAGGTAGCAGGTGACAGGTGCTGTTCATGGAGATACGCTGATGATGAGGAAGAGGAGCAGGAGGCTTTTGCATATTCTTTCATATTATATGTACTGGGTGTTCCGCTGTCGTATTTGTTTGAGTGTTATGTAGTGAGGCTTTGATGTATGAATGATTCATATGTTTGTATAAAACTACTATGGTACTTATATGATGATTTTCTGTTATGGAACTTCACTATATATATTTCTCTATTGTATTTTATCCATGCGATGTGAGTTATACGATAGATTCTGCGATGTTTATTCTACCCTTGACGGTCACCCATGGCTGCCTGGCACACATTCAGCGCACCATTCCCTTGTTTCCGTGCGAGAGTCATGGGCGGTCGTCACACTCACTTAGTTAATTTAAATTTAAATTTAGATGGTTAAATTTAAATAATTGTTTGAATGGTTGAAATTGATTGATGTGCTATAGTATGGTATATTCTGGAATTGGCATATTATTGTGCTAACGTCTGTGGATGCAGGGAAAACAGGTTGGAGGGATCCAACTGGACCCCTCAACACTTATTATTTAATATTCTCTGTTGTGATTACTTGATATTCTATGATGAGCATATTGGAATATTGAGCGTTATGATTTGATTGGATATATTTGGGTATAATGAATTATCAAAAATATATAAATTGGGTTTTGGAAAGAAAATAAAGAAAGTAAAGTTGTAAACGAAATAATCTTAGAAAATTTAATAAAATTAGGATTAATTGAAAAAGAAATAGAAGTATGTTAAATACTAATAACTAACTTCAAGTATGAAAAGAAAGGGGGTTGAATAAACAGTAATTAATGAATGGAAAATCAAGTGATATTATTTTAAAGGAATAAAGAATTATTTTAAAACTTAAAGTTTAGATTTATCTAAAGGAATAAGAAGTAAATTGGGAAATCTAAATTGGTATTTCAATTAAAAGTATTTTAAATCATAATTAAGGAATAAATCTGAAATTAAAGGATTTTGGAATAAATGAAGTAAATTGGAAATCAACTTGGAAATTGATTAAGTGTTTGAAATTGGATATTTGGAAGAATAAATTCAAGGTAGGAATTTATTAAAGGAATGAGAATTTGTTTAAAAATAAATTGTGGTTTATTTTTAAGAGACGTGAAAGAGAAGAGCGTTTCCCTGGATAGCCAAGTATGGTTTTCAAAGAAATTTTAAAAATAAATTAAGGGTTTTAATATTGTTTTAAAAGGCATGTTTTGGAAAGTTATTATTTCTAAATGTTAATTTTTAAAGTAAGTATATTTTTCCCAAATCTATTATTGTAATAACTATATAAAGTAACTTGGTATTATGCTTAAAAGAGGAAATTTAGTTTATATTTTATAAAGTGTTTTATATAAATATTCTTAAAGTATATATATTTGAATAAATTATTTAAAGTAGTTTTTAATTTTTAATGTCATAAAGTATATTTTTATAAAAAGTGCTTTTAAATTATTTAAACCTTAAGTGTTTTGTACTTGGTGTTCCAGTGGAAATAGAAATACTGGAATTTTATTCTAAGAAAGGCAGATAGTTTTGAAACTGTTTCCAAAGGAATTTGAAAGTTAAAAATATATCTTGTGAAGATATTCTTTAGAAAAATAAATAATTTGTAAAATTATTTATTGTTTGATGGATGTTTGTGCATATTAATTGATAGTTAAATAACCGACTATCAATATTGGCCAAATGCGTTGATCGTTTCAAAGAGACCGGGATCGAGATTTATTTCTCGAAAACCACTTCGATCCGGTTTGTACATTTCGTGAAACATGTTCGGAGTCGAAGATGGAGCAGTGAAGTGCAAGTACTAGTCGCTACTAATCCTGAGGATATTTCCAAAATGGATGTAGTAGGAATAGTGCCTTCAGTTCCGTTCGAACCCGGGACAGACTTGTATGGATGAATGCTTGCGAAACATCGTCAGGGGGACGATGGGCATTCTAAGAGATATGTTCTTTAAATGTAACGTTTAGCCTCAAGCCTCATCAAATGGGAATGACTGAAAATCAGGGGTTATGCAGCAAGGCTAGGTGGGTAGCACCCAAGCAGGGTGAGGTTATCCCAGTCTAGATGTCCCTTTTTATTTCGTCTTTGTGGGCGGTTGCTGATCCCAACCGCGGGGTGATCTCACTCGGGATTATCCAGTAAGGGGTAGTCCTGGCGTTGTGTTGCAGGGGAGCGGGCGTACTCCTCGGTACGGTGATATAGGCCCCGTACTGTGGCAGGTGGTACCTCAGTGCTTAGTCATTAGTTGGAAATCCATTTTGCCTACGAGCCTTGTACGAGTTTTATTTGTATTACCCACTCTGTGGCTAGTAACTGGAATTTAATCATGTAACAATTTCGGCTATTTTATATGTATTTGTATATAGACCCTATTATAATATCAGAGGATTTCTATAAAAATTGTTTTAGCTATCGTAAGGTAAAAACCCGACATGTTTATTTGTGGCGTGGTCTTACGAGATGCTTTTGTTTTCAAAGAATTTTTGAAACTTTAATAAGAAATTAGGTGTGATTTTCTCACGCTGGTATCCAGACTGACTCGGGTGTTATTTAACTGTAATGCTCGGGTCAGACCGAGTATTATAGAATACAGGATATGATGCTGTGGACCTTAGGAAACGAGCTGGATGTCGATACGTATTCTCGTACTTGTTTATATATATATATTCCGCTGTGTTGAGTAGTTGTGTATCCAGTTGTGTGTTATTGATGTTGAGTTGTGATTGATGTACTCTGATGATGTAATATGTAAACAGAGATATTTGATTTTTCAAAGTAAAATTATTCATTATCTATTATATTTTATTCCGCTGCGATGGTTAGATTCTGATGTTGTTTTCTATTTTCTTCTTCTACCTCTTCTTCTTTGACCCAAATGGTTCGTATTTCTGTACAACTTGAGTTGATTGTTGTAGAATAGTATGAAATCAAGGGGTACGCATTTGGGGGTCGTTTCAATTAATGTATTCAAATAAATTATTTATGAAGATAAATAATGTTAAATTATGTTTGATATGAACTTAAGAATACTTAATTATCATGATTTGTTAATAAGTAAAGATTAATTAAGATTAATGTTTTCTTAATTAATGAAGGATTTTGAAATATAAGAAGTTAATTAATTAATTGTTTAATTAATTTTAAATGATTAGTTAATTGTTTATTTAGTTTTAAATAATCACTTAATCATAAATTTATTAAGTGTAATTACTTAATGAAGTAATTAATGGTTAATTACTGAATGTAATTAAGGGAAGAGAAATTGCTTATGGAAGTAATTGAAGTTGAGGTATTTAATGGATAATCACTAGATGTTATTAATTAAGAAATTGGTTAATAAAATTGTTTTGAAATTAATTAATTATGGAGTAATTAATTAATTAACGAATTAAGGATTATTATTGATGGATTAATTACTTGTTAAGTAATTAAATAAGAGTGTAATCATCTAAATGGAAGTAATTAGAGGATAATTACTTATGAAGTAATTAAGAGTTAATCACTTAGTTAATTTTAGTTAATTAATTAATGTGATTAATTAAATAATAAATGTGATAATTAAAGATTAATTACTATGTGTAATTAATTAAAATGAGATTAATTAATAAAGTAATTAATTAAGGATTTATTAATTAATTTAAATTAAATAATAATTACCTAATGAAGTAATTAAAGATTAATTAATTAGAATAATTAATCAAGATTAATACAATTAATTAAGAATTTAATTAATTAAGATAAGTAATTACAAGTTGCTAATTACTGTTTATGATTAATAATTACAAGTTAATTATTTAATTATTAAAGGGTTAATTAATCAATAAAGATCATTTGTTAATATATTTAATGAAATCAATCAAGGTTGATTAATACAAATGTTTTATTAAAGTATGATTAATTAATTGTAATTAATTAAGGATTAATGCAAATAATTATAGTTAATTAATTAATGGAAGTAAATGAAGGATCATTAATTAATGTAATTAATGATAGTAATTAAAGGTTAATTACTGTATATGGTTAAGAATAATTACTTGAATGTAATTAAAGGATAATTAATCAAGGAAGATTAATTAAGGAAGATCATTAAGAGATGATTAATGAATTTGATTTGCAATAAATCAATGAAGCAGGATTAAGATAATCCAAGTAATTTAAGGATAGTAATTAATTTAATTAATGGATAATTAGATTGATTAAGAGTTAATCAATTCTGCTTATGGATGGTTGATTGATATTGGATGATTGATATTGGGTGATTGGTTGATATTGGATGATTTGGATATCTCTGACATGTGATATGCTGCTTTGTGAGATGAATGTTTGATATGATTTATCTATTGTGATAATGTGATTCATCTATCTGTATATCATACTGAATATAAGTTAATTGTTTAAAACCCTTAAGTACAACTTGGGCATTAAAATGGCGTTTGGATTCGGTGAGACCGGGATCGGGTTTCCATATTTGGATATCCGAAAACCACATCGATCCAAAATAAACGTTAGGTCGTGAATCCAAGTGGAGTTCAAGTGCAGACTCAACGTGTAAGAACTATTATTCGTCAGTATAACTCAGGGGTGATTCTATGATGAGTTTGACGGAGATAGTACTTATGGGTTCGAGATGGTGCTTCAGAGTGCAAGGGCTATGGTCGTTGACTCTGAGGGTGATTCCAATATGAGTGCAACGAGATAGTGCCTTCGGTTTCGTTCGAAACCGGAACGAACTTGTATGGATTGGATGCTTTTAGCATATCGTCAGGCGGACGATGAACATTCTAACAGATGCGTCCTATAAAGTTAATCGCAGCCTCAAGCCTCATCAACCCGGGAATGGGTAAAACAGGGGATGTGCAACAAGGCTAGGTGGGTAGCACCCATTTCAGGCCTGTCTAGAAGTCCCTTTTTATTCGGCTGTGTGGGCAGTTGGATCGCTGCCAACTACGGGGTTGTCTTGTTCGAGACTGTCCAGTAAGGGATGGTTCCGACCTTGTGTTGCAGGGGAGTTAGGGTGGCTCCTCGGTACGTTGATCCAGGCCACGTACTGTGACGGGCGGTACCCCAGCTGCCCTGCCATTGATGGAAACCCATTTTCCCTACGAGACCCTACGGTTTTGTTTGTATTACCCACTTTTGTGGCTAGTAGCTGGAATTTAATAATGTAACAATTTCGGCTATTTCTTATTTATTTGAAAACTCTAGATACTATTATAACATCACTGGATTTCCTATCAAATGTTTTGGTTAGCGTAAGGTAAAAACTTTTCCATGTTTATGTGTGGGAAGTCTTACGAGATACCTTTTCTTTTCAAAGGTTTTTCTAAAGTTAAGAAATTTTAACCGTTTACTCACACCAGACCCCTGTCGGACCCGAGTGTTTATTTTCTATTTTATTAAACTCTTGGGTACTCATATTATGTATGAGTAGTCAAGTGATTCAGGTTAGCTTGACGAATTCTGGAGGAGTTTTGGAGTAGGAGGCTTCATTGTGTAGATATATTGTGGTTCCGCTGTGTTTGTGTTGTATCGGTATCTTGTGTACTTGAGTTGTATGGTTAGACAGATGTTTATAACTGTCTAATATATGTTGTATAAGTTGTGTACTCTGATGTAATATGATACTATGTAATATTTTATGTGATATATTATATTTCATTCGTTCCGCTGTGAGTTATCTGATGTTGTTGGTTTCTTCTTTCTTATCTTTTCTTCTTCTATCCCTTTCTTTCTTAATTAGTGATGCAACTTTCTGGAGATAGAAAGTTGGGTCGCTACAGCTGGTATGAAAGCATTAGGTTGAGTGAATACCTAGCCTCTGGAGTGGTGTCTTTCTTGAGAGAATGTACTTGTATTTTTTTTTATATAACTATATATATATTTATATCTATATCTACCTGATCTGTTGGGTTATCTGTTCGGGTTTTCCAACATAAGTTTTAGAGGTAGACGGAGTAGTGGTGTGTGTGTGAAATACGACTACCACTAATGGAAGAGGTCCATATGTTTGAGGTTGGAAGTGTATTTGTCGAGACTGTATACCTAATACCGTCTCGAGTGAGATTTGTAGTTTGGAGAAAGGATTTCTCTGATATCCGAAGGAAATCTTTTTAAAAGATTCATAGTCCATCTTTGAAGTGTAAGTTTGGATTTCGCTTGGGTAAGTGGATCTTGTAAGTTTGGATCTGTCGGAAGTGCAGTAGCAAGTGATGATATCTTGGTAACTGCGTGATGAGATGCAGTACCCATGGATATTCCGAAGATGTTTTCTCTTGAAGCAGTTTTATAAGTAGTCGAGGAGCTGTCTTTACCTGCCGTAGGGAAGATTCGTCTGTGTAGAAGTTATCTGGATCTTTAGTAAGGAGGTTGGCTGTTTTGGAATATGAGACTAAGGTCTATGAGTTGTTTTGCTTTGGCATGGTCTCATTTGTCATTCCTTAAGGAGAGCGAGATGTTGATGCTTGGTTTGGAGCCCGAATTTCTTGAGAGGATGTCTGCCATCTCGGAGGTCCGTTGTGTGGTTTGTTGATCCTTTTGGTTTTCGAGGAGCCTTTGGATTAGAAGTTTTTAGTTAGCTGTGGCAGCGGTGCAACTCGAAGTGTTCGGTGTGCTGACGAGAAGGTCTTTTAGCTTCGCAGTATCATCGAGGTAGAGTTTGGAAGCAGTAGTGTGCCCGTTTCTCCGATGGTTCAGGAATCTTGGAGGTTCTTTTATGAGCAGTCCGGGAAGTTGGTGAATGTTTTCTTGAAGGGTTAACTTGGTTTGGAAAAGTTAAGGCTGTTCTAATTGGTAAAGAGAGGACAGTTTCTTTGGAATCTGAACTAGGTAGGATCGCAAAAGTAACTTGCGATTAGTTTGGGAATTTTTCCTAGGCAATCTTTTGTTTGAGACCGAGGGTTCTCATGTGGAAATAGGAGCCAATGAACGATCAGAAGTTGTCTACTTCTGGAGTTGAGTTCCATATTGTTTTGGTTCCAGAAGCGACACTGGTGGTTAGCCTGGTAGTTGGATAGTTCTTGAAGAAAGAAGGGTTAGTGTAGCAGCTCAGAAATTTTTGGAATTTGGATTGGTCAGATCTAGTTTATGAGTTGGTTTCTGCTCTAAGGTTGGGTGACCGAGTCGGATGAGTTACTAAGAATTTATGGATTTGATGAACAAAGTTTCCCGGATATTGGATAAGTTTGTACTTGTGTTCATCAGCAGTATTCTCATCTATTTCAGAATCAGAGTTGTGTAGCGGAAGCAACGTAGCAGCTGTACGAGGAAGGAAGCAAGTTCTGTTTGCTATTGCTTGGGAAGTAGAGTTTGTGTTCTGGATTTCAATGGATCTTGGAAGACTTTTCTGTTAAGTATGATCCAGAAACTGGTCTGCTTTGGTCTAGTTGTTTCTGGAAGCTTCAGCATAGGTTGAGCTGATCAGGAAGAAGATTGGCAGCCCAGGATTGTCTGTTGAGTTATGCAGATATGAGATAAGAGTTTGGAATTCGAAGATGGAGACTTCGTTGTTGTTAAGATTTCTCTGGTTAAGAGAGTAGTGATTGGATAAGATTGAATTGCCAGTTTGGATAACTGGGCTTCATTGTATTTCACGTATCTCTGAGGGAGTGCAGGTATGATTCATCATTGGTTGTCGAATCTGTAGTCCTGTTGGATTTGGAAGTTATGCTAGATTTGAGTATAGTCTGATGTTCTGTTAAGATTGGTGGATCTAGAGAAGAGGGAGCTCTGGATTTTGGTGGTGCGGTTAGTTTAGATTCTGTAGAGCGAGTCTCCCAGTGATTTTTTCCTTGGGAAACTCTAGATAGTTAGTAAGATTTATTCTGATCTGTGTTAGGATAATTAGTTAGGTTTGTTTGTTTGATTGATTGCTATGGTTGTTAGTAACTGGTTGATATGTATGCTTTGCTGTTGAAATTGAAATCTTTGCTGGGTTATTAAATTACCTTTGCTTTTAAATTTCGGGGACGAAATTCTTTTAAGGGGGTTGGATTGTAAGGACCCGGAATTTTGGGCAATATCAATTTAATAATTTGTATTAATAACTAAATTGATTTGATAATTTTTCTTTATAATTTTAATTTAAATTGGTAAATTTAATATTTTAAAAGTTAATAAATTTATAATCTGGCAATATTGATCAATATCTTTCTAACAATTTAAAATGGATAAGATTTATTTTTCAAAGCTAATAAAATTTTATTCTATTTATAATATATATATTTGATATATATTGTGGATAGAAAGATCTTTTGTTTTAAATAAAAGGTGAATTTTCAGATTGTAATATATATGTATGTATATGTTATAATTTGATGTTGTTTGAAATTTAATTTAATCTGTTGATAATTTATATATGTATATTGTAATTTAAAGCTTTGTTTATCTTTTCAAAGGTTAATTTAGATTAATTTAATTGTTTTCAAAATATAAGATAATTATTTATTTTAAAACATGATAGTTTTAAAAAGGGGTTTAATAAAAGTTTTATTTTGTTTTCTTTTAAAATGCTAATAAAATACATGTATAAAGATTTCATACTTGTATATTTATTTAAAATTCAAGTTTATTAATATAAAAACATTTCATAAATACCAAAATCCATATTACATAGATATAAGATATAATTATTTTTTATAAGGTTTTAAAAACAATTTTTCAAAGATTTTAACACTTGTAACTTTTTAAAATATGCTTGAGACACTTGTTCAATTTATCAACAAGTGGCAACATTTCATTTTAATTTTTTAGTAAATGTTTTTAAGAAGAAAATTAGTTCTCTTTCACAAACATTTTTATTTCTTTGTTTCATTTCTGAACTCAAATTAATGGCAACAAGAAATTACTCTACAAAAACCTGAAAATTGAATTCAAAAATTCAAAACAAATCTGAAATGAAATCTGCAAAATCAAAAGCAAAGATCTTCTCAACAGTTTCAACATTTTTGAAACAAAATCTGCAAAATAAATTTCTACTTCAACCTGCAATCTGAATCAACCTGCATTTCAAAGAACCAAGTTCAACTGCAAGTTTAAAATCATCAATTGAAGCATGCAAAGGGATTTCAACAGCTAGCACTCAAAGCATATTTTTCAGATTTGATATTCAAGCCTGGAAGTAATAAAAAATGCTCTGCATATTATAATTTGGTGAGTAATTTTTTTTTAAAAACAAATTAATCTTGTTTAACTTAAGTGCATGTGTGATGATTTATATAGTAGTTTAGTTTCAATTGTTTTGTGAAGAAGATTGCATGTTTGTATACAAAGAAGAGATGCATGTATGTGACTGTATAGGTATGCTCTGTTAAATTACAGGCTATGATCATTCAAATTCATTGAAATCTCCCAAAACATTCATTATTTAGCTTTGATAATTTAATGAAATTTGTTTGTTAATGGATGATGGTGTTGTTTGATATCATTTCAGGATTTTTATTTAAATAAATAAGTTAAAATTTAAGAATAACAGTAAATCTTTGATTCATGTCAGAAAATCAACAACCTTAATTGTTGTTTTGGATTGTATAAATAGGTTAGATGTTAGAAATGATGAATTTTAACATGAATTTCATAATTTTTAAAGTGATATTCAATTGGGAATTAAATGTTGAAGGGTTTTGGCAATTTGATCAGTTGCCGATGATCAAACCCATGATTTGAGTTGAAATCTTGAGTGAAGCAAGCTTTTGTGTTGGGGAAGATGGGAAAAATGCAATTTAATCTTTCCAATGTCTGAATCGTTCGAATTTGATCGAATTAGGGTTTTAGAGTGGTTTTTGTTCGGCTTTGCTGTCGAGATGTTTGCGCCGTGAAGGTTGGACTGGAGGTGTTCGCTTTTGGGAGAATGTAGCTCGTGGCGTGGTGGTTCTATGGTAGGGACGACGAAGTTCATCATCGTCAAGTTTGTCGGCGATGGGGGGTTTAGTGGTCGAACTTCCTGCAGATTTTCGAACGTTTGGTCGAAATTTGATTCGATGATGTTTTGTTTGATCTGGGTTTGGGTTATTGCTCGCGTGTGATTTAGTGACTGTCGACGACGATCGCGACGAACCACGGCGGCCGGAGGCGGTCGCGCATATGCACCGTGTACGTTTATGTGCACTGTTTTTTTTTTGTTTGGGGAAGACAGGGTTTAGCTCGAAGATTTGCTCGCGTTTTTCTCTGGGTCGACTCGAAGTAGAGGGGAGCTGGAGTGTCTCGGGGTAGCACTCGTGAATTTCCGTGTTTGTCTTGGGTTATAGGTATTTTGTTTTTAGTCAGTACTGTAAAAATTAAATGATGAAGTTGCAGCTTAGAACTTGTGTTTGAATTAATGAAAGTAAGCATTATATTGTAAACAAGTTTTATAAAGAAACAAAATCCTAAGTTAAACTTCTTGTTTGAAAAAAAATGTAAATCAAACTTTAAAGTATTAATTGAATTTATTTTGAAATTTTAAATTGTTAAGAAGTTTATATTTGAAAGAAATTATCTAATTAGATTTTGAATTTCAATTTAAAGAAGTGTTTTGAATTTTAATTTAAAAAGAAGTGTTTAAATTTTAAGTATTAAATCAAAGTTTAAGTAATGTTTTAATAACTTAAGTTTTCAAATTATTTTGAAAATAAATAAGTTTAAAATTAGATAATTTGAAATGTTTTAAATTTGAAATTGATTTCTAAATGCTTTATCTTCAGGAGAGGTTATTATTTAAACCAAATTTAATAATCTGTCTTTGAGTTGATAAGATTTAATGTATTCGGATAATTTATTTATGAAGATAAATAATGTTAAATTATATTTCATATGAACTTAAGAATACTTAATTATCATGATTTGTTAATAAGTAAAGATTAATTAAGATTAATGTTTTCTTAATTAATTAAGGATTTGAAATATAAGAAGTTAATTAATTAATTGTTTAATTAATTTTGAATTATTAGTTAATTGTTTATTTAATTTTAAATAATCACTTAATTACAATTTAATTAAGTGTAATTACTTAATGAAGTAATTAATGGTTAATTACTGAATGTAATTAAGGGAAGAGAAATTGCTTGTGGATGTAATTAAAGTTGAGGTGATTAATGGATAATCACTAGATGTTATTAATTAAGAAATTGATTAGTAAAATTGTTTTGAAATTAATTAATTATGGAGTAATTAATGAATTAATGAATTAAGGATTATTAATGATGGATTAATTACCTGTTAAGTAATTAATTAAGAGAGTAATCATCTAAATGGAAGTAGTTAGAGGATAATTACTTATGAAGTAATTAAGAGTTAATCACTTAGTTGATTTTAGTTAATTAATTAATGTGATTAATTAAATAATAAATGTGATGAATTTAAGATTAATTACTAAGTGTAATTAATTAAAATGAGATTAATTAATAAAGTAATTAATTAAGGTTTTATTAATTAATTTAAATTAAATAATAATTACTTAATGAAGTAATTAAAGATTAATTAATTAGAATAATTAATCAAGATTAATATAATTAATTAAGAAGTTAATTAATTAAGATAAGTAATTACAAGTTGTTAATTACTGTTTATGATTAATAATTACAAGTTAATTATTTAATTATTAAAGGGTTAATTAATCAATAAAGATCATTAGTTAATATATTTAATGAAATTAATCAAGGTTGATTAATAAAAATAATTTATTAAAGTATGATTAATTAATCGTAATTAATTGAGGATTAATGCAAATAATTATAGTTATTTAATTAATGGAAGTAAATGAAGGATCATTAATTTAGTGTAATTAATGATAGTAATTAAAGGTTAATTACTGTATATGGTTAAGAATAATTACGTTAATGTAATTAAAGGATATTTAATCAAGGAAGACTAATTAAGGAAGATCATTAAGAGATGATTAATGAATTTGATTTGTAATAAATCAATGAAGCAGGATTAAGATAATCCAAGTAATTTAAGGATAGTAATTAATTTAATTAAAGGATAATTAGATTGATTAAGAGTTAATCAATTCTGCTTATGGATGATTGATTGATATTGGATGACTGATATTGTGTGATTGGTTGATATTGGATGATTTGGATATCTCTGATATGTGATATGCTGCTTTGTGAGATGAATGTTTGATATGATTTATCTATTGTGATAATGTGATTCATCTATCTGTATATCATCCTGGATATAGGTTAATTGTTTAAAACCCTTAAGTACAACTTGGACATTAAAATGACGTTTGGATTCGGTGAGACCGGGATAGGGTTTCCATATTTGGATATCCGAAAACCACATCGATCCAAAATAAACGTTAGATCGTGAATCCAAGTGGAGTTCAAGTGAAGACTTGAGGTGTAAGAACTATTCTTCGTCAGTATAAGTCTAGGGTGATTCCGTGATGAGTTTGACGGAGATATTACTTATAGGTTCAAGATGGTGATTCAGAGTGCAAGGGTTATGGTCGTTGACTCCGAGGGTGATTCGAATATGAGTGGAACGAGATAGTGCCTTCGGTTTCGTACAAACCCGGAACGAACTTGTATGGATTGAATGCTTTTAGCACATCGCCAGGCGGACGATGAGCATTCTAAGAGATGTGTTCTATAAAGGTAATCGCAGCCTCAAGCCTCATCAACCCAGGAATGGCTAAAACAGGGGAGGTGCAGCAAGGCTAGGTGGGTAGCGCCCATTTCAGGACAAGATTTCCCCCTGTCTAAAAGTCCCTTTTTATTCGGTTGTGTGGGCAGTTGGGTCGCAGCCAACTGCGGGGTTGTCTTGTTCAGGACTGTCCAGTAAGGGATAGTTCCGGCCTTGTGTTGCAGGGGAGTTAGGGTGGCTCCTCGGTATGTTGATCTAGGCCACGTACTGTGACAGGCGGTACCCCAGTAGCCCTGCCATTGATGGAAACCCATTTTCCCTACGAGACCCTACGGTTTTGTTTGTATTACCCACTTTTGTGGCTAGTAGCTGGAATTTAATAATGTAACAATTTTGGCTATTTCTTATTTATTTGAAAACCCTAGACACTATTATAATATCACTGGATTTTCTATCATATGTTTTGGTTAGCGTAAGGTAAAAACTTTTCCATGTTTATGTGTGGGAAGTCTTACGAGATACCTTTTCTTTTCAAAGGTTTTTCTAAAGTTAAGCAATTTTAGCCGTTTACTCACACCAGACCCCTGTCTAACCAGAGTGTTTATTTTCTGTTTTATTAAACTCTTGGGTACTCATATTATGTATGAGTAGTCAAGTGATTCAGGTTAGCTTGACGAATTCTGGAGGAGTTTTAGATCAGGAGGCTTCATCGTGTAGATATATTATGGTTCCGCTATGTTTGTGTTGTATCTGTATCTTGTGTACTTGAGTTGTATGGTTAGAAAGATGTTTATAACTGTCTAATATGTGTTGTAAAGTTGTGTACTCTGATGTAATATGATACTATGTAATATTTTATGTGATATATTATATTTTATTCGTTCCGCTGTGAGTTATCTGATGTTGTTGGTTTCTTCTTTCTTATCTTTTCTTCTTCTATCCTTTTCTTTCTTAATTAATGATGCGACTTTCCGGAGACAGAAAGTTGGCTCGCTACATGTTTCCTTCATTATGGGAAATGACGAAGAATCCTTATGCAAAGTCCTACCTGAATACACCAAGTTAACCATAACTGTAATCTTGGGTGTTCACTAACTCTAGCTTCCATTTCCACTATCTCATTCATCTTCTTACGCCTCTCAAAATTTCTCCACAAATCCATACCCCTAAGTCATTTTATCCCTAAATGATACTGAACCCATAAAATGCAAAAAAAGCAATCAACAAACAAGCTTCCATGAACTCCACATACCAAGTCTCAATAAAACTCATTTAGTTTGATCAAACCATCACTATGTTCGAAACATCTGTAGGTCTACCTACTTGTTTAGGACATAATACTAACCTACTCCCTAAGCCACTGGATGTAAAGGGTCTAATGTATCCATATCAGACAAAAAATTAATAGGTATATCACAAATGGAAAGCATATCTTGGACAGTAATTCCTTTCCCTTTCTCCTTCATGGAGCAATAAATGAAATAGGGGTAGCATCCAATGCATAAGAAGTCACATCCTGCTTACTTTTCTACAGGTCTCGATAGTTCCTCATTATGCGCCTAGACCTATCCAAAATGAAGCACTTCCTCTCTCGAGGCCTTGGGGCCCTGCAGTTCTTGTTAAGATGACCCTTCTCATTACAATAAAAGCACATCAAATCCTACTTGCTTTTCTTCTACCATCTTCTTCCTAAGACCGCTTCTTTCCTTTGTTGTTTCATTTCCTTTTGTCACCCCTTCTCACCTATGGCTTAGGATCTTCTTTAGAAACAATAATTTCAGCTTTTGGCTTTGGGTATAGGCTCTTAGCCTAAAAGCCCTCTCCACAACCTTCTCAAATGTTGCATCAAAATGAACGATTTCCTTTCTTCCAAATACTCAAGTAGCCTAACTATGAACTTCTCGTTCTTCTTCAATGGAATGTCAAGAAAGGACGAACTGTATTTTGACAACATGTTAAACTCAGCCATATTTTCTGAAATATTCTTATATCCTTATTTTAGCTCAACAAACTTCTTAAGAAATACCAACTTCTAGGCAGCTTTATAAACTTCTTTTTGAATTTATCCTTAAACTGCTCCCAAGTGACCTGATCCTCAAAAGTAGCAATCTTTATAGCATTCCACTATGCTATGGCCCGACCCTAAAATTTCTTGGAGGCTAGCTTCCACTTCATCACATCTTCCATTTCTAAGTCCTCAATAATACACTCATAGGTATCTGATCAATCCTTTATTTCCACATCCAATTCCATCCCTAGGAATGATTTTCCCCTAAGGTTAGAGTAGTCCTTATTCAGCTTGGTAAAATTGGCTCGGGTGCTTGCATAGGGGAACCGCCGCCAACAACAATAGGAGTAACACCTTAGGAATTTCGCAACATGTTCCTCATCATCTTAGTGGACATGGTCTGTATATTGGGGTTAGCCACCCCTGAGCCTACTCCCTCTCCTTCTACTCCTAACATGGTATTTATAGCAGTGTTTCTTATATGCCGGCTCATTCTTAAAATCTGTAATAAGAATGATTAGTCTCTTACAAAGGAAAACTACATCTTTGGTACTCGGATGTGCAGTGCGATTTACATACTATAAACTACTAGCATTTAGTTTTAAAAACATAAATATATAATAAGTACACTTTCTCATATATCGCTTGACCATTCAAAGGTGTTCCACTTACCTTATCCCTAATGGATCCAAGTACCAACTCAGGTAAACTACTCAAATTAATCATTTATACCACATGTAATGACGGTCCTACACCACCGATATCTAATATAGCTGTATAATGTGATGTAATGGTACCTAGCCGATGTAGAACAACTGTCAAGTGAAAAATAACTAAAACTCCAATAGATCAACCTATCGTATATCTCACAGTGCACGGATAAAATATAATAATCAAACCCCCTTGAAAACTAGCGCTAGAATTACATTTAGGTTTCTAGTCTCTACTAGATCTTTGATCGGGGCGTTTGTTATTTCTTATCCAAACATTATTGAAACTCAACTCTGTTCATGAAGCCACCAATTTAAAGCAAGGATGTAAGAAAACGCTATCGGAAGAAGAGCATCCCACACATGAAAGATGTTAAGAAGGTAAGTTTGGACAAAGTTAGCTAGTAAAGTATCTCACCAAAGATGAAGTTCAGACTATGATGATGAAAATGGATGCATCCTTCTTAGCAAAACATACATATACATAAATAAGATGCATCTAGCAACGGATTCTTACGTAAGCCCTTGAGACCGAAATGGACTATGTAATTTGTGACGACCGTCCTACATCAATGATACCCAGCATAATTGTATAGTGCGCTGTAACGGTACTCGACCGATGTAGGATGATTATCAAGGGCGAAATAACTAACACTCCAATAGATAAACTTGTCACATATCTTACAATGCAAATATAAAATATAATAATCAATACAGATATAAAAACAAGTGAGGCGGTAATAACTAGATAAACCACATAATTAGAGTGCAACAGGTTCACTATAGTTATATACATAGATCACAAAGTTTATACATCAAATAAAAAACCTAAATGCACCATCTGTAAATATAGTAAAGTACTTATAAAGCTCTATTGTGCTGCACTACTGTCCTGCTCATCCACTGAAAAGATCCACGCTTTAATCTCAGACCTATTATCTAGTCTACTCATTTATGAGTATTCGAGAAAATAAGAAGCATTCGAGTCAGGCAACTGTCTGTATTAGCAATAAACAATTTCAAGATACTATAAAAGTTAACATGGTAAGAAAAAGATACTGAGTATGGAGAATCAAACATAACTTGTCCGTACATCCAACATGTTAATACATAACACTACCGTCATTATATGGGTATATTATGCCAAGTATAATGTGGGTGTCAGGGTGCCTAACTTAGGAATACCTACATCACAAGAAATCAATCCAAATCATACAACAATCACACCAATCATAAAAGATGCAATGTAAGCAAACGATGCCAACCAACATCAAGGTTTCATATTGCCACAACCATCACCATGGTTTTGTATCACCACACATCACCACAAACATCACAAAGATCTCATGTCACCATGACTATTCCAAACGTCTCACGTTACCACACATCACCACGACCATCACCAAGGTCTTGAGTCACCATGACCATTCCCAAAGTCTAGCATTTCCACAATTACCACCATGGTCATGCATTATAGACAAAATGACCACATGTATATGATAAATCATATGAAAACCTCCTAGGTGGTGACATCCCATATCACAATTGGATTCAGTGTTTGATCACATCCCTATCCTATAGGTACTGCCTTCTTAGGATAAGCCAGACCATCCCATGGTCCAAGGTACAAAGGTGAGCACCCTCACTTACCCTTTCCACATGAAACACACATCACATCCTAAGTTATCAATGCTCGTTTTTACACATGACTCGATAGTAGAAGACACCCTACATTCCACTCCATCCCCATACTTCATTAAACAGACCTCTTCGAACTATCCAGTCCCATACATACACTTCCCACTAGAAGTACCGGATTAAATGGCTCACTTCATTGGATTCGTCGAAGTTCGAAAAACCATTAGAAATCATCACAAGCCATAGAACCACCATCACCAAGTTCCAAAATCACAAAGTTAAAGCATCGCGTCATCGCTTCACTATAAAAACACTCATCCTAGAGCCATAAAGCTAATATCATGCATTAACGAATCTCAAAATCCATTTTTCAAATCCCCATGGACCCCACATGGTCAGCCTGAGCGTAATCATATCAGTACCGACCTCATCATTCATCGTTGACATGACTACTTAGTCAAAAAAGGGGCTAAGTCCCAAAATCTCAAAAACTCTTGTCGTCACAAAATGGCCTAGAGTAAAAGCTTCAATGATTCTAAGCTATCACACAATTGCTTCTAAGTAGCTATAGAAATTCCACCAAGTAAATCAAGTCTCCGCTGAGATATTTTCCAAGCCAATTTTCAAAGTTCCAAAAATCTATCGTCCTTGGCTTTCCCGAAGTTTTCCCAAAAATCCCAAAGTAGAAGCACGTTCGCCTTTGAGAAATCAAGTCGGTACCGAATGTTTCCTCGGGCGCTAATTTTTCTACATACAGAAGTTGTAAATTTAAACAACCAAGCCAACATGAAGTTTTCATGCACAAGCCCCAATTCAATCTCTAAATACAACCAAGTAATTTAGCACTGACTTGTTTTGTGCATTATCATCGATTTATTTTCAACCTTCCCAAAACATCATCATTTCTTGTTCAAACTTCACGCGATTGAAACCAAAGCATCCCTAGACCTTAGCAAACACTTCATATCAATTTTATCATGTTTCGAACAACTTTACTCATCGATTTGTGCTAATGACGACCACTCTTAAATCACTCTAAAATGAATCAAAAGCACGATTAATTACTACAAACAAGTAATGTACAATATCCTTACATCATATAAATTAAATTTAAAGACATTTCAAGCATTTATACTGTCCAAGATCTAGCAATAGAATACGATGACACTTTTGGTCTAATAACCAAAAACAAATCAAAATCAACATTTATCTCCATAAAACCATTTTAAAAGTTTTATCAAAGTCAAATATAGGTTTAAAAACATTTTAAACTTTAAAAACCACTTAAAATTTCCATCTATAGCATATAAACAATCGTGGTAAAGTAAGAAAAATAAACCACTCACCCGGATCCAAACTAACATGAATATCAAGACAAATCTATTGGGAATAACACTTCTTCGATCCCTATGTACCCTAAATCATAAAATCTCGAAATCCCCTTAATATCCTTTTTTAATTACTCTCTAATCACTTATTTGGCTAATTAAAGGGAAGAAAATAATGGATTTTGGTCTAATTATAATTAACGGAAGTTTGGGAATGTTTTGAAAAGAGAAAATATGATTAATGACTGTTGGAAAAGGCTTTTGTTAATCCTAATCCTGAAAAGGTTAATGTGACACACTAATCACCTTTATTTACGTACTAATCTACCTAAAGACCATCCAAACTTAAAACTGCCAAAACTTCTAAACGGTAAGTCCAAAATCCTAATATGATCACCTAATGGAAAGAGTAAACCATCGCATCTTTCATCTAGAAGTGGATTCAGACACTGATTCGGCTCCTATCAAAATATAGGCCTTACTAGGTTTCTCAAGGTTAAAATTATCCAATAAAAATTACAAGGGCCAAAAGGGTCACTATTCAACAATTTTGATTCTTTGATTTGTAAAATATGGGTCATTTCATAATTATACTAGCATCCCGAAAAAGCCATTTCCAAAGAACTTCAGCATCCAAGGCAGAATGATTAAAGATAACCATTAATATCCAAACTTCCTAATCAGGCTAGAAATAAACTAACTTGGATTGGTTTAGGGCTAACTAAAACTAATCTAGTTGGTATGTAACAAATTGGAAAAAGTAACAGATTTCGACCTAAAGCTTTTTTAGGCATTTGTTATATATGCTTGGCTTCTCAAACGGTACCACACAACCATAGTGTTGATGTCAAAGATGGATCAACACCGAAGAATGAGTGGTAGGGAACCCGTGAGACATAGATCTAGCAGATAATATTGAAAATAACAGAAATAAAGTATAGAGATACAAGATTTTTATAGTGCTTCGGCAATATCTTACATACGTCCACTTTATATTTTTATTGATTACGGATCTGAGATAGTTTGAATGAGTTTATCGAGAATTATAGTCATAAGTATAAGAAGTTGACAAGTTCTAAGGCCTATAACTGTCAGGAGTAGTTGCCTGGGTGATTATTGTAAGGGAGGAAGATGACGAAGAGTGACAGAATCCCAGATCGAGAGCGAAGAAGAAAGAGCAGGTAGAAGATCCTGTCTTGGTTGCTTTATGGTTTATATTTTTAGGGAAATAGAGGTAGTGGGTCAGAAGCCTGCTTGCATTGGAGTCCAGATGAAGGCCCAAAATTATATAGAAGAAATCAAAATCCTACGACCTATGGAGGTAAATCAGTATTGAGCTATATTGCTCGGTATTAAGCTATAAATGTTGGCGAAAATCAACCACCAACTCACACTTTGCTCTTCTATCTTCATGTTGAAGTGTTCAAATGCTATTTTCTTCGATTATTGGTTGGTTTCAATAGTCTTCCCTCTATCACTCGAGTTATCATGCTTTCTTTACTTTTTTCTCATCAACCTTGGAATTAGGCATCCAAACCCTTATAAAATCACTTGATCACGAGCAATTAGTAAAGTACATGGGAAATATGGACTTTGGGTGTTGAATGGGAGGAGAAACATAAGTCGGTACCAAATTATCATAGCTTGGTACCAAGCTATGTGCTTTGCTCCAATTTGAGTGAAAATCTTCCAAGTCCTTTCTTTGGCTCTTCTTAGTGCTTTCCTAAGTTTTCGAGTCGTTTCAGCTTTGCCTTGATGTTCTAACTTCCATTGGCTTCTGCTTGGTTAAAAACCCGATTAATACTTTCCTTAGAGTATGCTTTCATTGAAAACAAGGCGTGCTCTGGATCGAGAGATGTTCTAGACTGCTATCCTATAAATTCCAATTAATCATTCAAGTGCTGTCTCAAAACGTGGTTATCACTTGATTGATTATCCTTTAACTGCATGGTTTAATCATAGATGGAATATCATTATTCTTCATTGAGAATGTTGTATGTGCTTTAGTGTGATTGCTTAATGTCCTAGATAAGCATATCTTCACCTTGTCGTGCCTTTCGAGTGGTGTAGGAAGAAAAATTGCAATAGGGCATGGAGCTATAATGCTTACCCTCAATCTTAAATAGTTCAAAACTTAGAAATTTTTAAGTTTACTTTCATTCGGCTTGACTTACACCCGAGCTACTTTCCTTCACCCGAGCTACCAGATCTCTCATGCCGATCTTACTTCCACGGACCTAATTAGCTCCACTTTCAATCATCTCCTGCCATGACTATCACCTTCCACCATTGGCTGGAGGTTCAAGTCGTCGTTCACAGTGTCGTCACCACCAGATCTGTCATCCAATTAGTTCGACCCCTGATTCAGTTTTTAAACCTTGGCACCGATCTAATCTTGTGCAATCTTTAGGTTGGCGATTGTGATTTGGATTTTACTAATTGAAAGTTCAAGGAGATTAGTTGAAGTTTAGATAATGTTTGATCATCGATGAAGTTAAGTTCTACCCTGACCGAATGCAGCTGGTTTTGAAGATAAGTCCTGTTCTCTGGGTTTAACTATTTCTTTTCAAAATTTGGCTACGTCTATATTGTCATTGAAATTATAGTGCGATGGCTTATTCCAGGATTAGTCATACTAGATGACTTCATGTGTCTTTTCTCGTTTCTGCATTTCCAATGATGAGAGGAAGGCTTTTCGCTTCGCTTTGGATAATGGCTCCGTTATCGATTACTCATCTATAACGAGTAAGATCCTAAATATAATTCCAAAGTACAACGTGGCTTGTTTTTCTATCACGAGCAAGCTACCTACGTAGAATGGTCCATTCGTCGTGCAGGGGACACTGGACTCACACTACATAGATTGATACACTACACCTGTCCCTGTCAATGTTCAGATTCTGACAGACCAACACACATTGGCATCCTTTGGATTCCTAGCATTGGTCACACGATTTTATTATTCAAAGTAAAACATAACCAATCATGTTGAACGCTAAGTTTTATTGTCTAAAATGACCTGTCGGTCACCTCGTCTTTAGTCTAGCGAAGGAACATCTATTCCTCCTAATGTCAAACCTTCTACAACTCCTGCTTCGCCATATATCCATTTTAGGCAAAGCCATTCTAAAATTCTTAAATCACAGAGTCAAATAGTTCCAACCCTACCAATATTGAGTCGACTTCCTTCGGGACCACAAATCTTGAATAAGCCGCCGAGCAGGTGCCTTCATTCCTATCTGCAAGGTCGCTCCAGAACATATGTGTCCAACATGGCATTCCTGAGAAAGATGTCATGCTGCTGCTAAGAGTAGAATTTGCTCGCAATCATTCGTCGGGCTTCACAGTATGCAATCGATCATGTGCTTAGGCGGTGCTATCCCACTGTTCAGTTTGTTCCTTATGACTATGCTGTAAGAACTTGGACTGACTCCATTTCAAATTCATCCAAATGGCTATTCTATTTTGAGCTTATTGTATGTCCACTTCATAGGTAGATTCAACCGACCTTCAAGATTTTATGAGCTTACATATCTTCTTAGATTTAGTAAAAGATAGGATTCCCCATCCTATCTGATAATTGAAGCCTGGGGGGTTGTAAAGTGATCGAGAAGCTCCACAACAAGCATTCTTATTTTAAGAATGAGTATATCTTTTTGTGATAGCTTTCCCAAGTGAACTTTGTGTAGTGTAATACTTACTATATGTAGCATGGTTTGAAAACAATTTTAAGTACTTGTGTGTGTGCATATACCATATTGGAGAGATTTTATCAAAAATCAACTTCTAGACTAGACCATAGACCGACCATAAATAATATTGAAGCTTCAATCTGAATTCTTGGTCTGCAATCTATTGTTGAGTAGAATAGCATCTTCTGCTGCAAATATGGTTAGTTCACATAATATTTACTTATATAGTTGTCATGATAAAAACATCAAAATACAAGGTTCTAGCATTCTCCTCCTTTTTGATGATGACAACTATGTAAGTGTAATTTTTTTATAAGAATGATTGACTCCCCTTGAATGAATATTCCCCTTATTAAACAATTTCTCCTCCTTTGCCATCGACAAAAAAAGGAATATATAGACAGCATGGGAAATATATATAAGCATAGAAACACACGTATATCATAGGGATAATAAAATGAGCATCATAGACAATCATGAACACTGAATTTGAAGAGAAATATCACAAAATAACATAAAAAACAACATAAACACAAAATAATGTCTCAAAAGATAAAAAGGCATAAGCATCATAAAATCTAGACCTCCTCACAATCCGAACTTTCTTCTTCTTCTTCTTCTTCTTCTTCTTTTTCTTCGTCGGAGGTAGACCATGTAAAGGGAGTGTAGAAGTAGAGCCAATACATGATATTTCTCCCAAATCTAGTTTAAGAAGCCTTTAATGGAATTAAGCTTCTTATTTGTTTCGACGACATTTTTCTCGACGTCGGCTAATCGTCATTCGAGCTTGTTTTGGTTGTGGGAGAGCATGACAAGTGCTTATTTCAGAGTAATGTTACTATAAAGCTCATTGATCTCGTCGTCGTCTTCTTCTTCCTCTTTACAAGGAGGTTGAGTTGATGTAGAAGCAATTTGCTTATCCTGGGTTTGAAGAATCCCTTGATCTCTATTGGTGGCCCATTGTTGACAGCTTGTGATTTGTTGAGATTCCAAGCATTTGGGAAGATTCATAAGATTTAGAGTCTTTGAATTGAGTTTGCAAATGGTTACGAAATCAACATCGGGCAAAGAGACTCCAAAATTTCAAAGAATACGCATTATATACGCCCTATAGTGAACGGTCTTATAGTTCCTCTTATGATTGACGGAGAGAAACTCGTTCAAGATAACTTTTGCCCAATTTACCCTTTGAGTAGAGTAAATAGCGTAGAGAGTTTGGAAATCTCTCTTGTAAACTATCTCTAAACTTCCGGTATGAGGTAGTAGAGGCTGTATAGGAGCACGATGAAGAATGTGTGCCTTTGGACATAAGGCAACGGACTTTGAGATTGTTAAGTCGTCGAACAGAAATCGATGTGAGACCTCATCTCGGTTATACGTATCGACTTCAACATCATCGATATCTATTCCTTCGAATGGACAACGGAGGATGTTGCCAAGTCTTTGTAGTCGAAGATAGATTTTGATGCGGCAAACTAAGTCCAGATGCAATCATCTTTATTCCTTGGATCTTGGTGATCCAAGTTCATATTAACGAAGAACAATTTAATTATGAGAGGATAAGTTTTAACATTGTTCGAATCATACCAAATTATGTGTTCGATGCCACTAGCTTCAGCGATTTCTCAAATGGCATATCCACTAAAATCAGGGAACTTGACAAAGGAGCCTTCAAAGATTCGGGAGCTTTTCATAGAAGTGAATCTTGTAACAGCCGTTTAATTATGGAGCGAAGATCAGCTTTAGCTTTCTAAAGGTCCAACAGTGGTTTCGCGAGCTCTTTTGCTTCGGGGAGCCATTGATTTTATTGGAGTTGGAGGAAAAAATAGATATTTGGAAATGGGGGCTAGGATTTCTTGTAGAAATCAGGTTGTATGGGTAAGTGATAAATGAAAAAGAGGAAAGAGTTATGTAGTAGGCTGGTGGAAAGGTGCTTGGGGAAATGTGAAGAGGCTTTAAAAAAAGCAGAAATAATATGAATCAGTTAATTGAATTGAAGTTACCAGTCGACTGATATGCAGGCTTTTCAAACCCGCATCTTTTCAGTGCAAAATGAGGCAATTCAGCCGACTGACTATGTGGCTTCAATCGACCGACCGCTGAAGCAAATTCAAAAATATTTGAAGTTCCAGTCGACTGAATTTGTGAACCATCCGACTGAGTTGCTGGAAAAAAGTAGACCATAATTTTTTAGTTCAAAAATGGGGGTTTTCAGTCGACTGTGATGTTTGATTCAGTCGACTGAATTTGGGGCAAGATTTTTTTGAATGAATATTCAGTCGACTGGATTGCTTAGTTCAGTCGACTGAAACTGTTGATATTTCTGAACTTAGCTATACTTAAAGTTTTTATTTAATATAATTATTCAATATAAATATACATATTAGTTTTCCAATTTCAATATGTTGTTAAACAAAAATATATTCTTATTTAATAGGTAAACATACACCGCATACCAATTTTAATATAAAACAATAAACAAGAAGGCTTAATTTTTGAACGTTTTTGAATCATCCGAATGCGGTTCAACCTTTGTAATTTCTTGTAATGGATGGATATGTGACTATCAATTACTACATTCCTAAGAGTTTGGTGACACCTGAGGATGTTGAGGGCTTCATTCCCAAGAGTTTGGTGGCACCTGAGGACGTTGTGAAGATGGTTGATGCACACATTGCTTTGAGGATGATCTGCAAATCTTCAAAGCTAATTGTTCTAGGAAGCTCAAGCGTTTCGCATTCACCTTTTGCTCATAGTACATCTCGCTGAAGTTCTAATGTTTCTCCTTGATAATTGTGTATGTCATCAATCTTTTCTTTATTTTACAGAGGGCCAAAACCTAAGTTACGTTTAGCTCTTTTTCTTTATGGTGCATACCCAGGGTGAGGATTTGCTGATGGTTCGAATTGTTTGAATTTTTTGATGGCTCAGAGGTTGGAGTGCTAAATACTATAGAAGATTGGTTAGATCCTTCTTGAGATGCCATTATGGATAATATGTTCGAGTGAAAAATGGTTGAGCTAAAAGGTTTGAATTTGATTGAAAAAATGAGTTTGACAAAAGAGAAATGAAGCCTATTTATATCGTTTGTATACTTATTTCAGGTTTATACAAATTGAGGTGCAAAACGTCTGGATATTCTTAACAAAGAAAAGTGAGAGGTGGGAAAAACCGAGGACTAATGGACAGACAAACAATTAGAGGTGAAGTATGTTGTTAAAATAAGAAACATCATAGCACATCGGAATGGCATACAACTTCCTCTTAGGAGACCTGAGTTCTAGTACCTATAGCTCTATTTTTTTGTAAAAGAAATTTATAAACAAAATTTTATTATAATTCATGTAATGATATAATTCCTAGTTCTCGCCATAATTTACGAAAAATATTTTTGTTAAATGGTTTAGTAAATATACCAGCTATTTGATTTCCTGAAGGTACAAAATCTGAGGATATATTCCCTTTTTCTATATTATTGCGAAAGAAATGATGTCTAACATCAATATGTTTACTTCTAGAATGATTTATTGGATTTTTCGATAAATTTATTGCACTTGTATTATCACGGTAAATTATTGATTTAGAAAGGTTTATTCCGAAATCTTGTAGTGTTTGCTGCATGTAGATTACTTGAGAACATGCCCTAGCAATAGAGATATATTCCACTTCATACGTCGAAAGTGGAACACAATTTTGTTTCTTACTTAACCAAGATACTAAAGATCGTCTAATAAAATGACAAGTACCACCAGTACTCTTTCGATCTGTTAGACATCATCCAAAATCAGCGTCACTATATGACAACAATTCAAATGGACATACCTTTGGACAAAAGAGAACGTAGTCACTAGTCTTGCATAAGTATTGCAAAATTCGCTTCACAGCCCGCAAATGTGGTTCTTTGGGATTTGCTTGAAATTGTGCACACAAGCATACACTCATCAGTATATCAAGTTGACTAGAAGTTAAATAGAGTAATGAACCAATCATACAATGATATAGTTTTTGTCAACACTTTGGCCATTTTCATCTTTATCAAGGTGTACCGTAGTACTCATTGCAGTTGGTCCAACAGAAGTGTTTTCCGTACTAAATCGTTTAATGAGATTATTACAATATTTTTCCTGATTAATAAAAATTTCATTACTTAATTTTTTAATTTGTAAACCAAGAAAATATGAAAGTTCTCCTATGTAAGACATCTCAAATTTCTTGTCATAATATCTGAAAATTCTGGACATAATTTTTCATTTGTTGAACCAAAAATTAATGTCATCTACATATATTTGTATTATTAAAATATCAATTTTATTTTGTTTTATAAACAGAGTTTAATCTACTTTTCCAATTTTAAAACCAGAAGTCATCAAATAATTTTTAAGACGGTCATACTAAGCATGAGGTGCTTGTTTTAAACCGTATAAAGCCTTTTTCAATTTGTAAACATGTGCTAGATACTTTTCATGTGCATAAAGGAGGTTGTTCTACATATAAGTTTTCTTTTATAAAATCATTTAAAAATAACCTTTTACATCCATTTGAAATAGTTTAAAATTATTAAAACATGCATAAGCTAGTTAAAATATGTATAGCTTCTAGACGAGCTACATGTGCAAATGTTTCATCATAGTCTACTCCTTCTTGATTATACCCTTGAACAACTAGCCTAGCTTTATTTTGAATAATATTTCCTTTCTCATCGGCCCTATTTTTGTATACCCATTTTGTACCGATAACAGCTTGATTATTTGGTCTTGGAACTAAGTCCCAAATGTCATTACGTTCAAATTGATTTAATTCTTCTTGCATAGCTATAATCCAGTAATCATCAATTGAGGCTTCTTTAGCATTTTTGGATTCAATATTTGAAAGAAAAGCTATGTGACACATTTGATTTAGTTGATTTCGTGTTCTTACGTTAGCATTTATTTATCTAATGATATTCTCAATAAGATGATATCTTAGAAGTCTTGGTGGAGTTCTTATTTCATTATTATTTGGTAAATTGTTGTCTATATTATTTTCAATATTTTAAAAATCATCTTCTGAGTTATTTGATTTAGAAATAATTTCTTCATCTTTAATTTTATAATTGAATTTGAAATTTTCATCGAATGACACTTGAAGTGTGTCTACGATAATTTTAGTTCTTTTATTATAAATTATGTAAGTTTTGTTTCGTTCCGAATATCCATTGAATATTCCTTCATCGGATTTTGGATCGAATTTACCAAGTTTATCTTTTGTATTTAATGGAAAACATTATGAACCAAAAATTTTAAAATATGATATGTTGGGTTTTCTTCCATTAAAAAGCTCATATGGGGAATGTTTTGTTAATGGTCTAATGGAAACTCTATTTAAAACACAACAAGAAGTTGCTACAGCTTCTGCCCAATTTTTTTTGGTAAAGAACTTCCATTTAATAAAGTTCTAGCACATTCTTGAAGTGTTCTATTTTTCCTTTCTACAACTCCATTTTTTTGTGGAGCTCTAAGAAATGAAAAATTATGAACAGTTCCTTTTTTATTACAATATTTTTCAAAAGATTCATTTTCGAATTCACCATTGTACTCGCTCCGAATGCTTTATTTTTAATTTTTCAATATTTTGGATTCTTTTAGTAAATATTTTAAAATTTTCAAAAGTATCACTTTTATTTTTCAAAAATATTGTCCAAGTAAATTTGAAAAAATCATCTACTGTTACAAAAGCATACTATTATGGTTTATAGACTGAACTTGAGTTGGTTTAAAATGATCCAAATGTAATAACTCAAGTGGTTATAACGTAGAAATTATTTTTGTTGATTTAAAAGATGATTTTGTTAATTTTTCTAATTGACAAGCATCATAAATACCTTTTACTTTAAAGTTCATTTTTGGTAAACCTTTAACTAAATTATTCTTAGATAATTTGGTTATTGCTTTAATATTTATATGACAAAATCTCTTGTTCCATAACCAAGGATCATTTTCTTTGGCTACTAGACACATATTTATAATATAATTAACTTTCATGTTTTATATGTAAATATTTCTTTCTCTGGTTCCTTCAAATATAAGATTATTATTTTGATCAAATATGTAGCATTTATTTTCTAAAATAGTTATATTAAAACCTTTATCACATAGTTGACTTGTACTAAGCAAATTATGTTTTAAATTCTTTACTAAAAACATTTATAACAAGAGGTAAGTTAGATGTCCATTGCTCACATTGCCTTTGCCGATCATATAGCCTTTGGAATTATTTCCAAATGTGACAAATCCTCCATCCGAGTAGACAATGTTAGTCAGCATATATTTGTTTCCTGTTGTATGTTTTGAGCAATCACTATTAAGTATCAACTTTCTCTTTTCTTAGTTGGTACCTACAAATAATATAGGAATGATGTTGGTATCCACTTTTTTATTAGGGTCCTAAGAGTTAGATCTTAGGAAGCCAAATCCAAGCGGGTTCAGAATTCCTTTTATAAGTAAAATATTTATTTTTATGAACTAAATTCGTAAAAGATATAATATACTTATTTCTAATAAAATTATTATTAGTTTTTGGTACCCAAATCTTTATTGTATTTGTTGCTAATTTCTTTCTTCTAAGTGAAAATCTTTGGTTTTGCTTTTACAATTTTTTTTTGTGAAATCTAGGAGAACCCAACGGGCCGGTAAACTCCTGAGGAGGGTATAGTAAAGCCGCCCGCTGATCCAAGCCCCCATAGCTCCGGTTAAAATTATATAGGATAGGGAAGCGCATGGTAGGAATCGAACCTGGGTCTTTTTACCATAACCCAAGCCTCCTTTCCACTGCGCCGCACCCGCGTACTACTTTTACGAAATTCTTATATAAAATGAAAATTTTATATTATGAGTTATTCCCTTTTGAACTAGTTTTTGAAGAATTTGTGTATCCTAGCTCCTTTTTTAGAACCAGTTTGAGAATTGCCGATAATTTTAGAAAGATTTTATCTTCCTTTATTAAAATTCGATACATTTTTAGGGATAATCTCTAACTCAGTTTTGAGACTGGTATTTTTAATTGAAGAATTTTGACATTTGATTTAAATCATGGTTTTTAGAAACTAATGTCACATTCTTTTCTTTTTGCACTATTTCTTTTTGCACTACATTTTAGGGTGTTAAGGGAAAAATAACCAACTAGGTTGACCCAGTAGTGGATATACGTTAAGTAACTCCTATGTGAGTAGAATTGCATCCAGGAGTTCAGGCAGACTAGAATATAAGATGCTCAAAGAAAGATCAAAGGGTTATTGGTTTAGACAGGTTCTTTGTATGCCCATGAAAACTATGTGTGGAAACATCTATTGTCAGGGGCCAATAGGTTCTTAGTGATCCTACGAAAACTATGTTCGGAATAAGTTATTAAAAGCGATCAATAGGTTCATAGCCAGCCCATCAAAATTATGACATGAGAGAAGTTATTAGAGAATCCAATCGGTTCATAGTAAGCTCATGAAAACTATGATTGGAGAAAGTAATTGGTAGATACCAGTAGTGCGAGTGACGACCTGCATTTTGGAAATTTTAAATTGACAATAATCCACACATGTCCAATTCAATCCGAAACACAGATCATCAATGAGGTTGGTTAAGAAAAAAAATAAGAAGAAAACAAACACAGAATCTAGCAGCAAAATGACAAAATATAATAATCAAATAAACAGTCATGAAACTGTTTATATTATACATTCGATTATAATTTATGAAACATTTATCAGAGTTATATATTCAATAGAGTAAAATAAACCAATATGGCAGAACAGTTGTGTGATGAAATAATACTGGAATAATACTATACCAAATCTTAGTTTTCGTCCGCCAGAAAATATCTTCAATGCACTGAAAACTCAAGGCTAACCCCAACGTAATGAAAAGAACAAACACTTGTGTCAGGACTAAAATATCCTTATGCGAGTCAAATCGAAATACATATGGTAGGAGTTTAATAGCGTCAGAGATGTTTACGGGGTTTCACATCTCCTATTTAGTGTTTAACGTGCGTGCAATAACTCTAGAGATGTTATGGATTTTCCATCTCTTAAAGACCCGTCAAAATATTTTAACATAGTGGAATACACTATATAATCTCTAATTAGTAAATTAAATATTTTCTTAGCGTTAAGGCGTTACATTAATTCCACTTAACGCGTTTTTAAGCATTGTCATATAGTTTCCATATAACGCCCAAGTAGCACGTTGGGGGAATGGGATGCGCCGTGATAGACAATACTAAACCAAAATAGTAGGGGTCTCATATAGGGATAAAAGTATGATAAGGCACATGAGGCAATGCCCAAGGTAGGATACTACTGGTTTGGGTCACAGAGCTGGTGGTAACACATCATAGCCACGTCGCCCACTACGTCCATCCATCCCATATCGAGTCAAAGGGAGGTTATTCCAAAACCAAGGTGCACTAATCGAAACCAACAACAGGAGTAATAGTATGGACCAGTTCAAAAAAGAAATCAAAGAACGTTGTCCACTAGAGGTAATTAGCCTCATTGGCCCTGTCAAGCCGTCCTGTTTTAGTCATTTCAAATTGGCGCAAGTGCTAGGTGTTGATATGCTAGATTTTGATCAATGAAAATGTGCTTCAACAAAAAGGAAGAGATATGTGCAAAGCTAAAGGAAGAACGATGAAGACCAAGGATAACATGAGTATGATTTCTACACAGGTCTTAGCTTAGATTAGTTGTTAAAATCTATCCTCAAGAGGCTTGCACAAACACTAGAACACGTTTTATAAACTTCATTTTCTAGAATAAAAATTCACTGTGCAGAAATCAAAAGTTCAATCAACTGAACAAGTATATCCAGTCGACTGAACCTGTTACACATATACAAACATGCATAGTTCCAGTCGACTGAAACAACCTGCTCAGTCGGCTAAATTTTTTCCTGAAATTTTTTCTTCACATTTCCAGTTGACTGAAATCCCTGCTCAGTCAACTGAATTTGAACCTGCGAATTTTCTCTGAATGGACACCTTCTTCCTCCCAAGAGTTGCAACCATTCTCCAATGGAAATGGAAGCATCTCTTGTCTACATCTCTAGCCAACAAATGCATCTCTTCTACACTTATATATACATGCTTGTAACATCTTCAAAATTACCAATTCTCTTATGCTTTAATCTCACTATTTTCTTGAACATATTTCATATTCTCTAAAAGTTTTCAAAGTAATCACCAATCTATTGCTTGAATCACTGTTTTGTTTTTAACATTCTTTTGATTCATAGAAATTCACATTTCCTAAATCTTCACAAACACATTGCATACTCTCGAGGTAAGATTATAGGAATATTGTACTACATTAGACTCATCAGTGTTGACAAGAACACAACAAGTCGAATATTGTTTTTTAGTAATTGAGTTGAAGTCCTCTTTGGTAGTTGAGGCAAGAAATCCCGTTCGGTTGTTCGGGTAAGTTGTAAACCTATTCCTCCGGGTTAAGTGGGGGTTGTTAGTAGTAGAATTTCTAAGAGGAGCTTAGGGACTGGACGTTGGACAAGAGGTCCAAACCAGTATAAAGTCTTGGTGTCTACTCTACTTATTTCTTATTGCTATTTACCTAGATCATTCCACTATTCCATATTATACGATCCTACCGCATAGCCTCTTTTAATTGGTATCAGAGCCAGGTTGTCCTATAACCATAACACCGTTATTAAACTTATTGATAATATGGAAAATAACGCAAGTACAAGCACAACTGCCTATAGCTCTACATTTGCAGAAGGACAATCTACCCAAAGAGCTCCTCTATTCAGTGGACTAAACTATAACTATTGGGCTACAAGGATGAGGATTTATATGCAAGCAACAAGTTTCGAAGCCTGGAATGCTACTCAAGCAGAGTTCATTATACTCATGACCGACTGTCCTACATGGACACAAACTCAAAAGAATGAAGCTAGTGCAAATGCCAAAGCTATGAATATGCTATTTTGCTCCCTGGATATAAATGAATTCAACCGTGTTAGCATATGTACTACTGCATATCAGATATGGGAAACACTTAAAGTCATACATGAAGGCACAAACAAGGTTAAACAAACAAAGATATCCATGCTGAAGAACCAATTCCAAAACTTTAGAATGCGACAAAATGAATCCATCAATGACATGTACTTGAGATTTCAAGACATTCATCATGCCTTAATAGAACTAGGAGAAAAATACACGGATTTTGACATTGTGTCTAAAGTTCTAAATTCACTCACCGATGAATGAGAGAGAAAAGTACTAGCAATCGAGGAAGCAAATGATCTATCTACAATGAAACCAGAGGAATTAGTTGGAAATCTTATGTCATATGAAGTAAATATGCAAGCTAAGAAAGATCAAGCCCAAGAAAGAAAGAATGTAGCCTTTCATGCGGAAAAGGAAGAATCAGAGTCTGAAGATGAGGATTTAGCATTTATAGCCAAAAATTTCAAGAAATTCTTAAGATATAGAAAAGGAAATAAAAACGGATTCAATAAGAATTTCTTGAACAAACCTACATCCTCGAAAATAGAATGTTTCAACTGTCACAAGAATGGTCGCATGCACAAGGATTATCTAGAGCAAAAGAAGGAGAATCAGAAAGCTCTCAATAATAAAAACAAGAGAGAAAAATTCAAAAAGAAGGCATTCTCTGTAACATGGGATGATCCAGATTCTTCTTCATCTGAAAGTGAAGATGACAGCGACAATGAACAGGCGAATGTATGCTTTATGGCTTAAGAATCCGAGGTTAGTAATTTAACTTTCGATGATTTATTTGAAGTAAACACTGAACTTTTAAGCACAATAAAAACTCTTAAAAAGAAACTCAAGGAAACTCGTGAAAATCAAAACAAAGCTGAATTTGAAAAGGATATGTTAAAAGATGAAAAGAAAATTTTAGAAAAAGAACTTGAAAAAGTTCAAGAATCTCATTCAAATTCGAAAACTCAATTATCACTCTTTAGTCAAGAAATTGAAACTCAAAAGACAAAGAATGATATAATTGTTTTTGAAAATTATGAGTTAAAAACTAAGATTAGACAAGTTGAGATAGAAAATAGCAGTCTTCAAGCTAGATTAGATAACATCACTAAAAATGTTTCTAACTTTCAACAAAGGAAGAGAAAATTTATCTAAGATTTTAGAAAATTCTCAATCGTCTTCAAATAAACATGGATTAGGATATAAAAAGGAGTCAAAAATTTCAGTAAAGAAAAATACAAGTTTTAAGAAGAATAATGATTCAAAGCAACAAATGTTATTAAAAGAACCTCTTAAAACAAAAGTAGAAACCAAGATAGTCAAAATTTGGGTTTCAAAGACTAATAATATTTTAATTAGGAATAAATATATTAAAACATTTATGGATAGTATTCATAATAATAAAAACTATATTTATAAAAAGGATACTGAACCAAATTGGGTTTGGTTTCCTAAGCTCTAACTTTTAGGACCCTATTAAAAAGTGGATACCAATAATTTCATATTTATTTTTAGGTCCCACTCAAAAAGAAGAAATGGATACTTGACAGTGGTTGCTCAAAACACATGACCGGAGACAAAGATATGATTACAAACATCACATACTTTGATGGTGGCTCGGTTACCTTCAGAGACAATTCAAAAGGCTATATCATTGGCAAAGGAGATGTGAGCAATCATGGTACATCAATTTTACCTTTTATTACAAATGTTTCATTAGTTGAAAATCTAAAACATAACTTACTTAGCATATGTCAACTTTGTGACAAAGGTTTTAAAATAACTTTTTCAGAAAATAAATGTAGTATTTATGATCAAAACCAAAATCTTGTTTTTGAAGGAAATAGAGATAGGAATATTTAAGTTCTAAATATGAAAATTAATCATAATACAAGTATGTGTTTACTAGCCAAAGATAATGATCCTTGGTTATGGCACAAAAGATTTTGTTATGTTAATTTTAAAACCATTAGAAAACTTTCTAAAAATGAATTAGTAAGTGGTTTACCTAAAATAAACTTTAAAATAAAAAATCTTTGTGATGATTGTCAAAAAGTAAAATTAACAAAGTCATCTTTTAAATCTAAGAAAAATATTTCTACTTTACAACCACTAGAATTACTTCATATCGATCTATTCGGACCAACACACATTCAATCCATTGATCATAATCGATATGTATTTGTAATAGTTGATGATTTTTCAAGATATACATGGACTATTTTCATGAAAAATAAAAGTGACACTTTTGAGAATTTTAAATCATTTGTCAAAAAAATTCAAAACACTAAATATTTGAAGATTAAAAATATACGAAGCGATCATGGAGGCGAATTCGAAAATGAAGCTTTTGAATCTTTTTGTAAAAAGAAAGGAATAAATCTAATTTTTCATTTCCTAGAACTCCTCAACAAAATGGAGTTGTAGAAAGAAAGAATAGAACATTACAAGAATGTGCAAGAACACTATTAAATGGAAGTCTTCTACCAAAACATTTTTGGGCAGAAGCCGTAGCTACTGCATGTTATGTATTAAATCGTATATCAATTAGACCATTGACTAAAAATACTTCATATGAACTATTTAGTAACAAAAAGCCAAATATATCTTATTTTAAAATATTTGGATCAAAATGTTTTATTTTAAATACAAAAGATCAACTAGGAAAATTCGATCCAAAAGCTGACGAAGGAATTTTCGAAGGATACTCAGAACGAAGTAAAGCATATCGAGTATTTAATAAACGAACAAACATAATTGAAGAAACTTTACATATATATTTTGATGAAAATTTTAATAAAAATTTGAGTATAAAAGATGATGAAGAACTTATAGAAAATACAAACCTTGAAAATTGTAATAATGAACTAAGATCTCCACCAAGAATATTACGAGATCATCCAGCATAAAATATAATAGGTGAAATGAATTCTCAAGTTAAGACAACAAGTCAACTAAATCAAATGGGACATGTTGCTTTCATTTCAACAATAGAACCTAAAAATCCTAAAGAAGCATCTACAGACGATTACTGGATTGTGTCTATGCAAGAAGAATTAAATCAATTTGAAAGTAATGATGTTTTGGAGTTAGTTCTCCGTCCTAATAATCAATCAGTTATAGGAACAAAATAGGTTTACAAAAATAAAGTAGACGAACAAGGTAATATAACTAGGAATAAAGCTAGACTAGTAGCACAAGGATATAATCAAGAAGAAGGTATTGATTATGAAGAAACTTTTGCTCCAGTTGCAAGACTTGAAGCAATACGTATTTTATTAGCCTTCGCATGTTTTCACAATTTTAAACTTTATCAAATGGATGTTAAAAGTGCATTTTTAAATGGTTTTATAAAAGAAAATGTATACGTAGAACAACCTCCTTTATTTATACATGAAAAATATCCGGATCATATATATAAATTAAAGAAAGCACTTTATGGTCTTAAACAAGCACCCCATGCTTGGTATGAGAGACTTAAGAGCTATCTACTAGATTCGGGATTTCAAATTGGAAAAGTAGATCGAACTCTTTTTATTAAAAATACTACTAAAGATATTCTAATAATTCAAATATATGTAGATGATACTATATTCGGTTCGACAAATGAAAACTTATGTAAAGAATTTTCAAATATAATGACTAAGGAGTTCGAAATGTCTCATATGGGAGAATTATCCTATTTTCTCGGACTTCAAATTAAACAATTAACAAAGGGAATTTTATAAACCAAGAAAAATATTGTGCTAATTTAATTAAATGTTTTGGAATGGAAAACACTTCTGCTAAACCTACTCCTATGAGTACCACTACTCATCTCGATCGAGATGAAAATGGAAAAAGTGTAGATCAAAAATTGTTTAGAAGTATGATGGGCTCCTTACTTTACTTAACCGCTAGTAGACCAGACATAATGATGAGTGTATGTTTATGTGCATGTTTTCAATCCAACCCTAAAGAATCACATTTAAGAGCCGTAAAACGAATTATGCGATATCTTAACTATACTAAAGATTTTGGTCTTTTCTATCCAAAAGAGTGTCCGTTCGAGTTAGTATCGTTTAGTGATGTTGATTTTGGTGGATCTCGAACAGATAGAAAAAGTACAAGTGGTACGTGCCATTTCATTGGAAAATCACTTGTATCTTGGTTTAGTAAGAAACAAAATTGTGTTACGCTTTCCACGTGTGAAGCGGAATATATATCAGCTGCTTTAGCTTGTACTCAAGTCATCTATATGCAACAAACACTTAAAGATTTTAATATAAATTTAACAAATTCTACAATATATTGTGATAATACAAGCACAATAAATTTATCTAAAAATCCGATAAATCATTCCCGTACGAAACATATTGATATTCGTCACCATTTTCTATGTGGAAATATCGAAAAAGGAATCATAAATTTAGAACATATTTCTATCGAAAATCAGATTGCTGATATATTTACTAAACCTTTATTAGAAAACTCATTTATAAAATTACGACGAGAGTTAGGAATAATTTCTTTTAAAGATGTTTTATAGCAAATATTATAAAAATTATAAAACTAAGTCGACTAAACAACTCTGCCCAGTCGATTGAATAACAAAAACAAAATTATTCAATGCATATGTTTCAATTCAGCTACATAATACATAATATATTAAAAGATGTCTCTAATCCATCCATTTCTAACCAATTTTCTTTTTAAACCAATAAAACAATGATTTGTTCTAAAACCTTATCAATTTACCACCACATTTTTCTTAGCAGTTTTTATACTATATATATACGTTAATAGATATGTTATTTTCAAAATTTAAAAAGTTTGAAAATTCTGTACAAAAATGTCTTCCAACAACTCATACTCTCCAATCAACATAACCTCCTAAGTCGACAACTCACCTACATCACCAAAACTTCCTATGCCAACACCAAAGCATGAACCGGTTTATAAATGGGAAAACTATCGAACTGGCTGCACACCGGAATCGAAGAAGGAAAAACGTGGACTTTTTATCTCACTTGATACGAAAAGAAAGATTGATGAGATTCATCACTTTCAACAACATCAAATTGATCTTCAATGAGAATTGTACTTTGAGCAAAAAGTAACGGCTAGAGATTAAGCTTTCTTGAGCAAATCGGTTTACGTTTTTGTAGCTCGAAGAAAAACGATGTGGCCGAGCCCCTACCTCGACCAATTAGTTCGTATGATCCATCTTCGTCATACCGTACACCAGCCGATCCATTGAATCCTTGGATGTCACCAAAAATATCCCAATATAGTCCAAATTCATAGGACAAAAACTATATGGCAAATGAAGGAAATAAAACGCAAAAGAAAAATAGTCCATCTCCAAAGAAATGATTATCTTTAAGGTCAAATCATGTTGTTATATTATAATATATCTATATAATTGTAAACATTTCTTTCAATAATTTTTTTTTTAAAATTTAAAGAGAACATCAAAAACACAAGGTTCAGTCGACTGAACCTTACTGCTCAGTCGACTGAATCTATGGCAGAAATCAATTATCTAATAGTTCAGTCAACTGACTCTTTCTGCGCAATCAACTAAAATCATCACAGAAACTTTCACACAAAAGTTCAGTCAACTAAAAACGTGTTCAGTCGACAGAATTTAGCACAGAAAATTTTCGGCCTATAATTCAGTCGACTGAACAGTATTTTCAGTCGACTGAACGCAAATTCCCAGGCTACTTTTTTCCTTTTCACCATCAAATTCTACCTTTACTTTTCACTTTCACCATTTCAAAAGTTTCATCTTCACCATTATTCTTCAAAGCCCTAGCCCCCAATCTTCATATTATTCAAAATCTCTCTCAAAACTCTCACAAAAATGGCTCCAAAAAGATCAAGGGCTTCTTCTTCAACCTCCTCAGAGCCAATTGATGCTCAATTTGCTCAATGGCTCTATGATGGAGTGGCGGTCACAAGATGGAACAAAATGAAGAATTCTCAGATCTTTGAACACTCCTTCGTTGATTTTCAAAGTCTCCAAGCGTACAACATACAAGCTTTGACGGATCCAACGGGTTTAACATCTCTCTTAGACATAAAAAGGAATGACCATGCAATCAATCACATTATGGTCAAATTGTTCTATGCAACTCTTAACCTTGGACACCAAACTCCAAGGAATCCAAACGATAGTGTTTGGAGTATGGAGTGCAGCAAAAAGATATGGTTTTCCCTAGACCGAATTGCACACATTTTAGAATCTCCAAACATGGGAAGGAAGCTTGAAGAAATCGAATTTAATCCAAATATTCGAGATAACATAAATCATCTATTTTTGGATGATAACATTAACATCCGTGATATTATATCAACTTCCTTACGACCAAGGGCAAGGCTTCTCCACAAAGCTCTTATGCGAACCATCACTCCACGAACGGGCTCATATGAACTTGTATACCCAAACAATTATAGAGCGTTATATGCTATTTGGGGCAATATTAAAGTTAATTGGGTCCAACTAATTCTTGATGAATTTCTTACTTTAAATAATGGCAAAATGCGAACAATATATTTTGGCGAGTATATCATGTGACTACTCCTCAACGTTGATACGCCATTACCGGAGTCCGAAAATACAATGGTTCATCAAATAAACCAACGGACTATAAGCCTTATGCAACTTCCGGCTTGACCTCCTCGCATCATATCACTTGCCGAATGGGAAGCTTGACATCAAGAACCGCAACAACCTCCTCCAGCTCAACATGAAGAACCTTTCGACCAAGATGAAGAAATTCGTATCATTGAACCAAGTTTTACTACCAATCAATCATTAGGAATTTTATCAAGAAATCAAAAAATTCTTGATAATCGCATCAAGAAGGTAGACCACAAACTTGATAGAACTAAAGGGTTCTTCAATAAATTATGGGATGCCATCTCATGCTCGAGCTCCATTACTGCTTCAACATCACACAGTAAGCATCCTGCACCTACTTTCACATGGACATCATCCGAAGAACATCCAAGTAGCAGCACGAGTGACACTAGTGGTGGTCAAGGAGGAAGAGCTTATAGACCACCCACCGGTGGACCAGTCATTCGTGAACTGGAGGGAGGGAGAGAAGGCCATATGATTGGGATAAAGATCAATAACTTTCTTATGGTTTGATGTTTTATTTCATAAATCTCTTCTGGCTTGTATAAATAGCCATTCTATGTTTTATTTATCTATGCTACATTTCAATATTTTTTTAACTATAGTTTCTACAATTATCCATGCTACATTCTAGGACTCAGTGATTGTTTTGATAATATACTTTTGCAATTACTTCCTTTTTGTCGATGACAAAGGGGGAGAAATCTATGTTACTAACCATGTTTTGTAGAAAAGACAGTGCATATATTGCGGGGGAGAAAAAAATTACATCTTTACACACATTAGTATTGTCATCAATCAAAAAAGGGGAGAATGTTGATACACTAGATTTTGATCAATGACAATATGCTTCAACAAAAAGGAAGAGATATGTGCAGAGCTAAAGGAACAACGATGAAGACCAAGGATAACATGAGTATGATTTCTACATAGGTCTTAGCTTAGATTAATTGTTAAAATCTATCCTCAAGAGGTTTACACAAACACTAGAACACATTTTATAAACTTCATTTTGTAGAATAAAAATTCACTGTGCAGAAATCAAAAGTTCAGTTGACTGAACAGGTATATCCAGTCGACTGAACCTGTTACACATATACAAACATGCACAATTCCAGTCGACTGAAACAACCTGCTCAGTCGACTGAATTTTTTCCTGAAATTTTTTCTTCACATTTCAAGTTGACTGAAATCCCTGCTCAGTCAGCTGAATTTGAACCTGCGAATTTTCTCTGAATGGACACCTTCTTCCTCCTAAGAGTTGCAACCATTCTCCAGTGGAAATTGAAGCATCTCTTGTCTACATCTCTAGCCAACAAATGCATCTCTTCTACACTTATATATACATGCTTCTAACATCTTCAAAATTACCAATTCTCTTATGCTTTAATCTCACTATTTTCTTGAACATATTTCATATTCTCTAAAAGTTTTCAAAGCAATCACCAATCTATTGCTTGAATCATTGTTTTGTTTTTAACATTCTTTTGATTCATAGCAATTCACATTTCCTAAATCTTCACAAACACATTGCATACTCTCGAGGCTAAGATTATAGGAATATTGTACTACATTAGGTTCATCAATGTGGACAAGAACACAACAAGTCGAATATTGGTTTTTAGTAATTGAGTTGAAGTCCTCTTCGGTAGTTGAGGCAAGAAATCCCGTTCGGTTGTTCGGATAAGTTGCAAACCTATTCCTCTGGGTTAAGTGAGGGTTGTTAGTTAGTAGAATTCCTAAGAGGAGCTTAGGGACTGGACGTAGGACAAGAGATCCGAACCAGTATAAAGTCTTGGTCTCCACTCTACTTATTGCTTATTGCTATTTACCTAGATCATTCCACTATTCCATATTATACGATTCTACCGCATAGCCTCTTTCACTAGGATCTATCCATCATCGTTCTCTTTCTTCAAATTCAAGAAAGGACAACAAATCCAACTACTTCGTTCTGGAGTCTCCTCCACGTACACGGTTATTAAAGTGGTTCCAATATTGACAGAGAGTATGCCAATAAGAATCCCCGGTCGCTTTAACAATCAAACATCGTTTTACACACCAGTTAGTACTTTTACATTTCGAAAACAATTCATATTTGATATCAAAATATCATATTCACTTCAAAACATCATTTCATTTCAAAATATCTTATTTACTTCAAAATATCATACTCGGTTTGATATGTCATTTTTACTTTAAAATTCAATTCAAATTACAATTTAGGTTATAACTTAATTTAACCCAATTCACATTTAGATTCATTATTTAAATATAAACATTCCAACCTTGACCACTTTGAATTTTTAGAAAATAATTAGAAAAGAATTTTAAATAGTTCTAAAAGTTAAAGTAGTTTGTTAAAATGGTTTAGATATTAAAAATGGTTTATACAGGAAAATAGTTTGGAAAATAAAATAATTTGAATATTTCGAAAAATAGGTTTTAAACAATTTATATTAAAATATTTATTTGAAAATAGTTTCAAAGCCAAACCGGTTCAATTTCAAATCTTCCAATTCAATCATTCAATCTTGATTCACTTCAAATCGACCCAATTTCAATTTCAATTTGAATTTCAATTTCAATTCGACTTAACTTCGATTTCAATTCCATTTCAAATCAATTTTAATTATGATTTCAAATTAATTCAATTTTGATTTCAATTACAACTAATTTTGATTTTCATTGATTCGATTCAAATGGTTTAAGTTTTGATTCAATTCTCAATTTTTAAACCATTTCAGTTTATATCAATTTTAAGTTCACTTTCAGAATCTCGATTTAAATCATTTGTAAATTTAACTTCGATATTCAATTTAATGTTAAAATCTTTAAAATAATTCAGTTTCAAGTTTAAATTTTGAAATATCAGTTTATATCTGTTTTGCTCAGGTAACATCGAAATTTAAGTAAAAGTTCAAACCTTTCGAAACAATTTAATTTCTATAATTCAAGTTTTATTTCAATCATAACTTCAATTTCCAAATTAAATTCTTTCAACAATTTCTTTAACAATTTAAGTTTAACATTTCATGCTCAAGTTCAAAAATAATCCAATTTCGATTCAATTTTATTTTTATAAAACAAAATCAATTGAATGAATTCAAATCCAATAATTTAAAATCATTTAATTTGACCAATCTAGTGTCCGTATATAATTTTCTATCTTATGGCCAAATGATCAGTTATATCAATTTAATTTCAGGGATGGATTTATATCTTTTCAATCCAAATCAAAGTGTCATAGGTATATATCATTTCAACCTATTTCTTAATTTATTTGAAATAATTCAAATGACAATTTATATACTGTCAGGTAACTTATAGGGTGATAACAGGGATATATATATATATATATAGTAAATTAACATCCAAAATCATCCAGTACATCAACCAATAACCATCCATAATAATCAACATCCAAACTAACAAAATATCACAACAATTAACTAGTTATCAACATCGTGTGTCTAACTAGTAATTTAATTTAAATTTCAAATTGAACTATCAATTTAAATTCACATCAGTTCAATTCAAGTGTCAATTTAAATGTCAGTTAAATTATCAAACAATAGTCAATAAAATAAATCACTTCATCACTTCAATTTAACTAGCATAAAAATATTTTAGCGCATCAAGAGCGCTATATAACACTTTGATTTGAAATTGAATTTTTTTCCAATTTCAAATAAATTTTGAACTAACTCCATGACGTAGTCTTCGTCAATATTGTGACGCCCCACCTCTATACCTACGCTAGCCAAGAACATTACGGTGAATGCTGTCAACTAGCACGGAGAATAAGGCTGTTGAGGAGCAACCATCCGTGTAATTGCTTTGCGCGAGCATCGATATGTCAGATAGTATAACATGCATTTCTTTACCAAGAGGGAAATCCGACATACCGACACAAACTCAAAACTACTACACGGTGGCTATAATATCTTCGGAAACAAATACAGAAATAAACATAACATAAGTCAGTCATAGATAATTCATATCACAAAGGCGAAAGAAGATATGAATATAAAATTAACACATGGAAGTGTATATCAGAGTAGTGGTCAAAAAGATCCACAATAACACAAAATAATAGCAACATGTGCTCTACAAAAGAATACATCAATGAGTCAATATCTCAAGAGTATACAACAAAAACTACTAATCTAAGTAGTAAGCAAAAGGTCAGAGTAATGGATCCCTGGAGAGAAGTCAAGTCGAAGCACCTGCAACATCTCGGTCTGACCCGAGTATTATTTGATAAGAAAATAATAAACGGATCAGTCTAACTATAATATCAGATGACACGATATAGAATAAGAGATACGACTAAACACATAATAATCACAATGCCAAGCTGTGATATATAAACAGTTGAAAATCATCAAGGGATTATTCAATGTCACAAAATCTATACAAGATTCACAGAAACGTCATACTCCTAATTTAGTTCACCAAACCATAAATATTGACGATAATATCAATGTCAATCACAAAAGTCAATGACACACAAATTCCAGAATTCAATCCACGAAATCCAGAAATCACAAAAGTCAATGACGCACAAATTCCAGAATTCAATCCACGAAATCCAGAAATCACAAAAGTCAATGACGCACAAATTCACCAATGCACAAATATCGATAAGGCTTATCAATAGAAATCACGAAAATTGGTGAAGCAAAAATTCTAGAAATCATCTCAAGAAATCCAGAAATCACAAAGGGGGAGGCCTATCACAAACGGGAGCATAAAGCCCACCAACACGTATATCACAAACGGAATGCTAATTCCATGGTTGCTAACCATCACAAATTGAGCCGAAGCTCCACAAACGGCCCGAAGACCATGGGTTGCTACCCCACCAAATTGAGTCGAAACTCCACAAAACGGGGTTTAGTCTCCCTCGTAGACAAAGAGACATCGCACATTGCTAGTCTAAATCACAAAGATGATCGTCATGATCAACGAGAAGTGTCAATTACACTAAGCTAGTAAATATATGAGTTTAGCTTCATGTCCCATAACCACTTGCTTAACTTAAATATTTACGAACAAACTGTAGATTTCCACTAGAAAATTGTCACAAGAGATTCAATCGAACAAGTCCAAGAATTAACCAACGAAGTAAACGCAAGCGTTTCATACCACTCGTTTTACTAAGTCGTTTAATTAGATTTCTCATACGAGTGAGGTAAAGGTTTGTATATACTAATAGATTGGAAAATGGTTTAAGAAACGAGCTTTGTAATAAAATAGTGTTGAAATCATTTGAAGAAAGAGTTTTGATATTTACTACTAGTATAGAAAACCTTTATATTTTTAAAGTGACAAATCACAAAGAAGATTGTAAGAACAATCAGTCACTAAAATTCACATTCGAAGACGTGAATAAAATCCAAAGAAACCGATAAAGAATCCATCGAAATGGATATTCAAAAATCCCTAAAAAGAGTCATCAAAGTCATAATAAATGATAACAACAAATAGGATTATCACGAACCGATTTAAATTGGAATTCTCAAACAAAAAGGCAAGAAGGCAAAATCACAACAGTTTCAGACGTCTGAAACAAGTGGTTCAGACGTCTGAATCTGGAAATATAAAAATTTCCAGAACACGATTCAGACGTCTGAACCAAATGTTTCAGACGTCGGAAATAGGCATATTTTAGCCTATTTTCTTTCTGTTTGAAAATAAGCCAATTCAGACGTCTGAAATCCCAAATTCAGACGTATGAAACTGCAATTTTGTGGTTTTCCTGAACCTAGGCCAAAAATGGCCGAACGAATATAGAAAACGATCGATTGAGAAAATGGCAAGGACAAAGGTATTACGTGGAACGACAACCCAGCCTAAACGACTCTTCGATACGCCTCAAATCTCAATGTCCAAATATCCATAATAGGATTTTCATAAATTAGACCAAAACACCAAAAATTGGAATATACACGAAATCGATCCAAACCAAAATCAATTGCTCACGAATAAACGTTAGGAATTCATACCTAACAATCGAAGATAATTATAGACAAAGATGTGAGATAAAAATCTCACCTTTTTACAAAATCAAACAAGAAGAAGCTTGAAAGCAAATGGAGAATCAACTTCTCTTCAACACAACCCAAATGAGCTTGAATCTATGCTCAAAACGAGAACATTCCCAAAATTAGGTTTAGGAATTTCTGAAATTGGTAAGAGAATAAGTTGGAGAAGAAGAAGAGAATGCTTACCAATGGGTTCTCTTGAATTTAGAGCTAGGAATTCGAGGTTGCAAGAGGAACTAGGGTTATGGAGTTTTAATTTCCAATCTCTCCCACCATTATTGCCTTAGAACTGAAAAGAGAAGAGAATGAGGGTGAGTGGGGAAGAGTGGCTTAGATTTGAGCATAAGTTAAACATAGGGCTGAGCCCAAAACCAAACACAAAGTGAAAAGTAGGAAAAATCAACTTTCTCCAAACATATCGAAGCTTATACTCAAAAAGGTCGCAAACGGCATTTTAAACTCAATGGTAGTGGTCTCGAGTTCTAATTCGGCTGTTTGAAAAAAGTAGCTTTTCGGACTAAAATCCGACTAACGATAAAATATTTAAATATAAAATCGATAAATACGCGGGTTGTTACAGACTCCCCTCCTTAAAGAAATTGCGTCCTCACAATATTTAAGAAGAAGATATGTAGTAACAACCATAAAAGCATATTCAACACAAAAGAAATTTGAAATAAGAAGTTCACCTCAAAGAGCACGAGAAGTAAGTCCGGATGTGTTTGCTCGATGTACTCTCTAGATTCCCAAGAACAATCCTTAGGATTTGAAGACCATTGAACTTTAACAAGCAGAACATCTTTATTTCGAAGACGTTTGACCTCCGAAGCAATAATTCGAATATGATGTTGCTCATAAGTTAAATTAGGCGAAACTTCAATCTCTTCCACAACACCGGGCTCAAGAATAGAACCGGAATCTCGAAGGCATTTCCGAAGTTGAGAAACGTGAAACACGTCATGGATAGCAGAAAATTGAGCCGGTAATAAAAGGCGATAAGCCATGGAACCAATACGTTCAGTGATAGGAAATGGCCCAATATATCGAGGCGCCAATTTTCCCGATCGACTGAAACGTACAACACCTTTCATTGGTGGAACACGAATGAACACAAGATCTCCCACAGAAAATTCTAACTTCCTTCTCCGGTTTTAGAATACACAAGAATATCATCGATAAAGATGAGAACAAACCGGTCGAGGAAGTTTTTGAAAACTCTATTCATAAGGTCAACGAAATAAGCTGGAGCATTCGTTAGACCAAATGGCATAACAAGCCGTTTATAAGATCCATAACGAATACGGAACGATGTCAAAGGAATACCATCCTCTGCAATACGAAGCTGATGAAATCCAGTAGCTAAGTCTAATTGTGAAAAGACTCTAGCACCACTAAGTTGATTGAATAGATCATCAATCCGAGGTAAAGGATATTTATTTTTGATAGTAAGATCATTAAGCTTGCGGTAGTCAACGCAAAGCCTAAGTGTTCCATCGGATTTCTTCACAAAAATAGCTGAAGCTCCCCAAGGCGAGGAACTAGAACGAATAAATTGCTTCGTCTCCAATTCGGATAATTGTTTACGCATCTCCTCGTTTTCTTTATTGGACATACGATACGGAGGACGAGTGATAGGTTGAGCTCCAGGAATAAGATTAATTCTGAACTCAATTGCTCGCTTAGGTGGTAATCCTAAAACGGGCTCGAATATGTCGGAAAATTCACGAACGACGTGAATAAGAGAAATAATATCACCCTCATCAACATCATCGTCATCACGAGGGGTTAAAGAATATAAAGATGCAACCAAAGCGGAATCCGAATCTTTAAGAATAACAGAAACCTGATTAACAGATAGTGGATGTCGAAGATGAATAGTCCGCTCAGGAAATAGGATGTGAGCTTCATAACGATTAAGCTAATCCATTCCCAAAATCATTCCAAAGCCTAAATAACGCATGACATGCAAATCGGCTCGGAAAGAAAAATCACACAAAATAATCTCGACATCTTTACACAATAAACTGATTGTCGCGGATCCACCAACCGGATTCGCAATTCTCAAAGAAGTCATTAAACACAAAACATCCAAGGAAAAAGTATCAACAAGTTCTTTTGATATAAAAGAATGGGACGCACCCGTATCAAAAAGAACTCGAATAGGATGATCACGAAATAAAATAATTCCATCCAGAATAGAATGAGAAATACCTTGGCCACGAGATGTGTTGCCAGGGGCTTGAGCAACATTAAGATTTCCCTCTTTCCTGCCCTGAAGCTTGGGGCATGAAGATATAACATGACCGGGGCCTTTGCAGTAGCGACAAGAGATAGACTTGGGACACTTGTTCGCATAATGGTCCTTCGAACCACAATTATAGCATTCCCCACGACCAAAGGAAGAAGTCTTTGCCATGGAGGTTGCTTGCTTCCCTTTCTTATTAGGATAGGGGCCTTTGGATTTGTTTGGCCTCTTCTTGTTGTTGAAGTTTGGTTTGGAACCCACCACTTCAACATCATTCTCCCTATCCACCTCTTCAAGACGAAGAGTGATATCAACGAGTTGGTCGAAAGAAACTTCTAATTTTAGAAGTAATGGCTTCTTGAGATTTTTGTTTAAGCCATAGACGAACCTCTGGTTCTTCTTAAAGGGGTGTTGATATATTCAACCCCATATTTGGAAAGCGACTCGAAGGAGGCGACGTAATCAGTCACGGAGGACTCACCTTGAACAAGGTCTATAAATCGTCGAGCCAATGTCACTTTCTCAGCTTCTGGTACGAATTTCAATTCGAAGCGTTCCCGGAATTGCTTCCAGGTGAGATCCGCTTCATTAATCTCAGAAATAAGATGCTCGTACCAGTCCAATGCTCTTTCTCGGAGCATACTAGAGGCCACCTGAACTCGGTGAAGGTCAATAAGATTCATGCGAGAAAAGATTCGATCGCATGACCTTAGCCAAGCCTGTACTTCAATAATAGTTTCGGAACCTTTGAATGGCTCCCCACCCAAATTAGTGTAATCGCTACACAAGCGTGCAAATCCCGACTTTGGGTGAGTAGGTTCCGGGTTAGCTCCAGCTGCTTGAGCATTCGTCACTAAATCAAGAAGCTGTTGAGCAGTCATAAAAACTCCATCTTGAGGTGGAACACCAGAAGGTCCAGCTCTGGGACGGCCTGGTCTAGACATTTCTCTTCCTTTGGAAAGAAAGAAGAACAAGAAGAAGATTATTCACCAAATTGAATATCAAGCAATCTTGATAGATAAACAAGGAATCATAAGGAAAATAGGATGAATCAGTACGAAGACTCGAATTAAATCCTAAAGCACGACTCCTAAGATGGACTTAGGACGATGATCCTTATTATAATATTCCATATTGTTCCGAAGTTTGGCTCTGATACCAAGCTGTGACGCCCCACCTCTATACCCACGCTAGCCAAGAACATTACGGTGAATGCTGTCAACTAGCACGGAGAATAAGGCTGTTGAGGAGCGACCATCCGTGTAATTGCTTTGCGTGAGCATCGATATGTCAGATAGTATAACATGCATTTCTTTACCAAGAGGGAAATCCGACATACCGACACAAACACAAAACTACTACCGAGTGGCTATAATATCTTCGGAAACAAATACAGAAATAAACATAACATAAGTCAGTCACAGATAATTCATATCACAAAGGCGGAAGAAGATATGAATATAAAATTAACACATGGAAGTGTATATCAGAGTAGTGGTCAAAAAGATCCACAATAACACAAAATAATAGCAACATGTGCTATACAAAAGAATACATCAATGAGTCAATATCTCAAGAGTATACAACAAAAACTACTAATCTAAGTAGTAAGCAAAAGGTCAGAGTAATGGATCCCTGGAGAGAAGTCAAGTCGAAGCACCTACAACATCTCGGTCTGACCCGAGTATTATTTGATAAAAAATAACAAACGGATCAGTCTAACTATAATATCAGATGACACGATATAGAATAAGAGATATGACTAAACACATAATAATCACAATGCCAAGCTGTGATATATAAGCAGTTGAAAATCATCAAGGGATTATTCAATGTCACAAAATCTACACAAGATTCACAGAAACATCATACTCCTAATTTAGTTCACCAAACCATAAATATTGACGATAATATCAATGTCAATCACAAAAGTCAATGACACACAAATTCCAGAATTCAATCCACGAAATCCAGAAATCACAAAAGTCAATGACGCATAAATTCCAGAATTCAATCCACAAAATCCAGAAATCACAAAAGTCAATGACGCACAAATTCACCAATGCACAAATATCGATAAGGCTTATCAATAGAAATCACGAAAATTGGTGAAGCACAAATTCTAGAAATCATCTCAAGAAATCCAGAAATCACAAAGGGGAGGAGGCCTATCACAAACGGGAGCATAAAGCCCACCAACATGTGTATCACAAACGGAATGCTAATTCCATGGTTGCTAACCATCACAAATTGAGCCGAAGCTCCACAAACAGCCCGAAGACCATGGGTTGCTACCCCACCAAATTGAGTCGAAACTCCACAAAACGGGGTTTAGTCTCCCTCGTAGACAAAGAGACATCGCACATTGCTAGTCTAAATCACAAAGATGATCGTCATGATCAACGAGAAGTGTCAATTACACTAAGCTAGTAAATATATGAGTTTAGCTTCATGTCCCATAACCACTTGCTTAACTTAAATATTTACGAACAAACTGTAGATTTCCACTAGAAAATTGTCACAAGAGATTCAATCGAACAAGTCCAAGAATTAACCGACGAAGTAAACGCAAGTGTTTCATACCACTCGTTTTACTAAGTCGTTTAATTAGATTTCTCATACGAGTGAGGTAAAGGTTTGTATATACTAATATATTGGAAAATGGTTTAAGAAACGAGCTTTGTACTAAAATAGTGTTGAAATCATTTGAAGAAAGAGTTTTGATATTTACTACTAGTATAGAAAACCTTTATATTTTTAAAGTGACAAATCACAAAGAAGATTGTAAGAACAATCAATCACTAAAATTCACATTCGAAGACGTGAATAAAATCCAAAGAAACCGATAAAGAATCCATCGAAATGGATATTCAAAAATCCCTAAAAAGAGTCATCAAAGTCATAATAAATGATAACAACAAGTAGGATTATCACGAACCGATTTAAATTGGAATTCTCAAACAAAAAGGCAAGAAGGCAAAATCACAACAGTTTCAGACGTCTGAAACAAGTTGTTCAGACGTCTGAATCTGGAAATATAAAAATTTCTAGAACATGATTCAGACGTCTGAATCAAATGTTTCAGACGTCTGAAATAGGCATATTTTAGCCTATTTTCTTTCTGTTTGAAAATAAGCCAATTCAGACGTCTGAAATTCCAAATTCAGACGTCTGAAACTGCAATTTTGTGGTTTTCCTGAACCTAGGCTAAAAATGGCGGAACGAATATAGAAAACGATCGATTAAGCAAATGGTGAGGACAAAGGAATTACGTCGAACGACAACCCAGCCTAAATGACTCTTCGATACGCCTTAAATCTCGATGTCCAAATATCCATAATAGGATTTTCATAAATTAGACCAAAACATCAAAAATTGGAATATACACGAAATCGATCCAAACCAAAATCAATTGCTCACGAATAAACGTTAGGAATTCATACCCAACAATCGAAGATAATTATAGACAAAGATGTGAGATAAAAATCTCACCTTTTTACAAAATCAAACAAGAAGAAGCTTGAAAGAAAATGGAGAATCAACCTCTCTTCAACACAACCCAAATGAGCTTGAATCTATGCTCAAAACGAGAACATTCCCAAAATTAGGTTTAGGAATTTCTGAAATTGGTAAGAGAATAAGTTGGAGAAGAAGAAGAGAATGCTTACCAATGGGTTCTCTTGAATTTGGAGCTAGGAATTTGAGGTTGCAAGAGGAACTAGGGTTTTAGAGTTTTAATTTCCAATCTCTCCCACCATTATTGCCTTAGAACTGAAAAGAGAAGATAATGAGGGTGAGTAGGGAAGAGTGGCTCAGATTTGAGCATAAGTTAAACATAGGGCTGAGCCCAAAACCAAACCCAAAGTGAAAAGTAGCAAAAATCAACTTTCTCCAAACATATCGAAGCTTATACTCAAAAAGGTCGCAAACGGCATTTTAAACTCAATGGGAGTGGTCTCGAGTTCTAATTCGGCTGTTTGCAAAAAATAGCTTTTCGGACTAAAATCCGACTAACGATAAAATATTTAAATAAAATATTTAAATATAAAATCGATAAATATGCGGGTTGTTACAAATATGATTCCAACTCAACTTGTCGTCCAAAACAGACCTCGTATGCAAATGTTACGATTTTTATTAATATAACGATAATAATTGACAAATAATAAATAATTAATAAATTAAAATAAAACATACTGTTACCTTCCTCTCTCTACGTTCCTAGGTCAAGTTCACGCTTGAAAAGGCCAAGTCGCACACGCATCCCTCTCGACGCATGCTTCCACGTTCGACCGGACATCGATCAATGGCCACCATCACGATCGCCACGCGCTGCTTTACCAACACCATAAGTCTCGCCCTATGTGCGGCTTTAGTCGTTAAGAAAAATACCCAAAACTGACGCGTAGATTCAAGCTGCAATCAATCACCACGTCGTGAAACGGCTCGATCCAACCGCATGAATCGAAGAGCTCGGTGAGATCTTCCTTTTCCTAGTTGAAGTCGTTTAATTTTATTGAACAGATTGGAAGAAAATAAGGGAGGAAAGGGAAGCGATATCAGCCATTAATGTAAAAAGAGAGGAGTTGCGCGTTTCTTTAGTTAGGTTTCGATGAATAGAAAATAAACATGGCCTATTATACAAGTCTCCGACCAGATCTATCTGTGAACGTTCCGAACTCCAAATGTAGCGTGTCGCCTGACATTCTATATACTATACCCCCATTCCGAACATAATGGAACTAATTTCCGAAGCCAATTAAATTATATTCAAGAGATAACTTTTCAAAATCAACCTATTTCAATTAAATTCCTTTAATTAATTTCTACGCGTTTCAAGCTCGTACGACCAAACGGTAAGTCCGGTCGCTACGAAACTTGAAATCCTATAATAATCCACTATTATGGATTCGACGAAACTGGTTCACTACAAGAAAAACCATTTATAATAGCAATAATTCATGACATTTCAATCTAAATGCAGCTAATACTATTTCCTACTACATTATAAATGTAACAAAAAAATATTTCCCGTTCCCGCCTTCACCTAAATAATTTTTGCATAACCAATAATCGTAACCCAAAAGTTGCTGCCTCATTCTCCTTAGTACTTAGAAAATTTCTACCCCTTTACTCCTAAATCTATAATTCCCAATTCCTTGGTACGTAGAAAAATTTCTTTCTCTCTCCATTCATTACAAAGAAATTGTTGGTTCCCACTTCATTTCTCCATCCTTCTATTAAACTCGATTGACCGATTCAGCTGCTGATCTTTGTAATTATGGTTCATCAAATTCCAAACATCAAGAAAAGCAAGTGACAGTGAGGTTTTTATCGGAGTCTCTAACAATGACTGTCAAGAAGGCTATCACAGTCAGATGAACTCCTGGACAAGCATTGCTGCAATTATTGATACAGGTATTATTTGGTAGAGGCATGGTATTAAGCTTTGAATTCCCATGTATCAGTTTTAGAAAGCCCCATGGTTGTACAAATTATATGTCAGTAAATTATATGTCGACATCATGTTACCTGTTTTCCAGTTATGATAGGTGTACTTAAGTATGAGATAATTGTCTGCTCCTTTCGTTCTTTGCTATCGTCAACTTGTCTAAAGCTTCTTCTCAATTATACATGTTCAACTTCTACTTTGAGAACTGATTTAATTAACCAAGCTGATTTTGTTGAGATCTTATGTGACGACCCACGTTTCGAAAGGTTTAAATCGACAATAATCCACAGAGGTCCGACTTAAACAATCCGGAACGTAGATAATCAATAGGGTTTAATAAGAAAAATAAGAAGAGAAGAAGAAAACAAAACACAGAATCTTACAGCGGAAACGACAAAATATAATAATCAAATATGAATTCAAAAGCTGTTTACTATACATCCGATCAAATTCTATACACATTTATCAGAGTTATATTTATACATCAGGGATAAATAATCAATACAGTAGAATAGCATGATGCAGGGAATAATAATAATAGTAGTATACTAAAACTCATCTTCGTACTCCAGAGGATAGTCTTCAATACGCTGAAAAAACTCAAGACTAACTTGAGCGTAATGAAAAGACAAAACACTCGAGTCAGGACTAAAATACTCTTATGTAAGTCAAATCAATATCACAGAATATGAGTGCTATAACTTAGAAGATGTTACGTGATTTTCCATCTCCTAAGGATCCGTTAAACCATTTATATATAATAGTTTACGCTATAATAGATAATGTCTATTAGTAAAATAAATATCAAGATAAAGTTAAGGCTTTACATTGATCCACCTTAACACATTTTAAAGTTTTAAACCAAAATCTTAATGGGCTCATATAGGGATAAATATGACAAGGCACGTGAGGCAATGCCTAAGGTAGGATTCTACCAGTTTACCCTTTTTGGCTGGTCGTGACCCATCCTTGGCCGACCGTGACAATCAATCCAAACGACAAATAAGCTGCACCCAGAATCCGAAACTACAATAGTAATATGAGGGATCAATGTCGCTAGAGGTAGCTAACGTCAATGGCCAGACATTGGCTCCTGTTTTAGTCATTTTAATTATGACACGAATGTCAAAGCTATCCACCATCCTTCTCTTACTTCATTCCAGTAAACGTCGCCAATTCAACCACTACATTCTGGATATCATCAACCGTGTATACGGTTGTCAAAGTGGTTCCAATATTGACAGAGAGTATGCCAATAAGAGGCCCCGGTATCTTTAACAACCAATCGTCATTTTACACACCGGTTGGTTCTTTTACATTTCAAAAACCATTTGTACTTGATATCAAAACATCATATTCGTATCAAAATCAAACCCATTTCGAAATCATACATTCGCTTTAAAATCGAATCCATTTCGAAATTATCATTTATGCAAAATTATCAATTTTGTTCGATAAGTCGATTTCACTTCCAAAATTTGATTCGAATTCAATTTAGGTTATAATCTTCACTTTAACCTAGTTCGTATTAAATCCAATATTTAAATATAAACAATTTACCCTTTAACCAGTTTGAATTTTAGGGAAATGTAACGAGCCGATATTTTCAACCATTCGCATCCGCACATGTCGGACTTGAATTGTTCGAAATATCGCGTCGTAAATAAAATTTGGCAAATCTCAGAATATACAGTAAATAAATAATCACAAAATCAGAGACACAGAATCGGAATGCTCGCAGCAGAATTTAAAAATAACTTAGTGGTTCATGAAGCCACTATCAATAGTCTCAAAATAAGTATAAAGTACAAAGTCTTAAACCAAATATAGTTTGAAATCTCCACATAAAATCTCAATATTAGATTGTCTTGATTACAAAGCCTAATAAGAACCGAACAGAAACTTGACGGCAGCTTGAAAAGAGATTAAAATAGTTTGGAAAATCAAAATAATTCGAATATTTAAAGAATATAGATTTTAGATCATTTATACTAAAATATTCATTTTAAAAATAATCCCAAAATCAAACTGGTCAACTTCCCAATTTCCTACCCAAATTAATTTCAAATACCATTTTGATTAATCGATTCAATTCCGATTCCAACTCAAATAAATTTCGATTCCACGTAAATTTCGGTTTCAATTCACAAATTTATTTTAGTGGAAATTAGGGAGGCATCCCTATCATACTTTCATATTGTAAAGCGGGTCCTTGTCAAAGTTTCATTGTAAATCGGGTGCATGTTTTCTGGAAACAAAGAAAATTATTGCGGAAATGCCAACAACTTTTATAAATAAGTGCGGATATTTCAGCAACTTTCCCTGTCAAAGTTTCATTGTAAATCGGGTCCCTGTTTTCTGGAAACGAAGAAAATTATTGCCGAAATGTCAGTAACTTTTATAAATAAGTGCTGATATTTCAGCAACTTTCATCAACTGCGTTCACAGTGCACATAAATGTTGCTAAAATGTCAGGAACTTTTATAAGTAAGTGCTGACATTTCAGCAACTTTCATGCACTATGTTCACGGTGTACAGAAAAGTTGCAGAAATGTCAGCAACTTTTATGAAAAATTGCATCATGCTCTGCAATAATCGTGAATAAAAAAACAAGGACCAAATTTACACTGAAATTTAGTGAAGGACTTTTCGTGAATTTTAAAACTTAATAAGGACCTGTGCCAAAACTACCCTTTATTTAAACTACAAATTCCATTTCCAAATTAATTTTGATCCCAATTTCAAACTAATTTACAATTCCAATTCCAAATTAATTTAAATTCCAATTTCAAACTAATTTCCAATTTCAGTTCCAATCCCAAATTCGATCTCAAAATATCGATTTAAACACTTAAATCAAATTTACTTTCAATATCAAATTTAAAATCCAAATTTTCAATTCCAAACTCAAATTTGAAATATCATTTCATATCAATTTTTCGTAGAAATATTGATAGTTCGAATTAAAGACCAATCTTTTAAAACAAATCAACTTTCGAAAATTTACACCGTATTTCAAATTTTTAACCTAAAAATCTAAACTTCGGTTGGTTAAACAATCTCGTTACCAAGTTTAAATTCCAACATTTCGAGCTTCGGTTCAAAATAATTCAATTCCACAAATTGGATTTTATTCTAAAAAATCAATTCATTTAAATAATTTCAAACAACTTTTAAAATCGTTTAATTTAACCAATCCAGTGTTCATATATAATTTTCTAACCTATGGCCAAGTGGATAATTATTTCAATTTAATTTCAAGGATGGATATATATATCAATTCAATCCAAATAGATGTCACAGGTATATCATTTCAATATATTCCCTAATTTATTCGAAATAATTCAATTTACAGTTTTATACACTATAAATAATTTACAGGGTGATAACATGAGATATAAATAAATATCCAAACATCCAAAATATTAATCAATAGCATCCATCTGAACCAATCATCCAAACAATCAATATTCATAATAGTCAATCAATTTTCGATAATCAGGAATTTTCTTAGCAGTTTAAAATCCGAAAACAATTTTAACTGTCAAAACTAAATTCTATCAATTTATTCAGATATCGGTTAAATGTTAAATAAAATTTATCCAACCACCATGAATCAATTCAAATCATTTCACAATATAAATTTTCTAACATAAGAAATAATAGTCAAACGTGAGCATTAAAACACTCACCTCTTCTATTTAAACTGAAAATAAATTTCAGCTTCAAATAAATTATACCACCACTCTAAGCTGTAGTCTTCGCCGATACAAATCCAATGTAATATGCTTCATCCCAACGGGCCTCGTACAAACACATATGTTAAAATTAATATGATGGTAATTATAAAATTATAGTTAACACTAAAATAACTAATAAAAATTATATGCCTCACCTTCACTCCCATTCGCTGCTACAACAGATCGCGCTCAACTCAATTTTTTTAAGCAACCGATGATTGATCACCTAATCACCGACAGCCTCCCACATGCTCACGACGTCTTAGTTCGTCGTTGTCAGAGTAGACATCGAATCCCCAAAATCCAAACCCTAAGCAAAAATCAACATCGTCACCTGCGCTCGATCATGCCTCCATCGCCATCGCGCTCACAGGCGTCGTTGCCTAATTAAACGCGATTCGATCGTGACCAAATCCTATACGTGAGCCTCTCAGCCTCGCTATTGCTTGCTTGAGGTGAAGTCGCTCGATCTCCCTCTCCGTTCCTCTTTTATTTTATTTTTTTCTTATCGAGATCTTATCTCTTTTTTTCGGAGATTTCAATTTTTGCTTTTGATTTATATCGACTGCTCTTTTTTTCGTTCGTTTTTTATAGCTATGGTGATTCGAAAAGAAGGGAATATTGGTATGGCTAGGGATAAGGGCTTGAACGAATTTTGATTTTTATTATATTATTTAATTTGAAAATATCCGACGTTTAAAGTCTGAAATTCTCGAGCTCCAAACGAAATGTGCCGCCCGGTGCTCATAATGTTTTACCCCCATTCCGAACGCGATGAAACTAGTCCCAAGTCTAGTTCGACCATATGCGGAAGATAACTTTCTGAATCAAATAATTTATTTAAATTCCGAGTTTAAATTTTACGCGTTTCAAGCTCGCACGGCCAAACGACAATTCTGAACGCTACGAAACTTCAAATCCTACAATAATTTCACTATTACGGATCCGATGAAACTGGTTTCATCGAAATCCGAGACAATAGCCAAAATGACTATTTGTACGTCAATCAAAATATAAAATTTTAAATTATTCACAGTTGAATAAAATTTAAATCAACTTCCGAAGTCATTTACATCCATATTAAATCCAAAGTTCAATTAATCAAATAATTTTCAAATATTGAATTTAAATAATTCGATTATCCAATAAATTAATATTAACAAATCATTAAATTTTATTTCTACTCCTCTTTATCCACTAATTTCGATAAATTTAATAACTTACGATAGTCAAAAGTACGGGTCGTTACATACTCCCCCACTCAAAACTTTTCGTCCTCGAAAAGGTGATATGTAAAGAAATACAATAAATTTTATTTTAAACAATCTCTTATAAAACATAGCAATCTTATTTGCGGAACTAATATTACGCTTCAACTACGCCACTCCGATATCAATTTTACGGAAAATATAACTTACATATATAAACAGGTTAAAAAATAATTTTAAACTCCAAACTTTTTCAAACTCCCGGATTTACGGAAAATTTCGGTAGAGTCTCCTTTGCGTGGCTCGATCGAAGTTTTTTTACAATTCAATATATAACAATAATATAATCAATATATACCAAATATACATCTCAACTCAATGATGAGTTATCCCGAAAGGGTAAAAATATAAAATCGCGGTATGTAATCCGAGATACATACCTTATTATTAATAATACGAGCGAGTTCGCTCGTATTAAGCAAGCAAAAGCACATAAATCCGCATATATGCCCCAAACCGTCTTCGTAGGTACCTATCTCAGCTCAACTCGGAATGTTAGTCATTTATAATGATACAGAAACATGTATAAATCTAACATAAGCATTTAACATGGATTTTGAATCCAAACAACACAAATACATAACATACAACAATCGTATGCAATCAAAATGCTAATAACTATGGTTTGCAACAAAAAAAACCATCCAACTATCAATATCCGTCCAATTAATCCAATTTAATTTATAACCATGTGAATTAGTATTATCCAATATCAACTTTTAATTTATTCCATTCATTCCTTATTAACATTCATTAACATTTCCCATTTATTCATATTTATTTATTTACTTTGAGTCGAGTTATATTCAGTTTCATTAACATTTTAATTGATTCATTTCAATTTATTTGCATTCAATCAACTTTTATTCAATTAGATTCACATTCAATTTGTTTTTCATTCAGTTCATTTACTTCTAATTGATTCGCATGCACTTATCAACATTAACTAATTCACATTCTATTAATTTACACTCGTTGATATTTACATTCATTATTTCATTTCAAAAATTCAAATAATTAATTACACTTAAGTAATTTTATCCATACCACATTTCATATATTTAAAATTAATTCACATTCACTTATTAATACTCATTCGTTTATCGTACAACGGATTTATAATCAATTAATTTGCTTTCAATTGATTAACATTCGACTAGTCTGGTTTCAATCCATTTTCTTCCGATCAATATTTATTGCATTCATATTTGATTTATTACAATTCAATATATTTTTACACTCAATTGATTTGTTTCAATTATTTATTTCTGTTTCATCCACTTTTAATTTGTTTACATTCCATTGATTTCTTCCAATTTATAAACATTCGTCACAAATTCATTATATTAAATTTTTATTCAATTCAATTTGTGAAATTCCAATTGTTTCACCTTTTTGTTTAACCTATTTCATATAAATTTATTTATAAATCATTTATAAAATTACTCCACTTAACCCTGCTTAAGTTAAATTTGTTTCATTTCCACTTAGTACATCCTCTTTTTTTTGCACTAACCTCATTTATAAATTGTGTAAGTTTATTATAAATATTTTATACAACATAGCTCACCTTTATTATTACTTTATATCTTAAGTCATTATTAATTCATCAATTCACTTCATTTATTCAACTTCGTATTATTAATTTACTGAAGAATTTATTTACTTTATAACTCAATTCATATTAATAAAAAAATTCAAAGTTTAGTTCATTCATATTTCTTAAGTTACTTCCATCCTTAATTTGTTTCATTAACTTATTCCATATTTACTTAGTTACAATTCAATTTTATTGAAACTCGTTCTATTTGAATTCAATTTCCCTTTTCTTTTTTTTCTTTTTTTTTCTTTTTCTAAATTTGAATCAAATCCAATTACTCGTACTAATTTTACTTACACATATTTATTTTATTTTATTTCTTTCATACTTAAATTACATTCCATTTTAACATTTAAGTTAGTATTCATATTATTAATTCATTTTATAGCTTAAATGAAATTAATTCACTTTACTAGTTTATTGGGTTTCCCTTAATATCTAATTCAATTAATTTAATACTAAGTTAAACTTCATTTCATTTTAATCCATTACTCATCTTATTTAATCTTATTCAAGTTAAATTTTCTTATCATTCCCATTTAACAAATTTTAAAATTTTTTTTAGCTTAAAATTCTCAAATCTATAAATTATACAATTTATTCACTTTATTATTTTATCCAATTCATTTCGATTACATTTCATATTTTTATTTATGCTTTTTGGTTTAAATGTATTTTATTTACTTCATTTCACTAACTCCATTTAATTAACCTTTCTTAAGTTAATTATTTTATTTCATTCCTTAAATTCAAATTTCTTTTATCTGCTTAATTAAAAGGTCAAACCATTTAATTTTTTTTACTTCCCTGTCCAAATGTACAAGCTTTAACTATTTTTTTCTCTATTCAAATTTATAAGTTACAAACTTATTTCTTATATACTATTTTTAGTGATAAGCTCAAAACTATTTTCATATATTAATTAAATCATACTTATAATATTTTCCACAATCAAAACTTGTGTAAAAGGAAAATAAATTTCTTTATGGTAGCAATTTTTACTCAGAAACTCAAAAATGAATACTGGCGATGCTGCAGTCATCCCCATAATTATTTTCCAGCGACCAAGCGAGTTTAATGCCTTTATTTCCTTTAAAAATATTCTCAAAATATTTTTCTACTCTAAGTCTTTCATAAAATATTATTTATTAATTTTTAAGGCTTTGAAAAACAATTTTTGAAACAAAGGATTTTAAATTCAAAATTCTCAATTTTTAAATCATTTCTATATAAAAGCTGTTAATCCCGTTTCACCAACGAGTTAAAGAGTCCACGAGATAAGAGCCCACAAGGTAAGAACTACGACTCAGGAAGCTTACGACCTACGACTTAAGGCAGCAAACAGTTCTAGAAGGACTTACGAGTTAAGCAGTCTCCGACTTAAGGCCTCCACGGTTTAAGGCTTTTACGAGTTAAGGAACCTTACGAGTTAAGGATGGCACGACTTAAGGAGATGAACGACCTACGACCTGAAACATGTTGCGACCTAACAATGGCTACGGTTGAACGGCCTAAGGAAAGCTATGCGACCTAAAGGAGTAACGACTCAAAACATTGGAAGGAAGGGTCAACAACACATAAGCCGTTGACGACTTACGACTTATGATGAGTCGTGTACGACTCATGCTAGAACGAAGGAAGTCATGTTTGGTTAACTCGGGAACGACTTATCACTTGTATCGTTCATTCGAACAGGAGCATAACATTAGGCCAAGCCGAGAGTCAAATCCAGTAGGTCGGCCGCGACCTACCATGAACCACTGACAAGCCCGCGACTTATCATATGAGACAATTCACCATGACTCGTCCACGACTTAAGGTCACTAAGTCGTAGTCCACTGCTATGATGTCCATACTAAAAAAGGATGACTCGTGAACGGGTTAGAACTTGTGCTATATTCAGAAGACCGAAGGCGAGTTTGAGCTCAACATGGTGAGTCGTCCACGACCCAACCTGACTCGGCCACGAGTAACCCATGAGTCGGGTACGACTCACGACTTAAGACCGAAAACCCCTATAAATACACGACCATTTCCAACAGGAAGGGGACTTTTTGGTCGATCAATTTCAAGCGCCATTACTCTGCCGAATTCCAGATGACTTCAACACTTAAAGCTTTTGAGATTCAAAGAACGTCTAAAAGAACTTCATAAAGAAATCATCTACATCCACCATGGATTTGAAGATTTTTGTCAACATCGAAGTTTGAGCTACTTGTTCTAAGTCTTTTGTAATTCAAAGTGTGTTGTACTTGAAAAGATTTGTATCAATTTGTAACGTGATCATCAATAAAAGTACTTAAAGTGGACGTAGGCTATACCCATAAGCCGAACCACTATAAAACTGCTGTTGTTTACCGCTTTTCCGCTATTACTTTCTTATAATTCTTTCCCGATCTATCGGGTGGTGCTTTCACAATTACACTTTACACACCGGGGTGTTAGCGTTCAAATTTAAGCGTTAACATTTTTGGTGCTTTCACTGAGAATTGAACTCAGGACAGCTGCCATCATTGCTTCGCAGAGATTTGAAGAAAGAATTTCTTTAAAAACCAGAAGTATATCTGAGATTATGGCTCCTGGAAGGAAAAGTAGATCTATCAGATCTGGGAACATTCAAGAGGGAACCTCCGCTTCCCCTGTGCCTAATCTACCCACTCCGTCTGTTGGAGTTACAAAAGCGGAATTGGATGCTGTGATTCTAGGGCTAAACCAGCAGATAAACGCCCAAAATGCACAACTAGAGGCTCAAAGTGCCCAGAATGCTCTGATTCTGAATAAGTTGAACGACTTACTTGGGGCAAACAATCGACCGGCTGGTAATGAAAGGAACTATGCTGGCAACATTCATGATGTTAATGAAAGGAATGCTCCTGAAAGGCCTACTAGTCCCTTTGAGCAGGCAGTACCTGACGCCGGTGGATCTAGAACTCGGCATGATGAGGAATATCTTTCTGCAATGGTCCGGCAGATCATGAAAGAAAGTATGCAAAGGGTTGAAGATGAGAAGGAATGGGGTTTCGCTCCAAGTAAAACTCCGTTTACTGAAAAAATCTTGAAGGCGGAATTTCCAAGGAAGTTTGTCCCTCCAACTATTCCAGCTTACAAAGGGACAAGTGATCCGAATGAGTTCTTGTATAAATATGATTGGCACATGACAGGTGCCAGGGCCTCCGACGAAATAAAGTGCCGATATTTCCCCGTATACCTGGAAGGCGTGGCTTTACTGTGGTTCACCAAGTTGCCAGTTTGATCTATCGATCAGTTTTCAGACTTGACCAGAAAATTTAAGGAGCAGTTTAGGCTATATGCTTCGAAGGCCAAGGATATCATGTCATTGTCCAGTTTAGAGCAGAATCCTGGTGAGTCTATCAGATCTTTCTTGAACCGTTTCAATATAGCATTGGCTGAGGTGGACAATGCTGAACCACGAATGATATTGACTTATCTGATGAGGGCTATTGATAAGTCAAGCGAATTTGGGAAATGGTTAAATATGAAGGAGCCAACCTCTCTCGAGAAGTTCTACAAAAAAGCGGACGAATTCATTCGCTTGGAAAGTCGTCCTTTGCCAGTAAAGACAGTGTTGGAAAAAGCAGAAGACAACACTGTCGCTCCACGCAAGAATGAATCGGTGGGGCAAAAAAGGGAGAATAGTAATGGGAAGAAACAGGGTAATCTGAAGAAGCCCCGATCCTTCAAGCCATCAGAATATACTCCATTATCACATACACCGGAGCACATCTACCTCGCCACTAAAGATTCCGTCGATTTCCCTAAACCTATCCCTTTGAGAACTGGGAGAAAAGCCATACAAAGTGGGAAATTCTGCCGCTTCCACAATCAACCAGGTCATGAAACTGATGAATGCCGCCTGCTGAAAAATCTGATTGAAGAGTTGCTAAGAGAAAACAAGTTGCAGCAATTCGTAAAAAAGAATAGCAACAATCCTGCATCGTCGAGTCAGGGGCAGCGGGCCCCTGTTCATCAGCCTGGGGCAGGAGAGAAAGCTACGGGGCATGAATCTGGAAGGCCCGTTATCAATGTCATTTCAGGAGGACCTCACCCAGCTGGTAAAAGTTGGGGTGAGATGGAGAGATATTCCAGGGCTTTGAAATATGCTCCAGCCGAAGAAAACGTCTTTGTTTTAGAAGACACTACGCCCCTTAAACAACAGAAAACTTTCAGTGATGATATTATTTTCAGAGCCAGAGATTCTACAGGTATTGAAGCTCCTACTTTAGATCCCTTGGTCATCTCGGCTGGGATTGGACCAGCCATTGTCAGAAGAGTCCTCATTGACTGCGGAGCGTCATGTAATATTCTCTTCAAGAAGACATTTGACCAGATGAAAATCCCTATGATCGATGTGCAAGCCTCATCACAGAAAATCGTTGGCTTCACTGGGGAGCCAAAGCAACCAGTAGGAACCATCGATCTGTTTGTAGAACTTGGGGAAGGAGAAAGGAAAGTGGTCCGAAAGCAAACCTTTGTGATCGTCGATGAATATTCTGCTTATAATGCTTTTCTTGGCCGTCCAACACTTGCAGCATTCAAAGCTATCCTAGCCCCGTGGTGCCTCACTATTAAATTTCCTACTGACAATGGAGTAGGAGTTATAAAAGGGGATCAAAATGCTGCGCGAGAATGTTATTGGACAGAGCTGCGAGAGTCAAGAAAAAGAGAAATGGGAAAGGATGCGGCAACTCCAGTCCGCATCAAGGAACCAGCTTTGTAGCAATTACAGAGCGGACCCTGCACTGGCGAACACAGCGGGGCACGGAAAGAAATGGATCCCAGAAAAGCCAGTACAGGGGAGAATAGAGTAGTACCGGTGGAAACGACAATTCCGGTACCTGTTGACCCGAAGGACCCAAATAAGGTGTTGAATGTGGGTTCGCAGCTTAATGTGTCAATTCAGAATGTCTTAATATCCTTCCTGAAAGCAAATCTGGATGTCTTTGCTTGGACTCATGCCGATATGTGTGGGATATCCCCAGAAGTTGCAGTACACGCTCTGAATATTGACCCAAAGTTTACGCCAGTTAAACAGAAAAGAAGAACCCAAGGTCCAGAAAGGTCAGCAGCATTAAAAGAAGAAGTTGATCGACTCATGGAAAATAACTTCATCAAAGAATCTATGTATCCGAATTGGGTTTCAAATCCTGTGTTGGTCAAGAAAGCTAATGGAAAATGGAGAGTATGCATCGATTTTTCTGATCTAAACAAGGCTTGCCCCAAAGATTGCTTCCCATTACCCAGGATCGATCAACTGGTAGACGGAACTGCGGGACATGAATTGTTATCCTTCATGGATGCCTACTCCGGTTATAACCAAATCATGATGCATGAGCCGGATCAGGAGGATACAAGCTTTATCACAGATGTTGGACTTTATTGCTACAGAGTTATGCCCTTCGGATTGAAAAACGCAGGGGCAACCTACCAAAGACTTGTTAATGCTATGTTCAAACCACAATTGGGCAAAACTATGGAAGTCTACGTCGACGACATGTTAGTGAAGTCCAGGAAAGCAGTGGATCACATTGAACACTTAGCAGAAATGTTCGCAGTCCTCCGGAAATACAGAATGAAACTTAACCCTCTGAAATGTACATTTGGGGTCGAATCCGGAAAGTTCTTAGGTTTTATTGTCAGTGCTAGGGGCATTGAGGCCAGTCCAGCTCAAATTACCGCCTTAAAAGAAGTTAAAGCTCCTAGAACGAAGAAGGAATTGCAAAGTCTCAACGGAAAGGTCGCCGCTTTGAGTCGGTTCATTTCCAAAGCTACTGATAAATGCATCCCATTCTTCGATGCCCTGAAAAAAGGAAAGAAGAACTTTGAATGGACTCCTGGATGCCAAAAAGCCTTTGAAGAGTTGATCCGTCATATGGAAACGCCTCCGATACTTTCTAGGCCAGGCAATGGTGAGGATCTTCTTATATACTTGGCAGTATCATCTCATGCTCTAAGTGCAGCGCTGATACGGGAAGACAAAAGGATTCAACATCCAGTTTACTATATCAGCAAAAGACTCACTGGGGCAGAGCTGAATTACTCCAAGTTGGAAAAACTCGCCTATTGCCTACTTGTTGCATCGAGGAAACTGAGGCAATATTTCCAAGCTCATCCTATCAAAGTACTCACTGATCAGCCTCTAAAGCAAGTCCTATTTCGCCCTGAAACTTCGGGTCGTCTTCTAAAATGGAACATTGAACTTAGTCAATATGACATCACCTATCACCCCCGAAAAGCAATCAACGGACAAGCTTTAGCTGATTTCATTGCAGAATTCACAGAGAAAGATAATGGTGAGGAAAAAGCGATCAATGATTCTCCAATCCAGTGGAAGATGTATGTTGATGGCGCAAGAAATGACTACTGTTCAGGAGCCGGAGTGATACTTGAAACTCCTGAAGGTCGATCATTATGTTATGCACTAAGACTGGAATTTCCTTCAACAAACAATGAAGCAGAATATGAAGCTCTTATTGCAGGTCTGAAAATCGCTAAAGAGCTAAACATTCGAGCATTACAAATTTTCAGTGATTCTCAGCTTATTGTATGCCAAGTCAAGAAGGAATTTCAAGCGAAAGGTGGAAACCTGCCTTCCTACTTGTCAAAGGCTTGGGAACTCCTATATGAACTCGATCACTATTCAATAAGCCACATTCCTCGGGAAGAGAATATGAAGGCAGATTCCCTCGCAAAGTATTCAAGTTCTGGTGAAGCTCAACTATTGGGATTGGTCCCTGTAGAAGTCCTTTCAGCGCCAAGTATAGACGAGATGGATATAGACTGGATTATGAATGTATCTCAAGAACAAGAGTCATGGATGACTCCAATACTGGATTACCTACTCAGGGGTTCTCTGCCAGAAAACTCGATAGAAAGACGAAAGCTTCTAAGGAAGGCCTCTCGCTATGTAATTCAGGACGGTCGATTGTACAGACGGGGATTCTCAATGCCATTGCTTCGATGTGTATCCCGGGAAGAGTCCAAAACAATCCTAGCTGAAGTGCATGGAGGAGAATGCGGTGATCATTCAGGTGGTCAAACACTAGCAAAGAAAATTCTCCGATACGGATATTTTTGGCCAGAAATTAATCGGGATGCTGCAGATTACTCCCGAAAATGTGACAAGTGCCAAAGATATGCCAAAATTCCTAGAGCACCTTCTACCGAACTCACACAGATGGTCAGTCCATGGCCATTTGCAATTTGGGGAATGGATCTCATTGGGCCGCTACCAACTGCTAAATCAGGGATTAAATACGCTATTGTTGCAGTTGATTATTTTACTAAGTGGGCTGAAGCTGAACCATTGGCTACTATCACTTCTAAGAAAATGATAAGCTTTGTGACCAAGAATATCATTTGCAGATACGGTGTGCCTCAGAAAATAATCACAGACAATGGTACTCAGTTTGAAAGCGAGGAATTCCAGGATTTTTGCAAACGATTCAAAATCCAGAAAAGCTTTTCGGCAGTAGCTCATCCGCAGGCAAACGGGCAAGTGGAAGCAGTGAACAAGGTCATCAAATCAACCATCAAAAAGCAACTCGAAAGAGCAAAAGGTGGTTGGGTCGATAAACTACCACTTGCACTATGGGCATACAGAACTACTCACAAAACTGCAACTGGGCATACTCCTTTTTCGTTAGCATACGGATCGGAAGCAATGATCCCGGTTGAAACAGAGGTCCCTTCACACAGAAGAATTCATTTCAATCAAGCAGAAAATGAAAAGTTGCAACTTGAAGCGCTGGATCTCCTTGATGAAAAAAGAGATGAAGCTAACCTCAGAGTTGCAGCTCATCAGCAAAGGATAGCCAGACATTTCAATTCCAAAGTTCGTCAACGCAGCTTTGAAATTGGAGATCTAGTCCTGAAAAGAATTATGACCGCGACAGGTGTGTTTGGGCCAAATTGGGAAGGACCATATGTAATAGGTCAGAAGCTTCTTGACGGCACATTCAAGCTCACCACCGTTGATGGAGATCAAATTCCAAGGGCATGGAACAGCAACCACTTGCGTCCATACTTTACTTGAAAATTTTGTTGAAAAATTGTAAAAAGAATTATGAATGTATGATTCTTGTAATTGAAAGCAATTGTGAAACTGATGCAAATAAATAATGAAAGAATATAAAGTGGATGTAGGCCCAATTTCATGGCCGAACCACTATAAATCTTGTGTTCCTTATTATCATTATATGTTTGCTTTGTTTTCGATATAAAAATACATAAAATGTATTGCTAAAATGTCGATTTAAATTTTTGCAGACAATGGAAATAAAACTTGCGCATAATAAGACCGAGCGATTCTCACCATCATTCAACAAACAAATTTCACGTCACAAAGACCCCGAATTCAAATCCTAGATAGGAAATACTTCAATTGAACGGCTAATGATTTCGATAGAAACGAGCCTTGCTGATAAATTGAGATTGTTTGAACAAACAAACATCCAATTAGGAAGCTAGTGCCCGTTCTCACGAACTTGCCTGGCAATGAAGTACACTTCCTTGGATTAAACAAGCCACTTGTGAGAGAAAGGGGAATGAAAACTTGAAAAAAAAAAAAAAAAAAAAGAGGATCGCTGAAAAGGCATAAGCAAGTGAACAGAGGAACAACCAAAGCTACCATCAGCGGCACAAGTCCTCTTCGGAGGCGCAACTCTTCGGAGGATAAAAGACCTCCAATGGGTCATACGCCACAAAAAAGAAAGTTCTCTACTCAACAAAAAAGATTGGAGGAGTCATGACCCTCCAACCATGAGAGAGTAACTTCCAGGCGATGAAAACCCTCTCTGAGGCACATTTCACCAGGAGTTGAAGTGTTATAACCGCTCTTCGGGATTTCACTTCACCAGAGTTGAAATGCAAACAAAATAAAAGCCCTCTTCGGAGGCCCATTTCACCAGGAGATGAAGTGTTGTGACCGCTCTTCGGGATTTCACTTCACCCGAGTTGAAATGCAAACAAAATAAAAGCCCTCTTCGGAGGCCCATTTCACCAGGAGTTGAAGTGTTGTGACCGCTCTTCGGAATTTCACTTCACCAGAGTTGAAATGTAAACAAAATAAAAGCCCTCTTCGGAGGCACATTTCGCCAGGAGTTGAAGTGTAACAACCGCTCTTCGGGATTTCACTTCACCAAAGTTGAAATGCAAAAACAAAGACCTTCTTGAAAGCACACGTTTCACCGAGATTGAAATAAAACTTCCAAGTGTTGAAACGTGAAAAGGCTTTCGTCGAAGGCACAACTCTTTGGGGGTACACGTTTCACCGAGATTGAAATAAAACTTCCAAGTGTTGAAACGTAAAAAAAAATCCCTCCTTAGAGGTACGACCCCCTCCCGGGCACACAAAAAAAAAAAAAAAAAAAAAAAAAAAGAGAAGACCTCTTTGGAAGCACACGTTTCACCGAGATTGAAATAAAACTTCCAAGTGTTGAAACGTGAGAAGGCTTTCTTCGAAGGCACAACTCTTTGGGGGTACACGTTTCACCGAGATTGAAATAAAACTTCCAAGTGTTGAAACGTGAAAAATCCCTCCTCAGAGGTACAATTCTGTAAAAAAAATTCCTCATCAAAAAGCGTACTTTAACTTTCAAATGGAAAATGATTGTAAAAAGGAAAGAAGTTAAAGTACCCTTCAGAGGTCCGCTTTACCACATAGAGGAATTCACTTGGTAAAATATGCACATAAGCAAAAGAGAAAAGTGATTTCTTCGAACGACAAAGCGTAAAAACTTATACGAAGGGAGTTGTACTCAATAAAAATTTTCTTTAAAAAAATAAAATAATTATTCTTTAACAAATAAGAGTGCAAGTCCCCTCGAAGTATAAGATATTGCAACAAGCTTAAGGTATGGGGGCAACAGGGTATAGTAGTATAGCTGCCTCAGTAAGGTAATACTCAAGCAACATACCATAAGCCCGCTGCAATACTATATAAACAAACTTGTGCAAAAATAAATAGTAAATGCATTCTCAAATTCAAACAGAAGTTTGTACAAACAAAGAATCATTTTATTCAACTATAATGCAGATACAGGTTTTCAAAATAAAAGCGGGCGCCGATACCCGCACAACTCTCGGCCAGTTCATACAAAAGGCAAAAAGCTAAAATCTTCACTTCTTCTTCCCTCCTTTGGACCCTTTACTCGGTCGAATAACCAGCTTTTCAGGCCGGCCAGTGGGTATAAGGGAAGTAGGAGAGGCAGGTGTAACCGGTTCAACTTCCGGCTCCTCTTCAGTGGCGGTGATTTTCTTCCCCCTCCTCTTTAATGTCCCACGCTTCTCTCTCCTTTGTGAGGAAGACTCACTCCCCGGAGTGACAAGTTTTGATAGAACAATGTCGTCAGAAGGAGTCCGTTCCGGGGAAATGTCACCTCCCTCAGGTCTCTCATCTTTCTGCTCTTGCGAAGTGATGGGATCATCCAAGCCGTGAAGAGCCTCTATTTGTTCCTCCTGTGATCCAGGTTGCGAGGCAGAAGGAGGCACCGCCTGAAGAGATGAAGGAAGGATGACCGGAGGAGTAGAAGTTTGAGCAGTGCTTGGTACTTTCTCTACAGAAGAAAAAAGGTTAAAGTCAGTAAAAAGAGGAGATGAGGGTTCACCAATGAAGTCAGTAAAGAGAGGAGATGAAGGCTCGTCAAGGTTGAGAAAATAGCCAAGGAGCTCGTGAAACTCATGTGAAATAAACGAGTAACCAGCTTGAGCAGAATTGACAGTAGCGAGATTAACAGTGAAGTTACCTGGAGAAGCTGGTTTCCTGATATCGACTTCATAAGCTTGCGCATCAGCGCTCTCTTCACCCTCGTCTCCACCTTGTGTGCTTGTAATATCAGCGGTAACTTTGGTGGGAGATGCGAGATGGGAACTGGAACCAATAATGTCGACTTCAGACGAAGAAGGTGGCTGGACTAGAGTAGTTGAAGTGGTTTTCCCCAGCTGGTCCCCTTCCGTCACTTCGGTTCTTAGTTTGGCAAGTTGTTCCTTTCCCCTGGCGAGAGCAGCGCGAGCGTCTTCATCAAAATAATGCCTTTCCAGGGCTGGCTCGTCATAACCAGCACCTTCAGCACCAAGCATATCGAGGGCGGCCTCCCACACTTCAGCTAAAGTGATCTCATACTTGGGACCAAGAAAGGCGAGGCTTCCACGCCCCAACGCTATGCAAGTAGAAGTCGAATAATGTTGAGCCGAAGCTGTTTTTGGTCGCCTCATGAGACTCTTCGGCTGCGATTTTGCCGGCGACAGCCTCGTCGCGCTCCCTTTCAGTTCTGGCAAGCTGAAGCTTAAGCATTTGTATCTCCGCCTCCTGGGAGTTGTTTTTCTTTCGAAGCTCAGCAATATCAGAGACATAGCCTTCACTGATTCTTTTTTGTGCCTCGAGCCTATCTTCGGCATCCCTCTAACTGGCATGAGCATCTCTAACTTGTCTGAGAAGCACTTCTTCTTTTTGAGAGTATGAAGTAGAGGAAGCAGCAAGCTCATCTTTCAACTTCTCAACCTTTGCTTCGAGCTCCTCGTTGTAGGAAGTAATGCTCCTCATTTCAGTGTCGTGCTGCTCAAGGACCTTTTGCCACTCAGCCTTATCATTTTCCATGGTGAGCATGGCCTCTAAGTTGGCACGATTAACTCTTTGAAGCTCATCAACAAGCTTCTGCCAGTTTGACATCCTCTCGATATCGATCTTGACTGCATCAAGATTGCGCAACATAGCAGACTTGTCAATAGGGACCAAGTCTAGGTCGAATCTCACGCCCTTTAAGCACCATTGTGGAAAACGGCTTTGTAAAGTGGCTGGGCCAGGTCCCACTTGAAATTTAGGCCTGCTTATTATTGTCTGGATGTCCTCCTTCCCAAGAGCGGGAGAGTCGGAAGTAATGTCAAGAGGGGCAGGGGCAGTAGGCTTTTCGGGAATAGTGGAAGTATGTCTCTCACCATGTCGGGCTCGTTTGCCTGAATCTTCAGTTACATGACCTTTTCCCCGGTCGTCGTAAGATTTCCTTTTGTGAGAGTCGTCACTCCTTTGCAGAGAATCATGGTGATCATCCCTATCCCTTCTGTCATAACGCTCTTCTACATCCCTCCTTTCACGAGCCTTTCGAGCAGCCCTCTCTTCGTCAGACTCTCTATAAGAGGGAAAGTAACGCCGATAATCATATTGACCACGCCCCCCGTAGCGTTGGAAATCCTGATAATACGATCCGCCGCGTGTCATTGAAGAATCTGAAATAAGAAAAGATAAGCTTTAGAAATCTCTAAAGTATAAGAAGATAAGTGCATAAATGTGCTGGAAAATCCTTAGTTGTGTGTGAAGTGCAAGCTACTCGCGTTGGACTAACGAACCACTCCTCTGTTGGGGGGAAGTGATAGATTTCACTGTTGATGACAATTCTTGAGATGAAGGAGTAAGAGTCTGTTGGAGGGCAGATGTTGCTTCAATCGTCGGAGGTATAGCTTTACCATGAGCAGGGTCTTCTTTAAAGAGCTCTTGGGAAGTAATAATTATGTCACTTAAATCCCCAAAGACGTCATCACCGGCATGCCCAACCTGATTCCCTCCATCATCTCCTTTGTCAGCACTCTCCCTGGTTTGGGAAAGGGGCTCCTCTTCTTCTTCAATAATGGGAGCAAGTGCGGGCTTTTCGGAGGGTCCCGTATCGTCTCTGGGAGTAGAGCACTTTACTAATAAGGTTTCTGCAGAAATTTCTCCTCGTATGTGCTCTTTAGTGGAGATCGGAAGATCAGGAGTTTTCACCGGAGAGTCAGGAACCTCCGTTGGAGCTTCACGAGGCCGAGTAAAGCGAGAGAGATGGAGGAGTCCGTATTGATGTAAAAGTTCATCGTTTAGTAGAAACTTTATGCTCCTCTCTTCTACCGGCACGGCATTTAATCTTTCAAAAATTTGCTTGAGACTTGGGTCCCTAGCAGGGGGTGGTAGTGCTAAAAATAGAAAAAGAATGAAATTAGCAGCTGAGAGTTCAGATCTTGAGAAAGTTTCAAAACGGAAAAAGTAGAGACAGGAAATCTTACTTCCCACTCTCCAGATGGCATAAAACCCTGGAGGGCAGCGAACGAAGAAAAACTGATTCAAAAATCCGTGAGCGCTTTCGGAGAGATCAGTAATAAGTTTGCGATTTCGAGCGCTTCTTACAACCACGATGGAGGGATGGTCTTTAGTTTTCGTGAATGAGCAAAAATAGCAGATCTCCTCGAAGCTTGGTAACCGATCCAAAACTCTCCTGAATAGAACACATAACCCCATCAAAATGGCGTAGCCATTGGGGTGTAATTGGAATGGAGAGATAGACAACCGAAGCAGAAGCTGTTGGAGAAAGTCGTTAAAAGGAGGAATCGCCCCACTTAAGCACATTTGGCGATTGACTGCAACAAAGCCGTAGGGAGGATTGTCAGCAGTGTCATTTGGCCCCGGAAATAAGGTGTCAGCATCATCAATGCCAAACTGGATGCGCAGTTGGTTAAACACCCGCTGATTCAAAGTTGTGGGTGTTCTCTCCGGAGGGTTGTCTATAGGGATGGCTACTGGAAAGACATCTTCAGCCTGACCCATCGGCTCTTCTTGATGAGAGGTCATTCTACACAAGCAACTGGATGTTCAAATGCGAAGGTGCACGTTTCCTAAAAAGTGTGAAGTGTCGTGCAAAGCTAATAAAAATAATAATGATAACAAGTAAAGATAACTGGAATTAAACTGGTTGACGATTGATTGACTATGGTAATTTCGGAACTTGTTATTTAAAGCTCAAGCATAATATTAATGCGGGCTGGTCAGTTTCAATTGACTAATCCAGTGCTGCTTTAATATTCCACTTGAGATTGGTAGCACTTCGTTCACACGATTTATTTAAGTTAATTATATATCATTAACTAATCTGTCGTTCGATGTGGACAATCAATGACAGTATATTCGTCCTAGTTTTCTGTGAATGTTGTATTAACAGATTATTAGCTTACAAGTTGAAGTAATCTGTAAAAGAATGCAGCAGTATAGCAGTTCAGAGTCCATGCAATAATTCGGAGTTCAAACAAAATTTACAAGTACTAAGTCGTAAACGACTCAAGGATTCTTTGTACGGGTTAAGCTAAGTCGTTGGCTATTTAGGTGACTCGACTACGACCTAAGGAAAGTGAGGCGAGTTAAGTTAGGTTACTCCAACTCTAAACCGCTGATGTTATAAGTCGGCAGTACTATGAGTCGTAAGTCAAAGAACAGGAGGAAGGCTCCAGATCAAAGCAATAAGAAACCTTCTAAGTTCTAACCCGGTTACGACTCATGGATTTTGTCGTAAAATTTGCTAAGTCGGATTAAAGTCGATAGTAAAGGTTACTGGGTCGCATGGAAGCCACTGAGTCGTACACGGCTTATGGTTTAAGTCGTGCACGGTTTAAAGGATAAGTCACGGGAAAGTAGCAAGTACTGAGTCGTTGACAGCTCATGGTTTGAATCATTCACGGCCTATGGCTTAAGTCGTTCACGACTTATAGCTTGAGTCGTTTGTGGTTTATGGCTAAAAGCATTAAGTCGTGTACGGTTGTGATTGCAAGGTATTTCAGAATCAGTGGCCGAAAAGCAAAACCAACTAAGTCGTGAGATCCTAAGTCGTTTCATCAACCAGTCAACCCCTTTCTAACCCGTTAACCCGTTAAGAACTTCCTCATCTCCTCCGAACCCACGGGCCGGTCAAATCGAGATATTGTAATTCATCATCTTCTCCTCACATCACCAGAAAGCACCCAAAAACCAATTCGAATCGCTTCAAGTGTACGGCGAATCAAGCGCAATGTTATAATCTAAAGGATCACAACAACAACGTAGCCAACAATGGTCAGAGTCGTTCACAACTCAATTCAAAGCCCGAGTACGACATACGGCGGTGATTTGGGAACAGGAAGCAAAAATTTATGCCTTAGCAATGGTCGTGGTTGGATTGAAGTTCAAAATGACTTACGCGATGTGGAGGAAAGGATGGATTAATGATCAGTAAGCTTGGAGAGTCTCTAATGGCGGATGCGTCTGTGAGATAAGAAGTGGGAGAGGAGAAACGACTCAAGCGTTCTTATATCTGGAGACATTGGAACTTGAATCGGCACGGGTTATGATGAGTCGAAGCGCACGACTTACGGCTTAAGACGTGTGCTTCGAGGGGCAAGTGTTAATCCCGTTTCACCAACGAGTTAAAGAGTCCACGAGATAAGAGCCCACAAGGTAAGAACTACGACTCAGGAAGCTTACGACCTACGACTTAAGGCAGCAAACAGTTCTAGAAGGACTTACGAGTTAAGCAGTCTCCGACTTAAGGCCTCCACGGTTTAAGGCTTTTACGAGTTAAGGAACCTTACGAGTTAAGGATGGCACGACTTAAGGAGATGAACGACCTACGACCTAAAACATGTTGCGACCTAACAATGGCTACGGTTGAACGGCCTAAGGAAAGCTATGCGACCTAAAGGAGTAACGACTCAAAACATTGGAAGGAAGGGTCAACAACACATAAGCCGTTGACGACTTACGACTTATGATGAGTCGTGTACGACTCATGCTAGAACGAAGGAAGTCATGTTTGGTTAACTCGGGAACGACTTATCACTTGTATCGTTCATTCGAACAGGAGCATAACATTAGGCCAAGCCGAGAGTCAAATCCAGTAGGTCGGCCGCGACCTACCATGAACCACTGACAAGCCCGCGACTTATCATATGAGACAATTCACCATGACTCGTCCACGACTTAAGGTCACTAAGTCGTAGTCCACTGCTATGATGTCCATACTAAAAAAGGATGACTCGTGAACGGGTTAGAACTTGTGCTATATTCAGAAGACCGAAGGCGAGTTTGAGCTCAACATGGTGAGTCGTCCACGACCCAACCTGACTCGGCCACGAGTAACCCATGAGTCGGGTACGACTCACGACTTAAGACCGAAAACCCCTATAAATACACGACCATTTCCAACAGGAAGGGGACTTTTTGGTCGATCAATTTCAAGCGCCATTACTCTGCCGAATTCCAGATGACTTCAACACTTAAAGCTTTTGAGATTCAAAGAACGTCTAAAAGAACTTCATAAAGAAATCATCTACATCCACCATGGATTTGAAGATTTTTGTCAACATCGAAGTTTGAGCTACTTGTTCTAAGTCTTTTGTAATTCAAAGTGTGTTGTACTTGAAAAGATTTGTATCAATTTGTAACGTGATCATCAATAAAAGTACTTAAAGTGGACGTAGGCTATACCCATAAGCCGAACCACTATAAAACTGCTGTTGTTTACCGCTTTTCCGCTATTACTTGCTTATAATTCTTTCCCGATCTATCGGGTGGTGCTTTCACAATTACACTTTACACACCGGGGTGTTAGCGTTCAAATTTAAGCGTTAACAAAAGCTATATTATAATATACTTGTACGAATTTCCTTAACTTTTTATCAAAATATTCCATTAATTTCAACTTGGTCATTTTAATTGATTCTTATTTTAATTTTATTTCAATTCAATTTAATTATCAATGGTTCATAAAATAAAATTCACAAAGTATTCATTTCATTTTTAATTTAATCGATAATCGATGATAATTAAATATTATCATTTCCTTGAAAATCACTTTATATATATGTGTGTGTGTATATATATGTATACAACATAATTTAGGTAAAAAATATTTTATTTACCCGATTTTAAAACAACATTATGTCGACTTGCCTCTTTTAAGTGTTTAGAAACCCCTACTGAGAAGACAACGTCCCGAAAATTGATCAGAATTTATAAACAACTCAACGGATAAATAAAAACACAATATAAAATATTTTATAACACTAGCAAGTGCGATCTCTCATATATATACTCAAACTGACTCATTCTGGGGTATTACTACTCTATCTCTAACGAGTCAAACCCCACAAAGCCAAGGTTATCGCTAAACCTCGCTCTGATACCAACTACGATGGACCGCGTCAATGGGGTAACGCCCACCGTAGCATACAGTCGTACCTGTATTCTGCCTTTACGGCCAGCCCCTCGACTGCACCACCAACCCTCGCGGGGACGTATAGGAGTAAGATTCATCCGCTCGCTACCAAACCAAATGCGAGAACCCCTTATAATGCTGCACCCTCCAAGTGCATAAGCAGACACACATGTTCGACTTAAACAATCTAGAACATAGATAATCAATGGGATTTAATAAGAAAAATAAGAAGAGAAGAAGAAAACAAAACACAAAATTTCATAGCGGAAACGATAAAATATAATAACCAAATATAAATTCAAAATCTGTTTACTACACATCTGATCATAAACTATACACATTTATCAGAGTTATATTTATACATCAATGATAAATAATCAATACAATAGAATAACATGATGCAGGGAATAATAATAATAATAGTAATATACCAAAACTCCATCTTCGTCCTCCAGAGGATAGTCTTCAATACGTCGAAAAAATTCAAGACTGACTCGAGCATAATGAAAAGACAAAACATTCGAGTCAGGACTAAAATACTCTTATGTAAGTCAAATCAATATCATAGAATATGAATGCAATAACTTTAGAGATGCTACGGGATTTTCCATCTCCTAAGGATCCGTTAAACTATTTATATATAATAGTTTACGCTATAATAGATAATGTCTATCATTAAAATAAATATCAAAATAGCGTTAAGGGTTTAAATTGATCCACCTTAACACATTTTACAGTTTTAAACCAAAATCGTAATGGGCTCATATAAGGATAAATATGACGAGCACGTGAGGCAATGCCCAAGGTAGGATTCTACCAGTTTACCCTTTTTGGCTGGTCGTGACCCTTCCGTGGCCGACCGCGACAATCAATCCAAACGACAAATAAGGTGCAACCATCGAATCAGTAATACGAGGGATCAACGTCGTTAGAGGTAGCTAACCTCAATGGCCAGACATAGGCTCCTGTTTTAGTCATTTTAATTATGACAAGAATGTCAAAGCTATCCATCATCGTTCTCTTACTTCATTCTAGTAAACTTCGCCAATTCAACCACTACATTCTGGATATCATCCACCGCGTATACGGTTGTCAAAGTGGTTCCAATATTGACAGAGAGTATGCCAATAAGAGGTCCCGGTCTCTTTAACAACCAATCGTCATTTTACACACTGGTTGGTTCTTTTACATTTCGAAAACCATTTGCACTTGATATCAAAATATCATATTCGTTTCAAAATCAAATCCACTTCGAAATCATATATTCTCTTTAAGATCAAATCCATTTCGAAATTATAATTTATTCAAAATTATCAATTTTGTTCGATAAATCGATTTCACTTCCAAAATTTGATTCGAATTCAATTTAGGTTATAATCTTCACTTTAACCTCGTTCGTATTAAATCCAAGATTTAAATATAAACAATTTAACCTTTAACCAGTTTGAATTTTAGAAAATAGTTTAAAATAGTTAAATAGTTAAAAATAGTTTAATAGAAAATATTTAAATATTTTAATTGAACTAATTTGAATATAAAAATGGTTTACATAGTAACATAGTTCGGAAAATCAAAATAATTCGAATATTTAAAGAATATAGATTTTAGATCATTTATACTAAAATATTCATTTTAAAAATAATCCCAAAATCAAACCGGTCAACTTCCCAATTTCCTACCCAAATCAATTCCAAATACCATTTCGATTAATCGATTCAATCCCGATTCCAACTCGAATTAATTTTGATTCAACATAAATTACGGTTTCAATTCATAAATTTATTTAACTTAGAAATTCCATTTCCAAATTAATTTAAATCCCAATTTCAAATTAATTTCCAACTCCAATTCCAAATTAATTTAAATTCCAATTTCAAATTAATTTCCAATTTTAGTTCCAATCCCAATTCGATCTTAAAATATCGATTTGAACATTAGATCAAATTTGCTTTCAACACGAAATTTAAAATCCAAATTTTCAATTCCAAACTCAAATTTGAAATATCATTTCATATCAAGTTTTCTTAGAAATATTCAGAGTTCGAATAAAAGACCAATCTATAAAACAAATAAACTTTCGAAAATTTACACCGTATTTCAAATTTTTAACTTAAAAATATAAACTTCGATTGATTAAACAATCTCTTTACTAAGTTTAAATTCCAACATTTCTAGCTTCAGTTTAAAATAATTCAATTCCATAAATTGGATTTTATTCTTAAAAATCAATTCATTTAAATAATTTCAAACAACTTTTAAAATCATTAAATTTAACCAACCCAGTGTCCGTATATAATTTTCTAACCTATGGCCAAGTGGAAAATTATTTCAATTTAATTTCAAGGATGGATATATATCAATTCAATCCTAATAGATGTCATAGGTATATCATTTCAATCTATTCCCTAATTTATTCGAAATAATTCGATTTACTGTTTTATACACTGTAAATAATTTACAGGGTGATAACGTGAGATATAAATAAACATCCAAACATCCAAAATATCAATCAATAGCATCCATCTCAACCAGTCATCCAAACAATCAATATTCACAACAGTCAATCAATTTTCGATAGTCGGGAATTTTCCTAGCAGTTTAAAATCCTAAACAATTTAACTGTCAAAATTAAATTCTATCAATTTATTCAGATGTTAGTTAAATGTCAATAAAATTTACCCAATCACCATCAATCAATTCAAATCATTTCACAATATAATTTTTCTAACATAAGGAGTAATAGTCAAACGTAAAACGCTCACCTCTTCTATTTGAAACTGAAACTAAATTTCGGCTTCAAATAAATTTCAGCTTCAAATAAATTATACCACCACTCCAAGCTGTAGTCTTCACCGATACAAATCCAATGTAATATGCTTCGTCCCAATGCGCCTCGTACAAACACGATACGATAAAATTAATATGACGGTAGTTATAAAATTTTAATTAACACTAAAATAACTAATAAGAATTATAGGCCTCACCTCACCACACGTTCGCTGCTGCAACAGATCGCGCTCAACTCAATTTTTTTTAGCAACCGATGATTGATCACCCAATCGCTGACGCCCTCCCACATGCTCGTGCCGTCTTAGTTCGCCGTCGCCAGAGTACACGTTGATGCCCCAAAATCCAAACCCAAAGCAAAAAACAATGTCGTCACCTGCGCTCGATCATGCCTCCATCGCCATCGCGCTCATAGGCGTCGTTGCCCAATTGAACGTGATTCGATCGTAACGAAATCCTATACGTGAGCCTTTCAGCCTCATCGTCGCTTGCTTGAGGTGAAGTTGCTCGATCGCCCTCTGCGTTCCTCTTTTATTTTATTTTTTCTAATCGAGATCTCATCTTTTTTTTTCGAGATTTCAATTTTTGCTTTTGATTTCTATCGGCTGCACTTTTTTTCGTTCATTTTTTTATAGCTGTGGTGATTTGAAAAGAAGAGAATATTGGTGCGGCTAGGGATAAGGGCTTGAATGAGCTTTTATTTTTATTATATTATTTAATTTGACAATATCCGATGTTTAACGTCCAAAATTCTCGAGCTCCAAATGAAATGTGCCGCCCGATGCTCATATTTTACCCCATTCCGAACGCAATGGAACTAGCCCCGAAGTCTAGTTCGACTGTATGCGGAAGATAGCTTTCCGAATCGAATTATTTATTTAAATTCCGAATTTAAATTCTACGCGTTTCAAGCTCGCACGGCCAAACAACAAGTCTGAACGCTACGAAACTTGAAATCCTACAATAATTCACTATTACGGATCCGATAAAACTGGTTTCATCGAAATCCGAGATAGTGGCCAAAATGGCTATTTTTTACTCGTTAATCAAAATATAAAATTTTAAATTATTCACATTTAAATAAAGTTTAAATCAACTTCCAAATTCATTTACATTCATATTAAATTCATAGTTTAATCAATCAAATAATTTTCAAATATTGAATTTAAATAATTCAACTATCCAATAAATTAATATTAACAAATCATTAAATTTTATTTCTACTCCTCTTTATCCAATAATTTCAATAAACTCAATAACTTATGATAGTCAAAAGTACGGGTCATTACATCTTACCTCCAATATTTATGTTTAGAACCATCACACGCGGTGTAAGGTATGAAATTTACAATCTGATCTTTTTTTTTTCCATTTTTAACTTATTATATTTTGCATAAGATAATGTGCCGGATTTTGGACAGCCATCACTATAGCTATTCAAATGTTACTATTATGAAAGGTAACAAATTTAGATCCGTATTACTTTTATGATTCCGCCCATGTTAGTTTCTAATAATTATGAAATTTGTTTAAAATATAAGTATTCATGTCCATTATTGACTGTACTAATTGTTTATTGGATGTATTCTCAGTTCATAAGCCATAGATATTTAGGTGAATGGTGGTGTGTCAGTGCTTACAGTTCTAAGGTCAAGGTTTATTTGACATCGTAATATATCTGCATATGTTAACATACATCTGCAATCAATAATTGTACTTCTGTTTGAATTAAATGATGATGTTGACACTGGTTAGCACGATTTCTTTGCTTGTTGGTTATGTCCTTGAATTTGATTGTTATGAGTTACAATTAGGTGTAAGTTTTTAAAGAAAATTGTTTTATGCCGTTTGGCCATACAAAAATCATTGAACATAACATTGCGCAAGCTTTGGGTGTAAATGCAAATAAGGCATGCCAGGTAGGGAAATACATATTAGTTTTTACAATAAATCAGTCTAAACACCTTATATTTACCAAGTTGACTTCTTATCAAATATAATATGCTTCATCCTTACAATCATGATAAGATAACCTCAAATCCAATCATCTTGCGGTATATAGTTTTTTCTCTGTTATAATGTCCAAGCCAACACGATTCAAGTGACAAGGAAATATTGATACCGTGGTTCTAGATAATTGTTATACTAATTTGACATTTAGTTTTTTAATAGTTAATGGATTCATAAACAATGACGAATGAATAAAGGCATTTTCATGTTTTTTCCTTATACCAAGACATTCAACTTAACAATATCTTGTTTTCAGTTGTATAGTATAAGAAGGGAATTTCTTTTGTATTTTTGACTAAAATCAACAACTCGTATAGCCACAATACAAAACTTGAATCCGGACGGTTCTTCAAATGTATGCATATACTTGTGTGTTTTGAGTGTGTGTATATGTTTACTTGTGTGCATGTGTTGCAACATATTTGTGTGTTTGTATGGGAGCTATGTGCATTTTTACACATAGGTGTATATTGTGCGTACTCTTGTTTAAGCATGTATAGGTATGTCAGATGCAATATCTAACCACTTATATTAGTACAAAACATTAATGATTACTATGGTTGTTTGATACGACTATGGCAGGCAGAGTCGAAGTAGAGAGATCCAACAGAAGTTTGGTAATGGTACTATTGTGGCGTCTGAAAGCAATGGTACTATTGTGGTGTTTGAAAGCAATGGTTTTGGAGCAACCAAAGTTGGGATTTGTTTTGATAAAGAAGCAACATTCATTATAGTGAACAATGAATGGTTTAATGCCACAACATGGATCTGTTGATGCCTTAATGAGTTGTACCTATGACAAGTATGGCAGGTAACAATATCAGGTTAGTTTCTTTGTGATTTCAGCCGATTAATTATTTATATAACACTATCATCATTCAAGAGATGCATAATCCATGTTCCCTAGCTTAACATTTTTATATAGATATTCAAATATCTAGGCATTTGTTAAGCAGTTGTATAAAAAATGATTAATGTTTACTGACTAAAATGTTTGCATATAGCCATTGTAAACTGATATATTAAGTTAATCTCTTTTACTCCTACTGTATACTAAATGTCTCAATCCAAATAGAGCTCAGGAGTAACTAATGATTTCCTTTTTCAGTTACTGTATAAAATTGTAACCTACTGCATAATTAAATTCATGTATGCACCATAAATTATGGTATATGTCACTTATGCACTCATGATATATTCAATTTTTAATATATCAGAAGTGTCAATGCATCTTGGTCACTTGCTATGCTTTAAATATACGCGAGTATGTCATTGTTGCTTTTCTTTAATATACACGAGTACACAATCAATCATGGAGAATATTGAAAACATAATTACATTTAAGCCATTTATCGGCATGGTTGATGATGTTACCAAAAAGCAACATATCGTAGAAAACAACAGTACTTGGAAAGCTTCGCTGATTTCAGAGATACAATATTGAAATTTGACGTGTGTCAATGCAGGCCTCCATTTCCTGTGTTACTACCAGCATCGGCTGGCTAGGGTCTACAGATCAATGGACTAACTTTTAAGGCAAGATAGGTAATATGGTTTGATGGTTGAGAACAGTACAAAAACTATTTTAGATGGATTTCTAATACAGTTTAAAAATAACTCATTTGGTCTTGCAATTGGAGGACCTCTACAGGTGATATTTCCCTCTTGAATATGTATTGACAATCGTATATAGTTTAGAATATTGTAAGTATAAAACCATTCAAATTTTATTGTGAAGTCTTCTAACTTAGAGTTTATGACTTAAAAACTGAAATGGCAGTAGTGCCGCTGCTATGTTAACAACTATTCTTCCTGAGCTCACTTTAATTATAAGAGATGATAAAATATTAAAAGATTTGATAGATTGATACAAGACAAGCTTAAGATTGAGTGAAACGCGATAAAAAGGGCAAAATATTCTTATCATCGATGCTTGATTATTGATCATCAATAACATAACATATATTTTCTTCAAAGTTTTAGCTTGGCCAAGTGCCACCTGGTGGGTTAGCCAAGACTCTTCTACTAATGCTTCCTCATCAGAATATCTCACAAGGTCCCTCTAGCACACGTTAACCAAGTTAATATAACTAGGTTAACTGAGTTTTATAAACAACAACAACAATAATAAATTAACTAAATTAACCAAGTTAATAAAAATCAATCAAGTTTTGTTAAAATTAAATAAGTTTTATAAAATTAACTAAGTTTAAGCTAACTAAATTTTATAAACAATAATACCACTAACTTAACAAATTTTTGTAAATAATAATGATGATGATGAGGAATTAACCAAGTCTATAAAAATTAACTAAGTTTATAATAATAAAGATAATACAATTAAGTTAACCAAGTTTGATTAACGATAATAATAATAAATTAACTAAGTTAACCGAATTGATAAAAATTAACTAAGTTTATTTAAAATTAACTAGGTTTAGCTTAACTAAATTTTATAAATAATAATAATATAACTAATTTAACAAAGGTTTATAAATAATGGTGATGATGATGAAGAATTAACTAAGTTTATAAAAAGTAACAAGTTTATAATAATAATAATAATAATTTTTAAAAAAATAAATAAGTTAACTAAGTTAATAAAAATTAACTAAGTTTTGTTAAAATTCGACAAATTTTGTAAAATTAGTTAAGTTTAAGCTAACTAAATTTTATAAATAATAATATAACTAATTTAACAAAGTTTTACAAATAATAACAATGATTATGATCATGATGATGAATTAACCATGTTTATAAAATTAACTAAGTTTGTAATAATAATAATATAATTAAATTAACCAAGTTTTAGTCATAATAATAATAATAAATTAACTAAGTTAACCAAGTTAAAAAAAATTAACTAAGTTTGTTAAAATTAACTAAATTTAGGTTAATTAAATTTTATAAATAATAATAATATAACTAATTTAACAAAGATTTATAAATAACAACGATGATGATAAATTAACTTTGTTTGTAAAATTTGACTAAGTTTATAATAATAATAATATAATTAAGTTAACCGAGTTTGAATAATAATAATAAAAAAATTATGTTAACCAAGTTAGTAAAAATTAACTAGGCTTTATTAAAATTAAACAAGTTTTATAAAATTAACTAAGTTTAAGTTAACTAAATTTATAAATAATAATAATATAACTAGTTTAGTAACATTTTATTTATAACTGTAAGATTGGAGTTTATTTATTTCATTTCGTTTATAACTTTGATTATTTATATGACATTATTTATAATATTATATACTCATACAATGTTGTAGATGTTTGATATTAGATTTAAAGTCCTACTAATTAACGTAATTGTTTGACTATATGTCGTGCTTTCGCTTGTGTAGGCATTGGATTTCCAAAGAGAGCAAGGTAGGACTTTTATGGTGCTAGCTTTCACTTGTGCATGCAACAAAGAATTATGGGTAATCAAGCATTTTGTTAGCACCGGTTTGGTATAACATTTTATTAGTACTATGTGTGCAAATTTGTATAAGAATGGTTATTTTATGTGAGTTTGGTCATTTTATCAAAAACTACCGTGTTAGAATGGTTATGGATATCTTATTTGATTATATGATTAATATGTTTTTTGATTGCTTGAATATGATGATTATGCAAGTGACTGTTGATTGATATATAGTAGAAACAAAATAGACCATCAATAGGAAATAATAGCATGAAAAAATTGTGCAAAATGATCAACAACTTTTAGTAGCATTTTAAAAATGCTACAGAAATACATATAGTGGCGTTGAGTAAACGCACACGTAAAGTAGGGGTAAAGTTGGAAACTCTATTAGTGCAAAAAACCTTTTGGTGGTGTTTTTAAAATGCTACAAAAAGATTTATAGTGGCGTTTAAGAAACGCTGCAATAAAAGGATTTTTAGTGGCGTTGAAATAAATGCAACTAGAAATCATGGATTTTTAGTTGCGGGATTTATTACGACGTTTATCGAAACGATACCAAACTTTTGGCAGCGATTTTTGTGCGCTAGCAAAAATACAATTGTACTGGTTTCGTCGAAATCTGAGATGGTGGCCAAATGGCTATTTTTACCCATTAATTAAAACAAGAAATTTCCGAAATCATTTTACTCGCTATAAATTCAATTTTGAAAGTTAACAATTTTTATTCTTGTTTAAATAAAATTTAAATCATTTTTCAATATCATTTTCATTCACATTAATTCAAGATTCAATTATTTAAACAATTTCCAATATTAATTTAAGCAATTTAATTATCCAATAAATCAACATATTTGAAATATAATTTATTTAACTTATAAAATTTACTTTTAAAGCAAATTCAAATAATTAAACAACCACTACATTTAGTTCCACTTCTTTATTTAACGTATTCCTAAAAATCCAATTTCATTGAATTCCAATATTAAAATTTCAATAAATCCCAATATATGCTTCCAAATGAATTTTAGTTATCAAACAATTATTTTATTTACATCTGAATAATTCAACATTTATTATTCAATCCCAACTATTGATTAAAACACGTTCAATACATAGAATTTTATTTCAATACAAATAATTCCTTAATTCTTATCAAAATTGCCATTTCAAAATTTTATTCAAGTTCATATTAAATAAATTAAGTTAATAAATCATTAAGTTTTTATTTCTAACCATTTTAATTCAATAATCATATTAAATTTAATAATTTAAAATAGTTTAAAATACGGGCCGTTACAAATAGGTTCATAAAGATCCCATAAAAATTATGATTGGATGATAGTATTGGTAGGAACATATAGGTTCATAATCAGCCTATGAAAACTAATAGGTTATTATTAATACCTTTTATTATGTTATGTCTTAACCGCTACGGATGCAGGTGCACAGTATATGGTTATTATTAATTGGATAAAGACACTAGCAAGGGGAAAACTCATTCCGCTAAGAGGCATGGTCTCACTAGATATCTATATGATTCTAGATGGTGGGTTATTATTCATACCAGACTTTTTCTTTGACTTGAAGTTTTATGTTTTTCCCCTAAACTCTTGGGTGCTCATTTGATTTTGAGTAGTTTTAAAGTTAAGGTATTCAGGTTGTCTTTTAGATGAATAAACTTCCGGAGACGTACATGAGGCACGCTAGCTAGTTGGAGTTCTTTCTGTTTGATTCCACTGTGTTTTGGATGTAATGGAAAAGTTGTTTAATTGCCTATATTTAGACTCTGATCAACCAAGGGGCATCTTCACATATCGCATTTGGTGTATTTTGTAATAATTATATTTCTTTGCACGTGGTTTACAAATTGGGATTATTTAATGAATTTGAAATTTTATTTGAAGTAGGATGATAAATTATTTTATGATTTTAAAGTTTTTCATATCCACATGTTTCTATTATATCATTGTGACGCAGCAGAAATAACAAAATGAATGAAACGGTGAAAAGTTGAATCGATGGATTGAAAATACCTAAGGTAAATGCTCAAATCCGTTGTTCTCGTGAGATACCGGACTCTAGCTATCTTTAACACGTTGATCGCGCATGATACCGTGTTAAAAGATCTACGATTCTTCTACGTTGATCTCGCGCACCGAATTCCATGAATCGGATTCAAATCCGTTGATTCGAGCGCACTCAAATAACCGAAAATGGAGAAAGGAGACAACGCTCAACTTTCAATTTCAATGAGGCACAAAGCACTCAAAATAAAGTTTATTCAAAATCAACCTCCTCAAATGATACAACTCACCCGCTATTTATAGGCAAATTTACAACACACATACACGACCGACCTTGTAACGACCCGTAAATTTTCGATAATTAAAATAGGTAATTTAATAAGATTTCGTGATTTAATGTTAGAAAAAAATTTGTAATTCGTTTGGAATAATAATAACTAGAATGGAATGCAACAAATTTTATCTAAATTAATTATTTATGAATTGAATGGAATCACAAATCAATTGAAATAATATGTAGTCAAAGGTAATTGAATGAATTTGTATTGTATAGGAAATTGTGACACTTGTTTGTAAATAATAAGCTTATAAGTAATTAAAAGTTAACGGTGATAATTATTTAAGTTACCTATTCATTTATTTAGTCAAATTAAATTTGTGAACCAATTGCAATTGAAATGGAAGTTTATATATTAGTTGAGTGCATTATCTCTAACTGTAGTTAAATAATAATGTAGAGTTCATTTGATGTAATATAGTAAATCGACTGATATTGAAATTTTTATTTAAAAATTCAATATTGAAATCCGTCAAATATTGAACAATTAAATTGTTTAAATTTAATATTTGGAATTTATTGAATTAATGGAATAACGGGAATTGAATAACTGTTTTAATGAAAATGGTTGTTCTATAATTTGAATTTGTTAAATTTTATCAGTTCGTTTGGAATATTTCAAAAGATAGTGATTTAAGAATAATCAAATTGTTTAAATTTAATATTACAAATGTTTGAATAATTAAATTCCGAATTTGATATGATTAATTTGATATTGAAATTTAATATATGAAAATAGAGTGAATAATTGAAATTTGATTTAATATGATTCAAATTGGTTTTCAAAGTGAATGTAAGTTATATTGGGATTATAATAGAGTTAATAAGATTTTAAAATTGGAATTTATTGGATAATTGTATAACGGGTTTAACGTGATTAAAAATGATTTTTAAAATTATATTTTATCATATTAAAGTAAGAATGATGTTGTAGAACTTTTAAAATTGAATTAAAAGTAAATTTGTGAAAATTGAATATTTTAATATTTAATTATCGACTGAAAAATAGCCAGTTTTTGAACAGTCTCAGAATTGGACGAACTAGTTCCATTGGATCCGTAATAGTTAGTTATTATCGAATTTCAATTTTCGTAGCAATCGGAGTTGTCGTTTGACTGTGGCAGCTCGAAACGCGTTGAAATTGTTTTAATATTAATTTGACGAGTTAAAATAGTTATTTTTCAAATAGTTTCGGATTTCGACGAAACTAGTTTCATCGGATCCGTAATTTGATATTATTGTAAGATTTCAAATTTCGTGTCAATCGGATTTACCATTTGTCCGGGGCAAGCAAAAACGCACAGAAATTAGTTTAAATCGATTTAATTTAAATTGATCATTTATCGCTGTAACTCTCACAGATGATCGAATTAGCTTCCGAAACCTGTTCCATTGTGTTCGGAACGCGGGATAAACCCTAGAAACGCCGGTCACTGCGCGAGATTTGGAGTTCGAAAAATTGGGTATGAATAGTGTTCGTCAGTTTTCTATAAAAGGACCCTTAATTCATTTCATTTGGTCCAAAACCCTAGTCTATCCTAGCCGCCGCTTCTAACAATTTTAATGTCCAGAAAACACTCTTCTTCTCCCCCTCCGATCTCCTCATCCGTCGACTATCGTCAAAAACTTTCAAATGACAAATTGAAGAGCGTATCAAGGTCTATAATTCCAACGGTTGAGATCGAAGATGGTCGACCATAGGGGAAGATATCTGCTTCCGTTCGTGTTCATGTTTGCACGTTTTCCTGAGCTAAAGATGGGGCCGAGTTCAACTATGTTCTGGCCGTGAGGAGCTAGTGTGATAAGCTTCGCAATGAAGTTGTTTGATCGATGCAAGAGTGATCGTGGTGGCCGCAAATTGGAACCCTAGGTCGGCTAGTATGGTTTCACGATCTCGTTCAATGACCTGGGAGTGTCGCGTATGGAAGAAAGCAAGGGCGACCAGATTTCAATCACAGGAAAGCAATGGCTGTGATTAGCCTAGGTTATAAAATAAAATAAATAAATTATGTAATTGATTTATATTAATTCGTTAAACTTATAAATGTCATAACTTGTTCGTACGAGGTCGAAAATGCACGAAACAAGTTGCATTGCATTCATATTGCCGAATACTACGCTATGGAGCTGGATTGGAGTCGTTTGGAGCTAGAGAAAATTTCGGGTAAAATTAAACGCTCGTTTAATTTTATTCGAAATAAAACGCTAGAACTACATTGAAATCAAGGTGAGTGTTTTATAACGCTCACAACGTACTAAATATCTTTATGCTGGTTAAATTTACATTATGAAGTGTTATGTTTTTATTTATCCTTGTTTGATAAAATTTAATTGTCATATAGATTGTCATTTGAATTAACATTTGAAATTAAATTGACAGTTAAATTGAAATTGAAATTGAAATTGAATTGCGATTAAATTACTTGACATTGATAACTATGAAATTGCTATGAATTGTATTGTCTATTGGATGATTTATTTCGATGGATGCTATTGGTTGATATTTAAATGTTTGGATGTTTATTGCTTATATATAACCTGTTATGCATACATATGACACTATGATGATTTAAGTGATATATATTCATCTCTGACATTTAATTGAAATAAATAATTACTTGGCCATAGGATAGAAAATTATATACGGACACCGAATTGGCTAAATTAATAATTTTTAAAATCGTCAATTTGAAATTTATTTAAATGTTTTGATTTAAAGTTATAAATAGAAACCAATTTATAGAAATCGAATTTATCGAAAAATTGAGTTTGGAATGTTGAAATAAATTTTGGTTAAAAGAAATTGTTAAATAATATAAGTCGAGAATTTGAGATTTAAAAATTGGGATCTGATTGAATTTCGAAAATTGATTGGTTTAAAGATTTAACCTTAATTCGAGCTTTGAATATTACCAAGTAAAAGTGATAAAAATGATATTTTGAAGTCGAGCTTGGAATTGAATCATATTTGGAATTTGGATTTAAACTCGAAAATTGATGGATAATTTTGTTAAGTGTTATAAATGGATATTTTGAAAGCTAAGCTCTAAATCGATATAAATTGAAATTGAATTAATGGAAAGTGAATATAAAATTGAATAAATTTGAAGTCAAAGTTGACGTTGATTTGAATTGAAATCAAAATCGAATCGGTAGAGTGGAAATTGAAATTGATTTGGATTGGGAAGTTATAAATTGAAATGGATTGGTTTTGAAGCTGTTTTGTTTTGTTTTCCAAATTACTCTGCTATATAAACCATTTTTAAATACTTAAACTATTTTAATCTATTTCAAATCTACTTAACCCAATTTAAATTATTTTAAACTAATTTATCTATTTCAAATCCATTTTAAGATTTTAAGTATTTTAACTATTTTAATTATTTAAAACTACTTAAAACTATTTTTCTAAAATTCTAAGCTGGTCAATAAGGTGAAATGTTTATATTTAAATCTTGAATTTAAATACGAATTGGGTTAAATGAAGTTGCAACCTAAATTGAAATTCGAAATGATTTTGAAACCGAAATGAGATATTGATGCGTAAAATGATCTTTGAAACGAAATCTTACATTTGAATAGATACAATGATATTTGAAATGGATTTGATTTTTGAAGCAAATATGGTATTTTGATATAAATTATGAATCGATTTGAAATGTAAAAGAGCCAACGGTGTAATAATACGTAGTTATTAAAGAGACCGGGATCGGATATGGACATACTCTCTGTCGATACCGAACACCACTTTAATAAGTATTATACGCGGAGTGTTGATCCAGAATGAAGTGGATGGTTTGGTGAACGCGTTGATTGAAGAAAGAGAACGATATTGGATGACCCCTGACATGACTAAACAGGAGCCGCGCCGGGCCATTGAGGTTCGCCATCTCTAGCGGACACACTTCTTCGATACCTTATCTATTACATTTGTGATTCGATTTAGGTGCACCCCTTGATTTGGGAGTGTTGTTTCGTGGTGTTGGGGTAGCTGCTGGCTATGCTCAACATCAGTCCGGATCACGCAACTACTAGTATCCTAGTTGGTATCGCCTCATGTACCTTGTCATACTGATTATCCTATTCGCGACCACTACGTTTGGTTTTGTGTTATACCTATGGGGTACCTCTGATCACCACCAGTTTACGGTGGGGCTTACGGTGCTGTATAGACTATGGCATTATAAAAATGTGTTAAGGGGGATTATGGTAATGTCTTAACGCTATTTTAATACTTTATATTACTGATAGGCATTATCTACTTAGCGTACATTACTACATAGTAGATAGTTTAACGGATTCTTAAGAGATGGAAAATCCCGTAACATCTCTTGAGTTATTGCACGCACGTTGACACTGGATATGAGATGTCAAACCCCGTGAACATCTCTGACGCCGTTACACTCATATTTATTTACGATTGATTTAACTTTCATAAGGATATTTTAGTCCTGACTCGAGTGTTTTGTATTTTCATTACGCTCGGGTCAGTCCTGAGTTTTTCAGATTTTTGAAGATCTATTCTGGAGGATGAAGACGAAGATTTGGTATACTATTACTATTATTACCCTTGCATCATGCTATCTGCTGCATTATTTTATTTGTTCTGTTGTATATGTATAACTCTGATAAATGGTGTATAAATAATTGTCAAAGTATAGTAAACAGCTTCATGAACTGTTTATTTGACTATTATATTTTATCGTTCCGCTGCGAGATTCTGTGTTGTTTCATTTCCTTTATTTCTCTTTCCTTTTCTTTTCTTATTTACCCCAATAACTATCTGCCCTTTTGAATGGTCTGCAATCGACATGTGTATTTGATCGTCGGTTTAAACTTTCTAAAAAGGCGGGTCGTTACAGTTGGTATCAGAGCTTTGGTTAGCGATAACCTTAGCTTTGTGGGGTCTGACTCTTTATAAATATGGTAGTAATACCCTATGATGAGTCGCTGAGTGTATATATATGAGAGAGCGTATTTGTTAGTGATATAAAATGTTTTATATTGTGTCGGTTGATTTGTTGAGTGGCTTATGGATTCTGGTCAATACGAGTAATTAACGTCATTGATAGGGATCTCTAAACACTTAAACAGAACAATTCGACATAGTATTGTTTTGAAATTGGGTAAATGAAATAATTTTGCCCTAAATTATATTTTTTATATAAAGGATTTATTTTCAGAAATTATTGTGACTTATCTAGCTTGCCTAGTTGTTAGGAATTAAAATATTGGTTATTATCATTAATTGGATATTGTAATTTAATAAATAAGGTGAATTGCAAAATGAACAATGATAAAACACTTGTGAAACGTTTTAAGAAAAGAAAATACGATAAGAATGTTTTATAAAGGTGACGTATAAATTAAAATAGATTTAAATTGGAAAATATTGAATTTAAGACCTGGAGGTTTTAAATTGGTTTTCAAAGCTTTGAAGAATATACAGTAATATTAGTTGAAAATTGTTTATAGGAATATTTGAAAGGATTTTAAGAAGGAATGAATTAAGTACTCCTCTCTTATGTCGCTGGAAAATAATTTCGGTGATGACTGCGCAGCATCATCGACGTTCATTTTCGAGTCTCAAAGTGGGGGAGACTTCTAAGAAGCTTTGCTTTTCTTCGAAATTATTTTGGGTAAATGAATTTTGGTTTAAACTCCAAAGGTGTGATTTGATATATTAAAGATATAAGTGTATATGTTTATTTCAAATGATTTGAAAAGAACCGGGCATTTAAAGTTCTAAGTTCTGTTAATTAATAATTTTCAAATTATTTGAATGAAATGTGAATAACCAGAATTTATAAAATAAGAGGATTAAGATATCTAAGCTTATAGTTTTAGGAAAATTTTAGAGTTGAAAGGTAAAAAGGATTTAAATAAATTAAATTTGTGAACATTCTAATTAAGTAAAAATGAAATTCTATAAATCTGTATAATACAAAAATTACATTCTGATAACATATAACAAGACTTACCAAATGATAAAAGTTAAAATGTTGTTTTGGATTTGTAATGAGATGTTGTACAAATAAACAAAACCTGAAAATAATTGAAGTATTCAAATAAGGAAAACTCAAAAGGAATTAAAATGTATATAAATGGAAAATTTGGTTGTGATAAAAATTATATATATTTAAATATAGCAGGAAATGATGAATGAATAGATGGAACAAGTAAGTGAACTTAAGAAAGAAGACAATTGAATCATATAATATTTTTTGTAAATTGGTTATAGAAAATAAATATAAATTGCATAGAAAAATTTTGAATTTGTAACTTTGAGATAACTGTAAACTAAAAAAAAAAGGGTCATTTATGAGAAGTTAGACTTTTATAGAACGACTATAAATTAAAGTGATGATTAATAATATGTTCCATAAATAAATTTGTTATTGACTAAAATTATGAAATTGAAGTAAATGTAAACAAAAAAAATTTGTAATAGCTTAGAATCAATAGGGAAAAGAAATTGAGTTTAATTAAATTATTTGAATGTTTAAAATGAACTTGAGTAAGCAAATGCTTTGATATGATGTTTAAGAAAAGATAATGTTAAAGAGTATGCTATGTAAAGAAATGAATATACTAACTGAATAATGAATTGTGAATAATTAAGTGAAAAAATATAGAAGTCAATAAAATAATTTAGTATAGATAAATTGGATAGAAACCCATTGGAAGGTAATACGTGAGATTGTACGTATATTATTTTATTCGCATAACGATTTGATCCAAATTCGAGCACAAAATTTCAAGATGATTTATATCGATCCAAGTTAGGATTTTTCACTCGATTTTCGACGGCGAACCCTGGATATGGATTTTTAATTTGATTCTGGAATTCTCTATCATAGTATATGGCTATGCAAGGAGAGTAACAGTTTCCAATCAAGGAACCAAATCTGAGTCCGCACTAGAGAGTCGGGTGAACGATACTAGTTGGAAGTGAAATTGTGTGATCGAATAAGCGATTAGATTGATATTGCTCACGGATGATGTATGTACGGCTTACGGACTTAATTAAAAGTTAATATTGGAAATTTAAGATGCCAAATATGTGAAGATAAATTTGTAACTTTTGAGATAACTATAAACTAAGAAAAGTCATATATAAGAAGTTAGACTTTTATGGAATGACTATAAATTAAAGTGATGATTAATAAAATGTTCTGCATTAATCAAATGTTCCGCAAATAAATTGGTTATTAACTGATACTGAATATGAAGTAAATGTAAACAAAAGAATTTGGTATGGCTAAGAATCAATTGGAGTTGGAAGAGATAAACCAAATTGAATGTAAAATTAATAATTTGGTTATGTTGAGTATGATTTGGTTGTTATATGATTGTTAGTTGATTGTATGTAATTCATTAAGTGTTATTGAAATTGAAAGCTATAAATCATTGAAATCAAATTGGAAGTTAAATGAATTTAAATCGAATTTAATTTGATTCAAACTGGAAGCGAACTAATGTGAATATAAATTAGTTAATGTTAACTAATTGAATTGAGAATGAATGTTAGTAAAATCCAACGTTAATGAATCAACTGTAATTAAAATTGAAACCCAAGTCAATAAATATTAATGAGAAGTGAATTTATATTGATTGGTTATGGATTTGTTGGATGATAGTTGGATGATAATTGATTTGGTGGATGCATTTGTTGTTTGTTTCATATATGCATGTTTCTCATGGTTTGTTGAGTGTTTAGTAGGTGCGGATTGCGCTTGCTTCGCATTTGGAGCTCGCTTTCGTGTTATATTAGTCGTATATGCTCGCTAATAAAAATATAAGGTACATGTTTTTTTTATCATTGGATTTGGTGATTTTCGATGAGCCACTTGGCTTTTGATTTTCCTTTGTTGGTTTGGGGCCCGTAGAGGCGTTTTGTAGCTGTACCGATCGAGCCGCGCAAAGGAGACTCTGCCGAATTTTTTCGTAAATCCAAGTGTTAGAAAATTTTTCAAGTTTTAAAATTTTTTATAACTAGTTTTGATAACCAACTTTTAAAGTTAGAAAGCCGTTTGGAGTAACTTAGTGGAAGCGTAGTTGCGACTTTATAAATGAAATTTCATTGTTTTATGAGTTGGTAACTTTCAAATAAAATATATCTAATGTTGAATTCTATACTTAGTTCCTTTTCCCTTCTTTTTCCTTTTCGGTGACGAAAAGTTTTGAGTGGGGGAGAGTGTAACGACCCGTAAATTTTCGATAATTAAAATAGCTAATTTAATAAGATTTCGTGATTTAATGTTAGAAAAAAATTTGTAATTCGTTTGGAATAATAATAACTAGAATGGAATGCAACAAATTTTGTCTAAGTTAATTATTTATGAATTGAATGGAATCAAAAATCAATTGAAATAATATGTAGTCAAAGGTAATTGAATGAATTTGTATTGTATAGGAAATTGTGACACTTGTTTGTAAATAATAAGCTTATAAGTAATTAAAAGTTAACGGTGATAATTATTTAAGTTACCAATTCATTTAGATAGTCGAATTAAATTTGTGAACCAATTGCAATTGAAATGGAAGTTTATATATTAGTTGAGTGCATTATCTCTAACTGTAGTTAAATAATAATGTAGAGTTCATTTGATGTAATATAGTAAATCGACTGATAATGAAATTTTTATTTAAAAATTCAATATTGAAATCCGTCAAATATTGAACAATTAAATTGTTTAAATTTAATATTTGGAATTTATTGAATTAATGGAATAACGGGAATTGAATAACTGTTTTAATGGAAATGGTTGTTCTATAATTTGAATTTGTTAAATTTTATCAGTTCGTTTGGAATATTTCAAAAGATAGTGATTTAAGAATAATCAAATTGTTTAAATTTAATATTACAAATGTTTGAATAATTAAATTCCGAATTTGATATGATTAATTTGATATTGAAATTTAATATATGAAAATAGAGTGAATAATTGAAATTTGATTTAATATGATTCAAATTGGTTTTCAAAGTGAATGTAAGTTATATTGGGATTATAATAGAGTTAATAAGATTTTAAAATTGGAATTTATTGGATAATTGAATAACGGGTTTAATATGATTAAAAATGATTTGTAAAATTATATTTTATCATATTAAAGTAAGAATGATGTTGTAGAACTTTTACAATTGAATTAAAAGTAAATTTGTGAAAATTGAATATTTTAATATTTAATTATCGACTGAAAAATAGCCAATTTTTGAAAAGTCTCAGAATTGGACGAAACTAGTTCCATTGGATCTGTAATAGTTAGTTATTATCGGATTTCAATTTTCGTAGCAATCGGAGTTGTCGTTTGACCGTGGCAGCTCGAAACGCGTTGAAATTGTTTTAATATTAATTTGACGAGTTAAAATAGTCATTTTTCAAACAATCTCGGATTTTTACGAAACCAATTTCATCGGATCCATAATGTGATATTATTGTAAGATTTCAAATTTTGTGTCAATCGGATTTACCGTTTGTCCGGGGCAAGCAAAAACGCACAGAAATTAGTTTAAATCGATTTAATTTAAATTGATCGTTTATCGCTGTAACTCTCAAAGATGATCGAATTAGCTTCCGAACCTGTTCCATTTTTGTCTGGAACGCGGGATAAACCCTAGAAACGCCGGTCACTGCGTGAGATTTGGAGTTCGAAAAATTGGGTATGAATAGTGTTCGTCAGTTTTCTATAAAAGGACCCTTAATTCATTTCATTTGGTCCAAAATACTAGTCTATCCTAGCTGCCGCTTCTAAAAATTTTAATGGCTAGAAAACACTCTTCTTCTTCCCCTCCGATCTCCTCATCCGTCGACTATCGTCAAAAAATTTCAACTGAAAAATTGAAGAGCGTATCTAGGTCTTTAATTCCAACGGTTGAGATCGAAGATGGTCGACCATAGGGGAAGATATCTGCTTCCGTTCGTGTTCATGTTTGCACGTTTTCCTGAGCTAAAGATGGGGCCGAGTTCAACTATGTTTTGGCCGTGAGGAGCTAGTGTGATAAGCTTCGCAATGAAGTTGTTTGATCGATGCAAGAGTGATCGTGGTGGCCGCAAATTGGAACCCTAGGTCGGCTAGTATGGGTTCACGATCTCGTTCAATGACCTGGGAGTGTCGCGTATGGAAGAAAGCAAGGGCGGCCAGATTTCAATCAAAGGAAAGCAATGGCTGTGATTAGCCTAGGTTATAAAATAAAATAAATAAATTATGTAATTGATTTATATTAATTCGTTAAACTTATAAATGTCATAACTTGTTCGTACGAGGTCGAAAGCGCACGAAACAAGTTGCGTTGCGTTCGTATTGCCGAATATTATGCCATGGAGCTGGATTGGAGTCGTTTGGAGCTAGAGAAAATTTCGGGTAAAATTAAACGCTCGTTTAATTTTATTCGAAATAAAACGCTGGAACTACATTGAAATCAAGGTGAGTGTTTTATAACGCTCACAACGTACTAAATATCTTTATGCTAGTTAAATTGACATTATGAAGTGTTATGTTTTTATTTGTCGTTGTTTGATAAAATTTAATTGTCATATAAATTGCCATTTGAATTAACCGTTGAAATTAAATTGACAGTTAAATTGAAATTGAAATTGAAATTGAAATTGAAATTGAAATTGAATTGCGATTAAATTACCTGACATTGGTAACTATGAAATTGCTATGAATTGTATTGTCTATTGGATGATTTATTTCGATGGATGCTATTGGTTGATATTTAAATGTTTGGATGTTTAATGCTTATATATAACCTGTTATGCATACATATGACACTATAATTGATTTAAGTGATATGTATTCATCTCTGACATTTAATTGAAATAAATAATTACTTGGCCATAGGATAGAAAATTATATATGGACACCGAATTGGCTAAATTAATAATTTTTAAAATCGTCGATTTGAAATTTATTTAAATGTTTTGATTTAAAAGTTATAAATAGAAACCAATTTATAGAAATCGAATTTATCGAAAATTTGAGTTTGGAATGTTGAAATAAATTTTGGTTAAAAGAAATTTAAAATAATATAAGTCGAGACTTTGAGATTTAAAAATTGGGATTTGATTGAATTTCGAAAATTGATTGGTTTAAAGATTTAACCTTAATTCGAGCTTTGAATATTACCAAGTAAAAGTGATAAAAATGATATTTTGAAGTCGAGCTTGGAATTGAATCATATTTGGAATTTGGATTTAAACTCGAAAATTGATGGATAATTTTGTTAAGTATTATAAATGGATATTCGGAAAACCAAGCTCTAAATAGATATAAATTGAAATTGAATTAATTGAAAGTGAATATAAAATTGAATAAATTTGAAGTCAAAGTTGACATTGATTTGAATTGAAATCGAAATTGAATCGGTAGAATGGAAATTGAAATTGATTTGAATTGGGAAGTTATAAATTGAAATGGATTGGTTTTGAAGCTGTTTTGTTTTGTTTTCCAAATTACTCTACTATATCAACCATTTTTGAATACTTAAACTATTTTAATCTATTTTAAATCTACTTAACCCAATTTAAATTATTTTAAACTAATTTATCTATTTCAAATCCATTTTAAGATTTTAAGTATTTTAACTATTTTAATTATTTAAATTACTTTTAAACTACTTAAAACTATTTTTCTAAAATTCTAAGCTGGTCAATAAGGTGAAATGTTTATATTTAAATCTTGGATTTAAATACGAATTGGGTTAAATGAAGTTGCAGCCTAAATTGAAATTCGAAATGATTTTGAAACCGAAATGAGATATTGATGCGAAAAATGATCTTTGAAACGGAATCTTACATTTGAATAGATACGATGATATTTGAAATGGATTTGATTTTTGAAGCGAATATGATATTTTGATATAAATTATGAATCGATTTGAAATGTAAAAGAGCCAACGGTGTAATAATACGTAGTTATTAAAGAGACCGGGATCGGATATGGACATACTCTCTGTCGATACCGAACACCACTTTAATAAGTATTATACGCGGAGTGTTGATCCAGAATGAAGTGGATGGTTTGGTGAACGCGTTGATTGAAGAAAGAGAACGATATTCGATGACCCCTGACATGACTAAAACAGGAGCCACGCCGGGCCATTGAGGTTCGCCATCTCTAGTGGACACACTTCTTCGATACCTTATCTATTACATTTATGATTCGATTTGGGTGCACCCCTTGATTTGGGAGTGTTGTTTCGCGGTGTTGGGGTAGCTGCTGGCTATGCTCCACATCAGTCCGGATCACGCAACTACTAGTATCCTAGTTGGTATCGCCTCATGTACCTTGTCATACTGATTATCCTATTCGCGACCACTACGTTTGGTTTTGTGTTATACCTATGGGGTACCCTCTGATAACCACCAGTTTACGGTGGGGCTTACGGTGCTGTATAGACTATGGCATTATAAAATTGTGTTAAGGGGGATTATGGTAACGCCTTAACGCTATTTTAATACTTTATATTACTGATAGGCATTATCTACTTAGCGTACATTACTACATAGTAGATAGTTTAACGGATCCTTAAGAGATGGAAAATCCCGTATCATCTCTTGAATTATTGCACGCACGTTGACACTGGATATGAGATGTCAAACCCCGTAAACATCTGTGACGCCGTTACGCTCATATTTATTTACGATTGATTTAACTTCCTTAAGGATATTTTAGTCCTGACTCGAGTGTTTTGTCTTTTCATTACGCTCGGGTCAGTCCTAAGTTTTTCAGATTTTGAAGATCTATTCTGGAGGGTGAAGACGAAGATTTGGTATACTATTACTATTATTACCCTTGCATCATGCTATCTGCTGCATTATTTTATTTTTTCTGTTGTATATGTATAACTCTGATAAATGGTGTATAAATAATTGTCAAAGTATAGTAGACAACTTCATGAACTGTTTATTTGACTATTATATTTTATTGTTCCGCTGCGAGATTCTGTGTTGTTTCATTTCCTTTATATCTCTTTCTTTTTCTTTTCTTATTTACCCCAATAACTATCTGCCCTTTTGAATGGTTTGGAATCGACATGTGTATTTGATCGTCGGTATAAACTGTCTAAAAAAGCGGGTCGTTACAGACCTACCAGGTGCCGACCTACGACCTAAAACAACACGACCCAACCTCCCTCGAGTTATAATACACGTGACCTATCGGTACGTCACAACACACGACATAACAACATATGCCACATACAAACGACATACGACTTATGACATAGAAAATAACAACAACGATACGACTTAACAACACAACCATGCGACCAAATATCAACGACATAAGAGATCCTCCAGGAGCGAATTAGCGACCTATCTCAAGTAGCGACTTAAGGAACTCGTGATTTAAAAGATAGCATAGCTTTAGGACTTGCGACATAAGATCTTGCGACCTAAAAGATGATGCATAAGTTCAAAAATGTCTTAAGGGAGTAGCGACTTAGATAGTGAAATTGTTAGGTCGTTGGCTGGCGACTCAACATACTCGCTTGTTGAAATATCCAGTTAGGTCGCTGGTGGCTTAAGTCGTTAGGTCGCTCAAGCGACTTAAGACATAACTGCTGCCCTGCATCACCCTCCACTCGTATCTCTTTAGGCCGTTGCCCGCTAGGTCGCTGATGACTTACGACATGCGACCTACGACCTAAAGCCTATGCTGCATCAACCTCCCCTGGTTGAAAGGAATTCGACCCAGAATTCACACTTTCCTCTTCTTCGACAAGCTGATGCTCATGATACGGAATCAAATGTTTGACGTTGAACACGTCTTCAGTATGGACATGATCCGGTAATTTCAACCGATAAGCATTCTCATTGATCTTCTTCAAGATTTCTACTGGACCAATCTTTCGAGCTTTCAATTTGTTGTAAGTTCCAACTGGAAAACGATCTTTCGTCAGTACTGCGTAAACAAAATCACCCTCTTTGAAGTCCACACTCCTTCGCTTCTTATCTACAATGTTGCTTATACTTCTCATTTGACTTAAGCAATCATTCATGAACAATTTTGTGACATTCTTTCAACTCATTCACGAAATCACAAGCTCGTTTAGCAACTCCTTTCTGACGTGCCACTATCGACAAATCCAACGGTCCCTTCGGAATTGCTGAATATACTATCTGAAATGGACTGAATCCAGTACTTCGATTAACGACATGGTTGTGTGCGAACTCAGCTTGACATAACTTCACATCCCAGCTCTTCAAATTATCCTTCACAAGACATCTCAACAAATTTTCCAAAGATCTGTTCACCACTTTCATTTGCCCATCAGTTTGCGGATGATAGGCACTACTAAAATTCAGTTTAGTCCCAACCATCTTCCACAGACTCAACCAAAAGTGACTTAGAAATCAAGTATCGCGGTCAGAAACAATGGTCTCAGGTAGCCCATGTAGTTGATACACCTCTTTAAAGAACAATTGAGCAACACGGACTGCATCGGCGGTCTTTTTACAAGCTATGAAATGTGCCATCTTCGAAAGTCTATCCACCACAACATATATAGAATCATTTCCTCACTGAGTTCTTGGCAAACCCAAAACAAAATCCATGCTAACATCAACCCATGGTATAGTAGGCACAGGCAATGGCATATACAATCCTGCATTCGTCGCTGTCCCTTTGGAAACTTGACGTATGTGACATCTCTCCACAAATCTTTCAACTTCTTTCCTCATGGAAGGCCAAAAATATGATTGAGAAATCAATTGCAAAGTACGATCTCTTCCCACATGAACTTCTTCATGCAATTCCTTCACAATCTTCATTCGCAAACTGCAATCTGGAATACACAACTGATTTTCCTTAAACAGAAAACCATCAACCAACAAATATCCATCCATGCTCCCCTACTTGACATCGTCTAGAATCTTGGAGAAATAAGAATCTGAAGTAAGCAAATCTGGTAGTAAATCAAAACCCATCACTTCTATTCGCATGTTTGACAGTAAGTTCTCCCTTCGACTCAATGCATCAGCGACACGATTAGTTACCCCGGACTTGTGCTTCACAACGAATGTAAATTGCTGCAAATAAGCTATCCACGATGCATGCCTAGCTGCAATTTTATTCTGCCCTTGCAAATGCTTCAATGCTTCATGGTCTGTATACAAAACAAACTCCTTGTGGAACAAGTAATGTCTCTAATGCTTCACAGCTTGCACAATAGCATAAAACTCCACATCATAAGTATTGTACCTCATCTTTGCTCCAGAAAGTTTCTCATTGAAATAAGAAATTGGACGACCCTTCTGACTTAACACTCCTCCAATTCCCATTTTAGATGCATCTGTATGTAACTCAAATAACAACTGAAAATCAGGTAACATAAGAATCGGTGCGGAGGTTAAAAGTTCCTTGATTTGTTCAAAAGAAAATCCTGCCTCTTCCGTCCATGAAAACTGCTTTCCCTCCATACAATTAGTAACAGGCGCCATCACGCTACTGAAATGTGGAAAAACCTTCGGTAGAATGATGCTAACCCATGAAAACTTCTCACTTCAGTTATAGTCTTTGGTTGTGGCCAATCTCTGACTGCGGCTACTTTACTTTGATCCACCTGTATCCCTTCTTTGGTCACAACATAACCCAGAAATAAAACACTTGTCGTCATGAACACACATTTCTTTGTTGCTGCATAGAACTGTTCCTGACGAAGAATAGTTAATACCTTTCGCAAGTGTTGAATATGCTCCTCTATGCTCGCACTATATATCAAGATATCATCAAAATAAACTACCACAAACTTCCCAATGCACGGTCTGAAAATTTGGTTCATCACCCTCATAAGTGTACTTTGTGCATTCGACAGACCAAATGGCATGGCCAACCATTCATACAATCCTTCCCGAGTCTTGAATGCTGTCTTCCATTCATCACCTGGTCTAATGCGAATTTGATGATAACCACTCTTAAGATCAATCTTCGAAAAGATTACAGACCCACTGATTTGATCCAACAGATCATCAAGTCTTGGCATAGGAAATCTGTATCTGACAGTTATTTTGTTGAGCGCTCTACTATCTATACACATCCTCCATTAACCATCCTTCTTCGGTACTAACAAAGCTGGTACAGCACAAGGACTGAGACTCTCCCGAACATGCCCTTGCTCAAGCAACTCCTCAACCTGTCTCCTCAAACTCTTCATGCTCTTTCGGACTCATACGATAATGTGGCCTATGCGGTAAAACAAGACCTGGTACTAAGTCAATTTGATGTTGTATGTCTCTTAGTGGTGGTAACTCCTTGGGAAATTCCACCGAAAAGACATCTTCAAATTCATTCAACACCAGCTTAACCTCCTCAAGAATTTCAACATCTTTACTCGTTTCATACCCAATCAGCATAAACAATTCAGCACTATCCTCCACCTCTTTAACAAACTCTCTTGTAGACAATAGGCTTGTTGATTCTACCTTCTTCTCTGGCTTGCTCTCACTTTGTTCACGCTTCTTAGGAACTAAGGTAACTTTGGTCCCTTCGAACATGAAACTGTAGCTGTTGGTGCGACCATCATGTTGCACAGCTCTATCATATTGCCATGGTCTTTCCAATAATAAATGACACACATCGATGTCAACAACATCACACCATACATCATCCTTCTACTTCTTCCCAATAGAAAATTAACAAATGCTCGTCTTCCTACTTTCACTTCTCCACCTTTCTTTAGCCATGCCAGTTTGTAAGGTCTAGGGTGTTTTTTAGTCTTCATGCTTAACCTCGTTATAGCTTCTTCAGAAATAATGTTATCACAGCTTCCCGCATCGATAACAAACTTACAAACCTTCCCCAAAATAGTACATGTAGACTGAAAAATATTGCTCCTCAGCCAACTAGAATCATTCTCTTGCTTTGGCGTTAAACAAGACCTTCTCATCATCAAATTACACCCTTCATCTCCTGACATAACTTCTTCATCTTCATCAAATTTTGATGGTTGAGAATAATCAACTTCAGCTTCCACATCTTCATACTCACATTCCTCTACAACCAATGCTCTCTTCTTTGGCTTTGTACATTCATTGCTTTTATGACCCAACTCTTGACAATTGTAGCACTTGGTACGGTTGACGACCTTGGCTTTAGCGGCTTCATTGACAATTGGTTCACTGACTGATTTGGAAACATTAGCATTGCTACTAGCACCCTTGTTCTGACTGTTAGAATTTGTAAACACACCACCTCCTCGTCTCCCTTGTTTCTCCCAGGCTAGAGCGTTTTGATGTGCTTCAGCAACAGACATTGGATTAAACATATTCACCATGTCCTGAATATGCGTTCATAACCCTCCAATATATCTAGCTGTTAGCTGTTCTTCTGTTTCCATAATATCGTTTCTTGCAATCAACTGATAGAATTCATCGGCATAGTCATTCACTGTCCTCGTCCCTTGTCTCAAGTTCTGTAAACGTTGATACATAAGCGATTGATAGTTGTACGGCAAGAAAGTTTCTTTCATCATCTTTCTCATCTTCTCCCAAGTGACAACTTTCGATATCCCCATTCTTTTCCGTGTTAATTTAGTTTGCTGCCACCATGCCATAGCTCTTCCCTTTAGTCTTGTAGCAACTAACTGAACTCTGCGATTCTCTGGCACATCCTTAAATTCCAAAATTTCTTCAACACTCGATATCCAATCAAGAAATTCTTCGGCTTGCATACCACCCTTGAATTCTGGAATTTCCATTCTCATACCCGATTCCATCTACGATCATTTTCTGAATCCAGGTATTGATTACGAATTTGGCCTCGATCTCGATAATGAACACTTCCTCTATCACCATCTTCATCGTAATCAAATAACTTCGATATCTATCTCGACCATCAACATCTCTACGATCACCTATATCTCTTCTACTATGTCTTTCATCATCACGATATGGCTCATCTCCAAACTCACGTGGAGTTCTTCTCTCTTTATTTCTATACTCATGGTGTTCTCGCCTTATTGAAACTAATGATTCTCTTCTTTCTCGATAATATTGTGGCAACACCCTCCTCGCTTCCGTAACCGATGGCGAAATTCCTCCATGGTTCGAGATTGGTGACCTTCTCCTTTGACTTTGATTCAAGTCATTCATCAATTTCTCTAACTTCTCAATACCTTCATCAAACTTTTCATTGATTCGTTATTCCATTTGCTCAGCTTCTTGCCTTCGATACACATCTTCAACATTTTGAAATTGATTAGCTCTTCGTGGAGGCATTGTCGAATCTTCAAAAACAATCTTCAACAAACACAACTTTAACTCAAATCTGAACTTGACTTCACTTGGCCTGCACATAGCTCGGCTCAGCTTGGACTTAACTCGGCCTTGATCAAACAACTTGATGCACGGCTTTGATTAGCTCGGATCTGAACTCCAACACTTAACTTGGCTCCCAAGAGCTTCGGCTTAGCTATGATTGACTAAGCCTAGCTTTGATACCAATTGACGCAGCGGAAATAAAAAAATGAATGAAACGGTGAAAAGTTGAATCGATGGATGGAAAATACCCAAGATAAATGCTCAAATCCATTGATCTCGTGAGATACCGGACTGTACTATCTTCAACACATTGATCGCGCACGATACCGTGTTAAAAGATCTACGATTCTTCTACGTTGATCTCGCGCACGAGATTCCGTGAATCGGTTTCAAATTCGTTGATTCGAGCGCACTCGAATAACCGAAAATGGAGAAAGGAGACAATGCTTAACTTCCAATTTCAAAGAGGCACAAAGAACTCAAAACAAAGTTTATTCAAAATCAACCTCCTCAAATGACACAACTCACCCGCTATTTATAGGCAAATTTACAACACACATACATGGCCGACCTAACAGGTGCCGACCTACGACCTAAATAACACGACCCAACCACCCTCGAGTTACAACACACGCGACTTATCAGTACATCACAAAACACAACATAACAACATATGCCACATACAAACGACATACGACTTATGCATAGAAAATAACAACAATCATACGACTTAACAACACAACCATGCGACCTAATATCAGCGACATAAGAGATCCTCCTGGAGCGACTTAGCGACCTATCTCCAGTAGCGACTTAAGGAACTCGTGACTTTAAAGATAACATAGCTTTAGGACTTGCGACATAAGATCTTGCGACCTAAAAGATGATGCATAGGGTCGAAAACGACTTAAGGGAAGCGACTTAGATAGTGGCATGGAAATTGTTAGGTCGTTGGCTGGCGACTCAACATACTCGCTTGTTGAAATATCCAGTTAGGTCGCTGATGGCTTAAGTCGTTAGGTCGCTCAAGCGACTTATGACATAACTGCTGCCTTGCATCACCCTCCACTCGTATCTCTTTAGGCCGTAGCCCGCTAGGTTGCTGACGACTTACGGCACACGACCTACGACCTAAAGCCTGTGCTGCATCACAATGTATCTAATATTAGCACATTTGGTCATCGAGAATTAATAACTATGGATGACTACAACATCTGTAGTAGTTAGTTTTGGGCCTCCAAATAGGGGATGATACAAGTTGGTATCAGATCATAGGTTTATGTAAATTTAAAAGGAATTTAAACCTAAAAGATTTTCAAAACAGAATCCAATGAATCAGAAAATGAGACCGGGGTTAGGATTAAGGCTATAGTAATGTACGTGCATATGATATATATCTATAAGTATGTATTGCCCTTTCTCTTAGACTATTCTTCTGTATCTTACTAAGGCTCATATGCAGATTTACGAGAAAGGAAGATATGGAGGTAGGAAATGGAAGAGGAAAGCTAGGTGGAGGAAGCACCACAACTAATGGAAATGCTCGATCCAACACTAGGAGAAACCCGAGTCAGCAGACAAACGCTAATCTAAATGCAAATGCCAACGTAGGTGCTGGAACCCCGCAAGTAGATATGGGAATGATGTATCAGTTCTTTGTCAATCTGATGCAAGATGGAGAAATTAGAGGAGTAGCTGGGGGAAATGCTGTGAATGCCAAAGGAGCTAATCCTATGGCCCTAGTTGGCAATAACTATGCTAAGTTGAGCAGGAATTACACCATCTTGGAGGAAAGCTATTTTTGGGAACAGAAGATGCTGTTGAAGTGGACAAATGATTATTGCACAGTGAAAGGATTTTCCTTGACTTGGGATTAGATGATGAACAGAAGAGGAGACTTGCTTCTAGACAGTTACAGGGAGCCGCACTTTATTGGTGGAATAGTGTTTCTATAGGAGTTTTTGAGGAATAGTTGACTTGGGCAGAGTTTCGTAGGAGGTTCGAAGAAAGGTTTTTGTCTGAAGTTTCCAAGTCAGCATTGTTGAGAAATTTCATGGACTTAGTGCAAGGTAAAATGTTGGTGACTAGTATGTTACAAAGTTTGATGAGTTGTCTAGATATGGATATGCTATCGTTGACACAATCATTAAAAGAAACGAGAAGTATATTCTAGGGTTATGACATGAGATTGCTATGGCAACTATGCCATACCACCGTGATCCAACTATAGTTGTAGTGGAGATGACAATCGGGAATGAAGAGATGCTTTTTACTTATGGGAAGGAGAAGAAGGTCGGAACCCATGATTCTCAAGGCAAGAAGAGGAAATTCTTTAAGAAGAAAGGAGCTTATAAAGGAGGAGCTGCCAAGAAGGCAAAAGCTGATCCAGTTTGTTTTAAGTGTGATAAGAAGGGTCATTATGCTCATGAATGTCGAACTAGAAATGGGATAAGATTGCGGATAAGAAAGGAGTGAAATGCTTCAACTGTGACCAAATTGGACACTATAAGAATCAGTGTCCAGAACCAATCAGAGTGGACAAGGGAAAGGTTTTTGCTTTAGAACCATCTTCTTCTAGGCCAACTGCTACTGAGAAGGGAAAGACTGTGATAAGAGATATGTTTTTGATTACAGTATAACAGTTAGGTTACAATTTGATATCGATGCATCACACTCATTTATATCTCAATGTTTGGTAGATAAGTTATGTTTAGAACCCTCACACCTTGTTACTTCCTTAATGGTTGTGAATCCGATAGAAGGGCATGCAACTTTGGAGATGAGATGTGATAATTAGAACTTGAATGGTTAGGTCATAAGTTTGCATGCAGTTTGTATGTTTTTGATTTCGTAGGTTTCGGGATCATTTTGGGTATGGATCGATTAAATAGATATGATGCTAGGATATTTTTCCAAGATAGGAAAATATCGTTAAGACGACCCAATAGTCATGACCGGATTATATGCTTGGTGGAAAAGTCAGACTCAAGTGCTTATGGTTTGCTGAACGCAATGGAAGTAAAAGAAAAGTTGAATCAGGTTTTGGTAGCAAGAGAGTTTGTAGATGTTTTTTAGCCAGTCACAGGACTACCAACGAAGCAAGACATTGATTTTTGGATAGATCTTGTGCCACGCGTAGAACTTGTAAGTAGACCACCTAGTAGGATGACACCTACCGAGATGAAGGAATTGAAGGTGCAACTAATGGATTTAGAAGGAAAGAATTTTATTAGACCAAGTAGTTTGCCTTAGGGAGCAGCGACGATGTTCGTGATGAAACAAGAATGGTCGTTAAGGATGTGTATTGGCAATCGTAAGTTAAATGAAAAGACGATCAAGAATAGTTATCCTTTGCCGAGAATTGATGATTTATTTGATCTATTGAGTGGAGCCGGAGCATTTTTCCAATTGGATTTGGCGACAGATTTCCATTAGCTAAGAGTGGCAGAGGAAGTTTTCCATTGACGACGTTTCATACTAAGTATGATTTGTATGAATGGTTAGTCATGCCTTTCGTGTTAACTAATGCACCATCTTTCTTCATGGATTTGATGAACCGATTTTTCTGAGAGCATTTGGATAGTTTCGTATTGGTATTCACAGATGACTTTAAAATATACTTTAAGGATGAAAGAGAGTATGAAGTTTATTTTAGAGTAGTGCTTGAGACGCTGAGGCAGCATCAACTGAAAGTAAAGATTTCAAAGTTCATTTCCAGAAGAAAGAGGTTAAGTTTCTTAGTGATATAGTTTCGGAGAAGGGTTTATCAGTTGATTCAGATAAGGTCGAGGCTGTTAAAAACTGGAAGAAACCAGATGTTGACTGAGATCAGAAGTTTTCTTGGACTTGCTAGCTAATATCAGAGATTCGTTAAGGATTTATAATGAAAAACAGCGCCTTTGATTAAGCTAAGCAAGAAGGACGTGAAGTTTATTTGGTCTGACAAATGTAAGGAAGCAATCGTTAAGTTAAAGCAATTGTTGACCAATGTGCCTGTGTTAGTAGTTCTAAATGGAAATCAAGGATTAGTAGCGTATACTGATGCATATGGAACCAGATTACGGGTTGTGTTGATGCAGAAAAGAAAAGTTATTGCCTACGCTTACAACTTAGAACGCATGAAATGAGATATCCTACTCATGATCTAGAGTTGATAGTGGTGTTCTTTGGATTGAAAGTATGGAGACAATATCTCTTAGGGGAGAGATTTGAGTTATACATAGATCATAAGTTCTGAAGGTATTTATTCTCTCAGAGGGAGTGATATGAGATTGTAGAGGTGGTTGGAGTTTTTAGCAGCTTATGATTTTGGTATAGAGTAAACGCCTAGAAAAGGAAATAAAGTGGCGGATGCTCTTAGCAGAAAACATTAGAATGTGTTGTTAACTATGTTAGCGGAATCGAATGATCTAGCGGCTTTGACTACTTGTAGTGTGTAGTTAAGATCGACTTCTAGTTCTAGTCAGATCACTACCATGTTATCTTGCTTGGAAGTTTGGCTAAAACTGATCGAAAGGATTGCTTCTAAGCAAAAAGAGGATCCAAAGTTAGTCAAGAAGATTAAAAGGCTTAAGGTTGGATCGGTAATTAATGACCTAAAATATTTTAATCTTTACCAGAGGGGATGGATGAGAAAGAAAGGACAGTTGTGTGTTCCGAATGATGTGGACTTAAGGAAAGAAGTTCTTATGGAATGTCACCGGTCCAAATTTATGATTCTTCCTGGTGGAACCAAGATGTATTGAGATGTGAAGAGGAGTTTCTACTGGGAATGTATGAAGAAGGATGTTGGTTGTGGGTAAAGCAGTGTAGTGATCTGTCAACAAGTGAAGACCAAACATCTGAAGCCGATTGGGTTGCTTCAACCTTTGGAGATACCAGTTTGGAAATGAGATTCGATATCCACAGATTTTATAGATGGGTTGGCAAAGTTTAATAGAGGAAATGAAAGTATATGGGTCATAATGGGCAGGTTGACCAAGAGTGCCTATTTCATTCTAGTTAAGTCAACCAGGACGACACCTATTTTAGCAAAATTGTTTATGGAGAACATAGTTAGACTACATGGAATTCCTAGTAGTATAGTAAGTGAGAGAGATACTTTGTTTACTAGCGAGTTCTGAAAGAGTCTATAGGATGTGTTAGGTACCAAGTTCAAGATGTGTACTGATTATCACCCTCAGATAGATGGGTAGAGATCGAGAGTCAACAAGGTAATCGAGGATTTATTAAGAGCTTGTATGCTAGATTTTGGTCGATCTTGGAAAGATTACCTACACTTAGTTGATTTTTCCTATAATAACAGTTATTCGGTTAGTACAGGAATGGCACCTTTCGAAGCTTTGTATGGATGGCCATGCAAGTCACCAGCATGTTGGTTGGAAACTGGAGACAGATTAGTCTTAGGTCTAGATCTGGTAAGAAAGGCAACAGAGAAGATTGAGTTAATCCAAGGTAGGATGAAGGAAGCTCAGTATAGACAAAAGAGTTACGCGGATAAGAAGAGAAAGGATCTAGAGTTCTCAGTTGGAGATGTGGTTTCATTAAAATATCACTGATGAAGGGTGTGGTACGATTCAACAGGGAAATTGGCACCGAGATATGTTGGACCGTTCCCAGTTATAGAGAGGATCAAAAAGCTCACATACAGAATAGAGTTGCCAAGCATTTTGCAGGTGTCCAAAATGTGTATCACGTATCTCATCTTCATAAGTGTGTGCATGATTCGAAGACTACTATCCCTCCGAGTGCATTAGGAGACTTAATAGTAGATTGGGATTTGACTTTTGTTAGAAAATTAGTTCGGGTTGTAGCGAGAGATGAGAATAAGTTAAGAAATAAGACAGTCAAGTTGGTTAAAGTTCAGTGGTGCGACAATGAGAAGGACTATACTTAGGAGACAAAATACAGGACTAAAGATACAAATCCTGATCTATTTTAAGGGTATGTTTTATTGTTTACTAGTCAGGTATGCCAGAATGGTAGTTAGGAGTGTTGCAAATGATTGCAATTCTCAGTATTAGCCCTTGCTGAATTTTGAGGACGAAATTATTTAAGGAGGGGAGCCTGTAACACCCATAATTTAAATAACATTATTCAGGAGATTTAATTAGATAAATTAAATAGAATAATGAAGAGATTAGAGTGATAAGAGAATTGAGATTGAAAACTATTTAGGGCCATGCCTCAACAAAATGAAATTAAAAAAATTGTTTATAAGTTAAAAACCAAAGAGAATAAGGCAAGGGTAATATGGGAAAAGCCGTGTACCATAACCCCATAACACCTGAACCCTTACCTCATTCTCATTCACGTTTTTCATAAAACAAAAACATAAGCAAAGGAGAAACAAGGACGACCATTACCCTAGGGGAAGAAGAGCTAAAAATCAATTAGAAGCTAAGATTCAAGTTAGAAAGATTAAAGAAAGAACAAATTTCAAGTTCCTTATCCAAACAAGGTGAAGAATAATCTAAACCATCTTATATATGTTTTATTGAACATTTTAATTTCGGGTTTAAGGTTTAAAATCGTTTGGATAGATGAATGATGATATGCTCTGATTATATGCCATGTTTTTATTTAAACAAGAATTTTTCTGTAATGATATAATTCGATTTTAAGCTAAAATCATGTAAATAGATTTCGAATGCCATGATGTTTGAATATGTTATGTAAAACATTTTTTTTGGAGATGGTTTTAAATTTTCATAATATTTCAAGCTATGGGTAATTTATTATGAATTATGAATGGAAGAAATAGACAATTTTGGGTTTAAATTGCTTAAGGTAACTATATAATGATTTCGGGTCTAAAATTTACATATGTTAGAAATTAGAACATATTAAAAGTTAATTATGGTGATTTTTGAGGATTTTTCTTAAGTGTTTTAATATGGTTAAATTATTCAAGTTGGAGGAATTAAATGTTTACATGTTTTGTTGTAGGGAATGGCTTATATGTTGAAACGACTTCAATTATTAATTATTGAATTCGGAAGCCTTTTTAGAAAAGGATTTTGATAAAGAATTTGGCAACCAATCATATTTGGACAAATTGGGTAAGTTGGGTAAAAAAGAAACTTCTTTGAAAGACAATAAAACTAGTTTTGTTTTGATTTACAATTTTGCCACTTCCATCTGCTAGCTTTCGTCACCATACATCTACTAATGAACCCATTCGAAGCCAATACACATGGTATCCAGCCATTGATATGTAGTGGATTGGGGAAAGGCAGAAGGGACTGTGTTGAAGGCATGCGGCGTTGAAGTCATTCTTATAAGCTTTTGAATACATTACTTTCCTCTGTTTTAAAAGATGCTTTCGAAGGGGTTGAAGTCATTCTTATAACTTACGAATACATTACTTGCCTTGTTTTTAAAATATGCTTTTGAAGGGTTAAAGCTTTCAAATCAAAAAACTTACCTTTGTTCAAAGTCTCGCTTTCCTTTGATTTTAGAAAGGAACTTTTGAAAGGGTTGTCGCTTACTTTGTTTTTAAAGAAGCTTTCAAATAAGTTGCCGCATTTTGAACCTATCGATACCTAGCTGCCGCCTTCATACCTTTCGAATTGGTGAAAAGACGTTTTTTTACAGCCTTATAACAATGATTTTAAAAGGAAGGTTTTTGTATTATTAATATTCAAGCTACCTTTTAATGCTTTCGAAAGGGTCCTTATAGCCGCTTTTATTAATGGTTTCGGAAGATTGGTTTCGAAGCTATCCTTTTCCTAATTCTTTTATTTGAAGATCAATGCTTTCGAAAGGGTTACTTTCGCTTTTGTTTTCTTTGACCTAGAAGTTATATTTAATGCTAAACCCAATTATTTATAAAGAGATACTTTCAAATGGTTTCGAAGCTATGCTTCCATAAATTCTGGAACTCAGTGGTGTCAAAAGATAACCTTTACGATTTTCCAATGGCATGTTTTTAATGGTTTCGAAAGATAAGCTTTAAGTGTTTCGAAAGTATATTTTTAAAGGTACTGAAAGAAAGGTTTGAATATTTTCGAAAGGTATGTTTTTAATGGTTTCGAAAGCCTTAGTTTTCAAATAAGAAATCCAATCTCATTTTTAAAAAGTAAATCCATGGCAATATGAAAGAGTTTTGAAATGGAATTTAGCTTTGGAGTTTTTGAAAAAGCATTCCTTACTAAAGATAGTGGGTTAAGAGTATTAATCAAGTTTCATTAGGAAAAAAATGATTATAAGGAATTAAGTCAGAGGTTTATATTATTATGATTTGATCAGTTATCATGTATGCTTCTTCTGTAAATATATTCACTTTATAATTTACCTATAAATAGCTAGGTTGATCCAGTAGTGGATATACATTGAGTTAACTTCTATGTGAGTAGAATTGCATCCAGAAGGTTAGACAGACTAGAAAATAGGATGCTGAAAGAATGGTCAAAGGATTATTTGTTAGACAGTTTCTTAGTAAGCCAATAGAAACTATGTATGGAAATAGTTATTAGTAGTGACCAATAAGTTCTTAGTGATCCCATGAAAACTATGTCCGGAATAAGTTATTGAAAGAGATCAATAGGTTCATAGTCAACCCATCAAAACTATGACATGAGAGAAGTTGTTGGAGAATCCAATAGGTTCATAGTAAGCCTATGAAAACTACGATTAGAGAAAGTTATTGGTGGATACCAGTTGGTTCATAGAGATCCCATGAAAACTATGATTGGATGATAGTATTTGTAGGAACCAATAGGTTAACAGTGACCCCATGAAATCTATGTAACCGGATAGGAATTCCATAAAGAATTAGCAGGTTATTAGTCTGCCCATGAAAACTAATAGGTTAATAGTGACCCTAAAAACTATAACTTGAGACAGATAGTCAGGTAGATGGGTATGGGAAATCGAGAGCATATTACATGTTTGCCTATCATCATAATACCTTTTATTATGTTATATCTAAACCATTGTGGATGCAGGTGCACAGTATATGGTTATTATCAATTGGGTTAAGATACTAGTGAGGGGAAAACTTGTTTCACTAAGCGGCATGTTCTCACAGATATCTATATGGTTCAAGATGGCAGGTCATGAGTCATACCAGACTTTTTGTCTGACTCGAAATTTATGTTTTTCCCTTAAACTCTTGAGTTCTCAATTGATGTTGAATAGTCTGAGAGTTAAATTTTTCAGGTTCTCCTTTAGACGAATAATCTTCCGAAGACATGCAGGAGGCAAGCTAGCTAGTAGGAGTTCTTTCTGTTTGATTCCGCTGTGCTTTGGACGTAATGGCAAAGTTATTTAATTGCCTATATTTAGACTCTGATCGACCAAGAGGGCATCTTTCACATGTCGCACTTGGCATATTTTGTAATAATTATATTTCTCTGAATGTGGTTTACAATTGGGATTATGTAATGAATTTGAATTTGATTTGAAGTGGGATGATAAATTACTTTATGATTTTAAAATTTTTCATATCCATATGCTTCCGTTATATCAATGTATTTACCAATACCGAATTTGGTCATCGAGAATTAACAGCAATGGATGACTGCAGCACCTGTAGTAGTTAGTTTTGGGTCTCCAAATGGGGGATGTTACGTGACCAATCGCCAAAATCAGACTTTGGATCAATAGCTCTCATTACAGCCATCAGCATTGCATGGTCATTCGTATTACTGATTTCTATGATAGCTGCATTGAGTCTCTCCAAATAATCCTTCAGTAACTCCCCTGGAGCCTAGATCACACTAGATAGGGACATTACATCCTTAGGGCAAATTACGTGCATACGGAACTGCTCTATGCACTTTGTTGCCAAATTATCACACTTAGAGTCGACCTTGGGGGAAAGCTCGTAAACCATATTATCGCTATTTCAGAGAGAGTTATTGGAAAACATCTGCACTTGGTTGATCATCTGCTATTGCGGAATCCATCAACCATTCATATCTCATGATTCGCTTCCTAGGGTCGATTTTTCCCTCGTAGGCAGGCATCGATGGCATGTTGAACCTCCTTGGATATTTTGCATGTAAAACATTATCAACGAACAAGGTATGGCTTCTTAAGATTCCCCAATCGTTATTGGTAAGGCCTTGGCTCTCTGTCACTAACTGTCTAACCATAGCCGACAAATCAGGCGTTTGGATAGTTGGTGCCAAGCGGTGGTCATGTTCCATCTCACGTTAATTGTTCGGATGATGTCTACAGGCCGATCCATGCCTTCTAGGTTCAACATCTTCCCGGTTTATATCTCGCAAATTGACTTCATTAACATTCTAAGGATACAATTTGTTAACTCCTCTGCTCAAGCGACTCAAACCAGGCTCGCGACTCACAATGATTACCGACTCAACAGCCTTAACTCGTTGCCAACCTAAAATGAACGACGACTCAACAAGATACCGACTCAACAATTGAGGAGTTGCACGAGTTAAAGAATTGTGCGACTTACTACTTAAGGAGGTGAACGGTTTACGGCTTAAGGATTGAATGACTTAATGAGTTAAAGAATGAGAGACTCGCGACTCAGAGAAATCTGCGACTTAAGGCCTCCACGACTTAAGATATGTCACGACTCAGGGAGGTACGCGACTTAAGGGGCTACGACCTAAAAGACCTAAAGGCAGAACGACCTATTGACTCAAGATAAAGGAGGGCGAGAGCGGCTGCATTTGAGTCGTGACCGACTTACGACCTAGTATAAGTCGAACACGACCTAAAACCACAGAACAAAAATTTTAGTGCTGCCTCACTTTAAACCGTGACCTCTTAACTCACGAACGAGTTAGGACTTGTATCCAGATGAACGAAGAAAAGCTGAGTACCACTTCACCTACTCCACTGCCTGCTGACTCTTGAACCTTGAGTCGAGCGCGACCTACGACTCTCCATGAGTCGTACACGACTCATGACTTCGGCAAAAACCGCTACCTAGAATTCTCTATAAATAGAAGGCTAACTCCAACATGAGGAGGACTTTTTTGGCTCATTCTTTCCAAGCACCGATACTCCGCTGCATTCCAAACCGACTCGACACTCAAAACTTTCAAGATACGCAGAACGTTACCGACAACTTCAAGAAGTAATCTCATACATCCGACATGGATTTGAAGACTTTCACCCACATTGAAGTTTAAGCCATTCGTTCAAAGTGTTTAGTAACTCAAAGTGTATTGTACTTGGGAAGAATTGTATCAATCTTTAATGAATTCATCAATAAAGATATTCAAAGTGGACGTAGGCAAACTATTAAGCCGAATCACTATAAAATTGCTGTTGTTTACTGTTTTTTTGCAGTTTTCTGCTTATAATCTGTTCCCGAATCATCGGGTGGCGCTTTCACAACTACACTTTACACACCAGGGTGTTAGCGTTCAAATTTTAGCGTTAACATTTTTGGTGCTTTCACTGAGAACTGAACTCAGGACATTGACATCATTGCTTCACCAAACTGTGAGGAAAGAATCTCCGTTAGGACCAGAAGATTAACAGAAATTATGGCTCCTGGAAGGAAACGCAGATCTGTCAGATCTGAAGATTTTCAAGAGAACATTGCCACTTCTCTTCCTCTGAGTCAGACAACTCCAACTGTGGGAGTTACACGGGCGGAATTAGACGCTGTGGTTTTGGGATTGAATCAACAGTTAAATGCTCAAAATGCACAATTAGAGGCCCAGAATGCCCAGAATGCCTTGATTATGGATAGGTTAAACGCCCTACTTGAGGCAAGTCACCAACGACAGGATAATGAAACAATCCATGCTGAAGATGCCCATGACCCCCAAGAGAAAGATATTCCTCAAAGACCAGACAACACCGCTGCAGGGGCACCTTCCCAAGCTGAAGGGTCAAGGCCACAACCTACCTTTCAAACTTTTGAAAGGGAAGCTAACTTCTTACGGGTAAAGTCTCAAAACGAGATTATCTATCAGGGATGGTTCGGTCAATCATGAGGGAAAGCATGCGGAAGCATGAGGACGAAAGCGATTGGGGATTCGCTCCGAACAAAACTCCGTTCACTGAAAGGATTTTAAAGGCGGAATTTCCCAGGAAATTTGTACCTCCTACTATCCCGTCTTATCGAGGGACAAGTGACCCTAACCAATTTCTATACAGATACGATTGGCATATGACCGGGGCATGAGCATCGGATGAGATTAAATGTCGGTATTTTCAAGTATATTTAGAAGGGGTGGCTTTGCTTTGGTTCACCAAGCTACCGGTTTGATCCATAGATCAATTCTCCGATTTAACCCGAAAATTTAAAGAACAATTCAGATTATATGCGTCAAAGGCAAAAGATATAATGTCATTGACTAACCTAGAACAAGCACCCGGAGAACCCATCAAGTCTTTTTTGAACCGTTTTAATATAGCTTTAGCCGAGGTGGACAACGCGGAACCCCGAATGATCTTAACATACTTAGTCCGGGCCATCGACAAGTCGAGTGAATTTGGAACGTGGCTCAAAATGAAGGAACCAAACTCACTCGAAAAGTTTTATAAAAAGGCCGACAAATTCATATGCCTAGAAAACCTCTCGATGCCAGTAAAAGCAGTGATAGCCGAAATCAAGAATAACGATGACATCACTAACAAGAAAGAATCTAGAAACCAGAAAAGGGAGAGTGATGAAAGGAAATGGCAGGGAGATAAGAAAAAACCTCGACGTTTTAACCCTTCAAATTTCACCCCCTTAACTGATACACCGGAAAAGATCTTCTTGGCAACAAAAGATGTTGTCAAATACCCTAAACCACCTGAAATGGGGAGAGGTGCAGTGCAAAATGGGAAATTCTGTCGATTTCACAACCAACCCGGTCACGATACTAATCAATGTCGCCAGTTAAGGAATGTGATTGAAGAATTGCTGAAATAGAATAAACTTCAACAGTATGCGAAGAAAGACGGAATTGACCCAACCTCGTCACTCAGGGGCAGCCATGTCTTGCTTATCGATCCAGCTCAGGCAACAGAACTACAGAGCAGGAATCCGAGAAGCTGGTCATTGACTAACATATGAATCACAAAATCATGGAATAACATTCATTTACATCCATATTTTACTTAATAGCATTGCTTAACTTTGTAAAATGATCATGGAAGTATAACTCCTGTGCTGTTAACCACTGTGAATTTGATGTGAATCAATAATGAGCAATTATAAACCTTGTATTCTTTAATACCATTGAAATGCCCGTATCATTTTGATATGCAAGTATTACTAAAAAATATCGATTTAGTATTGCAGGCTATCAGGATAAAGCTTGCTCATCCAACATATCACAAAGCGAAGTGATCCCTACAAATCACGGAGTAAACAAATGACAAAGTGGTAAATGTTCCGAATTCAAGCATTTCGAAAGGAGTGCAATTTGCAAACTACCGAGGATTCCACCAAAGAGGGCACCTTCCTAATAGGGAGATTTTGAGCCTTTGCTAACCAACCACAATCGTTTGTGTAAACGAACATCTGGTGGAGCAACATGCATCTGCCCCATGGACCCACTCAGTAACAAGGCATTTTTCTCTAGCAAAGAACAAATGAAAGAATGGGACATGTGCTTGAAGTTATGGTGAGGGATTGCTAAGAAGCGCAGGGTATAAAGACACAAGCGCCAACAATACTCTTTAGAGTCCAAGTGCTTCTCTTCGAAGACCCAACGCTACTCTTCAGAGTCCAATGCTACTCTTTAGAGTCCAAGTGCTTCTCTTCGAAGATCCAACGCTACTCTTCAGAGTCCAAAGCTACTCTTTAGAGTCCAAGTGCTTGTCTTCGAAGACCCAACACTACTCTTCAGAGTCCAATGCTACTCTTTAGAGTCCAAGTGCTTCTTTTCGAAGACCCAACGCTACTCTTCAGAGTCCAATTCTACTCTTTAGAGTCCAAGTGCTTCTCTTCGAAGACCCAACGCTACTCTTCAGAGTCCAATGCTACTCTTTAGAGTCCAAGTGCTTCTCTTCGAAGATGTAACGCTACTCTTCAGAGTCCAATGCTACTCTTAAGAGTCCAAGTGCTTCTCTTCGAAGACCCAACGCTACTCTTCAGAGTCTAATGCTACTCTTTAGAGTCCAAGTGCTTCTCTTCGAAGACCCAACGCTACTCTTCAGAGTCCAATGCTACTCTTTAGAGTCCAAGTGCTTCTCTTCGGAAACCCAACGCTACTCTTCAGTGTCCAATGCTACTCTTTAGAGTCCAAATGCTTCTCTACGGAGACCGAATACTTCTCCTCAGAGACCGAAGCCCTCTTCGGAGGCAAAATGCTTCTCTACGGAGACAAAATGCTTCTCCTCAGAGGCCAAAGCCCTCTTCGGAGGCACAAGCCCTCTTCGGAGGCACAACTCTTCGGAGGATAAAGACCTCTAACGAGGCATATGCCGCAAAAAAAAAGTTCTCTACTCAACAAAAAAGATTGGAGGAGTCATGACCCTCCAACCATGAGAGAGTAACTTCCAGGCAATAAAAGCCCTCTTTCGAGGCACGCTTCACCAGGAGTTGAAGTGCAACGGCCGCTCTTCGGAGTTTCACTTCACCAGAGTTGAAATGCAAAACAAAATAAAAAGACCTCTTCCCAGAGGCAGAAATGAAAAGACCTCCTCCCGGAGGCACAATCAAGCAGAAAGACCTCTTCGGAGGCACACGTTTCACCGAGATTGAAATAAAACTTCCAAGTGTTGAAACGTGAAAAAGCCTTCCTCAGAGGTGCAATTCTTCAAAGAAACAAAAATCAAAAAGCCCTTTGCTGTGGCGTAACAAAAAAAGAAGCCCTCATTGAAGGCACACTTTAACTTCCGAAGGAAGAATAATTCACCTATTCTGGAAAGTACTCTTCCTCAAAAAGAAGTTAAAGTATCCTTCAGAGGCCCGCTTTACCACATAGAAGAATTCACTTGGTAAAATGTGTATATGCACAAAAGAAAAGGTGACATCTTCGAAGGATGAAGTGTAAAAATTTACTTGGAGGGAGTTGTACTCTGATTTTTAATGAAATAATATTCCTCCAAGCATGGAATAATTATTCTCTGGAAAATAAAAGTACAAGTCCCCTCAAAATATAAAATATTGCAACGAGCTTATGGTATAGGGGCAACACGGTAAACTACATCGGTAAATATACGCTCGAACAGTATACCACAAGCTCACTGCAATATCGTGTAAAGAAACTTGTACAAAAATAAAAAACAAGAGTTTGTACAAATAAAGGATCATTTTATTCAATTCTATTACAATTTCTTACAAATACAAGTTTCGAGATAAAAAAAAAGCTAAAAACTGGAAGCTTCATTTCTTCTTGCCACCTTTGGACCCTTCACCCGCCCGGATGGTTAGCTTTTGGGGCCGATCTATAGGCATGAGAGAAGAAGGAGAGGGAGGTACAACTGGTTCAACTTCCGGTTCCTCTTCAGTAGCAATGCCGCTCTTCCTTCTCCGCTTTGATGTTCCGCGCTTCTTTCTCCTCTTTGAAGAAGATTCACTTCCGGGAGTAACAAGTTTAGACAAAATTATGTCATCAGAAGGAGTCCTCTCCGGAGATATCTCACCTCCCTCAAGTCCTTCGTCTTTTCGCTCTTGCGAAGCGGCTGGGTCATCTAAGCCCCGAAGGGCACCTATTGTTTCTTCCTGTGATCCCAGATGGGGGGTAGGAGTGATTGGGGGAGGCAGAGAAACAGTAACTGGAGGTGGAGAAGTTTGAGTGGCGCTCGATGCTTTCTCTACAAAGGAAAAGATAAAAGTGTCAGTATTTCCCGCAAAAAGAGGAGACAATGGCTCGTCGAGATTCAAGAGATAATCAAGAAGCTCGCCAAATCCGTAAGAAGCTGGCAGGTTGTCCCCCTGAGCATTATTAGGGTTACCTGGAGAAGTTGGTGGTATCACATCAATTTCGTAGTCTACAGCTTCAGCACTCTCTTGTGGTTCAACTACGGCTCGTGTAATTATGGCTTTGGTGGTAACTTTAGTAGGAGATGGAGAGTGGGAACCGGAACCGATGATATCAATTTCGGCTGAAGGAGAAGGTTGAATCGGAGCAGTTGAGATAATTTTTCCTGAATATTCTCCTGCCGCTGTTTCGGCCCTTAATTTTGCAAGCTGTTCTCTCCCCCTGGCGAGAGCGGCGCAAGCATCATCATCAAGATAATGCCCTCAAGAGCTGACTCAGCATAGCCAGCGCCATTACCACCAAGCATATCGAGTGCGGCCTCCCAAACTTCAGCCAGAGTAATTTCATACTTGGGGCCTAGAAAGGCGAGGCTACCGCGCCCCAAGATGCTATGCAGGTAGAAATCAAATAATGTTGAGCTGATATTGGTCCTCGTTGCCTCGTGAGATTCTTCAGCTGCAATTTTGCCGGCAACGGCCTCATCACGCTCCCTTTCAGCTTTGGAAAGTTGAAGCTTAAGCATTTGAATCTCTGCCTCTTGGGAGCTGTTTTTCTTCCGAAGCTCTTCAATATTAGCAACATAGCCTTCACTAATTCTTTTTTGCACTTCAAGCCTGTCTTCGGCATCCCTTTGGCTGGCATGAGCATCTCTCACTTGTTTTAGGAGCACTTCTTCTTTTTGAGAATAGGAAGTAGAGGAAGCAGCAAGCTCTTGTTTCAGTTCTTCAACTTTTGCTTCAAGCTCTTCATTGTAAGAAGCAATGCTCCTCATCTCAGTGTCATGTTGCTCAAGAACCTTTTGCCATTCGGCTTTATCATTTTCCATAGTGAGAATGGCCTCTATGTTTGCACGATTAACCCTTTGGAGCTCGTCAACAAGTTTTTGCCAGTTCGACATCCTCTCAATATCAAGCTTGATGGCATCGAGGTTTCGTAACATAGCAGACTTGTCAATGGGGACCAAGTCAAGGTCAAACCTTACTCCCTTTAGACACCACTGTGGAAATCGACTTTGCAAAGTGGCCGGGCCCGGTCCGACTTGGAATTTGGGCCTGCTAATTATTGTTTGGATGTCTGTCTTCCCGAGAGCGGGAGAGCCGGAAGGAATGTCAAACGAGGCAGGGGCAGTAACCTTTTCAGGAGTTGTAGAGGTGTGCTTCTCACCATGTCGGGCTCGCTTTCTCGAATCTTCAACCATATGACTTTTTCCTCGGTCATCATGGGATTTTCTTTTATGGGAATCGTCGCCTCTCTGCGAAGAATCGTGGCGCTCCTCCCTCTCTCTTCTTTCGTAACGCTCCTCTTGAGCCCTCTTCTCTTGAGCCTTTCGGGCGGCTCTTTCTTCATCAGATTCTCTGTAAGAGGGGAGGTAACGCCTATAATCATATTGGCTACGCCTCCCGTAGCGCTGGAAGTCATCATAGCAGGATCCGCTGCGTCCCAACGGAAGATCTGAAATAAAAAGAGCTAAATTTTAGAGTTCTTCAAAGTACAAAAAGTCACGAGCATAAAAGTGCTGAAAGATTCTAAGTGAGTGTAATGTGCAAACTACGCGCATCGAACTACGAACCACTCTTTAATTGTGGAGTAGTTATGGGAGTAGAAGTTAACATCAACTCTTGAGTTGATGGAGTCGGTTGTAGAACAGAAGTCGCCTCGACTACTGAAGAAGAAACCCCGGTAGTAATAGGATCATCTTTAAAGATCTCTTACGAGGTGGCGAAGAGGTCACTCAGTCCTTCGAAAGTGTCGTCCCTGCTCTGCTTAATAGGGCTGGTTTCGTCACCAGACTTCTTTGAATGAGGAGGAGAATCCCGAGGCTCTTCTTCTTCGATGACCGGGGCAAGTTTGCCAGATGCCCCCACGACATCAACAGAAGTGGAGCACTTCACTAAAGAAGCCTCAGAAGCAGATTCTTTCGTTATGGATGTATCAATAGAAACGGGGGCATCCGACGCTCGAACCGGAGAGTCTGGAACTTCGTGAGGGTGTGTAGAGCGAGAGGTATGCAAAAGCCCGTATTGGTGCAGAAATTTATCCCTCAACAAGAATTTTGCACTTCTTTCTTCCGCGGCCACGTCACTCAGTCTCTCAAAAACTTGCTTATGTCCTGGATCTCTGGATAGGGAAGGAAGCGCTGAAAATAAAAAAGAAGCGAAGTTAACACTTAGCAATTCAGTATCGCAAAGTTGGATAACAAGCGTAGTAAGAATGGTTAATCTTACTTCCTTCCCTCCATACAGCGTAAAACCCCGGAGGGAAACGAACATAGAAAAATTGAGTCAAAAACGCATGAGCGCTGTCAGGAAGGCCGATGATCAATCTACGATTTCGAGCACTTCTCACGACAGTAATAGAAGGATGATCTTTGGTTCGGGTAAAGGAACATAAGTAACAGATTTCATCAAAGCTCGGAAGTCGATCAAGCGTTCTCCTAAATAACACACCCAACCCCATTAGAATGGCATAACCGTTGGAATGTAGCTGGGATGGAGCGATGGCCAGTTGACGAAGAAGATGCTGGAGAAAGTTGTTGAAAGGAGGGATGGCCCCGCTCAGACACATTTGTCGGTTAACTGCCACAAAGCCAGGGGGTGCTATGTCAGCAGTGTTACTTCTCTCGGGGAGAATGGCATCTGATTCAGCAATGCCAAACTGAGCGCACAACTGGCGAAAAACTTTGTATGATAGCGTGGTAAGGGCTCTTTCGGGAGGATTGACTAGTGAAGCCGGAATAACAGTTGCCTCTCCAGCCTGAACTGTTGTATCTTCTTCCTGAGAAGTCATTCTACACAAGCAACTGGATATTCAAATGTGAAGGTGCACGTTTCCTAAAAAGTGTGAAGTGTTGTGCAAAACTAATAATGACAAGTAAATATAACTGAAGTTAAACTAATCGACAATTGATCAATTACTAAACTTCAGGACTTGTTTATTTCAAAAAGGTTCAAGTGCAGTATTGGCGCAAACCGGTCGATTTCAATCGACTGTCTCAAAGTTGCTTTAATACTTTGCTTGAATTCGTTGAATTGAAGCATTTCATTCACACAATCTGTTTAAGTTAATTACCTTCTATCAACTAATCTGTCATTTGATGTGGGCAGTCAATGACAGTATATTCGCCTTGGTTTTCTGTAGTTGTTATTTTCAACAGGTAATTAGCTTATAAGTTAACAGGATCTATGGAATAATGCGACAAAGTTCAAACAATTTAAAGTTTGGGCAATTCAGAGTTTGGGCAATTCAATCCGGTAATACAAGTTGAATAATCAAGTTGGGATTATGCTTTTAAGTGACAACTCGTTCACGACCTAAGGGGTATGCTGCGAGTTAAGTTAAGTTCTGTAAGTCGTAATGCGCATGGAGGAAAAAGCCTCAAATCAGAACAAAGCAAATTTCTCAAAGTCCTATCTCGGCCGCGACTCAAAGCCTTGGTCCCTCCTACTTAAGTCGGTCAAAGGTTAAGCCACAAGAAACAACTCGGAATGGAAAATAGCCAAAGTTCTGAGTCGTTCATGACTTATGGCTTGAGACGTTCACGGTCTAAAGAATAAGTTGTGATAAGGATCTAAAGGGCTGAATCACTCGTACGACCTAAGTCTTAAATGGCCAGGAAATCAACACGACCCAAAAATTAGGTTGTGAACGGATGAGATTGCAAGGTATTCCTAAGTCGGTAGATCCAAAAAACCAACTAAGTCGTGAGAATTCTAAGTCATCTCCTCAACCAATTAACTCCTTTCTAACCCATTAACCCGCTAAGGACCTTCTCGTCTCCTCCAAAATCACAAACCAGTTAATTCGAGACACTGTAACTTATTATCTTCTCCTCACATGGTCAGAAATCACCCAAAAAACAAATTCGAATCGCTTCAAGTTTGCGGCAAATCTGGTGCACTACTATGTTATCGCGAATGATAACAACAATACGATCAATGGCAGTCGCATATCAATCAGAAACGTTGTTCGCGGTGGAACACGACATAGAAATGAATTGGAGTCAGAAAATGGGGAGTCCAGATTCGTGAGTCAATGGTGACCGTGGATTGAACAAAAGGTGAATTCACTTACGCAATGTAAAGATGAAGATGAGTTGATGTCTGATTAGCTTGGATTCGTCTCTGGAAGCTTGAAGGATCGTTAATGGTAGGATCAAATAAAACAGATAAGCAGTAAAGTGAGGAGGAAGGACCGACTCAACGGCTTATATGCGAAAGAGGAGGCATGAAGATGAAAGGACTAACGAGTCATGAGTCATGAGCCTCTTTGAGTCGTTTACGACTCATGCACTGGGTCGAAGCACACGACTTACGGTTTAAGCGTGTACGTCGAGGGGCAATTGTTAACTCCTCTGCTCAAGCGACTCAAACCAGGCTCGCGACTCACAATGATTACCGACTCAACAGCCTTAACTCGTTGCCAACCTAAAATGAACGACGACTCAACAAGATACCGACTCAACAATTGAGGAGTTGCACGAGTTAAAGAATTGTGCAACTTACGACTTAAGGAGGTGAACGGTTTACGGCTTAAGGATTGAACGACTTAATGAGTTAAAGAATGAGCGACTCGCGACTCAGAGAAATCTGCGACTTAAGGCCTCCGCGACTTAAGATATGTCACGACTCAGGGAGGTACACGACTTAAGGGGCTATGACCTAAAAGACCTAAAGGAAGAACAACCTATTGACTCAAGACAAAGGAGGGCGAGAGCGGCTGCATTTGAGTCGTGACCGACTTGCGACCTAGTATAAGTCAAACAGGAGCTAAAACCACAGAACCAAAATTTTAGTGCTGCCTCACTTTAAACCGTGACCTCTTAACTCACGAACGAGTTAGGACTTGTATCCAGATGAACGAAGAAAAGCTCAGTACCACTTCACCTACTCCACTGCCTGCTGACTCTTGAACCTTGAGTCGATCGCGACCTACGACTCTCCATGAGTCGTACACGACTCATGATTTTGGCAAAAACCGCTACCTAGAATTCTCTATAAATAGAAGGCTAACTCCAACATGAGGAGGACTTTTTTGGCTCATTCTTTCCAAGCACCGATACTCCGCTGCATTCCAAACCGACTCGACACTCAAAACTTTCAACATACGTAGAACGTTACCAACAACTTCAAGAAGGAATCTCACACATCCGACATGGATTTGAAGACTTTCACCCACATTGAAGTTTAAGCCATTCGTTCAAAGTGTTTAGTAACTCAAAGTGTATTGTACTTGGGAAGAATTGTATCAATCTTTAATGAATTCATCAATAAAGATATTCAAAGTGGACGTAGGCAAACTATTAAGCCGAACCACTATAAAATTGCTGTTGTTTACTGTTTTTTCTGCAGTTTTCTGCTTACAATCTGTTCCCGAATCATCGGGTGGTGCTTTCACAACTACACTTTACACACCGGGGTGTTAGCGTTCAAATTTTAGCGTTAACACAATTGGTCAACATTCAACCGAAATCCATCATCCAAATCAACTGTAGTAGCTCCAGCATGGGTCCTAACATACATAGGTAAATTCCCTCCCCTGGAAGAAGGATCAATATCCCTATAGAGGGATTGGCACTGATAGGTCCAAGAAGACCAACACAGTCTGCCTGTTGTTGCCATGATGTTTCTGCGTGATGTCCATCTATTCTACGATACCTACGTTTGTGATAGTCGTACGATGAACTAGAGCTCTCCATTGCTGAGTAAGGAGTAGGGTCCCTCCTAGCTTTCCCTCGATGTTGCTGATTAAGTTGGTTTATTAGATTGATGTTGGTTTAGATCTGCTGATTTAACTATTAACAGCTATCAAGTAGCTCTCTCATCAAATTCTATAATTCAACCATTGTAATAGAATCAGCCAGATTTCGAACTTCAACTGGATCAGCATTCACATCCATTGGCTGACTGCTCGAAACTCCTTGTTGGATGCTAGCATTCTCGTTTCCTTTCACGTTCTAAGAAGTAGACCTAGTATTCCTCACCATTGTTGATATTTTTGCTTAGATTTTTAAAAATCTGAGTAGTATGAGAAACTCCTTGACGATGACTATGGATCTCCTTCGGGGGATTTATCAATCCTCAACAAACGGGTCCTCGTAAGTCGAGAATCAAACTTCTCAGTGAAAACATCAAAATGATTGCATCAAAAATTGGCACAAACACCCTATAGAAAGTTTTTCCCAAGAGAAATAAATGAAGAATGAAATGGAAACAGTGAATAGTAACAAAGAAACTGCAGCTATTGAAAGAAAAACACACGCATACAACGATTTATAGTGGTTCGGTGTTATTTGCCTACATCCACTTTGGATAGATTGCTTTATTAATCGCTTTATAACCTGAGTACAAAATGAAATTGGAAGAAAATCCATAGTTACAAAAGAATATAAAGCAACGAGCAGCGTATACAGTCATAAGAATGATCCTCAAGCCAATATTTATAGATGAAGATGACCAAATATCTCTTTGAAAACACGGCAGAAGGACCTTCAAAACCATATGGGCCCATCAAAGGGATCGCTAGGCCTAATTCCAAAATTGGAGATGGTATCTGTTAACGCTCAAATTCCTCCGACTCAAAAACTGCGCGACTTAATAAGAAAACGACTCAAGGTGGGCGACGACTCAATGGACAAACAACTCAGTGAGTTATCAACATAACGAGTTAACAGATACACGACTCAACAAGTCAAGAGGATGGACGACTTAAGGGACTGACGACTTACCAACATAAGGAAGCTACGACCTAACGGCCTAAAGAAATAGACCAACTCAATACCATAAAGAAGTTGCCGACTCAGAGTACTTTACGACCTAAGGCATCCACGACTTAAGGTTTCTACGACTCAAGGGAGACAGCAACTCAACGGACCAAGAAGTCTACGACTTAAAGCCTCTGCAACTTAAGATATGTCATGTCTCAGGGGAAGTGCATGAGTTAAAGAGCCTGCGAGTTAAAAGCTTACGAGTTAAGGAACTAAAGACCTAACGGAATTAAGACCTAAGCGACTTAGGGAATGTCACGACTTAAGAAAGTCCACGACTTAAAGACGTTACGACCTAAGACTTAGAGGACAAGTTCAATACCATGCCGCAGTAAGATGACTCGCCGACGACTTACACCTAGTTTAAGTCGTACACGACCTAAAACCGTAGAGCCAAGATTTTAGTACTGCCTCACTTTAAACCGTGACCTCTTAACTCGCGAATGAGTTAGGACTTCAAATGAACAAAGAAAAGCTCAGAACCACACCACTTACTCCACTGCCTGCTGACTCTTGAATCTTGAGTCGAATGCGACTTACGACTCTCCATGAGTCGTGCACGACTCATGACTTGAGTGAAAAACTGCCGCCCAGAATCACACCTATAAATACGCGACCACCTCCAACATTCAAGGGACTTTTGGCTTATTCTTTTCAAACACCGATACTCTACTACATTCCAAACTAACTCAACACCCAAAGCTTTCAAGACACGTAGAACGCTATCAACAACTTCAAGAAGAAATCTCATGCATCCGACATGGATTTGAGGACCTTCACTTACATTGAAGTTTAAGCTACTCATTCAAAGTGTTTAGCAGTTCAAAGTGTATTGTACTTGGGAAGAATTGTATCAACTTGTAACGAAATCATCAATAAAGATATTCAGAGTGGACGTAGGCAAACTATTGAGCCGAACCACTATAAAATTGTTGTTATTCACTGCTTTTTATGTGGTTTTCTGCTTATACCCTGTCCCTGAATCATCGGGTGGTGCTTTCACAACTACACTTTACACACCGGGGTGTTAGCGTTCAAATTTTAGCGTTAACATTTTTGGTGCTTTCACTGAGAATTGAACTCAGGCGAATTATCATCATTGCTCCACGAAAGTTTGTTGAAGTAATCTCTCTGAAGACTAGAAGTTTATCTGAAATCATGGCTCCAGGGAGAAGGAGTAGATCTGTTAGATCTAGAAATGTTCAAGAGGGAACCTCCGCTTCCCTAGTACCTAATCAAGCCACTCCACCTGTTGGGGTTACAAAAGCGGAGTTGGATGCTGTAATCTTAGGGCTAAACCAGCAGATAAATGCCCAAAGTGCACAATTGGAGGCTCAAAATGCCCAAAATGCTCTAATTTTGAATAAGTTGAACGATTTGCTTGGGGTAAACCGTCAACCAACGGGTGATGAAAGGAACTTTGCTGGCAACATTCATGATGCTGAAGAAAGAAACATTCCTGAGAGGGCTGCCAGCCCCTTTGAGCAAGCATTTCCTGAAGTTGGTGGATCTAAAGCTCGAAATGATGAGGGGTATCTTTCTAAAATGGTTCAACAAATCATGAAAGAAAGCATGCAAAGGAATGAAGACGAGAAGGAATGGGGTTTCTCTCCATGTAAGACCCCGTTTACCGAAAGGATCTTAAAGGCTGAGTTCCCAAGGAAGTTCGTCCCTCCAACTATCCCAGCTTTTAAGGGAACTAGTGATCCGAACGAATTCTTGTATAAGTATGATTGGCACATGACGGGTGCCAGAGCTTCTGATGAAATAAAGTGTCGATATTTTCCTGTATATTTGGAAGGTGTAGCTCTGCTTTGGTTCACCAAGCTACCAATTCGGTCTATAGATCAGTTTTCTGACCTAACCCGGAAATTCAAGGAGCAGTTCAGACTATATGCTTCAAAAGCCAAAGATATCATGTCGTTGTCAAGTTTAGAACAGAATCCAGGGGAAACTATCAGATCTTTCTTGAATCGCTTTAATATAGCGCTGGCTGAGGTAGACAATGCAGAACCACGGATGATCTTGACCTATCTGATGAGGGCCATCGACAAGTCGAGCGAATTTGGAAAATGGCTTAACATGAAGGAACCAAATTCCCTTGAAAAATTCTACAAGAAAGCAGATGAGTTCGTACGCCTGAAAAGCCGTCCTGTACCAGTAAAGGCAGTATTGGAAAAAGCTGAAGATAACATTGCTGCTCCACGCAAGAATGAATCTGTAGGACAGAAAAGGGAAAATAACGATGGGAAGAAACAGAAAAATCTGAAGAAGCCTCGTTCCTTCAAGTCATCGGAATATACTCCTTTATCAGATACGCCAGAACGTATTTATCTTGCCACTAAAGATTCTGTTGATTATCCTAAATCTCCCGTTTTGAGAACCGGGAAAAAGGCTGTACAAAGCGGGAAGTTTTGCCGCTTCCATAATCAACCCGGTCATGATACCGATGAATGCCGTCAATTGAAAAATTTGATTGAAGAGTTGATAAGGGAGAACAAGCTGCAACAATTTGTGGAAAAGAATAACAGCAATCCTGCTTCGTCTAATCAGGGGCAACGAGCTCCTGTTCATCAACCCAGGACAAGTAAGAAGGTTGCAGGACATGAATCCGGAAGGCCTGTTATCAATGTCATTACGGGAGGACCTCACCCAGCAGGCAAGAGCTGGGGTGAGATGGAAAGGTACACCCGGGCTTCGAAATATGTACCGTCCGAAGAAGATGTCTTTGTTTTGGAAGATGCTACGCCCCTGGAACAACAAAGAACTTTCAATGACGATATTGTGTTCAGAGCCAGGGATTCCACAGGTGTTGAAGCTCCTACCCTGGATCCCTTAGTCATCTCGGCTGGTATCGGGCCAGCTATTGTCAGAAGAGTTCTCATTGATTGTGGCGCATCCTGCAATATCCTCTTCAAGAAAACATTCGACCAAATGAAGATCCCTATGGCTGATGTGCAAGCCTCGTCGCAGAAAATCGCTGGCTTCACTGGGGAGCCAAAACAGCCGATAGGAACCGTTGATTTGCTTGTAGAACTTGGAGAGGGAGAAAGAAAAGTAGTCCGCAAGCAAACTTTTGTGATTGCCGACGAATTTTCTGCTTATAATGCTTTCCTTGGCCGTCCAACTCTCGCAGCATTCAAAGCTGTTCTGGCCCCATGGTGCCTCACCATTAAATTCCCCACAGATAATGGAGTGGGAGTTATAAAAGGGGATCAAAATGCTTGGCGGGAGTGTTATCTGACAGAGCTACGAGAAACAAGGAAAAGAGAAATGGGAAAGGATGCGGCAACCCCAGTCCTCATCAAAGAACCAGCCTTGTAGCAATTACAGGGCGGACCCTGCACTGGCGAGCACAGCGGAGCACGGAAAGAGATGGATCCTAGAAAAGCCAGTGCAAGGGAGAATAGAGTGGTACCAGTGGAAACGACAGTACCAGTACCTGTTGACCCGAAGGACCCAAATAAGGTGTTGAATGTGGGTTCGCAACTTCATGTGTCAATTCAGAATATCTTAATATCTTTTTTAAATGCAAATTTGGATGTTTTTGCTTGGACTCATGCCGATATGTGCGGAATATCCCCAGAAGTTGCAGTACACGCTCTGAACATTGATCCAAAATTTACACCTGTGAAACAGAAAAGGAGAACTCAAGGTCCAGAAAGGTCAGCAGCGTTAAAAGAAGAAGTTGATCGGCTCATGGAGAATAACTTTATCAAAGAATCTACCTATCCGAATTGGGTTTCGAATCCAGTGCTGGTTAAGAAAGCCAATGGAAAATGGAGAGTGTGCATCGATTTTTCAGATCTAAACAAGGCCTGCCCCAAAGGCTGCTTCCCGTTACCCAGCATCGATCAACTGGTAGACGGAACAGCGGGACATGAATTGTTATCTTTTATGGATGCCTACTCCGGATATAACCAGATCATGATGCATGAGCCAGACCAGGAGGACACGAGCTTTATTACCGATGTTGGTCTTTACTGCTACAGAGTTATGCCCTTCGGGCTGAAGAATGCGGAGGCAACCTACCAAAGACTTGTTAATGCTATGTTCAAACCACAATTGGGCAAGACTATGGAAGTCTACGTCGACGACATGTTAGTTAAGTCTAAGAAAGCAGTGGATCACATAGAGCACCTAGCAGACATGTTCGCAGTCCTCCGAAAATACAGAATGAAGCTTAACCCTTTAAAATGTTCATTTGGAGTGGAATCCGGAAATTTCTTAGGTTTCATCGTGAGCGCTAGGGCCATTGAGGCTAGTCTAACTCAAATTACCGCCTTAAAAGAAGTCAAAGCTCCTAGAACGAAGAAGGAATTGCAAAGTCTCAACGGAAAGGTCGTCGCCTTGAGTCGGTTCATTTCCAAAGCTACTGATAAATGCATCCCATTCTTTGATGCCCTAAAGAAAGGAAAGAAAAACTTTGATTGGACTCCGGAATGCCAAAAAGCCTTTGATGAATTGATTCGCCATATGGAAACGCCTCCAATACTTTCTAGGCCTGGCGATGGTGAGGATCTTCTTATATACTTGGCAGTATCATCTCATGCTTTAAGTGCAGCGCTGATACGAGAAGACAAGAGGATTCATCATCCAGTTTACTATATCAGCAAAAGACTCACTGGGGCAGAGATGAATTACTCCAAGTTGGAAAAACTTGCCTATTGCCTACTGATTGCATCAAGGAAGTTGAGGCAATATTTCCAAGCTCATCCTATCAAAGTCCTCACTGATCAACCTTTAAAGCAAGTCCTGTTTCGCCCTGAGACTTCGGGTCGTCTTCTAAAGTGGAACATTGAACTCAGTCAATATGACATCACTTATCATCCCCGAAAAGCAATCAACGGACAAGCTTTAGCAGATTTCATCGCAGAATTCACAGATAAGGGTAACAGTGAGGAGGAAACGATCGATGATTCCCCAATCCAATGGAAATTATATGTTGATGGCGCGAGAAATGACTACTGTTCTGGAGCCGGAGTTGTACTTAAGACCCCTGAAAAGGTCGGTCATTATGCTATGCACTAAGATTGGAATTTCCTTCAACGAACAATGAAGCAGAATACGAAGCTCTTATCGCTGGCTTAAGAATTGCTAAAGAACTAAACATCCGAGCATTACAGAACTTCAGTGATTCTCAGCTTATTGTATGCCAAGTCAAGAAGGAATTCCAAGCGAAAGGGGGAAATCTGCCTGCCTACTTGTTAAAGGCTTGGGAACTCCTGGGTGATTTCGATCATTACATGATAAGTCATATTCCTCGAGAAGAAAACATGAAAGCAGATTCTCTCGCAAAGTACTCTAGCACAGGCGAAGCTCAATTTCTGGGGTTGACTCCAGTGGAGGTCCTGTCGGCTCCAAGCATTGATGAGATGGATATTGATTGGATCATGAGCGTGTCTCAAGAGCAAGAATCATGGATGACTCCAATAACAGAATATCTTCTCAATGGCTCTTTACCGGAAAATTCAAAAGAACGAAAGAAGCTACTGAGGAAAGCCTCTCGCTATATAGTCCAGGATGGACAATTATACAGACGGGGATTCTCAATGCCGTTACTTTGATGTGTATCCAGGGGAGAGTCCAAAACAATCCTAGCTGAGGTGCATGGGGGAGAATGTGGTGATCATTTAGGTGGTCAAACTTTAGCAAAAAAGATTCTCCGATACGGATATTTTTGGCCAGAAATTAATCGAGATGCAGCAGACTATTCCCGAAAATGTGACAGATGCCAAAGATTCGCAAAAATTCCTAGAGCACCTTCCAATGAACTCACACAGATGGTCAGCCCATGGCCATTTGCAATATGGGGGATAGACCTTGTGGGACCGTTACCAACTGCCAAATCTGGAATCAAATATGCCATTGTTGCTGTAGATTATTTTACTAAATGGGCAGAAGCTGAACCCCTGGCTACTATCACCTCTAAAAAGATGATAAGTTTTGTGACTAAAAGTATCATTTGTAGGTATGGTGTGCCCCAAAAGATAATTACAAACAATGGTACTCAGTTCGAAAGTGAGGAATTCCAAGATTTTTGCAAACGATTCAAAATCCGAAAAAGCTTCTCAGCAGCAGCTCATCCGCAGGCAAACGGGCAGGTGGAAGCAGTAAATAAGATTATCAAGTCAACCATCAAGAAGCAACTCGAAAGAGCAAAAGGTGGTTGGGTCGATAAGCTACCACTAGCACTATGGGCATACAGAACTACCCTCAAAACTGCGATTGGGCATACTCCGTTTTCATTGGCATACGGGTCAGAAGCAATGATTCCGGTAGAAACAGAGGTCCCTTCACATAGAAGAATCCATTTCAATCAAGCGGAGAATGAAAAACTACAGCTCGAGGCACTAGATCTCCTTGATGAAAAAAGAGAAGAGGCAGAGCTCAGAATCGCAGCTCATCAGCAAAGGATAGCCAGACATTTCAATTCCAAAGTTCGCCAACGCAGCTTTGAGATTGGAGATCTAGTCTTAAAGAGAATTATGATGGCGACAGGTGTGTTTGGGCCAAATTGGGAAGGACCATATGTCATAGGTCAGAAGCTTCTTGACGGCACATTCAAACTCACTACTGTCGAAGGAGATCAAATTTCAAGGGCTTGGAACAGCAATCACGTGCGCCCATACTTTACTTGATAGCTTTGTTGAAATATTGTAAAAAGAATTATGAATGTATGATTCCTGTAATTGAAAGCGATTGTTAAACCGATGCAAGTGAATAATGAAAGACTATAAAGTGGATGTAGGCCCAAATTCTTGGCCGAACCACTATAAATCTTGTGTTCCTTATTATTATTACATGTTTGCTTTATTTTCGATATGAAAAGTACATTAAATGTATTGCTGAAATGTTGATTTAAATTTTTGCAGGCAATGAAAATAAAACTTGCACATTACAAGACCAAGTGATTCTTGTTATCATTCAACAAACAAATTCCAAGTCACAAAATTCCCGAATTTAAATCCTAGATAAGAAGTGATTCAATTGAACGGCCAATGATTTCGCCGAAAACGGGCTCTAGCTAATAAATTGAGAAGTTTGACAAACAAACATCCAATTAAGAAGCTTATGCCCGTTCTCGCGAACTGGCTTAGCAATGAAGTACACTTCTTTGGATTAAACAAACTACTTGTAAGAGAAGGGAGTGCGAGCTTGAAAAGAAAAAATAGAGGATCGCTAAAAAGGCATAAGCAAGTGGACAAGGAATAACTAAAGCCCTCTTCGGAGGCACAAGTCCTCTTCAGAGGCACAACTCTTCGGAGGATAAAGACCACTAACGAGGCATATGCCGCGAAAAAGAAAGTTCTCTACTCAACCAAAAAAGATTGGAGGAGTCATGACCCTCCCACCATGAGAGAGTAACTTCCAGGCAATCCTCGGAGGCACATTTCACCAGGAGTTGAAGTGTGACAACCGCTCTTCGGAGTTTCACTTCACCAGAGTTGAAATGCAAAACAAAATAAAGCCCTCTTCGGAGGCCCATTTCACCAGGAGTTGAAGTGTGACAGCCGCTCTTCGGAGTTTCACTTCATCGGAGTTGAAATGTAAAACAAAATAAAAGCCCTCTTCGGAGGCCCATTTCACCAGGAGTTGAAGTGCGACAGCCACTCTTCGGAGTTTCACTTCACCGGAGTTGAAATGTAAAACAAAATAAAAGCCCTCTTCGGAGGCCCATTTCGTCAGGAGTTGAAGTGCAACAGCCGCTCTTCGGAGTTTCACTTCACCAGAGATGAAATGAAAAAAAAAAGAGAAATCCTCTCCCAAGGGGCAGAAACAAAAAGACCTCTTCCCAGAGGCACAATAAGACAGAAAGACCTCTTCCCGGAGGCAGAAATGAAAAGACCTCCTCCCGGAGGCACAATCAAGCAGAAAAACCTCTTCGGAGGCACACGTTTCACCAAGATTGAAATAAAACTTCCAGGCGTTGAAACGTGAAAAAATCCTCATCAAAAGCACACTTTAACTTTCAAAGGAAGAATGAATTACTTATTCTAGAAAATTCTCTTCCTCAAAAAGAAGTTGAAGTACCTTGCAAATACCCGCTTTACCACATAGAAGATTTCATTCAGTAAAATGTGTATATGCACAAAATAAAAAAGTGATATCTTCGAAGGTTGAAACGTAGAAACTTATTTGTGTTCTATTTTTTAATGAAATAATATTCCTCCAAATGTGGAATAATTATTCTCTAAAAAATAAAAGCACAAGTTCCTCGTAAAATAAAATATTACAATGGGCTTATGGTATAGGGGCAGCATGGCAGAACTACATCGGTAAAATTGCGCTCGAACAAGATATACCACAAGCTCACTGCAATATCGTACAAAGAAACTTGTACAAAAATGAACAGTAAATGCATTCTCAGATACAGACAGAAGTTTGTACAAATAAAAAGAATCATTTTATTCAACACTATTTTATATACATGTACAGGTTCCAAAGGAAAAAGCAAAAGAAAAGCGGGGGGCCGGTACCCGCACAACTTCCGGTCAGTACATGCAAAAAAAAAAGGCAAAAAAGCGACATGAAAGCCACAGAACCAGAGCCATCATTTCTTCTTCCGCCCACCTTTTGAGCCCGCACCTGGCCGAATGACCAACCTTTTAGGCCGGCTTGTAAGGGTAGGGGATGAAGGAGAAAGGGGCTCGGTCGGACTTTCTTCCGTCTCTTCTTCGCCAGTTAAAGATCCCTTCTTCTTCTTCTTGGAAACTCCCTGCTTTCCTCTCTTCTTAGAGGAAGACCCACTCCCTGGAGAAAGAAGTTTGGATAACGGTTCAGCGTCGGAGCCAGTTGGTTCTGGAGTCCTCTCGCTTCCTTCAGTTTCTTCTCCTTTCGGATCTTGAGAAGCAACGGGATCATCTAAGCCGTGAAGAGCTTCTATTTGCTCCTCTTGTGACCCGGGTTGCGAGGCAGAAGGAGGAGTGACCTTAAGAGGCGGGGAAGGAATAATTGGAGGAGGAGAAGCCTGAACAATGCCCGATGTTTTCTCTGGAGAAGGAAAAAAGTTCAAGTCAGTAAAAAGAGGAGACAATGGCTCGCTGAGATTCAAGAAGTAGTCAAAAAGCTCATCAAGTTCGTAAGAAACAGATGAGCAGTCTACTTGGGCAAGATTGTCAGTAGGGTTACCTGTAGAAGTCGGTTCCCTGACGTCAACTTCGTAAGCCTGTGCCTCGGCACTCTCGCCGCCTTCATCTCCACCTTGTATGCTTGTGATATCAGTGGTAACTTTAGTAGGAGATGGGGAATGAGAACTAGAACCGATAATGTCAATTTCGGCTGAAGGAGAAGGTTGAATTGGAGCAGTTGAGATGATTTTTCCTGAATATTCTCCTGCCGTTGTTTCGGCCCTTAATTTTGCAAGCTGTTCTCTCCCCCTAGCGAGAGCGGCGCGAGCATCATCATCAAGATAGTGCTCCTCAAGAGCTGACTCAGCATAGCCAGCGCCGCTACCACCGAGCGTATCGAGTGTGGCCTCCCAAACTTCAGCCAATGTAATTTCATACTTGGGGACTAGAAAGGCGAGGCTACCGCGCCCCAAAATGCTGTGCAAATAGAAATCAAATAATGTTGAGCTGATGTTGGCCCTCGTTGCCTCGTGAGATTCTTCAGCCGCAATTTTGCCGGCAATGGCCTCATCACGCTCCATTTCAGCTTTAGAAAGTTGAAGCTTAAGCATTTGAATCTCCGCCTCTTGGGAGCTGGTTTTCTTCCGAAGCTCTGCAACATCGGCAATATAGCCCTCACTAATTCTTTTCTGCACTTCAAGCTTGTCTTCGGCATCCCTTTGGCTGGCATGAGCATCTCTCACTTGTTTTAGGAGCACTTCTTCTTTTTGAGAAAAGGAAGTAGAGGGAGCAGCAAGCTCTTGTTTCAATTCTTCAAATTTTGCTTCAAGCTCTTCATTATAAGAAGCAATGCTCCTCATCTCAGTTTCATGTTGCTCAAGAACTTTTTGCCACTCGGCTTTATCGTTTTCCATAGTGAGCATGGCCTCTATGTTTGCACGATTAACCCTTTGGAGCTCGTCAACAAGTTTTTGCCAGTTCGACATCCTCTCAATATCAAGCTTGACGGCATCGAAGTTTCGTAACATAGCAGACTTGTCAATGGGGACCGAGTCAAGATCAAACCTTACTCCCTTCAGACATCACTGTGGAAACCGACTCTGCAAAGTGGTCGGACCCGATCCGACTTGGAATTTGGGCCCGCTAATTATTGTTTGGATGTCTGTCTTCTCGAGAGCGGGAGAGCCGGAAGGAATGTCGAGCGAGGCAGGGGTAGCAACCTTTTCAGGAGTTGTAGAGGTGTGCTTCTCACCATGTCGGGCTCGCTTGCTCGAATCTTCAACCATATGACTTTTTCCTCTGTCATCATGGGATTTTCTTTTATGGGAATCGTCGCCTCTCTGCGAAGAATCGTGGCGCTCCTCCCTCTCTCTTCTTTCGTAACGCTCCTCTTGAGTCTTCTTCTCTTGAGCCTTTCGAGCGGCTCTTTCTTCATCAGATTCTCTGTAAGGGGGAAGGTAACGCCTGTAGTCATATTGGCTACGCCTCCCATAGCGCTGGAAATCATCATAGTAGGATCCGCTGCGCCCCATCGGAGAATCTGAAATAAAAAGAGCTAGAATTTAGAATTCTTCGAAGTACAAAAAACCAGAAGCATAAAAGTGCCCAAAAAAATATTCTAAGTGTGTGTGACGTGCAAACTACGTGCATCAAACTACGAACCACTCTTTAATTGAGGAGTGGTTGTGGGTGTAATAGTTAGCGTCAACTCTTGAGTCGGCGGAGTCTGTTGCAGGACAGAAGTCGCTTCAACTACTGAAGAAGAAACCCCGGTAGTGATAGGATCATCTTTAAAGATCTCTTGCGAGGTGGCGAAGAGGTCGCTCAGCCCTTCGTAAGTATCGTCCCTGCTCTGCTAGGCAAGGCTAGTTTTTTCGGCTTCTTCGCCAGATTTCTGTGACAGTCGGGGAGATCCCTGGGGCTCTTCTTCCTCAATAACCGGGGCAAGCTCGACAGATGGCCCCGCAACATCAACCGAAGTGGATCACTTCACTAGCGAAGCCTCGGGAGCAGGTCCTTTTGGTATGGATGTGTCTGTAGAAACCAGAGCATCTGATGCTTTAGGTGGGGAGTCTGGAACCTCGCAGGGGTGTGTGGAGCGAGAAGGATGAAGAAGTCCGAACTGGTGAAGGAATTCATCGTTCATCGAAAATTTCACGTCCCGTTCTTCAACCGGTACTGCTACAAGCCTCTCCAGGGTTGGCTTGTGACTGGGATCTCTACAAGGAGGGGGAAGTACTGAAATAAAAGAAAAGAAATGATGAAGAAGTTAACACTTGGCAATTCGAACTTCAAAAGACTCAGAATATAAAGGAGGTAAAGGTAGATGATCTTACTTCCTTCTCTCCACACAGCATAAAACCCCGGGGGGCAACAGACATAGAAAAATTGAGTCAAAAACCCATGAGCACTGTCAGGAAGACCGATGATCAATTTACGATTTCGAGCACTTCTCACGACAGTAATAGAGGGGTGATCTTTTGTCCTGGTGAAAGAGCATAGGAAGCAAATCTCGTCAAAGCTTGGGAATCGATCAAGCGTCCTCCTAAACAGTACACACAACCCCATTAAAATGGCATAACCATTGGGGTGTAGTTGGGACGGGGCGATGGCCAATTGACGAAGAAGTTGTTGGAAAACGTCATTGAAAGGAGGAACGCCCCCACTCAGGCACATTTGTCGATTGACCGTTACACCAGGGGGTGCTATGTCAGCAGTGTTACTTATCTCGGGAAAAATGGCATCTGATTCAGCAATGCCAAACTGAGCGCACAATTGGCGGAAAACTCTGTATGATAAAGTAGAAGAGGCTCTTTCGGGAGGATTGACCAGATGAGCCGAAATTACAGTTGCCTCTCCAGTCTGAACCGTTGTATCTTCTTCCTAAGAAGTCATTCTACACAAGCAACTGGATATTCAAATGTGAAGGTGCATGTTTCCTAAAAAGTGTGAAGTGTCATGCAAAACTAATAAAAATAGCAAGTAAATATAACTGGAATTAAACTAGTCGATGATTGGTCGATTACAAAATTTCAGAACTTGTTAATATAAAGTTCAAGCGTAATATTAGTGCAGGCTGGTCAGTTTCAATTGACTATTTCAGTGCTGCTGTAATATTTTACTTGAAATTGATGAAAGCACTTCATTCACACAATTTACTTCAGTTAATTATCTGTTATTAACTAATCTGTCATTTGACGTGGGCAGTCGATGGCAGTATATTTGTCCCATTTTTCTGCAAGTGTTGTGTTTAACAGGTTGATAGCGTCAAAGTTAGAATAATCTGTGAAGAAACACAACAAAGTTCAAGCTGTATATTCTGGCAATTCAAATTGGAAATACAATTAAGTTCTATCAACATCTCTAAGTTTTCAAATTTTGTTCAAATCATTGAGTCACAGTCCGATGAATTCTCTAAGTCATGAGTCATCCACGAATTAAAAGATAAGTCTTAGCTCGGCTGCAACTCAAGGCTAAGTCGTGCACAACCTAGAAGCCAAGTCGTAAAGTCTCAAATCAAGACAAAACAAATGAAGTGCAAATGAAGCTAAGTCCTGAGTCGTCCAGAAGCAAGCGTAACCTAAGGGGTTAAGTCGTATGCAATTAAGGTCGTGGGGGATCTTAAGTCAGCCACTTCGAAAACTATGCAAATTGGCAAAGTCGTAAAAAACTTCACGATATCTCTTCCCAACTCACTGATCCTTCTCCAACCCAATAACCCGTTATCTTCCTAACTCCTAACCCGTTAACCCATGTAGAACGATATCGCCTCCTCTAAATTCATGAATCAACTGAATCGAAATATGGTGACCCATCGCCTTCTCCTTGCAAGTCATTTAAAAAACTCAATCAAACTGCTTCAAGCCTGTCAGCAATCGATCATAACGCGATTCAAGAAGAAGCCTGATGTGAGGATTCAGATTGAGGTTGGAAAATGGGAAATCCATGTTCAAAAGATAACAGTAATTGTGAAATTGGGCGAGCGATGAGTTTACTTACGCAGTGTAATGATGAAGGTGGCTGGAACTTAATTGGTGATAAGGTGAACTGATCGAATTCGTCTCTGAAAAGCTTCGTAGATCGTTAATGGCGGAAGTAAACACGGAAACAAGTAGGTGAAGAAGGAGCGACCTAAACCTTTTATATCTCAAGGCAGAGGAATTTGAAATGGCACACGAGTTAAGGTAAGTCGAAGCACACGACCTACGACTTAGGCGCGTACTTCGAGGGGCAAATGTTAACCCTCAAATTCCTCCGACTCAAAAACTGCGCGACTCAATAAGAAAACGACTCAAGGTGGGCGACGACTCAATGGACAAACAACTCAGTGAGTTATCAACATTACGAGTTAACAGATACACGACTCAACAAGTCAAGAGGATGGACGACTTACGGGACTGACGACTTACCAACTTAAGGAAGCTACGACCTAACGGCCTAAAGAAATAGACCAACTCAATACCATAAAGAAGTTGCCGACTCAGATTACTTTACGACCTAAGGCATCCACGACTTAAGGTTTCTACGACTCAAGGGAGACAACAACTCAACGGACCAAGAAGTCTACGACTTAAAGCCTCTGCGACTTAAGATATGTCATGTCTCAAGGGAAGTGCACGAGTTAAAGAGCCTGTGAGTTAAAAGCTTACGAGTTAAGGAACTAACGACCTAATAGAATTAAGACCTAAGCGACTTAGGGAATGTCACGACTTAAGAAAGTCCACGACTTAAAGACGTTACGACCTAAGACTTAGAGGACAAGTTCAATACCATGCCGCAGTAAGATGACTCGCCGACGACTTACGACCTAGTTTAAGTCGTACACGACCTAAAACCGCAGAGCCAAGATTTTAGTACTGCCTCACTTTAAACCGTGACCTCTTAACTCGCGAACGAGTTAGGACTTCAAATGAACAAAGAAAAGCTCAGAACCACACCACTTACTCCACTGCCTGCTGACTCTTGAATCTTGAGTCTAATGTGACTTACGACTCTCCATGAGTCGTGCACGACTCATGACTTGAGTGAAAAACTGCCGCCCAGAATCACACCTATAAATACGCGACCACCTCCAACATTCAAGGGACTTTTGGCTCATTCTTTTCAAACACCAATACTCTTCTACATTCCAAACTAACTCAACACCCAAAGCTTTCAAGACACGTAGAACGCTATCAACAACTTCAAGAAGAAATCTCATGCATCCGACATGGATTTGAGGACCTTCACGTACATTGAAGTTTAAGCTACTCATTCAAAGTGTTTAGCAGTTCAAAGTGTATTGTACTTGGGAAGAATTGTATCAACTTGTAACGAAATCATCAATAAAGATATTCAGAGTGGACGTAGGCAAACTATTGAGCCGAACCACTATAAAATTGTTGTTATTCACTGCTTTTTCTATGGTTTTCTGCTTATACCCTGTTCCCGAATCATCGGGTGGTGCTTTCACAACTACACTTTACACACCGGGGTGTTAGCGTTCAAATTTTAGCGTTAACAGTATCAATTCCTTCTTTAGTTGAATTTTAGGGAGCATCTTATGGTGGCTTCCTCATGAAAAAATATATTTAGCCTACAAATTTCAGGTCATTTGGATCAGTGGAGCTCGAGTTATTACTTGATCTTTGCTTCAACATGGTTTTCATGCTACTTTCTACTGATTCTTTCCAAGGGATGTATACCGATCCCTCCAACGTGGTCCTTTTGGGTGTGATCCCTAGGGTAGGTTCCCTTGGGTCTTTACATCTTTCTCTCCAAATGCAGTATACTTGTAGATCTTGAGGTATTAATTGTTTTTTACAAGAATGCTCTCATACCTTGAAACATGTCGATCCCTCTTATTGGAGCCAATTTATACCGATCCCTCCTATGTGTTGAACCATATTTCATACTTCGAACATTCTACGTTGCTTATCAATTAATTCAATTCAATCCTGACTTCATATTATTATCTGTGCTTCACTTTTAGGCCCCACAATCATCACTCTGGAGTCGTCGGCCTCGATGGCAGTCGAATCTAATTTATGCAATCAGTTCAATATAGCTGGACTTGAAAATCGGGTAACACGACGTGCTTTGAATCGAAGCAAGTTAGAGTCTTCGAAAGAAATCCATCCAGCTTCTTGTATAGTTGTTATCCTTTTGTCTAATTATTTTTCCAAGGTGCTGAATTTCTTATTGATGGTCATGACGCTTGGTCGATTTCTAATGGTATAAATCCAAGGCCATATTCCATTAGTTAATATATGTAAGTCTTGTTTTGCAATTCTAAATAGGTTTGGTTATTTGGTCCAGATTCGAACTTGAAAGCTTCAAGTTTGGTTCCAATTTATGTTGATTTCAAAAATTGAGTTTTTTGGTCATACACGTGCATGTTCACTTACACGTCCTTGTCGATGGCTCCCGGATGTGTTCGTATGTTCACGGATCGTTACCAACTTTCTTTGCATTTTGTTTGTTTATGATTTTTATAATTTTCATGCTTATATTCATTTCGTGCATGTTCATGGCTGATCCCTTACTCTCTATTCTCTCTCTTTTCTTTTTCTCTTCTTTTTTTTACATGTTTTTAGGGGTCGACATATGCTTAGCCGACCTCTTTCTCTCTTTCCTTCATGCTCGTAGGGGTCAGTATATTTTATGCCGAACCCTTTACCTTGTCCCACGTATTCCATGCCGACCCCTCCATATTGCTAGCTGAACCCTCTTCCCTTGTTTTACATGCCGAACCATCCTTTCTTATATTAGCTATCATTCTTCCTTTCTAACCTTACTCGCTTTATTTTTTTAACGCCGCTCTTTGCATCGAACCGTCTTATTCCATCCTCACAACCGAACCATCCTAACTTTAGCTTGGAATTCTTCTGCCCTGTCCCATAAACCCACTTCCTTTCACCTTCCACTTCGAATATCTCCAAATAATCACCCACATTCTAACTCATATACTACATAGTTAAGTTTTCAATTTATACTTTTGATTTTATGATAGAATAACAGATTCTATGCAATCTGCGATTACGATGGCGTTTGATGGAACGATGGAACGGTGGCCTAAGTGGCATGAAGTAGGTGAGTTGTGGGGTATGATAGGGCTCAGTAGAATAAGCAAGGATGAAGAAAAAGGGAGAGCAGAGGAGGGATTAGTAGAGTGGACTTATATGGGAGGGTCGGTGTTGGAATTTTGGTGGAAGATGGTGAAGTAGAGGGATCGATATTATTTGTGGAAGAGAAGTAGTGGTCGGTTGGATTAAGGATCACCAAACTTTATTTAAGTAAAGGGATTGGCGTCGATTGTTTGGAGAGAGGGATTGGAAATGATGCTCTAGGGTAGTGATCAACATATAGGGATTGACATGGAGGGATCGACACATAGGAGTTGGCATACATGTTCTTTGAACTTGAAACCTAATTCGAACTTACTTGTTTGAACAATTACTACCAATCCACCTCTATGAACTTGAACATATGATGATGATGAACAATCGGACTTGCACATTCACTATTGAACATGAGATTGAACAATGAAATACCTGGAACTTTCAAAATGAACTAAATCTTAGCACATGGACCTGAATAGCAGATTTCACACTTGGATATGCTGATAGTCGACCTCTAAGCTTTCACAACTGATCAATCTCTTTGCTAGTTTAGACGGTCAGCGATGATAGTCACTCTGGTCGAAATCCAAAGTCTCGTCATTTAACTGCGCTTTCTTATTTAAAGTTGTTTATTTCTGTTATACACTACACTACACCTCACTAGCTCACACGGACCAATCTCGCAATACTGGAGCAAAGTCGAGTTCTGCGACCATATCTGCCAGGCTTTCCCTTGGTCATCAAGCTAAAAAACTGGAAGTTTCTGGCTCATCAGCCAGCCTTTTTTCTGATGTTCCCATCCTTCCAGCAAAAGATATAAGTCCCGAGCCCTACATTATAGAAGCTGGTATACTTTTGGATAATCCGACAAATTCTTAAGCCTCTAGATTTGGTGAGGTCACCCTTTGCAGGCTATGTTCCAGACATGAAATTCCATCCAAAGACATCCTGGCTCGTTCGATAAATGACAGGGCTCACTTGCCCTTGGAGGGGTACACTGCATGCAAAAATTCATGTGCTGGGCTGGATGCATGCCGCCCTTCAATTCTTTTATTTAGGAAATGTTAAGATATCTTAGAGTATCTACCACTCAACTTCACCCAAACAGATATGCCTTTCCTCATGGAAATTTTCTTCTATTCATGAGCATTCTGGTTTGACGACTGATTTCTGAGGACATTAGATTCATTTATAATTTTAAACGATGGTCAGGAAATCCTTCCTATGTCTTTCTCGAACCTTCGCCCAACTTCCAAGTTTTAACGGGTGCTTGGAACAAACTTACTCTTTTCAAACGCGAGTGCTTCTACGTTCGGTGTCCGCTTGGCTTCAGATGGCGATGGTTGGAAGGACATAAGTGTTATCTATGCTTTATTATCAAATTCTTTAATCCAAATCATGTTTTTGAATCAACTAACATCCTGAATATCTATAGGTATCTGCTCACGTCCAGAAGGCAATAGTTTTTTAAGAGCGATCTCCACAATTCGTACCATCCCTGTAGGTACATTAGGCTTCTTATAGCCGATGAGCTATTATCTCTATTTAGGTTGCTAGAAGAGGGTCTTAGCATCGGGCTCCCTGAAAGTGCTGCTAGAACAAGAAAGGGATGTCAACAACCCTGCCATGCCCCCAATCGAGGGGACTTAGGATGACGTTGAAGAGGGTGAAATTAGTCGATCCACTTCTTTTCGCCCTCTTCAACGACATTTTGAGTCCCCTCGATTGGTGGAACATCAGGGTTGTTGACATCTCCTTCTTGTTATAGCGGCACTTCCAAGGAGCCTGATGTTGCGACCCTCTTCTAGCGGCCCAAATAGAGATAATAGCTCGTCGGTTATGATAAGTCTATTGTCCCTGTCTTCAACAAGGATGGCACGAATTGCGGAGATTGCTCTTAAAAAACTATTGCCCTTTGGATATGGGTGGGCACCTATAGATATTAAGGATGTTAGTTGATTCAAAAACATGATTCAAATTAAAGAATTTGAGAATAAATCGAAGATAACACTTACCTTCTAATGACTACCTTTCTAAGCTAGGCGGACGTCGAATGTAGAACCACTTATGTTTGAAAAGAGTAAGTTTGTTCTAGGCACCCGTTAAGATTTTACAGTTAGGGAAGGCTCGAGAATGAAATGGGAAGGACTTCCTAACCGTCGTTTAAAGTTACAAAAGAACCTTATGTCCTTAGGAGTCGGTGGGCAAAACTGAATGCCCATGAATAGTAGAAAAGTTCCATGTAGAAAGGCGTAGCTGTTCAAGTGAAGTTGAGTGGGAGCTACTCCAAGATATCTTAAAATTTCCCAAATAAAAGAATTGAAGGGAGGCACACATCCGGTCCAGCACATAAATTTGTTGCACGCTGTATAACCCTCTGGTGGCTAGTGAGCCCTGTCATTTATCGAAGGAGCCAGGACGTCTTCGAATGGAATTCTGTGTCTTGAACATAGCCTGCGAAGGGCAGCCTCACCAATTCTGGTGGCCTGAGAACTTGTCAGATTGTCCAAAAGTATAGCGCCTTCTACAACACTGGGAGCATGGCTTATATCTTCCACCGAAAGGACAGGAACATCGGAAAAAGGTTGGTTGACTGGCCAGAAACTTCCATTTGTTCAGCTTGATGGCCAGGGTTAAGCCTGCCAGATATGGTCGCGGAACTCGACTTTGCTTCAGGATTACTATATTGCGAGACTGGTCCAGAAAGCATCGCAGCTAAATGCTTTGAGCATCTATACACCACGAAACACATCACCGTCTCCACAGTTCAACTCCTCGTTCAAGATTACATCGGCTAGCACCATTACCTTCAAGCTCAGCTCCACCTCTGACGAACTGCATGACACCTCTACCTGCAACAACTTCTAGCCACCATGACCTCCACACGCCATTATCTCCAGTATAACTAAAACAAAAGATGAAGCCCTTCTTCCCATTTACAACATTGATGTTGGTTACTCTAGAAAATTCTCAGTATTTGAGGATTCGTTGGAATTATTAAAATGAAAGGTGAAAATGGGTTGCTATTTTCATTTACAAAGGGAATGAAGTGGAAAGTGCAAGAACCTGTGCAGAGAATGTTGTTCATGTGTGCATTGTGTGCATATATATAATCTAAATCCAAAAAAACAAAATGATTATGTTTTATAAAACGTTCTTCCACCAAACAAGCCATAAAACAAGGATTAATGTTCTACTACATGCGTGTATGTGTATAATGTTGTTGTTTTTCTCAATTTCTGATGCAACGCTACGTAGTATTTTGTTCACGTACGAGTCGTGAACAACAGAAAAAAATTACGATTGTGCACAATAACGAACCACGATCCCAAAACAACAATAAAATATACTGGTTATCTTATTCTGTAAAATTTCAAAAATACCAACCTTTGTCGCAAAATGCATCAAATGAAGATTTAATTATTTTTCAAATTAAAAATTATGAAAAAAATCCTATAAATTAAATTAGAAATATGTCATAAAAATCAAGCGACTATTTGAAATAAATCAAATATTCAAATATTTAAATTCAACTTCAAATATTTAAATAAATCAAATATTCAAACTCAAAAAAATTACGGGTCGTTACATGAAGCAAAAATGCCCTCGATTTTGAAGGAAAATGAACCAATCGTAAGGAGAGACGGTAAAGAGGCAAGGGTGGAGGAGAAGGAAGGAGAGGACATTGAGGATGATGATAGCGAGTACCATGCTAGCAACGTTGGAGACAAATCATTTGGAGCGTTGCCCGAAATTAGTCCCAACTCCCCAGCTCGCCTCCTCAAGAAGACATGGCCATTGAAACTTCTGAAGCGGCCGGTGATGAAGTCACAGTGACTAATAAGGAGAATGCAGCTCGAACTCACCCTCTTAGCGATGTTTTTGTCAACTTTGGTGACCTTAGTAAGATACTTTTTACAGCTAGCAACATTTTGGGAGACATGGATTCTCACTTCAAATTTTCTCCCGTAATAGGCATTAATGATGGCGATGAAACTTCGTCCTTGCATACATGAGAACACAGCCTAAAGAGTACATTGGGGTGTTATCGGCAGCATACACATTAAGGCTCATTTTTACATAGATTTTTCCATGCAGATTCTTTGGTCTAGCCTAATTTGAACTCCATGACAAGGATCAAAAACTTCCTTCAGTGCATCGTATACCTCTAGATAGAATATACTATAAGGTAAACCATAGTTTGTCAACGTCGACACGTTAACCGAATATCATCAACATCCTCTAGCAATATCGATAGCATCTCTATTGGAGTTGATATACCCCATTTGGGCTCACTGAACCCTTCGTGGCTAGGAACCTTACTCTGGTTTTAGTCATTTTCGATGTCGAGGCTGCATTTAGCATCTCTCACATGAGTCTTCATCACTCGAATAGAACATGAATCTCCAAATGGATTCCATCATCCCGAACAAATCATGAATCTTTATATACATTTTTGTGTAAGTCCTTCAAAAAATGCTAACGTGTCCTCTCTCTTGGAATACTCCTTAACATAGGCAATCCAACATGATAGCATCGTTTGAAATGTTAACACTAACCTCTTCCTTGGACTTAACCTTAGGATAGACAATTCAACTCAATATTATTCCAGTTCACCACCGCTTCCAAAACATAAATTGCATATATGATTCTGAAGTGATTACGGTTTTAGGTCATCTCATATAAGTACTCTCCCCCGTTTATTGGATGCTCCAAAACCAATCGATGAATTTTTGGTTGACTTAACCCCAATTATTTTAGAAATAAATAGATAATACATAAGCATGGAGAAAATCTCCTATCCTTATGGATTTCCTTATCATTCGTCCTAGAAGAGCAAGACAAGTTTATACGTACAATATCATATCTCTGAATGTAACTGTACCACATAGCCCTCGTGTTCCTTCTAGATATTTCCTAAATTATTTTAGTCAATATCGATAGTCGACTAATTGACTTATCAAAAACAAGATAGATGATCGTAATTGGAAACTATGTCTTTTATGCTTATCACGACGAATAAACACATAAATCACGATCAAGTCACACAAGTGACCTTTAATCCCTTTTTTTTTATAATTAACACTTTTTATTAATTAAAACCTCTTTTATTTGTAAAACTTCATTTATCATTCACTACTATTCATTTGTACTATTCCAATACCTCAAAATTAATCATATACTTACCACAACTAGTATAAGTATATTTACAAATCATTAACAAGATTTCTTACTAGCCTTTTACTTTTTCTATCTTTTTTTCCAAAATATTCCACACTTATAATTTCCTTTAAAATATTCATTTTAAGGATCTAAGTACTTTCAAAACTTTATTCAAAAGGTTTAAAATTAATGTTACTCATTGTCACTACAGACCCAAAACTATTTCACTTATGCTTATCTTTAAAACATTCTTTTAAAGACCTACTTACATTTATAAGTATAATAAAAAACGGTTAGAGGCGAATGTTACTAAAACATTATCACAACAAACCCAAAATAATTTCATTCTTGTTACTATCTATGAAATATATTTTGAAGATCTAAGTTAATATTTGGTTATGTTCAATAGTTGACGAGTCAACTATCCAGTTAAAACGATCGCTTATAGAAAATATGGTTCATACTTAGCTCGTTTTTGACATTCCAACTTATACTATCCATCGTTCAAGATTGAAGCTAGGTAAGTTAGAGCACTATTTGCATATGAAAGTCTAGCATAGACACTTCATTCCTGAATATCACAAATAAATAAGTCTACCTCGTCGGCTTTTAGTGTTAAGTATAGTATTAATGTTTTTCATAAATGAGTAAGAAATCTACAAGACTAACACGTTTTTGACATTTCCGATTTAATTATTCCTTGGTTAAGAGGGAAGCCAACAATACAAAGCTCTATTGCTTATGTCCTTACTTGAATTTCAATCATGGTACTTACAAATAGATAAGCCTACTTCGTCGGCTTTTAGTGTTACGCATAGTTAATTACTTTTCAAACAAGTAATTAACTAAAACACAATTTAGCCACTAAGCATTTCATATCCCCTATCTAAATCCTTTGTTTATAATTTGAAACCCTTTTTGAAATGATATATATATATATATATATATATATATATAAGTATGATAATTTATTTACAAAACTAGATATTTAATAAAACAATTTAAAAGATATCTTATTACATAAGATATTTATACTTTGATAAAATAGCGAACACATTCTCCAAAAATTATATATACTTAAAAATATCTTTAACATACTTTAAAATACTTGCAATAGGTTTCAAAACATTCACCTAAAATATTACTTGAAAATAACAAGTTTATAATTCACTTAAAAACTTGGAAAAACTATGTTTCCTTTATATTTAAAAGTAAACACTATTATTAAAAAATTCATAAAAATATCAAACCCTTTAAAAATACTCTAATAAGGGTTATCAAACACATGTAAAATGAATGAAACCAAATACTTTATTTAAAGGCCCCTTTCAAACCTTTAAAGTTCAAAAACAGATGCAAAATAGGGCAGTTTTGCACAAGTACAAATTTGAACCCTTTTCAATATGTTGCTCAACTTTACAACATTCAAATTTTGTATGGAAGCAACTATATATATAAAACATCCTAAATATGGTGAGAAACCCTTAATGATCTATCTATAAAGTTCCATAGAAATTGCCGAATATAAGAAAATTCCTAAGTGCAGCTATAATGACTATCGCTATAAGAACATTTTCAAATCCAAGTCCAACTATTACCTGTGTGATTTGTTTTAAGGCTATGATACAAGTCATACAAGTCTGTTCAAGTCCATATATATAGATTGCATATGCCATTTTCTTTCAAAGCAAGAATCAAAATCAATATTACGATATATGTCAATATCAATTCAAATAACATATACACAATCAAACACAAGCACATATACACAATATTTCCATTCAAGGTAGTGAGTAATCTCACTCAAAACCAAGCAGACAAGAAAGTCCAAGCAACTAAGTCCAACCTCCACCTTACAAACACATTGATTCCTTCCTCTTCTTAGATTTCCTAGGCCCAAATACCCATGAAATTACTCACGGCCTAGGGTATTGGGGGGATATTTTGCTCCTTTCTTCAAGAAGATACTAGAAGGTGTTCTAATGTTGTCCTAAGGCTTGTGGACAAGTTTGAAGAGATTTAAAGATGTTTTGAAATTATTTTCATTAGGAAATTTGTGAAGAGGAAGACATGAAAGTATGATAACTTTTTGTGTAAAAATTGTCAAATGAATTCAAGGGATGTGCCCCTCCTTTTATAGGGTTAGAATAGTGTTCCTTAATCTTTCCCATACCCTTTCAACCATGTCATGGAAGGCTTACCCCTCCATATGTCCATCACTTCTCCTTTGCACCTCTTACCATTAGATAATTACCTTAATACCCTTTAGAAATAAATATCTCTTGTGCACTTGGAAACTTCTAAAACTTTCCATTTTCATTATGAATCAAAGTGTGTTAATTAGTCCTTAATGTGTTCATTTGTTCATTAGCTTAGTTCAAAAGAGTCCGAATAACTTATATCGATTAAAAAGATGTTTATCGACAAATCAGTTTTCGGTTACAATATCGATATTTCTTCGAATTATTTATGTTTGGAAAAAAACTACAAAAACAAGTTTACCGTCATTAGCTATTTTTTAAAAGGGGGTTAAAAAGTTTATTAAATCAATTTAATAACATTTAATCCATGATTCTTAAATAAATCAGATATTTAAATACAAAGTGTCCAAAATTTCAGATCTTTACTTAAACGAAAGTAGTTGAGTATGATCTCAACATGAGTAGTATTAAAAAAGTAGTGCAAAGTCAGTGTGGGAGCATCAGACAAATTCTTGATTGGGCATCCAATAAAGCCAACATGGAGTTGAGCAACAGTGTAAAGAGCTATGATAAGAGAAATGTAAAGATCTGACCTTTCGACCCTCGAATTTCAATATTAATACATCCACGGTATTTATGTGCCGATCACTCAAGTACTAGAGAAACAGATTGTTACGATAAAGTAAAAAAGAAAGAAAGAAAGAACACAATGTCATAATCTCATAAGCGAAACAATAATATACAATATCCAAAAAAAGGTACAAAGGGTTGCTCCACAGTAAATTGTAATTTTAGAGTTACAAAATCTAAGTACTATCATCAGCCCGGACAGTTATAACTACATGTCCTTACAATGCTGGTACATAGATAATAATAGTGCAAAGGAAATATAAATAAATAGATAAATTGAAGCTTCCAGCTCGTCTCCCAGCGCTCTGAAGCGTCCAAAGTCAAACCCACTTTACTCACCTACTCGAAAGAGTACGCAAGGAATTTAGGGTAAACAAAAACAACATATCAAACATAAGTCTGGTATGAGAAACTCATGATACATGCATCCATATAATATTATCTTTTAGATCGTACGAATCACCGTAACATTTTACCTCTCAAAAGAAATCAAACTACCTAATAAGTACATAAGGGATATAGTAGAAAGTATCTAGGGTGTAGACCATAAATCAGAAAATACCAATGTTGCTTGTAGCTCACAACACAACAATATTGGAAGTACATTTAAAACCGCTATGGTTCGCATATGGGTTTACTATGAAGGTCACCTTAGTAAATTGAAGCCAACCCCTATGACCAGGACCGAAAACCACCTTTTGAGCATTATATATTTCTTGATAAAATATACCATAAGGTAAACACAACTGACCTATGCACGAACATGTGATGCCAAGTATCATCAATTCCCACTAGCAATATCGATAAGCATCTCTAGATATAGAGTTGATATACCTCTTTTGGATAGCTAAACCCCAGGTTATGTAGCCTATTTTGTATTTAGTCTTTTCCAAAGGTGAAGTCACGTTCAACATCTCTCACATGAGTCTTCATTACTCAAACCTATATGAATCTCTCCATGGTTTATAGCATAAGCCATCCGACGAATGCTAATGTTGACATATCCCATGGACTTAACCTTAGGATAAACAGTTCCACTCTATAACATTAGTCTGAAATATTAACGCCGATCTCTCCATTGGACTTAACCTTAGGATAGACAGTTCAACTCTATAACATTTCACTTCACAACAGCCTCTACTTAGACGATCGTAGACTCTTCAAAATTAAATTAATGAATTTGTGGTTAACTCAATTTTGGTTCTTTTAGAAGTAAGAGAACTATATATAATGGAGTCCTCCTCGAGGGATCTCATATATATACAATTCTTCAAGCTAAAGACGTTTCACACCAATGGGTCCTCCCTAGAAGATCTCAAACCATATGAAACCATGAACCTTTTAGTTACTTTCTAGGTTATTTGGCCAAGTTTGATAGTCGACTAATAACCTATCTAGTTCTAAAAATGATAGTTTATGGAAATCATGTTTTGTATACTTATCATGTTTCCGAACTTTTTAACTTACTCTATCCCTCAGTGAAGGTTGAAGCCAGTAGATTAGAACATTATTGCTTCTAAACCCTACTCGAACATCAATATTAACTCCAACCGATAGGAAAGCCTACTTCTTCGGCTTTTAGTGCTGTATAGTTTTAATTACTTTCCATAAACAAGCAAACAAACAAAGCACGGTTAAGCCTTTTGGAAATGAAATACACATACACACACTCTAGTTTATTTATAAGCTAAGGTATTTAATAAGATGTTAAACACAATTTACAAGATATTTATAAGTTAAGATATTTAAAACTTTAATAAAATATTTAACTAATTTTCCAAAAACTACACACACACTTAAAATGTACTTTAAAATACTTATGATTATGGTTTAAACATTTATTTAAAATATTACTTAAAATAATTATTTTATAATTTATTTAAAAACCTTAAAATGCATGTTTTCTTTTATTTAAAGTAAACCTTCTCCTTTAATAACTCACAATTAATTATTGAAAATATATAAAAATTCTGAACCACTTTTAAAATACTCTAATCTATATTAGGATAGACTTGTAAAAAGATTGAAGAAAAATGCTTAAACTAAAATTCATTTGAAAACAATTAAAGTTCAAAACAAAAACTATAGCATTTTCAAAATGCATGTTGTAAGAAGGGCCCAGAGCTACTATAGCAGCATGATAATGTTGTCGTCACGTGTTGTAACAAACTATGAACTGGGCATTGCATAGGAAAGTTTTTCCATTTTTTGATACAATAACGATCTTTTTAACATTTGATTATTTCGGAGTAAACAACATTCTTAACAAAATATTATAGAAATTGCCAAACACTAGGCATTTCTAAGTGCATCTACAATGAGTATACACTATAGGATCCAATCCATATTCAAGTCCAATTCAATCACTGTTTAACCAAACCTATGTTCATCATCTCATGGCTGTGCAGCAAGTTATAGAAAGTAATACTAGTCCTCATACATCGTTTTACATATGTCATTTTCTTTCCAAAGAAAGAATCACAAAATATTAGCAATAAATAGTCAAGCACCATACTATAGTTTAAAAATGCTTATATAGACTTCATATACATTCAAATAGTGAATGGTGATTTTTCTCATGCTTCAACAAGTAAGCAACCAAGCACAAGCATCGACCTAGCTTACACTTCCTACCTCAACCATGCAAGCTCCCAAAACTCCTCATACCTTCACCTCTGCTCACGACCTAGGCTATAAAAGCCTAAAAAAGCTCATGGCCTTGATGTGTGTGGGCTTATACGCTCTAATTCTTCTAGCTTCAAGTTGATGATAGTTGTTGCTATGTTGTTTAAGGCTTGTAGCAAGAGTTTAATAAGGTTAGGGGTCGAGTTGCTTTGAGTTTTAAAAAGTTAAAATAGAAGAGATAAGAGAATGGAAAACGATGAGCTTTCGTTTTGTGCTTAAAAATGTAAAAAGGATTTGTGTACCCCTTTATGCGCTTATACAGAAGTATTCAAGAGGTCACCTGTAACAACCCCCTACTTGGAGGCCCAAAACCAATGGCTAGGGATGCTGCAGTCATCCATATTTATTAATCCTCGACGACCAAGTACGGTGGTGTTAGATACATTGATAGGTAGATTACATGAATATGGAAAAAAATTAACAAATTAAAAGCACATTTCCACATTCCATTCAAAACATTTCATATTCATTATATAATCCCACAGACATTAACCATGTTCAGAAAAATATCATTACTACACATACGCCAAGAGGGACATATGAAGATGCCCCCTTGGTTGATCAAAGTATATAATGTGGGTAATAAGTCTGCCTTCACATCCAAAATACACATTGGAAAACGATAACTCTAAATAACTAACTGCCTCCTGCATGCCTTCAGAAGCTTTATTCGTCTAATAATAGAACCTGGAAACCCTAAACCTAAAACTACTAAAAATCAATTAAGTACCCTAGAGTTTAAGGGGAAAACAAAAACTTCAAGTTAGACATAAATCCTGGTATGAATAACAATCTAACATCTCAATCCATTTAGATATCTAGTGAGACCATACCTGTAACAACCCGGGGTTTTGCTGTTAATTTATAATCATAATTAAACGATTATTGAGCTAGCTAATCGCTAATTGAAGTTTTCAATCGAGTGATAATCCTTTTGTAATTCGTCTAAAAATGGGTTAAGTGTCGTTGGGCTTTAAATATTGAATATTGGCCAATGGGTTTTAGTCCGTGTTATCTCGTGTATTACCCGCTTCCCCCCTTTTCCCTTTTCATTCGTAACCCTAATCTAAAAACATACGAAGAAAATAAAATAAAAATGGCGGCCTCGTCTTCTTTCTGAAATTAGGGCTTTCCCGTGCTCGTTCGTTCCTCAAATTGGGGGTTTGAGGAATAAGAGTGTCGGCGTTTGTCGATCGTTCGTCTCTCGAGATGCTTCAATTCCTTCCACGGCTTCAACTTGAATGGCTTGAGCGATTGATGACTTCGTCTCCTTGCTTGGCTCTCGGCTGCTTCGATTATGACAAAGGTGAGCGAGTCGACTCTCACTCACATCTAATTCAAAGTACTGCTTATATATATTTGAGTAATTTGATTTACTCACATCTAATTCAGCTTAGTAATATGCTTTGCGTTTGACTTGGTTTCGTTGTTGATAATTTCTCTGATTTCGTTGTTGATGATTTCTCTGATTTTATCAAAGTCGTGTATTTTAGTGTTACTTGGTTAACTTGGTTTAAAATACTCAGCTTTGAATTCTGATGCTTTGACTTCGCTGTGACGATCTCTTCCTGATCACTTGACTTTGTTTATGTGATTCCATGATTTTGGTTATTTTTGTATCATACTTGACTTTGAGATAAAAGATGACTTCGTATTCTCTGACATTGTTCAAACTGCTACTTGATTTTTGTTCGAACTTGGCACTGGTTCACTTTGTAATTCCGGCTTGTCTTGTTTTCACTTGAACTTTGGTGAACTGTGCATATATAATAAGTTTTTGTATGATACTAGTCTGGGTTGTTGTACACTTGGTTACATTCTTGGTTGAACCGGTCAATTATTGGTCTCTGACCTGATGTGTAGTATGAGCTACTAGATTGCATTTCATGTGCTTACTTTGATCATGTTACATTTCTGCTTGAGTCTGGATTTACATATTATGTCACTGTCTCTGGCATTTTTTTGTACTACCTGGTCTGAATTAACATATTGCTGTGATTGAGCTCGGGTCGTCTGCATTTGTTTGTGCATTTGTGGTTAGTATGTTTTGTATTTGGTATCTTCACTGTGTTGCATTCATGTTGGGTTAGTTGTGCACTTGCTTGAGTTTCACTGATCTGTGGCATTTGTTTGTTCATTTGGTTTTGTTTACTAGTCCAGTTTCATTTGGACTTTGTTGTTTCACTAACTCACCTGAAGTTGAGTTGAGTTGTACTACGGCTTTTGGATCGTGAGTATGATAGTTGCACTATCCAGTTTATAGTGCATACATTCACTGATGTTGTCCCTTCACTCTTATACATCATGTAGTTCATTTGTGTTGGGCATTGAGGTGGACTAAGCTGCATCTGCAGTGTGGTTTCATCGAGTTTGATCATTCATTACAACTGTCTTGACCATTTGAGACAGTTTGCATACCTGTTTCATGTAGTATTTGGGTTCATTAACCACTTATGCACATGCTTCTTTAGTTTTGTTGTATCTGGACTTAATTCATTTGTAATTCTACCATTGCTGCATTTTGGTTTATGGCTTGTCTGGTTTAATGTGTCATGTACTGATGCACTTGAACCTGATTTGAGATTAATTGTATTCATCCCTTACCTGTTGCATTTGTAGTGTTTTGACATTCATGTCTGCACTCCTTCTTTTGATAGTTGCTTGTGAGTTGCATCTACATATTTTCATTTTTGCACTGCTATGTATTGGCTTGGTTTCAGGGTGGTCCACTATACCACTGTTGTCATTTTTTCTTGACATTTTGGAACTTGAACTGTTACATCCATGGATGACTGCAGTTTCATTTTGTATGCAGTCCTGCCCTTGTTGGTTTGCATTTCATTGATGCAATTGGATTTGTTTTTCTAATTCCACTTGAGTTGAATCCGGTATTCGAATTTGACCTTGTGTTCGTTGTGAATTTTTGTTGTGTACATATGTGCACATTGTCCATGTCTGTCGACTTTGACCATTGAGGCCGTGACATTGATATTTGAACCTTCTAGATTTTGGTTCGTTGATCTTTTGTGTACATCATCACTGTAGTGGCAAGGCAGTGCATGCAAGCGTGTACTGCAGCCACACGATATTGCTTTTATTGTTATTCTCATTGCTTTTGATTTGTTGATCTTTTGCGAATTACATATGTTTTAGTGGCGAGGCAGTACACGCGTGCGTGTACTGCAGCCCTACCTGTGTTGACCTTTTAATTGATGTTTCAATCGTTTGAATTATTTCATGTGTCCAATTCAATAATTTGAATTTTTTGATTTGTTGTTTAACACCGTTATGTGTTATATTTACCGTTATCCGATTTCTCTATTAAAGGATCGAATAGACGAGAATTATTATGACTGTCGTCTAATTGTTATTTAATTATTATTACTTCCGTGCATTAATAACTGAGTTTGAATTAGACTGACCCGTGTATTATTTTCTTTTGAATTTAATACTTGGGTCAGACCGAGTTATTACAGATTGTAGATATCTTGCTTTGGGTTGCTGCTAGAGCTATGAAGTTTCTTTATATCATTTGGAGTAGATGTTGTCATGGAATAGGATGTTGTATATTCATGTATATTATTTCCGATAATGTACTTGTAATGACCCGCCATCCGACTCCACAGAACGACGCATCATTAATAAGAAAGAAAGGGATAGAAAAGATAAAAGAAAGAGAAGAAGAAAGAAACAACACATCAGAATTTAAACAGCGGAACGAATAAATTATATTAATAACATACATATTACATAGTATACAACACTAATCAGAGTTACACAGAATTTACATCACATACTAGGCAGTTATAAACACCTGTCTAGTTATACAACTCAATACATCACAACAAAGAGATACAACACAGAGTACACACAACAGAACTATATATTTAACGCAGAAGCCTCCTGCTCCATTGCTCCTTCACAATTCGTCAAAGCTAACCTGAATCCCTTGGCTACTCGTAAAAATTTGAATACCTAAGATTTTAAGAAAACAAAGATAAACTCCGGGTCAGACATGGGTCTGGTGTGAGTAACAGGTTAAAGTTGCTTAATTTTGAAAATCCTTTTGAAAAGAAAAGGTATCACGTAAGACTTCCCACACATAAACATGGAAAAGTTTTTACCTTACGCTAAGCAAAAAATTTGATAGGAAATCCAGTGATATTATAATAACGTCTAGGGTTTTCAAGTAAAACACAGAAATAGCTGGAATGTTTACATCTCACGTTCCAACATAGTTGGGCACAACTAATACGTATGACACTTATTGGATTTTGGATTCCATCAATGGCTGGGCTACTGGGGTACCGCCCATCACAGTACGTGGCCTAGAACAATGTATCGAGGAGTACGCCCGCTCCCCTGCAACACAAGACCGGAACCATCCCTTATTGGACAGTCCCGAACAAGATAACCCCGCAGTTGGCGTACGTTCCAACCGCCCACACAGCCGAAATAAAAGGGACCTCTAGACAGGGGAAAATCTTGCTCTCCAGTGGGAGCTACCCAAGAAGCCTTGCTGCACCTCCCCTGTTTTAGCCATTCCCGGTTGATGAGGCTTTAGGCTACGATAACCTTTATAGGACATATCACTTAGAATGCTCATCGTCCACCTGACGATGTTCTGAAAGCATTCAATCCATACAAGTTCGTTTCGGGTTCGACGAAACCGAAGGCATTATCTCATTACACTCATTTTGGAATCACCTTCAGAGTTAACGAAGATAACCCTTGCACTCTAAATCACCATCTCAAACCTATAAGTACTATTCCGTCAAACTCATTATGGAATCACCCACAGAGTTATACTGATGTATAGTTCTTACACCTCGAGTCTTCTCTCTTCACAAGAGATTCACGACCTATCGTTAATTTGGATCGATGTGGTTTTCGGATATCCAAATATGGAAACCCGATCCCGTCTCATCGAAATCCAAAGCGTGTCTTTTAAGGCCAAGTTGTTTTAAAGGTTTAAAACAATTCAATTATCTATATACACACAGATAGATAAATCATAGATTCACAATAGATAATCAACATTATCATCACAACAGATAATCCATATTATCATTATCAAAAGATAATCCAAATCATTATCACAATGCAACAATGCATCCATATCACTCAATATTATTTATCTCATATCTGAGATTCAAACCAATCAAGGCAAACAATATCATCCATCCATATAAGCAATGATTTACGATACCAAATATAATTAATTTAAAATGAATTAAATTAATTACATTATTCAAATTAATTTAAAGTGAATTAAATTAATTACTTTATCAATATAAATCTTGCTCATTACCATTAATTAATTAGAAATTAATTAATTAATCATCTTTCAATTAATCACCTTAATTAATCACATTTGGTTAATTATTCCTCAATTACATTTAAGTAATTTTACAAATCAATTATACTTAACCAAATACAGTAATTAACCTTTAATTACTATAATTAATTATATTAATCCTTAATTAATTACATTAATTAATTTCATTAATAACTTATTATTGATTAATTTATCTTAATTAATCAATCTTAATTACATCATTAATTATATTAATTAATGATCTCTAGTTACATTTAAATTAATTACTTTGCTTAAATTAATTACATTAAGTAATTAATCTTAATTTAAACCATAATTGTTAATCACCCTTGATTAACTCCATTTAGTGATTAACTACCCTTAATTACTTCACCAAAATAAATTAATAACTCCTTAATTAGTTATCTCAAGTTAATCCCTTGATTAATTCACAAAGTAATTATACATAAATTATCATATCACCTTTAAATTAATTACATACAATAATTACCCATTAATTACTTCTCTAAGTAATTTCTCTTTATTAAATTACATTAAGTAATCATACTTCACAAATCATCAAATGATTATTCTAATTTAGTTAAACTGAATTAATTAACTTAATCAAATCATATTAAACTAAATAATTACAATTAGTAATTAATTTCCTTAATTACTTCCATAAGTAATTATACTTAATAATTTACACAAATGATTATCTTTAAATTAATTAATCGAATTAATTATTAAAATTAATCACATTAATTAATTAATTAATCCTTAGTTAATGACCTTCATTAACTATTAACAATTTATTAATTACTTATCTGAAATAATTAACTTATTTTAAATCATTGTTAATTTCAAATTAATTAATCATTAGTAACTCGTTAATTAATCCCTAATTAATTAAATAATTAAGTGTAAATTAAAACTTAATTAAATCCATTATTACTTGATTGATTAATTATTAATCATTAATAAAAATCAAATCTTATTTAATTAATAATTCATAAATTACAAGTTAATTAATCTAAGAATAATTAATCTTAAACTTTTAAGATTAAACCCTTAATTACTTTAAGTAATTATCCATTTCATTAATTGCTTAAGTAAATTAATTATTCATTTAATTACTCTAATAATTAAATGAAATACAAATCATTAAATTAAAATTTAACTTTAACAAGTTTTAAAATCAATTTTAAACCTTAAATGATAAACAATACTTTTCTTATAAATGAGATTTTACAAAAGTTAAAACAAATTTCTTTTTAAATTCAAACATTTTCCTTATCATTCAAATTTGTTAAAATACATAAATTTATAACTTGAATTTTATTTTAAACCAAAGTTTCAATTTCAGATTTGAATCAGTTTAAACTTTGCTTAAAACATGTCTTTATATTTAATTCCCAATTTAAATTCAAATTTCTTTAAAAACATTTTAAACAATAAACCCCTTTAAAGTATTTAAACAAAATTTGAATGTTTAAAAACTTAGTCTTTTCCATCTTAATATTCAAATTAAACTTGAATCTATAGTTTAAAATTAGAATTTAAACATATTTTAAATCTTTACTTAATATTTAAAATTCAGTTTAAAATTAGAAAACACAACATGTTTTTTTTAACCTGAACAAATACTAACTCAAGCAACAATTAATTATTCGAGCCAATCCTAATCTAGCTCGAACAACACTAAAATAAACCCGAGTAACTCGAGTAACCTTCCTATCTTGAATTCATTTAAACTAAAACTGTCAGGATATACAAACCCTGAATCAACTAAACCCCCGAGCCCAATCAGTAGTGACTTCGAGTTCGATACCCCCTTGCTTCGAGCAAAAATATGAATTAACCCGTACATCACTATACCCTTCTTCACCAAAATCAACGGCATAAACCCATTCCCTCCGTGCACATGCACCACCGCTACCGCCACCTCCGCCATCTCGTGACCACTCGCGCACGTCGACGGTCATCATCCAACGCCAATTCGACCTTCAATCCAATTGCATAGGCTACCAATCAAAATCGAGCTTCGAGCCTCAAACTGGAACATAGTTGAAACGGGGAATCACCAAAAAGCTCTCGCCACCGATCACCAGAGTGGCTTCATCTCCGGCCACGACCTCATCCAAACTCCATCTCTCCATTTCCCAAATCTGGAAAAGCTCGGTCAACTGAAGAAGTTGCGGTGATCAATAATTTCGAGCAACAGAAAACTAGGGCTAAAATTTCCAATCCTTAATTACTATTACCACAGTGCTTTGATTCACTTCTCACCATTTTTCCATGATTCTACCATCACCATTCTGTCACCAGAGACAATGCTGGCCATCCCGATCACTCAGATTAACAGATCCAACTTAAAACAGAATTTCTGGTTAAACCAGAAATGCCAAATTCTTTTCAAACTAAAAATTTAAGTTTTAGTTTTAAAATTCATATCTTTGATAATGTAGCATGTTTATATTCTTAAATTAAAGAATCTGGATGGTCAAATTCTTATTTTCAAAAAATTGTTCTGTTGTAGTTTGCATTCTCCAGATACATTACAGGTTTATTTTCTTCAAACAAATTTTAGTTTACATATTAAATAAAATTTTAAACTTTAACTTATATTACTCAACCATATATTGTTTTTAAAATTTTGAACCTTAACAAAAAATTAAATTTTGAGTTTCATGATTTTTGAACATAACTAGAACCTGTAATCTAGAACAGGCAAAAATAAATCAACAGCAAGTATGAATTTAGGAACCCATACATATAAACAGAGAATTCTACCACATTCATTCACAATTCATGACCATATCAGAAACAATCAAGCAACTATATTAACTTAAATTAGTTTAAAGTAAAATGTTACTCACCTTAATTTTTGAGCAGAGCATTTATTTCTGGAAATGCTTTCCCTGATGCATACTTCCAGATCTCATCAGTATGCATGCTTTTAAAAAAAACTTCAAGTTGCTTCTTCTTTTTATGTAAACATTAAATCCTGTTTTAGTTGCAATGCCACCTGATTTACATGCATACTTCCAGATAAGAAAAATGCAGGATTTTGGATGTAACTGCTATTGCATGCAGGTCTTGAAAGTGAGCTTTGCAGTCTTTTGAATATTGCAAATTGATTTCAGGTTGATGTTGTTTCAAAACAGAAAAGGAGGGGGACTGCAGGTCTTTTGGATGATGTTGCAATTTTGCTTTTCAGGTTAATGTATTTGAAGGGCTATAGGTTTTAAATTGCAGGATTGATTTCTGAGGGGAATTACAAATTTTGTAGAATTTGTTTGAACAGGATCCTGTTTTGATTTCAGATTTATGAATATGATTCAGAAGGTTTTGGTTTTAGAGGAATCATTGGTTTTTGAGGGAAATATTGTTTCAGATTTATTTTGAGGGGAACTTACAGATTATATTTGAACAGAAATTCTCTGATTTGAATGGAGATTGTAGATTTTTCTTGTTTTGAATTGAAGGAGTTGATTTCAGATTTCATAACTGAAGATTTTCTTAAGTTTGAAAAAGAAAAATGAGATAAGAAGAAATGTATTAATATAAGTAGATTTTTAATTTTATCACAATAAAAGATAAAAGAAAATCTAAATAGGACACTTGTTTTAATTTTAAACATTTGTCACTTTGCTTATTTTAATGGCTTACACATGTAAATTAAATGTCTTAAGAGACTTACACATGTAATCTAAGTATTTTATTTTTATTTTAAATTGTTTACAAAAGCCTCTAAACCTAAATTTATTATTCTTATGTATATACAAATGAATTTATCTCTTTTTAAATTTATTAAAGATAATTGAAACAAAACAATTTATAACTAAAAGCTTATTCAAATATTTTTATGTATTTACTCTTTTAAATTTTCAAACATTAAATTCAAGTTTAAATTAATTATAAAACTCCAATTTAAAAATCAAGTTATATATATATGCATATATAACTCTTATTAAAATAAAAAATAAAAAATCCTATTTCTATAAAAATCCATTTATGTTTATAATAACTAAGTATTATAATTATTATCTGAAAATAACAAATTAAACCATTTTAAATAATTTATAAAAGAGATTATAAATTACTTCTATTACTTAATAAATTAAAATCATTTATAAATTGTATTTTAAATTCTTATATATAAATTCAAGCAATAATTTAAAAAGAAAATACAACTAAGCTTTTAATGTTAATCTGATTTAAATTCATATTTAAGTTAATTAAAAATATAAATTTAAACAAATAAGATTTATCATAAGTATAAACCATATAGTTATTTATTAAAATATTTTGAAAAGCTAAATGTTAAATTTTAAATCAAATTTCCAATTTATCAAATTAAATTAAAATTAGAAGTTGATTCATTTACTAAGTTCCAAATCAAAGCTTATTAATTTACAATATATACAATTATATATATTATAAACAGAAAACAATTTATTAGCTTTAAAAAGATACAATCTTCTAATTTAAATATTTAATAAAAGAAGATTATTAAGTCAATTCAAATTTTATTATTAAAAGTATCAAATCAAATTAAATTTATAACACAGATTATTAAATTTATATTGCCCAATTTCCGGGATATCACAGTACTTGTATATGTAACTTCCAGAGTCGACAGTTGTAGTTGTATCATATGTATTGTATCACATGTATATCAACTGACTTCAGTTATATATATATATATATATATATATATATATATATATATATATGAGACTTTTTATTATCTGTATTCCGCATTTGACTTATCTGTGTTATTATTATATATATTGTCCTAAACTATTATGAACCATCGTAGTTCGTTTTATACTGGAATTGGGTATGTCGAAGGGAGTAAATAAATAAGAGATGAAAAATAAAAATATATACCACTCCTATCGAAATAACCAATACTAGTGTAAGGCCTAAGTGCGGATGGCCGCTCCTATCCAGCCTTATTCTTTGTGATAACAGACAGTATTTTCATTAATACTCTTTGTTATTGTGAGCAAAGAAGTGGGGCGTCACAGTTGGTATCAGAGCTTGTGGTTTATGGACATAATATAAAACATAACTTAGATGGAACATGTGTTACAACTATTTGTCGTTGTTTTATTGTGTTTTGAGTCAAAACTAAAGTTTTGAAATTAGGATGAAAATTTTAAATTTCCTTATTTAAAAATAAAAGTGAAGTTTTTTTTGTTGATTGATTGATTGTATTATGTTTATTAGAATGCGCAGCGGAAACAGTGAGACTGTCTTCGCTGAGTACAGCTGATATCCTTTTTGATTTAAAAATCAAAATATGAAATTTAAGTAAATTTCATTTGTTGTTTACATAACTATGTTTATTTTGTTTTCTTTGAAAATTTCGAATCCGATTTGAGGATTCGAAGTGATTGCAGTTATGTAAATTTGTTGAGATTTTTGTTGTTTTGAATTATCTTCATTGAAGATATATTCGACTGATTTATTTGTTCATTTTGTAGTATACGTGAAAATTTAAGTTGCACATTACTACATTATTTTTACGTTGAACCAATGTTTGGTTCTAAACGTATTTTGTTGCCGTTATTTTTTTATAACTGGATTTTTACATCGATGCTAAATTTTCGAAGCACGGTGTTTTGTTGACATTTTGATGAATGAAAATTCTCTGGTGTTATATTTTGATGCAAATTATTTTGATGAGGTTTTGACATTTAAAAATTACTTTCGCTTTGACTTCAGTATCCGTCATATTTTAAAGTGGATTTTCAAGCGGTTATCCCGCAATGCTAAATTTGAGATTCGTTTCTACGGTGTTTTGAGAAGTACAATTTTCTTAACGAAATTGTCATTAATGCTGCTGTTTTTTTTCACGGATTTGCAGATCGTTTTAAAAATAAAATTGTTTTCTAAATTTTTTATAGTTTACGCTTTCAAAAGAATGAGGAAGCGATTTAAACGATTCAGCAAAATCGAGGACTATGAACCCTTTCTTTTACTGATTCGCTTAATTCCGGACTTGTTCGGTTGAGAATGTAAATTATTGCTTTTATAAAGTAAATGAAATTGTTTTCAGAAGTTTTGCAATTTGTGTTGGGTGAATTCTCACCCAGAAGATCTCGAGACCAAGGAATCACAGTTTCACCGGGGCTCACAACCCCCACTACGTTCGACAAACACAAGGCTCAATGCAAGCATAGAAGTTCGTCCGGCATTCGCAATATACAAGCACATTCGGCATTCCCATTCGGCCACCGGACCAAACCCATCTCCATCAAGGCCGAACCAAATCCATTCCCATCAAGGCCGAACCAATCATACTACCGATCCAAACACCCCCCACTACTACCGGACGAGGCCATTGCCGGTCCAAAGCCCACACCATCTAACGCCGAACCACACTCACTACCGGACCACACCTACCACCGGTCCACACCTACCACCGGTCCATACCTCGTCACCGAATGAATCCTCGCCGAACCAGAACGCTACCAGGCCAGATTGCTTCAGCCCGGGCCGACCAGCAGCTATATACATCCAAGACCCCTGCCCCCTACCTCACTCTATAAATAGAGGGGCAGGGGTACAACAATGGCAGACAAGTTTGAGAGCTCAAGCACGGAAGGAACTTTCAAACTACTTTCATATACTTGTACACAAAGCATTGTACTTGTAATCTGAAACAAAGAAGATAATAACATATAAAGTGGACGTAGGCACGTTCTGGCCGAACCACTATAAATCTGTGTGTCTTTTACATTTCAGCCCCTGCTTTTTTCATATTTACATAACTCATTAAATCATTAAGAATCACATAAAACCAATTAAATCTCACGACTTGGAGGTGTTTGCCCACTTTTCGCGCAAACATTTTTGGTGCTTTCACTGAGAACTTCGAACTCGAAGCTTCAGCTTCCCTCATTCAACCTTCTTTCCCAATAGCACCCTTCATTGCCTAGGAAACATGACTTCCAGGCCAAGAAAAGACGCCAATAAGGGAAAGAACGCTGCAACTAGCAGCACTCCAAATCTAGTGGATCCAGATCAAGAGAACCATCCCACTACAGCAGCAATGCCACATGAAGATCAGGCAATTCCAACAGCCCCTGCCGCGGAACAACCGACAGTAATCACTAGAGCAGACCTAGACAGAGTTGTGGTGGAAGTGACTAACCGCTTCGCATCCCAACAAGAAGCTTTGGTGAACCAACTCATGTCACGCTTGAGAGATGTCGAAGAATCCAACCGCAACACTGAATCATGGGATGAATCTCAATCTGAAGGATCTCGGAGACAACAAAGGTCTTCCCTCTTCGAGGAAGCCATCAACAGGAACAATAATGATAGGGCCGCGCCCGGACTCAGCCCGAACTCCGACTCGATGAAGCGCTTGGAACCGAACCCAGTGGGGGAGGCGCCAGGCGAGGGTCGGATGTAGCTGAGCCAGTCATGCCACCTAATCATAGAAACCCCGCTGAACGGAGCCGAGCTAGAACCCAGCCCGAAGTTGACCCCATGGAAATGCTCGGAACAGAACCCCGTAGGGGAAGATCAAGGCAGGGGGCAACTGTAGCTGGTCCTAGCATGCATCCGAGCAGCCAGAGGCAACCACTGGATAACGTCAGAAGTGATAGACTATACCATCCCTACAGGTCATCTGGACGAGATCGATCCCGCAGGGAAGAACCAAGTTCATTTCTATCCGCTCCAAATTCTGATGAAAGAATGGCACGACTATTCAGAGAATGCGTCCAACGGGAGCAAAGGGACCGAGGAATAGGCGCTAGGGTCACCAGCCCCTTTACCCACAATATCGAAACTGCCATCACCCCCCGGGAATGGAAAATGCCAACCATGGAACCTTACAAGGGAACTTCCGACCCCATCGTACACTTACAAAGATACACCCAGCATATGCTCATGAGCGGAGAACAGAAGGGGTGCTGTGTAAATGCTTTCTGCTATTCCTAGCAGATCTAGCTACCTCCTGGTTCTGCCATCTACCCCAAGGATCTATCAGCTCATGGGAGATGTTGAAAGAAAGGTTCATTAGCCAGTTCCGCATCCATGTAGAACAACCCAAGGATGCTTATTCTCTATCCAATGTCAAACAGAAATCCGGAGAGACACTGCAACAATATCTAACTCGGTTCAACGCCGCAGCGGCCGCAGTCCAAGATGCCGATGAGAAACTCACCCTAATGGCCCTCTGTAGCGGTGTACACCCAGATACCAAGTTCGCAAGAAGACTAACTAAGGAAAAACCAGCTACTTTACCTGATTTCTTCCATGAAGCTGGAAAGTATATGAGACTTGAAGACGCCGCCACTGAGAGGCAGTCAGGGCAACAAGGTAAGACAACTTCGGACAAGGTTCCCGCTGCAGCCAAGGACACTCGAAGAAATGAATCTAGAGACAATGCTGGGGGCAGGAAGGTTGATAAACGCCAATATCGACTAGGACCGAGATTTGGCTCCTACACTCCTTTGAATGAAACAATCGAAAACATCTTTCTAGCCACTCAGGGCGAACTCGGATACAAGCGCCCCCCGCACAAGAAAGAATCTGATAACGCACTCAAGTCTGGAAAGTTCTGCCGCTTCCACGAATCCCACGGACATGACACCAATGAATGCCACCATCTCCGGGACTTGATCGAAGAACACATCAGAAGAAGAAGGATGGAACGCTATGTGAAAGGTCAGAACAGGACTCCAACTCCTGCCAATGAGAACTCAAAGCGACCCGTCCCAGAAGTAGGCGGAGGGAATCGCAACACCAGTGGCTCTAGTGAAGAGAAGATAGTGGTCCATACCATCTCGGGAGGACCACACATCGCCGACAGAAGCTGGGCAGAGATGGAAAGATACGGCAAGTCACTTAGAAATGCTGAAGGCTATGTTAACTCCATTAAGGAAGAACACCACCCGAAACGGAAAGAGAGTGACGACATCGTATTCAGTAGGCGTGATTTAGAAGGAAGACAGTATCCGCATATGGATCCCATGGTCATCTCTGCCTGGTTCGGTCCAGCTAAAGTTTTCCGAATTCTAATAGACACAAAAAGCTCCGTAAATATCCTATTCAAGCATGCTTTCAACAAAATGAAGCTGTCAATGAAGGATGTGTCTCCCTGCAACAAACCCCTGCACGGTTTCACTGGAGATGCGAAAATGCCACTCGGGCAACATGACCTCTTCGTCGAAATAGGAAGTCATCCTCGCTCCGTTGTGCGAAAACAAACGTTCGTACTAATAGAAAACCACTCGGCCTACAACGCCTTCTTGGGAAGACCAGCCTTGTCTGACTTCCAAATTGTCCTAGCCCCGTGGTGCCTAAAGATGAAATTCCCAACAGATAACGGAATAGGAGAAGTTGAAGGAGATCAAGACGCCGCTCGAGATTGCTATGTAACTGAACTTCGTAATAACCGTAGAAAGGATAAAGGAAAAGATGCAGAGACTACTCTCTGCATGAAAATCTTGGAAGCATAGCAACTAACGAAAGCCCCTTCTCTTCGATACACCAGCGATCCTTTCAATGAACTAGACCCCAGGGATAAGGAGGAGGAGGCTACCGCTGAGCCTGCGGAGGCCATGGAATTCGTATCTGTAGACAAACATGATTCAAGTAGACTATTAAAAATAGGATCTCAGCTAAAAACAGAATTGAAGGATCAACTCATTGACTTCCTCCGCCACAACTTAGATGTATTTGCGTGGACACATGTCGATATGACAGGAATCTCCCCAGACATAGCATGCCACATGCTGAACGTCGATCCCACCAAGGTACCGATAAAGCAGAAAAAGAAAAGCATGGGAGCAGAACGATCAGCAGCCCTCGATGAGGAAGTAAAGAACCTACTTGCTAATGACTTCATACGAGAAGCCATCTACCCAGAATGGATCGCTAACCCAGTACTAGTAAAGAAAGCTAATGGGAAGTGGCGAACATGCATTGATTTCTCCAACTTAAATGACGCTTGCCCGAAAGACTGCTTCCCGCTCCCCCGAATCGATCAGCTTGTGGACAGCACTGCCGGGCACGAACTTTTATCTTTTATGGATGCATACTCCGGATACAACCAGATTCCCATGCATGCTCCCGATCAAGACCACACTAGCTTTATCACTGACCGGGGATTATATTATTACAAAGTCATGCCTTTTGGACTCAAAAATGCCGGAGCTACATACCAGCGCCTCGTCAACAAGATGTTCACGGAATTAATAGGACGAACTATCGAAGTATATGTGGATGACATGTTGGTAAAGTCCAGAAGAGCCGACGATCATGTAAGCCACCCGAGCGAGATGTTTCAGGTACTTCGCCAATATGGAATGAAGCTGAATCCTCTAAAGTGCTCCTTCGGAGTGTCATCGGTAAAATTATTAGGATTCATCGTCCATGCCAGAGGAATTGAAGCAAACCCTGAACAAATCCGGGCTCTACAAGAAATAAGGATACCTTCCACTCGAAAAGAAATGCAGAGCCTAAACGGAAAGGTGGCCGCCCTAAGCAGATTCATTTCCAAAGCAACTGACAAGTGCGTCCCTTTCTTCGAAGCTCTCAAGAAAGACAAAGGAAAATTCGAGTGGACCGATGAATGCTTAAAAGCCTTCCTTAACCTGATCGAACACCTTCAGAAACCACCAGTACTCTCGACTCCAAACGAAGGCGAAGAGCTATACCTATACCTCGCTGTATCATCTCATGCTCTAAGCGCTGCCCTGGTAAGAGAAGAAGACCGCACACAACGCCCGGTGTACTTTATAAGTAAGAGATTTACAGGGGCAGAAGCCAGATATCCTAAACTTGAGAAATTGGCATATTGTTTATTGATCGCGTCACGAAAACTGCGACACTACTTCCAATCTCACTCCATCAGAGTTCTAACCGATCAGCCACTAAGACAGGTGCTCCATCGTCCCGACACTTCTGGACGACTCCTCAAATGGTGCATTGAACTAAGTCAGTATGACGTCACCTACCATCCTCGCACCGCTATCAAGGGGCAAGCCATGGCCGATTTCATTGCCGAATTCACTACCAACGACGGCAAGGATCAGTTTGAAATAGCAAAAAACATCAAGTGGAACCTCTTTGTAGATGGAGCATCAAACGAACAAGGCTCGGGGGCAGGTATTGTGATAATCACCCCCAGGGGAAGAAAGCTGTACTATGCATTAAGGTTGGAATTCGCGGCCACTAACAACGATGCGGAGTATGAGGCAGTAATAGCAGGATTGGGGCTTGCCTTAGAAATTAAAGTCAATTCTTTATGTCTTCATAGTGATTCTCAACTTATCGTAAACCAAGTACTAGGAGAATTCCAGACACGAGGAGAACGACTCACAGCATATCTAAAGAAAACCAAACTGCTGCTCGACCAATTGGACCATTATCTAATCAAACACATTCCTCGAGAAGATAACCAAGAGGCTGATGAACTAGCAAAGCAAGCTAGTATGAAGAATAGCACCATTTCCGGAGCACTAGCCATCTCAAGGCAGCTAGCCCCAAGTTTCGAACAAGTGAATCTGATAACTGCAATTGAAGAAGCAACTTGGATGACTCCTATCCGGAAATATTTGCAGGACGGCACACTATCAGACAAACGTGATGAAGTCAGGAGAATTTTGAGGAAAGCTCCCCACTACACAATACAAGAAGGCATCCTCTATCGGCGTGGCTTCTCTAGCCCCTTATTCAGATGCGTCGCTGGAAGGGAAGCCAAGGAAATCTTATCCAACATCCATCAAGGAAGTTGCGGAGATCACACTGGAGGGCAGACTCTGGCGAAAAAGATACTCCGATATGGATATTACTGGCCCACACTAAACAAAGACGCCTTAGACTTCGTCAAGAGATGCGACAGATGTCAGAAATTTTCCAAGATTCCTCGACTACCCACGAATGAGATTACTCAAATGACCAGCCCTTGGCCCTTTGCTGTATGGGGAATTGATTTAATTGGCGAACTGCCAACGGGCAGGGGCGGAGCCAAATATGCTATAGTGGCAGTCGATTATTTCACCAAATGGGTGGAAGCGGAACCCCTAAATAAAATATCTTCAGCAAAAGTTATCAACTTTTTGATCAAAAATATTCTGTGCAGGTACGGAGTACCACTCAAGATCATATCAGACAACGGACTCCAATTTGATAGCGAAGAATTCGCCGACTGGTGCCAAGAGCATGGAATTCATAAAAGCTTCTCATCAGTAGCTTATCCTCAGGCAAACGGACAAGTTGAAGCTGTCAACAAAATTATCAAAACCCTAATCAAGAAGAAACTTGAAAAGTCAAAAGGCGCTTGGGTGGACGAACTTCCTACGGCACTTTGGGCCTACCGCACATCTTTCAGAACATCAACGGGACATACTCCTTTCTCTTTGGCATACGGATCGGAGGCAATGCTCCCTATTGAGACTATTGTTCTTTCCCACCGTAGGATCCACTACAATGCAGAAGGAAACGAAGAACTCCTCCTCATGTCTTTGGATCTGATTGAGGAAAGGAGAAACGATGCAGCACTCAAAGCAGCAGCTCACAAACAAAAAGTGGCAGCACTATACAACTCCAAAGTCAAGCATCGCATCTTACAAGAAGGAGATCTTGTCCTCAGGCGAGTCTTTCCGCGCCCCGGGGCACTGGACCCCATCTGGGACGGACCATATGTAATTCATAAAGATCTCCACAACGGAGCTTATATTTTGTCAACAGTGGACGGAGAGGTGTTCCAGAGGGCATGGAACATCCGACACCTCCGTCGATACTTTTCTTAACTTGTACTGCCCATATGAAGTGAATTAACAAAGAGAATCAGTGGACGTAGGCATTTTCATGCCGAACCACTTTAAAAAATCTTGTCTCTTTTTAACTTGTTCCTTTATATCTTGGCTGCTTGTTAAGCTTTATCCTTTTCTGTTGAACAAAATCTTATGGCATCTCCACTCAAGACGCACCGCGGCCTCATCTGGACAAGGCCTAACAGGTATGCTACGATTCTATGCACTCGCCAATGAGACTCTTTTGCTCCAGCATCCCTCTGCTGCGGGTTAACTCATTGCTCGCGCCTGCCCTCAAAGCCAACTGTAATGAGCCGATTATAAGTCATCATAAAGGCCGACTATAGCCGATGGCAGCTCATTACGGCGTTCGGCTCGCCGGAAACTGTGAACCTACTTTAAGCCCCAACATAAGGTGTGGCCAGCCAGGGGTAGTTCACGGCCAACGGCACCCACGCTAGCCGGCCACGGTAAATCGAATAATACCCACGATTACGGACCATAATGATTCGGGTAGTTACCGTGCGCAATCTCGGCTCCGATGTGTCTTAAGTGCGGCTGTGGTAAAAAAGAAAACTCCCCGCGGAGGCGTAAGATGGGTGACAAATGTCTCCAAGACCCACAGCTAGGGAAAGTGACTACAAAACCCGTTTGCCACGAACTTAAGCACATCGACGGCCTTCCGTGACCGGAAGTTTTACTTTCTCTATATTTCCATTTCATTTAAATACTTTTCTCCTATCCTGTATAACAAACTCTAAAGTACAGGAAATCAAATAGGGAGCATTCACTCATGAGAATCTAAGCCTGCGTACTGGGTGGCAAGGTACTCAAATATATCCATGATCAGTTACACAAGAAGCTCAAAGCTACCGCCTGTAAATAAAACATGAAGGGCGGTACTCTCTTCTCTTGTACATAAATACATAACTATAGCTTATTCATATTGTTATCCCAACTTTTGGCAAAGTTGAGATATCCATAATTTACTAAAAATCAATGATTACTATTCATGAATACCAACCATGCATTGCAGGATAACCATGGATATCGATGAATTTTGTCCGAGTCCGGAACGGGCCACAATTGATAAGACACGACAAGAAAGATCGTAGAAGTCTGCATTCCAAATTTCAAGTCAATCCGAGGTGGTATGCTCAAGTTATGGTGGATTCAAGTTAAGAGGAATGGGCATTGTCAGGTTCGAACCCATTACCTTTCCTATGTTCGAACCCATCCCCCTTGACCAAGCTCGAAACCAAGAAATGAGGCCGCGCCTCGAATCCATAAGCCTATGCCCCAGTTCGAATCGATGGTGTTCGAACCCATCATTTCGAACCCATCTAGTTCGAAACCACCTGCTTTCGAACCAATAAGCACTGCCACGCCACACCCGAAACCCTCAGCCTCGACTCCACTTCGAACCCAACTACTTCGAACCCATCACAGAGCCCTGCTTCGAACCCTTCCGTGAGCCATGCCTCGAACCCATCCATCTTCGAACCCATCCTGCGTAGCTCCATTCGAACCCACTGGGTCAATCCACGTGTCTCCCATCGGTTCGAAATCACCAAGATACACGGAGTCGAAGCGGTCAACACGGAGAGAAGTCCGGATCGATTCGAAACTTGCGCTCCACGTCACCACAAAGTCGCGTGCCACACTGGGTTCGAAACCATCGTTTCGAGTAACAGGGGTTCGAACCAGGCAGCCTTGCCGTGAAGTCTATTTCGAACCCAACATATCTCCTAACCCACTGATCCAAATGCAATGAAACTTTCACAGATGCTTGCATACATATTGAAGAATGTCCACGCCAAATTTCACCTCGATTGGATGAATTCTTGATCGGTTCGAATGGAGTTCGAACCGATGCCAAAGTGGGCCCAAACTTCCTGAGACCGTGCGTGTGGGCCCCCTCACGTGCCAGAAGTGGTCTCCCGAGTTTTCAGCGAGATACCAGCAGCCTACGCTTATAAATAGACTCCCAGGTCATTCAGAAAAGGGACCGGATTCTCTTTGGCAAGATCAAGACTCTGAAGCTCCAAGACTCCACCAAGGCTCTACTTGGCACTCAACAACCACCGTTGTACTCAAATTCCAGAACTATAATTCATTGTAATCCGCTGTAACCGATTGTAATCAGCGAAGAACATCAATAAAAGGAAAAACCTTTGAAGTGGACGTAGGCCGGAGATAGCCGAACCACTATAAATCGTGTGTTCTTGTTTACATTTACTATCTTGCTACTTAGATCTGTGATTTGTGTTTGGATATTGCTGATTTATATTCCAACACTGGTGCTTTCACATTCATCGGGGTTTGTGACCAATTTTGGCGCAAACACTTTGGTGCTTTCACTGAGAAGAACTAGCACCCGCTACATTAGATTCGGAATTCAGATTCAAAAGTTTGAAGAACTCCAATCCGGAAACAATGACTCGACAAACGAGACAAAGAATTGATAGAAGCCAACAGGGAGGAAGCCAAGAGGCATCCTCAGGATCAGGAGAAGGACAAGCTTCCGTCTACATCACCAGAGACGAGATGGAGGCTATGGCTAATTCATTGCGCGAAAGCATAATGAAGAGTCAACAGGAGATGCTGCAGAATTTCCTCGAGCAGATGAGGGCAGCGAATATGCAAAACCTTGGACCAGCTACAACAGCTACGAGTACGGGGCAAGGAATCAGGATTGCAGAAGCAAATGAAGGACAGGCTCAAGGCCAGAATACAGGAGTTGAAGGTGGTCAACAAGGCCTTGGGGGCAGACCCTCAGGGTCCGATACTGGGAGACCGACAGACGGAGCTCAACAAGCTGGAGCCAATGCATATGTTAACGAGCCACCCGAAGAATACGTACCAGAATTCCCTTCAAGGCTCGGGGGGCAGGACAGGAATCTGACAAGGGGCCAACCCCCAGACGGAGATGAGAGAATGATAGGCCTAATGCGACGAATCATGAGAGGAGGATTGCCTAGCGGAGGGCTAGAAGAAGTTAGTCGGAGTCCATTCACTCCAAACATCCGAAACGCAAGGAACCCTCCAAAGTTCAAATTACCAACGCTAGATCCCTATGACGGAAGGTCAGACCCGACCATGCACATCACAAGGTATATCCGGCACATGGAGGTGCTGGGGGCATCCGAGGAAGTGATGGCACGATGCTTCCCTCTATATTTGACAGATTTAGCTTCACTATGGTTCAGACAACTAGAGACTGGATCAATTGGAACATGGAGCGAGCTCGTCGATTGCTTCATGAGACAGTTCAGGGTCCACGTGACGCGACCCAAGAGTGTGATGACTTTAGCAACAATCAAGCAGAGGACCGGAGAGTCCATAAAAGATTTTCTACTCAGATTCAACGTGACAGTGACTTCTGTGGATCGCCCGGATCCATCAATGATTTTGATGGCGGCGGTGGCAGGAGTCGCGGAAGGCACCAAGTTTAAGGATTCTCTAACTAAAGATCCACCGCAAGATCTTGGAGAGTTCTTTCATAAAGCTGAAAAGTTCATTCGGTTAGAAGAATCACGAGTCGAGAGTCGTGAAATAAATGCCGCGCAAAGCGAAGGGACCTCCAGAGAACAGTCCAGAGCGGACAAGGGAAAAAGGAGACAGGATGACAGACATGACGGTCCTGATAAACGGAAGAAATCCCGAGAACCAAGATTCAGGCAATACACCGATCTGAATACAAGCTTAGAAAGAATCTACACTGAAACTCGGGGGCAAATCCCCTATCGAAAGCCACCTATAAGGGATCCCACCGAACGGGAGCGCAGGACTGGAAAATATTGCCTATTCCATGAGCTGGATGGGCACACCACAGATGAATGCCGTCACCTGAAGGATGAGGTGGAAGAGCATGCCAGAGGTGGTAGATTGCCACAGTATGTCAGAGAACGGACAGCGGCAACGAGACCTGAACAACTACCGCCTCCACCTTGCAGGAACGATCCTGGATCGGGATCACGACTCGTCATCAACTGATCAAAGATGGCGAGGGCCCAGTCCAGGATTTGGACTTCGGCCGAATAATTTTATTTAAATTTATTTTCAGAATAAACGGTCACTCCACTTACACATGTACGGGAACCGGAGAAATCCCTAGGCATGCTCTGAGATGGAGATAAACCGCTACGCCCGGAGAGGCAATCTTTAGTTTTTCTCTGATGTTTGAGATTGAACATCTGGAACTTGAATTTTAATAAATAAATTAGAACTTCTTGCAATAAACCTTTTGACCGGAGAGTCAAAGGATGAACATTACATACAAACATGATCGCTTTATGACCCTACCCGGAGAGACGGGGTCCGGAGTGCAAGAAGTGAGTTGCTTCGCCGGAGAGCGACAGGATCAACTCACTTGAGCGCTGTTTCCCCTTCACCGGAGAGTGACAGGATGGGATCCAGCAAGAGCCCGGAGAGGCTATGATCGGTCCTGAACGACCATGATATCGCTATATGTCCTAACCGGGACCGGAGTGCAAGGGATAGAAGGCAACGCCAGAGAGCAATATGATCTTTCTATTCAATCACTAAGTCTAGAATGGACTTAGTAAGGGTTTAGAGCAGCCAGTAGTGGTCCGGAGAGACCATGAAACTTCATTCTCAACTCCTACGGGAAGAACGAACATTGATTTGGCTTCGAACAGCCACAAACTTGATTGATAATGCCACAGCTATGAGTGGAACATGAATTTATTGCACTTGGTTTAAGACCGTTCAAAACATACCTTTTACAAAAAGGCATGTTTTGGGGGGCAAAATGTTATCCCAACTTTTGGCAAAGTTGAGATATCCAGAATTTACTAAAAATCAATGATTACTATTCATGAATACCAACCATGCATTGCAGGATAACCATGGATATCGATGAATTTTGTCCGAGTCCGGAACGGGCCACAATTGATAAGACACGACAAGAAAGATCGTAGAAGTCTGCATTCCAAATTTCAAGTCAATCCGAGGTGGTATGCTCAAGTTATGGTGGATTCAAGTTAAGAGGAATGGGCATTGTCAGGTTCGAACCCATTACCTTTCCTATGTTCGAACCCATCCCCCTTGACCAAGCTCGAAACCAAGAAATGAGGCCGCGCCTCGAATCCATAAGCCTATGCCCCAGTTCGAATCGATGGTGTTCGAACCCATCATTTCGAACCCATCTAGTTCGAAACCACCTGCTTTCGAACCAATAAGCACTGCCACGCCACACCCGAAACCCTCGGCCTCGACTCCACTTCGAACCCAACTACTTCGAACCCATCACAGAGCCCTGCTTCGAACCCTTCCGTGAGCCATGCCTCGAACCCATCCAAATTCGAACCCATCCTGCGTAGCTCCATTCGAACCCACTGGGTCAATCCACGTGTCTCCCATCGGTTCGAAATCACCAAGATACACGGAGTCGAAGCGGTCAACACGGAGAGAAGTCCGGATCGATTCGAAACTTGCGCTCCACGTCACCACAAAGTCGCGTGCCACACTGGGTTCGAAACCATCGTTTCGAGTAACAGGGGTTTGAACCAGGCAACCTTGCCGTGAAGTCTATTTCGAACCCAACATATCTCCTAACCCACTGATCCAAATGCAATGAAACTTTCACAGATGCTTGCATACATATTGAAGAATGTCCACGCCAAATTTCACCTCGATTGGATGAATTCTTGATCGGTTCGAATGGAGTTCGAACCGATGCCAAAGTGGGCCCAAACTTCCTGAGACCGTGCGTGTGGGCCCCCTCACGTGCCAGAAGTGGTCTCCCGAGTTTTCAGCGAGATACCAGCAGCCTACGCCTATAAATAGACTCCCAGGTCATTCAGAAAAGGGACCGGATTCCCTTTGGCAAGATCAAGACTCTGAAGCTCCAAGACTCCACCAAGACTCTACTTGGCACTCAACAACCACCGTTGTACTCAAATTCTAGAACTATAATTCATTGTAATCCGCTGTAACCGATTGTAATCAGCGAAGAACATCAATAAAAGGAAAAACCTTTGAAGTGGACGTAGGCCGGAGATAGCCGAACCACTATAAATCGTGTGTTCTTGTTTACATTTACTATCTTGCTACTTAGATCTGTGATTTGTGTTTGGATATTGCTGATTTATATTCCAACACTGGTGCTTTCACATTCATCGGGGTTTGTGACCAATTTTGGCGCAAACACATATGTCACACTAACATTGCTAAACATGAAATTATATTTCAAGCAAAGGCTTAACGTCAAACACAACTAAAATCACAGGCATATACATAGTTATACTTCTCACGCAGCACATCAAAATGACAGCAACGTTTAAACATAACAAAATCAGCTTATATTATAAAATTACACCAAGTTATTCTCTGCAAATAATATTATTATAGTCACATCAATGTTTTGGACTAACGTAAACAACAGTAAAAAGAAATAAAAAGCGGCCGAATCCGGACAAGTAACCAGCTGCGTCCACACTTCATCACCAACTTCCCAAGCCTACTTGGCCGCAGGGCCAGAACCCCCGGCATGTTGATCGGAAGTTCCACCTATCCAATTCAGAAGAGGAATCCATTAAACAAACGATAAACGATCAAGTTATGGAAACCCAGAAAGAAAAGGAAAAGAGAAGAATAACTCACCAGCGTCCGCCGCTTGATCCTCATCCTCCAGTTGCACACCTGCTTCCTCCGCAGCAAGCAACCGCATCCCCTCCTTCACCGCCGCTTGCTTCTCTTTCGAGAACTGAGCAGTGACCACATCCAGACTAAAAGCCGCTCCACCTTCCTCACCTGCATCGACCCTGGCCTCCTCTAAAGCCCGAAGATATATCTTGGCCATGACCCGGGGATAGTCATCCATCCAAGACAAGCCACCCTCCTTCCAAGTGCGGAAGTACATGTCCTGCAGCATCTCGTCCATCATCCCCTCATTCTCCTCGAACTCCCTCACCCGGGCCTCGGAAGCCTGCAACTTGGCGACAGTGACATCCCTCTCTGATCGGTATCTCGAGCAGTCAGCCTGAAGAGACCTCCTCATCTCCTCCATCTCCTCCTTCAACTTGACTTGAGCCATCTCCGCAGCCTCAAGCCTTCCAGACAACTCCTCTACCTGCTCGAGATCCGCATTCCGAACCTCATCCACTGTCGCAATGGCCATGTCGATCCGCTCCTTACAGGCGGCCTCCATCTTCCGTAATTCCGCCCTACTAGCCTTTTCCATGGTCTCTTTCAGCCGCCTGGAGGCTTCCTCGTGCTGAGAAATCTGAACTGCTTGACCGGCAAGCTGTTCGGCCTGATCAGCAACCTTCAGCCGCAACCGAATATTAGCACTCCCAATCTCCTCCCCGGCCTTGACCAATTGAGCATGATACTTCATTAACTTCTTGGTCTCTTCAGCCACCCGATCGATATTAGCTTTGGCCTCGTCTCCCATGGTAACTACCCGAGTGGTAAGCAGATCAAGATCTAGGGACTTAGCCTCGTCTAACACCCGTACCATGGGGTTGCGGGGAAGGAGGTGCTGACCCGTGGCCTCATCAAATGAAATATCCCGAGTGCTTGGATCTAAATCAGGATGACCGGCAAAGGGGTCACGAGGCACGTCGGGGCGCCTTATGCGGATAACAGTGGGATTCTTAGAAGGAGGTGGAGGGGGGATAAACTCCGTACTCTCCTCCGTGGTATCACGAGGAGGCTGAATAGGAAACTGCGGACTAGGAGAAGGCTCAAATAAAGAACGATTCCTCTTCTTTTTCTGAATGCTCTCTTCAATGACCCCAAGAAGAGGACGGTATTTGACCACGTCCCCAGTACGACCAGTGGGAGGCTTCGCAGAAGCTCTCATCAACTTGAACTGTTCGAGGCGGTGTCGAACGTCTGACGTTTTAACCACCTGGCCTGCCCCTGGAATAAAGAACAAGTGTTACGAACATACAATGGTCCACAATTCAGGAAACATGTTAAGTAAAAAGAAAGAAAAGTGAGAAGGCATGTCTATTATACAAACCCTGCGGAGGAGTGGGGTACTGTAATAAGTCCTGAATCTCATTCCAGGACGGTAGTGAACCATAAAATATTTCTAAGTCCTTATCGAAAACGGAATCGACAGAGGACAAAAGTTCACCTTGCACCGCTGAAGTCACCCTGGCTGAGGAACCCCTGGGGGATAGATCGGCACCAACCCCGACCTTGCCAGTCTCCTTCGCCTTCTCCGCTCCCGATTCCCCTTCCGATTCCCCGAAGGCCTGGCGGAGGGCCTCATCCAGCTCAGAGTCTCGCCCAGAAGTTAAGGCACCAGCACCACTACCACCCTGACCATCTCCATCTCCTCCGCCCTCCGATTCTCCTTCCATATCGCCTCCTTCGCCCTCTTCCACACCTTCCTCCTCCGGAATGATCGGGCGAGTACTAGGAGAGGGGCCATCAGACTCCTTAAGCTTCTTACCTCCCACGACTGGGTGTTGTGCAAAGGGCTTCCTCTTGCCACTCTTCACCGTGGCCCCCTCCTTAGCTTTAGCAGCCTTCTCCTCAACCGTGTCCCTCTGCTTAACCACGGACTGGTGCGACAGGATCAAGTTGTATTCCAGGAGGGTAGCGTTCCTGATCAGGAAAGAAGCCGACCTGTCCCGTGCCGGAATGGCCTTTATTTCAGCAGCCATCCGCGTCAAAGAATCATCTTCCACGACTGCAATACCACCTGTCGCTAGCAAGAAACAGAAGCGTGTCAGAAGAAGCACAACAGTTAGAACATGGAAAACATAAATGAAATTCATCTTACAGCCGGAAGTGAAAAGGCGGAAAGAAACAGAATCGTCCTTGATAAAAAACCATTCCTTCTTGAACATGGTGAACTTTGAATATAAGTCCAAGACCGGTTTGAAGGGCACGGCCGCTTCCAGACTAATATACGGAGACCCCTTCTTGTAGCCTCTCAGGTTATACAAATACCGAATTTCCCGGTTAGAAGGAGGGCGCCCGTATCTCCTCTGGAAGATGACGAAAAGGCTTACCAGAATGGCATAAGAGTTCGGCTGAAGCTGGAATGGAGCCACTTTCAAATATGTGGTAAAGCTGACTATCCAGGCATTGATAGGAGGGATAGCACCACACATGCAATGGTACCTGCTGTAAGCAAAGTAACCTTCGGGGGGATTATACGGCATCACTCCATCTCCCGGCAGCAGCATAAGAGCCCTGTCTATCCCAAATGAACGAGATATGACATCAAGTTGCTCCTCCTTTAGGGAGCTAGGAAAGCAATCGGGAGGGGAGACCAGAAGTTCCTGTGGACCATATCCGTCCACTAACGACCTCGGAACAGGTCGATGCTGCCCGGATCCTGGTTGGGCTGGGGGCACGGAGGAGGACTCACCTCTATCCTTGGATTTCCGTCTGTCTGATCGTGTTTCCGCCTTGCGAGACATTTATCTGCATACACAAAAGTGAAAAGACAGGTTTTTAGAACAAGGAGTACAGAGATGTAAGCAAAAAAGAATGCATAAGTCCAGAGTTCCACTCAAAGTCCAAATACAAGAGTTCATTCGGTATACATGTCATTCGGTACTAAGAGTTCATTTGGTATACATCCATTCGGCACTAAGGCCTAAGGCCCATTCGGTAAAACGAAGACCTTCGTACGTATTCGGCAAATTAGGCCCATTCGGTAGTAAGTCCATTCGACAATAAGTGTATACCTGATTCGGTAGGCAAGTTGGTTCGGCACGAAATGGTTCGGCTTTCGTTTGATTCGGCAAGAGTGTTGGCTCGGTATAGTGTTGGTTCGGCACTTGTTGATTCGGTGAAGAAAACCTAAGGGGGTGTAGCCCCTATATATAGACTGGAGGAACACCACCGGACCAGATGGTTCGGCATACCGGACCAACCTCCAACCGAATGAAAACATATACCTACTCGAAGCCGAATGAAACTGTCTCTACCAGCAGAAACCAGAAGCAGGGGGCATGCAAGGCACCGCATTCAGATAAGTACCGGACTCTAGAACCGACTGATAAATTAAAAATTATGATAACAATGAATGAGTCGTAAATCTCTCACCAACGTGGGTTAATCATTTACACGTGTACGCAACCACAAACGGTCCATAGGCACGCTCTGAATGGCTATTAACCCTATCGTCATGAGAATTTGCACTTTGACATCCTTTTTAAGCTCATCGGTTAAATGGATATTTGATTCTGATAATTATGAAATGGCTAAGCTACTTACACATGTACGGGGTCGCGAACGATCCCTAGGCATGCTCTGAGCTGGCGATAAACCACCTTGACAAACGATCCAGGGACCCACTCTAACGTGAACCTGGCATCGATAATGCTAAACCCCCTCGGGGCACACCCTCTCGCCCCGAACGGCACGATTCGCTCTATCTCAAAAATTTCGATCCCGAGCGATCGTTATTTGAAATCACACTAAAACTGTAAATTCCTTTGTAGGACATCAACAGAATACGAACATCCAGCCCATGGCATTACAAAACAAGCCTTCCTACCGCAGGGAAACAAAGCGCGACACATGCAAGCACGTGCCCCACTTCGGGGGGCAAATGTTGGGTGAATTCTCACCCAGAAGATGTCGAGACCAAGGAATCACAGTTTCACCCGGGTTCACAACCCCCACTACGTTCGACAAACACAAGGCTCAATGCAAGCATAGAAGTTCGTCCGGCATTCGCAATATACAAGCACATTCGGCATTCCCATTCGGCCACCGGACCAAACCCATCTCCATCAAGGCCGAACCAAATCCATTCCCATCAAGGCCGAACCAATCATACTACCGATCCAAACACCCCCCACTACTACCGGACGAGGCCATTGCCGGTCCAAAGCCCACACCATCTAACGCCGAACCACACTCACTACCGGACCACACCTACCACCGGTCCACACCTACCACCGGTCCATACCTCGTCACCGAATGAAGCCTCGCTGAACCAGAACGCTACCAGGCCAGATTGCTTCAGCCCGGGCCGACCAGCAGCTATATACATCCAAGACCCCTGCCCCCTACCTCACTCTATAAATAGAGGGGCTGGGGTACAACAATGGTAGACAAGTTTGAGAGCTCAAGCACGGAAGGAACTTTCAAACTACTTTCATATACTTGTACACAAAGCATTGTACTTGTAATCTGAAACAAAGAAGATAATAACATATAAAGTGGACGTAGGCACGTTCTGGCCGAACCACTATAAATCTGTGTGTCTTTTACATTTCAGCCCCTGCTTTTTTCATATTTACATAACTCATCTAAATCATTAAGAATCACATAAAACCAATTAAATCTCATGACTTGGAGGTGTTTGCCCACTTTTCGCGCAAACAGTTTGCGTTTTTAAAAGAATGAGGAAGCGATTTAAACATTTCAGCAAAATCGAGGACTATGACCCCTTTCTTTTACTGATTCGCTTTATTTCGGACTTGTCCGTTTGAGAATGTGAAATGTTATTTTTGAAATACACAATTTTGCACTTTCAAGGAAATGATGAAGAGATTTAATCGATTTAGTAAAACACGTAGTATGGGACATGTGCGTTTGCTATTTTGGTTAATTCCGGACTCGTTAATTGAAACATTTGATGATTTTCGTGTGCTTTCGAGCCACTATGTTGGACCTTCGGGTCATATGTTGGACCTTTGGGTCAATACCAGTACCAGACCTTCGGGTCTTTTGTTGGACCTTCGAGTCATTTGTTGGGCGCCAAAATTATGTTGGGTACTTGGTAGGCTTCGGCCATATGTTGATGCACGTGCGGCGTAGCTTAAAAACTCGCCATTTGTTGGGATCGATCCACCTTTTATGTTGATTTTATAGATTATCTTAATTGATTTGTAGATATTTGTTGTTTCCAATTATCTGCAGGTAATTGGATATTTGTTGATATGAGTTCTGATAATCGCTTGTGATAATTAGATATTTGTGATTTGATTATCGTTTTTGATAATCGAATATTGGTTGTTTCTGATTATCGTTTTTGATAATCGGATATTTGTTGATTTTGATTATCGTTTTTGATAATCGAATATTTGTTGATCCTGATTATCATTTCTGATAATCGGATATTTGTTGATTTTGATTATCGCTTTTGATAATCGAATATTTGTTTTTTCTAATTATCGTTTCTGATAATCGGATATTTGTTGATTTTGATTATCGTTTTTGATAATCGAATATTTGTTGTTTCTGATTATCGTTTTGATAATCGGATATTTGTTGATTTTGATTATCGTTTTTGATAATCATTTTTGATAATCGTTTTTGATAATCGAATATTTGCTGTTTCTGATTATTGTTTTTGATAATTGGATATTTGTTGATTTTGATTATCGTTTTTGATAATCGAATATTTGTTGTTTCTGATTATCGTGTTTGATAATCAGATATTTGTTGATTTTGATTATCGTTTTTGATAATCGAATATTTGTTGTTTCTGATTATCGTTTTGATAATCAGATATTTGTTGATTTTGATTATCGTTTTTGATAATCGAATATTTGTTGTTTCTGATTATCTTTTGATTTTGATTATCGTTTTTGATAATCGAATATTTGTTGTTTCTGATTATCGTTTTGATAATCGGATATTTGTTGATTTTGATTATCGTTTTAGATAATCGAATATTTGTTGTTTCTGATTATCTTTTTTGATAATCGAATATTTGTTGATTTTGATTATCGTTTTTGATAATCGAATATTTGTTGTTTCTGATTATCGTTTTTGATAATCGTATATTTTTTGATTTTGATTATCATTTTTGGTAATCGAATATTTGTTGTTTTTGATTATCGTTATGATAATCGGTGTTGATTTGAGATTTGATTATCGCTTGAGATAATTAAATATTTATTGATTTGATATTTAATTATCGTTTTTGATAATTGAATGTTTGTTGATTTGAGAATTCTGATTTTCGTTTTTGATAATTAGACCTCTGTTGTTTTCTGATTACCGTTTTGGTAACTAGATAATTGCGGTTTTGCGATTTGCGATTTGGGATTTATAATTATCTTTGTTGATAATTAGATTTTGCTGTTTTCTAATTATCATATCGATAATTAGATATTGTTGTTTTGTGATTTCTGTATTCTAATTATCTAATCGATATTGAATATTGTTGATAATTGCTTTTATTCAGTTTTGTTGTTTTCTGGTTATCTACTTGATAGTTAGATTTTGTTGAGAATTGGTGAATTTCTTTTATGAAAAAAAAAGATTTCTTTGGCGTTTGTTTTCTTTTTTCTAGCTTAACCAGTTTATGCTAGAAGAATAATTGTTATGGACAACTTTAATTATGAAAATTGCGGGGACGCAATTTTTATAAGGAGGGGAGTCTGTAACAACCCGGGGTTTTGCTGTTAATTTATAATCATCATTAAACGATTATTGAGCTAGCTAATCGCTAATTGAAGTTTTCAATTGAGTGATAATCCTTTTGTAATTCGTCTAAAAATGGGTTAAGTGTTGTTGGGCTTTAAATATTGAATATTGGCCCATGGGTTTTCGTGCCATGTTATCTCATGTATTACCCGCTTCCCCCCTTTTCCCTTTTCATTCGTAACCCTAATCTAAAAATATACGACAAAAATAAAATAAAAATGACCGCCTCGTCTTCTTTCTGAAATTAGAGCTTGCTCGTGCTCGTTCGTTCCTCAAATTAGGGCTTTGAGGAATAAGAGTGCCTGCGTTTGTCGATCGTTCGTCTCTCGAGATGCTTCAATTCCTTCCACGGCTTCGACTTGAATGGCTTGAGCGATTGATGACTTCGTCTCCTTGCTTGGCTCTCGGCTGCTTCGATTGTGACAAAGGTGAGTGAATCGACTCTCACTCACATCTAATTCAAAGTACTGCTTATATATATTTGAGTAATTTGATTTACTCACATCTAATTCAGCTTAGTAATATGCTTTGCGTTTGACTTGGTTTCGTTGTTGATAATTTCTCTGATTTCGTTGTTGATGATTTCTCTGATTTTATCAAATTCGTGTATTTTAGTGTTACTTGGTTAACTCGGTTTAAAATGCTCAGGTTTGAATTCTGATGCTTTGACTTCGCTGTGACGATCTCTTCCTGATCACTTGACTTTGTTTATGTGATTCCATGATTTTGGTTATTTTTGTATCATACTTGACTTTGAGATAAAAGATGACTTCGTATTCTCTGTCATTGTTCAAACTGCTACTTGATTTTTGTTCGAACTTGGCACTGGTTCACTTTGTAATTCCGGCTTGTCTTGTTTTCACTTGAACTTTGGTGAACTGGGCATATATAATAAGTTTTTGTATGATACTAGTCTGGGTTGTTGTACACTTGGTTACATTCTTGGTTGAATTGGTCAATTATTGGTCTCTGACCTGATGTGTAGTATGAGCTACTAGATTGCATTTCATGTGCTTACTTTGATCATGTTACATTTTTGCTTGAGTCTGGATTTACATATCATGTCACTGTCTCTGGCTATTTTTTTGTACTACCTGGTCTGGATTAACATATTGCTGTGATTGAGCTCGGGTCGTCTGCATTTTTTTGTGCATTTGTGGTTAGTATGTTTTGTATTTGGTATCTTCACTGTGTTGCATTCATGTTGGGTTAGTTGTGCACTTGCTTGAGTTTCACTGAGCTTTGGCATTTGTTTGTTCATTTGGTTTTGTTTACTAGTCCAGTTTCATTTGGACTTTGTTGTTTCACTAACTCACCTGAAGTTTAGTTGAGTTGTACTACGGCTTTTGGGTCGTGAGTATGATAGTTGCACTATCCAGTTTACAGTGCATACATTCACTGATGTTATCCCTGCTTTCTTATACATCATGTAGTTCATTTGTGTTGGGCATTGAAGTGGACTAAGCTGCATCTGCAGTGTGATTTCATCGAGTTTGATCATTCATTACAACTGTCTTGACCATTTGAGACAGTTTGCATACTTGTTTCATGTAGTATTTGGGTTCATTAACCACTTATGCACATGCTTCTTTAGTTTTTTTGTATCTGGACTTAATTCATTTGTGATTCTACCATTGTTGCATTTTGGTTTGTGGCTTGTCTGGTTTAATGTGTCATGTACTGATGCACTTGAACCTGATTTGAGATTAATTGTATTCATCCCTTACCTGTTGCATTTGCAGTGTCTTGACATTCATGTCTGCACTCCTTCATTTGATAGTTGCTTGTGAGTTGCATCTACATATTTTCATTTGTGCACTGCTATGTATTGGCTTGTTTTCAAGGTGGTCCACTATACCACTGTTGTCATTTTTTCTTGACATTTTGGAACTTGAACTGTTACATCCATGGATGACTGCAGTTTCATTTTGTATGCAGTCCTGCCCTTGTTGGTTTGCATTTCATTAATGCAATTGGATTTGTTTTTCTAATTCCACTTGAGTTGAATCTGGTATTCGGGTTTGACCTTGTGTTCGTTTGTGAATTTTTATTGTGTACATATGTGCACATTGTCGATGTCTGTCTACTTTGACTATTGAGGCTGTGGCATTGATATTTGAACCTTCATTGATTTTGGTTCGTTGATCTTTTGTGTACATCATCACTGTAGTGGGAAGGCAGTGCACACAAGCGTGTACTACAGCCACACGATATTGCTTTTATTGTTATTCTAATTGCTTTTGATTTGTTGATCTTTTGCGAATTCCATATGTTTTAGTGGCGAGGCAGTACACGCGTGCATATACTGCAGCCCTACCCGTGTTGACCTTTTAATTGATGTTTCAATCGTTTGAATTGTTTTGTGTGTCCAATTCAATAATTTGAATTTGTTGATTTGTTGTTTAACACCGTTATGTGCTATATTTACCGTTATCCGATTTCTCTATTAAAGGATCGGATAGACGAGAATTATTATGACTGTCGTCTAATTGTTATTTAATTATTATTGCTTCCGTGCATTAATAATAACTGAGTTTGAATTAGACATACCCGTGTATTGTTTTCTTTTGAATTTAATACTCGGGTCAGACCGAGTTATTACAGGTTGTAGATATCTTGCTTTGGGTTGCTATTAGAGCTATGAAGTTTCTTTATATCATTTGGAGTAGATGTTGTCATGGTATAGGATGTTGTATATTCATGTATATTATTTCCGATAATGTACTTGTATATGTAACTTCCAGAGTCGACAGTTGTAGTTGTAACATATGTGTTGTATCACATGTATATCAACTGACTTCAGTTATATATATATGGTACTTTTTATTATCTGTGTTCCGCATTTGACTTATCTGTGTTATTATTATATAATTGTCCTAAACTATTATGAACCATCCTTTTATACTGGAATTGGGTATGTCGATGGGAGTAAATAAATAAGAGATGAAAAATAAAATTATATACCACTCCTATCGAAATAACCAATACTAGTGTAAGGCCTAACTACGGATGACCGCTCCTATCCAGCCTTATTCTTCGTGATAACAGACAGTATTTTCATTAATACTCCTTGTTATTGTGAGCGTAGAGGTAGGGCGTCACAACACCACTTAGCAGAATGGGTTTTTCCCTCAATAGTATGCTACCCTTTTTATAAAATCATATACTGTGCTCCTGCATCCGCAATGTTTAAAACATAGCATTTCAAAACATTACGATGATATGTATATATAAACATTTTGGATTTCCCATCCCCAGTTTAATTGACTTCCTGCTATGTCTATAGTTTCTAAGGTCGCTATTGACCTATTAGTTTTCATGGGTTTAGACACCCTATCCTATTTAATAGTTTTCATGGGATCACCAAGAACCTATAGGCCCATGCCAATTAACTTAATTAATTCATGGGTTCCCGTGAACCTATTGGTCATTCCACTAACTCATCTTTTATCCCGGTTTTCATGGGTTGACTAGGAACCTACGGATTACTCCAGTAACTCCCTTCTTAAGCTTGTTTTCATGGGTTGACTAAGAACCTACTAATGCCTCTAATAACTTCTTTCTTATTCTAGTTGTCATAGGTTGATTAGGAACCTTTTGACTGATGTCAATACTTAAATTCAAATATAGTTTTCATGGGTTCACTGCAAACCAATTGGCCCCTGCCAACCATCCTTAGTACATAGTTTTCATGCGCATACCATGAACCTGTTGGTTATCCCCAATAACTTCCTAATCATAATTTTCATAGGTTTTCTATGAACCTATATCTTGGCCAACTTCAAGGTTTAGGCACCCTATATTTTGGTCTCCACGACCCCCTAATGAAATTATACTCATTAAGGAGTTTAATCAATTTATAATCATTACTGGGTAAACCTAGCCGGTTCGTCTACCCCTTTATCCCCAAAATACAGTTATGAGTCCTTTATCATGTGAATATATTCATATTTGAAGAAGCAAACATAACAACTTAACAATACCACTCTTGTGGGTTTAAGGTCCTTGAAATACTTTTCACATAAAGCATAGTTAATCCCTTTAAACTATATTTTTATCAAGGCTACACTTCTTTAATTTTCCACACTTAAAGTCATTTCAAAACTACTTTATTTAGCCATGAGTTTTTCCTTTTAAAAATGAGTTTGGGTTTTAAAATCTTTTGACACCTTCAAAACCTTGCTTTCGACCTCATAGTTGACCTCCTTCGAAAGCATTAAAATTTATCTTCAAAACTTTAGGCTCCTGCCTTTCAAATACTTTAAAACTTCTCTTTCGAAAAATTTCGATTGTATTAAAGCAATACTTTTAACTTTAGAAGCATAGCTTCGAAACCAAGTGAAAGTATCCCTTCCGAAATCATTGAAAGTATACCTTCTGAAACCAATGAATGTCCCGTTTCGGAATCATTGGGTTTATTTTTAAAATATCATTTTGGTTCAAAGTGAACATAAGCGAGAGATTCTCTTTCGAAACCATTCTTTATTTCATAAAATTATTGGGGAAACCTGGCGATGTCGAAACCATCCTTTCGAAAGCATTAAAACATCTTGGTAAAACAATTGAAGGTTGGCTCCGAAACCCATTCCGAAACCAATGCCTCCAAAACCCCTAACCCCTTTCGAAAGCAATAGGAAGTTGCTTATATTTATAAAACAAATAGTAACTTTCGACAACATCGATGCCTTAAATACCATCGAAAGACATCAATTCATAGAAGGGTTTCGACATGGTCGAAACTTCCCCTTCTGAAAGCTTCATTTAAAAACTAAGTAACCCTTTAGAAGCTACTTCTTTAAAACAAAGACGCTTTTGCAATCATAGGTTTTGACTACTTCAAAACCCCTTTGTAAACAGGCAAGCGCTTTCCTTTTTAAAACAAAACAAAACAAGGAAACCAACACCTTCGAAAGCTATGTTTCGGCACCCTATCTTCTGCCTTTCTCTAATCCACTCTGTACCAACTGAGTGATACCATGTGTATTGGTTTCATGGTAGATGGTTTTGACTAGGTCGAAGGCGAAAGCTCTGGGTCGAAAGCTCCTTCCAAAGGAGGTGGAACCCACTTTTTTAAGCAAACAGCTATTTTCACCTAATAAAGTAAACTTTTTGTAACAAACTTGTCCACTTGTAAACACTTGATTGGTTACATAAAAATTTCAAATTATTTTGATAATATTTGCTACATTGATCTAAAACCAAATAACATTTAATAAATAAGCCATTCTTATTAATAAAACAATTAAATCATTTAGGTCCTCCTTTTAAAATAATTTAATTTCCATGCTAAATCACTTAGAAAAAATCTCCAGAAATTCTAAAAATTTACTTTAATCATGTTATATAACATATCAAAATTTCAGACCCAAATTCTCATTATAATTTTCGAAATAAATTTATAAACCCAAACAACCATATTTTCCTTTCAAAATTCATAATTAGTTCTCCATGGCTTGGAAAACTATAAAAATTGAAACCTAACTCAAAATTCATTTTTTCCATAGCATAAAATTTTCTTATGGCATTTAAAAATAATTTAACCTCGGTTTTACCCTAAAACCGTGCATATTCCTCTTTTAAACAATCTTGTTTAAACTAATAAATTTACGCATATCGTCATCCGACATATCATAAAAACGAATTCACCTTTAAATCCGAAAAAAATATGATTATAAAACAAAAATAGAGATGTAATGATTATTATTCACCTTAGATTGGATAAAGAAATTAAAGATTGATTGAGGTTGATTTCTTCTTGCTTGATCCTAAGCTTTTACTTTGATTTTATCTTCTTTTCTTCTTCCTAATGGCCGAGCTCCACTTTCTATTTCTTACGCTTAAAAGTTTGCTTATGGTAAAATGAACGTGTATGGTCTTAGGAATAATAGTATAATGGAGAATGTGGGCGTCAATTTACCCTAATGCCTTTATGTTTAGTTAGTTAACACTTAACCATTTATAAACCCATTCATTTTAACTATGCACGACCACTAATATTCACTTGCCAATCTCAATCCCGTTATCACATTATTCTATTTAATTTATTATAATTAAATCTCCCGAATAATGTTAATAAAATTAGAGGTATTACAAGCTCCCCTCCTCAAAGAATTTCATCCTCGAAATCCAGTAAGGACTAAATAACAAACATATCAATCATTTATAACGACTCCTAACATCCATACTAGCCTACCCGACTAGCGACTAATTAATATAAATCTAATATAGACATACCATCAAAGAAGATCAGGATGAGCACTTCGTATCATGTCCTCTACCTCCCAAATACAGTCTTTCTCATTGTTGCTCCATTGAATTTTCACCAACTTTACTATCTTGGTCCTCAATCTTTTCTCATCTCTTGCCATAACCCAAACTAGTTGTCTAACAAATGTCAAATCAGGCTCTATTACCAAGTTCTTAAACTTTGTCCGAGGAATAGCAGCCTTTGGATCATGCACATACTTGCGAAGATGAGACATATGGAATACATTATGGACACCTGCCAAATTGATTGACAACTCTACTCTATACGCGAGCTTTCCAATCCTTTGTAAAATATGGAATGGACCGACATATCTCGAAGCCAACTTTCCCGCCTTCTCAAGCTATGCCACACCCTTCGTTAGCGATACCTTAATGAAAACTCGATCTCCCATTGAGAACCCTAGGTCTTTATGCCTTTTATCTACGTAACTCTTTTGTCTAGATTAAACTTGCTTCATCTGTCCTCGGGTTAAATCAATCTTTCTGACGCCTCTCTAAACAAATCCGGACCCATGACCAATCTGTCTCCAGTCTCTAACCAAAATGCCGACGACTTGCATGGCCTTACCATACAAAGCTTCAAAAGGCGTCATTCCTATGCTAGTCTGGTAACTATTATTATAGGAAATGTGACGACCCACATTTCGAAAGGTTTATATCAACAATAATCCACACATATCCGACTTAAACAATCCATAACGTAGATAATTAATGAGGTTAAGTAAGAAAAATAGGAAGAGAAGAAGAAAACAAAACACAGAATGTCACAACGGAACGTTAAAAATATAATAATCAAATAAACAATTAATAAAGCCGTTTACTATACATTTTATTTTAAATCTATACACATTTATCAAAGCTATATATGTACATCAGGAATAAATGATCAATACTGCAGAATAGCATGATGTATGGAATAGTAATAATAATAATATACCAAGCTTCAACTTCGTCCTCTAGAGAATTGTCTTTAATGCGTTGAATAAACTCAGGGCTGACCCGAGCGTATTGAAAATACAAAACACTCGAGCCAGGACTAAAATACTCTTATGTAAGTCAAATCAATATCATAAATATGAGTGAAATAACTTAAGAGATGTTACGGGATTTTCCATCTCCTAAGGATCCGTTAAACTATTTTTATATAATAGTATACGCTATAATAGATAATGTCTATCAGTAAAATAAATATCAAAAAAGCGTTAAGGCTTTACATTGATCCACCTTAACACATTTTACAGTTTTAAAACAAAGTCGTAATGGGCTCGTATAGGGATAAATATGACAAGGCACGTGGGGCAATGTCCAAGGTAGGATTATACCAGTTTACCCTTTCTGGCTGGTCGTAACCCATCCGTGGCCGACCGCGACAATCAATCCAAACAAACAAAAAGGTGCACCCATCGAATCCGAAACCACAATAGTAATATGAGGGATCAACGTCGCTAGAGGTAGCTAACCTCAATGGCCATACATAGGCTCCTTTTTTAGTCATTTTAATTATGACACGAATGTCAAGTCTATCTATCATCGTTCTATTACTTCATTCCTGCAAACTTTGCCAATTCAACCACTACATTCTGGATATCATCCACCACGTACACGGTTGTTAAAGTGGTTCCAATATTGACAGAGAGTATGCTAATAAGAGGCCCCGTTCTTTTTAACAACCAAACGTCATTTTACACACCGGTTGATTCTTCTACATTTCAAAACAATTCATACTTAATATCAAAATATCATCTTTGTTTCAAAAAAATCGAACTATTTTTGAAATCGTCATATTTACTCAAAAATCACATTTTACTTCAAATGTCAAATTCAACTCAAAATATCTATTTCACTTCAAAACTTGATTCGAATTACAGTTTTGATTATAATGCACTTTAACCCAGTTCGTATTTAAATCCAAGATTTAAATATAAACATTTCACCCTTTGACTGGTTTGAATTTTAGAAAATAGCTTAAATAGTTTAAATCAGTTAAATAGTTAAAAATAATTTAATAGAAATTATTTAAATAGTTAAATCGAAAATAATTTAAATAAGAAATGGTTTATATAGTAAAATAGATTGGAAAATCAAAATAATTTGAATACTTAAAGAATATAGATTTTAAATCATTTATACTAAAATATTCATTTTTAAAAAAATAATTCCAAAGTTCGACCGTTCAGCTTCCCAATTTCCTACCCATATCAATTTCAAATTCCATTTCGATTTAACCGATTCAATTCCGATTCCGACTCGAATAAATTATGATTCCACATAAATTTCGATTTCAATTCACTAATTTCTTTAAATTTCAATTTCCATTTCCAAATTAATTTAAACCTCAATTTTAAATTTATTTCCAATTCCAAATTAATTTAAATTACAATTTCAAATTAACTTCCAATTTCGATTCCAATTCCAAATTCGATTTCAAAATATCGATTTAAACACTTAAATCAGATTTACTTTCAATAAAAAATTTAAATCCAGATTTTCAATTCAAAACTCAAATTTGAAATATCATTTCATATCAATTTTTCTTACAAATATTCAAAGTTCGAATAAAATACCAAACTTTAAAGCCAAATTAACTTTCAAAAATTACGCCGTATTTCAGTTTTTAACTTAAAAATTTAAACTTCGATTAATTAAACAATTTCATTTACCAAGTTTAAATTCCAACATTTCGATCTTCAATTTAAAATAATTCAACTTCCATAAATTAGATTTTATTCTTAAAATCAATTCATTTAACTAATTTAAAAATAACTTTTAAAATCATTTAATTTAACCAAGCCGGTGTCCATATATTATTTTCTAATATATGACCAAGTGGATAATTATTTCAATTTGATTTCAAGGATGGGTATATCATTTCAATCCAAAATAAATGTCATAGGTATATATTACCTCAGCCTATTTCTTAATTAAATCGAAATAATTTAATTAACAGTTTTGTACACTATAAACAACATACATGATGATAACATGATATGTATAAAATAAATAACGTCCAATCATTTATATATTAACCAATTTTCATCCATCACAACCAATCATCCAAACAATCAATAATTCACAACAATTAATCAATTTTCGAAAATTGGGAGTTTTTACTAGCAGTTATGTAACAGCCCGCTTTATCGATTTTATATTTAAATATTTTATTTAAATATTTTATCGTTGGTCGGATTTTAGTCCGAAAAGCTACTTTTTGCATACGGTCGAATTAGGACTCGAGACCACTCCCATTGAGTTTAAAATGCCGTTTGCGACCTTTTTGAGTATAAGCTTCGATATGTTTGGAGAAAGTTGATTTTTGCTACTTTTCACTTTGGGTTTGGTTTTGGGCTCAGCCCTATGTTTAACTTATGCTCAAATCTGAGCCACTCTTCCCCACTCATCCTCATTCTCTTCTCTTTTCAGTTCTAAGGCAATAATGGTGGGAGAGATTGGAAATTAAAACTCCAAAACCCTTGTTCCTCTTGCAACCTCAAATTCCTAGCTCCAAACTCAAGTGAACCCATTGGTAAGCTCTCTCTTCTTCTTCTCCAACTCATTCTCTCTTTGATTTCAGAAATTCCTAAACCTAATTTTGGGAATGTTCTTCTTTTAAAGCTTAGAATCAAGCTTATTGAGTTGGATTTGAAGAGTGGTTGATTCCCTTTGCTTTCAAGCTTCATCTTCATTTGTTTGGGTTCAAAGGTGAGATTTTTATCTCATATCTATGCTTATAATTATCTTCGATTGTTAGGTATGAATTCCTAACACTTATTCGTGTGCATTTGCTTTTGGTTTGGATTGATTTGGTGAATATTCCAATTTTTGGTGTTTTGGGATCAATCCTTTAAAAATCATAACTTCGATGTTTGAACATGTGTTTGGTGATGCATCGAGTAGCTTATAGGGCCGGGTAGTCGTTGGCATAATCCCTTAGCGCCGTTGCTCGAGAGAGTGCAATTTGGTCGAAGTTGGTCCTCAATTGGATGGACTGGGAGGGGACTAGCAACAGGTCCGGTCGATCGAGCTCTGTAGCCGGCCGACCGACCTGCTGCCAAGTGCATAAGCACTTCTCTGTTTAAGGTTCGGTCGACCGAGTATAGGGTTCGGCCGACCGACCTGCTTCCCGAGGAATTTTGAGAACAGGGTCCGGTCGACCGAGCTCTGTAGCCGGCCGACCACCTGTTGTATTTTTGCCTATTTCGCCTAGTTGTTTGAATTTCCAACTTTAATCGATTCGTGTTGTTTCCTATGTGTTTTTATCATTTGTTATGACTTTGATGACTCCTTTTTAGGGATTTTTGAATATCCATTTTGATGGATTCTTTATCGGTTTCGTTGGATTTTTATTCACATCTTCGTATTTAGTGATTGATTGTTCCTACAATCTTCTTCGTGATTTGTCACTTTAAAAATATAAAGGTTTCTATACTAGTAGTAAATATCAAAACTCTTTCTTCAAATGATTTCAACTCTATTTTAGTACAAAGCTCGTTTCTTAAACCGATTTCCAATCTATTAGTATATACAAACCTTTACCTCACTCGTATGAGAAATCTAATTAAACGACTTAGTAAAACGAGTGGTATGAAACGCTTGCATTTACTTCGTCGGTTAATTCTTGGACTTGTTCGACTGAATCTGTTGTGACAATTTTATAGTGGAGATCTACAGTTTGTTCGTAAATATTTAAGTTAAGCAAGTGGTTATGGGACATGAAGCTAAACTCATATATTTACTAGCTTAGTGTAATTGACACTTCTCGTTGATCATGATGATCATCTTTGTGATTTAGACTAGCTATGTGCGATGTCTCTTTGTCTGCGAGGGAGACTAAACCCCGTTTTATGGAGTTTCGACTCAAATTGGTGGGGTAGCAACCCATGGTCTTTGGGCCGTTTGTGGAGCTTCGGTTCAATTTGTGATGGTTAGCAACCATGGAATTAGCGTTCCGTTTGTGATACACGTGTTGGCGAGCTTTATGCTCCCGTTTATGATAGGCCTCCCCATCTTTGTGATTTCTGGATTTCTTGAGATGATTTCTAGAATTTGTGTTTCACCAATTTTCGTGATTTCCATCGATAAGCTTTATCGATATTTATGCATTGGTGAATTTGTGCGTCATTGACTTTTGTGATTTCTGGATTTCGTGTGTTGAATTCTGGAATTTGTGTGTCATTGACTTTTTTGACTGGCATTGATATTATCGTCAATATTTATGGTTTGGTGAACTAAATTAGGAGTATGACGTTTCTGTGATTCTTGTGTAGATTTTGTGACATTGAATAATCCCTTGATGATTTTCAACTGCTTATTTATCACAGCTGGGCATTGTGATTATTATGTGTTTAGTCATATCTCATATTCTATATCGTGTCATCTGATATTTATAGTTAGACTGATCCGTTTATTATTTTCTTATTAAATAATACTCGGGTCAGACCGAGATGTTACAGGTGCTCCTGCTTGACTTCTTCCCAGGGATTCATTACTCTGACTTTTGGCAAACTACTTAGATTAGTAGTTTATTTTGTTGTATACACTTGAGATATAGACTCATAGTTGTATTCTATTGTATAGCACGTGTTGCTATTCTTTTGTATTATTGTGGATCTTTTTGACCACTACTATGATATACACTTTCATGTGTTAGTTATTCATTCACATCTTCTTCCGCCTTTGTGATGTGAATTATCTATGACTGATTTATGTTATGTTTATTTCTATATTTGTTTCTGAAGATATTATAGCCACTGTGTAGTAGCTTTGAGTTTGTGTCGGTATGTCGGATTTCCCTCTTGATAAAGAAATGCATGTTATACTATCCGACATATCGATGCTCGCACAAAGCAATTACACGGATGGTCGCTCCTCAACAGCCTTATTCTCCGTGCTAGTCGACAGCATTCTCCGTAGTGTTCTTCGCTAGCGTGGGTATAGAGGTGGGGCGTCACAGCTTGGTATCAGAGCCAAACTTCGGAACAATATGGAATATTATAACAAGCATCATCGTCCTAAGTCCATCTTAGGAGTCGTGCTTTAGGATTTAATTCGAGTCTTCATACCGATTCATCCTATTTTCTTTATGATTCCTTGTTTTATCTATCAAGATTGCTTGATATTCAATTTGGTGAATAATCCTCTTCTTGTTCTTCTTTCTTTCTAAAGGAAGAGAAATGTCTAGACCAGGCCGTCCCAGAGCTGGACCATCTGGTGTTCCACCCCAAGATGGAGTTTTTATGACTGCTCAACAGCTTCTTGATTTAGTGATGAATGCTCAAGCAGCTGGAGCTAACCCGGAACCTACTCACCCAAAGTCGGGATTTGCACGCTTGTGTAGCGATTACACTAATTTGGGTGGGGAGCCATTCAAAGGGTTCGAAACTGTTATTGAAGTACAGGCTTGGCTAAGGTCATGCGATCGAATCTTTTCTCGCATGAATCTTATTGACCTTCACCAAGTTCAGGTGGCCTCTAGTATGCTCCGAGAAAGAGCAATGGACTGGTACGAGCTTCTTATTTCTGAGATTAATGAAGCGGATCTCACCTGGGAGCAATTCCGGGAACGCTTCGAGTTGAAATTCGTACCAGAAGCTGAGAAGGTGACTTTGGCTCGCCGTTTTATAGACCTTGTTCAAGGTGAATCTTCCGTGGCAGATTATGTCACGTCTTTTGAATCTCTCTCCAAATATGGGGTTGAATACATCAACACCCCATTGAAGAAAAATCAGAGGTTCGTCTATGGCTTAAACAAAAATCTCAAGAAGCCATTACTTCTAAAATTAGAAGTTTCTTTCGACCAACTCATTGACATCGCTCTTCGTCTTGAAGAGGCGGATAAGGAGAATGATGTTGAAGTGGTGGGTTCCAAACCAAACTTCAACAACAAGAAAAGGCCAAACAAATTCAAAGGCCCTTATCCCAATAAGAAAGGTAAGCAAGCAACTTCCGTGGCAAAGACTTCTTCCTTTGGTCGTGGGGAATGCTATAATTGTGGTTCGAAGGACCATTATGCGAACAAGTGCCCAAAGTCTCTCTCTTGTCGCTACTGCAAAGGTCCCGGTCATGTTATATCCTCATGCCCCAAGCTTCGGGGCAGGAAAAAGGGAAATCTTAATGTTGCTCAAGCCCCTGGCAACACATCTCGTGGCCAAGGTATTTCTCATTCTATTCTGGATGGAATTATTTTATTTCATGATCATCCTATTCGAGTTCTTTTTGATACGGGTGCGTCCCATTCTTTTATATCAAAAGAACTTGTTGATACTTTTTCTTTGGATGTTTTGTGTTTAATGACTTCTTTGAGAATTGCGAATCCGGTTGGTGGATCCGCAACAATCAGTTTATTGTGTAAAGATGTCGAGATTATTTTGTGTGATTTTTCTTTCCGAGCCGATTTGCATGTCATGCGTTATTTAGGCTTTGGAATTATTTTGGGAATGGATTGGCTTAACCGTTATGAAGCCCATATCCTATGTCCTGAGCGGACTATTCATCTTCGACATCCTCAATCTGTTAAGCAGATTTCTATTAATCTTAAAGATTCGGATTCCAGCTTAGTTGCATCTTTATATTCTTTAAATCCTCGTGATGACGATGATGATGATGAGGGTGATATTATTTCTCTTATTCACGTCGTTCGTGAATTTTCCGACATATTTGAGCCCGTTTTAGGATTACCACCTAAGCAAGCAATTGAGTTCAGAATTAATCTCATTCCTGGAGCTCAACCTATCACCCGCCCTCCTTATCGTATGTCCAATAAAGAAAACGAGGAGATGCGTAAACAATTATCCGAATTAGAAACGAAGCAATTTATTTGCTCCAGCTCCTCGCCTTGGGGAGCTTCGGCTATTTTCGTGAAGAAATCCGATGGTACACTTAGGCTTTGCGTTGACTACCGCAAGCTTAATGATCTTACTTTCAAAAATAAATATCCTTTACCTCGGATTGATGATCTATTCGATCAACTTACTGGTGCTAGAGACTTTTCACAATTAGACTTAGCTACTGGATTTCATCAGCTTCGTATTGCAGAGGATAGCATTCCTTTGACATCGTTCCGTACTCGTTATGGATCTTATGAATGGCTTGTTATGCCATTTGGTCTAACGAATGCTCCGGCTTATTTCGTTGACCTTATGAATAGAGTTTTCAATGACTTCCTTGGCCGGTTTGTTCTCATCTTTATCGATGATATTCTAGTGTATTCTAAAACCGAGGAGGAGCATGAGAAGCATCTTTGGATTGTGTTGGAAACTCTTAGGAGTAATCAATTAAAGGCAAAATTTTCTAAATGCCACTTTTGGCAATCTCGTGTGAAGTTTCTCGGTCATATTATTTCCGAATCCCGAATTTCCGTGGATCCTTCAAAGATTGAAGCAATTCAAGATTGGAAGAGACCGGAGAGTGTGACAGAGATTCGTAGTTTTCTCGGATTGGCGGGCTATTACCGTCGTTTTATCAAAGACTTTTCTAAGATTGTCGTGCCTCTCACTAGCTTGATGAAGAAAGGTGTTAAATACATTTGGTCGGACAAATGTGAAGCTTCTTTTCAGAAATTAAAAGAACTTCTTTCTGATGTTCCTATTCTTGTTATTCCCGAGGGGAATCAAGATTTCGTTGTTTATACCGATGCTAGTCGCGTTGGTTTGGGTGCCGTTCTTATGCAAAGAGAACGTGTTATTGCTTATGCTTCAAGGCAATTAAAGCCTGCCGAGACTAGATATGCCACTCATGATTTAGAACTCGCGACTATTGTTTTCGCTCTTCGGATATGGCGTCATTATCTTTTAGGAGAGAAATTTGTTCTTTATACCGATCATAAGTGTTTGAAGTATTTATTCTCTCAAAAGGAACTTAATTTGCGTCAACCGCGTTGGCTCGAATTTCTTGCACCATATGATCTTGATATTATTTATACTCCCGGTAAGGGTAATTGTGTCGCCGATGCTCTTAGCCGTAAACAACAAGCTGTTGTTTCTATGATGATATCCGAATGGAACGATCTCGAGATTTTATCCGCTTGTGAGATTCGAGACCGCGTATGCGAATTATGCTCATCATTTGTTTTATGTAGCCTTGAGGCTCATCCTTCTCTTTTAGACCGCATTCTTGAAGCTCAAAGGCTAGATCCCGAATTGGCCCTTCTTGGCCAAAATATTAAGGATAAGATTGATATTGAAGGTTTGAAGGACTTTGATATCGATTCTCGTGGCGGCATTCGGAAATTTGGTAGATTTATCGTGCCAAATATTAGTGATCTTCGTAAAGATATTTTAGAAGATTCACATTGTTCTAAATTTACCATTCATCCCGGTAGTTGTAAAATGTACACGGATATGAAGCGACTTTATTATTGGGAGGGAATGAAACTTGACATCGCTAACTTCGTTAAGCGTTGCATGACTTGCCAACTCATTAAGGCCGAACATCAAAGGCCCGGTGGGTTATTGCAACCTTTAGAAATTCCAATTTGGAAGTGGGACCAAATTTCCATGGATTTTATAGATGGCCTTCCCCGTTCTCGTTCGGGTTATGATAGCTTATGGGTGATCGTTGACAGACTTACTAAATCCGCCCATTTTGTTCCCGTTCGGTCTAACCGAACCGTTCCTCTTTTGGCCAAGCTCTTTATCAAAGAGATTGTTAAATTACATGGTGTTCCTACTTCTATTGTTAGTGGTCGTGATCCGTTGTTTACTAGTGGATTTTGGAAGAGTCTTCAAAAAGCTTTGGGAACGAAGCTTAATTTTAGCACCGCTTATCATCCTCAGTCCGATGGACAAACCGAGCGTGTGAATCAAACTCTTGAAGATCTTCTTCGTGCTTGTGTTCTTGATTTTGGTGGAAGTTGGGAAGATCATATTTCACTTGTTGAATTTTCCTATAATAATAGCTTCCAATCTAGTATTGGTATGGCACCTTTCGAGGCACTCTATGGAAGGCCATGCCGATCTCCTTCTTATTGGCTTGAGGCCGGTGAGAAGCTGGTTTTAGGTCCAGATTTTATTCGGGATTCCACAGAGAAAATTGACCTTATTCGACATAGAATGAAAGAAGCCCAGAGTAGACAAAAATCCTATGCTGATAACCGAAGAAGGAAGTTAGAATTTTCTGTGGGAGATCTTGTGTTCATTCGTGTTTCACCTATGAAAGGTGTTGTATGTTTCAGTCGATCGGGAAAATTGGCGCCTCGATATATTAGGCCATTTCTTATCACTGAACGTATTGGTTCCGTGGCTTATCGCCTTTTATTACCGGCTCAATTTTCTGCTATCCATGACGTGTTTCACGTTTCTCTACTTCGGAAGTGTCTTCGAGATTCCGATTCTATTCTTGAGCCCGGTGTTGTGGAAGAAATTGAAGTTTCGCCTAATTTAACTTATGAGCAGCATCCTATTCGAATTGTTGCTTCGGAGGTCAAACGACTTCGAAATAAAGATGTTCCGCTTGTTAAAGTTCAATGGTCTTCAAATCCTAAGGATTGTTCTTGGGAATCTAGAGAGTACATCGAGCGAACACATCCGGACTTCCTTTCCCGTGCTCTTTGAGGTGAACTTCTTATTTCAAACTTCTTTTGTGTTGAATATGCTTTTATGGTTGTTACTATATATCTTCTTCTTAAATATTGCGTGGACGCAATTTCTTTTAGGAGGGGAGTCTGTAACAACCCGCATATTTATCGATTTTATATTTAAATACTTTATTTAAATATTTTATCGTTGGTCGGATTTTAGTCCGAAAAGCTACTTTTTGCATACGGTCGAATTAGGACTCGAGACCACTCCCATTGAGTTTAAAATGCCGTTTGCGACCTTTTTGAGTATAAGCTTCGATATGTTTGGAGAAAGTTGATTTTTGCTACTTTTCACTTTGGATTTGGTTTTGGGCTCAGCCCTATGTTTAACTTATGTTCAAATCTGAGCCACTCTTCCCCACTCATCCACATTCTCTTCTCTTTTCAGTTCTAAGGCAATAATGGTGGGAGAGATTGGAAATTAAAACTCCAAAACCCTAGTTCCTCTTGCAACCTCAAATTCCTAGCTCCAAACTCAAGTGAACCCATTGGTAAGCTCTCTCTTCTTCTTCTCCAACTCATTCTCTCTTTGATTTCAGAAATTCCTAAACCTAATTTTGGGAATGTTCTTCTTTTAAAGCTTAGAATCAAGCTTATTGAGTTGGATTTGAAGAGTGGTTGATTCACTTTGCTTTCAAGCTTCATCTTCATTTGTTTGGGTTCAAAGGTGAGATTTTTATCTCACATCTATGCTTATAATTATCTTCGATTGTTAGGTATGAATTCCTAACACTTATTCGTGTGCATTTGCTTTTGGTTTGGATTGATTTGGTGAATATTCCATTTTTTGGTGTTTTGGGTTCAATCCTTTAAAAATCATAACTTTGATGTTTGAACATGTGTTTGGTGATGCATCGAGGAGCTTATAGGGCCGGGTAGTCGATTGGCATAATCCCTTAGCGCCGTTGCTCAAGAGAGTGCAATTTGGTCGAGGTTGGTCCTCAATTGGATGGACTGGGAGGGGACTGGCAACAGGTCCGGTCGACCGAGCTCTGTAGCCGGCCGACCGACCTGCTGCCAAGTGCATAAGCACTTCTCTGTTTAAGGTTCGGTTGACCGAATACAGGGTTCGGCCGACCGACCTGCTTCCCGAGGAATTTTAAGAACAGGGTCCGGTCGACCGAGCTCTGTAGCCGGCCGACCGACCTGTTGCATTTTTGCCTATTTCGCCTAGTTGTTTGAATTTCCAACTTTAATCGATTCGTGTTGTTTCCAATGTGTTGTTATCATTTGTTATGACTTTGATGACTCCTTTTTAGGGATTTTTGAATATCCATTTTGATGGATTCTTTATAGGTTTCGTTGGATTTTTATTCACATCTTCGTATGTGAATTTTAGTGATTGATTGCTCCTACAATCTTCTTTGCGATTTGTCACTTTAAAAATATAAAGGTTTCTATACTAGTAGTAAATATCAAAACTCTTTCTTCAAATGATTTCAATTCTATTTTAGTACAAAGCTCATTTCTTAAACCGATTTCCAATCTATTAGTATATACAAACCTTTACCTCACTCGTATGAGAAATCTAATTAAACGACTTAGTAAAACGAGTGGTATGAAACGCTTGCGTTTACTTCGTCGGTTAATTCGTGGACTTGTTCGATTGAATCCCTTGTGACAATTTTATAGTGGAGATCTACAGTTTGTTCGTAAATATTTAAGTTAAGCAAGTGGTTATGGGAAATGAAGCTAAACTCATATATTTACTAGCTTAGTGTAATTGACACTTCTCGTTGATCATGATGATCATCTTTGTGATTTAGACTAGCAATGTGCGATGTCTCTTTGTCTGCGAGGGAGACTAAACCCCGTTTTGTGGAGTTTCGACTCAAATTGGTGGGGTAGCAACCCATGGTCTTCGGGCCGTTTGTGGAGCTTCGGCTCAATTTGTGATGGTTAGCAACCATGGAATTAGCGTTCCGTTTGTGATACACGTGTTGGCGAGCTTTATGCTCCCGTTTGTGATAGGCCTCCCCCTCTTTGTGATTTCTGGATTTCTTGAGATGATTTCTAGAATTTGTGTTTCACCAATTTTCATGATTTCCATCGATAAGCTTTATCGATATTTGTGCATTGGTGAATTTGTGCGTCATTGACTTTTGTGATTTCTGGATTTCGTGTGTTGAATTCTGGAATTTGCGTGTCATTGACTTTTGTGATTGACATTGATATTATCGTCAATATTTATGGTTTGGTGAACTAAATTAGGAGCATGACGTTTCTGTGATTCTTGTGTAGATTTTGTGACATTGAATAATCCCTTGATGATTTTCAACTGCTTATATATCACAACTGGGCATTGTGATTATTATGTGTTTAGTCATATCTCTTATTCTATATCGTGTCATCTGATATTTATAGTTAGACTGATCCGTTTATTATTTTCTTATTAAATAATACTCGGGTCAGACCGAGATGTTACAGGTGCTCCTGCTTGACTTCTTCCCAGGGATTCATTACTCTGACTTTTGGCAATCTACTTAGATTAGTAGTTTATTTTGTTGTATACACTTGAGATATAGACTCATAGTTGTATTCTTTTTTATAGCACGTGTTGCTATTCTTTTGTATTATTGTGGATCTTTTTGACCACTACTCTGATATACACTTTCATGTGTTAGTTATTCATTCACATCTTCTTCCGCCTTTGTGATGTGAATTATCTGTGACTGATTTATGTTATGTTTATTTCTATATTTGTTTCTGAAGATATTATAGCCACTGTGTAGTAGTTTTGAGTTTGTGTCGGTATGTCAGATTTCCCTCTTGATAAAGAAATGCATGTTATACTATCCGACATATCGATGCTCGCGCAAAGCAATTACACGGATGGTCGCTCCTCAACAGCCTTATTCTCCGTGCTAGTCGACAGCATTCTCCGTAGTGTTCTTGGCTAGCGTAGGTACAGAGGTGGGGCGTCACAAGTTAAATTATAATTTAATTAATCGGTCAGTTCAAACTCTATCAATTAATTCAGATTTCAATTTAAATGCCAATTAAATTTATCAGACAATAATTAATATTTTTAAATTGCATCATAACTTTAAATTTAACCAATATAACAATGTTGTAGTCAAACGTGAGCATATAAACACTCATCTTTGTTTGAATCTAAAAATTCAAATTAATCAAACAACGATGAAATCAATTGCCTAGTGAAAATGTCTTCAATACGATCCCAACATTGAAAACAACACCTGAATTCGACCTCGAACGAATAAATCACACATTAAATTAGATATCGATTTTATTTAAACCTAATTAACTTAAATTAAATAATAATTAGAGTTAATTACCTTCAGTTAAATGCCTCAGCCTACTCATGTCCATCTCCTTTCCTTTTTTCGCGTCTAAAGTTTCCCCTTCTTTTTCAAATCGATCGGACCACCAAAGCCTGAGCCGCGCCCAACACCACGACATGCCACCGCTCCTCACGCGCCTCACCCAAGTGCCAGCAGCTGCCCTCCTTTGTCGATTCCTTCATTCGCCGCGCGCGCTTGACCCAAGAGTAGCGAATCCAAAACCCTAATCGATCGATCGCGATTCAGCATTTCCCCTTTCTTTCTTTTTTTCAATCGAAGCATCTACATAGTTCGCCGTCGTGCCTAGATTCCAACACCGCCGCCATTGCCTCAGCGGCCCGCCACCACCAGGGCCATCATGCCTCAATCACGTGCGCGTACGCGACTTCAACTTCGTCGTCATGTTCGAAAGCCTCTCTATAGCACGCGAGCATATCCCATATCGTAGATGAACTCCACTTCATCCCTAAAAATAAATTCGATCGTTTTGCTTTTATTTTTTATTTTTTTTTGATTGGCAGTTGTTTTTTTCTTTTATTTGAACAGATCTACGATAAGAAATAGAGGGGAGAGGGAGCGATATACAGTAGATATTTTGCTCGTTATATATATATGTATATTATTATAATAATTAGAAAATATCTAATTCAATCGACCCGCGAAGTCATGAACTCTAAATTAAATGTGCTGCCTGGCGTTCATAATGTTTTACCCCCATTCTGAACACAATGGAACTAGTCTCGAGGTCTAATTCGATCATATGTGGAAGATAGCTTTTCAAATCGAATTATTTATTTAAATTCTGAATTTAAAATCTATGCATTTCAGGCTAGCACAGCCAAACGAAAAGTCCGAACGCTACAAAACTTGAAATCCTACAAAAATTCACTATCACGGATCCGATGAAAATTGATTCGTCGAAATCTGAGATAGTGGTCAAATTGGCTACTTTTAATCGTCAACTAAAATATAAAATTTTAAATTTTAAATTATTCGCATTTAATCCAAATTTAAATGTTAACTATATTCGTTCATATTTTGAATAAAATTTAAATCAATTTCTGATATCATTTTTTATCATCTTAAATCCAAAATTAAATTATTCAAATACTTTCCAATATTAAATTTTAAACAATTTAATTATCAAGTCAAAATATTCATAAATCGTTAAATTTTTATTTCTATCCAAATTTATCCAATAATTACAATAAATTTAAAATTTTAAAATAGCTTAAAATATGGGTCGTACATACTCCCCGACTCAAAACTTTTCGTCCTCAAATAGGCATTAAGTAAAGAATTTAACATACAACATATTTTATTTAAATAATCACTTATAACTTTAAAATCTTGTTAGAAAATCTTTACTACGCTTCTACTACGCCACTCCGATATCGATCTTACGGAAAATATAATTTATATATGAAAATAAGTCATTAAAATTTTAAAACTTTTAAAACTTTTCTAACTCCTAGATTTTTGAAAAATTTCGGCAGAGTCTCCTTTGTGCGGCTCGATCAAAAATTTTCTACAATTCAATATATAAAAATAATATTACAAATATACATCAAATATACATCTCATCTCGATGATGAGGCATCCCGAAGGGAAAAAAATATAAAATCGCGGTATGTAATCCGAGATACGTTCCTTATTATTTATAATACGAGCGAGTTCGCTCGTATTAAGCAAGCAAAGCATATAATAATCCACGTATGCATCCAACAGTCTTCGTATGTACCTATCTCAGCTTAGTTTGGAATGTTAGCCGCTTATAATGAGATATAAAACATGTATGAGTTAAATAGAACCGTGTAGCATGATTTTGAATTCAAATCATAAGTACAAACTATTGAGGTATTGGATCAATATTATGCTATAACTGGCTTGAAGATAAATTTTAAAAAATCACATATTATAATAGCTGGACTAAGTGATAGTCCGAAAGCAGGTATTATTGTTCATTCAGGACTTAAAGAGATGCATCATAATGCCAAATAACTTGGATTACCTTTAATTACTACAAGAATCACAAAATCTGACTGTCTGCCACTATATGAAAAGATCACTGATAGATTATCCATCTGGCCACATACAAAATTATCTCAAGCAGGAAGATTAGTTATTATAAAGAATATTGCAAGTGCAATGGCAAATTATTGGATGAGACATTATATTCGTACAAACAAATTAATATCTATGATTAAAAGTGCATTGAATAGATTTGTATGGCATGGTGATCCATTTTCCAAAAAGCTCATTCTAATATCTTTTATGAAGATTCAATTGCCAAAGGAAAAGGGGGTCTTGGTATAACAAATATTAAATTATGGAATATCGCAGCTGTCTCAGTTTATTATGACAAGTTACTCTGAAGGAAAGAAGACCTCTGGACACAGTGGGTACTAAAGAATCTTATAAAAGGTAAAGACTTTTGGTCGATGAATATTCCTAACGAAGTAGCTGGAGTTGGCGTAATATTCTAAATTTAAGATCTACCTTTCTGCTAATCATACAGTGTAATCCACTTGAGAACAGTGATTTACTATTCTGGACAACACCTTGGGCAAGAACTGGTTTAATTATCGAAGAGCTTCTTCCATACTCTTTAAAAATGCAGTATGGAATTCCTTTAAAAGCTAAAGTATCATCCTATATTGCTGATGGATAAGTTGTCTTTCCTTATTGTAGTTCCATTCAAGTTACAAAATTATGGCAATCCTTGTCATATCTGCCTCTTCCATCTACAAATCTTAAGGTTCTATGGACAAGTAAGGAAAATATACTATATCTCTGGTGTATAAAGCTCTATTAAATAATTCTAATACACAAATTATCCCATGGGCTACAAGAATATGGATGGAAAAATCTCCTGCTAAAGAAAGTTTTCTGTTACGGAAAATAAAAGCAAATGCACTAAATACAAAACAGAAATAAACATGCTTGTGTGTAATAAGCAATGAAGACTGTGTGCTATGTCATTATCATCCTGAAACTAACACACATTTATTTTTTGAGTGTAATTACACTTATGGAATATGGTGTAGGTTGCTTGCTAATGGAAAATTTCACAAACCTATTAATAGCTTGAGAATTGAATGGTATAATATATTCAAGGCAACAAGATGGAAGACATCAAATATAGTAATTCTTATGATTATTTTAAGGACTTTTGCATATGAGATATTGAATGAAAGAAATAGAAGAATCTTTAATTTGATGATGGAAGATGCAGCTACAATTAATAGTAAAATAAACAAGAGAATTCTAAAAGGATTAAGTAGATTGAAGTGAATGTAGAGATGAATGATGTTTTTTAGTTTTATGTCATTTTAGAGATGCTGTTATATTGTCATAATTTGTTTTCTGTTATAAGGCTGTAAATCTGTATGTAAACATTTCTGAGTTTTGAATGAAATGGGCAGGGCTCCCTTAGCCCATTGCTTTTCAAAAAAAAAGATCATAAGTACAAACGCAAACACACAACATACAACAATCATATGCAATCAAAAACACTTAAAACAATGATTTTCAATTAAAGAAACCATTCAACCACTGATATTCATCAAATTAATCCAAACCATCACCATTTTCATTTCAATGTCAATATTTAATTTATACACTACCATTTCTTCTAACGTCCAATTTTTATTAACATTTAATTGACTCATTTCAATTTATTTGCATTCAACCAACTTTCACTCAATTAGATTTACGCCTAATCGATTCACATTCAACTAATTTGATTTTAATATTTTTTTTACAATTAACTAATTTGGTTACAATTAATTCTTTTTTTTCGCTTTTTCTTCTTTTTCATCAATATTTATTGCATTCACATTTTGATTTATTTCAGTTTAGTATACTTACATTCAATCTATTTGTTTCAATTATTTATGTTTGTTTTCATCCACTTTTAATCGGTTTACATTCCATTGATTCTCAATTTATTAACATTCGTTACAAATTCATTATATTAAATTTTATTAAATTCAACTTATGAAATTTCAATTGTTTCACTTTTTGTTTAACCTATTTCATTTATGAATCATTTTATAGAATTATTCCATTTAACCTTGTTAAGTTAAATTTATTTTATATCCACCTAATATACCTTTTTATTTATACACTAACATCATTTATAAACCATCTAAATTTATTATAATAATTTATACAACACAATCACAGTTACTATTATTACATCATATCTTAATTTATTATTAATTCGTTGGTTCACTTTATCTGTTTAAATTCATATTACTAATTTACTAAAGTAAATTAAATTTACATCACAATTCATACTAATAGTTTTTTCAACCAATTCATTTAATCTCTTAATTTAATTTTAATTTATAATTTTATTCCAATAACATATTCCATACTATATTAGTTAACATTAATTTTTTTTTAAAACTCATTCCTCTTGCGTTTTTCTTTTTATCCAGTTAATTAATTCATTTTACAGCTTGAGTGGAATTTAATTCACTTTATAATTTATCTAGTTTCATATAAGGTCCATTTCAATTTATTTAATATTAAGTCAAACTTCATTTCATATGCAATTTATCTTTATTTAAGCTTCTTGAGTTAAATGTATTTTATTCACTTCATTTCCTTGACTTTATTTAATTTAACAATGCTTAAGTCAATTATTTTATTTGCATCTCAAATTCAAATTTTCCTTCTTCTATTTTTTTAACCAAAATCTTAACCATTTTAAATTTGGTTTCGTTTTCCTATTCAGATTTATAAGCTATAACTTATTTCTTATATACTATTTTCAATTATAAATTCAAATAATTTCCACCTATTTATTAAATCATAGTTAAAATATTTTTCTTTCATAATTAAAACCTATTTTAATCGAAAATAATTTTCTTCTGGTAACAATTCTCACCTAGAAACCCAAAAATGAACACTGGCGATGCTGCAGTCATCCCCAGAATTATTTCCCAGAAACCAAGCAAGTCTAATGTTTTTATTTCTTCAAAAATCCTTTCAAAATATTTTTTCCAGTCAAAATTCTTTCAAATAATACTTTTATTAAAAAAATTAAGGCTTTGAAAAACAATTTTGAAAACCGAAGGATTTAAAATTCCAAAATTCTCAATTTTTTTAAATCATTTCTATATATAAGCTATATTAAAATATACGTATATAAAATTTTCTTAACCTACTATCAAAATATTCCATTAATTACAACTTGGTTATTTTAACCAATTTTTTTATTTTGATTAATTTCAATTCAGCTTAATTATCAATGCTTCATAAAATAAATTTACAAAGTACCCATTTTATTTTAATTCAATCAATAATCGATGATAAATAAATATTATAATCTAGTAACAACAATTTCATTTAAAATTATCATTTTACATATAAAAAATATACTTTGGTAAAATAGTTTCATTTACTCAATTTAAAATAATATTATATTAACTTGCCTCGTTTAAGTGTTTAGAAACCCCTATCGATAACACGACGTCCCACACATCGGCCGGAATTCATGAACAACTCAATGGATAAGTAAAAACAGTATAAAATATTTTATAACACTACCAAGTAAGCTCTTTCATATATATACACTCAAACTGACTCATTCTATGGTATTATTGCCCTATCTCTAATGAGTCAAACACCACAATGCCAAGGTTATCGCTAAACCTTCGCTCTGATACCAACTGTGACGACCCACATTTCAGAAGATTTAAATCGACAATAATCCACACATGTCCGACTTAAACAATCCAGAACGTAGATAATCAATGGGGTTAAGTAAGAGAAATAGGAAAAGAAGAAGAAAACAAAACATAGAATCTCACAGCGGAACGATAAAATGTAATAATCAAATAAACAATTAATAAAGCTGTTTACTATACGTTTGATTTTAAATATATACACATTTATCAGAGCTATATATATATCAGGAATAAATGATCAATACAGCAGAATAGCATGAATATGGAATAGTAATAATAATAATATACCAAGCTCCATCTTCGTCCTCTAGAGAATAGTCTTCAATGCGCTGAAAAACTCAGGATTGATCCGAGCGTAATGAAAATAAAAAACACTCGAGTCAGGACTAAAATACTCTTATGTAATCAAATCAATATCACAAATATGAGTGCAATAACTTAAGATATGTTACGGGATTTTCCATCTCCTAAGGATCCGTTAAACTATTTATATATAATAGTATATGCCATAACAGAAAATGTCTATCAGTAAAATAAATATCAAAATAGCGTTAAGGCTTTACATTGATCCACCTTAACATATTTTACAATTTTAAACCAAAGTCGTAATAGGCTCATATAGGGATAAATATGACAAGGCACGTGAGGCAATGCCCAAGGTAGGATTCTACCAGTTTACCCTATCTGGCTGGTCGTAACCCATCTGTGGCAGACCGCGACAATCAAGCCAAACAAACAAAAAGGTGCACCCATCGAATCTGAAACCACAATAGTAATACGAGGGATCAACATCGCTGGAGGTAGCTAACCTCAATGGCCAGACATAGCTCCTGTTTTAGTCATTCTAATTATGACATGAATGTCAAGGCTACCCATATCGTTCTCTTACTTCATTCCAGTAAAGGTCGCCAATTCAGCCACTACATTATGGATATCATCCACTGCGTACACGGTTGTTAAAGTGGTTCCAATATTGACAGAGAGTATGCCAATAAGAGCCCCAGTCTCTTTAAGAACCAAACGTCATTTTACGCAACGGTTGATTCTTTTACATTTCAAAACAATTCGTACTTGATATCAAAATATCATCTTCGTTTCAAAAAATTCAAACTATTTTTGAAATCACCATATTTACTCAAAAATCACATTTCACTTCAAATGTCAAATTCAACTCGATATATCGATTTCACTTCAAAACTTGATTCAAATTACAGTTTTGATTATAACGCACTTTAACGTAGTTCGTATTTAAATCCAAGATTTAAATATAAACATTTCACCCTTTGACCAGTTTGAATTTTAGAAAAAAGCTTAAGTAGTTTAAATCAGTTATATAGTTAAAAATAGTTTAATAGAAAATATTTAAATAGTTAAATCAAAAATAATTTAAATATAAAAATGGTTTATATAGTAAAATAGTTAGGAAAATCAAAATAATTTGAATATTTAAAGAATACGGATTTTAAACCATTTATACTAAAATATTCATTTTAAAAAAAATAATTCTAAAGTCCGACCGGTCAACTTCCCAATTTCCTACCCAAATCAATTTCAAATTCCATTTCGATTTAATCGATTCAATTTCAATTCCAACTCGAATAAATTACGATTCCACATAAATTTCGATTTCAATTCACAAATTTCTTTAAATTTCAGTTTCCATTTCCAAATTAATATAAACCTCAATTTCAAATTTATTTCCAATTCCAATTCCAAATTAATTTAAATTACAATTTCAAATTAACTTCCAATTTCGATTCCAATTCCAAATTCTATTTCAAAATATCGATTTAAAAACTTAAATCAGATTTACTTTCAATACCAAATTTAAATCCAAATTTTCAATTCCAAACTCAAATTTGAAATATCATTTCATATCAATTTTTCTTAGAAATATTCAACGTTCGAATAAAAGACCAAACTTTTAAGCCAAATTAACTTTCAAAAATTACGCCGTATTTTAATTTTTAACTTAAAAATTTAAACTTCGATTAATTAAACAATTTCGTTTACCAAGTTTAAATTCCAACATTTCGAGCTTCAATTTAAAATAATTCAATTTCCATAAATTGGATTTTATTCTTAAAATCAATTTATTTAAATAATTTCAAAATAACTTTTAAAATCATTTAATTTAACCAAGCCGGTGTCCGTATATAATTTTCTAACCAATGGCCAAGTGGATAATTATTTCAATTTAATTTCAAGGATGGATATATCATTTCAATCCAAAATAAGTGTCATAGGTATATATTATCTCTGCCCATTTCTTAATTAAATCGAAATAATTTAATTAACAGCTTTATACAATGTAAACAACGTACATCATGATAGCATGATATGTATAAAATAAATAACATCCAGTCATTTATATATCAACAATTTTTCATCCATAACAATCAATCATCCAAACAATCAATAATTCAAAACAATCAATCAATTTTCGAAAATCCGAAGTTTTTACTAGCAGTTAAATTCTAATTTAATTAATCGGTCAATTCAAATTCTATCAATTAATTCAGATGCCAATTTAAATGCCAATTAAATTTATCAAAAAAGAATTAATATTTTTAAATCGCATCATAACTTTAAATTTAACCAATATAACAATATTGTAGTCAAATGTGAGCATATAAAACATTCACCTTTGTTTGAATCGGAAAATTCAAATTGACCAAACAATGATGAAATCAACTACCTAGTGAAAACGTCTTCAATACGATCCCAACACTGAAAACAACACCTAAATTCGACCTCGAACGTATAAATCACACATTAAATTAGATATCGTTTTTATTTAAATCTAATTAACTTAAATTAAATAACCATTATAGTTAATTACCTTGAGTTAAATGCCTCAGCCTACTCATGTCCATCTCCTTTCCTTCTTTCGCGTCTAAAGTTTCCATATTTTTTCAAATCGATCAGACCCCCAAAGCCAGAGCCATGCCCAACATCACGACATGCCACCGCTCCCCACGTGCCTCACCCAAGTGCCAGCAGCCGCCTTCCATCATCGATTCCTTCATAAACCATGCGCTCGACCCAAGAGCAGCGAATCCAAAACACTAACCGATCGATCGCGATTGAGCATTTCCCCTCTCTTTTTTTGATTGAAGCATCTACATAGTTTGCCGCCGTGCCTAGATTCAAGCGCCACCGCCATTTCCTCAGCGGCCCGCCACCGCCAGCGCCATCATGCCTCAATCTCGTACGGATACGCGATTTCAACTCCGTTATCATGTTCGAAAGCCTCTCCGTAGCACGCAAGCATATCCCATATCGTAGATGAACTCGACTTCATCCCTAAAAATAAATTCGATCATTCTTCTTTTATTTTATTTATTTTTGATTGGCAGTTGTCTTTTTCTTTTATTTGAACAGATCTAAGATTAGAAATAGAGGGGAGAGGGAGCGTTATATGGTAGATTTTTTTTCGTTTTATATATTATTATAATAATAATTACAAAATATCTAATTCAATCGACTAGCGAAGTCGTGAACTCCAAATTAAACGTGCCGCTTGGCGTTTATAATGTTTTACCCCCATTTCGAACACAATGGAACTAGTCCCAAGGTCTAATTCGGTCGTACGCGGAAGACAGCTTTTCAAATCGAATTATTTATATAAATTATGAATTTAAATTCTATGCGTTTCAAGCTCGCACGGCCAAACGACAAATCCGAACGCAACAAAACTTGAAATCCTACAAAAATTCACTATCACGAATCCGATGAAACTGGTTTCGTCGAAATCCGAGATAGTGGCAAAAATGGCTACTTTTAGTCGTCAATCAACATATAAATTTCAAATTATTCACATTTATATCCAAATTTAAATCTTATCTATCTTCGTTCATATTTTGAATAAAATTTAAATCAATTTATGATATCATTTTTTATCGTCTTAAATCCAAAATTAAATTATTCAAATACTTTCCAATATTAAATTTTAAACAATTTAATTATCAAATCAAAATATTAATAAATCATTAAATTTTTATTTCTATCCAAATTTATCCAATAATTACAATAAATTTAAAATTTTAAATTAGCCAAAAATAAGGGTCGTTACAGGAAAACTCAATCAAATGTTGGTGATCCTCACAAGATCCACCAAATCCAATACAGAAGCTCTCAATAAATCCTCGAGTACTTTGTTGACTCTCTCTGTCTGCCCATGTGTTTTTGGGTGATAAGTTGTACACATCCTGAGCTCGGTACACAAGACCTCTTGTAGGCTCTTTCGAAATTCGCTAGTGAATAGTGCATCTCTGTCGTCGACTATGCTACTAAGAATCCCACGAAGTCTAACTATGTTCTTCATGAACAACTTCGCCAAAACATGATTCGTCGTGGTTGACTTTACTAGAATGAAACGTGCACTCTTAGTCTGCTTGTTCACTATAGCCCATATGCTTTCATTTCCCCTATTCGACCTCGGCAACCCGTGCATAAAATCCATGGATATCAAATCCCATTTCTGTAACAACCCGATATTTTCAGCCATTCGCATCCACACATGCCGGACATGAATTGCTCAAAATACCGCATTGTAAATAAATTTGGAGCAAATGAAATACAAATCACAGAATCACAGACACAGAAATATCAGAATAACTCGCAGTGGAAATTAAAATACCATAGTAGTTCATGAAGCTACTATAACAAATTCTCAAAACATAATACATAATATCAATCTGAAAAACATATACAATAGAAATCTCAAACACATAGCGGTTTATAAATACCAGAGCTGAAATAGAGCAACTGAAACTGAAAGGGAACAGATAACTAGACAAGCAGAATCTCCAGCGATTCGTAGCTCCGGAAAAGAAATCCAAAGCTAAGCTGTAAATACTCAGGCTGACCCGAGCGTAAAGTAAAACACAAAACACTCGAGTTAGGACATATATACTTATATAATGTGAACCAACTCAAGTGGACTGTAGTAGTAATGCACTATAACTTAAAGGATGCTTGGGATCGCACATCCATTAAGGATCAGTTAAACCATAAATTAAATATGTCCCATGGTTAAATTTTCAAAATAGTAATTTATACTTCGAAATCAAATATCATTTCAAAATTTAATATCATTCAAAGATCCATTTCAAAATATCAAAATAACATATCTTTTCAAAACCACATTCATTTTTATTTAAAGTACCATTTCAATACATATTTCAAAATAGTTTATATTTCAAAACAAATTACTTCATTTTAAATCATTGAAATAAAGGTATTATATTTAATAATTAAACTATTAAATTTCCAAAATTTAAATCTTTCAAAGTTTATTTATTCACTTAAATTTATTAAAACAATGAAAGTTCAACTTTCGCAGCATTTAGAAAATGCTACGGAAAGTTACTTTTAAAACACTTTAATTTAACAAAAGGCAGCATTTAAAAATGCTGTAATAGGGGTACTTTAGTTCAAATAAAACCTTAGTTAATTTCAGCAACTACATTACTTACAAAGTACTATAATAGCCCTTAATTCAATCTAGCCATTTAGTTCTTTTCTATTAACTACATCATTTACAAATGTTGTAATATCCTTTACATTAAATAACATTTCAAAATGCTGTTAATTAAATTACAAATATTCAACATAATTTCACAAAAAGTTAAATTTTATTTAAATCATTTTAAACATATAAAATCATATATTTTCACTTTTAAAACAATCATTTAAAATACCCTTATATTCATGATTTTATAAAGTAAAATTTTCATTCAAAAATCGATTTAATAATAATATACTTATATAACACAACATTCAATTTCAATTCTTTATAATTAAATTTTTATCTTAACACTTAAGTTTAAAATTCCAAATATAACTTATTTTTCATTTTATTTTCTTAACTTAAAATTCATTTTTTTAAGCAAAATTCACAAATTTCCAATCTAAGTTGTATTTCAAAATTCAACTTAAATATTCATTTATCTACCCTTTTAACTTATTCAAAAAACGTTAAAACTTATGAAATCATTTTAAAATCTAATTCAAAATTCAAATCTATTTCTCATATTTTCCTACTTAGTTTAAATTCCATTTATAACCAAATCATAATTTTCAAAATAACTTATATTTCAAATTTCTAACTTTACCATTAATTTATTTCACTTATAAATTTTTAGAAAATCAATAATACATAACAAAAATCATTTTTAATTAAGTTTTAATCAAAATATTTACATTTCTAAGATATTTTAAAAAAATTAGAAAAATATATTTTAACCACGGGTCTGTATATCATTTTCTAGCCTAGGTAAAGTGATACGGATATTATATCATTTCAATCCGTAATTTACAAAGAAAACCCGGGTTTGATCTTTTCAAACCCGCAATCTTAAGTAAAAATGAAATAAATAAAAATCGTTCCGTATCATTTCATCCTGTTAACCCAGTTTCCTCTACGAGTTAAAGTTTACGACTTAAGGCCTTCACGGGTTAAGGAATCTACGAGATAGGATTTACGACTTAAGGCCTTCACGGGTTAAGGAATCTACGAGTTAAGGAGTCTACGACTTAAGGCCTCCACGGGTTAAAGGGTCTACGAGATAAGGTCTACGACTTAAGGCCTTCACAACCTAAGAACATTACGGCCTGACGACCTAAGGTTGGCATAATCTTACTAGTTAAGGATGACACGACTTAAGGAAGTTTACGACTTAAGTCATTACAACCTAAATGACCCAAGGGAGTAACGGTCCAACAACTTAAAGGAACTATGACTTAACGACTCGAGGGACGAGGAGTCAAGACGACTACGCCTAAGTCGTGACCGACTTACGACCTTTACTAGGTCGTTCACGACCTAAGGCCACAGAGGCAAATTCAATACTGCACCATGACTCGTTAACTCCAGTTAAGCCACAAGCCGAGGATCAGTTTGGGTCGGTCACGACCTACGACATATGGTAAGTCGTACACGACTTAAGACTATGGTAAGTCGTACACGAGAATCAGTTCAATGCCGCATCACTTATGAGAGGACAGGTTAACTCATTTGCGACTTAGGACTTGTGATATATCTAGGGTTCAGCAAGGATGCCTTTAAGAAGTCTGGACCCAGCATTTAAGTGACAACTGACCCACAACTTAGTTTAAGTCGTCCACGACTCAACTTAGGTCGGTTACGACTTAGGACTTGGTAATGTTTCCTGCCTAGAATTGCCTATAAATACGACCCTAGCTCCAACTAGAAGAGGACTTTTGGCTGATTTCCTTCAAACACCGTTACTCTGCTGCATTCCAAACTAATCCAATCCAACACTTGAAGCTCTCTAGATATTAAGAACGCTACAAACAACTTCAAGAAGAGATCACATACATCCAACATGGATTCGAAAACTCTCATCTTCATCGAAGTTTAAGCTACTTGTTCTAAGTCTCTTGTAATTCAAAGTGTATTGTATTTGGGAAGAATTGTATCAGCTTGTAACGAGATTATTAATAAAAGTACTTAAAGTGGACGTAGGCTATACCCTAAAGCCGAACCACTATAAAATTGTTGTTGTTTACCGCTTTTCTACTATTATCCGCTTGTAATCTGTTCCCGAGTCGTCGGGTGGTGCTTTCACAACTACAACTCATACACCGGGGTGTTAGCGTTCAAATTTTAGCGTTAACATTTTTGGTGCTTTCACTGAGAATTGAACTCAGGCAAGTTATCATCATTGCTTCACAGAGGTTTGTAGAGAGAATTTCCCTGAAAACCAGAAGTCTATCCGAGATAATGGCTCCTGGAAGGAAGAGTAGATCTGTCAGATCTGGGAATATTCAAGAGGGAACCTCCGCTTCCCCTGTACCTAATCAACCCATTCCGTCTGCTGGGGTTACGAAAGCATAGTTGGATGCTGTAATATTAGGACTGAACCAGCAGATAAACGCCCAGAATGCACAATTAGAAGCTCAGAGTGCCCAAAATGCTCTAATTCTGAATAAGTTGAATGATTTGCTCGGGGCAAACAATCAACCGGCTGGTAATGGAAGGAATTATGCTGGCAACATTCATGATGCTAATGAGAGGAATGCTCCAGAAAGGGCTGCCAGTCCCTTTGAGCAAACGCTTCCTGAGGTTGGTGGATCTGGAACTCGACATGATGAGGAGTATCTTTCTGGAATGGTCCGGAAAATCATGAGAGAAAGTATGCAAAGGGTTGAAGATGAGAAAGAGTGGGGTTTCGCCCCAAGTAAAACTCCATTTACTGAGAAAATCTTAAAGGCGGAGTTTCCAAGGAAGTTTGTCCCCCCAACTATCCCAGCTTACAAAGGGACAAGTGATCCGAATGAATTCTTGTATAAATATGATTGGCACATGATAGGTGCCAGGGCCTCAGACGAGATAAAGTGCCGATATTTCCCCGTATACCTTGAAGGTGTGGCTCTACTGTGGTTCACCAAGTTGCCAGTCCGATCTATTGATCAGTTTTCAGACTTGACCCGAAAGTTCAAGGAACAGTTTAGACTATATGCTTCAAAGGCCAAAGACATCATGTCATTGTCAAGTATAGAACAGAATCCTGGTGAATCTATCAGATCTTTCTTGAACCACTTTAATATAGCGCTAGCAGAGGTGGACAATGCTGAACGGCGAATGATATTGACTTATCTGATGAGGGCTATTGATAAGTCGAGCGAATTTGGGAAATGGTTAAACATGAAGGAGCCAACCTCCCTCGAAAAATTCTACAAAAAGGCAGATGAATTCATACGCCTGGAAAGCCATCCTGTACCGGTGAAGGCAGTGTCGGAGAAAGCTGAAGATAACACTGTTGCTCCACGCAAGAATGAATCTGTAGGGCAAAAAAGGGAAAATAACAATGGGAAGAAACAGAGTAATCCGAAGAAGCCCCGATCCTTCAAACCATCAGAGTATACTCCTTTATCAGACACGCCGGAGCATATCTATCTTGCCATTAAAGATTCTGTTGACCTCCCTAAACCTATCCCTTTGAGGACCGGAAAAAAGGCTATACAAAGTGGGAAGTTCTGCCGCTTCCATAATCAACCCGGTCATGAGACCGATGAATGTCGCCAGTTGAAAAATCTGATTAAAGAATTGCTAAGAGAAAACAAGTTGCAGCAATTCGTGAAAAAGAATAGCAACAATCCTGCATCGTCAAGTCAGGGGCAACAGGCTCCTGTTCATCAGCCTAGGATAGGTGAGAAAGCTACGGGGAATGAATCTGGAAGGCCCATCATCAATGTCGTCACAGGAGGGCCTCACCCAGCTGGCAAGAGCTGGGGAGAGATGGAGAGATATGCCAGGGCTTTGAAATATGTTCCAGTCGAAGAAGACGTCTTTGTTTTAGAAGACACTACGCCCCTGAAACAACAGAAAACTTTCAGTGATGATATTATTTTCAGAGCCAGAGATTCCTCAGGTGTCGAAGCTCCTACCCTAGACCCTTGGTCATCTCAGCTGATATCGGACCTGCCGTTGTCAGAAGAGTTCTCATTGACTGCGGAGCATCATGTAATATCCTCTTCAAAAAGATATTCGACCAAATGAAAATCCCTATGGTCGATGTACAAGCCTCATCGCAGAAGATCGCTGGCTTCACCGAGGAGCCAAAGCAACCAATAGGAACCATCGATCTGCTTATAGAACTTGGGGAAGGAGAAAGGAAAGTAGTCCGCAAGCAAACATTTGTGATTGTCGATGAATTTTCTGCTTATAATGCTTTCCTTGGCCGTCCAACGCTCGCAGCGTTCAAAGCTATCCTAGCCCCGTGGTGCCTCACTATTAAATTCCCTACAGACAATGGAGTAGGAGTTATAAAAGGGGATCAAAATGCTGCGCGAGAGTGCTATTTGACAGAATTGCGAGAGTCAAGAAAAAGGGAAATGGGAAAGGATGCGGCCACCCCGGTTCGCATCAAAGAGCCAGCCTTGTAGCAATTACGGGGCGGACCCTGCACTGGCGAGCATAGCGGGGCACGGAAAGAGATGGATCCCAGAAAAGCCAGTGCAGGGGAGAATAGAGTGGTGCCGGTTGAAACGACGGTACCGGTACCTGTTGACCCGAAGGACCCAAATAAGGTGTTGAATGTGGGTTCACAACTTAATGTATCAATTCAGAATATCTTGATATCTTTCCTGAAAGCAAATCTGGATGTCTTCGCTTGGACTCATGCTGATATGTGTGGAATATCTCCAGAAGTTGCAGTACACGCTCTGAATATCGACCCAAAGTTTACACCAGTGAAACAGAAAAGAAGAACCCAAGGTCCAGAAAGGTCAGCAGCATTAAAAGAGGAAATTGATCGACTCATGGAAAATAACTTCGTCAAAGAATCTACATATCCGAATTGGGTTTCAAATCCTGTGTTGGTTAAGAAAGCTAATGGAAAATGGAGAGTGTGCATCGATTTTTCAGATCTGAACAAGGACTGCCCCAAAGATTGCTTTCCTTTACCCAGGATCGATCAACTGGTAGATGGAACAGCGGGACATGAATTGTTATCTTTCATGGATGCCTACTCCGGATATAACCAGATCATGATGCATGAACCGGATCAGGAGGACACAAGCTTTATCACCGATGTTGGTCTTTATTGCTACAGAGTTATGCCCTTCGGATTGAAGAATGCAGGGGCAACCTACCAAAGACTTGTTAATGCTATGTTCAAACCGCAATTGGGCAAGACTATGGAAGTCTACGTCGACGACATGTTAGTAAAGTCTAAGAAAGCAGCGGATCACATTGAACACTTGGCAGAAATGTTCGCAGTCCTCCGGAAATACAGAATGAAGCTTAACCCTCTGAAATGCACGTTTGGGGTCGAGTCCGGAAAGTTCTTAGGGTTTATCGTCAGCGCTAGGGGCATTGAGGCTAGCCCAGCTCAAATTACCGCCTTGAAAGAAGTCAAAGCTCCTAGAACAAAGAAGGAATTGCAAAGTCTCAATGGAAAAGTTGCCGCCTTAAGTCGGTTCATTTCCAAGGCCACAGATAAATGCATCCCATTCTTTGACGCCCTAAAGAAAGGAAAGAAGAACTTCGTTTGGACTCCCGAATGCCAAAAAGCCTTTGATGAATTGATTCGCCATATGGAGACACCTCCAATACTTTCTAGGCCTGGCGATGGCGAGGATCTTCTTATATACTTGGCAGTATCATCTCATGCTTTAAGTGCAGCGCTGATACGGGAAGACAAAGGGATTCAACATCCAGTTTACTATATCAGCAAAAGACTCACTGGGGCAGAGATGAATTACTCTAAGTTGGAAAAACTCGCCTATTGCTTATTAATTGTGTCTAGGAAATTGAGGCAATATTTTCAAGCTCATCCTATCAGAGTCCTCACTGATCAACCTTTAAAGCAAGTCCTGTTTCGCCCTGAAACTTCGGGTCGTCTTCTAAAGTGGAATATTGAACTCAATCAGTACGACATCACTTATCATCCCCGAAAAGCAATCAATGGACAAGCTTTAGCTGATTTCATTGCAGAATTTACAGATAAGGGTAATAGTGAGGAAGAAACGTTCAACAATTCCCCTATCCAATGGAAGTTATATGTCGATGGTGCAAGAAATGATTACTGTTCTGGAGCCGGAGTTGTACTTGAGACTCCTGAAGGTCGGTCATTATGCTACGCACTAAGATTGGAATTTCCTTCAACAAACAATGAAGCCGAATATGAAGCTCTTATCGCAGGATTGAAAATCGCTAAAGAACTAAACATACGAGCATTACAGATCTTTAGCGATTCTCAGCTTATTGTATGCCAAGTCAAGAAGGAATTTCAAACGAAAGGGGGAAACCTGCCCACTTACTTGTCAAAGGCTTGGGAACTTCTGTGTGAGCTCGATCACTATTCAATAAGCCATATTCCTCGGGAAGAGAATATGAAGGCAGATTCCCTCGCAAAGTATTCAAGTTCTGGTGAAGCTCAACTATTGGGATTGGTCCCCGTAGAAGACCTTTCAGCACCAAGTATAGACGAGATGGATATTGACTGGATTATGAATGTATCTCAAGAACAAGAGTCATCGATGACTCCAATACTGGACTACCTACTCAGAGGTTCTCTGCCAGAAAATTCGATAGAGAGACGGAAGCTACTAAGGAAAGCCTCTCGCTATGTAATTCAGGATGGCCGATTATACAGACGGGGATTCTCAATGCCATTGCTTCGATGTGTATCCAGGGAAGAGTCCAAAACGATCCTAGCTGAGGTACATGGAGGAGAATGTGGTGATCATTCAGGTGGTCAAACATTAGCAAAGAAAATTCTCCGATACAGATATTTTTGGCCAGAAATTAATCGAGATGCTGCAGATTACTCCCGAAAATGTGACAAATGTCAAAGGTTTGCCAAAATTCCTAGAGCACCTTCTACCGAACTCACACAGATGGTCAGTCCATGGCCATTTGCAATTTGGGGAATGGATCTCATTGGGCCGCTACCGACTGCCAAATCAGGGATTAAATATGCTATTGTTGCAGTTGATTATTTTACTAAATGGGCTGAAGCTGAACCATTGGCTACTATCACCTCTAAAAAGATGATAAGTTTCGTGACCAAGAATATCATTTGCAGGTATGGAGTACCTCAAAAAATAATCACAGACAATGGTACTCAGTTTGAAAGCGAGGAATTCCAAGATTTTTGCAGGCAATTCAAAATGCAGAAAAGCTTTTCAGCAGTTGCTCATCCGCAGGCAAACGGGCAAGTGGAAGCAGTAAACAAGATCATCAAATCAACCATCAAAAAGCAACTTGAAAGAGCAAAAGGTGGTTGGGTCGATAAGCTACCACTTGCACTATGGGCATACAGAACCACTCACAAAACTGCGACTGGGCACACTCCTTTCTCATTAGCATACGGGTCGGAAGCAATGATCCCGGTAGAAACAGAGGTTCCTTCACACATAAGGATCCATTTCAACCAAGCAGAAAATGAAAGGCTACAGCTTGAAGCGCTAGACTTCCTTGATGAAAAAAGAGATGAGGCTAATCTCAGAATTGCAGCTCATCAGCAAAGAATAGCCAGACATTTTAATTCCAAAGTTCGCCAACGCAGCTTTGAGATTGGAGACCTAGTCCTGAAGAGAATCATGACAGCGACAGGTGTGTTTGGGCCAAATTGGGAAGGACCGTATGTAATAGGTCAGAAGCTTCTTGACGGCACATTCAAACTCACCACTGTTGATGGAGATCAAGTTCCAAGGGCATGGAACAGCAACCATTTGCGTCCATACTTTACTTGAAAATTTTGTTGAAATATTGTAAAAAGAATTATGAATGTATGATTCTTGTAATTGAAAGCAATTGTAAAACTGATGCAAGTAAATAATGAAAGAATATAAAGTGGATGTAGGCTCAATTTCCTGGCCGAACCACTATAAATCTTGTGTTCCTTATTATTATTACATGTTTGCTTTATTTTCGATATGAAAAGTACATAGAATGTGTTGCTGAAATGTCGATTTAAATTTTTGCAGACAGTGGAAGTGAAACTTGCACATAAAAGGACCAAGTGATTCTCGCCAAATTTCAAGTCACAAAAGCCCCGAATTCAAATCCTAGATAGGAAGTACTTCAATTGAACAGCCTATGATTTCGATAGAAACGGGCCTTTGCTAATAAGTTGAGATCGTTTGAACAAACAAACATCCAATTAAGAAGCTGATGCTCGTTCTCACGAACTGGCCTGGCAATGAAGTACAATTCCTTGGATTAAACGAGTCACTTGTAAAAAAAAAAAAAAAAAGAGGATCACTGAAAAAGCATAAGCAAGTGGACAAAGGAACAACCAAGGCCATCATCGGCAGCACAAATCCTCTTCGGAGGCACAACTCTTCGGAGGATAAAGACCTCTAATGGGTCATACGCCACAAAAAAGAAAGTTCTCTACTCAACAAAAAAGATTGGAGGAGTCATGACCCTCCAACCATGAGAGAGTAACTTCCAGGCGATGAAAACCCTTTTTGAGGCACATTTCACCAGGAGTTGAAGTGTAACAACCGCTCTTCGGAATTTCACTTCACCAGAGTTGAAATGTAAACAAAATAAAAGCCCTCTTCGGAGGCCCATTTCACCAGGAGTTGAAGTGTTATGACCGCTCTTCGAGATTTCGCTTCACCAGAGTTGAAATGCAAACAAAAATAAAAGCCCTCTTCGGAGGCCCATTTCACCAGGAGTTGAAGTGTAACAACCGCTCTTCGGAATTTCACTTCACCAGAGTTGAAATGTAAACAAAATAAAAACCCTTTTTGAGGCACATTTCACCAGGAGTTGAAGTGTAACAACCGCTCTTCGGAATTTCACTTCACCAGAGTTGAAATGCAAACAAAATAAAAGCCCTCTTCGGAGGCCCATTTCACCAGGAGTTGAAGTGTTATGACCGCTCTTCGAGATTTCGCTTCACCAGAGTTGAAATGCAAACAAAAATAAAAGCCCTCTTCGGAGGCCCATTTCACCAGGAGATGAAGTGTAACAACCGCTCTTCGGAATTTCACTTCACCAGAGTTGAAATGTAAACAAAATAAAAGCCCTCTTCGGAGGCCCATTTCACCAGGAGTTGAAGTGTAACAACCGCTCTTCGGAATTTCACTTCACCAGAGTTGAAATGTAAACAAAATAAAAACCCTTTTTGAGGCACATTTAACCAGGAGTTGAAGTGTAACAACCGCTCTTCGGAATTTCACTTCACCAGAGTTGAAATGCAAACAAAATAAAAGCCCTCTTCGGAGGCCCATTTCACCAGGAGTTGAAGTGTTATGACCGCTCTTCGAGATTTCGCTTCACCAGAGTTGAAATGCAAACAAAAATAAAAGCCCTCTTCGGAGGCCCATTTCACCAGGAGATGAAGTGTAACAACCGCTCTTCGGAATTTCACTTCACCAAAGTTGAAATGCAGAGACAAAATAAAAGACCTTCCTGAAAGCCCACGTTTCACCAAGATTGAAATAAAACTTCCAAGTGTTGAAACATGAAAAGGCTTTCTTCGAAGGCACAACTCTTTGGAGGTACACGTTTCACCGAGATTGAAATAAAACTTCCAAGTGTTGAAACGTGAAAAATCCCTCCTTAGAGGTACAACCCCCTCCCGGGGACACAGTTCAAAGGAAAGATCTCTTCAAGGGCGCAATCAAGAAGAAAGACCTCTTCGGAAGCCCACGTTTCACCAAGATTGAAATAAAATTTCCAAGTGTTGAAACGTGAAAAGGCTTTCTTCAAAGGCACAACTCTTTGGAGGGACACGTTTCACCGAGATTGAAATAAAACTTCCAAGTGTTGAAACGTGAAAAATCCCTCCTCAGAGGTACAACTTTGTATATAAAAAAAAAGAAGAAGTTAAAGTGCCCTTCAGAGGTCCGCTTTACCACAAAGAAGAATTCACTTGGTAAAATATGCACATAAGTAAAAAAAAAAAGAGTGATTTCTTCGAACGACAAAGCGTAGAAACTTATACGAAGGGAGTTGTACTCTACAAAAATTTTCTTTAAAGAGAATAAAATAATTGTTCTTTAGCAAATAAGAGTGCAAGTCCCCTCGAAGTATAAGATATTGCAGCAAGCTTAAGGTATGGGGGCAACATTGTATAATAGTATAGCCGCATCAGTAAAGTAATACTCAAACAACATACCATAAGCCCGCTGCAATATCATATAAATAAACTTGTGCAAAAATGAATAATAAATGCATTCAAACAGAAGTCTGTACAAACAAAGGATCATTTTATTCAATCGAAATGCAGGTACAGGTTTCAAAATAAAGAAAAGCGGGGGCCGGTACCCGCACAGTTCTCGACCAGTACATACAAAAGGCAAAAAGCTAAAATGTTCACTTCTTTTTACTACCTTTGGACCCTTTTCCCGGCCGAATGATTAGCTTTTCAGGCCGGTCAGTTGGCACAAGGGAAGAAGGAGGGGTAGGTGCAGCTGGTCCAACTTCTGGCTCCCCTTCAGTAACAGTGATTATCTTCCCCCTCCTCTTTGACGTTCCGTGCTTTTTCCTCCTCTTTGAGGAAGACTCACTTCCCGGATTGGCAAGTTTAGACAAAGTTATGTCATCAGAAGGGGTCCGCTCCGGGGATATCTCACCTCCCACAAGTCCCTCGTCTCTATGCTCCTGCGAAGCGATGGGATCGTCTAAACCATGGAGGGCTTCTATTTGTTCCTCTTGCGACCCGGGCTGAGAAGCAGAAGGAGGAGCCACCTAGAGAGACGGAGGAGGGATAACCGGAGGAGGAGAAATCTGAGCGGTGCTTGATACTTTCTCTGTAGAAGAAAAGAGGTTAAAGTCAGTAAAGAGAGGAGATGAAGGCTCATCAAGGTTGAGAAAATAGTCAAGGAGCTCATTAAACCCATGTGAAGTAAATGAGCAATCCACTTGAGCGAAATTTACAGTGGAATTACCTGCAGAAGTTGTCTTTATTACATCAATTTCATAGTCCGGGGCTTCAGCACTCTCTTGCGATTCATCTGTAACTTGAGTAATTTTGGCCCCGGTATCAGTTTGAGCAGGGATCGGTACATAAGAGCTAGAGCCAATAATGCCAGCATCGACCGAAGTTGAAGGAGGGACAGGAACAGTCAAATTTGTTTCTTTTTCTTGATGCTCTTCCCCCACTATTTCAACCCGCGATCTGGCGAGTTGCTCTTTCCCTCTGGCAAGGGCTACGCGAGCCTCAAAGTCTAAGTAGTGCACCTCCAACTCCTCTTCAGTGTACCCGGCCCCTTTAAACATATCTAGTGCGGCCTCCCACACTTCGGCCAGGGTAATCTCATACTTGGGGCCCAGGAATGCAAGACTGCCACACCCTAATATACATTGCAAGTAGAAATCAAATAGTGTCGAGCCAATATCAGCTTTGGTAGCTTCATGGGCCTCTTCAGCGGTAATTCTGCCCGCAACAGCCTCATCCCGCTCTCTCTCGACTTTGGATAACCGGGCTTTCAATTTTTCAATCTCTGCAGCCTGAAGGCCAGTTTGTCCTCGCAACTGAGTAATGTCAGTACGTTTGCCCTCTATAATCTGCTCCAACTCATCAGCCTTGGCCTCAGCATCCCTTTGCGCGGCATGAGCATCCCGCACCTGTTGAAGAAGCACACTTTCCCTTTGAGAATAAGAAGTGGAAGAAGTAGCAAGCTCCTCTTTAAGTTTCCCAACTTCTGCCTCAAGTTTCTCATTATAATCGGCGATACTCCTCATTTCTGCATCATGCTGTTTAAGGATCTTTTGCCATTCAGTTTTGTCGTTCTCCATGGTAAGCATAGCTTCAAGATTGGCCCTATTCACCCTTTGGAGCTCATCAACGAGTTTCTGCCAAGATGACATCCTCTCAATATCGGTTCTGACCGCATCAAGGTTCCGTAGCATAGCATTTTTATCTATGGGAACCAGATCGAGGTCAAAGCGAACTCCTTTTAAACACCAATTGGGAAATCGGCGTTGAAGAGTGGCTGGACCTGGTCCAACTTGGTAAGATGGCCTATTAATGATTGCTTGGATATCAGTAAGGGAAGGGGCAGGAGATTGAGAAGAAGTAGGAGCAGTAATCTTCTCTGAAGGCACAGGCATTAGCTCCTCAATAACTTTGGCTCGTTTGCTCGAGTCATCAGTTGTGTGACTCTTCCCTCTATCATCATGAGATTTGCGTTTAAGGGAGTCACTCTCTTTGTAGGAGGAATCATGTCGACTATCTGGTCTTCCAAAGCGTTCTTCATAATCACGTCTTTCCCGAGCCTTCCGGGTTGCCCTTTCTTCATCAGTCTCTCTATGAATAGGAGGATAGGATTGATAGCCATACTGGCTGCGTTTCCCATATCGCTTAAAGTCATCATAGTACGAGCTGCCTCGCCTCATTGGTAAACCTAAAATTTAAAAAGAAGAAATAAAACTTGAGAATCCTTGAAACGTTTAAAAAAGAAAAGAGAGAGCATAAAAGTGCCAGGAATTCTAAGTGTGTGTGATGTGCAAACTACGCGCTTCAGTCTACGAACCACTCTTTAATGGGGGAGTAGTTGTGGGTGTAATAGATAGCGTCAACTCTTGAGTCGACGGCAACTGTTGCAAAGTAGAAGTAGCTTCAACTACTGAAGAAGAAATCCCGGCAGTGATAGGATCTTCCTTAAAGATCTCTTGTGAAGTAGCAAAAAGGTCGCTCAGTCCTTCGAAAGTATCGTCCCTACTTTGCTTGACAGGACTGGATTTCTCAGCTTTTTCACCAGATTCTTGTGAATGATGGGAAGATCCCTGAGGCTCTTCTTCCTCGATAACCGGGGCAAGTTTGTCAGACGGCCCTACAGCATCAACAGAAGTGGAACACTTCACTAGCGAAGTCTCAGGAGCAGGTCCTTTAGATATGGATGTGCTAGTAGAAACTGAGGCATCCAACACTCTAGCTGGGGAGTCTGGAATTTCATGAGGACGCGTAGAACGAGAAGTATGCAAAAGTCCGTACTGATGCAGAAACTCATCTTTCAACAGAAATTGAATATCTCTCTCCTCAACCGGTACGGCCTTAAGCCTCTCGAAAGTCGACTTGTGACTGGGATTCCTAGAGGGAGGAGGCAGCGCTGAAAATAAAAGAAGCAGAGTTAACACTTAGCAGGTCAGTCTCACAAAGGCCAGATAACAAACGAAGCAAGGATGAGTGGTCTTACTTCCTTCCCTCCACAGAGCATAAAACCCCGAGGGGCAACGAACGAAGAAGAACTGGGTTAGAAACCCGTGAGCAGTGTCGGGAAGGCCAACAATTAATTTGCGGTTTCGGGCGCTTCTCACAACAGTAATAGAAGGATGATCTTTAGTCCGGCTAAAGGAGCATAAGTAACAAATTTCATCAAAGCTCACAAGTCGATCAAGTGTTCTCCTAAATAGCACACACAACCCCATTAGAATTGCGTAGCCATTGGGGTGTAGTTGGGATGGAGCAATGGCCAATTGATGAAGAAGTTGTTGGAAAAAGTCATTGAAAGGAGGAACGCCCCCACTTAGGCACATATGCCGGTTAACTGTCACAAAGCCAGAAGGTGCTATGTCAGCAGTGTTACTTCTCTCAGGAAGAATGGCATCTGATTCAGCAATGCCAAACTGAGCACACAGCTGGCGAAAAACTTTATATGATAGTGTAGTAGGAACTCTTTCGGGAGGATTAACTAGTGGAGCTGGAAGAACAGTTGCCTCTCCCGTCTGAACTGTTGCATCTTCTTCCTGAGAAGTCATTCTACACAAGCAACTGGATATTCAAATATGAAGGTGCACGTTTCCTAAAAGTGTGAAGTGTCGTGCAAAACTGATAAAAATAGCAAGTAAATATAACTGGAATTAAACTGGTCGACGATTGATCGACTACGGTAATTTCAGAACTTGTTAATTTGAAATTCAAGCATAATATTAGTGCAGGCTGGTTAGTTTCAATTGACTATTTCAGTGTTGCTTTAATATTCTACTTGAAATCGATAGCACTTCGTTCACACAATTTACTTAAGTTAATTATCTGTTATTAACTAATCTGTCATTTGATGTGGGCGGTTGATGGCAGTATATTCGTCCCAATTTTCTGTAAATATCATATTAAACAGATTGTTAACCCACAAGTTAAAGTAATCTGTAAAAGAATGCAGCAAAGTTCAACAGATCAAAATCCATGCAACAATTCAAGGTCTAAGCAGAGTTTAAAAATGCAAGTGCTGAGTCGTAGACGACTCAAGAGTAAAGTCGTAAACGACTCAAGTGATAACTCGACAACAACTTAAGTGCTAACTCGTCTACGAGTTAAGAATTTCTCTTCGGTTTAAGTTAAGTCGTTGGTTCTCTGGTTGACTCGTCCACGACCTAAAGAATTATGAGGAGAAACAGGATAGGTCGCTTCACTTTTGAGTTGTTGAGGCCTTGAGTCGGAAGTCCTTTGAATCGTGAGTCATAAAAGGAAGACAAGGCTTCAAGTCAGAAAGATACAAATTCTTCTAAGTCTTAACTCAGTTACGACCTAAAAACCTTATCTCCACTCCTAAACCCATAGACCGTCTCACCCCTAAACCGATGAACCCACTAACTATTATCTCGTCTTCTCCAAACCCCTAACAGCCTGATAAAAATAAAATATAAATAGATTGAAACCCATTATCCTCTCCTCGCGAATTATCCAAAACCTAATCGAACTACCTCGAGCTCACCAGCAATCGATCGTGGCAACAATTGTGATGAAGCGTGGTATAAGGAACTGGATTAAATTCGCAAGTTAATAGCTATCGCGGAATCAAATGAACTGTGGATCTACTTACGCGATGCGATGATGAGGATTGTAGGGACTGAATCAACGGTAAGATGAACTGGTTGAATTTGTTTCCGAAAGCTCGAGGACGTGTTAATGGAAGAAATAGCTCAGAGGTAGGTAATGGGAAGAAGGAAATAGGAGGAACGACCCAAGCATTTTATACCTCAGGGAAGTGGGACTCGAATCGGCACACCAGGGTTATGATGAGTCGAAGCACACGACTTACGACTTAAGGCGTGTGCTTCGAGGGGCAAGTGTTAACCCAGTTTCCTCTGCGAGTTAAAGTTTACGACTTAAGGCCTTCACGGGTTAAGGAATCTACGAGATAGGATTTACGACTTAAGGCCTTCACGGGTTAAGGAATCTACGAGTTAAGGAGTCTACGACTTAAGGCCTCCACGGGTTAAAGGGTCTACGAGATAAGGTCTACGACTTAAGGCCTTCACAACCTAAGAACATTACGGCCTGACGACCTAAGGTTGGCATAATCTTACTAGTTAAGGATGACACGACTTAAGGAAGTTTACGACTTAAGTCATTACAACCTAAATGACCCAAGGAAGTAACGGTCCAACAACTTAAAGGAACTATGACTTAACGACTCGAGGGGCGAGGAGTCAAGACGACTACGCCTAAGTCGTGACCGACTTACGACCTTTACTAGGTCGTTCACGACCTAAGGCCACAGAGGCAAATTCAATACTGCACCATGACTCGTTAACTCCAGTTAAGCCACAAGCCGAGGATCAGTTTGGGTCGGTCACGACCTACGACATATGGTAAGTCGTACACGACTTAAGACTATGGTAAGTCGTACACGAGAATCAGTTCAATGCCGCATCACTTATGAGAGGACAGGTTAACTCATTTGCGACTTAGGACTTGTGATATATCTAGGGTTCAGCAAGGATGCCTTTAAGAAGTCCGGACCCAGCATTTAAGTGACAACTGACCCACGACTTAGTTTAAGTCGTCCACGACTCAACTTAGGTCGGTTACGACTTAGGACTTGGTAATGTTTCCTGCCTAGAATTGCCTATAAATACGACCCTAGCTCCAACTAGAAGAGGACTTTTGGCTGATTTCCTTCAAACACCGTTACTCTGCTGCATTCCAAACTAATCCAATCCAACACTTGAAGCTCTCAAGATATTAAGAACGCTACAAACAACTTCAAGAAGAGATCACATACATCCGACATGGATTCGAAAACTCTCATCTTCATCGAAGTTTAAGCTACTTGTTCTAAGTCTCTTGTAATTCAAAGTGTATTGTATTTGGGAAGAATTGTATCAGCTTGTAACGAGATTATTAATAAAAGTACTTAAAGTGGACGTAGGCTATACCCTAAAGCCGAACCACTATAAAATTGTTGTTGTTTACCGCTTTTCTACTATTATCCGCTTGTAATCTGTTCCCGAGTCGTCGGGTGGTGCTTTCACAACTACAACTCATACACCGGGGTGTTAGCGTTCAAATTTTAGCGTTAACACATCCCATAATGATTTTTCCTTATTCTAAAGTCCATTCGGGTATGTATCATTTCAACCCATAGTGATTCTAATCTAAAGGGAACTTGCAGTGTGATAAATTGATATAAATAAACAGAATAGCATAATATACAATAACATATGATATAACAGGTGTATAAGCATGGGTGAACATCATATGATCATAGCATAACAGATATAACATAATGATATGGTTTACGAATTCAACTGCGATCAATTTACTAATCATATAAGTATGAATTTGTCTGGTGAGAATTACACACTTGTATAAGCTGGAGACGACAACCAAATGCACGAACCAGGAACTTCAAAGGCACGATAACATGACAATGATTTGGGAGTGGGAGAGCCAAAGCTAATTGCCTTGTTAAATATCAAACAAAACAAATACAAACATGAATTTTCAACCAAACTATTTATAAACAATACTAGGAATAAATACACAACTCAAAGCTAACGCTTTTGTACTTGCATTCAATGACTTATGCTTCAGCTATAGGCTGGAAAAGCACTGTAATGGGATGGATTTGGATCAGGTTGAGGTCCAATAGGGGTTGGCCATAACAATATAAAGGAGATAAAGGGTATGTGTGCATGAATTTACAAAACAAGGCAACACAAGTGGGTTTTATTGCCATTTAAGGTCACGGCCAAGCATGAATGGGCAAGATCAGATCTAGGAAGGTCAACTACAGGTGTTATAGAGGTCCAAGGCTCAGGTTGTGGCTAGTGGTGGTGGTGTTTGGGTCGGCCAAAGCATGATTGGAGTGGGGGAGACAAGGGGAGTTCGACTATGGAGTTTTAAAGTGGAGTTTTCTTCAAATTTTTGGTGGATCATCAACTTGGAGGGTCTCGGCCATGGAAGGTCAGTGGAAGGATGGGATGATCGCTAGTGTAGGTGGTGGTGGAGGCAGCCAAAGTTATGGAGTAAGGAGGGGCTGAACATAAGAGATGAATGCATGTGCAAAAATCAACAAAATCAAGTAGAAAATGTAAAAAGAAATGAAAGTTTAACCAAAAATTTTCTTCAGGAAATGGAGGCCGTACTTTTTGAGTTTGAGAAAGTTTTGGTACATGAAAAATGATGGGAAGTCATCTGAAGGAATGGTGATAAAGTCAGCAATTGAATGGATATGTTGTTTGGTGTGAAAAGGCAAATTGAATATAAAAAGGCAAAGACCAAAGGTCAAAAACTCTTCAAATATCCAAATTCTTTTTGCATTCTAAATACATGTAAAATACATATAAATAAAGATAAAAACATGAAAATATAATAAATGGATAAAAATAAAAAAATAAATTTTAATAAACATAATTCAATTAAGAAAATGGCTTAAAAATCGAAACTAGGTTATAAAAATTGAAAATAAATACACTAGGCTTTGGAAAAATTATAACATTACTTTAAAATATTTTTAAATAAAAATATATACCTAACATATCATATAAATAATATTTGAACATAATATGAAAAATAAAAATATTATTTATATAAATTAAAATAGATAATTTTATTAAATAAATCAATTTACAACCAATATTGTAAAAAACATAACTTTCACAATATAAATCGGATTTCAACGAAACGAAAAGTAGCATTATTAAAATTAAATTTATTTTCATAATAAAATATAAAATTCAAGAATTCAAATATCCAAATTTTAAATTTAGAAGTCAAAGTTTGACCAGATTGACCAAAAATCCACTTTTTGGAAAATATACAACTTATTCAGGTTTGGAGTTATAATTCACACAAAAATCAAAATATACTCTTAAAATAACAAAATTTATCCATTTCAGTAAATAAAATAAATTTTTTAAATAAGGATTTTTAATTGAAATAATTAAAATAAAAAATTAAAATAATCACAAAATACTGGGTTGTTACACTTACCCCCACTCAAATCTTTTCGTCCTCGAAAAGAACGAACAAGGAAAATAAGGAAAAGCACGATAGACAACAAATAGTACCAGGAAAAACAATTTCGGATTCGAAGCACAAATGCACTCCTTCGTTTCTCGGGTACAATCTCGATCATTAGTACCCATCGTACTTCGATCAAACTAACAGATTCCTTCATAGCTGCTTCGTACCTCTGCTGACAGTACGAAGTGGCTTACTCTAGACAGTCAGATTAGGCTCAATATCCCAACCATCAAGAGCAGAAGGCTGAACAAAAGAGATAGGTTATGATGACACTAGAGAAAATGTGAGACATGGAATACATCGGGCACTCCAGACAGCTTCTCGGCAAATCCAAACGATAAGCCAAAGAACCGACTCTTTCCACAATTGCAAAAAAGACCCTCGAAGAGGAAGAAGGTTGAAATAGCTAGAAGGAAGAACAGGTTGAAAGAAAAAGGATGAACCATATTTTAAAACCATATAAATTTCAATTAAAATTTTATAACATTTTAAACATTTTACAATATAATGAATAATCATTTGATTCAAATCTAATAGTTCGAAGTAAGCAATTTAAAACATTTTTAAATTATTTAGAAAAGTAAAATAAATGATCAAAATATCCTTTATATAATATACTTTATCAAAATACTTTTATAACTCGATGTCTTAACAAGTTTACTTTCGTTCTTGTAGACTCAGGCCACGCGTTGATCAGGTGCAAAGCTAGAATTCTCCAAGTACTTAACAGACTTGTTTCAACACCCAGTGAAAATACTGGAAAACCTTTTAAAAACAACAGATATGGAAAGTACAATCCAAACAAATCAACAAAACCAAACATGTCGATCATGGACCGTGGATACACAATGGTTACACCTGGATCACACAGGAAACATCCGTACCCATAGGCTTACTACCGCAGTCCTGCGATTACGCCATGAAGACTGGTAGTACTGCAAATACACAATGGTTACGCCTGAATCCCCCAGGAAACATCCATACCCTTAGGCTCTCGCAGCCCCTGCAGATTACGCTACCAAGCGACCCAATAGATCACAGATACACAATGGTTATGCCTGGATCCCCCATAAAACATTCGTACCCTTAGGCTCTCGCAGCCCCTATGAATTACGCTATGCAGTCGCGATCATAAGACCACGGAGATCACCATGGAATTCGATGGACACTCGAGTATCATATCTGGAAAACCCAAATCAAAGAGAATAACATCGATAGACTGAATCACAGTGTGGCCACAAAGCGGATATCAAGCAGAAGGCACTTTCCATATCTTTACTTCGAAAATATGTATCATATAGTACCTTTCAAAATCACTTTCAAATATCATACTTACATAAAGTTCATTATATATAAGATTTCATTTCAAATTGAATTCTTTCCAAATCAATAGTATATCAAATCATACTTATATAGACTTCGATTATATAAGATTTCTCTTTACAAATTAAGTACCCTTTCAAATCAACAGTTTCAAATCACTTCATACTTATACAAATCAATTTCATACTTATACAAATCCATTTATATAAGTTCAATAGCTCCTAAATCAAAGTATTTAAATAAACAAGGTTCTCAATTTCAAACCATTTCAATATCAATTAAGTTTGAAAATCATATATGATTTCACCAGATCATTACTTCCTCATTTCATATATTCAGTTTCAAAGTTTCTTAAAATCATAGATTTAGAAAATATTCCATTTTCCCAAATCAACAAAAATTTAGATAAAACAAATTAATTTCCATTTCAAATATATATTCACTTTCAAAAAATCATAATACTACCAAAGTTATAAATCTTTCGAAACCAAATTACTTGAAATCATTACACTTTGAAGATCATAACATTTCGAAATCATACATTTGAAATCATAAAACATTCCTTTAATTCTTTACATTTCACAAATTTATTCAATTAAACCCAAATCTAAAATTTCCAATTTTAATTCAATTCAAACCATCAGTTTCAATTTAATTTAGTTTTTCAACAAAACCATTTCAAATATTATCAAATTTAAAATAAAGATTTGGTCCATAAAATAAACTATTAAATCTTTAATATATTTCAAAGGTTAAATATACCATATTTCAAAACTAAATTTTATAATTTCATATATCTCAAATTTACTTCATTATTACTTAGTTTTGAAATATTCATTTCATAAATCCATAATTTTAATTAAACTCAAATTACAAGTAAACCAAATATCCTTTCATACAAATATAAACTTAAAATTTCATTTATCAAAATCAATTAACATTTCAAATTCACATTCTTTATCAAAATAAAGATTAAATCATTTCCAAACCATTTCAATCATCAAAATATCTAAAATGGTTACAAAGTTTAAAACTGCCCTTTTTAAAACCTTCAAACTATTTATTTCTATGTGGAAAATCCAATTAACCATTGGAAAGATTATTATTCTATATATATAATTTATTCTAAACATTTCTAATCTATATTTCATACAAGTATAATTCAAAAGAGTCTTATTTATTTCACTCAACAAACAGTTTCAAACTTATATAAATCATATTACTTTATACTTTAATCATATCAAACTAAACTTATATTCTTTATCAAATACCATACACTTTTCAAAATTACTAGCTTTGAAAAGTTAACCTTGATTTGGAAGTGCTCGAACCTTCAAAATAGTCGAAGAAATCATATTTTCAATCCAAGAATTGGAAATCACCAACAAATCAGTAAACCAATTCCAAAAGATAGGATTATACCAAAACAAATCTGAATCTCGAGGACTAACACCGGCTTACTTTAAATCATTTCAAATATATATATATATACACATATATCCTTCGAATGTCAAACCATACTTCAAAATATGAAATCAAAATTTGGTTTCACAAAATCACTCGCATAGCAAAGCTACTAGAATGGCCTCTCCCCACTAAGAAACTCGAAAACCAATGTCAATGATGCATGCATTCATCATCGAAATTATTTTCCAGCCACATAATGGGTTCCGGACATTTATTTTCTTGAAACTTCTTTGAAATCTCTTCGAAATCATTGGAATTCACTCGAATACATTTGAAATATTTTGTATTCAGAAAATATCTTTAAATAATATTATTATTATATATTTTCCAAAATCCTAAAACAGATTTCAAAACACCGGAGTTCGATTCCTCGAAATTCAAATTCAAAACCCTTCAGTTGTAAATCATTTTTATTTAAATCAAATTTCTTATAAATTTTCAAAATTTCAAATCCTTTCAAAACTTCAAATTTTCAAAGAAAGAAAAATATATAATCCATATCGAAAACATTTCTCTTTTATATACGAAATGGGTCATCCTTATCAAAATAATAATTTCGATGTATGCACAATTTCAAAATAGAATCAACGAAATTTCAAAAGAATGATTCATGGTTAGATTTCAAAAAAAACAGAGATTCGAATTTAGAGAAATTCTAATCAAATAGAATTCTGGTTCGAAGATAAGCTCGAACAAAGATGAGATAATTTTATAACCAAATAGAAGATGGATAAGCCTATATAAATCGCAGGCAACCTTAACCAGGTCAACCGCTAATTCAGGAATATAACCAGTTCGAAAATCTAAGGCAAATTGACATTCGATTGCCAGAGATAGAATCTAGGTAGAGCAGGAGATAGATAGCATCGTAAATCGAGGATACAGAAATCTCCGGTGAATCAATGCCAATTGTAAAGGAGTTTCACCCCTTTACAAATTATTCAAAGATTGGCGGAATCACCGATCTTTAGAGAGGTCATTCCAAAGTGGAGTTATGGAATGCCCCAGAATCAAAAGTGTAAAATAAGGATGACAAGACTGGATTTCAAAACAAGTAGGATCGTTCCAAAGTTCAAGGAATCCTAATCAATAAGAATCCTAACCAAGAGATTTCTAACAAGGTGGATACAGAAGGAATGAAGTTTAGAAAATCTTAGTTTGAAAATAAGAAAATTTTTATACCAAAATAATCTTTAAAAATCCTTTAAAACCATTTGAAAATTATTTTATACTTCGAAAATACGCTCTCTCACAAGGAAATGATTCAGAGATTGATTTCACTCATTCTAGGGTATTTCTACCCTATCTCTAATGAGTTTTTGCTTCGTAGGCTAAGGTTTGCCTAAAACCAAAGCTCTGATACCAATTGTAACAACCTGATATTTTTAGCCATTCGCATCCACACATGCCGGACATGGATTGCTCAAAATACCGCATTGTAAATAAATTTGGAGCAAATGAAATACAAATCACAGAATCACAGACATAGAAATATCAGAATAACTCGCAGTGGAAATTAAAATACCATAGTAGTTCATGAAGCTACTATAACAAATTCTCAAAACATAATACATAATATCAATCTGAAAAACATATACAATAGAAATCTCAAACACATAGCGGTTTATAAATACCAGAGCTGAAATAGAGCAACTGAAACTGAAAGCGAACAGATAACTAGACAAGCAGAATCTCCAACGATTCGTAGCTCCGGAAAAGAAATCCAAAGCTAAGCTGTAAATACTCAGGCTTACCCGAGCGTAAAGTAAAACACTAAACACTCGAGTTAGTACATATATACTTATATAATGTAAACCAACTCAAGTGAATTATAGTAGTAATGCATTATAACTGAAAGGATGCTTGGGACTAAGGATCGGTTAAACCATAAACTAAATATGTCCCGTGGTTAAATTTTAGTAATTATACTTCGAAATCAAATATCATTTCAAAATTTAATATCATTCAAAGATCCATTTCAAAATATCAAAATAACATATCTTTTCAAAACCACATTCATTTTTATTTACCATTTCAACACACATTTCAAAATAGTTTATATTTCAAAAAAATTTACTTCATTTTAAATCATTAAAATAAAGGTATTATATTTAATAATTAAACTATTAAATTTCCAAAATTTAAATCTTTCAAAGTTCATTTATTCACTTAAATTTATTAAAACAATGAAAGTTCAACTTTCGCAGCATTTAGGAAATGCTACGGAAAGTAACTTTTAAAACAATTCAATTGAACAAAAGATAGCATTTAAAAATGCTGTAATAGGGTTACTTTAGTTCAAATAAAACCTTAGTTAATTTCGGCAACTACAGCACTTACAAAGTGCTATAATGGCCCTTAATTCAATCTAGCCATTTACTTCTTTTCTATCAACTACAGCGTTTACAAATGCTGTAATATCCTTTACATTAGAAATAATAACATTTCAAAATGCTGTTAATTAAATTTCAAATATTCAATATAATTTCACAAACAAGTAAATTTTATATAAATCATTTTAAACTTATAAAATCATATATTTTCACTTTTAAAACAATCAATTAAAATACCCTTATATTCATGATTTTATAAAGTTAAATGTTCATTCAAAAATCGATTTAATAATAATATACTTATATAACTCAACATTCAATTTCAATTATTTATAATTAAAATTTTAGCTTATCACTTATGTTTAAAATTCCAAATATAACTTATTTTTCATTTTATTTTCTTAACTTAAAATTCATTTTTTAAACAAAATTCACAAATTTCCAATCTAAGTTATATTTCAAAATTCAACTTAAATATTCATTTATTTAACCTTTTAATTTATTCAAAAATAATTAACACTTTATGAAATCATTTTAAATTCTAATTCAAAATTCAAATCTATTTATCATATTTTCCTACTTAGTTTAAATTCCATTTATAACCAAATCATAATTTCCAAAATAACTTATATTTCAAATTTCTAACTTTACCATTAATTTATTTCACTTATCAATTTTTAGAAAATGAATAATACATTACAAAAATCATTTTTAATTAAGTTTAAATCAAAATATTTACATTTATATGATATTTTAAACATTTTAGAAAAATATATTTTAACCACGGGTCTGTATATCATTTTTTAGCCTAGGTAAAGTGATACAGATCTTATATCATTTCAATCCGTAATTTACAAAGAAAACCCGGGTTTTATCATTTCAAACCCGCAATTCCAAGTAAAAATGAAATAAATAAAAATTGTTCAGGCCTATCATTTCAGACCATAATGATTTTTCCCTATTCTAAAGTCCGTTCGGGTATGTATCATTTCAACCCATGGTGATTCTAATCTAAAGGGAACTTGCAGTGTGATAAACTGATATAAATAAACAGAATAGCATAATATACAGTAACGTATGATATAACAGGTGTATAAGCATGGGTGAACATCATATGATCATAGCATAGCAGATATAACATAACGATATGGGTTTACATATTCAATTGCGATCAGTTTACTAATCATATAAGTATAAATTTGTCTGGTGAGAATTACTCACTTGTATAAGCTGGAGATGACAACCAAATGCTCAAAGCAGGACTTCAAAGGCACGATAGCACGACAATGATTTGAGAGTGGGAGAGCCAAAGCTAATTGCCTTGTTAAATATCAAACAAAACAAATACAAACATGAATTTTCAACCAAACTATTTATAAACAATACTAGGAATAAATACACAACTCAAAGCTAACGCTTTTGCACTTGCATTCAACGACTTATGCTTCAACTATAGGCTGGAAAAGCACTATAATAGGATGGATTTGGATCAGATTTGGATCAGGTTGAGGTCCAACAGGGTCGGCCATAACAATATAAAGAAGATAAAGGGTGTGTGTGCATGAATTTACAAAACAAGACAACACAAGTGGGTTTTGTTGCCATTTAAGGTCTCGGCCAAGCATGGATGGACAAGGTCAGATCTAGAAAGGCCAACTACAGGTATTACAGAGGTCCAAGGCTTAGGTTGTGGCGGGTGATGGTGGTGTTTGGGTCGGCCAAAGCATGATTGGAGTGGTGGAGACAAGGGGAGTTTGGCTATGGAGTTTTAAAGTGGAGTTTTCTTCAAATTTTTGGTGGATCATCAACTTGGAGGGTCTCGACCATGGAAGGTCAGTGGAAGGAGGGGATGATGGCTGGTGTAGGTGGTGGTGGAGGCGGCCAAAGTGCTGGAGTAAGGAGGGGCCGAACATAAGAGATGAATGCATGTGCAAAAATCAACAAAACCAAGTAGAAAATGTAAAAAGAAATGAAAGTTTTACCAAAATTTTTCTTCAGGAAATGGAGGCCATACTTTTTGAGTTTGAGAAAGTTTTGGTACGTGAAAAATGAGGGGAAGTCAGCTGAAGGAATGGTGATAAAGTCAGCAATTGAATGAATATGTTGTTTGGTGTGAAAAGGCAAATTGAATATGAAAAGGCAAAGGATACTAAAGGTCGAAAACTCTTCAAATATCCAAATTCTTTTTGCATTTTAAATACATGTAAATACACATAAATAAGAATAAAAATAAGAAAATATAATAAATGAATGAAAATAAATAAATAAAATTTAAATAAATATAATTAAATTAAGAAAAATGCTTAAAAATAGAAACTAGGTTATAAAAATTGAAAATAAATACACTAAGCTTTGGAAAAATATAACATTACTTTAAAATGTTTTAAAATAAAAATACATACCTAACATATCATATAACACATATTAGAACATAATATGACAAATAAAAATATTATTTATATAAATTAAGATAGATATTTTATTAAATAATTCAATTTACACCCAATATTGTAAAAAGCATAACTTTCACAATATAAATCGGATTTCAGCGAAACAAAAATTAGTATTCTTAAAATTAAATCTATTTTCATAATAAATGATAAAATTAAAGAATTCAAATACTTAAATTTTTAGTTTAAACGTCAAAGTTTGACCAGATTGACCAAAAATCCACTTTTTAGAAAATATACAACTTATTCAGGTTTGGAATTGTAATTCACTCAAAAATCAAAATATAGTCTTAAAATAAAAAAAATTATACATTTTAATAAATAAAATAAAGTTTTTAAATCAGGAGTTTCAATTTAAATAATTAAAATAAACATTAAAATAATCACAAAATATTGGGTTGTTACAATTTCAAAACTGGAAACTCTAAAGGATGAAGCAATCCACTCGGCTTCTGATGTTCGGCCTTCACTTGTTGACAGCTCATGCACCGCCTAACCCACAAGCGGACATCCCTCCATGCCTTCCCAATAGGAGCTCTACCTCATATCCTGATACATCTTGGTCCCTCAAGGAGGAATCGTAAACTTGGATCGATGACATTCTTCTAGAACTTCTCTCCTTCAGTTCTCTATATTCGGAACACATAATCGTCCCTTCTTTCTTAACCATCCCTTTTGGTCAAGACTATAATCCTTTATATCATCGATCTCTGACCCTACATCAAGCCTTCTAATCTTCTTGTCTAAATCTGGATCCTCTTTCTATTTAGAAGCTATCCTTTTAATCAGCACTGGTCGAACTTCTAAACAAGACAACATGGCAGTACCCTGGCTAGAACTGGCGGTCGATCTTAACTGCATTCCGCACTGGCCAAAGCTTCTAGATCCTTCTATTCTTCCAACATAGCCAACAACACATTCTAATGTTTTCTTCTAAGAGCATTCCAAGAGTATACTCTATACCGAAATCATAAGCAGCCATAAACTCATGCCACCTTTGTTGCCTCATATTCAACTCCTTCTGAGAGAATAAATACCTTAAAGACTTATGATCAGTGTACAACTCAAATCTCTCCCCCAAGAGATAATGTCTCCGAATCTTCAAGGCAATGATCACCGCAACCAACTCTAAATCATGAGTAGGAACTTCATCCGGTTTAAGATGTCTGGATGCGTGGGCAATAAGATTATCCCTCTGCATCAATACTGCTCCCAATCTGGTTCCACATGCATCAGTGTATACTACAACCCTTGATTTCCATCTGGAACTAATAGCACTGGTGCATTGGTCAATAAATAATTTAACTTAAGGAACCCTTCCTCACATTGTCGGACCAAATAAACTTCACATCTTTCCTGGTCAACTTAGTCAAAGGTGATGCTATCCGTGAGAAATCCTTAATGAATCTTCGGTACTAGCAAGTCAAAAAAAAACTCCTAATCTTGGTTTTCATCTCTGGTTTCTTCCAATTATTGATAGCCTTGATCTTAATTGGATCAACTGACAAGGCCTCCTCTGAAACCATATGACCAAGAAACTTAACCTCTTTCTTCCAAAAATGACATTTGGAAAACTTCGCCTTTAGCTGATTCTGCCTCAGCATCTCCAGCACCACTCTAAGATAATTCTCTGCTTTCTTTCATCTTTCGAGTACACTGAAATGCCATCAATAAATACTAACACGAACCTTTCCAAGTGCTCTCGGAAAAATCAGTTCATCAAATCCACCAAAAAAGCAGGTGCATTTGTCAATCTAAAAGGCATCACTAACCACTCATACGAACCATACCTAGTTTGAAATTCCATCAAAGGAATGTCGTCCTCTGCCACTCTTAACTGATGGGACTCCATCGCCAAATCCAATTGGAAAAACACTCTGGCTCCATTTAACTGATCAAACAGATCGTCTATCCGACCGCTCCCCAAGGCGAACTGCTCGGTCTAATAAAATTTCTTCTCTCAAGATCCACTAGCCGCACCTTCAATTCCTTCAGCTCTGTCGGTGTCATCCTATTAGGTGGTCTACTCACAGGTTCGGCTCCAGGTACAAGAACAATCTGAAACTCAACAGCTCGTTTCGGTGGTAATTCAGTATGCGGCACAAAGACATCTGCAAATTCTCTTGCCACCCAAACCTGCCTTAACTCTTCTCCAACCTCCATGGCATTGAACAAAGTCTAAACACTCCCACTGGAATTTTCCACTGAGAATATGATTCGGTTATGACTATTTGGGTGTCTCAACGATATTTCCCTATCTTGGAAAAATATCCTAGCCTCATACTTACCCAACCAATCCATACTCAAAATGATCCTGAAATCTACAAAATAAAAAACATACAGACTACATGCAAACTTATGACCTAACAAATCAAGTTCTAACCAGTTACATCTCATCCTTAGAGTTGCATACCCTACTATTGGATTCACAACCCTTAAGGAAATAATAATGTATGTGGGTTCTATGCATAATTATCAACCAGAATGTGATATAAATGAGTGTGATGCACTGGTATCAAATAGTATCCAAACCGGTATACTCTGAATCAAAAGCATACCTTCCATCATGGTTTTCCCTTTCTTTGCTATAGCAGGCCTAGAAGAAGATGGTGGTCCAATATCAAAAACCTTCCCTCTATCCGCCCTGACCACCTCAGGACACTAGTTCTTGTAATGCCCAAATTGGTCGCAGTTGAAGCATTTCACCTTCTCCTTCTCCTTCTCCTTCTCTGTAGGCTTCTACCTTTTTCCTATTCTGCACTCGGGAGCATAATGACCCTTCGTATCACACTTGAAGCGCTACGCCTTGCATCTACCTAGAGACTAGCCTTCTCTTTCCTCCATCATCCAAGCCTAGATCAGTAAAGATCCTCTCAAAGCTCAATAGTCAATTCTCAACCTCAACAGCATCCTCTGTTCCAACAAACAACTTTCCACCCAGATTGGTGTAATCCCTGCTCAGCCTACCATAATTATATCCAACTGGAGCAACAGGATTAGCTCCTCCAACATTACCAGCAGCTCCTGCTTGCAAAAGATTGAACATCAACTAGTACACCATCACCGCATCTACTGGAGGATTTCCAACACCTATATTGACTTCATCATTTAGGTCTAGCATTTCCGTTGGTTGTGGTCCTTCCTCCACCTAGATTTCATCTTCCATTTCCTGCTTCCATATCCTCTTTCTCGTAAATATACATACGAACCTTATTAAGATATAGAAGAATAGTCTAAGAGAGAGGGAAATACATACTTATATATATACCTATATACCAAATAGAAGTATAGCGTTAACCCTAACCCAGATCATATTTCTGATTTGTTGGATTGTGTTTCGAAAAGCTTTTACATTTAAATTTTCTTTTAAAGTTTCATCAACCTATGCTCTAATACCAACTTGTAACAACCCCCTACTTGGAGGCCTAAAACTAACGGCTACGGAGGCGGTAGTCATCCATAGTTATTAATCCTCGGCGACCAAATACGACGGTGTTAGATACATTGATAGAAAGATCACAAGAATATGGAAAAAAATTAACAAATTAAAAGCAAATTTCCACATTCCATTCAAAACATTTCATATTCATTACATAATCCCACAAAAAATAACCATGTTCAAAAAAAAATATTATTATTACAAATACGCCAAGAGCGACATATGAAGATGCCCCCTTGGTTGATCAGAGTATATAATAAGGCTAACAAGTCCGCCTTTACATCCAAAATACACGGCAGAAAAAGATAACTCTAAATAACTATCTGCCTCTTGCACGCCTTCGGAAGCTTTATTCATCTAAGAAGAGAACTTGGAAACCCTAAACCTCAAACTACTCATAATCAATTGAGTACTCAAGAGTTTAAGGAGAAAAAACATCGAGTTGGATATAAAGCCTGGTATGAATAATAATCAAACATCTCAATCCATTTAGATATCTAGTGAGACCACTCCGCTTAGTGGAACGGATTTTGCCCTCACCAGTATCCTACCCTTTTTTATAAAACCATATACTGTTCTCCTGCATCCACAATGGTTAGAACATAGTATTTCAAAATATTATGATGATATGTATATATAAACATTTTGAATTTCCAATCCCCGGTATAATTGACTTTCTATCATGTTTATAGTTTCTAAGGTCACTGTTAACCTATTATTTCATTAGTTTACTAATAACCTTTTTATGATTTATAGACACCCTATCCTATTTCATAGTTTTTATGGGATCACCAAGAACCTATGGGTCGCTGCCAATTAACTTAATTAGTTCATGGGTTCCCCTGAACCTATTGGTCATTCCAATAACTCATCTTTTATCCTAGTTTTCATGGGTTGGACAGGAAACTATGAATTACTCTAATAACTCCCTTTTAGCCTATTTTTCATGGGTTGACTAAGAACCAACTAATGCCTCCAATACCTTCTTCCTAATCCTTGTTTTCATGGGTTGACTAGGAACCTTTTGACTAATGTCAATACTTAATCCGAATAAAGTTTTCATGGGTTCACTACAAACCAAGTGGCCCCTGCCAACCATCCTTAGTACATAGTTTTTATGGGTTTACTATAAACCTATTTGTTATCCCCTATAATTTCCTAATCATAGTTTTCATTGGTTTACTATGAAACTATATCTCGGATAACTTCAAGGTTTAAGCACCCTATATTTTGGCCTCCTTGACCCCCTAGATGCAATTCTACTCATTCAAAAGTTTAATCAATTTATATTCACTACTGGGTTAACCTAGATGGTTCTTCTACCATTTTGTCCCCAAAATACAGTTATGGGCCCTTTATCATGTGAATATATTCATATTTGAAGAAGCAGACATAATAACTTAACAATACTACTCTTGTGGGTTAAAGGTCCTCGAAATACTTTTCATATAAAACATACTTAATCTCTTTAACCTATATTTTTTATCAAGGCAACACTTCTTCAAATTTACATACTTAAAGTCATTTAAAAACTTCTTTATTTAGCCATGGGTTTTTCCTTTTAAAAAATGAGTTTGGGGTTTAAAACATTTCGACACCTTCGAAATCTTGCTTTCGACTTCATAGGATGAGCACTTCAAAAGCATTAAAATCTATCTTCAAAACTTTAGGCTCCTACCTTTCGAATAATTTAAAACTTCTCTTTTGAAACCTTTGATTGTATTAAAGCATTACCTTTAACTTTAGAAGCATAGCTTTGAAACCAAGTGAAAGTATCCCTTTCGAAATCATTGGAAGTATACCTTTCGAAACCATTGAAAGTCCTCCTTTCGAAATCATTGGGTTTATTTTTAGAACAACATTTTGGATCAAAGTGAACATAAGCGAAAGCATCTCTTTGAAACCATTCCTTATTCCTCTTTTAAACAATCTTGTTTAAACTAATAAATTATAAATCAAGCATATCATTATCCAATATATCATAAAAATGAATTGGCCCTTAAATTCAAAAACATATGATTATAAAACCAAAAGTAGTGATGTAGAGATTATTATTATTCATCTTAGATTGGATAAGGAAATTGAAAATTCAGGTTGATTTCTTCTAGCTTGATCCTAAGCTATAACTTTGATTTTCTCTTTTCTTCTTCTTCCTGATGGCTGGCCTCCACTTTCTATTTCATACGTTTAAAAGTTTTCTTATGGTAAAATGAACGTGTATGGTCTTAGGAATAGTAGTATAAAGGAGAATGTGGGTGGAAATTTAATCTAATGCACTTATGTTTAGTTAGTTAACACATAACCATTTATAAACCCATTCCTTTTAACTAAGCACGACCACTAATATTGATTTACCATTCTCAATCCCCTTATCACTTTTCATTGTTCTATTTAATTCACCCTAATTAAATCTCCTGAATAATGTTAATAAAATTAGAGGTCTTACATCACCATAACCCTCTACCTCCCTTAGGCGGCCAAAGCCCTATCCCATCCTTCTGCCTCCATGTGACTTACTTTCCACCTCATGAGCCAACGAATATCTCCACTAAATATCTCCACCTAATGATCTTCTAGAAGCTTTCAAAAGTGGATTTAGTTAAATAAATTTATTCAAATTATTTTTAATAGCTACTAATGACTTTGTATTAATTTAGACATGTACACAAAGTTTGAACAACTTATAATAAAAATCAGTTTATCGATAAAACGATTTTAGACCGCATTATCGATATTTCTTCAAAGTATTTATTTTTGTAAACAAATTTTAAAAACAAGTTACCTATCATTAGTTATTAATTAAAAGTAGTCTAACAAGGGTATAAAACCGCTTTTTTAATACTTAGCCATATTTCGAATGTTTCGGTATTCAAAAGACGAAGTGTTCGAAATTACGGGTCACCATATTCTCACCCACTTAAGACATTTTGTCCTCGAAATTCAAATAAGAACGAACCATAATTGAACAAAAGGAATAGATACATATATAAAAAGTATTGTTGAAACTACATATAAACCAAAATACAAACTAAAATGCATACTTAGGGATCCACCTTAGGCGGTGAGTACACTATAAAAGCTATACTATACTAAGAAACCACTAATCTAGAAGCAATTCTAGATAGGACTCTCTCACGTTATCATCTGTCTCCCAAGTGCAATATGTAACACCATGACTCCATATTTTAACTAACTTTAAAACATTCTTCCTCAATTGCTTTGTATCAAGCTCCATAATGCGAAAAGGCTGCCTCAAGTTAGGCTTAATCTCTAAGTCTTCATGTTGTGATGCTTCCATTATCAAAGAAGGATCAAATACATTATGCACCCTCGATAGCCTAATCGGTAATTCGACCCGATGAGAAAGTGTACCAATCCTCTCTGTAGTCGAGAATGGTCCTATATAACAAGGAGCTAGCTTCCTAGCCTTCCCAAACCTAACAACATTCCTCATCGGAGTAACTTTATGAATACTAAGTCTCCAACCGAGAACTCCAAATCTCTACGCCTCTACTCTGCATAACTCTTCTACCTATTTTATGTTTCCTTTATACGTTTTCAAATCTTCATTACCATATTGGTCGCCTCCCTAATCATATCTTCCCAAAAACTAAGCGATCTCCAAGTTCTACCCAACACAGTAGAGATTTACAAGGTCTGCCATATAATTCTTCAAAAGGTGACATCCCAATGCTAGCTAGAAGACTGTTGTTATACGAAAAATCAACAATAGGTAAGTGATCTTCCTAAGAACCACAAAAGTCTAAGATATAAGCCCGAATTAAATCCTTCAATACACGGTTAACTCTCTCGTATGCCCATCAGTCTTTAGATGGCAAGTTATACTCAAACTCAGCTCCGTCCCTAAGGCATCATGTAACCCTTTCGTGAACTGACTAGTGAATATCAGATCACCATCTCTCATAATATCATAAGAAACTCCATGAAGTCTGACAATCTCCTTAACATATAACTGAGCTAAACTCGAAGATGTCCTCATTGTCTTCATTGGTAATAATTGTGCACTCTTTGTTAGTCCATCCACCATAACCAAGATGCCTTCGTTACCTCACCTCGACGTAGTTAGCTCATCTATAAAGTCCACAGATAACTGCTCCCCCTTCCACTTTGAAATCTTAGGTGGCTGAAGTGGTCCAGCTATCTTCTAATGGCTGCATTCAACTTGTTCGCAGTTAGAACACGTACCCACAAATGTGCAAACATCCCTCTTCATACCTTCCTATAAGAAAGTCCACTTTATATTCTTACATCTTGAAAACTCTTGAATGTATCATAAATCTCGAATGATTACATTCTGCTAACACCTATTGCCTAATCCCTATAATATTTGGAACACATAACCATCCTTTTATTCTCAATATGCCAAGTCTATCAACCTTGAATCCCAGTCACCTCTCTAGTGCCTCATTCTCGCTCACGGCCTTAGCTATCCTCACAAGTCGGATATTCCTCTGTTGATTACCCTCAATAAGACTAACAAGGGTCAGACCTGCTTCAACATTCACCATAAGCACATCGGACACAACATTCGCTTTCATGGGCATATACAAAACATCAAAATCATAAGCCATGAAAAACTCAAACCAACGTTGTTATCTCATGTTAAAGTCTTTCTGGGTGAAAAAGAACTTCAAGGATTTATGGTCCACGTACAACTTGAACTTCTCCCCAAATAAGTGATTCCTCCGCATCTTAAATACAAAAACAACGGCGAACAACTCCAAGTCATGGATCGGATACCTCGATTCATGCTGCTTAAGTTGTCGACTGCAATAAGCAATAATTTATATTAAAATTAATAAATGGAGATAGGACACCACAAAATAAAAAAATCACCTATAGTTTTAGTTTTCAATTCTCAAACTTAATAGTTCTATTAATCCGATTGAAAACCAATGAAAATCCACATACAACTAAAAAAAAATCATTCCTATATATTGAATAAACGTACATCACATAGAAAAATGAGAAAAAAACAATTCAACGGTTATTAAATTTAGAATAGAAAACTCAACGTATTTTTACTATGCAAAACCCAAATTGAAATCTGTGTTACATAAATGGAAGATTGTTTCATGTTTTTGTTAAGAACGGATAATTTAAAGTAATAAATAACTAGCTCAAATTGTTTAGGAAATGGATAAAGGAAAATGAAAAATTGAATTAACTAATATATTTGACCAAATACAAAAAAAAACTGGCCAAATTTAAAAATAATTGAAGAAAAAAAGTAGAGTTAGAAGAGGAAATAAACTTATTCAGTAGATCACATAGATTATCACATTACCCATGTTTATTCTTAAGAGATACAAAATGACATATATACAACACAATAATAAATTAACGGTAAGTCAATAAAGATATAAAATCACTTTCGCAAACTGTAGTAAAATATTCCATGAAATAAAAATTGATCACTAAAATTCAAAATTTATTTTTTGAATAAAATATCTTAACTTAACAAAATAGAAATAAGTTACAATAAAATTGAAAACATCCAAAATTGTTCTTACAATTTTCTAACATGTTGGTTCCATTAATTCCAACCAAAACATGTAAATGAAAAAATCAATCCCAAATATAAAATAAACATAAATTTTAGTGAAAAGTGATCCAATACGATTCAATAGTTATTGATTTAAGAATGCAAAACAAAACATATTTTTATCACCTAGAATGTGAAGCTCAAAATAAAATTTGAAGTTAATAATTAGAAGGTGGTTAAGTGTTCGTTGAAAGGAGAGACAGTTGGCATATCCCCATACAGGGACGAGATCAGCCTTCGGGCTCTTCTCTACCACACATGGTTAAAGCCACTTGCCCCGGAAGATCTTACCAAATAGAAGGTGGTTAAGTTATATCAGTTACGAAATGTATAAGGGAAGGAGATACATTGGGCTACTTAATCATCTGGAAAAAAAAGCAATGAAAAAAATTAGTACAACTTTCTGAAAATGAAATAAAAACCAAAGGATGAATGAAACCTAAATTTTGATAATCAAATGATACTGAAGTGACATTGGCTGACTTTCTCTTCTTAACATACATGTAAATATAGCTATTGAGTTGTTTACAGTTACATTTTTTAGATTCCTACAATATTAATTGACATGTTGATGCTGGTATTTTTATGGAATAATAAATTTTCGCATGGAGCTAGAAAGTAAAATTATTCTTTGACTTAAGGAGAATGCACTTTTAAGTTGCGATAAAATGTCGAAATAGACAAATATTTAGTAACGACCCGAAATTTTCGATCCCGAAGATTCCAGATAGTTAAGGAAAGAAGAGAAGAGATAGAAGAAGAAACAGAGAAACAATTCACAGAATCTCACATTCGCAGCGGATAAAATATTATATCAAATAAATATTCTTTACATAGAAAATGCTGTATTAGTCAGTTACATTTTAATACATCAGATTTACAATATTACACAATCACTGGACAGTTAAAATAACTTGTCCCAGATAAATAACAATATATCACAGCGGATTACACTCCATACGTTACTGCCATCCAGCTCGCCTCCTGAGCTCTAAAACGTCCTTACTTGAAAATCTATAATACTCAGTTTGACCCGAGCATTACATCAAAGTAATACCCAAGTCAGGCTGGAAAACGAGCGTGGGTAAACCCATCTAACGTGGAATACAACAACATAAAACTTACATAAAACCTGGGGTAACTCGTATTAATTTTACAAATTCAAAAGTTGATATAGACATCACAAATTTCACACATCAATTTTTAAGTACCAATCTTGGATTAAACGTCCAATTCATTTAAAATCATTCCATTCCAACCTATTAATTTCACATATCAATCTATAAAGAATCAAAGTGGTTTCGGGTATTTACTAATACCCGACTCCGGTCTCTTCGAATTCAATACCATCTTAACCCAAGTTATTCAAGTGAAATGCAATTCAACTTTAAATACAAGATGTCACTTTTTACATAGCAATTCATCATCGATAGGTAACCACATAAAACATTTCATATCAGAGATATCAATCAATTCAAGGCATTTAATCATCATTTAATCATTCATAAGCAAGATGGATCATTTCCAAAATTAATTCAATTTATCTTTAATTAAATTAATTACTAATCTTTTAATCACTTAGATTACCTTTACTTAATCATTATTTAGTTACAAATCAATTAATTAATCATCTTTTAATTATCCATCTTAAATAATCATCCTTGATTAATTATCTTTAATTACATAAAATAATTATCCTTTGATTAAATACACAAATTAATTATCCTTAACCTTTTACAGCAATTAATCTTTAATTACTTTCATTAATTACATTAATTACTTCCATTAATCAGCCTTAATCAATCATAAGCAATAATTAACCATCCTGTAATTACTTATCTTAATTAATTAACTCCTTAATTAATTATATTAATCCTTCAATTAATTACACCAATTAGTTAATCCTTAATTACTTCTCCTAAGTAATTAACCTTTAATTATTTCCCATTAAGTAATTTCCCTTATATTAATTACATTCAGTAATTTATCCATCAATTACTTCACTAAGTAATTACACTTATCAATCTCATTAAGTAATTATACTTAATCAATTACGAAGCGACTATCTTTAATTAATTAACAGATTAATTAATCACATTCATCTCATTAATTACAACTGGGTAATTCATCCCTTAATTACCCTATAAACCAATTAAATTAATTGTAGATTAATTATCCTTTAATTATTAATTAATAAACCTTATTATCAATTAATCTCCTTCAATACAAAGTAATCAATCCTTAATTACTTGTATAATCAATTAATTAACCTTCAATTAACTGATTAATTATCCATTAACTATTCATTAATAACCTTAATTATTAATCAATTTCTCTCAATACAAATTAGTTAATCCATAATTACTTTTATAGTTAATTAATCTTTAATTAACAAATTAATTATCCCTTAATTATTAATTAATAAAGCTTAATTATTAATTAACAACCTTAATTACAAATTAATTAATCCAAATTACCAATTAATCAACCCTTAATTACTATTTGATTAATCCTTAATTACCCTTGATTAATCTTTAATTACCCTTTGATTAGTTATACATTAATCGTCCCTGATCATTTATTAATTAAATTAAGTAATTATACTTAAATTTCTTAATCAACTTAATTAATCTCAAGGCATTAAACCTTAATTATCTTAAGATAAAATTTTATTAAACCTTAATTATCTTAAGATAAAACTTTATCTTATTAATGCTTTATTACCATTATCATTTGTAAACATTTTATCATTTTAATTACCTTTACTTAATTAAATCATTAATTAAGTTTTTAGAATAAAATATCATTTAACTTGATAAGTTTAAAGTTAACAAAACTTAACTTCCTTAAAATAACTTAAAACATTATCGAGTAGAAGTTTTAAAAACTAATTTCAATTTATATTTTAAAACATGCATTTATAAAAATCTCAAACTGTTAACTCCGCCTCGGTTTAGACTCTGCGACTCAAGGAGATGCCGACCTAAGGCTCAACAAGGGTGCCGACCTAAGGCTCAACAGGGGTGCCGACCTAAGACTCAAAGGGTTGCCGACCTAACACTTCAATGAGGCTACTGACTCAACATAGATACCGACTTAACAGTCTAGGGAGATTGCCGACTTAACTGGTTGCCGACCTAACTGCCTTAACAGGAATGCCGACCTAAGGTCGAAAAGGGATACCGACTTAAGAGAGGTGCCGACCCAATGCTCTAGCATGTATACCAACCTAAGACTTAAGGAACGCCGACCCAAGATAGCTACCGACCTATGACCAATGTTAAGTCGGTCACGACCTAAGCAAAGGAAGGTAAGTTCAATACAGCTACTTGACACGCGCATGATAACTCAGCAACGACCCAAGTCACAACCGATCCAGCTCCCCAGTTATCTCGTTCAGACCGTGATTTGCGACTTACCAAGTTAACTCGTCCACGACCTAAGTATAAGCCCGATGTCATATTACTAAGAAGGAGTAGTGTTAACTCGGAGGCGACCTAGGACTTGTGCAAGTGAACTCCTGTGAAGCCAGAAGGGGGCCAGATGGACCGGCCACGACTCATATTAAGTCGGCTACGACTTAACTTAGACCGGCGGCAGTTTAGGACTTGGCAAATTTCAGAATCAGAACTCTCTATAAATAGGCACCCATCTCCAACATTCAGGGGACTTTTGGCACATTCTCTTCACACACCGTTACCTTGCTGCATTGAGAACTTCATCAACACTTAGAGCTTCCAAGATTAGAGGAATACATCAAAGAGATTTACGAAGAAACCATACATCTTCAACATGAATCTAAGAACTTTAATCGACATTGAAGCTTAAGACTTGTTCCAAATCACTTGTAACTTGAAGTGTATTGTACTTGAGAAGAATTGTATCAGTTTGTAACGGGATTATTAATAAAAGTACTTAGAGTGGACGTAGGCTATACCCTTAAGCCGAACCACTATAAAATCGTTGTTGTTTACTGCTTTTCTGCTATTACTTGCTTGTAATTCTTTCCCGATCTATCGGGTGGTGCTTTCACAACTACACTTTACACACCGGGGTGTTAGCGTTCACATTTTAGCGTTAACATTTTTGGTGCTTTCACTGAGAATTGAACTCAGGAAAAACTTCCATCATTGCTTCACAGAGATTTGAAGAAAGAATTTCCTTAAAAACCAGAAGTCTATCTGAAATTATGGCTCCTGGAAGGAAAAGTAGATCTATCAGATCTGGAAACATTCAAGAAGGAACCTCCGCTTCCCCTGTACCTAATCAACCCACTTCGTCTGTTGGAGTTACGAAAGCGGAGTTGGATGCTGTGATTCTAGGGCTAAACCAACAGATAAACGCCCAAAATGCACAATTAGAGGCTCAAAGTGCCCAGAATGCTCTGATTTTGAATAAATTGAACGATTTACTTGGGGCAAACAATCAACCAGCTTGTAATGAAAGGAACTGTGCTGGCAACATTCATGATGTTAGTGAAAGGAATGCTCCTGAAAGGGCTACTAGTCCCTTTGAGCAGGCAGTTCCTGAGGCTGGTGGATCTAAAAATCGACATGATGAGGAATATCTTTCTGGAATGGTCCGGCAGATCATGAAAGAAAGTATGCAAAGGGTTGAAGATGAGAAGGAATGGGGTTTCGCTCCAAGTAAAACTCCGTTCACTGAAAAAATCTTGAAGGCGGAATTTCCAAGGAAGTTTGTCCCTCCGACTATTCCAGCTTACAAAGGGACGAGTGATCCGAATGAGTTCTTGTATAAATATGATTGGCACATGACAGGTGCCAGGGCCTCTGACGAAATAAAATGTCGATATTTCCCCGTATACCTGGAAGGTGTGGCTCTACTATGGTTCACCAAGTTGCCAGTCCGATCTATTGATCAGTTTTCAGACTTGACCAGAAAATTCAAGGAGCAGTTTAGACTATATGCTTCGAAGGCCAAGGACATTATGTCACTATCGAGTTTAGAGCAGAATCCTAGTGAGTCTATCAGATCCTTCTTGAACCGCTTTAATATAGCACTGGCTGAGGTGGACAATGCTGAACCACGAATGATATTGACTTATCTGATGAGGGCTATTGATAAGTCAAGCGAATTTGGGAAATGGTTAAATATGAAGGAGCCAACCTCTCTCGAAAAGTTCTACAAAAAAGCAGATGAATTCATTCGCTTGGAAAGCCGTCCTTTACCAGTAAAGACGGTGTTGGAGAAAGCAGAAGACAACACTGTCGCTCCACGCAAGAATGAATCGGTGGGGCAAAAAAGGGAGAATAATAATGGAAAGAAACAGGGCAATCTGAAGAAGCCCCGATCCTTCAAGCCATCAGAATATACTCCATTATCACATACACCGGAGCACATCTACCTGGCCACTAAAGATTCCGTCGATTTCCCTAAACCTATCCTTTTGAGAACCGGGAAAAAAGCCATACAGAGTGGGAAATTCTGCCGCTTCCACAATCAACCCGGTCATGAGACTGATGAATGCCGCCAGTTGAAAAATCTGATTGAAGAGTTGCTATGAGAAAACAAACTGCAGCAATTCGTGAAGAAAAATAGCAACAATCCTGCATCGTCAAGTCAGGGGCAACAAGTTCCTGTTCATCAACCTAGGACAGGTGAGAAAGCTACGGGACATGAATCTGCAAGGCCCGTTATCAATGTCATTACAGGAGGGCCTCACCCAGCTGGCAAGAGCTGGGGTGAGATGGAGAGATATTCCAGGGCTTTGAAATATGCTCCAGCCGAAGAAGACGTCTTTGTTTTAGAAGACACTACGCCCCTGAAACAACAGAAAACTTTCAGCGATGATATTGTTTTCAGAGCCAGAGATTCCACAGGTATAGAAGCTCCTACCCTAGATCCCTTGGTCATCTCGGCTGGTATTGGACCGGCCATTGTCAGAAGAGTCCTCATTGACTGCGGAGCATCATGCAATATCCTCTTCAAGAAGACATTTGACCAGATGAAAATCCCTATGATTGATGTACAAGCCTCATCACAGAAGATCGCTGGCTTCACTGGGGAGCCAAAACAACCAATTGGGACCATCGATCTGCTTGTAGAACTTGGAGAAGCAGAAAGGAAAGTGGTCCGCAAGCAAACATTTGTGATTGTCGATGAGTTTTCTGCTTATAATGCTTTTCTTGGCCGTCCAACACTCGCAGCATTCAAAGCTATCCTAGCCCCGTGGTGCCTCACTATTAAATTCCCTACTGACAATGGAGTAGGAGTTATAAAAGGGGATCAAAATGCTGCGCGAGAGTGCTATTTGACAGAGCTGCGAGAGTCAAGAAAAAGAGAAGTGGGGAAGGATGCGGCAACCCCAGTCCGCATCAAAGAACCAGCCTTGTAGCAATTACGGGGCGGACCCTGCACTGGTGAGCACAGCGGGGCACGAAAAGAAATGGATCCCAGAAAAGCCAGTGCAGGGGAGAATAGAGTGGTACCGGTGGAAACGACAGTTCCGGTACCTGTTGACCCGAAGGACCCAAATAAGGTGTTAAATGTGGGTTCACAGCTTAATGTGTCAATTCAGAATATCTTGATATCTTTCCTGAAAGCAAATCTGGATGTCTTTGCTTGGACTCATGCCGATATGTGTGGAATATCCCCAGAAGTTGCAGTACACGTTCTGAATATTGACCCAAAGTTTACGCCAGTTAAACAGAAAAGAAGAACCCAAGGTCCAGAAAGGTCAGCAGCATTAAAAGAAGAAGTTGATCGACTCATGGAAAATAACTTCATCAAAGAATCTACATATCCGAATTGGGTTTCAAATCCTGTGTTGGTCAAGAAAGCTAATGGAAAATGGAGAGTGTGCATTGATTTTTCTGATCTAAACAAGGCTTGCCCCAAAGATTGCTTCCCATTACCCAGGATCGATCAACTGGTAGACGGAACTGCGGGACATGAATTGTTATCTTTCATGGATGCCTACTCCGGTTATAACCAAATCATGATGCACGAGCCGGATCAGGAAGATACAAGCTTTATCACAGATCTTGGACTTTATTGCTACAGAGTTATGCCCTTCGGATTGAAAAATGCAGGGGCAACCTACCAAAGACTTGTTAATGCTATGTTCAAACCGCAATTGGGCAAAGCTATGGAAGTCTACGTCGACGACATGTTAGTGAAGTCCAAGAAAGCAGCGGATCACATTGAACACTTAGCAGAAATGTTCGCAGTCCTCCGGAAATACAGAATGAAACTTAACCCTCTGAAATGTACATTTGGGGTCGAGTCTGGAAAGTTCTTAGGTTTCATCGTCAGTGCTAGGGGCATTGAGGCTAGTCCAGCTCAAATTACCGCCTTGAAAGAAGTTAAGGCTCCTAGAACAAAGAAGGAATTGCAGAGTCTCAACGGAAAGGTCGCCGCCCTGAGTCGGTTCATTTCCAAAGCCACTGATAAATGCATCCCATTCTTTGACGCCCTGAAGAAAGGAAAGAAGAATTTTGAATGGACTTCCGAATGCCAAAAAGCCTTCGATGAGTTGATCCGTCATATGGAAACGCCTCCAATACTTTCTAGGCCAGGCAATGGTGAGGATCTTCTTATATACTTGGCAGTATCATCTCATGCTCTAAGTGCAGCGCAGATACGGGAAGACAAAAGGATTCAACATCCGGTTTACTATATCAGCAAAAGACTCACTGGGGCAGAGCTGAATTACTCCAAGTTGGAAAAACTCGCCTATTGCCTACTAGTTGCATCAAGGAAACTGAGGCAATATTTCCAAGCTCATCCTATCAAAGTACTCACTGATCAACCTCTAAAGCAAGTCCTATTTCGCCCTGAAACTTCGGGTCGCCTTCTAAAATGGAACATTGAACTCAGTCAATATGACATCGCCTATCACCCCCGAAAAGCAATCAACGGACAAGCTTTAGCTGATTTCATTGCAGAATTCACAGAGAAAGATAATGGTGAGGAAGAAACGATCAATGATTCCCCAATCCAGTGGAAGATGTATGTTGATGGCGCAAGAAATGACTACTGTTCTTGAGCCGGAGTGGTACTTGAAACTCCTGAAGGTCGATCATTATGTTATGCACTAAGATTGGAATTTCCTTCAACAAACAATGAAGCAGAATATGAAGCTCTTATTGCAGGTCTGAAAATCGCTAAAGAGCTAAACATTCGAGCATTACAAATCTTCAGTGATTCTCAGCTTATTGTATGCCAAGTCAAGAAGGAATTTCAAGCAAAAGGTGGGAACCTGCCTTCCTACTTATCAAAGGCTTGGGAACTCCTATGTGAACTTGATCACTATTCAATAAGCCACATTCCTCGAGAAGAGAATATGAAGGCAGATTCCCTCGCAAAGTATTCAAGTTCTGGTGAAGCTCAACTATTGGGATTGGTCCCTGTAGAAGTCCTTTCAGCACCGAGTATAGACGAGATGGATATAGACTGGATTATGAATGTATCTCAAGAACAAGAGTCATGGATTACTCCAATACTGGACTACCTACTCAGAGGTTCTCTGCCAGAAAATTCGATAGAAAGACGAAAGCTACTAAGGAAAGCCTCTCGCTATGTAATTCAGGACGGCCGATTGTACAGACGGGGATTCTCAATGCCATTGCTTCGATGTGTATCCCGGGAAGAGTCCAAAACAATCCTAGCTGAGGTGCATGGAGGAGAATGTGGTGATCATTCAGGTGGTCAAACATTAGCAAAGAAAATTCTCCGATACAGATATTTTTGGCCAGAAATTAATCGAGATGCTGCAGATTACTCCCGAAAATGTGACAAATGTCAAAGGTTTGCCAAAATTCCTAGAGCACCTTCTACCGAACTCACACAGATGGTCAGTCCATGGCCATTTGCAATTTGGGGAATGGATCTCATTGGGCCGCTACCAACCGTTAAATCAGGGATTAAATATGCTATTGTTGCAGTTGATTATTTTACTAAATGGGCTGAAGCTGAACCATTGGCTACTATCACTTCTAAGAAAATGATAAGCTTTGTGACCAAGAATGTCATTTGCAGATACGGTGTGCCTCAGAAAATAATCACAGACAATGGAACTCAGTTTGAAAGCGAGGAATTCCAGGATTTTTGCAAACGATTCAAAATCCAGAAAAGCTTTTCGGCAGTAGCTCATCCGCAGGCAAACGGGCAAGTGGAAGCAGTGAACAAGATCATCAAATCAACCATCAAAAAGCAACTCGAAAGAGCGAAAGGTGGTTGGGTCGATAAACTACCACTTGCACTATGGGCATACAGAACTACTCACAAAACTGCAACTGGGCATACTCCTTTTTCGTTGGCATACGGATCGGAAGCAATGATCCCGGTTGAGACAGAGGTCCCTTCACACAGAAGAATCCATTTCAATCAAGCAGAAAATGAAAAGCTACAACTTGAAGCGCTGGATCTCCTTGATGAAAAAAGAGATGAAGCTAACCTCTGAGTTGCAGCTCATCAGCAAAGGATAGCCAGGCATTTCAATTCCAAAGTTCGTCAACGCAGCTTTGAAATTGGAGATCTAGTCCTGAAAAGAATTATGACCGCGACAGGTGTGTTTGGGCCAAATTGGGAAGGACCGTATGTAATAGGTCAGAGGCTTCTTGACGGCACATTCAAGCTCACCACTGTTGATGGAGATCAAATTCCAAGGGCATGGAACAGCAACCATTTGCGTCCATACTTTACTTGAAAATTTTGTTGGAACATTGTAAAAAGAATTATGAATGTATGATTCTTGTAATTGAAAGCAATTGTGAAACTGATGCAAGTAAATAATGAAAGAATATAAAGTGGATGTAGGCCCAATTTCATGGCCGAACCACTATAAATCTTGTGTTCCTTATTATTATTATATGTTTGCTTCGTTTTCGATACAAAAATACATAAAATGTATTGCTGAAATGTCGATTTAAATTTTTGCAGACAATGGAAATAAAACTTGCGCATAATAAGACCGAGCGATTCTCACCATCATTCAACAAACAAATTTCAAGTCACAAAGACCCCGAATTCAAATCCTAGATAGGAAATACTTCAATTGAACGGCTAATGATTTCGATAGAAACGAGCCCTTGCTGATGAATTGAGATTGTTTGAACAAACAAACATCCAATTAGGAAGCTAGTGCCCGTTCTCACGAACTTGCCTGACAATGGAGTACGCTTCCTTGGATTAAACAAGCCACTTGCGAGAAAAGGGGAATGAAAATTTGAAAAGAAAAAAAAAAGGAAAAAAAGAGAGGATCGCTGAAAAGGCATAAGCAAGTGAACAGAGGAACAACCAAAGCTACCATCAGCAGCACAAGTCCTCTTCGGAGGCGCAACTCTTCGGAGGATAAAAGACCTCTAATGGGTCATACGCCACCAAAAAGAAAGTTCTCTACTCAACAAAAAAGATTGGAGGAGTCATGACCCTCCAACCATGAGAGAGTAACTTCCAGGCGATGAAAACCCTCTCTGAGGCACATTTCACCAGGAGTTGAAGTGTTATGACCGCTCTTCGGGATTTCACTTCACCAGAGTTGAAATGTAAACAAAATAAAAGCCCTCTTCGGAGGCACATTTCGCCAGGAGTTGAAGTGTTATGACCGCTCTTCGGGATTTCACTTCACCAGAGTTGAAATGTAAACAAAATAAAAGCCCTCTTCGGAGGCCCATTTCACCAGGAGTTGAAGTGTTATGACCGCTCTTCGGGATTTCACTTCACCAGAGTTGAAATGTAAACAAAATAAAAGCCCTCTTCGGAGGCACATTTCGCCAGGAGTTGAAGTGTAACAACCGCTCTTCGGAATTTCACTTCACCAAAGTTGAAATGCAAAAACAAAATAAAGACCTTCCTGAAAGCCCACGTTTCACCGAGATTGAAATAAAACTTCCAAGTGTTGAAACGTGAAAAGGCTTTCTTCGAAGGCACAACTCGTTGGAGGTATACGTTTCACCAAGATTGAAATAAAACTTCCAAGTGTTGAAACGTGAAAAATCCCTCCTTAGAGGTACAGCCCCCTCCCGGGGACACAATCAAGAAGAAAGACCTCTTCGGAAGCCCACGTTTCACCAAGATTGAAATAAAACTTCCAAGTGTTGAAACGTGAAAAGGCTTTCTTCAAAGGCACAACTCTTTGGAGGTACACGTTTCACCGAGATTGAAATAAAACTTCCAAGTGTTGAAACGTGAAAAATCCCTCCTCAGAGGTACAACTTTGTATAAAAAAAAAATCCTCATCAAAAGCGTACTTTAACTTTCAAAGGAAGAGTAATTTACCTACTATGGAAAATGACCGTCAAAAAAAAAAAAAAAAAAAAAAAGAAAAAGAAAAGAAGTTAAAGTACCCTTCAGAGGTCCGCTTTACCACATAGAGGAATTCACTTGGTAAAATATGCACATAAGCAAAAGAAAAAATTCATTTCTTCGAACGACAAAGCGTAGAAACTTATACGAAGGGAGTTGTACTCTACAAAAATTTTCTTTAAAGAATAAAATAATTATTCTTTAGCAAATAAGAGTGCAAGTCCCCTCGAAGTATAAAATATTGCAGCAAGCTTAAGGTATGGGGGCAACATGGTATAATAGTATAGCTGCAACAGTAAAGTAATACTCAAACAACATACCATAAGCCCGCTGCAATATCATATAAATAAACTTGTGCAAAAATGAATAATAAATGCATACTCAAATTCAAACAGAAGTATGTACAAATAAAGAATCATTTTATTCAATTGCAGATATTGCAGATACAGGTTTCAAAATAAGAAGCAGGGGTCGGTGCCTGCACAACATCCGACCATTACACAAAAAAGGTATCAAAAAGCTCAATTCTTCATTTCTTCTTGCCGCCTTTAGACCCTTTACCCGGCCGAGTGGTTAGCTTTTCGGGTCTTCCAGGTTGGTCTGAAGGCATGAGGGAAGAAGGGGAGGGAGGTACAACTGGCGCAATTTCCGGTTCCTATTCAGTGGTGATGATTTTCTTCCCCCTCCTCTTCGATGTCCCAAGCTTCTTTCTTCTCTGCGAAGAAGACTCACTCCCCGGAGTAACGAGAGCGGACAAAACTATGTCGTCAGAAGGAGTCCGCTCCGGAGAGATCTCGCCTCCTTCGAGTCCCTCATCTTTTTGCTCCTGCGAGGCAACAGGGTCATCCAAACCATGAAGAGCCTCAATTTTCTCCTCTTGTGACCCAGGTTGTGAGGCAGAAGGAGGAGTCACCTGAAGAGATGGAGGAGGAATAACCAGAGAAGGCGAAGTCTGCACGGCACTTGTTGTTTCAACTGCAGAAGAAGAAAAATTGAAAATGTTAGTATCTTCCCGAAAGAAGGGAGATATGGGTTCATCGAGATTCAGGAGGTAATCGAGAAGCTCATCAAATTTTTGAGGAATAAGCAGGCAATCCACCTGAATCGGACCAATGTTGAAATTACCTGAAGATATTGGCTTTGTCAGTTCAATTTCATAATTCTGAGCCCCAATGTCCTCCAAAGCCTCTTCATCTGTAGGGGTGATTACCCCAGTTCTTGTAGGAGGCGACAAATGAGCACTAGGGCCTGTAATGTCCACCTCGGGAGAAACTAGAGGACGTTCGGAGATGGTAGGCGGTACTTCTTTTTCAGAACGCTCTTCTTCCGCCATCCCGGCCCGCGCTCTGGCAAGCTGCTCCTTACCCTTGGCAAGAGCGGCACGGGCTTCGTCATCAAGATAATGCTCTTCAAGGGCTGACTCAGCATATCCAGCACCTTTACCACCGAGCATATCAAGTGCTGTCTCCCAAACTTCAGCCAGTGTGATTTCATACTTAGGGCCTAAAAAGGCAAGGCTTCCACGCCCCAAGACGCTGTGCAAGTAGAAGTCGAATAATGTTGAGCTGATGCTGTTTTTAGTCGCCTCATGAGATTCTTCAGCTGCGATTCTGCCGACGACAGCCTCATCACGCTCCTTTTCAGTTTTGGCAAGCTGAAGCTTAAGCATTTGTATCTCCGCCTCCTGGGAGTTGTTTTTCTTTCGGAGCTCAGCAATATCAGTAGCATAGCCTTCACTGATTCATTTTTGTACTTCTAGCCTGTCTTCGGCATCCCTTTGGCTAGCGTGAGCGTCTCTCACTTGTTTCAGGAGCACTTCTTCTTTTTGAGAATAGGAAGTAGAGGAAGCAGCAAGTTCATGTTTCAATTCCTCGACTTTTGCTTCAAGCTCCTCATTGTAAGAAGCAATGTTCCTCATTTCAGTGTCGTGTTGCTCAACGACCTTTTGCCATTTGGCCTTATCGTTTTCCATAGTAAGCATGGCCTCTATGTTGGCACGGTTAACTCTTTGGAGCTCATCGACAAGCTTCTGCCAGTTTGACATCCTCTCGATATCGAGCTTGACTGCATCAAGATTGCGCAACATAGCAGACTTGTCGATGGGGACCAAGTCTAGGTCGAACCTCACCCCCTTAAGGCACCATTGAGGAAATCGGCTCTGCAGAGTGGCAGGACCCGGTCCAACTTGAAATTTGGGCCTGTTAATTATCGTTTGAATATCTGATTTCCCAAGAGCGGAAGAGTCAGAAGGGATGTCGAGTGAGGCAGGAATAGTAACTTTCTCAGGAGTAGTAGAGGCCTTCTTTTCACTGTGACGAGCTCGTTTGCTTAAGTCTTCACTCATGTGACCTTTTCCTCGATCGTCATGAGATTTTCTCTTGTGAGAGTCATCGCCTTTTTGCCAAGAATCATGGCACTCTTCTCTCTCCCTTCTTTCACGATGTTCTTCTTCGGTCCTCCTTTCATGAGCCTTTCGGGCAGCCCTCTCTTCATCTGACTCTCTGTAGGAAGGAAGGTAACGCCTGTAATCATACTGGCTACGCCTCCCGTAGCGCTGGAAATCGTCATAATACGAGCCGCTGCGCCCCATAGGAGAATCTGGAATTAATATAATAAGCTTTAGAAATCTTTAAAGTGCAAGAAGATAAGTGCATAGAAGTGATGAGAAATTCTAAGTGTGTGTGTTGTGCAAACTACGCGCATTAATCTACGAACCACTCTTTATTTGGGGAGTGGTTGTGGGTGTAATAGTTAACGTCAACTCTTGAGTCGACGACGACTGTTGCAGAGTAGAAGTAGCTTCAACTACTGAAGTAGAAATCCCGGTGGTAGTAGGGTCGTCTTTGAAGATCTCTTGTGAAGTAGCGAAGAGGTCGCTCAATCCTTCGAAGGTATCGTCCCTGCTTTGCTTGACAGGGCTGGATTTCTTAGCCTTTTCACCAGATTCTTGTGAATGGTGAGAGGATCCCTGAGGCTCTTCTTCCTCGATAACCGGGGCAAGTTTACCAGATGGCCCCGCAACATCGACAGAAGTGGAGCACTTCACCAGCGAAGATTCAGGAGTCTTTATCGGAGAATCGGGAACTTCCGTTGGAACTTCATGAGCATGCATAGAGCGAGAAGTGTGTAGAAGCCCATGTTGATGTAAAAATTCATCCCTCAACAGAAATTTTATGCTCCTCTCTTCTGAGGCCACGGCACTCAACCTCTCAAAAACTTGCTTGTGAATTGGGTCTCTAGAGGGGAGAGGAAGTGCTGAAAAGAATAAAGAATGAAATTAGCAACTGAAAGTTCGGATCTCGAAAAAGTTTCAAAACGGAGAAAATAGAAACACTAATCTTACTTCCTACTCTCCAGATGGCATAAAAGCCTGAGGGACAGCGGGCAAAGAAAAACTGGTTCAAGAATCCATGAACGCTTTCAGTAAGATCGGAAATGAGCTTGCGGTTCCTGGCACTTCTCACAATAATAAGGGAAGGATGATCTTTACTCTTTGCAAACGAGCACAGATAACGAATTTCTTCAAAACTCGGTAGGCGATCAAGGGTTCTTCTAAATAAAACACATAGCCCCGTCAAGATGGCATAGCCATTGGGATGAAGTTGAAATGGAGAGATTGTCAACCGAAGGAGAAGAGTTTGAAGGAAGTCGTTAAAAGGAGGAATCGCCCCACTTAAGCACATTTGGCGATTGACTGCAACAAAGCCATAGGGAGGATTGTCAGCAGTATCACTTGGCCCAGTGAGAAGAACATCACTTTCAGCAAAGCCAAATTGAGTGCGCAGCTGGACAAACGCTCTCGAAGTTAGAATAGTCGGGGTTCTCTCCGGAGGATTCTCTATGGGAACAGCTATCGGAAAAGTTTCTTCCTCTGGAGTTACCACTTCTTCTTCTCGGTGGGAAGTCATTCTACATAAACAACTGGGTATTCAAACATGAAGGTGCACGTTTCCTAAAGTGTGTGAAGTGTTGTGTAAAATCAATCAAGCAGTGAACAAATATAACTGGAAAAAAAACTGGCAAGCATTTGTTAGTTATGAAATTCAGGGACTATTGTTTTAAGCCTAAGTATGCAAGTAAGATGTTGATGCAGATAAATCAGTTCAGATTATTGATACTTTGCATTAATGTTTAACTTTAACTGATTGATTCACAAACATTTCATGCAATATAATTAAGTTGCTTGTCTTGTCTTGACTAATCTGTCATCTGACATGGGCAGTCGATGGCAGTATTTTCGCCTTGGTTTTCTTTGTTTGTTATTTTCAGCAGGTTAGCAGCTTATAAGTTAATGCGATCTGTGAAATAATACACTGAGATTCAAGCAAATTTAAAGTTGGGGCAGTTCAAAATTTAGGCAACTTAGTTTGGCAGTTCAAGTTAGAAACTCAAAGTGGATCTATGCTCTCAAAAAGTCAGCATGCCCAAAGCCTAAGTGTTAACTCGGCAGCGGTTTAAAGAGCCAAGTCGGTCACGGTTTAAGGGATTAGCTCGGTCACGACTTAGAGGTTAACTTGGCTGCGGTTCAAGGTTAAATCAGTATAAGGCTTAGATCGGCAGAAGAATAGGTTGGCAGATTTCCTCCAAGTGCTAACACGGCCACGATTTAAGGATTGGGTCGGCCAGAAGCTAAGTCACTTCAAATCACCAGGTCGCATCTAAATTAATACCTCGCCCCACTCAACCCGTTAACCCGTTAGCCACTCCCTCAACCAAAAACCTTCATCTCGTTCATACTACCGAATCATCCCATAAACTGGTTCAAAACCACCACGAATCCAACGCCTTACAATCCTAATTGGCTACGCCTAAAGCAGTAACCCATCGGCATCATTCCATCGATAGCCTAAAGCCAGATCAAACTAACTAAGGATCATCAACCGTAGGTATAACGGGATTCGTGATAAAGCATCGTACAAAGAGGCGGTTTAAATTTGACTGGTAAAATTCATGAATCAACGGTGATCTTGGATTGAGGAGGAAGCAAGATTACTTACGCGATGGATGGCAAAGGTTATCAGTGATTGACTAGAGTGAAATCGTCTTTGGGAGCTCTAGGAAATTTTAATGGCAGAATTGAGCAAGGTAGTAAGTAATGAAAAGGAAGGAGAAGATGGATGTTTTATACCTTACAGTAGGGAGAACTGAAGCGGTAGATGCGGCCTAACTGTTGGGTCGCGTACGACCTACCGACCTAAGAGGGGACGGGTTAAGGACTATCGAAGCACACGACCTAACCAGTAGGCGTATACTTCGAGGGGCAATTGTTAACTCCGCCTCGGTTTAGACTCTGCGACTCAAGGAGATGCCGACCTAAGGCTCAACAAGGGTGCCGACCTAAGACTCAAAGGGTTGCCGACCTAACACTTCAATGAGGCTACTGACTCAACATAGATACCGACTTAACAGTCTAGGGAGATTGCCGACTTAACTGGTTGCCGACCTAACTGCCTTAACAGGAATGCCGACCTAAGGTCGAAAAGGGATACCGACTTAAGAGAGGTGCCGACCCAATGCTCTAGCATGTATACCAACCTAAGACTTAAGGAACGCCGACCCAAGATAGCTACCGACCTATGACCAATGTTAAGTCGGTCACGACCTAAGCAAAGGAAGGTAAGTTCAATACAGCTACTTGACACGCGCATGATAACTCAGCAACGACCCAAGTCACAACCGATCCAGCTCCCCAGTTATCTCGTTCAGACCGTGATTTGCGACTTACCAAGTTAACTCGTCCACGACCTAAGTATAAGCCCGATGTCATATTACTAAGAAGGAGTAGTGTTAACTCGGAGGCGACCTAGGACTTGTGCAAGTGAACTCCTGTGAAGCCAGAAGGGGGCCAGATGGACCGGCCATGACTCATATTAAGTCGGCTACGACTTAACTTAGATCGGCGGCGGTTTAGGACTTGGCAAATTTCAGAATCAGAACTCTCTATAAATAGGCACCCATCTCCAACATTCAGGGGACTTTTGGCACATTCTCTTCACACACCGTTACCTTGCTGCATTGAGAACTTCATCAACACTTAGAGCTTCCAAGATTAGAGGAATACATCAAAGAGATTTACGAAGAAACCATACATCTTCAACATGAATCTAAGAACTTTAATCGACATTGAAGCTTAAGACTTGTTCCAAATCACTTGTAACTTGAAGTGTATTGTACTTGAGAAGAATTGTATCAGTTTGTAACGGGATTATTAATAAAAGTACTTAGAGTGGACGTAGGCTATACCCTTAAGCCGAACCACTATAAAATCGTTGTTGTTTACTGCTTTTCTGCTATTACTTGCTTGTAATTCTTTCCCGATCTATCGGGTGGTGCTTTCACAACTACACTTTACACACCGGGGTGTTAGCGTTCACATTTTAGCGTTAACACAAACCCTTATTTAAAAATTAAGTTTTAAAATTACTTTAAATTTAAAAAATTTAAATTAAACAAATTTTCAAAACTTCTTAATCTGTAGTTAAAGAAAACAATTATAATGAGTAAGTTTAAATACGACTGTTTTAAACTAGATTTAAATTCAAATTTCAAAAACAATTTGATTTTTAAAACATTTTTAAATCTGTTCAAAACAGTTGCTTCGGGTTTTACCCGAAGGCCATTCAGGTCTACGTCCGAGTTTCTCTTCTTTTCCACCTTATTTTCAAAAACTTAAATTTTATTTAAGTCTCAAAAACTTACTGACTTAACCCCAATAAACCACACGAGTATGAACTCGAGTTACCACCCTCCAAAACCCGATATCACCGTCGAGTCAATCAGGCCTAGATCACAACACTACCTCTGACACAAACTACACCTCCGTGCACGTGCACCAACGGCTGAATCTCCTCCGACCGTCGACAAACCTTCCGGCACCTCGACAATTACCCAAACTCACGAACCCTACGCCTAAATCACTAACATAAGCTTCTAACCAAAATCGAACCACGAAGATGAAACTGGAATCCCAAGAATCACCAGAATTCTCTTCGATCACACGCCTCCAATCAACTGAGCAGCTGTAACCCCGGCCACGTCTTCGCCTCACTTCCACGCAGCCAATACCAGAACACGATGATACGGATCACCCAGAGGACTCTCAAAGCTCCAGTTACCAGACCTGACCAAAATTAGGTTTAGAAACCTAATTCTTCTCGCCGCCGACGCAACGACGATCTATATTGCCTCTAACCATTTTTCCTAGCCTCGCCGAACATCCTTCCTCCTCCAGACAAAACCCCGATTCTCCAGTGACTATAGATCATCAGAGAAACTCAAAAAACCAAATTCCAATCAACCTTAAATTTCACACGGAATCCTAAGCTGAAAATTATGATTTCTACCTTAAAAATCATGTTTTTCAAAGATGTTTCAAGTTATGTAATTGGATTATCAAATCATAATACTTGATTTTACCACACGCTTAAGTTTTCTTCTGTTCTATTTTATTTCCAGAAACATTTAAAACTTATTTTAATTGAAACAAATTTTAAACTTTAATTTAGGATTAAACAAACATAAAATGTTGGAATCTCTAAGCCTAATAAAAACCAGGTGAGTAGGTTTTGGACTTTTGATAAAAAACTTTATTTTTAGAACCACGATCGGAGATGATTAAATATAACAGACATGCACACTTACAAACATTCAAATCACAGAGATAACTCGTATATATGCACAACCAAGCATTATTCATCTTAAACTTCACAAGAAAACAGTAGTATATTTACATATATTTTAATTTAATTTGTTTACTCACCGATTTAAAGAGGCAGAGGCTTCAAAATTGGACGACTTGAGATTTTGAATTTATGAAGAGAATACTTGAAACTGAAGACTTTTGATTACTGCAAGTTGAAGCTTATGCTGTTGAGAAGATTGTCTGACAATGTTCTTCAGGTTTCTTTACAAATCTCAAACTTGAAAATGGTTACAAGCTTTGAAAAGATTACAGGCTTGAGTATTGATTTGCATTTGAAAATACATCTTGCTAAAGGCTTTCAGGTAAATGGTTTACAGGGTTGGCTAAAGTTTTAAAAAGAAAATGCTTACAGGCTTGAGTTACATGCTCTTATTTTTGAGATTGAGAAGGTTACAGGTTTGCATTTAATCCGAGAATTGAAAAATGTGCTTAGAGGATAAAACAGTTTTACATGGTTTTGACATTTGATCTAAGGAGTGTTTCAGGTTTGATTCTTGAGTTTGAGGATGTTTTACTGATTTGTTTTCGGTTTGGAAGAAATAATTTAACTTGGTTTAGTTTCTTAGACATGAAAATATGAAAAGAGATGGGAAAAGGAGATGATAGGTTTATATAAATGTAGATTTGGATTTATAAAAATTAAAAGAAATGAAAAATAAAGGATGACACTTGTCATAACCTATTATTTATTAGCTTACATGTGTATTTATCTTGGTTTTAAAAGCTACACTTGTAATAATTTTATTTGTATTATTTTAAATGATTTTTAAAAGCTTTTATATTCATTTTCTAAATTAATAAATACATTTCTAAATTAATAAATTCTTTCTAAATTTATATATAAATAAAATCTTTTAACAAAAATAGAATATAAACCAATTATATGTCTATATACATTATAAAGCTTGAATTTATCTACTTATATATATATGGATATGTTATCCAGAATTAAATAGTGAAATATATTATTTATTATATACCATAAGATTTATCGTCTCGGGAGATTTAAAATTCAACATTTGTATTCTAGTTTTAAATCTATGTTATATATGTATATATATATATATATATATGTATGTATGTATTCAGATATTTGTCAGAATTTTATGATCTGTTTAATTTACAAATAAACATTTCAATAAAATTTAATCCTGTTAATCACCAATTAACAGATGTCCAAAAATCTAGGTTATCACACTCCATCCCCCTTTGAATCTTTTCGTCCTCGAAAAGGAACGAAGCCAGAATTATTGAAATGCGTATTATCGGATATTATTCTTTGATCACTTTTAAAACACCTTTAACAACTACATAATATTATAAAATAGTTTTTATAAAAATTTCTTTTTATAACTCGATGTCTCAACCATCTATCCTTGTTCTCACAGAAATTCGGTCATACGTTGGTCAGCGTAGGACTGAAAATCTCTAAGCACTTAGCAGACCCATTTTTAACATCCATTGAAAATACTTGGAAAATAATTTGTTCAAAATATAGAAAACATTTTGAAAATAGAGGAAACATCTTTGGTCAGAATGCTCTGGAAATCATCACCCCCATCCATGGTCGCAGTTACATTCCAGGGTTACGTTGCCATCACAGCAAAAGTCCATGTAACCGTAAGCACTCCGCGCCCCTCGATTACGCCATGGAACCCACCACAGATCGTAGTTATATCTTGGGTTACGTTGCCATCACAACAAAAGTCCATGTAACTATAGGCACCAGCGCCCTCGATTTTCGATGTCAAATGAAACTTCACCCCTCCCACATAGGTCACAGACTACATCAGTCAAGTCCCAATGTAACCTTAGGCTCTCACGGCCTCTCGACTTTCGCTATGTCTTCATAAGTCGCAGTCTATCGATGTAAAATCAAACATAGAATGTTGGCTCTCAGCACCACACATGTCTTTCGCTACATCACCATATGTCGCAGTCTACCGATGTAAAATCAAACATAGACTGTTGGCTCTCAGCAGCACCCGTGACTTTCGCTATGGTTTGTAGTAGATCGTTGTGACATCGAGTTACACTGTCGTCATAGCATAGCCCAAATATCTCTGTAGGCATCAACGCCCTCGACTTTCGCTACACACTACACATAATCCTTAGGAACTTCAGTTTGTCTGGACTTCCTCACATGATCAACTTTAGAACCCCCTAGGGTTCAAGGCAGTACCACCCCGTGGCACTCCTAATGAAGTTCATTTCATGGGAGCGCCTTTTTCTCTAGAGGAATATTCAAAACACTTTATACTATACACTTATAGTATCTTTCAAATCATACACCTAGTATGAATCCCATATATGTCTCCTTTACACAAAATCGATTATCCCAAAATCGACATTTCTCAAACTAGGCTTTCCACATTTCCAAAATTGATTTTTTTTTTCTAAAAATCAAAAGCCTTTCCAAACCTATAGGTTCCAAAAACCTTTTCTCCAAAATCATTATCACAAGTTCCTTTATATATATGTACATATATATATCCTTGAAAAATCTTTGGATCATTTCATACTTGTATAAAGTCCCTTTTTATACTTCAAATACTTTCAAAACTCTTTTCTTCTGGCAATAGATTCAACAACGGAAGTTTATCTTATAAAACAGATATATATTATATATATATATAACTTCACTATGCACCAAATAAAATATTCAAATTTGATTACTCTTTTATAAAGTTATTAACCATATGTCTATCTACCATAGAAATATCCAATTTCCACTTTATTCTATCATATATTTCACGAAATATACTTTTCATTTTGAAAAACATTTTACAGTTCTTATTCAAAAAATTTCAATATCAATTTCATTCAAACCCGTACGATGTACTCATATCATCCGTACGCAATATTAATCTGATCGTTCACTCGATCACACAATTTCTCTTCTGAACTAATATCGCCCACTCGACTTCCTAGTGTGGACTCAGATCCGGTTTCTTGATCAGAAACCGTCATTCTCCTTGCATAGCCCTATCTATGATGGAAAATATCCAGAACCAATCAACAATCCATATCCTAGTTCGCCGTCGAAAATCGAGAGAAAAATCCCAACTCGGATCGATAAACTATCTTGAAATTCTGTGCTCAAATCCGGATCAAACCACTATGCGAATAGAATAATATACGTTCATCCTACGTATTTATTTTTGTTGATTATTATCCAAATCAATCTCCTTCTTTTTTTATTCATATTTTCTTAGGTTCTTATTCATTTATTCACAATTTCCTTAATCCCATTTGGATTATCACTTCAATTCTCATCTCCACTGTCAATCAATTGCCAATTTCCAATTAGCCTTCAATTTCAGTTCAAATCCTTAACATTCAAATCTTAAGTTCAAAGTGATTCCATATCCTTAACTTCAAATTAAAGTTTAATTTCCCTCAATAATGGATATATTACCATTATACATTTCTTCATTCATTTAAGCAAATTCAATTCACAGTTTAAAGATTATTAATAACAATAGGATGATATCATCCAATTTAATTTAAAACATCCATCCATTTTCAATCTCCAGATCTCAAACCCATTTTGAGATCACACAAATTCTCAATTCAAATCAACCATTTAACTTACCAAGTTAAATCTCAATACCATCTTGAAATTTCCAATTTAGGTTGCTTGTGCTAAATTTATTTAACTTTTCCTAAGTTAAACTCAATTAAATTTACTCCAGTCAACATTATTCAATTTGAACTTCCATTTCAAATTTTAAACTTCTCATTAATAATCTTCCCACTTCAAATTTAAAACTTTTGTCAATATTTTTCTTACTTATAAGTTCAAAGACTTAAATCACTTTGGGTTTTTATATCACACTTAGGGAAAATCAAAACTCAACACCTTAGAATTTATTTCAAATCACCTTTGATATTATGTATATCCACACATATATACATATTATCTTCTTGGCCCACCAAGCCATATTTTAAAATTTAACCCACCTTTGATTTTAAAACAAATTTTCTTTAAAATTTTCAAACATATCTTATTTTAAAATAAGATCACATTCAAAATAGTCTGAATAATATCATTTCTTTTAATATTTAAAAACAATTTCAGATGTTCCTAAACTTAGGATTCAAAGCTTCACAATTTAAACCCCATTTCAATTTACAAGTTATTTTATCTAAATTGTTACGCCCCTAAAACTTTTCATCTTTGCTTTATCATTAACACATTTCATTATTGAACATCTCAACCATTTATGATAATAACCAAGATTATCATATCTGAATACCTATTCATTTTTATCTTAGTTCGAAATCGCTACTACAAATTCAAGATTTTAGTTTCAGCTTGAATCCATTTCGAACGTATATTTATTCAATTTGGTTGTATCACTTAATTCTCATTATTTTATTTAATTCCAATAATTAACAACCAATTTCGTTATATATCAAAAGATAAACTTATATGAAAATCATTTTAAAAAATCATTTTATAAGAAAATAACAAGTACGCTCTCACATATTATATACACTCAACACATTCTAGGGTTCTATTGACCCGATCCTTAATGAGTACACCCACTAGAGCTAAGGTTCTCGCTTAACCTAGCTCTGATACCAAATGTAACGACCCAAAATTTTCGATCCCGAAGATTCCAGATAGTTAAGGAAAGAAGAGAAGAGATAGAAGAAGAAACAGAGAAGCAAGTCATAGAATCTCACATTCGCAGCGAATAAAATATAATATCAAATAAATATTCTTTACCATAGAGAATACTGTATTAGTCAAATACATTTTAATACATCAGAGTTATAACATTTCACAAGCACTGGACAGTTAAAATAACTTGGCCCAGATAAATAACAATATATCACGGTAGATTACACTCCATACGTTCCTGCCATCCAGCTCGCCTCCTAAGCTCCAAAATGTCCTTACCTGAAAATCTATAATACTCGGTCTGACCCAAGCATTGGATCAAAGTAACACCCGGGTCAGGCTGGAAACCAGCATGAGTAAACCGATCTAACATGGAATACAACAGCATAAAACTTACATAAAACTCGAGGTAACTCGTATCAGTTTTACAAATTCAGAAGTTGATATAGACATCACTTATTTCACACATCAATTTCTATGTACCAATCTTGGATTAAATGTCAACCTATTAATTTCACATATCAATCTAAAAAGAATCGAAGTGGTTTTGGGTATATACTAATACCCGACTCTGGTCTCTTCGAATTCAATACCATCTTAACCCAAGTTATTCAAGTGAAATGCAATTCAACTTTAAATACAAGAGGTCACTTTTTACACAGCAATTCATCATCGACAGATAACCATATTATCATTGTCCACCCAAACATATCATATCACAAAACATTTCATATCAGAGATATCAATTAATTCAAGGCATTTAATCATCATTTAATCATTCATAAGCAAGATGGATCATTTCCTAAATTAATTTAATTTATCTCTAATTAAATTAATTACTAATCTTTTAATCACTTAGATTACCTTTCCTTAATCATTAATTAATTACAAATCAATTACTTAATCAACTTTTAATTATCCATCTTAATTAATCATCCTTGATTAATTATCTTTAATTACATAAAGTAATTATCCTTTAATTAATTACATAAATTCATTATCCTTAACCATTTACAGTAATTAATCTTTAATTACTTTCATTAATTAAATTAATTAATTACATTAATTAATGATCCTTAATTAATTACTTCCATTAATCAGCCTTAATCAATCATAAACAGCAATTAACCAACCTGTAATTACTTATCTTAATTAATTAACTCCTTAATTAATTATATTAATCCTTTAATTAATTACACCAAGTAATTAATCCTTAATTACTTCTCCAAAGTAATTAACCTTTAATTACTTCCCATTACGTAATTTCCCTTATATTAATTACATCCAGTAATTTATCCATCAATTACTTCACTAAGTAATTACACTTATCAATCTCATTATGTAGTTATAATTAACCAATTACCAAGCGATTATCTTTAATTAATTAACAAATTAATTAATCACATTCATTTCATTAATTACAACTGGGTAATTCATCCCTTAATTACCCTATAAACTAATTAATTAATATTTAATTATAGATTAATTATTCTTTAATCATTAATTAATAAACCTTAATTATCAATTAATCTCCTTCAATACAAAGTAATCAATCCATAATCACTTTTATAATCAATTAATTAACCTTTAAATTAACTAATTAATTATCCATTAACTATTGATTAATAACCTTAATTATTAATCAATATCTCTCAATACAAATTAATTAATGCCTAATTACTTTTATAATTAATTAATTAATCTTTAATTAAAAAATTAATTATCTCTTAATTATTAATTAATAAAACTTAATTATTAATTAACAACCTTAGTTACAAATTAATTAGTCCATAATTACCAATTAATCAACCCTTAATTACTATTTGATTAATCCTTAATTACCCTTGATTAATCTTTAATTACCCTTTGATTAATTATAGATTAATGATCTCTTATCATTTATTAATTAAATTTAGTAATTATACTTAAATTTCTTAATTAACTTAATTAATCTCAAGGCATTAAACCATAATTATCTTAAGATAAAACTTATCTTATTAATGCTTTATTACCATTATCATTTTTAAAACATTTTATCACTATAATTACCTTTACTTAATTACATCATTAATTAAGTTTTTAGGATAAAATATCATTTAACTTGATAATTTTAAAGTTAACAAAACTTAACCTCCTTAAAATAACTTAAAATATTATCAAGTAGAAGTTTTAAAAACTAATTTGAATTTGTATTTTAAAACTTGCTTTTATAAAAATCTTAAACCTTTATTTAAAAATTAGTTTAAATTTACAAAATTTAAATTAGACAAATTTTCAAAAATTCTTAATCAATAGTTAAAGAAAACAATTATAAAGAGTAAGTTTAAATAAGACAGTTTTAAACTATATTTAAATACAAATTTCAAAAACAATTCGATTTTTAAAACATTTTTAAAACTGTTCAAAACTGTTGCTTCGTGTTTTACCTTATGGCCACTCGGGTCTACCCTCGAGTTTCTCTTCTTTTCCTCCTTGTTTTCAAAAACTTAAATTTTATTCAAGATTTAAAAACTTACCGACTTAACCCCAACAAACCACACGAGTATGAAGTCGAGTTACGACCCTCCAAAACCCGATATCACCTTCGAATCGATCAGGCGTAGATCACAACACTACCTCTGACACAAACTACACTTTCGTGCACATGCACCAACGAATGAAACTCCCCCGACCATCGATGAACTTTCCAGCACCTCGACAATCACCCAGACTCTCGGACCCTACCCTTGAATCATTCACATAAGCTTCTAACCAAATTCGAGCCATGAAGATGAAACTGGAATCCCAAGCATCATCAGAATTCTCTTCGATCACACGCCTCCGATCAACTGAGCAGCTGCAACCCCGGCCACGTCTTCACCTCACTTCCATACAGCCAATACCAGAAAACGATGACACTCGAGCACCTAGAGGACTTTCAAAGCTCCAGTTACCAGACCTGACCAAAATTAGGTTTAGAAACCTAATTCTTCTCGTCGTAGATGCCACGACGATCTACTGCAAGTTAAAGCTTATGCTGTTGAGAAGATTGCCAGACAATGTCCTTCAGGTTGCTTTGCAAATCTCAAACTTGAAAATGGTTACAACCTTTGAAAAGATTACAGGATTGAGTATTGATTTGCATTTGAAAATTCATCTTGCTACAGGTTTTCGGGTAAATGGTTTACAGGGTTGGCTAAAGTTTTGAAAAGAAAATGCTTACAGGCTTGAGTTACAGGCCTTTGATTTTTAAGATTGAGAAGGTTACAGGTTTTCACTTAATCTGAGATTTTAAAAATATGCTTAGAGGATAAAACGGTTTTACAGGGTTTTGACATTTGATCTAAGGAGTGTTTCAGGTTTGATTCTTGAGTTTGAGGATGTTTTACTGATTTGTTTTTGGATTTGGAAGAAATAATTTAACATGGTTTAGTTTCTTAGACATGAAAATAAGAAAAGAGATGGGAAAAGGAGATGATAGGTTTATATAAATGTAGATTTGGATTTATAAAAATTAAAAGAAATGAAAAATAAAGGATGACACTTCTTATAACCTATTATTTATTAACTTACATGTGTGTTTATCTTGGTTTTAAAAGCTACACTTGTAATAATTTTATTTATATTTTTTAAATGATTTTTAAAAGCTTTTATATCCATTTTCCAAATTAATAAATACATTTCTAAATTAATAAATGCTTTCTAAATTTATATATAAATAAAATCTTTTAACGAAAATAGAATATAAACCAATTATATGTCTATTTACATTATAAAGCTTGAATTTATCTACTTATATATATATATATATATATATCTTATCCATAATTAAATAGTGAAATATACTATTTATTATATACCATAAGATTTATATTCTTAGGACATTTAGAATTCAACGTTTGTATTCTAGTTTTAAATCTATGTTATATATATATATATACATATATATATATTCAGATATTTTTCAGAATTTTATGATCTTTTAATTTACAAATAAATATTTCAATAAAATTTAATCCTGTTAATTACCAATTAACGGATGTCCCAAAATCCAGGTTATCACATATTTGGTAGGATTGATCTATTTATATAATACCATAGATTATAAAAGATAAAAATGGAATACAAGTTTAAACCCGTAGTGAACCCAAATAAAAAAAGTTGGTCCAGTTTATATTTATATGATACATGAGATCAACGGCAAAATTAACTTAAAAGCTTCATATAAAACTACGTCTGCAGGACTAAATATACATTTAAATCATACTTTTTTAATTTATTATTCTTCATTTTTTTATTTATTCATTAGTTTTAGTATTTTCCATTACTTAAATATTAATATAAGTACATGAAAACATGTTGTTTTGTCTAGCTAAATTACTATTTACAAGATTAGAACCAACAAAATTCAAAACTCAGTGCTTAGTTATGTGAAATAGACGCAAAATGTATGGCCATTAGATTCAAACATTGATTTTGATCGAAACGTATAAGTAAGAGTGGACCTAACAAAAAAAATTATTCTTAAACAAATAAAGTGCTCACGTTTTTGGATGAAGTTGTTTGAAGATAGAACCCAATTTGAAGTATGGATGAAGTTGTCTTATACTTTGAAGAAAAAGATAAAGAATCCGAAAGACAAATCATATCGGTACCAACATGATTTGGAGCAATTTTATCCATAATGACCGTAAGCTTGGATATTTGAACAAATATGAAGAAGAGTCGGAGATGCAAGTTGAGAAAACATGCTGGCAACAACATGGTCACGTCAATGGCGACTTGTTATGGATATCTAGTTTTACTCATTTGTCATACCTGAAAGCTTGGATCTAACTTTTTACCTATTCTATCGCAAGATAACAACTTTAAAGGAAGATTTTGACTAAAAGTATTCATCATGTGGTAATGAAATAAGGACTTTTGATCTTTACACAGAATTACTACCATTTTTATTATCAAGTAGCCATAGACCTATAATTATTGCTAAAAAGTGATTGTATTTGCGAGGAGCACCTAAAACAAACTAATAATGGATGTTGATTGGATTGAGGCCGAACTGCTCAAAAGATTCTTGTGTTCTCGTCTTATCTTTGTTTCTTAAAACTATAATTCTCGCTTTTATTCGATTTCGAGTGTTCTGTGACTTTATGGCACAACATTAATCATCCTAACTTTGTTCTAGTTGGATTTAACACCATGCATCTTCATCAATTCACGCCAGTTAAAAATATTGGAACACATACAAAATTGATATCGTTATATTAACTCGTTAGGATTGAAATGACTATAAATTAAAAGATATAAGACAAATTAGCAAATCACATTTTTTATAGGTTATTAACTTGAAATAGCTTCTTTAGTAATTTTATGCTAATTAGGCAAGAATAAATGCTCAAATAATCATTTTGTTGATTAGCAACTCCAAACTTGTCACACAGGCATGCGTAGGTACACAACATTCAATGCAATAGCTAATCACGAGCTATAACATACAAATAAATAAACAATACCTTGAAGAATTGAAAATAGTAATTAATCCATATGTCGTGAATATTGATAGTAAATATGTTAAATATTACAATTTAATAGGTTAAATGACCTTAAAAATAGTCAAAAATTGTAGATTCTAAATGGTACCAATTAATATTACAACAAAAAACCGTTGATATCTTTCCAATTTTTCTCGCCTAATTTTTTCATAATATAAAATTCCTTCACTTTTTCCCTTAATTCTACTGGAAGGTTTTTCCAAATAGCAAGATTTTCTACTTGAACCTCTAAACAGTTATTATGATATGACAATACAATTTGATTTTACAATAGGATGAACAATTAAAATAAAGATTTTTTGTAGTGTTGATTTCTCTATCACATAATAACACCCTTATTCCTACTTGAATTTTCTTCATGAAATCTAGCCTTCGAACTTCACACTGTTTATAGTAAATTATCTTGTTCAATCTGTGCACACTTAAAAATAAACTAATTAGTGGGTTAGTAAACTATAAACTAATTTGATCAAGTATGCAACAATATTTTATCGAAAAAAAAGATATTATTTACCATGATCTAAGAAAAAGAAAACAGTTTGTTCAAAAATAGAAAAAGAAAGAATGGACAAGTATCAATAAATAATTCAAGATTCATGCAATTGCGAATGCAGGAAACACTATTTGTGCCACAAATATACTAAATGAATACATGTACATGCTAAAAATGAGGGTCTATCAAAATTACATATATGATTCTCTTTTCATAGCCTATCCCAATATGTGGAACCTTCTAAATGGGCATAGAGCAAAGTGAATATCTATTAGGAAAATAAAAACCACATCATTTATATGATGACATGTGTCCTTTTCTAAAAGGGTATTTTTGGAACTACATCATATTATTTGTAGGCAACCGATGCGTTTTTCCTAAATCTGTTGGTTTGAATCCCAAAACTATATTCACTTCTTCACTCTCCGCTTCTTTCTCCGCGATCTACAAACCATACTCAATTCGTTCTTTCTTTTTCTGTTGACTAATTTTACCCCATAACAACCAATGTCTTTTCCTCATCTTTCCGTTTATCGAGTTCGAATAGATCCGTGCTCTAGTTGATGAAACTACAGTTTGGTATCATCTTTCCCTAATTGTTAAGTGATTCATGCTTTGGTTGGAGACATTCCAATTAGGTAACTTATTTTACTATTTTCATTAAATATTTTGGATTAAATGGTTTAAACCTCAAGTTATTATGTTGATTGATTAATATGTCAGTGTTTGAATATGTGAGCTTCGGATAATATATATTGGCATAAGCAATTCCAAAATGAATAATCGTAGATAAGTGAATAATATATAAATTTTATCTTAACCAAACTATGGTTAAATTTTGTTTCCATCTATTGAATTTCACTGTAAAATTTAGTTGATAATCTATAGCTAAAGAGTAACTAAAACTACATGGTTTTTTCATGAATCGAGGCTTAAAACGTTATGTATTGCTACAATGTAACTGTATTTGATACAGTTGTTTCTGGAGATTGACACAGTTATTACCTTATATCAATTATTGCAGAAATTATAGTATAATTAACTAAGTTTACAAATATATTGATTGGACAATATATCTAAAATAAAAACCCATTAGTAAATTTCATATGAATTGGTAGAAATGCGATAAAACTAAACCACATTATGCTTAATATACATCCAACTGGTGCCATTATATTTTTTAGTCCAACCTATATTTAACTGAGGTTTATATATTGAAAAATATAATGTAAACCATGATGACTTGACAAAGAAAATAATCCTAGATGTGTTGAATAGTGGCATGCATACAATTACAATCATCTGTCATTACAACTGACTTATAGGATTTAAATATAATTATTATTTTTATACTATAAATGATCAATAAAAAAGATAAATGATTTCATGATATGCTTACTCATTAACACATGCCAAAAATAAAAATAAAAACACTTTTACAGGAAGTAATGTTGCATTAAGTCAATTTACTTCACGATATTTATCATACTATTTTATTTTCCCATATTCCAATTTTACTTTTTCCTATAATTTCAGATATGAGTTTTCATACTTTTGAATAATTGTGACGACCCAGAATTTTTAAGCATTTAAAATCGAAATATTTAAATTATTTGAAATATTTAAAAAGTTAATTTTGAACTTGAATTTCAAATATAAACATTTATTGGATAATTAATTTTTGAATTTAATTATCGAAAATTGGGTAAATTATTGAATTTGGAGTTTTAAGCCTGTTAAAAATATAATTTGAAGGCTTATAACATTTATATTGATAATACCGAAGAGAATAGAAGTGATGCAATAAAATTCAAAAATGGTTTGTTAAGTTTTGAAATTTTATAGTTTAAATTGAATTTAAAAATAGCCTTCCGAGGCCCAGTCTCGGAATTTGACGAAACCAGTTCCGTTGGATCCGTAATATTGTATTATTATCAGATTCCAAATTTTGTAGCGTTCGGAGTCATCGTGTGATCGTACGAGATAAAAACGCTTAAACAATAATTTATTGTTATAATTTAAATATAATATACTTTGTCTCAAATCAGATCATAGCCACCCTACGTTTCTTTTGCCGACCTATTCTCCTCTGTCTTCTGAAGCAAGCCGATAATTTCCTTTATTAAATCGTGTATTGTCACCTCTTTCTTTCCAAAAAAAATCTCCAGAAGAAAATATCGTTCCAGTAAATGAAACAAACAAAATCAAAGTAATGGCCTAAGCCTGGAATCGATCCTCACATAAATTTTATCGTTCAAATCAAAACTTCCCTTCCCTCCTCACTTCAGCTCAATCAAAAAAAAATGTCGGCTGTCTTCTTATTCAAACCAAGTCGACTCGATGTCGAGAGGAACTTAATCGCGATGGTAAGGAGGAACGGCGGCTGTGAGGAGGTCGACTTCAATGTCGACAGTGTGGTGTTGCAGGCGAACTGCATCGATTCGCGTGAAGGCAGTCGCGGCGAGGAAATTCGAGGCTAGCGGCGGCAACTCGAGGCGATCAATCTGTAACGACCCGAAAATTTCGATCCCGAAATTTCCAGATAGTTAGTGAAAAGAAGAAAGAGAAAGAAGAAGAAATAGGAAACTAAACCCAAAATCTCACATACGTAGCAGATAAAATATAATATCACATAAATAATAGTTATACAAAGGAAACTGTACTTGTCAAATTACACTTTATTATATCAGAGTTACAACAGATTTACAATCACAGAACAGATAAATCTATCTGTTTCAGTTACTATTAACATCAGGTGCTCTACATATGTTCCTGCTCTCCAACTCGCCTCCTGAGCTCCATAACCTCCATACCTGAAAATCTGTAATACTCGGTCTGACCAGAGCATTACATCAAAGTAACACCCGGGTCAGGCTGCAAACCAGCGTGAATAAACCCATCTAACAAGGAATATAAAAGCATACAACTTATATAAAACCCGGGTTAACTTATATCAATTTACAAGTTCACAAGTCGTTACAGACATTACTCATTCCACACATCAGTTTCTAAGTTCCAAAACCTTAGATTAAATGGTACAATTCTCTTAAATCATTTCATTTCAATATATTGATTTCACATAGCAATTTATAAAGAATCAAAGTGGTTTTGGATATTTTCTATTACCCAACTCCGGTCTCTTCGAACCCAATGTTATCCTAACTTAAATTATCCAAGTGAAATACAATTCAACTCTAATTACAGGATGTCACAGCAATTCATCATCAATAGAAAATCACATCATCACAGTTTAAACTAAACATATCTTATCTCATAGCATCACGAACCACATATTAGGGACAACAATTAATCAAAGGCTTCCAATATCATTATGTTTATCCCTTAATTAATTTCACAAATTAATTTGTCCTTAACAAATTATAGTAGTTAACCTTTAATTACCTCATTAATTAATTATTAACCATAATTATTAATCACCCTTGATTAATATCATCTAGTAATTAACTACCCTTAATTATTTCATTAAATAAATTAATCCTTAATTTATTCTTTAATTAATCCCTTGATTAATTACTTAGGAATTCAATCCAAATTTCTCCCATCATCAACATTTTTAATTACATCCAATAATTACCGTTAATTACTTCCTTAAGTAATTACACTTCCATTAATTACATTAAGTAATTACTATCAAATCATCAAGTGATTAAAATTAATTAAACTTAATTAATTAATTTAAACCAATCACATTAATCTTCATTAATTACATTAAGTAGTTAATTACTTAATTACTCCCATCAAGTAATTAAACTTAATCAATTCCTCGAAAAATGATTATCATAAATCAATTAATCTAATTAAATATAAAAAAATCATTTTAATTAATTACTAAATAATCCTTAGTTAATGACCATCATTAACTATTATTATTTCTTTAATTACTTTTCTTTAAGTAATTAACTTACATTAATCATTATTAATTTCAAATTAATAAATCTTGAATATCTAATTAATTAACGCAAATGATTAATTTATCAAGTAAATCAGATACCTAATAAATTTCCTTATAAATTAAATGAATTACAAATCTTTAATAAGGTTTTTAAAACACATTCCTTAACCCTTCATTTCACAGGCTAAAGATTTACTCATTTAATCAAGAAGCTTAAAGGGATTTAAAACCTAATTCATATTCAAATTTAGATCAATTTAAATTACCCTTAAATATTTCAAATAGTTCAAATCATCTCAAATTTTAAATCGTTCCTACATTTCAAAACTGAAATACTTATTTAGAATTTTATTTCAGCTAAATCTTCATATTTTAAACCTCTTCTTATATTTTAAAACTTTTATTTATTTATTTATTTAAATCCAAACTACTTAAACATTTCTAAAGTAGTTTTACAATTCAAGTTTAAAACTTTAGTAAAAAAAACTAAGATTTAGCTTAGCTTGCCTCCAGATTTTTAATTTGGTTTGATTAAGAACATAGTTTAAAAATTTTGCTTGTCATCTTAAACTTAGTTTGAAGATTTAAGACAAAACGATTCAGGTTTCTGAAAAAAAAAAAAAAACCTGTTACAATTATTAACCGAGCCTACCCAAACTTCTTCGGGTCTGAGCTTAAAGTGCTTCGAGAAATCCTAACTTCTTCGAGACAAAACACGAAATACCCGAGCTCGCCCCCTCTTCTTTCCAAATCAAACTCATATGCACTCAATGGCCACCGTGCACGTGCACGGCTTGGAACTCCGATGCCGACCAACTCTCTGGCCTTCGGCAACTCGCAGGTGATCTCAACAACCATCACGACCAAGCAGAACAACGGAAAACGAAAGCAACCTAAAATTGCAACCTCGATCGAAAACTGGAAAATGCACATGATCGGAAAAACAAACCACCGGCGACGAACCACGATACCAGAAACTAAACTATTGCAACCTCAAACGCGCGTCAAACCACCGAAGCTATCCCCATAAGTGCGATCGAACTCGGTGCGCCACCGTCGCCGTTCTCACCTCGGCAAAGCTAACCCCCAAATTATTCCATTAAACCCTAAATCACCTTTGATTGCTCAACACAATCTTCGAAAAAATATATGCGTATTTTTCCATTAATCTTCTACACTCTAGCCTTCTTCGTGCCAAAATTCGAGCACACAGTCATCGCCGTTCAATGGCAATAGACCAAAACCCCAAAACGAACAACACCGAACAACTTCCTTGAATTCTAAACTAAATTTCACAATTTTACTTTTAAAATTTGTAGATTTCGAAGACAATCTAGACCCTATTGGTGAATTCGAGAATCATCATAATAGAATTTTACCAATTTTCCAATTTCCACTGTAAATTTAAATTTGCAGTATATTTATCAATATAATCACTTGAATTTTATATTTATAAACAAGGTTACCTTGTTATTAACAATCTTCTTTTAGCAACCAAAGTCAAATATTGATTATTTGAGAAGATAGGAATTGGTTTGATGATGATAATTAAGTCTGTTACAAATACAGAGCCCAATATAAATATACACAGACACATACTGGAAATCAAGAAATTTCATACACATATCCAGATAAAATAAGCATGCAAACTATATCTCAAATTTATCACATAAGATCATCACATGCAACAACAAAAACTGTCTTTAAAATATAAGTTTACTCACCTGTCACAAAGGCGAACAGAGGCTTCTATGGTATTTTAAACTGGAATCTGCTTGCCTATCAAACTTAAGATGCTTCTTTGTTTCTGATTCAAAATTGAAAGTTTTAATTTGATTTTTCCCTAGATTTGCTGAAGCTTTAATCCCTGCTCTTGATCAGGTTGCACTTGTTGAATTTGAATTTTTTTGCTGGGTTGATCTTGCTCATGTATATTTTGTTTTCAGCTGGTTACTTCTTCTTTTATATATATATATATATATATATATATATATATATATATATCTGAAACTGTTTTGGTTTGATGAATTTCAGATTTTTTTTTTTTTGAAGATGGAGTGATTTTTTCTTTCTTTGCTTCTTTAGAAAATGAGATGAAAAGTTTTAAATTATGAAGATGTAATAATCTTTTAGAGCTATAATTTTGTTTTATTAAAATTTAAGGAAAGTAATATACAAATGTGACACTTGTCATGATCTATTATTACTTAACCCACATGTGTCTCTTATAAGCCTTAATAGATCAACACTTGTAACTATTTCATATTCAATTTTTTTTAAATGATATTTAAAGCCTTTATATTAATTAATCTAATTAGTGGATACATTTGTGAATTAATGGATGTTTCCCCTCCCTTTTAATTTTTTCCTCTTTCTCAAATTTATACAAATAAAATTTTAAAGAAAAAAAAATGAATATAACCCATTTATTTATTACTCAAGTTTAAATGTCACAAATTATATTTGTTTATGTGTTATCTTTATAGGTGTGCATTATGTTTACATATGTTTTATGTTTATATGAATTATGTAATTTAGAGAGGAAGAATATGAACTCTTTTATTAATTCTTATTTAAATTTTATACATAAGTTGTTACTATAATTAAATTGATGACAATATATAATTACTTATATTTTTATATTATTATTATTATTTTTTAAAAATAATTATACTAGAAGAATATCAAATAATATTTATCCAAGTATAAATATTTGTCATCATATCTATTTGTTCTGTCTATAAATCAATATCCTATTAATTAACCCAAATATTTAACAATCACAGATGTCTAGAATTCCGGGATATCACATTCCTCCCCCCTTTGAATCTTTTCGTCCTCGAAAAGGAACGAAACCAGAGTTTAAAATTCTTATTATTAGAAAAATTTCTTTGAAACACTTTAAAAATATATTTTATATTATAAAATAGTTTTTATAAAAATACTTTTTATAACTCAATGTCTTAACAAGTCCATCCTTGTTCTTATAGAAATTCGGTCATACGTTGATCAGGCGTAAGACTGAAAATCTACAAATACTTAGCAGACTCGTTATCAACATCCAGTGAAAATACTTGGAAAATAAATTTTATTGAAAACATAGAAAACAGTTTTTGAAAATAGAGGATATATCTTTGGTGAGAATGCTCTGGAAATCATCACCTTCATCCATGGTCGCAGTTAACCCGATGGTTACTTCGCCATCCCAACAAAATCCATAGATAACTGTAGGCCTCCACGCCCCTCGATTACACCATTGAACCCACTACAGATCACAGCTACAACTGGGGTTATGTAGCTATCACAGCAAAAACCCATATAATTGTAGGCATCAGAGCCCTCGAATTTCGCTGCCAAAAGAATGAAACTTCTCCACTCCACTTGACCATAGATCGCAGTCTACCGATGTTGCGTTGCCTTCCCGGTAAAATCAAGTGTAGACCGTTGACACTCATCCTCCACACGATTTTCGCTATGGTCCCCACAGTAGAACGCAGCGACATCGAGTTACACTGTCGTCACAGCATAATCCAAATGCCCCTGTAGGCATCAGCGCCATCGACTTTCGCAACCCAATAATCCTCAGGAACTAGTTTAAGGAAAATAATTTACAAATGTGACACTTGTCATGATCTATTATTACTTAACCCACATGTGTCTCTTATAAGCCTTAATAGATCAACACTTGTAACTATTTCATATTCAATTTTTTTAAAATGATATTTAAAGCCTTTATATTAATTAATCTAATTAGTGAATACATTTGTAAATTAATGGATGTTTCCCCTCCCTTTTATTTTTTTCCTCTTTCTCAAATTTATACAAATAAATTTTTTAAAGAAAAAAATGAATATAACCCATTTATTTATTACTCAAGTTTAAATGTCACAAATTATATTTGTTTATGTGTTATCTTTATAGGTGTGCATTATGTTTACATATGTTTTATGTTTATATGAATTATGTAATTTAGAGAGGAAGAATATTTACTCTTTTAGTAATTCTTATTTAAATTTTATACATAAGTTGTTACTATAATTAAATTGATAACAATATATAATTACTTATATTTTTATATTATTATTATTATTATTTTAAAATAATTATACTAGAAGAATATCAAATAATATTTATCCAAGTATAAATATTTATCATCATATCTATTTGTTCAATCTATAAATCAATATCCTATTAATTAACCCAAATATTTAACAATCACAGATGTCTAGAATTCCGGGATATCACATTCCTCCCCCCTTTGAATCTTTTCGTCCTCGAAAAGGAACGAAACCAGAGTTTAAAATTCTTATTATTAGAAAAATTTCTTTGAAACACTTTAAAAATATATTTTATATTATAAAATAGTTTTTATAAAAATACTTTTTATAACTCGATGTCTCAACAAGTCCATCCTTGTTCTCATAGAAATTCGGTCATACGTTGATCAGGCGTAAGACTGAAAATATACAAATACTTAGTAGACTCGTTATCAACATCCAGTGAAAATACTTGGAAAATAAATTTTATTGAAAACATAGAAAACAGTTTTTGAAAATAGAGGATATATCTTTGGTGAGAATGCTCTGGAAATCATCACCCCCATCCATGGTCGCAGTTAACCCAATGGTTACATTGCCATCCCGACAAAAATCATAGATAACCGTAGGCCTCCGCACCCCTCGATTACACCATGGAACCCGCTACAGATCGCAGCTACAACTGGGGTTACGTAGCTATCACAGCAAAAACCCATATAACTGTAGGCATCGGCGCCCTCGAATTTCGCTGCCAAAAGAATGAAACTTCTCCACTCCACTTGACCATAGATCGCAGTCTACCGATGTTGCGTTGCCTTCCCGGCAAAATCAAGTGTAGACCGTTGACACTCATCCTCCACACGATTTTCGCTATGGTCCCCACAGTAGATCGCAGCGACATCGAGTTACACTGTCGTCACAACATAACCCAAATACCCCTGTAGGCATCAGCGCCATCGACTTTCGCTACCCAATAATCCTCAGGAACTAGTTTTGTCCGAACTCCTCACAGGATCAACTTTAGAACCCCCCTTGGGGCTCAAGGCAGCACCACCCGGTGGTACTCCTAAGAAGTCCATTTCAAGGGAGAGCCTTTTTCCCCAGAGCCATCATCAAAACATTTTATACTATATATATAGTATCTTTAAATCATGCACCTAATATGATCTCATTCAAAGCCCCTTTATACAAAATCGATTATCCCAAAATCGATAATTCTCAAACTAGGCTTTCCAAATATAATATTGATTTTACCCAAAAATCAAAAGCCTTTCCAAATCCATAGGTTCCCAAAACCTTTTTCCAAAATCCTCATATGATCCTTTACACACATATATATACAGATATATATAATTTTTAATATTTTGGATCATTTCAAACTTGTATAAAACTCCTTTATACTTCAAACACCTCCAAAAACCATTTTCTTCCGGCAGAAGATTCATCAAGGGAAGTTTTATCTTATATAACAAAGATATATAACTTTTTTTATTCAAAATCAAATATTCAAATTTGATTACTCTTTTCAATATCAATTTCATTCAAATTCGTGTGATGTACACATATCATCCATACGCTATACTAATCTGATCGCCCACTCGATCACACAATTTCAGTTTCGAACTAGTATCATCCACCCGACTTTCTAGTGCGGACACCGATCTGGTTTCATGATCAGAAACTGTCATTCTTCTTGCATAGCCTAACTATGATAGAGAACATCCAGAACCAATCAACAATCCATATCCAGGTTCGCCGTCAAAAATCGAGTGAAAAATCCCACTCGGATCGATAAAACTATCTCGAAATTCTATGCTCGAATCTGGATCACATTACTATGCGAATAGAGTAACATACATACACCCTACGTATTAATCTTTATTGGTTATTAGCCAAATTAATTCCATTTCTATTCACATTCACTTTGATTTTCATTCACTTGCTCACAATTGCTTCAATCTATTTGGATTATCACCTCTATTCTTATCTCGATTGGGTATTTAACTAATAACAGTTTGAACTCCAACCAGTTTATTAAGAAAATAGCTTGAAAATTTTAAAAATAGATAAGTAGTTGGAAATTAATTACTAGTTTGTAAAATAGGTGTAAAGTAGTTAGAAAATAGTTAAAATAATTATAGAAATTTTAGACAATTGCAAAATAATAGTAAGATAGTAATTAGTTTATAAAATAGTTAAAATATAGTAATTAGTTTATAAAACAGTTGGAAAATTGTTAAACAGTTCAAAAATAATTGTAAAACAAGTATAAGATAGTTTGGCTTTTAAAAGAAAGGTTGTATATATAATAAATAGCTTGGAAAAATAGGTTTATATTGAAACAATTTATATTAAAAATTGTCCAGAGTCAAAACTGTTCAATTCCCAATCTCTATCCCCAACCAATTCAATTTAAATTCCACTTCCATTTAAATTGACTTAACTCCAATTTAAATAACTTCAATTTCCATTGAAAATTGATTTAACCCCAATCCAAGTTGAATTAACCTTAGTTTCTTTCCAAATTTAACTTTATTCAATCTTGATCTCAAATTCTGCTAATTCAAATAAATTTTGATTGAACTAGTTCCAATTTCAATTCATTTCGTTTCCAGTTTGAATTGATTCCAATTTCAAACTCCATTTCCAAATTAAGTTGAATTATTCCCGATTTCCTCCCAAATTCAATTCAAATTCCATTTGAATTTAAAATTATTCAACTTTAATTACAATTCCAAATTATTCAAATCAATTCGGACAAATTTTAAATTGAACCCATTTCAATTTCAAATCGTTACAAATTAATCCAATCCAAATTTTCCATTAGAATTTTATGCTCATACATCCTCAATCACAATTTCAATTACTTCAAATCAAATTCAATTTGTACTAATCCAAATTTCAAATTTAAACCTTCTCGAATTATATAAATTCGAGTGAATACTTCAAATGTTGATTTAATTCCTTTAAATCAATTTACCTTTTAATCCCAACAATGGATTACCATACTCCATTTCTCATTCATTTAAACAAATCCATTTCACAACTTAAAGATTTTTAACAACAATAGGATGATATCATTTAATTCATCTTAAGACATTCATCAATTTACAATTTCCAGATCTCAAACCCATTTTGAGATCACACAAACTCCCAATTCAGATTAACCATTTAACTCCCCAAATTAAATTCCAATTCCGTCTTGAAATTCCCAAATCATGTTGATCATTCCAACTTATTTAACTTTTTCCTAAGTTAAACTCAAGTCACTTAATCCAGTCAACCTTGCTCAATTTGAATTTCCTCAAATTTTAAACTTCACATAAATAATCTTCCCACTTATTAAGTTCAAAAACTTATCACTTTAGGTATCACATCTTATTCCAAATTCAAAACTCACCATTTAGAGTTTATTTCCATCCACCTTCGATATTATGTATACCCTCATGTATACATATTAATTTCTTTTACATACCAAATTATACTTTAAAATTTTAAAACCACCCTTGGTTTTTAATTCAAAACAAATTCCTTTAAATCTTTAAACAACTCTTGTTTGCATCAAACTCTCTTATTCAAATAATATTACTTATTATTTCTTTTAATAATTTGAAACCAAATTTCCAATGTTTTTAAATCTTAAGATTCAATATTCACAATTTGAAACCCACTTTTATTTATATCCTTCCTAATTTACAATTTTATTCTCCTTTTTAAATGGTTACTTCCTTAAAACATTTCATTATTAAATACAACAACCATTTATTTCTTGGTTTGAAACCAATTCTAATTCATCTTATTTTGAAATACTTTTCCAATTCAGGATTTCAATTTTAGTTTTGAATTCATTTCAAACTTATCTTTATTTAATTTCGATTTCAATTTCGATTTGGTTGCACTCTATTACTTCTTAATTTAATTCTTACTATTACTTTTAATTTAATTAATACTACAACCAATTTCTTAAATATATTAGATAATCTATTTCTTATATAAGATTTATATACTTTTGAAATCATTTAAAAAAACTTTATATAAGAAAATTAGAAGTACGCTCTCTTATACTTATATACTCAACTCATCCTAGGGTATCACTTACCCTATCCATAATGAGTAATCCCACCAGAGCCAAGGTTCTAGCTTAAACTTCAGCTCTGATACCAAATGTAACGACCCAGAAATTTCGATCCCGAAATTTCCAGATAGTTAGTGAAAAGAAGAAAGAGAAAGAAGAAGAAATAGGAAACTAAACCCAAAATCTCACATACGCAGCGGATAAAATATAATATCACATAAATAATAGTTATACAAAGGAAACTATAATTGTCAAATTACACTTTATTATATCAGAGTTACAATAGATTTACAATCACAGAACAGATAAATCTATCTGTTTCAGTTACTATTAACATCAGGTGCTCTCCATACGTTCCTGCTCTCCAGCTCACCTCCTGAGCTCCATAACGTCCATACCTGAAAATTTGTAATACTCGGTCTGACCCGAGCATTACATCAAAGTAACACCCGGGTCAGGCTGGAAACCAGCGTGAGTAAACCCATCTAACATGGAATATAAAAGCATACAACTTATATAAAACCTAGGGTAACTTATATCAATTTACAAGTTCACAAGTCGTTACTGACATTACTCATTCCACACATCAGTTTCTAAGTTCCAAAACCTTAGATTAAATGGTACAATTCTCTTAAATCATTTCATTTCAACATATTGATTTCACATAGCAATTTATAAAGAATCAAAGTGGTTTCAGATATTTTCTATTACCCGACGCCGGTCTCTTCGAACCCAATGTTATCCTAACTTAAATTATCCAAGTGAAATACAATTCAACTTTAAATACAGGATGTCACAGCAATTCATCATCAATAGAAAATCACATCATCACACTTTAAACCAAACATATCTTATCTCATAGCATCACGAACCACATATTAGGGACAACAATTAATCAATGGCTTCCAATATCATTCTGTTTATCCCTTAATTAATTTCACAAATTAATTTATCCTTAACCAATTATAGCAATTAACCTTTAATTACCTCATTAATTAATTATTAACCATAATTATTAATCACCCTTGATTAATATCATCCAGTAATTAACTACCCTTAATTACTTCATTAAATAAATTAATCCTTAATTTATTCTTTAATTAATCCCTTGATTAATTACTTAGGAATTCAATCCAAATTTCTCCCATCATCAACATTTTTAATTACATCCAATAATTACCGTTAATTACTTCCTTAAGTAATTACACTTCCATTAATTACATTAAGTAATTACTATCAAATCATCAAGTGATTAAAATTAATTAAACTTAATTAATTAATTTAAACCAATCACATTAATCTTCATTAATTACATTAAGTAGTTAATTTCTTAATTACTCCCGTCAAGTAATTAAACTTAATCAATTCCTCTAAAAAAGATTACCATAAATCAATTAATCTAATTAAATAAAAAAAAATCATTTTAATTAATTACTAAATAATCCTTAGTTAATGACCATCATTAACTATTATTGTTTCTTTAATTACTTTTCTTTAAGTAATTAACTTACATTAATCATTATTAGTTTCAAATTAATAAATTTTGAATATCTAATTAATTAACCAAATTGATTAATTTATGAAGTAAATCAGATATCTATTAAATTTCCTTATAAATTAAATGAATTACAAATCTTTAATAAGGTTTTGAAAACACATTCCTTAGCCCTTCATTTCACAGGCTAAAGATTTACTCATTTAATCAAGAAGCTTAAAGGGATTTAAAACAAAATTCATATTCAAATTTAGATCAATTTAAATTACCCTTAAATATTTCAAATAGTTCAAATCATCCCAAATTTTAAATCGTTCCTACATTTCAAAACTGAAATACTTATTTACAATTTTATTTCAGCTAAATCTTCATATTTTAAACCTCTTCTTATATTTTAAAACTTTTTTTTTATTTATTTGTTTAAATCCAAACTACTTAAACATTTCTAAAGTAGTTTTACAATTCAAGTTTAAAACTTTATTAAAAATACTAAGAATTAGCTTAACTTGCCTCCAGATTTTTAATTTGGTTTGATTTAGAACATAGTTTAAAACTTTTGCTTATCATCTTAAACTTAGTTTGAAGATTTAAGACAAAACGATTCAGGTTTTTGAAAAAAAAAAAACAAAACCTGTTACAATTATTAACCGAGCCTACCCAAACTTCTTCGTGTCTGAGCTTAAAGTGCTTCGAGACCAAATCCTAACTTCTTCGAGACAAAACACGAAATACCCGAGCTCGCCCCCTCTTCTTCCCAAATCAAACTCATATGCACTCAATGGCCACCGTGCACGTGCACGGCTAGGAACTCCGATGCCGACCAACTCTCTGGCCTTCGGCAACTCGCAGGTGATCTCAACAACCATCACGACCAAGCAGAACAACGGAAAATGAAAGCAACCTAAAATTGCAACCTCGATCGAAAACTGGAAAATGCACATGATCGGAAAAACCAACCACCGGCGACGAACCACGCTACCAGAAACTAAACTGCTACAACCTCAGACGCCCCTCAAACCACCGAAGCTATCCCCACAAGTGCGATCGAACTCGGTGTGCCACCTTCGCCGTTCTCACCTCGGCAAAGCTAACCCCCAAATTCTTCCATTAAACCCTAAATCACCTTCGATTGCTCAACACAATCTTCGAAAAAATATACGTGTATTTTTCCATTAATCTTCTACACTCTAGCCTTCTTCATGCCAAAATTCGAGCACACAGTCATCGTCGTTCAATGGCAATAGACCAAAACCCCAAAACGAACAACACCGAACAACTTCCTTGAATTCTAAACTAAATTTCACAATTTTACTTTTAAAATTTCTAGATTTCGAAGACAATCTAGACCCTATTGGTGAATTCGAGAATCATCATAATTGAATTTTACCAATTTTCCAATTTCCACTGTAAATTTAAGTATATTTATCAATATAATCACTTGAATTTTATATTTATAAACAAGGTTACCTTGTTATTAACAATCTTCTTTTAGTAACCAAAGTCAAATATTGATTATTTGAGAAGATAGGAATTGGTTTGATGATGATAATTAAGTCTGTTACAAATACAGAGCCTAATATAAATATACACAGACACATACTGGAATTCAAGAAATTTCATACACATATCCAGATAAAATAAGCATGCAAACTATATCTCAAATTTATCACATAAGATCATCACATGCAACAACAAAAACTGTCTTTAAAATATAAGTTTACTCACCTGTCACAAAGGCGAACAGAGGCTTCTATGGTATTTTAACCGGAATCTGCTTGCCTATCAAACTTAAGATGCTTCTTTGTTTCTAATTCAAAATTGAAAGTTTTAATTTGATTTTTCCCTAGATTTGTTGAAGCTTTAATCCCTGCTCTTGATCAGGTTGCACTTGTTGAATTTGAATTTTTTTGCTGGGTTGATGTTGCTCATGTATATTTTGTTTTCAGCTGGTTACTTCTTCTTCTTTTTTTTATATATATCTGAAACTGTTTTGGTTTGATGAATTTCAGATTTTTTTTTTGAAGATGGAGTGATTTTTTCTTTTTTTGCTTCTTTAGAAAATGGGATGAAAAGTTTTAAATTATGAAGATGTAATAATCTTTTAGAGCTATAATTTTGTTTTATTAAAATTTAAGGAAAATAATTTACAAATGTGACACTTGTCATGATCTATTATTACTTAACCCACATGTGTCTCTTATAAGCCTTAATAGATCAACACTTGTAACTATTTCATATTCAATTTTTTTTAAATGATATTTAAAGCCTTTATATTAATTAATCTAATTAGTGAATACATTTGTAAATTAATGGATGTTTCCCCTCCCTTTTATTTTTTTTCCTCTTTCTCAAATTTATACAAATAAAATTTTTAAAGAAAAAAAAATGAATATAACCCATTTATTTATTACTCAAGTTTAAATGTCACAAGTTATATTTGTTTATGTGTTATCTTTATAGGTGTGCATTATGTTTACATATGTTTTATGTTTATATGAATTATGTAATTTAGAGAGGAAGAATATTAACTCTTTTATTAATTCTTATTTAAATTTTATACATAAGTTGTTACTATAATTAAATTGATGACAATATATAATTACTTATATTTTTATATTATTATTATTATTTTTTTAAAATAATTATACTGGAAGAATATCAAATAATATTTATCCAAGTATAAATATTTATCATCATATCTATTTGTTCAATCTATAAATCAATATCCTGTTAATTAACCCAAATATTTAACAATCACAGATGTTTAGAGTTCCGGGATATCACACAATCGATGGTCTCGATTCACGGCGGGATGGTCGAGCTGGGGTTGTGATGTTTGTTTCGATCTGGGTAGTGAGGTATAAAGCAATTTCTCGGTATTTCTATTTTTCAGTTTCCAATTCTGATGAGATAAGTATAGGCATGTTATATATATGAAAGAAATTAAATTTATTTAAAAAAAATGTATTAAGTTAGGGATAGCTGCAGTTTTGTTGTTTTTAAAACATATATGTATATATTATAGAGGATAGAAAAAGTAAAGGTTTTAAAATTAGGTCCTTTTTTTTTACAAAAATGTAAATATATAGATCTGTGCCTATAATTTTACAGTAAGGTATGTTCAGTTTAAAATTGAAGATATATATATGGATAGGAATAGAAAAATAGTTTATAAAGGGGAAATTATGTTAAATAAAATTTGTTGGATTAAATTAAATTTGTTAAACGAAATTAATTAACCGATTAGTTCAAATGTTAATAAATTAATAAACTATCAATTGTGTATTCAAGGTCAAAAAAAAATCGAGAAAGCTAAGGCAACATTGAAGTGGACTGCAAATATTAGCAAAGGTGAGTTAATCTCACTCAGTTAAATTTAAAATTTAAATGATTAAATTTAAATGATTGCTTGAATGGTTGAATTGATTGATGTGCTACAGTATGGTATATTTTGGGGATTGATATTTATGTTGTGCTAACATCTGTGGATGCAGGGAAAACAGGTTGGAGGGATCCAACTGGATCCCTCAACATTTACTTTAATTATTTAATACCCTCTGATGTGATTATTTTATATTTTGTGATGAATACTAATGATAATTGGATTATTTGATGTTATGGTTTACGTGAATATATTTGGTGCACTAAGTTATCAAGATATATATAGAATTGGATTTTGGAAATAAAACGAAGAGAATTTGTAAGTAAAATAATTATAGAAATTTGAATAAATTTAAGAATCAAATGGAAAAGAAATAAAGTGCCCTTTAAAATTCTAATAAATAAACATTAAGTTAGTAAGGGAAATTTAAATAATCAGAAGATTAATGAATTTTAAATTTTAGTGTTATTATAAAACATTTATTTAAAACTTAAGATTCAATTTATTGAAAAGAATAAAGAAGAAATTTGGAAGAAGCTAAAATTGGTATATTTCAGTTAAATGGTATAAAATCAAACGGAAATAATAATAATAAATATAAAGTCCATAATTAATGAATTTTGATATAAACTGATAAGTAGAGAAATTTATTTCAAATGGAATAAATTGGGAATCAATTTGGAAAATTGATTTAAGTGATTGAAGTTGGAATTCTCCCTGGAAAACCAAGTACGTCTGCAAAGTAAATTTTAAATATATAAGCTACTAGTTTTAAATTTTTTTTAAGGTATGTTTTGAAAAATTTATTATTTCTAATATCTAAAGTCTAAAGTAAGTATTTCCTTTTAATGTATTATAGCAGTAATTGTTTAAAAAGTGATTTGGTGTTTTGTTTTGTAAAAGTGAAAATCTAGTTTTATATTTATTAAGTAACTTTATTTTCAAATATTCATATAGTATGTATTTTTAATAAATTATTAAAGTAGTTTTAATTTAAATGTTTGAAAAGTATATTTCAAAGTATAGTGTTTTAAATTTATTTTTAAAATCTAGTTTTGTGCTTGGTAATTTCAGAGGAGATAGAAAATATTGGGAAGTTTATTCTGAAAAGAAAGATGGTTTTGGAAACTGTTTTCAAAGGGTTGAAAATAGAAAAAAATATATTTGGGAAGATATTTTGAGATAAATAAATAATTTGGGAAATTATTTATTGTTTGATGAATGTTGTGAATATTAATTGATAGTTAAATAACCGACTATCAGTATTGGCCAACTGCGTCGATCGTTTCGAAGAGACCGGGATCGAGATTTATTTCTCGAAAACCACTTCGATCCGGTTTGTACGTTTTGTGAAACATGTTCGGGGTCGAAGATGGAGCTATGAAGTACAAGGGCTAGTCCCTACTAATCCTGAGGATATTTCCAAAATGGATGTAGTAGGAATAGTGCCTTCGGTTCCGTTCGAACCCGGGACGGACTTGTATGGATGAATGCTTGCGAAACATTGTCAGGTGGACCATGAGCATTCTAAGGATATGTTCTTAAAAGGTAAAGCTTAGCCTCAAGCCTCATCAAATGGGAATGGCTGAAAATCAGGGGATATGCAGCAAGGCTTTGTGGGTAGCCCCCACTGGAGGGTGAGGTTATCCCTGTCTAGAAGTCCCTTTTATTTCGGCTTAGTGGGCGGTTACTGATCCCAACCGTGGGGTGATCTTGCTCGGGACTGTCCAGTAAGGGATGGTTTCGGTCTTGTGTTGCAGGGGAGTAAGGGTGGCTCCTCGGTACACTGATCTAGACCAGGTACTGTGACAGGTGGTACCCCAGTGCCTAGCCATTAGTTGGAATCCATTTTCTCTACGCGGCCGTATGGTTTTGATTGTGCCCAACTATTGCTGAAATGTGAGATGCAAGCATTTCCGCTAGATTCTATTTTACTTTCTATAGACACTATTATAATATCAGAGAATATTAATAAAAATGTTTTTAGCTATCGTAAGGTAAAAACCCGACATGTTTATTTGTGGCATGGTCTTACGAGATGCTTTTGTTTTCAAAGGATTTTGAAACTTTAATAATCAAATTGGGTGTGATTTTCTCACGCTGGTATTTCAGACTGACTCGGGTGTTATTTCACTGTAATGCTCGGGTCAGATCGAGTATTATAAGATACAGGGGATGCTGTGGAGCTCAAGAGACGAGTTGGTTGTCGATACGTACTCTCGTACTTGCTCTTATATATATTCCGCTGTGTTGAGTTGTTGTGTATCCATGTGTATGATATTGTTGAGCTGTGATTGATGTACTCTGATGATGTAATATATAAACAAATATATTTGATTTTGAGTAAAGATCATTATTATCTATTATATTTTATTCCGTTGCGATGGTTAGATTCTGATGTTGTTTCCTATTTTCTTCTTCTACCTCTTCTTCTTTAACCCAGATGGTTCGTATTTCTGTACAACTTGAGTTGATTGACGTAGAATAGTATTGACTCAAAGGGTACGGATTTGCGGGTTGTTACACTTGGTATCAGAGCTTAGGTTGATGATAACCTTGGCTCTGGTGGGAACTACTCATTGAATGAGTTTGAGCGTATTAAAAGATATGAGCGCATATTTGTTAGTGAGTATAAAATGATTTTATATTGTGTTGATTGGTTTATTGAGTAGTTTATGGATTCTGGTCAATAAACACTTGAATAGAACAATTCGACACGGTATTGTTTTAAAGTAGGGTAAATGAAATAATTTTACCCAAATTGTTCTTGTGTATAAAAGATGTAATTTTTGTAAATTATTATAGTATTTGGATGCTTGGTTGTTAGAGAATGATAATAATAAATTATTAACACTCTTGTGTAGAAATTGAATAAGAAATTAGAACTTATAACCAAAGTTGAGGAAATAAATTCATGTAACAGAATGCAATTTGAAATATAGATTATAAATGTAATTTATAAATTGAAATAAGCCTCTAGAAAAATTTGTAAATATAAACTATGAATGTGATTTAACATTGGAAATAAAATCCCAGAGTAATGTTGGAATATAAATTGGATGGATTTCAAATTTGGAATTTTGGGAAAGGGGTTTAAATTCCTTTCGATTTGGAAGTGGTTTTCAAAAGGTTTTGGAGAAATAATAATGGAATTGTTTCGGGAATATTTTTGAATTGGAATTGAATATGGAGAGATTTGGAATCTAAAACTATTTGAAAGGGATTTTTAAGAGATAAAAGCACCTAATTCTCTTTCGGTCGCTGGAAAATAACGTCGGTGATGACTGCAGCACCATAGATGTTCATTTTCGAGTTTCTAAAAGAGAAATTGCTACCAAATTGTATTAAATTGTTGTTTTTGAACTGGGTTTGGTTTTGAAATTCAAAGGGATAATTGAATTTGTCAAAGAATTTTGGATATAGTTGAATTTTAAGGTGATATTGAAATTTTGGGAAAATTGTTTAAACTCTGGAATTTTGTTTAACATGTTATGGAATAATAGAAATATATATATATATATATAATTGACTAAATAAATGTATAATTCCAAAGTTAAGTGTAAAAGGTAAATGATATTGATTGTAAATAGATGAAAGTATGGAAAATAAATAAGTTTGTGTCTTATAAAATTTAGATGTGGGATAAATAAGCCAAAATAAAATTGATTTGAATTGTGAGAAGTGAATGGAAATTCAAAACTTAAATTATAAAATAAATTGACCTCCAGTAGAATAGTTAAAGTGGTTTTGAGATAAAAATTAAATATTGGGAATAAACCTTGAATAAACAAATTAATAATTAATTGGTGATGAAATATGGAGATGGAACTTAAATTGGTTAAATGAAAGTCGAATACCAATTTAATGTGGAAAATGTTTAGTTTGCAAATAAATTATGAAATGTTCCAAGATTAATAAATGGTTTTGAATAAATTGAATGTAAGCAATGTAGTGTAAATGAATTCAGCTTGGATTGTTGGTGAATTGAATATAATTGGAAGTATGAAATTCAAAATGGTTGACTGAATAAACTAATATAAATTAGTTAGTAGATGAGATTGGTTTGGAAATTTGAAAATCAAATTAAGGGTTTAAATTGGAAAGTGCTTGTAAAATATATGTAACTTGAGTTTTAAAGTTGAAATAACTTGAATGGGAGTGGGAAAAGGTAATAAGTGTATGACTTATAAAAGTCTACAAGAAAAGTATTAAGCCTGAGTAAATTTGTTGGGTATTTTGGAATTGAAATAAAAATCCAAACCTAAGAGATAAGATAAGATTGGATAATAATAGTAATGGTTTGAAGTGCAAATAAAACTAAAATGAGTAGAAATAAATTGGAAATGGCCATGTATTAATAAAATTTTAATTAGTTTCGTTATTAGTGAATAAGTTTAGAAATAAATTGAGAAGGTAAATTAAGATTTAAAATGGATAAAGAGTATGGACAAAATGAATTAGATGGAATTTGATGAGAATCAAATAAGATGGAAATGAAACTTAAGTTATGAAATTGAAATGATTTGAAGTAAATTAACTTAAGTTTAAAGTTAATAGAAGTTTGGCTTCGAGCAAAAGTGAAAGACCATAAAAGTCTAGGTCAAATTAATTTGGGAAATGGTTATAAATTTATATGTATTGAATGTGCCCAACTTAATACATTGTTTTTGAATGGACCAATTATGGAAATGGAATGAAATGCAAGTGAAGGGTTGTGAATAAATTAGAAATGAGATGAAATTAAATATAATAATGGATCGGGATTTAAATTGACATAGTTGTCAACTAAAATGGAAAGGAAGTGAATAGAAAGGAAATTGATATAATTGATTGTGGAAGTTATTTAAACTGCTTTCCATTAGCGTTGATGTGTTGTGGACGTTTAAATAAGAGAAAAGTTATACATTTCTTATATATTTAGCACTTACTTGTTTAAAATTGAGTAAGTACAGGTTGTTGGAAGCCATTTGACTGGTTTTGCCCACGCTAAATGCTAAAATAAATAGCTGCTTGCTTTAAAATGCTAAATAAGGTACGCCTACGCAACACAAATAGGAAATATGAACTGTTTTTCTGTTTTCCGACCGTGTGGGTCGATGTATATATATTTATCTCTTTTGTTAAATTGCAAAAGCTCCTCCATACAAGGGAGACTCTGCCAAAATATTTCGAAAATTTTGGGAGTTAGAAATTTTTTTGATTCTTTTGAAAATTTTCACTAACGACAAATGATTTAAAATATGTTAAGCAAATAGAATTATAACTGAATATTGAAATCTATTTTAACCGTGAATGTAAATTAAGTGGAATCGGAAGGACTAACGGAAGTAAAGTTTGCAAATAAACATTTAGTGTGAGATTTAAATTAATTAGTAAGTGAAACTAATTCGATATTCAAAGTGGTAGTCAAATTGAATTTAAATGGAATTGTCAGGGCAAAGTGAATGGTAATGAATATAAACTTCAATGGTAAAGTAAAAATAAATGTAAGAAGTATGTAAAATATTTATATTAAACTTAAGAAATGGAAAAATGAAATTCTTAAGTAAATATAGTATTGAGAAAATTATTCCAAGTGAATAATTGAATGGAAATTAAACTGAAGGTTGTGAATTTGGATGGTTGTGAATAAGTGAATGAAAATCAAAATGAATATGAATAAAAGAGAATTGGCATAGCTAAAAATCATTTGGGCTATTTACGTAGGATGTACGTATATTATTTTATTCGCATAGCCATTTGATTCAGGTTCGAACACAGAATTTCGAGATAATTTTATCGATCCGAGTTAGGATTTTTCCGCTCGATTTTCAACGGCGAACCCTGGATATGGATTGTTGATTAATTATGGAAATTCTCTATCATAGTTTACGGCTATGCAAGGAGAATGACGGTTTCTAATCAGGAAACCAAATCTAAGTCCGCACTAGGAAGTCGGGTGGACGATACTTGTTTGGAAGTGAAATTGTGTGATCAAGTAGGTGATCGAACTCGGTATTGCGTACGAATAATATGGGTACATCGTACGGGCTTAAATGGAATGAACATTGAAATTTTGGAAAGAAGTCAAATAAAATGTTTTTGAATGTTGTGATTGTATATTATTATTAAACAGGATATGTAGGTATGAAAAAGGGGAAGAAAAATTAGTTTTTGATTTGAGACAATAAATTAGAATTGCTCGACAAAAAGGTATGTGTTCAAAATTCTATATGGAATTTGATTGGGATTTTGGATTGAGCCACTTGGCCTTTTGTTTTCTTTTTGGTTTTGGGAGGCCGTAGAGCCATTTCGTAGTTGTACCGAGCTAGCCGCGCAAAGGAGACGCTGGTGAAATTTTTCGGAAATTTAAAGAGTTAGAAAATTTTTGAGAAAATTATGATAATTTTTGAATTTGATTTAAAATTTAAATTTGTACGATTGAGTAAGTAATATTGTTAGAAACTATGGGAAAGTTAGGAAAGGTTAGTAAAAATATGGTAGGGGGTCTTTTATAATAAAGGATAGTGGATAGAATGTTGAACAGTTTGGTTTTGGAAAATAATAACGGATATTGGATCATTCTTCCTAACTAGTAATTTCGGGGACGAAATTCTTTTAAGAGGGAAGGAATGTGACGACCCGGAATTTTTAAGCATTCAAAATCGAAATATTTAAATTATTTGAAATATTTAAAAAGTTAATTTTGAACTTGAATTTCAAATATAAACATTTGTTGGATAATTAATTTTTGAATTTAATTATCGGAAATTGGGTAAATTATTGAATTTGGAATTTTAAGCCTGTTAAAAATATAATTTGAAGGCTTATAACATTTATATTGATAATACTGAAGAGAATAGAAGTGATGAAATCAAATTCAAAAATGGTTTGTTAAGTTTTGAAATTTTATAGTTTAAATTGAATTTAAAAATAGCCTTCCGAGGTGCAGTCTCGGAATTTGACGAAACCAGTTCCATTGGATCCGTAATATTGTATTATTATCGGATTCCAAATTTCGTAGCGTTCGGAGTCATCGTGTGATCGTACGAGATAAAAATGCTTAAACAATAATTTATCGTTTTAATTTAAATATAATATACTTTGTCTCAAATCAGATCATAGCCGCCTACGTTTCTTTTGCCGACCTATTCTCCTTTGTCTTCTGAAGAAAGCCGATAATTTCCTTTATTAAATTGCGTATTGTCACCTCTTTCTTTCCAAAATAAATCTCCAGAAAAAAATCTCGTTCCAGTAAATGAAACAAACAAAATCAAAGTAATGGCCGAAGCCTGGAATCGATCCTCACATAAATTTTATCATTCAAATCAAAACTTCCCTTCCTTCCTCACTTCAGCTCAATCAAAACAAAAAAAATGTCGGCCGTCTTCTTATTCAAACCAAGTCGACTCGATGTCGAAAGGAACTTAATCGCGATGGTAAGGACGAACGGCGGGTGCGAGGAGGTCGACTTCAATGCCTACAGTGTGGTGTTGCAGGCGAACTGCATCGATTCGCGTGAAGGCAGTCGCGGCGAGGAAATTCGAGGCTAGTGGCGGCAACTCGAGGCGATCAATCGATGGTCTCGATTCACGGCGGGATGGTCGAGCTGGGGTTGTGATGTTTGTTTCGATCTGGTCAGTGAGGTATAAAGCAATTTCTCGGTATTTCTATTTTTCAGTTTCCAATTCTGATGAGATAAGTATAGGCATGTTATATATATGAAAGAAATTAAATTTATTTAAAAAAAATGTATTAAGTTAGGGATAGCTGCAGTTTTGTTGTTTCTAAAACATATATGCATATATTATAGAGGATAGAAAAAGTAAAGGTTTTAAAATTAGGTCCTTTTTTTTTACAAAAATATAAATATATAGATCTGTGTCTATAATTTTACAGTAAGGTAAGCAGTGGCGTAGTGGTAAGATACTTGCTTCCTGGTAAGCAGGTCGTAGGTTCGATTCACGTCTGCCCTGCTCCCAATTTCAAGGCGCGGAGGTGGGTCCCATTAATCCAAACAAAATGGTTGGGGCATCAAATCTCTGTGCTGGGCTAGCTAAAAAGGGGGGTCAGCGTGGCGGACAGCTGAATTCCCTAGCTCTACTCTCCGGAGTAGAATTTTGAATTTTTTTTTTTATAGTAAGGTATGTTCAGTTTAAAATTGAAGATATATGTATGGATAGGAATAGAAAAATAGTTTATAAAGGGGAAATTATGTTAAATAAAATTTGTTGGATTAAATTAAATTTGTTAAACGAAATTAATTAACCGATTAGTTCAAATGTTAATAAATTAATAAACTATCAATTGTGTATTCAAGGTCAAAAAAAATCGAGAAAGCTAAGGCAACATTGAAGTGGACTGCAAATATTAGCAAAGGTGAGTTAATCTCACTCAGTTAAATTTAAAATTTAAATGATTGAATTTAAATAATTGCTAGAATGGTTGAATTAATTGATGTGCTACAGTATGGTATATTTTGGGGATTGATATTTATGTTGTACTAACATCTGTGGATGAAGGGAAAACAAGTTGGAGGGATACAACTGGATCCCTCAACATTTACTTTAATTATTTAATACCCTCTGATGTGATTATTTTATATTTTGTGATGAATATTATTGATAATTGGATTATTGGATGTTATGGTTTACCTGAATATATTCCGGTGCACTAAGTTATCAAGATATATATAGAATTGGATTATGGAAATAAAACAAAGAGAATTTGTAAGTAAAATAATTATAGAAATTTGAATAAATTTAAGAATCAATTGGAAAAGAAATAAAGTGCCCTTTAAAATTCTAATAAATAAATCTTAAGTTAGCAAGGGAAATTTGAATAATCAGAAGATTAATGAATTTTAAATTTTGGTGTTATTATAAAACATTTATTTAAAATTTAAGATTCAATTTATTGAAAAGAATAAAGAAGAAATTTGGAAGAAGTTGAAATTGGTATATTTCAGTTAAATGGTATAAAATCAAACGTAAATAATAATAATAAATATAAAGTCCATAATTAATGAATTTTGAGATAAACTGATAAGTAGAGAAATTTATTTCAAATGGAATAAATTGGGAATCAATTTGGAAAATTGATATAAGTGATTGAAGTTGGAATTCTCCCTGGAAAACCAAGTACGTCTGCAAAGTAAATTTTAAATATATAAGTTACTAGTTTTAATTTTTTTTTAAGGTATGTTTTGAAAAATTTATTATTTCTAATATTTAAAATCTAAAGTAAGTATTTCCTTTTAATTTATTATAGTAGTAATTGTTTAAAAAGTGATTTGGTGTTTTGTTTTGTAAAAGTGAAAATCTAGTTTTATATTTATTAATTAACTTTATTTTCAATTATTCATATAGTATGTATTTTTAACAAATTATTAAAGTAGTTTTAATTTAAATGTTTGAAAAGTATATTTCAAAGTATAGTGTTTTAAATTTATTTTTAAAATCTAGTTTTGTGGTTGGTAATTTCAGAGGAGATAGAAAATATTGGGAAGTTTATTCTGAAAAGAAAGATGGTTTTGGAAACTGTTTTCAAAGGGTTGAAAATAGAAAAAAAAATATTTGGGAAGATATTTTGAGATAAATAAATAATTTGGGAAAATATTTATTGTTTGATGAATGTTGTGAATATTAATTGATAGTTAAATAACCGACTATCAATATTGGCCAACTGCGTTGATCGTTTCGAAGAGACCGGGATCGAGAGTTATTTCTCGAAAACCACTTCGATCCGGTTTGTACGTTTCGTGAAACGTGTTCGGAGTCGAAGATGGAGCTATGAAGTACAAGGGCTTGTCGCTACTAATCTTGAGGATATTTCCAAAATGGATGTTGTAGGAATAGTGTCATCGGTTCCGTTCGAAACCGTGACGGACTTGTACAGATAAATGCTTGCGAAACATCGTCAGGTGGACGATGAGCATTCTAAGGGATATGTTCTTAAAAGGTAACGCTTACCCTCAAGCCTCATCAAATGGGAATGGCTGAAAATCAGGGGATATGCAGCAAGGCTTCGTGGGTAGCCACTACTGGAGGGTGAGGCCATCCCTGTCTAGATGTCCCTTTTATTTCGGCTTAGTGGGCGGTTGCTGATCCCAACCGCGGGGTGACCTTGCTCGGGACTGTCCAATAAGGGATGGTTCCGGTCTTGTGTTGCAGGGGAGTTAGGGTGGCTCCTCGGTACGCTGATCTAGACCAGGTACTGTGACAGGTGGTACCCCAGTGCCTAGCCATTAGTTGGAATCCATTTTCCCTACGCGCCCGTACGGTTTTGATTGTGCCCAACTATTGCTAAAACGTGAGATGCAAGCATTTCAGCTAGATTCTATTTTACTTTCTATAGACACTATTATAATATCAGAGAATTTTAATAAAAATGTTTTTAGCTATCGTAAGGTAAAAACCCGACCTGTTTATTTGTGGCGTGGTCTTACGAGATGCTTTTGCTTTCAAAGTATTTTGAAACTTTAATAATCAAATTGGGTGTGATTTTCTCACGCTGGTATTCCAGACTGACTCGGGTGTTATTTCACTGTAATGCTCGGGTCAGATCGAGTATTATAGGATACAGGAGATGCTTTGTAGCTCAGGAGACGAGCTGGTTGTCGATACGTACTCTCGTTCTTGCTCTTATATATATTCCGTTGTGTTGAGTTGTTGTGTATCCATGTGTATGATATTCTTGAGCAGTGATTGATGTACTCTGATGATGTAATATATAAACAGATATATTTGATTTTGAGTAAAAATCATTATTATCTATTATATTTTATTCCGTTGCGATGGTTAGATTCTGATGTTGTTTCCTATTTTCTTCTTCTACCTCTTCTTCTTTAACCCAGATGGTTCGTATTTCTGTACAACTTGAGTTGATTGACGTAGAATAGTATTGACTCAAAGGGTACGGATTTGTGGGTTGTTACAATAATGCTATTGTAGAATTTGCTAGAGCATAGAGGTGAGGCACTAATATCGACTTATTTCTTTTAGACCAAACTTTAGAAAATCTAAGTTCCAAACTTTGTAACTACATCTTTTACTATAATATTTTTGTCTACTACTCTTCATGAGCTCTAAATCTTGACTTAGAAAATTTGATGAAGACTCTTAATTTAACAATTTTTGGGAGAAATATATTGATTAATCTGTATGGCAAGGGCCGAGGCAATGCAAAATAATCTAAAGAGGAAATAGAAAATAGTACCCATAGTTTTAGATTATGGGTCGGGCGAATTGATTTGCAAGTTTTAGTGTATATAGTAATGTGTTGTAATATAATGACACAGATTATTATTTGAATGTGTTTAATAATGTTAATATCACTAGTGATTAAGTTACAATATTATCTTATTTTTGAAATCCACATTTAGTCATACTAACCATGTAGTGGATGCAGTTTAATATATTTAAAAGCAATATCAAATGAGTTAAATGAAATATTAGACAAATCCCAATTAACTATATGAACAAAGTCACAACTTTAGTGGAAAAGCTTTTAAAACTAGGTTAAAAGTTAAAAAATATTTTAGCTGAAGAATGTTATGCATATTTAGTGAAAAAAAGAAACCCAATGTTAATAATATAATATAATTTAAAAATTTCCCTCCAATGTCTAAAGAATTAAGATTCTTGCTATACATTTCAGGATCATATCCATTTAAGATTGTTATTTTTAAGGATTATTGTAATTTTTTACATGCATGCTACAAATACATAACAATAACATACAAAGAATACTTCAGCGTCTCTATGCAAATTCTCATGCATATGATAAGACATAACATACCATTTTTCTGTTTCCCCAAGTTGCTTAAGTATTTTTTTTACTTATCTTCAATATTCAAATACATATTTGTCCATGAATCAAATTCAGCCTTTTTAACAATATCATCTAATTCAGGTTTATTACTCTTATTCATTTCAATCACCATTCCTTCTGATTTTACATAAAATAATATTTTTGTAAGCAGTCATCCAAATTTGTTTAGTTGTATAATGACCATATTATAAGTTATAAATACTTAACTAATGTTTAAGAATGGAATTATTTTACTTTCCATCATAGCTTTTAGACGCAAATCTCCATAACTTTAACAAAAAACATCCATTAATACTATACAAATAAAAATTTCTATAATTAGTGGAAATAAGTCGTTTCCTGCTATTATAAATTTTTCCCTTTAATTTTCACCTCTTTTTCAACAAATGTTATTTTGATTGCTTGCTTTTTGAGTCTAAATTTCAATTTTATTCGAAGATAAACTTGACATAATTTATTATATAATGTGTTTCCACTATGACCGCATAATAAATTTTCTTTCTTAAGTGATTTAAAAAGTTAATCGATGCCTCTTAAAATTCTAAATGGCAGGTCTGTGTGAATACATTATGGTGCAAGCTAGGAGATTTATTCATTGATACGCCAAGTTAATGTTACTTACTTTGATGTTTGAATTACAACATCTGAATTTTATCCATTCTATATTACCTTTATCCATAATACAAAGTGGCTTCCTCTCGATGGTGAGATTTGGCTTAATGTCAAAATTCTCTAATAGAGCAGGCTGAACAATCAAGGATGGATCGTGGAGATACTTGCGAAAGTGAGATATATGGAACATGTTGTGCACAACCGCCAGCTTTTCGACAAATCAACTCTATAAGAAAAAGGACCAACTCTTTCCAAAATGCAGAAAGGATCAATGGATCTAGGAGCAAGCTTATCTCCCTGACCAAAACAAACCAAATTCTTCAACGTCGAGATCTTAAGAAAGACCTGATCCCCAATTGAAAATTCTAAATCCCTTCTACGCCTATCTACATACTTCTTCTGCATATTCTGAGTAATCGTCATCTTCCTTCTAATCTCCTCAACCTTCTTAGAATCTTCCAGAATCATATCAGGTCCAAGAACCATCGATCACCGAATTCAATCCAATAAGATGAAGACTTGGAAGATCGTCCGAAAAGAGCGGCAAACGACGACATCTCGATAATTGCCTGAATTCAAAAGATGGAATAGAATTAATAGATTGATAAAGCTTAGGACGATTCAAATTCAAAAAAAGAATTATACGTGATAAATGTTGTTACAGGCGAATTCAACAAGATGGAGATGATCTTCCCAAGATCGTCCATAATCAAGAACACAAGCATGAAGGATGTCTTCCAGATTCTGGTTCACCCTTTTCGTCTAACCATCATTCTAGGGATTATAAGCCGTACTAAGGTTCAAATGAGTATTCAAAGCTTCCTGAAAATCTTTCCAAAACATGCTGGCAAAGATAGGATCACGATCACAAACAATGCTAGTAGAAAAACCATGGAGTCTGATAATCTCTGTCATAAAAATCTCAGCTAAGCTCGAAGTAGTTCGATTCGACTTGATCGGAATAAAATGAGCGGACTTGGTCAATCAATCGAAAACTACCAAATTACTCTTGTTACCCCTTATTTTACTCGGTAAACTATCGATAAAATCCATAGAAACCTGATCTCATTTCCAAATTGGAATCTCAAGGGGTGACAACAATCCTGCCATCACCTAGTGATCAGCCTTAACGTGCTGACAAGTGGCACATATACTGACATAGATAGAGATATCCCACTTCATACCACTCCACCATTAAAACTTATTCATATCTTGAAACATCTTCTTGACACCTGGATGGATGGAGTTCTAGACCGATGATTCTCTGTAAGAACCTCTTTCCTTAAACCATTGACATTCGGAACCCAAATGCATCCATAAATCCTCAAAACTCCATTCTGATCAATCTGTTCTCCTAACTCACACTGATCATCACCTGCCTACACCGTATATTCACCTTCATAAGCCTATGCATTGCGTCCAAATCCTACTTAGCTGCAATATGATCCGAAAGAGATAGAGAAGTTATAATCTGACCTAGCAAGGCTTTCTTACAACTCAAAGCATCAACCAAAACATTGGCTTTCCTAGGAGTATAGTTGATGTCGAGGTCATAAGATGCTGCCATCGAACCTATCTCTAGTTTAAATCCTTTTGGGTGAAGATATACTTAAGAGACTGATGATCGGTATAAAGCTCAAACTTGGTTCTCAAAAGGTGATGATGTCTCCACAACCTTAGGAGCAAACACAACAGTAAGCAATTCTAAATCATGGGTGGCATAGTTCGCTTCGTGGGGCTTCAATGGATGACTAACATAAGCAATCACCTTCCCACTATGAATCAACACAGCACCCATACCTTCTCTACTAGCATCGGTAGGAACGGTGAGAACATGAGCATAAGTAAGCTTTTGTTTTAACTCATTAAATGCTTCTTCATAGTTATCACTCCAAACAAACTTGTCATTCTACGTGTCAAAGAAGTGAGAGGTCCAGCTATACGGGCAAAGTTCTCTTAGATCTCAGATAATAATCGACAAGGCCCAGAAAGCTACAAATATCGAACGGAGTCTTAGGTGTCTCCCAATCTTGGAAATAGAATAAGGTGGATTAGTTCAAAGATAGATAGGATAGACTTACATTAATCGCGGTGACCTTAACCAGGTCAACGGTGACTCCATTTACAGAAATAACATGCCCAAGAAATCAGACTTCATCTCTCCAGAAATGGTATTTAGAAAATTTGGCTTTCAACCAATGACTCTTATGAGTTTGTAGAACATAGCTCAAATGTGATTCATGCTCCTTCTCTAACTTAGATATGGCATGAACTTCATCAACGAAAACCATAACAAACTTGTTTTGAACATCGCAAAAGCGCGATTCATAAGATCGACAAAGAAGGCGGGAGCATTGATTAATCCAAAAGGTATGACTAACCATTCACATAAACCATTCTCTGTTTGAAAAGTAGTCTTGGGAATGCTTTCCTCTGTAACACAAAGCTGGTGGAGACCAGTGGCAAGATCAAGCTGAGAGAATCTTCAGCTCCGTAGAGCTGATCGAACATATCGTTGATGCGAGATATCGATATCGGTTCTTGAGAGTAAGCATGTTCAGCTCTCTATAATCAACACACATATCAAAGAACCATCAAATTTGGTGATAAAGACCACAACTACACCCCATTGAGAAAACTCTGCCTAATCATACCCTTAGACAATAAATCCTCAATCTTCTTCTTCAACTCGACTTTCTCTCTAGGTGCCATCTGCTTAGAAGGAAGAACAGCTGGTAGAGCACCGAGAATAAAATCAATGTGGAATTCAATTTCTCGCTTTGGAGGAAGAGGGGCGACTTCACAAAAAACATTAGGAAAATCCTTGACTAACGGGGTGAAGTCAAGATCACTAGGCTGAGAATCGAGTGAGAAGATAAAAATTCCTGCAATATCCTTAGGCGATGACATTTAATCACATGTGAATTTCCCTGGTCGTCTACTAGAGAAACAGTTCAAAACATACGAGAAATGACAAAATCATAATGCTTTAACCAATCACCTCAAAAAAAGATATCAAATGCATTAAAACCGAGGACTTGGATATCTCCAGTGAATCTATGCAAATTGTAAAGTAATTTCACTCCTTTACAAATCAAGCTAAGTTTGGAGGGATCGTCGATGGGATTAGTCACACATAACGATGAAGTCACAAATTGATGTTGCAAATTATGCTTGAATTTATTACAGAGATCAACAGATATAAAGCTATGGGATGCACCAATGTCAAATAAAAAACGAACAGGGAAACCATGCAAAGTAAAGAATCTCCAAAGAATACCTTGGTTATCATTGGCAGAATGAGGATGAGTGGAAGAAGTCATAGCAAAGATTCCAGATGTCTTGCCTCTCTACTGGGTTGGAAAGTTATTCTTGAAATGACCAGGCTGTAGACAAAGGTGGCAGTGATTGTTCCTGGTGGCCTAAGGTGGATGAATAGTGGCATCGGCATGAGATGGGAAGTTATTGGCATAGTGACCCTTATGGTCGCATTTGAAATAAGTGATGGCAGATAAGTCAAGAGATCACTTCTGAGGAACATATCCAATACCATGAGCATTCTGCCAAATCTTCTTTTTCTATTGAAAATTGCGCTTCTTCTTCTTCGAACCACTGGAGGTGCCCTGAGATGCTGAAATTGCCTGCTTACCCTTGGAAGTAGGATTCTCAAATCTAGTGGCTATATCCATCAGAGAAGTAAAGGTGCCATGAGCATTGCTAATCAAGTGTTCATAATATTCTGGACGAGCATCGTGAATAAACTTCTAGTTCTTTAGCCGAGTGTCAATCAAACCAGGTCCAAACATAGATAGCTTACTGAAATTCCTCTCATACTCAGCAAAAGTCATATCTCCATGCTCAAGCCCCATGAATGCCCTGTACAACTGAGATTTTCCGGCTTTGGGCATCCACTTGGCCACAAAAGCATCCCTGAAAAGATGGAACAAAGATTAGACAAGGATAAAGGAGATAAATTTCAGAGAAAGATTCAAAACAGATAAGATAGTAAAGGTTAATTAAGGATCTCACCTGAACTGTTGCCAAATGATATTAGCCATGACAGTCTGAGTTGTAACATATTCGCACCAATCTTGGGCGGACTCCTGTAAATGCCAAGTAGCTAAATGACGCATCTGAGCATTAGAAATCTCAAGTCTAGTGAAGATCCTCTCAAAACTCTTCTTCCATTACTGAGCCTTGATAATACTCTCTCTCAAGCGAACATGGTACCTCAAAGCTGAGAGTACTCCTTACAAAGCTGGGTGAACCTAACAGGCTAGACACGTGCAGCAGGATCAACAACTGGTTGTGTAGGGGCATTTCAACGCCCCCTATGTCGAAATTCCTTTGGTTACTCGTCTGGAAAGGACTAGAGTCGATCTTAGAACAAAGATAGAGTTCCCAAAATTCAAAAGAAATTCTAAATCAAAGAGAATCCTAGCTAAGAATTCAAGCTCGAACGAATATGATTCCGCAATTAATTCAACTCATTCTAGAGTATTACTACCCTAACTCCAATGAGTTTTTACTCCATATGCTAAGCTTTTCCTAAACCTGGCTCTGATACCAACTGTAACGAACCAATATTTTGAACCATTCAAATCGACAATAATCCACACATGTCAGACTTGAATTGCTCAAAACAACAGATTGTTAATATATATATGGAATGACTTAGCATATACAGTAAATAAATCAATCACAGAATAACAGATACAGAGTTTTACAACAATAAACAGCGGAATAAATAAATAGTAGTTCATGAAGCTACTACAGAAATAACATAGTCCAAAACAGAATATATGAGAAATACTAATACATAGAAGTCTCTAACACAAAAGTAAATGACAATTCTGAAACATACAACTAAAAATAACAGAAATAATCGAAAGCTATAATAGATAGACAGATCTTCCAAGTGAACTCCAAACTCCAAAAGATGACTTTCAAAGACTGTGACACTCGGGCTGACCCAAGCGTAAAGAAAAACATAAAAACACTCGAGGCAGAATTAACATTCTTATGCAAGTAAATCTACTTTGGTGAAATGTCAAGTGAAACTCAGTATAACTTAAAGGATGTTGTGATTCCATCCTTTAAGGATTCAATAGTATTAATTGGGAGGAATATGTATATATATGTATATATCTATTGTTTGTTATTTTGTGATGTGATATGCATTTGGTTGTTGTGTTATGTTCTGATAGATCCTTAGCCACCTATAGTTTTGTATTAAGCGTTTATTTGATATGTAACAACCCGCATATTTTACGATTGTATATTTAAATATTTTACTTAAATATAGCATCATTAGTCGGATTTAGGTCCGAAAAGCTACCTTTTGCAAACAGTCGAATTGGGACTCGAGACCACTTCCATTGAGACCAAAATGACGTTTGCGACCTTTTTGAGCATAAACATCGATATGTTTGGAGTTAGCTTGAATTTCGACATTTTCATTTAGGGCTTTGGCTATTGGGGTTCAGCCCAATAGCCTAACATAAGGCCCTAGCTCCACCCCCTCTCGTCTTCGTTCATTCTATTATTTCCTAACACTTCAAGCTTTAATAAAAATGGGGAAAGAGACTGGAAATTAAAAATTCTAAGCCTTAGTTCCTTTGCAAATTCAAGATCAAGCTCCAAAATCAAAGAGAACTTAGGTAAGCATCCTCTTCATCTTCTCCATCTCAATTCCTCTTCTATTTCAGAAATTTTCTATAACCTAATTTAGGAAATTATTGCTTATAAGCTTAGATTCAAGCTTCTTGGGTTGAAGTGAAGAGTGGTTGATATTTCCTTTGTGTTTGAGCTTCTCCTTCATTGTTTTTGAGTAAAAAGGTGAGTTTTTGAACTCACATCTATGTCTATATCTATCTTTTTTGTTAGATATGAATTCCTAACATCTATTCAAGTTCATTTGCTTTTGATTTGAATTGGTTTTATGAATATTCCAATTTTTGGTGCTTTAAGGTCAAATCTTTAAAAATCCTATCTTGCATGTTTGGACATGTTATTTGGAGTGTTTCGAAGAGCTTATAAGGCTGGGTTGTTGCTTAGCATAAATCCCTAGTCTTCATCGCTCGTCCGATCGATTCCGGCTTAGATTTTTGCCCTTTTTGGGCTAGGCTGATTTTTGCCTAGCAGGAAATTTCAAACGTCTGGAAGAAAATCCAGATGTCTGGTTTCAAATTCAAACGTATAGTTTAGAAATCCAGACGTCTGGAATTGGTCCCTGGAAAACGCAAAAGGCAGAGACAAAATCCAAACATCTGGAATTCCATCCAGACGTCTGGTTAGTGGTTCAGACGTATGGCTGGTAATTTTTAGACATCTGAAATGTGTAGTTTTGTCTATTTTGGCTGTTTTTGACTGGATTTCCAGTTTAATTCGATTTTTGTTCATTCAATTAGTTGTTATCACTTATTATCGACTTTGATGACTTCTTTCTTTGGATTTTTGGAATATTGGTTTGATGGATTTGATATCGATTTTTATGGATTTAATTCATGTCGTCGAATGTGAATTTTTGGTTGATTGATTGTTTTTACAACCAGTTCTATGATTTGTCACTTTAAAATATAAAGGTTTCTGTACTAGTAGTAATACTAAAACTCTTTCATCAAAATGATTTCAACATTTACTTTCAATATAAAGCTCGCTTTTAAAACCATTTTCCAATCTATTAGTATATAAAAACCTTTACCTCATTTGTTCGAGGAATCAATTGAATGACTTAGTAAAACAAGTGGTATGAAACGCTTGCGTTTACTTTGTTGGTTAATTCATACACTTGTTCGATTGAAACCCATGTGACAATTTTCGAGTGGAGATCTACAATTTGTTCGTAAATATTTAAGTTAAGCCAGTGGTTATGGAACATGAAGCTAAACTCATCTATTCACTAGCTTATTGTAATTGACACTTCTAGATGATCGATGATGATAATTTTGTGGTATAGACTAGAAATGTGCGACGTCTCTTTGTCTGCGAGGGAGACTAAACCTCGTTTTGTGGAGTTTCGAATCAATTTTGTAGGGTAGCGACCCATGGTCTTCGGACCGTTTGTCGAGCAATCGGCTCAGAGGTCTTCAGACCGTTCGTGGAGCAATCGGCTCAATGGTCTTCGGACCGTTCGTGGAGCAATCGGCTCAATGGTCTTCGGACCGTTCATGGAGCAACCGACTCAAAGGTCTACGGACCGTTCGTGGAGCAATCGGCTGAAAGGTCTTCGGACCGTTCGTGGAGCAATCGGCTCAAAGGTCTTCGGACCGTTTTGTGGAGCTTCGACTCAAATTTGATGGTTAGCGCCCATGGAATTGCAATTCGTTTGTGATACACGTGTTGGTGAGTTTTCATGCTCCTGTTTTGTGAAAGGCCTCCCCCTTTTATGATTTCTGGATTTCTAGTTGTTGATTTCTAGAATTTGTGTTTCACCTCTTTTTGTGATTGGCAAAAATATATTTGTTAATATTTGTGGCTTGGTGAAAAAATAAAGAATATGACATTCTTTTTAGTTCTTTGGAATTTCTTGAGATATTGTATGATGTTTGTTGTTATTTTAATGTATACTTTTCACAGTATGGCATTATTATTATCATACGTTTTTATCATATCTCTTATTCTATCTCATTTTATATGATATTTATAGCTAGACAGATCTGTTTATTATTTTCTTATTAAATAATGCTCTGGTCAGACCGAGATATTACAGGTGCTTCTGCTTGACTCCTTATATGGGATCATTATCTGACTTTTGTCTAACTACATTAGATTGGTAGTTTTTGTTGTTATACATTTGAGATAGAGACTCCTTGATGTATACATATTCTTTTGTCTAGCACTTGTATCTATTCTTTTGTGATATTATGGATCTTGTTTGACCACTACTCTGATGTACACTTCTATGTGTTATATTCATATCTATTTCCGCCTTTGTGATATGGATATCGGTGATCGATTTGTGTTTTGTTTATTTTTATATTTGTTTTCGAAGATTATATATACCCACTGTGTAGTAGCTTTGAGTTAGTATCTGTATGTCGAATTTCCTCTTGAATTGAAATGCATGTTATACTATCTGACATATCGGTGCTCGCACAAAGCTAATTCATGGATGGTTGCTCCTCAACAGCCTTATTCTTTGTGCAAGTCGACGACATTACTCCGTAGTGTCCTTGGCTAGTGTGAGTATAGAGGTGGGGGCATCACAGCTTGGTATCAGAGCCAAACTTCGGAACAATGTAAAATAATCTAGCAAGGATCATCGTCCTAAGTTCTTCTTAGGAGTCGTGCCTTTGGATTTTATTCGAGTCTTAGGACCCGTTCTATCCTATTTTCTTTGTGATGCCTTGTTTTGTCAATCAAGTTTGTTTGATATTCATTCTGAGAATAACCTTTTTCTTCTTCTTTCTTTCTTAAAGAAGAGAAATTGTTAGATCTAACCGACCCAGTGCTGGACAATCTTGTACTACTCCCGAAGATGGAGTATTTATGTTTGCCTAAGAGCTTCTTGATCTTGTAAAGAACGCTCAAGCTGTCGGACCCATTCCAGAGCCTACTCACCCTAGATCTGGATTTGCACGCTTGTGCAGAGGCTATATGGATTTGGGTGGAAGGCCATTCAAGGGATCCGAGAGTGTTATAGAAATCCAAGCTTGGCTCAGATCATGCGACCGCATCTTTTCCTGCATGAATCTTGTTGATCTCCATCGAGTCCAAGTGGCTTCTAGCATGCTCCAAGAAAGCGTTAGATTGGTATGAGCTTTTGGTTTCGGATAATATTGAAGCAGATCTTACTTGGAAGCAATTCCAAGAATGGTTCGAGTTAAAGTTTGTGCCGAAAGCTGAAAAAGTAACTTTGGCCCGGCGTTTTATTGACCTTGTTCAAGATGAATCTTCTACGATGGATTACGTCGCATCTTTTGAGTCTCTCTCTAAATATGGCATTGAGTATATTAATACCCCATTGAAGAAAAGTCAAAGGTTTGTCTATGGTTTGAATAAGAATCTTAGAAAGCCTTTACTTCTGAAACTAGAAGTTTCTTTCGAGCAGCTTATTGATATCGCTCTTTGACTTGAAGAGGCCGATAATGAAAGTGATGTTGAAGTTGTGGGTGCCAAACAGAACTTCAACAATAACATGAAGAGGCCTATTAAATTCAAAGGCCCCAATCCCAACAAGAAAGGGAAACAAGAAACTCCGGTATCAAAGACTCCTACCCCTAGTCGTGGACAATTCTACAATTGTGGTTCCACGGACCACTATGCAAGGGAGTGTCCGAAACCTATTTATTATCGCTATTGCAAAAATTCGGGTCATCATATATCTTCTTGTCCCAAACTTCAAAGTAGGAGAGAGGGGAAGCTAAATGCGCCAAGTAGCACTTCTCTTGGTCAAGGTATTTTTCATTCTATCCTTGATGGAATTAATTTGTTTCATGAGTTTCTTATTCGAGTTCGTTTTGATATGGGTTCATCTCATTATTTTATATCAAAAGGACTTGATGATTCTTTTTCTTTAAACATTTTGGGCTTGGTGACTACACTGAGAATTGCGAATTCTGTTGGAGTATCCGCAACACTCGGTTTTCTTTGTAAAAATGTCGAGATTATTTTATGTGATTATTCTTTCCGGGCCGAATTGCATGTTATGCGTTACTTTGGTTTCAGGATTGATTTTTGTGAAAGGATTGGCTTAATTATTATGAAGGCATATCCTATGTCTCGAATGGACTATCTATCTGCAACATTTTCAATCTGTTAAGCAGATTTCTATTTTCTAAATGATTTCGATTCCAAATTGGTGGCATCATTTTATTTTCTAGACCCATTTGTTGAGGAAGATGTTATTCCCCTCATTCGAGTAGTTCAAGAATTTTTCGGTATCTTTGAGCTTGTCTTAGGGTAATCACCTAAGCAAATCTATTGAGTGGTGCTAAAGTCTTTTTAGTTCGACTCTGCCACCAGTTTTCATTCACTATGAGCTGCGGATGTTAGCGTTCCACTAACCGCATTCCAAACTCATTATGATTCTTATGAATGGCTTGTTATGCCATTTGGTTTGACGACCATCCGGTCTCTTTCATCCATCTTATGAATCGAGTGTCCTATGAATATCTCGATGAGTCCTTTTTTGAATTTATTGATTGTGGATGAAAACTGAAATTTAAAATTTGCAAATCTTTTTAATAAGATACTTATAAGTATAATTAGATTTTGTTCTTAAAATGAGCAAAGAATATTCGTAAAGTTTTAAGAGACATGTTTATCATGTAGAAGATGATTTTGTGTTATATTGCTTATTGAGTGCTTTAAGAATTCTGGTTGATGTGCCTGATCAACATTATCGATAGGAATTTCCTAAATGCTATGATGAGACAATCAGACATAGTAAATTAACTTGGAATAAGTAAATTTTTCTAGAAAGATTATTATATAAAGTTAATTTTAATTTTGAAAGTTTTAGCTTTTCGGGAAAGCGGATTATTTGAAAGAAATCGTTTCTGACACTCCTATTCTTATGATTCCCGAAGGGAACCAAGACTTCACTATTTGTACCGATGCTAGTCGTATTGGTTTGGGTGCCGTTCTCTTGCAAAAGAAAACGTTCTATCATTTATGCTTCTTTACAATTGAAGCCTATCGAGACTAGGTATGCCACTCATGATCTAGTGTTCGCGGCTACTATTTTCGCTTTTAAAATTGGCATCATTATTTTAGGGGAGAAATTTGCTCTCTACACGGATGATAAATCTTTGGAGTATTTATTTCTCAAAGGGAACTTAATTTGCGTCAATAACGTTGGCTCGAGTTCCATGCATCTTATGATCTTGATATTCTTTATGCTCTCGGGAAGGGGAATCGTGTTGCTGATGCACTTAGTCGTAAACAACAAATGGTTGTTTCTATGATGATGTCCGAATGTAATTATCTTTTTGACTACTTCATCTAACGCACCGTTATTGTACTACATCGTTGTCCAATTTATTTGAGTTTCGGGGTACATCGGACGTACTGTTATTATACTACATCGTTGTTTCGAATTATTCGAGCATACCATTATTGAATTTCGTCGTTTCACCGGCTTAGTTTTCTGCTATTTATGACGTGTTTCACGTTTGTCAACTACGAAAATGTCTTTGAGATTCCGATTCTATTCTTGAGCCTGGTGTTGTGGAAGAAATTGAAGTTTCACCTAACTTGACTTATGAGCAACTTAGTCTCTCGTGTTCTTTAGGGTGAACTTCTTGCTTCAAATTTTCTTTTGTGTTGATATGCTTTTATGGTTGTTACTCTTTGTTTTCTTCTTAAGTATTGCGAGGATGCAATTTCTTTAAGGAGGGGAGTCTGTAACATCCCGCATATTTTACGATTGTATATTTAAATATTTTATTTAAACATAGCATCGTTAGTCGGATTTAGGTCCGAAAAGCTATTTTTTGCAAACAGTCGAAATAGGACACGAGACCACTTCCATTGAGTCCAAAATGACATTTGTGACCTTTCTGAGTATAAACAACGATATGTTTGGAGTTAGCTTGAATTTCAACGTTTTCATTTAGGGCTTTGGGTATTGTGTTTCAGCCCAATAGCCTAACATAAGACCCAAGCTCCACCCCCTCTCCTCTTCATTCATTCTATTATTTCCTAACACTTCAAGCTTTAGTAAAAATGGGGGAAGAGATTGGAAATTAAAATACTAATCCCTAATTCCTTTGCAAATTCAAGATCTAGCTCCAAAATCAAAGAGAAGCTTAGGTAAGCATCCTCTTCATCTTCTCCATCTCAATTCCTCTTCAATTTCAAAAATTTCCTATAACCTAATTTAGGAAATTATTGCTTATAAGCTTAGATTCAAGCTTCTTGGGTTGAAGTGAAGAGTGGTTGATCTTTCCTTTGTGTTTGAGCTTCTCCTTCATTGTTTTTAAGTAAAAAGGTGAGTTTTTGAACTCACATCTATGTCTATTTCTATCTTTGTTGTTAGGTATGAATTCCTAACATCTATTCATGTTCATTTGCTTTTGATTTGAATTGGTTTTATGAATATTCCAATTTTTGGTGTTTTGAGGTCAAATCTTTAAAAATCCTATCTTGGATGCTTGGACATGTTATTTAGAGTGTATCGAAGAACTTATAAGGCTGGGTTGTCGCTTGGCGTAAATCCCTAATCTTCATCGCTCGTCCGATCGCTTTTGGTTTGGATTTTTGCCCTTTTTGGGCTAGGTTGAATTTTGCCTAGCAGGAAATTTCGAACATCTGAAAGAAAATACAGACGTCTGGTTTCAAATTCAGACGTCTGGTAGAGAAATCCAGTGTTAACTCCTCTTCTACAGCGACCTAACGACCTATGGGATAAAGCGACCTAACGACCTATGGGATGAAGCGATGTAACGACTTAATTACCTAAGGGGACTAGCGACTTAACGACCTAAATCATGATGCGGCACTGCAAGACGCGACTCAATGGCTTAAGAGGCCCTAACGACCTAACGGGGTAAGAGAAAGACGACCTAGCGACCTAGTAGCTAAATGACCTAAGCCACTCAATGGAGCAATGACCTAGCGACCTAAAAGATCCAGCGACCTAGCGAGTTATCACAGAATGAAGCCGCTTGCTAGGCCGCTCCCAAACTTAAGTCGCCAACCATTCCCCTAGTTCGCTCACGACCTAAACAAACCGAAGTAACTTCTTATGTCGCTTCCTCCTTAGGTCGTTCACGACCTATGACTTGCTAGTTTATTCAAAGTGATCAAGTGCGCTCTTGTTAAGCCGAAGACCACGTCCACTAGGTCGCTCACGACCTACGACCTACCTCTAGATCGCTCACGACTTACGACCTAACTCCGATATCTCCCTATAAATACCGCACCTACTCCAACCGGAAAAGGACCTTTTGGCTCACTCTTGAAACGCCGATACTCTGCCGTTTTCTCAACTCATCTGACACTTCAAACACTAAAGATGCTTCGTCGAACTTCAAGAAGAAACTAACACATTCGACATGGATTCAAAGAGTTCTTCTACATCGGAGTTCTAGCTACTTGTCTTTGTAGTGTTGTAATTGAAGATTGTTGTAAAGTTGTAATCGATTCAGCAATAAAGAAGATTAAAGTGGACGTAGGCTCAACTTGAATCCGAACCACTATAAAACTGTTGTCTCTTTACTGTTTTTTTTTGCAATTTCTGCTTGTTTCTAATTCCCGTATCAACGGGTGGTGCTTTCACTTTTTCTCTACTTACACCAGGGTGTTAGCGTCTAATTTTTACGTTAACATTTTTGGTGCTTTCACTGAGAACTGAACTCAGGCTACTTTCACCATTGCTTTGCAAAAGTTCGTTGAAAGAATCTCTCTCAAAACCAGAAGTATAACAGAGATAATGCTCCTGGAAGAAAGCGCAGATCTGTTAGATCCGGTGATGTTTATGAAAATACTACCACCTCTCCTCCGTTAAGCCAAACAGCTCCAACTGTTGGAGTTACACGAGCGGAGTTAGATGCTGCAGTGTCTGGGCTATATCAGCAAATGGAAGCCCAAAACAATCTAATATTGGAAAGGTTGAATGCTTTGCTCGGAGCTAACCGTCAACCGGTGAATAATGAACAAAACTTTGCTGATGACGTTCATGATGTTGAAGGAAGAAATATTCCTCAAAGGGCAGCTGGCCCCGTCGAAGGGACACCTCCCCAAGCTGGAGGATCAGGGCAGCAGCCAACTCTCCGCGAATGCTTGTCAAGACAAACTTCCGAGAAGATGGCTGATGTTTGTCCCGCAGAACCTCTAAATGATGAGGAATATTTCTCGAGTATGGTTCGATAAATCATGAAAGAAAGTATGCAAAGGGAAGAGGATGAAAAAGATTGGGGGTTCACTCCGAGCAAGACTCCGTTCACCGAATGGATTTGGAAAGCAGAATTTCCAAGGAAGTTTGTCCCTCCCACCATTCCGGCTTATAAGGGGACAAGTGACTCTAATAAATTCTTGTATAAGTATGATTGGCACATGACTGGTGCCAGGGCATCAGATGAGATCAAATGCCGGTACTTTCCGGTATACTTGGAAGGAGCGGCTCTACTTTGGTTTACAAAGCTACCGGTTTGGTCTATAGACCAGTTCTCTAACTTGACTAGGAAGTTTAAAGAACAATTCAGATTGTACGCTTCAAAGGCAAAGGATATAATGTCGTTGTCCAGCCTGGAACAGAATCCTGGAAATCTATTAGATCTTTCTTAAATCGTTTCAACATAGCTTTGGCTGAAGTAGATAATGCAGAGCCACAAATGATCTTGACATACTTGATGAAGGCTATCGACAAGTCAAGTGAATTTGGGAAGTGGCTAAAGATGAAAGAACCGAATTCGCTTGAAAAATTCTATAAGAAAGCTGATGAGTTCATGCGCTTGGAAAGCCTTCAAGCACCAACCAAAGTGGTATCGACAGAGGTTGGGAATAATAACGCTGCTCTAAGTAAGAAGGAATCTGGCGCTCAGAAGAGGGGAAATGATGGTGGGAAGAAACAAGGAGATGCGAAGAAAAATTGTCCTTTCAACTTCACTCCCTTAACCGATACCCTAGAAAACATTTTCTTTGCAACCAAGGACACTGTCGAATACCCTACACCAGCTAAATTAAGGGTTGGGAAAAATGCTGAGAAGAGTGGAAGATTTTGCCGGTTCCACAACCAACCCGGCCATGATATTAATGAGTGCCGCCGTTTGAAGGAGTTGATTGAGGAACTATTGAAAGAAAACAAACTCCAGCAGTATGTGAAGAGGAACAGGAACGGCCCAACTTCATCAACTCAAGGACAACAGGTTCCTATTCATCATCCCAGCTCAAGTGTAAAGGCAGCAGCGCATGAATCAGAGAGGCCTGTTATTAATGTGATTATGGGAGGACTTCACCCAGCAGGCAGAAGCTGGGGTGAGATGGAAAGATACGCCCGTGCCTTGAAGTATGCACCAGCAGAAGAGAGTGTTTTTGTTTTGGAAGACGCTGCACCTTTGAAGCAGCAGAAAACTTTTAATGATGATATTGTGTTTAGAGCTAGGGACTCTATGGGCGTTGAAGCTCCTACCATGGATCCTCTGGTCATCCCTGCAGGCGTTGGGTCGGCTATTGTAAGAAGAGTGCTTGTTGATTGCGGCGCTTCTTGCAATATTCTCTTTAAAAAGACATTTGATCAAATGAGAATTCCAATGGTTGATGTTCAAGCTTCATCGCAGAAGATTGTTGGGTGTACTGGGAACCGAAGCAGCCAATTGGAACTATTGACTTGTTCGTGGAGCTTGGAGAGGGGCAGAAAAAGGTGGTTCGAAAATAGACTTTTGTAATTGTTGACGAATTTTCTGCTTACAACGCCTTCCTAGGCTGACCAACTCTTGCGGCGTTTAAGGAAATTCTCGCCCCATGGTGCCTCACTATGAAATTCCTACTGATAATGGTGTCGGAGTTATTAAAGGGGTTCAGAATGCTGGGCGAGAGTGTTATCTGATAGAGTTGCGCGAATCAAGGAAGAGAGAGATGGGAAAGGATGCAGCAGCCCCGACCCGCATCAAAGAACCAACCTTGTAGCAATTACAGAGTGGACCCTGCACTGGCGAGCATAGCGGAGCACGAAGAGAAATGGATCGCAGAAAATCCACTGCAGGGGAGAATAGAGTGGTGCCGGTGGAAGTAACGGTGCCAGTACCTGTTGACCCAAAAGACCCGAACAAAGTGCTGAATGTGGGTTCACAACTTAATGTGACAGTTTAGAATATTTTGATATCATTCTTGAAAGCAAATCTGGACGTATTCTCTTGGACTCATACTGATATGTGTGGAATATCCCCAGAAGTTGCAGTACATATCTGAATATTGATCCGAAGTTTACACCCGTAAAGTAGAAAAGAAGAACCCAGGATCCGGAAAGGTCAGCAGCATTGAAAGAAGAAGTAGATCGACTCATGGAGAATGGCTTTATCAGGGAGTCTACTTATCCGAATTGGGTTTCAAATCCAGTACTGGTTAAGAAAGCTAATGGAAAGTGGAGAGTATGCATCGACTTTTCAGATTTAAACAAAGCCTGCCCCCAAAGACTGCTCCCCGTTACCCAGGATTGATCAGTTGGTGGATGGAACAATGGGGCATGAATTGTTATCTTTTATGGATGCTTACTCCGAATATAACCAGATCATGATGCATGAGCCAGATCAGGAGGATACAAGCTTCATCACCGATGTTGGTCTCTACTGCTATAGAGTCATGCCCTTCGGACTAAAGAATGCGGGGACAACATACCAAAAACTTGTTAATGCTATGTTCAAACCTCAGATTGGCGAGACAATGGAAGTGTATGTTGATGATATGCTGGTGAAATCAAAGAAGGTAGTGGACCATATGGATCACTTTGCAGAAATGTTTGCAGTCCTCCGAAAGTACGGAATGAAGCTTAGTCCTTTGAAATGTTCATTTGAGGTGGAGTCCGGAAAGTTCTTGGGTTTCATTGTGAGTGCTAGGGGCATTGAAGCTAATCCTGCTCAGATTACTGCCTTAAGAGAAGTCAAAGCTCCTAGAACGAAGAAGGAATTGCAAAGTCTTAATGGAAAAGTCGCTGCCTTGAGTCGGTTCATTTCCAAAGCTACTGATAAATGCATTCCATTCTTTGATGCTCTGAAGAAAGGGAGGAGAACTTTGACTAGACTCCTGAATGGCAGAAAGCTTTCGATGAGTTGATTGGTCATATGGAAACGCCTCCAATACTTTCTAAGCCTGACAATGGTGAAGATCTTTTCATATATTTGGCAATCTCATCTCATGCTCTCAGTGCAGCGTTGGTACGGGAAGACGAAAAAATTCAGCGCCCGGTTTATTATATCAGCAAAAGATTCACTGAGGCATAGATGAATTATTCAAAGTTGGAAAAGCTCGCCTATTGTCTACTGATTGCATCAAGAAAATTGAGGCCATATTTCCAAGCTCATCCTATCAAAGTCCTCACCGACCAACCTCTGAAGCAAGTCCTGTTTCGCCCTGAGACTTCGGGTTGTCTCCTGAGGTGGAATATTGAACGCAGCCAATACGACATCACTCATCATCCCCGGAGAGCAATCAATGGAAAAGCTTTAGCAGATTTCATCGCAGAATGTACAGATAAAGGTGATAGTGAGGAAGAGGTGACTGATAACACCCCAATTCAATGGAAATTATATGTGGATGGTGCAAGAAATGATTACTGCTCCGGAGCTGGGGTTGTGCTTGCAACCCCTGAAGGGCGGTCACTGTGTTATGCGTTGAGATTAGAATTTCCTTCGACAAACAATGAAGCAGAATATGAAGCTCTTATTTCTGGCTTGAAGATTGCTTGAGAACTGAACATCAGAGTATTACAAATTTTCAGTGATTCTCGGCTTATTGTATGCCAAGTCAAGAAAGAGTTTCAAGCTAAAGGGGGAAATCTGCCTGCTTACTTGTCCAAGACCTGGGAGCTTCTTGATGATTTTGACCATTACACTATAAGCCATATACCCCGGGAAGAGAACATGAAGGCAGATTCTCTCGCGAAATATTCCAACACTGGTGAAGCTCAATTATTGGGATTAGTTCCTGTAGAAGTCTTGTCAGCTCCAACACTGATGAGATGGATATTGACTGGATCATGACTATATCTCAAGAGCAGGAATCGTGGATGACTTCGATAAAGGAATATCTGCTCAACGGTTATCTGCCAGAAAATTCAAAAGAGCGTCAGAAACTGTTAAGAAAAGCCTCGAGATATACAATTCAAGATGGTCGATTGTACAAACGGGGATTCTCAATGCCATTACTCCGATGTGTAACCAAGGAAGAAGCTAAGACAATTCTAGCTGAGGTGCACCGAGGAGAATGTGGAGATCATACAGGTGGCCAAACTTTAGTAAAGAAAATTCTCCGTTATGGATATTTTTGGCCAGATATTAATCGAGACGCTGCTGACTATTCCCGAAAGTGTGATAAATGCCAGAGATTTATCAAAATCCCTAGAGCACCTTCCACCGAACTAACACAGATGGTCAGCCTATGGCCATTTGCCATTTGGGGAATAGATCTCATTGGGCCTTTACCGACTGCCATGTCCGGAATGAAATATGCTATTGTTGTTGTTGATTATTTCACTAAATGGGCTGAAGCTGAACCATTGGCTACTATTACCTCTAAAAAGATGATAAATTTTGTGACTAAAAATATCGTTTGCATGTATGGTGTGCCCTAGAAGATAATCACGGACAATGGTACCCAATTTGAAAGTGAAGAATTCCAGGATTTTTGCAAGCGATTCAAGATCCGAAAAAGCTTCTCAGCAGTGGCTCATCCGCAGGCAAACGGGCAAGTGGAAGCGGTAAACAAAATTATCAAGTCAACCATCAAAAAACAGCTGGAAAAAGCGAAAGGTGGTTGGGTCGATAAGCTACCACTAGCACTATGGGCATACAGAACTACCCACAAAACTACGACTGGGCACACTCCATTCTCATTAGCATATGGATCAGAAGCAATGATTCCGGTGGAAACGGAGGTCCCTTCACACAGAAGAATCCATTTCGATCAAGATGAAAATGAAAAGCTGCAACTTGAAGCACTTGACCTCCTCGATGAAAGAAGAGAAGAGGCAAAGCTCAGAATTGCAGCCCATCAGCAAAGGATAGCCAGGCACTTCAAAACCAAAGTTCGCCAACACATCTTTGAAATTGGAGATCTAGTCTTAAAAAGAATTATGACAGCAACATGTGTGTTTGGGCCGAATTGGGAAGGGCCATATGTCATAGGCAAAAAACTTCTTGATGGCACATTCAAACTCACAACTGTCGAAGGAGATCCAATTCCAAGGGCTTAGAACAGCAATCACTTGCGTCCATATTTTACTTAAAAGCTTTACTGAGATATTGTAAAAGAATTATGGATGTATGGTTCTTGTATTAAAAGCCATTGTAAAGCTAGTGCAAGTGAATAATAAGAACTATAAAGTGGATGCAGGCCCAGCTTTTGGCCGAACCACTATAAACCTTGTGTTCTCTACTATTATAAAATACCTGTTTTATTTTGATATGTAAAGTACTTTAAATGTATTGCTAAAATGTCGATTTAATATTGCAGGCAATTAAAACAAAGCTTACCCATCACGAGACCAAGGGATCGCTGACATCACTCAACAAACAAATGTTAAGCCACAAAAATTCCAGATTCAAATCATATATAAGAAATGCTTCAAGAAAAAAGTTAGTGATTCTGCCGGAGGTGGGCCCTTGCTAACTAATTGTGATCGTTTGTGCAAACGAGCCTCCGATTAAGTAACCTGTGTCTTCCCTTGCAAACTCACTTAACTATGAAGTACACTTCTTTGGATAAAACAAACTACTTGCAAAAGAAAGGGATGTGTGCTTGAAAATGGTAACGGGGAATCGCTGATATGAGCAAATGGCGAAAAGACATGGGCGAGCAGGCAGGAAACAGCTAAAGACCTCTTCGGAGGCACAAGCCCTCTTCGGAGGCACAACTCTTCGGAGGATAAAGACCTCTAACGGGGCGTGCCAGAAAACGAAAGTTCTCTTTCTCAACAAAAAAGATTGGTGGAATGACCGAAGGCACCTTCCCAAGTGGAAGGCACAGGGCCCTTGTTAACTAGCTGAGATCGTTTGTGCAAACAAACATCTAAGTAACTTGGGTCCGCCCCGTGAATCCATCCAACCATGAGAAAGTAACTTTCTGGCAAAAGCCCTACTCGGAGGCACACATTTCACTGAGATCTGAAGTGCAAACTTCACAAGAGTTGAGATGTGAAAAGCCCTCTTCGGAGGCCCATTTCACCAGGGTTGAAATGATAAAAAGACCTCTTTGGAGGCACACATTTCACCAAGATCCGAAGTGCAAACTTCACAAGAGTTGGGATGTGAAAAGCCCTCTTCGGAGGCCCATTTCACCAGAGTTGAAATGATAAAAAGACCTCTTCGGAGGCACACATTTCACCAAGATCTGAAGTGCAAACTTCACAAGAGTTGAGATGTGAAAAGCCCTCTTCAGAGGCCCATTTCACCAGAGTTAAAATGTCAAAAAACCCTTTACGGAGGCCCACTACCTCGCATAAAGAGAAAGAAAGAAAAAAGCCTTCTTCAAAGGCGTACTTCTACTCTTAAAATAAGATCAGTCTCTCTACAATGAGAATATTCTTCTCCGGAAGTTGAAGTACCAAATCAAAGCCTTCTTTTGAAGCCCATTTCTCTACGCAGGGGAATTCATTACTTTTCTTTTAAAAAAAGAGAGAAAAAGAGTGATCATCTCCAAAAGGTTAAGTGTATAAAAAAGAGAGAGAAGACTTCTCCAATACAAGGCATATTCTACTAAATCAGAGAAATATTTCCTTAAAATGGAAAAATTATTCTCTAAAGTACGAATGCAAGCCTTCTCAAAATGGAAAATTCGTTCCCCAAAAAAAAAAAGAGTACAAGTCTTCTCGAAAAAAAAGAAGGGTTGTTCTCCAAAATCTTGCCAATGTGAGAAAGATTGCAATAAACCGTCGTATGGGGGCAATAAAGTATAGTTACATTCATAAAAGCAATGCTCAAACAACATACCACAGGCTTACTGCAATATCACACAAAGAAAATAAAGAAACTTGTATGAAAATGAAGAATAAATGCATTCTCAAATACAGACAAAAGTTTGTAAAAGTAAAAGAATCATTTTATTCCATACTATGAGAATTTTATACATGTGCAGGTTTCAAAATAAAAAGAAGGCGGGGACCGGTGCCCGACAATCTCCGGTCAACACAAGCCTTTATATATACAAGCAAAAAAGCAAAAAGCAAGACAAAAAGCGTAGAACCAGACCCATCACTTCTTCTTCCTGCCACCTTTCGAGCCCTCGCCGGGCCGGATGATTAACTTTTTGGGTCGGCTTGTAAGAGTAGGGGAAGAAGGAGAAAGGGGTACAATTGGATCTTCTACTGCTTTCTCTTTGCTAGCAGAAGCTTCTCTCTTTTTCTTTGAGACTCCATGCTTCCCCTTCTTCCTTGAAGAAGACTCGCTACCCGGAGTGGAAAGTGCAGACAATTTTATGTCATCAGAAGAAGTTTGCTCCGGAGTTTTTTCGCTCTCTTCAGGTCCTTCAACCCTCTGTTCTTGTGAAGCAATAGGATCATCCAAGTCTCGAAGAGCTTCCATCTTCTCCTCTTGCGACCTCGGTTGAGAAACAGAAGGAGGAGTAAGCTGAAGAGACGGAGGGGGAATAGCTGGAGGAGGGAAAGTCTGAGCAATACTTGGCGCTATCTCTACAGGGGAAAAGAAGTTAAAATCGGTATCTCTCGTAAAGAGAGGAGATAATGGTGCGTCAAGATTTAAGTAGTAATCAAAAAGTTCATCAAGATCATGTGAAGCAAACAAGCAGTCCACTTGGGCAAGATCAACGTTGAGATTACCTGGAGGAGTAGGCTTTATTACGTCAACTTCAAAATCTTGTGCTTCAACACTTTCTCAAGTCTCATCTCCAGAGTGGGCAGTTGCACTTTCAATGACAGCTTTAGCAGGAGGTGGAGAATGGGAACTGGAGCCAACAATATCGATGTCGGCCGAAACCGAAGGTTGAACTGGGTCGGTCAATACTGCCTTCCCTAAATGTTCTTCTTCTACTATTCCGGCTCGCTCTTTAGCGAGTTGCTCCTTTCCCTTGGCAAGAGTAGCACATGCATCGTCATCTAGATAGTGTGCTTCAAGATTTGCTTCGACATAGCCAGCACCTCCAAGCATGTCAAGTGCGGCTCCCCACACTTCGGCCAAAGTAATCTCATATTTAGGGCCTAAAAACGAGAGACTACCACGCCCCAGGACGCTATGCAAATAAAAGTCAAATAATGTTGAGCTGATTTTGGCTTTAGTGGCCTGATGAGATTCTTCGGCTGCAACTTTGCCGGCGATAGCCTCATCTCGCTCTTTTTCAACTTTAGAAAGTCGAGCTTTTAGCATCTCAATTTCCATGTCCTGGGAGCCAGTCTTCTTTCGCAACTCTACAATGTCAGCGAGATAACCTTCAGTAACTCTTTTCTGCACATCAAGCCTAGCTTTGGCATCTCTTTGGCTGGCATGAGCATCCCTTACTTGTTTTTGAAGCACTTCTTCCTTTTGAGTATAGGAAGTGGAAGAAGTGGCAAGCTCTTCTTTGAGTTTTTCAACTTCTGCTTCAAGCTTCTCATTGTAAGCGACAATGCTCCTCGTTCCTTCGTCATGCTGATTAAGAGTTTTCTGCCACTCGGATTTGTCATTTTCCATAGTCAGCATGGCTTCAAGGTTTGTGTGATTTACTCTTTGAATTTCGTCGACAAGTTTTTGCCAACCAGACATTCTCTCAATGTCGAGTCTGACGGCATCAAGATTCCGCAACATAACTGGCTTGTCGATTGGAACCAAATCACGATCGAAACGCACTCCTTTTAAGCACCAGTGCGGAAATCGGCTTTGAAGAGTAGCTAGACCCTGTCCAACTTGATATGAGGGCCTACTGATGATTGTTTTAATGTTAGTTCGGGTGAGGGCAGGAGATTGAGAAGAGACAGGAGCAGCGGGCTTTTCAGGAGTTTCAGATGCCGGCTTTTAGCTAAGTTTGGCATGTTTACTCGGATCTTCAGCAACATGACTTTTCCCTTTGTCATCTCGAGATTCTCGTTTGTGAGAATCATCCTCTCTCTGGGAAGAATCATGTCGTTCATCCCTTTTCCCGTAACGTTCTTCATAAGCACGCCTCTCATGAGCTTTTCTTCCAGCCCTTTCTTCGTCGGTCTCTCTAAAAGAAGGCAGATACCTCTTGGGATCATAAGAGCCGCATTTTCCGTAATGCTGAAAATCATCGTAGTATGAGCCACTTCGCCTCATTGGAGAACCTGAAAGTGATAAAGAAGCAAAGCTTAAGAATCTTTGATGTAAAGGAGCTAGGTACATATAAGTGCAGAAAAGATCCTAAGTGTGTGTAATGTGTAAACTACGCGCGTCAAACTACGAACCGCTCTTCGGTTGGGGGGAGATGACGGATTTATATCAAGTGACAACTCTTACGTCGACGGAGTTTGTTGTAAGACAGATGTTGCTTCGACTGCCGGAGAAGTAACTTTAGCAGTGATAGGATCATCTTTAAAGAGCTCCTGTGAGGTAATCATCAGGTCGCTCAACCCCTCAAAAATGTCATCACCGCTCTTCTTGGCGGGACTCGTTCTCTCGGCTCCTTCATCACCAGATTTCCCTGAGTTTTGAGGAGGTTCCTCTTCTTCGATGACCGGGGCTAGTGCAAGTTTGCCGGATGGCCCCGCAACGCCAATAGAAGTAGAACACTTCACCAATGAAGCCTCAGTAGTAGGTTCTTTCGGTATAGGTTCTTCGGCAGAAACTGGGGCATCTGGTGTCTTTGGTGGAGAATCAGGGACTTCATGAGGCTGAGTAGAACAGGAAGAGTGCAGAAGTCCGAATTGGTGCAGGAACTCGTCTTTTAACAGAAATTTGATACTTCTTTCCTCAACCGCCACGGCCCTTAATCTTTCAAAAGTAAGCTTGTGGCTAGAGTCTTTAGAAAGAGGAGGAAGTGCTGAAAAAGTAAAGAATGAGGTTAGCACATGACAACTCGGATCCCGAAAAGCTCAAAAATGGAAAGAACGGGGATGAGCAATCTTACTTCCTACTCTCCAGATGGCATAAAACCCTGGGGGGCAGCGAACGAAGAAGAATTGATTCAAAAAACCATGAGCACTTTCGGAAAGATCGGTGATAAGTTTACGGTTTCTGGCGCTTCTCACGAGTATGATGGAGGGGTGATCTTTATTCTTTGCGAATGTGCACAAGTACCAGATTTCTTCGAAGCTCGGAAGACGGTCAAGTGTCCTCCTGAATAGCACACACAGTCCCATCAGGATGATGTAGCCATTGGGATGCAATTGGGAGGGAGAGATTGTCAATCAGAGAAGAAGCTGTTGAAGAAATTCATTAATGGGAGGAATAGCACCACACAGGCACATCTGACGATTGACAGTGACAAAACCGAAAGGTGGCCTGTCAGCAATATCATTTGGCCCAGGAAGTAAAGCATCGGCTTCAGCAATCCAAAACTGAATGCGTAGCTGGTTGAACACCCGTTGATTCAGGGTGGTTGAAGTCCTTTCCGGGGGGTTATCTAGTGGATTGGCTATCGGGAAGGCCTCTCCAGCTTGCCTCACTATTTCTTATTGAAAAGTCATTCTACACAAGGAACTGGATATTCAAATATGAAGGTGCGCGTTTCCTAAATGTGTGAAGTGTTGTGAAAACTAATAAAACGACAAGCAAATATAACTGAAATTAAACTAATATGCACTTGTCAATTATAAAGTTTCAGGGCTTGTGGTTTTAAGTCCAAATACAAGTGTAGTGTTGATGCAAATAAATCAGCTTTAATTGGTTAATATTGATTTGCTTTAACACTTCAATTGAATTTATTGATTCACAGCATTTCATATGATTTCTTTAAGTTGATTATTCTTTATCGACTAATCTGTCATTCGATGTGGGCTGTCAGTGGCAGTATATTCGCCCGAGTTTTCTGTAAATGTTGTAGTTAACAGGTTGTTAGCTTCAAAAGTTGATATAATCTGTAAATAAGTGCAACAAGTTCAGAAATGTTATCTCGGCAATTCAACAATGTCGTGATCATTCAAGATGAAAGGTGTTCAAGTCTTTAAGTCGCAGGAACGACTCAAGCTAGCTCGGTGATTATTTAGGTCGTCCACCCAAGTCCAGCGACCTTACACAAGTCACACTCTCTTAAGTCGCATTGTTCGAGCCAAGGAATTCAAGGCAATGCAAAAAAGGCTAATTCCTAGGTCGCTTAAATGCAAATGCGACCTAAGAGTTATACCGCAAGAAGTTAGGTCATTCGATTGGTTAAGTCGCAAATCTGATGGTTGTTCGGCATCCCATAGGTCGCAAGTGATCTTAAGTCGTTCGGTAAGTTAAGTCGCGGGTTTTAAGGTCGTTCAGCTTTCCTTATGCCTCAGCGTTTCTTAGGTCGTTCAATCTACTAGGTCGCCTCCTGAGTAACTCAACAACCTTGAGCTATCTCCCATCAGAAATCCTAAGCCTTGTTCTCCAATCATGCTTCGCCACATCACCAGGAGTATCACAGCTAACCCGCTATCCACTAACCCGTTATCACCAACAGAATGAACTCCATCATCCTCTCAGTGAAATCCATTATCTCTCAACATCACCAAATCACTCGAAACTGATTCGAATCATCTCAGATCCATCATAGATCCAATGCATTACCGCGTTCTCATGGATTATAACATCAATGCGTCCAATGGCGATCGAAAATCTACCGTAACATGACTCGAAAATGAAACGCAGCACATAAAATTGGATTAAGGCCGAAAAAAGGGGGATTCGCGTTTCGATAATGGCCGTGGTTGGATATTGACTGAGATTACTTACGTAATGTGATGATGAAGATGAATTGACGACTGGTTAGATGGAATTCGCCTTGGAAGCTTGAAGGGTCGTTAATGGCAGAATAAGTTGTTAAAGCAACTAAGTAAGGAAGAAGAAACGAGCTAACAGTTTATATATGGCAAAGAGAAAAAGGGAGATTGGGCACGCGAGTTAGCTTATCCCTTGAGTCGCTCACGACCTAGCAGAATTAGATCGAAGCACACGGCCTATGGAATAGGTATGTGCTTCGAGAGGCAAGTGTTAACCTCTTCTGCAGCGACCTAACGACCTATGGGATAAAGCGACCTAACGACCTATGGAATGAAGTGACCTAACGACTTAATTACCTAAAGGGACTAGCGACTTAACGACCAAAATCATGAAGCGGCACTGCAAGACGCGACTCAACGGCTTAAGAGGCCAAAACGACCTAACGGGGTGAGAGAAAGATGACCTAGCGACCTAGTAGCTAAATGACCTAAGCCACTCCATGGAGCAACGACCTAGCGACCGAAAAGATCCAGCGACCTAGCGAGTTATCACAGAATGAAGCCGTTTGCTAGGCCGCTCCCAACCTTAGGTTTCCAACCATTCCCCCTAGCTCGCTCACGACCTAAACAAACCGAAGTAACTTCTTATGCCGCTTCCTCCTTAGGTCGTTCACGACCTATGACTTGCTAGTTTATTCAAAGTGATCTAGTGTGCTCTTGTTAAGCCGAAGACCGCGTCTACTAGGTCGCTCATGACCTATGACCTACCTTTAGGTCACTCACGACCTACGAACTAACTCTGATATCTCCCTATAAATACCCCACCTACTCCAATCGGAAAAGGACCTTTTGGCTCACTCTTGAAACGCCGATACTCTGCTTTTTTCTCAACTTATCCGACACTTCAAACACGAAAGATGCTTCGTCGAACTTCAAGAAGAAATCTAACACATTCGACATGGATTCATAGAGTTCTTCTACATTGGAGTTCTAGCTACTTGTCTTTGTAGTGTTGTAATTGAAGATTGTTGTGAAATTATAATCGATTCAACAATAAAGAAGATTAAAGTGGACGTAGGCTCAACTTGAAGCTGAACCACTATAAAACTATTGTCTCTTTACTGTTTTTTCTGCAATTTCTGCTTGTTTCTAATTCCCGTATCAACGGGTGGTGCTTTCACTTTTTCTCTACTTACACCAGGGTGTTAGCATCTAATTTTTACGTCAACATCCAAACATCCAGAATTGGTCCCTGGAAAATGCAAAAGGCTGAGACAAAATCCAAACATCTGGAAATCAATCCAGACGTCTGGTTAGTGGTTCAGACGTCTGGCTGGTAATTTCAGACTCTAAAATGTGCAGTTTTGCCTATTTTGGCTGTTTTTGAGTGGATTCCAATTTTAATCGATTTTTGTTGATCCGGTTAGTTGTTATCACTTATTATCGACTTTGATGACTTCTTTCTTTGGATTTTTGGGAATATCCATTTGATCGATTTGATATTGATTTTTATGGATTTAATTAACGTCGTCGGATGTGAATTTTTGGTTGATTGATTGTTTTTACAATCAATTCTATGATTTGTCACTTTAAAATATAAAGGTTTCTATACCAGTAGTAAATACTAAAAATCTTTCATCAAAACGATTTCAACATTTACTTCCAATATAAAGCTTGCTTTTAAAACCATTTTCCAATCTATTAGCATATACAAACCTTGACCTCATTCGTTCGAGGAATCCAATTAAACGACTTAGCAAAACAAGTGGTATGAAACGCTTGCTTTTACTTTGTCGGTTAATTCTTAGACTTTTTCGATCGAAACCCTTGTGACAATTTTCGAGTGGGGATCTTTAACTTGTTCATAAATATTCAAGTTAAGCCAGTGGTTATGGGACATGGAGCTAAACTCATATATTTACTAGATTATTATAATTGACACTTCTAGATGATCGATGATGATCATTTTGTGGTTTAGACTAGAATGTGCATTGTCTCTTTGTCTGCGAGGGAGACTAAACCCCGTTTTGTGGAGTTTCGACTAAATTTTGTAGGGTAGTGACCCATGGTCTTCCGACCGTTCGTGGAGCAATCGAATCAAAGGCCTTCGGACTATTCGTGGAGCAATCGGCTCAAAGGTCTTCGGACCGTTTTATAGAGCTTCGGCTCAAATTTGATGGTTAGCAACCAAGGAATAGCGTTCCGTCTATGATACACGTGTTGGTGAGTTTTCAAGCTCCCGTTTTGTGAAAGGCCTCCCCCTTTTGTATTTTTGGATTTCTAGTTGGTGATTTCTAGAATTTGTGTTTCACCTCTTTTTGTGATTGGCAAAAATATATTTGTCAATATTTGTGGCTTGGTGAATAAAATAAAGAATATGACATTCTTTTTAGTGCTTTGAGATTTCTTGAGATATTGTATGATTTTTATTGCTATTTTAATGTATACTTTTCATAGTATGGCATTATTTTTATCATATGTTTTTATCATATCTCTTATTCTATCCCATTTTATCTGATATTTATAGCTAGACTGATCCGTTTATTATTTTCTTATTAAATAATACTCGGGTTAGACCGGGATATTACAGGTGCTTCTACTTGACTCCTTATCTGGGATCATCGTTTGACTTTTGTCTAACTACATTAGGTTGGTAGTTTTTGTTGTTATAGATTTGAGATAGAGACTCCTTGATGTATACATATTCTATTGTCTTGCACTTGTATCTATTCTTTTGTGATATTGTGGATCTTGTTTAACCACTACTCTGATGTACACTTCTATGTGTTATATTCATATCTATTTTAACCTTTGTAATATGGATATCCGTGACCAATTTTTTTAATGTTTATTTCTATATTTGTTTACGAAGATTATATATAGCCACTATGTAGTAGCTTTGAGTTTGTATCGGAATGACGGATTTCCTCTTGAATTGAAATGCATGTTATACTATCTGGCATATCGCTGCTCACACAAAGCAATTCCACGGATGGTCGCTCCTCAACAGCCTTATTCTTCATGCTAGTCGACGGCATTACTTTGTAGTGTCCTTGGCTAGTGTGAATATAGAGGTGGGGCGTAACAGGATATGTCGATCTACTTAAGATAGAGAAAAAAACTATAGCATTTATCGACGTATTCAATAGATGTTTAAGACAAAGATGTAGATGGCCGCTCTTAACCAGCATTTTTCTCCGCATAAGCAAGCAGTATGACCGAGCAATGCTCTTTGTTAATGTAGGTCTCAGGGTCGGGCTATCTACATACATTGTACAATACGCTATATATATCATGTCTATAGTAAAGTAAAATATCAAAATAGCGTTAAGGCGTTACCCATATCCCATTTAACACATTTTATATATTCTCGTAGTCTATATAGATAAGGCATGCCCCACCAAACTGATGGGATACTCAGGGAGCACTACATAGGTACGGTACAAAACAAACTCGAAGAGTGCGCGATAAGGCATGTGACAAGGCACACGAGGCAATATTAGTGTAGGATTCTACCGTTTGCACTCCTATACTGGTGGTAATGGATAGCAGCTAGTACCGCCCACATCAAGACACACTCCCAATCAAAGGTGTGCACACTAAATTGAATCACAAATGCAATAGATATGGTTTCGAAGAAATGTGCCCGATATGGGGAGTGACCTGACTTGACCGGGTATAACTTCTGTTTTAGCCACATCAAGCTAACTCGAGGGAGTCAGGGTTACGTTCATACCTCAAATAGACCTTCGCCAAACCATCCTAGTTCATTCTGGTAACTCCACCATGCACGCAGTTGACGAAGTGGTTTTCAGTATTGGCAGAGAGTATGAAATACCCGATCCCGGTTTTTTTAACAACCAAATGTTTATTTCACACAGTGGTCATTTATAAAATCACTTTTATAAATTTCTAAACAAAATCTCAATTCACCCATTACAATCAAAATTAAATATTCAATTTTAATTTTATTTAAATTTGAAAATATCATTTAATCGCCTTTAAATCAAATCAAGTTATAAATCATACTTTTAAATTTCCAGTATCATTAATTACCAAATAAATCCTTATTTAAATTCAATTATTAGCCAATTTAAATTACAAATCAATTTCAATCTTCCTTTCCACTTTTAATTGATTAAAGTTATAAATAAAATATATTTTAAATATTAATATAAATTTTAATGAGCATTTGCAAATATTATACATATATATTAATTAAAAATAAATTTCATAAAATTAAATTAAATTGAACGTTTTTATTTAAATCTATTTTAAATCTTACTTTACATGTAAAAAAATTTATTAAGAAAAGTTTGATAATTAACATTTTGAACTAAACTTATAATTTTACAATTTCCAAAACATAAAATTTTAAAATTCTACATTTTCACATATTAAAATAAATTACTTATAATATTTCAAAATCAAAATTCATATATTTCCTTTCAAAACCTTGGAAATCATTTTTTAAAATAGACCAACGATGTCCTTATAAAATTTTCTGACCCGCAATCCCACAATTTCAATCTGCAATAATTTAAATTTACGGGTTTATATCTTTTCAACCCACAATCCCACATTTTTAAAATCAATGAAAATCATTTGGGTTTACCATTTCAACCCATAGTGATTCCTAAAATTAAGCGAACTTGGAGATTGAGAACAATAAAATTAAATAGCATAACATATAAATTACTAGCATATATGATCAATAACAATTTAAGTATAATCGTCAGTCAACATGTAATGGTGTCAGTTTACATAAGTGATCAATTTAAAATATCAACATATCTTATTCAATAGTTAAATAACAATCCATTTCAATTTAACAACGTATTTAAATTGTAATTTCATATGAAATCAATTGAGTAAGCATAAGAACATTAATCATGAGTGATTGCTCAGCTTTCGTTGCTAGAGAACGATGGAAATAAGAAGCAACTGACACGAATGCGGACACGGCATGACACGTCAAATAGCTGCGACAAGCAAAACAAATTTAGCATGAGAATTCGACGAAAACAAATATATATATATACACACACACACACAATATACGGTATATATACATTTGTTTTGTGGATATTAGAAGGAACAAATAGACAATATGCAATATGTGTATATATATAACATATATGAGCCTCCATATTTTTGCATATATACATATCTCAATTAATATATATATATATATATATATATATATATATATATATGCAGCTCATAGATTTGAACTAGAAATTTGATGAACCGTGCTACCTATATATAACAGTGTATATATTATTGAATATGCATGTATATGATTTTTGTTTGATAATAATAAACATACATATATATACATATATATTCATTTAAATGTATTTATTATTGTACTATTTTATTTTCATAGAATTAAACAAATATTTGCTGAATAAAATAAATAACACAAAACTTAAATTCAAACAGATATTTTATTCAAACAAATAATTTATTACAATTTTGAATAGTACAAATTTGAGCTCTTACTATATATACACAATTTCAAAGTACATCGCAATTTTTTACATTGGCACCGCACTAGATATCACTCGTTCACCCGTATTTAACTTCAACTCTATTCCAGATTGAATCCAGCATCTGATTTTCGCAAAATACACACTGACGTAGTAAAATTGAAAAAGGAAATATTTTTTGCAATGTAAAATTAAATGTGTTTTTGAAAATATTATTTGCCTCAGTTATTTAGGTTGTTCGTCATCATATTCATTTTGAATTCATAATACACGAAAAGCCAGTGACATGCACAGTGTATCACTATACATGCCACAAGGCCGTGCATAACGATATACACTTGATAAAACTGAAGGGACAAATGAGCACAAGCTTAAACCCGAGCCAAAGCCATGTTCAACTCAAGTCACGATATGAGCATAAGGCTAAACCCGAGCCAAAGCTAGGTTCAACTCAGTAGCAATAACAAACCAATGGGTCAAGTAACATAAAACAAATCTCTACCAAAAATTCAACTAGCCAGAGAAACCACAATGCAACATGAAAACCAAACTCATATGCATACATATAACTCAACAGTTCAGGTTCAACTCGATGCACAGGAAACCATGAAGCAGAAACCAGACTTCAACATGTACAAAGGGTAATGCCAGGTAGAATCAAAATAGTGCAAACCTCACCAACACTCAATTACAAATCGAACAGTAGAGGCATTTTACTGAAGTACATACCAAATTCAAGTGCATACAGACCATCACTGATCACGTACAACTCAAAGAAACAAGCTAGTAGTTCATTCTGCTCACAAATTCAAGACATAGTGCAAAAGTGATGAACAACACATAAATAAACAAGTTCAATATACTAGACATGAAGCTCAACTAAATGCAAGAACATGACTACACAGATTAGATTCAAAAGTACATGAGGAACGGAGCATGCAAGTGACTCGAAGGACGTGAAGCAATACTTTTAACATGAACATGAATGCAACCATCAGTGCAGCTCAAAGACAGTTTCAAAAAGATCACAACAATGAGTATATCAGAAGCAAACATATATACATATGCAAATACACATGTATACATATACATGTATATATTCAGTGCCAACAACTAGCACATGTATATACAAAGTGAAAACTCAATGAAATATGAAATGCAACAAAGTGAACAAGTGACTGTGATCAAGCAGAGCAGCCCGAAGCTATGCCTGAAAATATAAAAAGTGCAGACCACAAATGTAACTCAAAGGCTCATAAATCACATGACAGTAAAGAATGAAAGCAACAAAACCAAAATGAACAAAGCCTCAATCGTACCACTTAATGCATACACTTGCACCAGATCAGTAAACACAAAGATAACATGAATATATGCTGTGCCAAACAGATCAACGAGCAAGGAAAAATAAAGACAACAAAGTAAAGACCTGGCAACATATGTAAACTAGATCGAAGCAACTGCTCGATCCAAACAAAAGCTTCACAAGTACATATACATACATACACTTTTATACATACATACATACATACATACATACATACATACATATGGAAAAAGTGTCAAAAAGACCATATCAATGAAGCTTCAAACATTTAACAGACATCAACATCAAGGAGATGTGCAAACAGTTTCGAACAAACTAACATATGTATATGTTAGTAAGCATGTACACATGAATCAATGCAACCAAATATCAATAGCATCAGGGCAGTGCAACAACGATGACACAAGTGCACAACAATAGTGCGATCCAAAGAAAATACAGTAAAGCATGTAGACATGTAGTCGATGCAAACCAAAACTCAATACAGTGAATTACAACATCCAAACATGTTGCAGGTCGAACAATGTTTAAGGTAGCAGTTTTAAATCGAGTCAAAGCTAGAGCTATAAAATTTATAAACCGTTCGATACGTCGAGGCAGAATTGAATAAGTAAATATTATCATAAAATTCATGTAGCAGATGTCAAACCAAAAAAGTATCGAACTTCTATCTGACAATATCAAATAACAAAGTCAAAGCCGTAGGTGTCAAAGTGATAACAGGAATTGATCAAACCGAAGAAGTCAACACAAAAAGATTGTAATAGTGTCATGTAACACATTTTCAAATCAATTTAGAGCCATGGTGGCCAAGAAATCGAATAAGTCAGAAACCCAAGCCGTGATAACCAAGCAATCAGAAAATATACATATTGAAATGGTTAGGATCAATCACAAGCAATCAATTGAAAATCAGTGGGCAAAGCATAGCAAGTGATGAATTTAAATAAATATATTCGAACGACAATTAAGGGAATTGAACCGTATAAAAACCCAAGTCATCATTGGCGTTTAAATCAATCGAGTTCAAGCAAATTAACCAGAAAAGCAAAAGGAAAATCATATGCCAGATTCAAGTCAATTCTAATTCGATTCGTCGAAGCAGCCGCTAATGAATCAAAGTGACAAATTGATTGGCGTAACAACTGTAGATAGTTAATTATTCAATCAATAACTGAATCGGCATGCTCAAATTCGCAAAACCCAAATTTTCGTAAAAAGGAACGAATGAGCAGAAGGGAGACATTATTCACAAAGGAGTAAGGCCGAAGAAATAAAATATACAGGGATAATTTTTATCACCACCCCCTTGATTTGGGCTGTTTTTCTCCAATATTACTTTGGGCTTTAAATATTAAAATTAGGGTTTTATTAGTTTTTATTGTTTTAATTTTTATTTCGTGTTTAAACTTTCGTAAAGTTTAATCGCGTGACTAGGGCACGAACTACGGTAGTGTAGTTCGAGAATTCGCAACTCAGAGTTGTGGCAGGGTTTTGAGCATAGAATTAGGTTAGTCGGAGTGGGTGTTGCGACTTCACGTGTGTAAGCATCTGACTACTTAATTTCTATTAGAAACCTTGGAGGCAACACGTAGGCAGTGTTTTGTCGAATCTGGGTAAATCTGTGTTGTTCTATTTCTGTTATTATTTTTGCTGCTATTATTCTGCTATATCTGCGTTGCAATTATTTTATATACTTCCGCATTAAATTTTTATAATTAATAGTATCACCCTATTTACTCCTCCTCTAGGGTGAAATCGATCCTACAATTGGTATTAGAGCTAGGAACATAAGTCAATTTTTGTTTTAAAAATTTTAATTTTTCCAAAACCAATTTTTGTTTTAAAATTTTTGAATCTTTGAAATGGATTCTTTTAATAATGCTTTTGCTGAGGGTCAGTCCATAGTTAGACGACCAATGTTCAATGATGAATACGCTTACTGGAAAAATAGAATGAATTTTTTTTTAAAAATTGTTGATGCTTGGAATATTGTTGAGACATGTTATAGAGTGCCAACTATAGTTGTAGATAATCGAGAAATAGATAAACCGATGGATCAATGGACAGTTCTTGAAAATAGACTACAAAATGCTAATGCTAAAGCTATGAATTCTATTATTTGTTCATTGGATCATATTGAATTTAATCGTGCCTCACATTGTCTAACTGTGCAGGAAATATGGACACACTTGAAGTGTGTAACGACCCCGAATTTCCGTCAATTAAAAATTTGTATATTTAATTGATTTTAAATATTAACAAGTAAGATTTGTAAGTCGAATAAATTTTATTTCGAATATCTGGATTTAATTGGATAATTAAATCAATAATTTAATAGTTGAAATTACAGAAATAATTGGAAATTAGGTTAAATAGGATAAAAAAATTGATTTGTAAAATTTTATTAAATCATATTGGAGTTAGAGTAATGTTATAGAACTTTTAAAATTGAATTAAAAGTTAATTTGTGAAAATTGAATATTTTAATATTTAATTGACGAGTTAAAATAGCCATTTTTCAAACAGTCTCGGATTTCGACGAAACCAGTTTCATCAAATCTGTAATGTTATATTATTGTATGATTTCAAATTACATGTCAATCGGATTTACCGTTTGTCCGGTGCAAGCTAAAACGCATAGAAATTTGATTAACCGATTTAATTTAAAATCGATCGTTTATTGTCGTAACTCGCACAAATGATTGAATTAGCTTCCGAAATCTATTCCATTGTGTCCGAAACGTGGGATAAACCCTAGAAACGTCGATCACCACGCGAGATTTGGAGTTCGAAAAATCCGGAATGAATAGTGTTCGTTAGAATTTCTATATAAGCACGATATTATCTTCATTTTGCAAAAGAATATCAACCCTAGGGTTCTATCATCAGCCGCTGGCCCTAAGCAATTCAATGGCCAGAAATTCGTACGCTTCCCCTTCAATTATCTCCAAATCCGTTAAGAATTATCAAAAACATTTAACTACAATATTGTAGAGGGCAGCGAGATCTTCGAATTCAACGGGTATGATCGTAAATGGAGCAAGGATTCAACGGAAATTTGCGTCCAAAGGGGTGCCGTTCGCCCTCGTTTTGCATGCCATAGGGTAGGCCGAGTCGCAAGCCCTTCTAGGCGAAGGTGGCTCTGGTAATGGCTGTTCGAATGGTGGTGGAGTGATGGGGTTTTGGTCAACGTGGAGGGAGCGGCCTTAAACTCTAGCTTCGTGAGACGGGTTTATCTTGCGTTCAAATTAACTGGAATGCGTACGTTTGTGGGGAGGAAAAAAAAGAGTCGTCGTGATTTCTTAGCTTGGAGTGAAGGGTTCAGATCTGTTTGAGGGTAAAATATAAAAAGAAAATGTAAAATAGTTATATTAAAATTCTGTAAACTTTAAACTGCTATAACATTTTGCTACGAGGTCGAAAACGCACGAAACCAGTTATATTGGAACTGTATTGACGAATACTATGCAATGGAATTGGATTGGAGTCATTTGGAGCTAGTGAAAATTTCGAGTAAAATTAAATGCTTGTTTAATTTTATTCGAAATGAAACGCTGCAACCTAATTGAAATCAAGGTGAGAACTTCACACTCAATCGAATTAGTTTCGATTCAAATTTTAAATAGTTAGATTTAAAATTGCTTTATTGAACTGATTTGCATGCTTAGATGATAAATTGCTATCTATTTTTTTGAAATAGACATTATACGCCGTTATTAAGCGGGGGTTATTTATTATGGACATACACCGCGATATTTAACCTTGAAGTGGAATTGGTATTATATATGTACTTGGAGTTGATTTTCCCGCATTATATAGCGGATGAGACCCTATTGCACCGCATTATAGCGGATAGTATTTTATAAATCCCATATACCATGATATTCCGTCTTGAAGCGGAATTGGTATTGTGCTAACATTTGTGGATGCAGGGAAACAGGTTGGAGTGATCCAACTGGATTCCTCAAAATGATTGAATTGGTTTCAATGCTGTGTGTTGATCTATTAATAATCTTTGTAATTATCTTTGTGATTGAGATCGTTAAAGGCTAAAAATTTAGCCGAATATATTTTTGGTATCGTTAGATGCCGAAGATAAATAAAATTGGATTTTTGAAAATTTAAGTTGAGAACTCATAATAAAATTTAATTTTCGAATTGATTCATTTTAAATAAATAAACGTTGAAATTTTTATGTTATAAAAATTATGATATTTGTGAAATATAACCGAAATGTGATTTTTGAAATAAGTAGTTGATTAATTTATAAAATGGCATAAATTGGGATTTTTGAATTATTATAAACGGTTTATACAAAAGATCTATAAAATTGATATTTATAAATTAAAATATTGGAATTATAAAATGAGTTTTTATAAGTGTTAAAATGAAGTATAAACGGATTTCATAAGTGAATGAAATTTATAGATTTATTAAAATAAAAGATTTATAATAATTCACTTATAAATTGGATTTTTGCATTTAAATGAGATATGAATAGAATTTGTCCAATAAGGGATTTTATAAGTGGAAGTTTTTATAAAATAAATATAAGTGGAATTTATAAACATTGTTTTATAGATCCGAAAACGACTTATTTTGATAATTTAATTATTATAGCTTATTAAAGGAAGTATATCCGCGATTTTGGATAGTGGATAATCCTTTAGAAAAAATGTGTAGAAAATGTTGAATTTGGTTAAAGAAGTATATTCGCGATTTTGGACAGTGAATATATATTAAAGAAATGTTTTGGGGAGGCGATGTTTTAAATAGATTTAAAACAATTTAAAGATGTTTTAAAAGGTGTTAAGTATCGAAACCATGGATTTCAACATTCTTTGTTGAAATAGACGTTTTCGAGAAATAAGGAAATGGTGGACTATAACACTATTGTTATAGTAAATGATTTCCGAAAGGAAATGTTTTATATAGTATTGGGATTTATATATCTATTTTAATTTCGAATCCCTATACTAGTGGTTTTGGGTTGTCGTAACGATGTTTTATGCAACATTCGTTTTGACCCAAAAAATGCGTTTAAGAGAATGTTTTCCTTAAAGAATGAAATATATACTTAATTGTGATTTAAGTATATTGAATATTTCCCAAGTGTTGAAAATGAATAGATTTGTGAATTACTTATTTTTAAAAAAGTATGGAAATGTTTTTCCAATATGAAGTGAATGTTTTGAGATTTTATCTTTTAAAGATAAATTGATAATGAATATTAGAAATCGATTTGAAAATCGTTTATTCATAGATATTTTGGAAATGTAAACTCACTATGGAATTTATAAATGAAAGGGAAATTTGTTTAAAAACTAAACATTGATTTATTTCGAAACGTGGAAATAAATTTACGGATTTGGAACGTAAGTTTAAAATAAATCGGTAAGGATTTATTTGATTGATTTAAATAAATATTTTAAATTTAAAATAGAAAAATATTTGGAAGTGTTTCGGTTTAAGGAAATTGATTTGAAATTTGTTTTCAAAGATTGAAAGGTGATCAATGATTTGAAATTTGTTTTCAAATGGTCGAAGTGTGGAAAATATATCTTGTAAAGATATTTTGAAAAATAAATAATTTGGGAAGATTATTTATAATCGGGTGATGTTGTGAATATTGATTGATAGTTAAATAACCGACTATCAATCTTGACCATTAAATAGGTATTTGTTGTGAATTGGTTGAAATTGAATGCTACACTTATTTTTAAATTTTTGCGCTCATTATTCGGATTACCCATTCCGAATAGTGATACGACGTAATGGATAGCATTGAAGACCGGTGTTGAAGACCGGATATTTTTGAAAACGAAAGGATTACCGTCGAATGTCTCTGCATCGGGTGATCTCCGATATAGAGATTTATTACCCTTTGTGATGGGAATCCAGAAGTGATTTGTGAATATCCGGATTGCAAGGGCTTCTTTGGAAGTGCCTTCGGTTCCGTTTGATCCCGGAACGGACTTGTATGGTTACGTGTCTGACATTACATTTTGAGATATAAAGCAGATTTCTTTCAAATACATCTCTGTTGGTGGTGGAGAATTTACTCTCTTAGCGTAACACCCTCCTCTGAGACGTACGAGCTCAGAGGTTTTCTAGTTGAAGGTTATCAGCGATATACTCCCAATTTGGTAATGTGGCATGTTGAGTGTTGCTGTGTGATGATTATTCCGAAAATGGTCGAAATAGGATTGTTGCGGCAAGGTTTTTAAGGGTCGCGCCCCTAAGGTATGTCCATTTTCTTCTGGATAGAGGTTGTATCATGGTATGGAGCCCATATATTTAACCTATGTGGTTGCTGAAAATTTATTACTTTGTGGTTGTTGGTATTGAGGATCCTCGGATAAAGGTCGGTAACGACCGGGGGATGACATACTTTTTTGTGTGGAGTTATCAAGTTACAGCTTCATTGCACCCAGAAGCGTGTGGTAACTAGGCCTTGTGTCAGCAGAGATCCAGTTAGGTTCTCAGGGCGTCTTTCCAGAGCGTACCCATTTCAGTGTAGGAAGTGCCTTTGCCTGACCATTTATTGGAAATCCAAAGAAACAGTACGAACCATGTACAGTTTTAGTTGTATAACCTGCCATGGAATGTGGCGGTAACCTGCTATTGAACATGGTAGCTATAGTAGGCATACGATAATGGTGTATGTTGGCTAAGATTTATATTATACTTTCGAAATGTTTTCTATACTATGCACTGATAATAATAAAAATCAAATGATTCTGCGTAGTAAGCATATTTGACTATCATAAGGAGAAATCTTCTCCAATTCTGCGTTTGCATTGTGTGTGTGGCGGGAGGCCTTATGGCAGTTTCACTTTCCAAAAGCATAGCGAAATTCTTTTTATTTTCATTGTGAAAATAACTGTTTTAGTTCTCACACCAGTCCCATGACTGACCTGGAGTTTATTGTTCCCTTCCTAAACTCTGGGTGCCCACCAATTTCCACACTGGCAGTCTAGAGTTAGGTTATCGGGTCGTTCTGGATTCGGGAGTTGCTATAGAGATTTGGAAGCAAGTTGGATGGCATGGCGTATTAACTAGCATATGTAGTATTCTTTTCCGCTGTTTGTTGTTGTAAACTCTGATAATGTAATGTAATGTGGTGTAATAGCTGATATAGTTCTTTTGTTTTAATGATATTCATTTATCTATTATATGTTTTTCCGCTGCGATTGTGAGATTCTGATATTGTTTTGTTGCTTCTTTCTGTTCTGTTTTATCTTTTTCTCTCTTCTTCTATCTTTTCTTCTTCTTTAACCATAAAGACTCGTAAGTTTGTTCCTCTTTGGCTGGATTGTTGTAGAATGTTGCCAGTTCAAAGGAGTACGGATTTTCGGGCCTTTACATTTGGTATCAGAGCATATGGTTAAGCGACAACCATGGCTCTGTTGGGTATTACTCATTAGAGATAGAGTTAGTAGTACTCTAGAATGAGTGTGAGTGTAATAATAGATACGAGCGCGTATTTGTTAGTGAATATAAAATGTTTTATATTGTGATAATTGGTTTGTTGAGTGGTATATAGATTCAGGTCTACGAGTAATTAACGTTATTGACAGGGATCTCTAAACACTTGTACAGAAAAATTCAGCACGATATTGTTTTAAAGCGGGTAAATGAAATAATTTGCCCGAAAATTTTATTTTGATATGGAAGGAATAATTTTTTGAATATATTATATATTTTTGGATGTTTGATTGTTAATGAAATAATCAAATATAAGAACCTAGAGTTTGAAAGGGTTTATAACTAAATAAAATTCTACAAGTATGATTTATTGAAAGGAAGAATAACTAATTTGATTTAAACCAAAATTTAAATCCCGATAAATTTGAAAAGTGTTTTAAATGTAATGAAAACTAAGGATATGGAAAAGTACCTTCCATTGAAAGTTTGTGAAGGTGTTGGAACTTGGTATGAGTGTCCATTTGAATTGGAATCCCACGTGATGGAATCACGTTGATTGATCATGATGTATACTAGCGTAATTCGAGGGGTGTGATGCCTACAGTTACAAGCAATTCCACTAGGATAGTGGCGCAACCGCCGTGTAAACTGCGATCTAGATGCCATAGCAAAATTCGAGGGGCGAGATGCCTACGGTTACAAGCGATTCCACTGGGATAGTGGCGTAACCGCCGTGTGAACTACGATCTATGGCAACAACCATGGCGAAATTCAAGAGATGTGAAATCTACAGATTACAAGCGATTCTACTGGGACAGTAGCGTAACTGCCGAGTAACTGTGATTCATGGGGGAACGTGCTTTCCATATCCATTTTTAAAAGGATATTTAAGTATTTTCACTGGGAGTTGAAGCAAGTGTATTTAGTACTTGGGGATTTTTTTGTCCTGCGCCTAGCCAGCGTATGCCTAAAAATATATTTGAAATGGAATATAACTTAAGTGAAGTTGAATGAAGTTGATTTTGGTGTCGAAGTAAATTAATATGTGAATTAATGAAATGAAGTCATTAAGGATATGAACTTGAGTTATATAAATGAAATTCAACTTGAAATGTAAAATGAATTAGCAATTGAATTAATAAACGGATTTAATATTAATCAATCTAATATGATGAATTGAATGTAAATCAATTGAATGTGAATAAATTGATATGAAATAATGGATGTAAATGTTAATTCATTAAAGCTAATTAAAAGTGTTGAACCAAATTGAATGTTGAAAGTAAATTGAATGAATTTGGTTATGTTGAATATATATTGGTTGTTATTTGATTGTTAGTTGATTGTATATAAATTCATTAAGTGTTGATGAAATTGAATTAGTGAAATTGAAAGCTAAAGTAATTGAATCCAAATTGAAAGTGTAAATTGAATTCGAATGAAATTGATAATGCAATCTAGAATGAAATGGATGTATAACTTCAATAGTAAAGTAAAAATGGTATAAGAAGTATATATTGAAAATTTTGTAAAGGAATGTGCAAAATAAATTTGAAAGTTGCAATTGGATATTATGGCTAGCAGGATATATAGGTGTATTAAAGGAAATGTAATTCGGATTTTGATTACGAAGATAAAAATTTAATTGCTCGACAAAAAGGTACATATTTCAATTTCAGTATGAAATTTGATGATTTTCTTCTCCAGCCGCTTGGCCTTTTCTTTTCTTTTTGGAATCTGGGGGGTCGTAGTGCCATTTTTGTGGTCGTACCGAGCTAGCCACGCAAGGAGGTTATGGCGAAATTTTCCGAAAATTTAAGGCGTTAGAATATTTTTGAGAAAATTAGAAAATTTTGAAAACTATAACTTTGATTTTGGAGTGAAAAGTTAAACGATATAGTTGGTTTCGAAAGTATAACTAGGTATGAATTTGAAAACTTAGTGAAGTTGTTGTGGGAAGTTTAACTATGGATTTTGGAAAGTTAATGGATTCTGTAACTTTTTCTTACTTGGTAATTTCGAGGATGAAATTCTTTAAAGGGGGAAGTTTGTAACGACCCGGAATTTCTGTCAATTAAAAATTCATATATTTAGTTGATTTTAAATATCAACAAGTAAGATTTGTAAGTCGAATAAATTTTATTTCGAATATCTGGATTTAGTTGGATAATTAAATCGATAATTTAATAGTTGAAATTACAAAAATAATTGGATATTGGGTTAAATAGGATAAAAAAATTGATTTGTAAAATTTTATTAAATCATATTGGAGTTAGAGTAACGTTATAGAACTTTTAAAATTTGAAAAGTTAATTTGTGAAAATTGAATATTTTAATATTTAATTGACGAGTTAAAATAGCCATTTTTCAAACAGTCTCGGATTTCGTCGAAACAAGTTTCATCAGATCCGTAATGTTATATTTTTGTATGATTTTAAATTTCATGTCAATCGGATTTACCGTTTGTCCGGGGCAAGCTAAAACGCACAGAAATTTGATTAGCCGATTTAATTTATAATCGATCGTTTATTGCCGTAACTCGCACAGATGATCGAATTAGCTTCCGAAACCTATTCCATTGTGTTCGAAACGCGGGATAAACCCTAGAAATGTCGGTCACCGCGCGAGATTTGGAGTTCGGAAAATCCAGAATGAATAGTGTTCATCAGAATTTCTATATAAGCACGATATTATCTTCATTTTGCAAAAGAATATCAACCCTAGGGTTCTATCATCAGCCGCCGGCCCTAAGCAATTCAATGGCTAGAAATTCGTACACTTCCCCTTCAATTATCTCCAAATCCGTTAAGAATTATCAAAAATGTTTAACTACAATATTGTAGAGGGCAGCGAGATCTTCGAATTCAATGGGTATGATCATAATTCGAGCAAGGATTCAACGGCAATTTGCGTCCAAAGGGGTGTAGTTTGCCCTCGTTTTGCGCGCCATAGGGGAGGCCGAGTCACAAGCCCTTCCATCCGAAGGTGGCTCTGGTGATGGCCGTTCTGGTCAACGTGGAGGGAGCGGCCTTAAACCCTAGCTTCGTGAGATGGGTTTACCTTGCGTTCGAAATAACTGGAACACTTTAAACTGCTATAACTTTTTGCTACGAGGTTGAAAACGCACGAAACCAGTTGCGTTGGAACTGTATTGACGAATACTATGCAATGGAATTAGATTGGAGTCATTTGGAGCCAGTGAAAAACTCGAGTAAAATTAAATGCTTGTTTAATTTTATTCGAAATAAAACGCTGCAGCCGACTTGAAATCAAGGTGAGAACTTCACACTCAATCGAATTAGTTTCGATTCAAATTTTAAATAGTTAGATTTAAAATTGCTTGATTGTGCTGATTTGCATGCTTAGATGATAAATTGCTATCTATTTTTTTGAAATAGACATTATACGCCGTTATTAAGCGGGGGTTATTTATTATGGACATACACCGCGATATTTAACCTTGAAGTGGAATTGGTATTATATATGTACTTGGAGTTGATTTTCCCGCATTATATAGCGGATGAGACCCTATTGCGCCGCATAATAGCGGATAGTATTTTATAAATCCCATATACCGAGATATTCCGTCTTGAAGCAGAATTGGTATTGTGCTAACATCTGTGGATGCAGGGAAACAGGTTGGAGGGATCCAACTGGATTCCTCAAAATGATTGAATCGGTTTCAATGTTGTGTGTTGATCTATTTATAATCTTTGTGATTATCTTTGTGATTGAGATTGTTAAAGGCTAAAAATTTAGTCGAATATATATTTGGTATCGTTAGATGCCGAAGATAAATAAAATTGGATTTTTGAAAATTTAACTTAAGAATTCATAATAAAATTTAATTTGGAATTGATTCATTTTAAATAAATAAACGTTGAAATTTTTATGTTATAAAAATTATGATTTTTGTGAAATATAACCGAAATGTGATTTTTGAAATAAGTAGTTGATTAATTTATAAAATGGTTTAAATTGGGATTTTTGAATTATTATAAACGGTTTATACAAAAGATCTATAAAATTGATATTTATAAATTAAAATATTGGAATTATAAAACGAGTTTTTATAAGTGTTAAAATGAAGTATAAACGGATTTCATAAGTGAATGAAATTTATAGATTTATTAAAATAAAAGATTTATAAGTAATTCACTTATAAATTGGATTTTTGCATTTAAATGAGATATGAATAGAATTTGTCCATTAAGGGATTTTATAAGTGGAAGTTTTTATAAAATAAAAATAAGTGGAATTTAAAAACATTGTTTTATAAATCCGAAAACGACTTATTTTGATAAGTTAATTATTATAGCTTATTAAAGGAAGTATATCCGCGATTTTGGATAGTGGATAATCCTTTAGAAAAAATGTGTAGAAAATGTTGAATTTGGTTAACGAAGTATATTCGCGATTTTGGATAGTGAATATATATTAAAGAAATGTTTTAGGGAAGTGATGTTTTAAATAGATTTAAAACAATTTAAAGATGTTTTAAAAGGTGTTAAGTATCGAAACCATGGCTTTCAATATTCATTGTTGAAATAGACGTTTTCGAGAAATAAGGAAATGGTGGACTATAACACAGTTGTTATACTAAATGATTTCCGGAAGGAAATGTTTTATATAGTATTTGGATTTATATGTCTATTTTAATTTCGAATCCCTATACTAGTGGTTTTGGGTTGTCGTAACGATGTTTTACGCAACATTCATTTTGACCCAAGTAAATGTGTTTAAGAGAATGTTTTCCTTAAAGAATGAAATATATACTTAATTGTGATTTAAGTATATTGAATATTTCCCAAGTGTTGAAAATGAATAGGTTTGTGAATTACTTATTTTTAAATAAGTATGGAAATGTTTTTCCAATATGAAGTGAATGTTTTGAGATTTTATCTTTTAAAGATAAATTGATAATGAACATTAGAAATCGATTTGAAAATCGTATATTCGTAGATATTTTGGAAATGTAAATTCACTATGGAATTTTGTAAATGAAAGGGAAATTTGTTTAAAAATAAAAATTGATTTATTTTGAAGTGTGGAAATAAATTTACGGATTTGGAACGTAAGTTTAAAAAAATCGGTAAGGATTTATTTGACTGATTTAAATGAACCATTTTAAATTTAAAATGGATAAACATTTAGAAGTGTTTCCGTTCAAGGAAATTGATTTGAAATTTGTTTTCAAAGATTGAAAGGTGAAGAATGATTTGAAATTTGTTTTCAAATGGTCGAAGTGTGGAAAATATATCTTGTAAAGATATTTTGAAAAATAAATAATTTGGGAAGATTATTTATAATCGGGTGATGTTGTGAATATTGATTGATAGTTAAATAACCGACTATCAATCTTGACCTTTAAATAGGTATTTGTTGTGAATTGGTTGAAATTGAATGCTACACTTATTTTTAAATTATTGCGCTCGTTATTCGGATTACCCATTCCGAATAGTGATACGGGCCTAATAGATAGCATTGAAGACCGGTGTTGAAGACCGGATATTTTTGAAAACGGAAGGATTACCGTCGAATGTCTCTGCATCGGCTGGTCTCCGATATATAGATTTATTACACCTTGTGATGGGAATCCGGACGTGATTAGTGAATATCCGGATTGCAAGGGCTTCTTTGGAAGTGCCTTCGGTTCCGTTCGATCCCGGAACGGACTTGAATGGTTACGTGTCCGACATTACATTTTGAGATATAAAGTAGATTTCTTTCAAATACATCTCTATTGGTGGCGGAGAATTTATTCTCTTAGCTTAACACCCTTCTCTGAGACATACGATCTCAGAGGTTATGTAGTTGAAGGTTATCAGCCATATACTCCCAATTTGGTAATGTGGCATGCTGAGTGTTGTTGTGTGATGATTATTTATTGATCATTTGTTGATCAAACCGTGGCTTTGTGGACGAGACTTCGTCGAGCCTCACAACCAGGATATGGTCGAAACAGGAATGTTGCGGCAAGGTTTTTAGGGGTCGCGCCCCTAAGGTATGTCCATTTTCTTCTGGATAGAGGTTGTATCATGGTATGGAGCCCAGATATTTAACCTATGTGGTTGCTACAAATTTATTACTCTGTGGTTGTTAGTATTGAGGATGCTCGGATAAAGGTCGGTAACGACCGGGGGATGGCATACTTTTTTGTGTGGAGTTATCCAGTTACAGCTTCATTGCACCCAGAAGCGTGCGGTAACTCGGCCTTGTGTCAGTAGAGATCCAATTAGGTTCTCGGGTCGTCTTTCCAAAGGCGTACCCATTTTGGTGTAGGAAGTTCCTTTGCCTGACCATTTGTTGGAAATCCAAAGAAACAATACGTACCCTGCACGATTTTAGTTGTATAACCTGCCATGGAATGTGGCGGTAACCTGATATTGAACATGGTAGCTATAATAGGCATACGATAATGGTCATATGTTGGCTAAGATTTATATTATACTTTCGAAATGTTTTCTATACTATGCACTAATAATAATAAAAATCAAATGATTCTGCATAGTAAGCATATTTAACTGTCATAAGGTAAAATCTCCTCCAATTATGCGTTTGCATTGTGTGTGTGGCGGGAGGCCTTATGGTAGTTTCATTTTCCAAAAGCGTAGCGAAATTCTTTTTATTTTCTTTGTGAAAATAACTGTTTTAGTTCTCACACCAGTCCCATGACTGACCTGGAGTTTATTGTTCCCTTCCTAAACTCTGGGTGCCCACCATTTTCCACACGGGCAGTTTAGAGTTAGGTTATCAGGTCATTCTAGAGTCGGGAGTTGCTATAGAGATTTGGAAGCAAGCTGGATGGCATGGCGTATTAACTAGCATATGTAGTATTTCTTTTCCGTTGTTTGTTGTTGTAAACTCTGATAATGTAATTGAATGTGATGTAATAACTGATATAGTTCTTTTGTTTTAATGATATTCATTTATCTATTGTATGTTGTTCCGCTGCGATTGTGAGATTGTGATATTGTTCTGTTGCTTCTTTCTGTTCTGTTTTATCTTTTTCTCCCTTCTTCTATCTTTTCTTCTTCTTTAACCATAAAGACTAGTAAGTTTGTTCCTCTTTGGCTGGATTGTTGTGGAATGTTGCCAGTTTAAAGGAGTACGGATCTTCGGGAATTTACAAAGTGACTCAAGAAGGAACATCTCAAGTCAGAGAATCTCATCTTTCCATGCTAAGTAGCGCACACGAGATTTCACAATGACCAAGGAAGAGAATGTAAAAGAGATGTATGGACGATTTTCCTATATTGTATACAAATCAAAAGCTCTCGGAAAATCATACACAAAGTTGGAAATAGTTCGAAAAATCCTTAGAGTCCTTCCACGAAATTTTGAAGCCAAAGTCACCGCTATTCAAGAATCTAAACATTTGAAACAAATCAAAGTTGAAGAACTCATTGGAAATCTCACCACTTACGAGCTAGAAATGAAATCTAAGGAAGAACGCGAAGGAGGTGATACATGAAAAAAATTGATAGCTCTTAAAGGAACAACAGATAGTGATGATGATGGAGCAGCTGAGCTGGCACTATTAATAAAGAAATTCAAAAGTGGAATCACAAAAATGGAAATCCGGCTCTAAATCAAAAATTGAAAAGCAGAATAGTCAAAGCACTAGACAACTTAAAAGAACAGGAGATCATTTGTCACAAGTGCAACAAACCCGGTCATATCAAGCCAATTGTCCTCAGAATCAATTTAGCCATGGAAAGAAACCAAAAAGGAGAAGTTTTGCAGCCACTTGGGATGTAATTGATGAGGATGATAAAAGATTGGCAGTGAGAGTGAAAAGCATATCTGTGCCTTCTAGGTGATATAACTGATAGTGATGATGACGAACCAAGCGAGGTATCAACACTTACTCATTCATAATTACTTACATATTTTCACGATGTAAATGTCTGTTTCGAACGACTTAGGGAAAATTTGCTAAAATTGAATCATAAAGAGATACTTTGATAGATTTAAATTAACAACTTGATCAATTGGTCAAAAACTATCAAAGCAAGAGCCCTAAGTGTGATAAATGTCCATCACTTGAAGAATAGATTAAAAAAGTAGAAATTAAAATTAAATCACTAGAAAATGAGATTCTGATTTTAAAAGGAAGTGAAAATACCAAGAGAGAAAACTCTACTAAAAAGTGCACATAATTATAGAATGAAAATGAATCTCTTAAAACACAAGTTCAACAATTGTCTAAAAATTTAGGAAAATTTTTCAAAGGTGAAAGATCGTTAAATATGCTTCTAGAGAAACAAACTAATATTGTTAGACAAGGATTTGGGTATAATCAAACTGAACATTATATAAATGTAATTTAACAACCTGCATTGTTTACGATTACATATTAAAATATTTAAATATAGCATTGTTATTTGAATTTAAAGTCCGAAATGTGACTTTTTGTAAACAGTCAAATCTGGACTCGAGACCATTTTCATTTGAGTTCAAAATGACGTTTACAACTTGTTTGAGTATAAACATCGACATGTTTGGAGTTGATTAGGATTATGGTATTTTCATTTGGACTTTGGGTTTGGTTCTAGCCCACTAACCCAATAAGAGAACCCAAACTTCTCTACAAATACCCTAATTCCTCTACTCTTCATTTATTCTACTCCTCATTTCCTAACACTCAAGCTAAAGAGAAAAATGAGGAAAAAGATGTGAAACTAGAAATTCCTAAACCCTAGATTCTTAGGAAATTCAAGTTCCAGAAATCAAAGAGAAGCTTAGGCAAGCATCGTCTTCATATTCTCCTTCTCAATCTCTCTTCGATTTTCAAAAATTCCTATAACCTAACTTAGGAAATACATTTCATTTGATAATTAATTGAAGATTCTTGAGGTGTTGTTGAAGAGAAATTGATCTTGCTTTGTTTTAGAGCTTCTCATTCCTTGCTTTTGAGTTTAAAGGTGAGTTCTTGAACTCACATCTATGTCTATAGTTTTCTTTTTTGTTAGGTATGAATTCCTAACATCTATTTCATGTCCAATTGCTTTTAAATTGAATTAGTTTGGTGAATTTTCCAATTTTGGTATTTTGAAGTCAAAATCTATGAAAATCCTATTATGGACGTTTGGACATGTTGTTTGGAGTGTATTGAAGAGCTATAGGTCTAAGTTGTCGCTTGGCATAAATATCCACCATTGCTCATTCGAACGATTTCGAGTTGAATTGGCCATCAATGGCCTAGGCAAATTTTGCCTTGAGCTTTAGCTCAGATGTTTGGCAAAACGCACAGACGTCTGAGGTAGAGGAATAAACGTTCCATAATTACGGCTCAAACATCTGAGTGATCAGGAAAATTTCAGACCTTCAGCTCACATGACTGGGAGAACCACCAGATGTCTGGCTCTGTTTAATTCAACGAATTTGCCTATGTTGAGTAGATTTCCATTTGAATCGATTTTTGTTGATCCGGTTATTTTTTGTCATTTATTACCGACTTTGACGACTTCTTTTCTGGATTTTTAGGAATATCCATTTGATTGATTTGATAGAGGTGGGACGTCACAGCTTGGTATTGGAGCTAAACTTTGGAATAATGTAGAATAATCTAGCAAGGATCATTGTCCTAAGTCTCTCTTAGGAATCACACCTTAGGATTTAATTCAAGTCTTAGGACCGGTTCTATCATATTTTTTTTTGTGATGCCTTGTTTTATCAATCAAGTTTGTTATATATCCATTCTGAGCATAGCCTTTTTCCTCTTCTTTCTTTCTTTCCTAAAAGAAGAGAAACGGTTAGACCTGGTCGTCCCAACGCCGGTCAATCTAGTGCTACTCCTTAGGAAGGCGTATTAATGTCTGCCCAACATCATTTGGATCTTGTAAAGAATGCCCATGCCGTCGGACGCATTCCTGAGCCTACTTATCCTAAATCCAAGTTTGCATGCTTGTGCAGTGATTATACCAATTTGGGTGTAAGGCCATTCAAGGGTTTTTAAAGCGTTATAGAAGTCCAAGCTTGGCTTAGAACATGCGATCACATCTTTATTCGCATGAATCTTGTGTATCTACATTGATTCCAAATGGCTACTAGCATGCTCCAAGAAAGACCATTAGATTGGTATAGTTTTTGATTTTGAAAATTATCGAAGCATATCTTACTTGGGAGCAATTCCGGAAAAGGTTCGAGTTAAAATTTATGCCAGAAGCTGAAAAAGTTACTTTAGCCGGACGCTTTATTAACCTTATTCAAGGTGAATCTTCCGTGACAGATTATGTTTCATCTTTTGAATCCCTCTCTAAATATGGGGTCGAGTATATTAATAACCCATTGAAGAAAAATCATAGGTTTATCTATGGGTTGAATAAGAACCTGAAGAAGGCCTTACTTTTGAAACTAGAAGTTTCTTTTGATCAGCTTGTTGATATCGCTCTTCGACTTGAAGAGGCCGGTAAAAAAAGTGATGTTGCAATTGTGGATGCCAAACAGAACTTCGACATTACAAGAAGAAGCCTATTAAGTTCAAAGGCCATAATCCCAACAAGAAAGGGGAGTAAGCAACTTCAGTAGCAAAGACTCCTACCCCTGATCGTGGAATATGCTACGATTTTGGTTCTAAGGACCATTATGCAAATAAGTATCCAAAACCCCTTTATTGCCGCTATTGCAAAAGTTTGGGTCATCATATATCTTCATGTCCTAAACTTCAAAGCAAGAAAGAGGAAAAGCTGAATGTTGTGCAAACCCCTAGTAACCCTTCTCTTGGTCAAGTTATTTCTCATTCTATCCTTGATGGCATTTTTTTGTTTTGTGATCATCTTATTCGAGTTCTTTTTGATATGGGTGCATTTCACTCTCTTATGTCAAAAGAACTTGTCGATACTTTATCTTTAAATGTTATGGTCTTGATGACTGCTTTGAGAATGGCAAATCCGGTTGGTGGATCCCCAACACTCAGTTTATTTCGTAAAGATGTCAAGATTATTTTATGTAATTACGCTTCTGTGTCGATTTGCATGTTATGTGTTACTTAGGTTTCGGAACGATTTTGGGAATGGATTGGCTTAATCATTATGAAGCCCACATCCTATGTCACGAGAGGAATATCCATCTTCAACATCTTCAATCTGTTAAGCAGATTTCTATTATTTTTAAAGAATCTGATTGCAATTCAGTAGCATCCTTATATTCACTAAATCCGCATGATGACGATAATGATGATGAGGAAGATGTCATTTCCCTTATTCACGTTGTTCGTGAATTTCCCGATATATTTGAGCCTGTTTTAGGATTACCACTTAAGCGAGCAATTGAGTTCAAAATTAATCAAATCCTAGGAGCTCTACCTATCACTCCACCTCCTTATCATATGTCCAATAAGGAAAGTGAGGAGATGCGCAAACAATTATCCGAATTGGAAGCGAAGTAATTTATTCATTCTACTTCCTCTACTTGGGGAGCTTCGGCTATCTTTGTGAAGAAATCTGATGGTACACTTAGGCTTTGCATTGACTACCGCAAGCTTAATGATCTTACCATTAAGAACAAATATCTTTTTCCTCGGATTGATGATCTATTCGATCAACTTAGCAGTGCTAGAGTCTTTTCACAGTTAGACTTAGCAACTGGTTTTCATCAGCTTTGTATTGCAGAGGATAGCATTTCTTTGACGTCATTTCGTACTCGATATGGATCTTATGAATGGCTTGTTATGCCATTTGGTTTAATGAATGCTTCAGCTTATTTCGTTGACCTTATGAATCGAGTATTCAAAGACTTCCGCGATCGATTTGTTCTTATCTTCATAGATGATATTCTTGTTAGTTCTAAAACCAAGGAAGAGCATGAAAAACATCTTCGGCTTGTATTGGAAACTCTTAGGAGCAATCACTTGAAAGCAAAATTTTCTAACTCCCACTTTTGGCAATCTCATGTGAAATTTTTATGACATATTATTTCTGAATCTGGAATTTCCATGGATCCTTCAAAGATTGAAATGATTCAAATTGGAAGAGACTGAAGAGTGTGAAGGAAATTCATAACTTTCTTGGATTGGCGGGCTATTATTGTCAGTTCATAAAAGACTTTTCTAAAATTTCCATACCTCTTACTAGTTTGACAAAGAAGGGAGTTAAATACATTTGGTCAGACAAATGTGATGCTTCTTTTCGGAAGTTAAAAGAACTCTGTTCCAACGCTCCTATTCTTTGATTCCCGAAGGGAATCATGACTTGATTGTTTAGACCGATGCCAGTCGTGTTGGTTTGGGAGCCATTCTCATGCAAAGGGAACGTGTTATCGCTTATGCTTCTGGGTAATTAAAGCCCGCCGAGACCAGATATGCCTCTCATGATTTAGAGCTCACGGCCACTGTTTTTGCTTTTTGAATTTGGCATCAATATATTTTGGGAGAAAAATTTGTTCTCTACACCGATCATAAATTTTTGAAGTATTTGTTTTCTGAAAAGGAACTTAATTTGTGTCAACAACATTGGCTCAAATTCCTTACATCTTATGATCTTGATATTCTTTGTGCTCTCGGAAAGGGAAATCGTGTGGCTGATGCCCTTAGTTGTAAGCAACAAGCGGTTGTTTCTATGATGATATCCGAATGGACCAATCTCGAGACTTTGTCCACTTGTGAGATTCGAGATCACAAATCCGATTCATGTTCATCTCTTGTTTTATGTAGCCTTGAGGCTCATCACTCTCTTTTAGACAGCATTCTTGAAGCTTAAAAGATTGATCCCGAATTGGCTCTTCTTAGCCAAAGTCGTAGGGAGAAAACTAAGATTGTTGGTTTGAAAGACTTTGCAATCGATGCTAGCGGTGGCATTCGAAAATTTGATAGACTTATCGTGCCAAATATCAGTGATCTTCGTAAAGACATTTTAGAAGATTTTCATCGTTCTAAATTTACCATTCATCCCGATAGTACTAAAATGTACACGGACATGAAACGACTTTATTATTGGGATGGAATTAAATCTGATATCACTAACTTTATTAAGTGTTGCATGACTTGCCAACTCATTAAGGCAGAGCATCAAAGGCCCGGTGGATTATTTCAACATTTGGACATTTCAGTTTGGAAATGGGATCAAGTCTTCATGGACTTTATAGACGGTCTTCCCCATTGTCGTTCGGGTCATGATAGTCTATGGGTGATAGTAGATAGACTAACAAAATCCGTCCATTTTATTTCTGTTCGGTCCAATCGGCCCGTACCTTTTGGCCAAACTCTATATCAAAGAAATTGTTAAATTGCACGGAGTTCCTACTTCTATTGTTAGTGATCATGATCCATTATTTACCAGTGGATTTTGGAAAAGTCTTCAAAAAGATTTGGGAACAAAACTTAATTTTAGCATCGCTTATCATCCTCAGTCCGATGGACAAACAGAGCATGTGAATCAAACTTTTGAAGATCTTCTTCATGCTTTTATTCTTAATTTTGGTGGAAGTTGGGAAGATCATATTTTTCTTGTTGAGCTTTTTTACAATAATAGCTTCCAATCTAGTATTGGGATGGCACTTTTCGAGGCACTCTACGGAAGGCCATATCGATCTCCTTCATGTTGGCCTGAGGCCGATGAGAAGCCGGCTTTCGGTCTAGATATTATTCATGATTGCATAGAAAAGATTGACCTTATTTGTCATAGGACGAGAGAAGCTTAAAGTAGACAAAAAATCCTATGCCGATAACCGAAGAAGGAATTTGGAATTTTCCGTGGGAGATTTGGTGTTCATTCGTTGTTCACCTATGAAGGGTGTTGTGCGTTTCAGTCAATCAGGAAAGTTAGCACCTCTATATATTGGCCTATTTCCCATCATCGAACACAATGGTTCCATGTCTTATCGCCTTCTATTACCGGCTCAATATTTTGCTATTCATTACGTATTCCATGTCTCTCAACTACGGAAATGCCTTAAGGATTTTGATTCTATTCTTGAGTCCGGTGTTCTTAAAGAAATTAAAGTTTCACCTAATTTGACTTATGAGCAACATCCTATTCCTATCATTGCTATGGAGGCTAAGCACCTTAAAAATAAAGATGTTCCACTTGTGAAAGTTCAATGGTCCTCAAATCCTAAGGAGAGTTCTTGGGAATCCAGAGTTCATTGAGCGAACACATTCTGACTTACCCTCTCGTGCTCCGTAAGGTGAACTTCTCACTTCAAAATTTTCTTTTGTGTTATTATGCCTTAGATTAGTTCTTACTCTTTATTTTCTTCTTAAGTATTATGAGGACGCAATTTCTTTAAGGAAGGGAGTCTATAACAACCCGCATATTTTACGATTATATATTTAAATATTTTATTTAAATATAGCATCGTTATTTGAATTTAAAGTCTAAAATGTGACTTTTTGTATATAGTAAAATCTAGACTCGAGACTAATTTCATTGAGTTCAAAACGATATTTATAACTTGTTTGAGTATAAACATCGATATGTTTGAAGTTTATTAGGATATTGGTATTTTCATTTGCACATTGGGTTTGGTTCTAGCCCACTAACCCAATAAGTGAACCCAAACTTCTCCACCAAATACCCTAACTCCTCCACTCTTCATTAATTCTACTGCTCATTTCGTAACACTCAAGCTAAAGAGAAAAATGGGGGAAAAGAGGGGAAATTAGAAATTCTTAAACCATAGATTCTTAGGAAATTCAAATACAACTTCTAGATATCAGAGAGAAGCTTAGGTAAGCATCCTCTTCATCTTCTCCATCTCAATCTCTCTTTATTTTCAAAAATTCCTATAACCTAACTTTGGAAATTCATTTAATTTGATAATAGACTGAAGATTATTGAGGTGATGTTGAAGAGAAATTGATCTTGCTTTGTTTTAGAGCTTCTCATTCCTTATTTTTGAGTTTAAAGGTGAGTTCTTGAACTCACATCTATGTCTATAGTTCTCTTTGTTGTTAAGCATGAATTCCTAACACCTATTTCATGTCCAATTGCTTTTGAATTGAATTGGTTTGGTAAATTTTCCAATTTTGGTATTTTTATGTCAAAATTATGAAAATCCTATTATGGATGTTTGGACATGTTTTTTTGGACTGTTTTGAAGAGCCTATAGGGCAGGGTTGTCGCTTCGCATAAATCTCTAGTCACCATCGCCCATTCAATCGCTTTCGAGTTGAATTGACCATCAATGGCCTAGGAAAATTTTTCCCTAAGCTTCGGCTTAGACGTCTGGCAAAACGCTCGGACATTTGAACAAAAGGAAAAAATATTCCAGACTTATGGCTCAGACATTTGAGTGATCTAGAAAAATTCCAGACCTTCAGCTCAGACGTCTGGGAGAACCACCAGACATCTGGCTCTGTTTAATTCTGCCAATTTACCTATTTTGAGTAGATTTTCATTTGAACCGATTTTTATTGATCTAGTTATTTGTTGTTATTTGTTACCGACTTTGATGACTTCTTTTCTAGATTTTTGGAAATATCCTTTTAATGGATTAGATATCGATTTTCATGGTTTTAATTCATGTCATCAAATATGAGTTTTTGGTGATAGATTGTTTTTACAATCATTTCTGTGATTTGTCACTTTAAAATACAAAGGTTTCTATACTAGTAGTAAATACTCAAACTCCTTACAAAAATGATTTCTACATGACTCTTAATACAAAGCTCGTTTTTAAAACCGTTTTCCAATCTATTAGTATATACAAACCTTTACCTTATTCATACGAGAAATCCAATTAAACGACTTAGTAAAACAAGTGGTATGAAACGCTTGCGTTTACTTCGTCGGTTAATTCTTAGACTTGTTCGAATGAAATCTTCCGACAATTTTCTAGTGAAAATCTACAGTCTATTCATAAATATTTAAGTTAAGCTAGTGGTTATAGGACATAAAGCTAAACTCATTCATTTACTAGCTTAGTGTAATTTACACTATTTATTGACATATGATGATCATTTTATGGTTTAAACTAACGATATGCGATGTCTCTTAGTCTGCGTTGTGCACTGTACCCCGTTCTTTGGAGTTTCGTCTCACTTTTATGGGCTAGCGACCCATGGTCTTTTTATGGAGTTTGCTTCATCGGACGTATCATTGTACTACGTCGTTGTTTCGACTTATTTGAGTTTCAGGTTCCTCAGGCGTGCCGTTATACTACGTCGTTGCACCGGCACTATGGGTTAGCAACTCATGAGATATCGTCCCATTTGTGATACACGTATTTGTGAGTTTTCATGCTCCCGTTTTTAATAGACCTCCCCCCTTTGTGTTTTTTGGATTTCTAATTATTGATTTCTAGAATTTATTTTTCATCAATTTTGATGATATGCATTGATAAGCTCTATCAATATTTGTGGTTTGGTGAATAAAAATAAAGAATATGACATTCTTTTTGGTATATGAGAAAATTTGAGATATTGTATGATTTTTGTTGTTATCATATATATTTGTCATATCTCTTATCTTATCTCATCTTATATGATATTTATAGCCAAACTGATCAGTCTATTATTTTTCGTCTTAAATAATACATGGGTCAGACTGAGTTGTTTCAGGTGCTTCTACTTGACTTCTTATCAGGGACTGTCGTCTAACTTTTGGTTAACTACTTTAGCTTAGTAGTTTTCTATACATTCGAGATAGAGATCCTTGTTGTATACATATTCCTTTGTCTAGCACTTGTACCTATTCTTTTGTGATATAGTGGATCTTTTATGACTACTACTTTGATGTTCACTTCTATGTGTTATATTCATATCTTTTTCCCCCTTAGTGATATGAATATCTATGACTGATTTTGTGTTATGCTTTTTTTTTATGAAGGCCACATAGCCACTTTGTAGTAGCTTTGAGTTTGTAATTGATATGTCGGTTTTCCTCTTGAATGAAATGCATGACATACCATCTGACATATCGGTACTGCCACAAAGCAATTAAATAGATGGTCGCTCCTCGACAGCCTTATTCTTCATACTAATTGACAGCATTACCCAGTAGTGTCTTTGGTTAGTGTGATTATAGAGGTGGGGCAACACATGTAATTAATCAATTCAATTCAAAGCGCATGATATGTGGAAAATCTGGACAAAATCACAATATTTGCTGTTATGGACCCAAAAAAAATTCCAATTTGGGTTCCAAAAGGCACAAATTTAAATTCCCTTAAAGTCAAACAAATCTGGGTGCCGAAAGGAAAAAATATAAATATTTTGGGTCTACTCAAACATATTTTTCAAAATCTTTTGCCACTACCATGGACATATAAAAAAATAGGTCACATAAATCTTTTATCGTGTAGGTTTGGTGGCAGGCTAAGGAACAATAACTGCGTTATTTGGATTCTGGCTGTTCCAGGCACACAACGGGCGACAAATCAAAGTTCCTTAGCTTAGTATAAAGGTGGAAGAATCACAATTGGCAACAACGAAAAATTATCATAATGGTAAAATAGGCAACGGTATGTTCATCTATAATGTTTTTTTAAATGTGACAATCTGCACCATAATCTGAATTAAATCAGCCAGTTATGTGTTAAAGAAACAAACGTTGACCTTGATTCTGAGTTTTTCAAAAATTTTGGTCAATTATATTTTTATACCGGGGATACTATAATCATTTCTAAAGACTTTGAATTAGTTCATATAGATGTGTTTGGACTAATAATGGTGTTTTATTGATTGTTGATTACTCATGATACACGTGGATATAATTGTCTCTAGATCTGACACTATGTTCACTGTTTTTTTATTTACAAGATTTCAATTTAAATACAAAAGAATTTCATTTAATAGTTGTAGAAAGATTTTAAGGTATTTGTTGCAACTTTACGGTCTGGTCTATAACATCAAACAAATGATAATCTTAAGTCAAAAGAAAATTTTGATGCGGATTACACTAGTAATTTAGTTGATAGAAAAATTACTAGTGGAATGTGATTTATGTTGAGACATTCATTAACTGCATCACAATTTCAAAGAAAATATCTGCATATTTTTCAATTCGACTAATTTTCAATTAGCAGACATTTTCTTTTATTAAACCCCTTCTAGAAAATAGTTTTTGTTGACCTTGTTTTATAATAGTTATTTTAGAAAATTTGATTTTACAATTATTTTTGGATTTGATCTAAAATGGCTACATTAACTAATCTGACTCCATACTGTTTATCGAAAAGATAAATAGTGGTTAAAAAAGTAAAGAGTTTTGATATTAATCATATATTATAACTTGAAACAATATATTTAGTAAATTTCTTTAGAAATTTAAAAAAAGATTTATAATAACTTTTGGTGGGTATAAATTCCAAGACCATCTCTATTTCTATCATATTTCTAACGACCATTACTCGTTAAAATCCAATATAGTATGTCAATATGTGGAATTTTAAACGGGAATTTTTTTCCGTTTTATTATATTTTTAGCAATATAAACACCTAAAGTATTCACTCTCATTTAAAAGTCCTTACGGTTATGCATGGGTGAGTTACTTGGAATTTTTGATTATGTGCTTTCATGCCCATTTAAAGGTCCTCACGGTTATGCATGTATGGAACACATACCGAAATTGATTATTAAATAGTCAAGTTGATTCTAATCATATTTAAAAGTCCTCACGGTTATGCGTGGTTAGAAGATGCTTGAAATTCATTTAAAAAAAATTAAGAATACTACTAATCTCATTTAAAAGTCCTAACGGTTATGCATAGTTAGTAGATATTCAAATTTGTGCTATAAATATACCACAAGTTGACACACCTATATGGTTTTATATACCGACATCATCCCCATCATTCTAAAGTGGAATATGCGTGTAGCATAGTATTTACGATTTTTGTTTGATTTTTTTATTGAAATTTAATATTTATACTCGGTTGGGTATTACTGTTGAATTAATGTATATCACTTCGTCTCTATTTTTCTAACACCATTACTCTTTTACTGATAACAAAAGGGGGAGAGAAAAGTTAAGATTTTGAAAAATAAAAGTCAAATACCTTATTTTGTATTTTCTATTTGTATCTAGGTATATCCGTAAATTTTTATTTGTTTTCATGCATATATGAAGGGGGAGCTTTATGTTGAGAGTGAGCATTCAAATAGGGGGAGCAAATAGAATGATCAAATACATTTAAGAAATTCAAAACCTTAAATATATGTTCATTATCATCAAAAGGGGGAGATTGTTGAATATGCAAGTATATGATTTTTCTTGATGATAATAAACATATATATATTCATTTAAATGTATTTGTTATTGTACTATTTTATTTCATAGAATTAAATAAATATTTGCTGAATAAAATAAATAACACAGAATTTAAATTCAAATAGATGCTTTATTCAAACAAATTTTTTATTACAATTTTGAATAGTACAAATTTGAGCTCTCACTATATATACACAAATTTAAAGTATGACTCAATTTTTTACATTTTCACCTCACTACATATCGCTCGTTTACTAGTATTTAACTTCAACTCTTTTCCAGACTGAATCCAGCATCTGAGTTATCTGCAAAATACACACTAACACAGTAAAATTGAAAGAGGAAATATTTTTTACAGTGTAAAATAAAATGCGTTTTTGAATATATTATTTTTCCTCGGTTATTTGGTTTGTTTTTCATCATATTCATTTTGAATTCATCAGACATGAACAATTTGTCACATGCACAGTGTATCGCTGTACATGCCACAAGGCTGTCACACCGATATACACTTGATAAAACTGCAGGGACAAATGGGCACAAGGTCAAACCTGAGCCAAACCTAGGTTCAACTCAAGTCACTATATGAGCACAAGGTCAAACCTGAGCCAAAGCTAGGTTCAACTCAGGTGCAATAACAAACCAATGGGTCAAGACACAAAAAATAAGTCTCGACCAAAAATTCTATTGGTTAGAGAAACCTCAATGCAACATGAAAACCAAATTCGTATGCATACATACCACTCAACAGTTCAGGTTCAACTCGATGCACAAGAAACAATGAAGCAGAAACCAAACTTCAACATGTATAAAGGGTGATGCCAAGTAGAATCAAAACAGTGCAAACCTCACCAACACTCAATTGCAAATCGAACGGCAGAAGCATTTTACCGAAGTACAGACCAAATTCAAGTGCCTACAGATCACCACTGACCGCATACAAGTCGAAGAAACAAGCTAGTTCATTCTGCTCACAAGTTCAAGACACAGTGCAAAAGTGATGGACAACACATAAATAAACAAGTTCAATATACTGGACTTGAAGCTCAACTGAATGCAAGACATGACTGCATAGACTAGATTCAAGTATACATGATGAATAGAGCATTCACAAGTGACTCAAAGCTGGTGAAGTAATACTTTCAGCATGAACATGAATGCAACCATCAGTGCAGCTCAAAGACAGTTTCAAAAAGATCAGAACAATAAGTATATCAGAAGAAAACATATATATATATATACATATATATGCAAATACACACGTATACATATACATGTATATATGCAGTGCACGTCAACTAGCAAATGTATATACACGTGCAAACACAAGGAAATATGAAATGCAACAAAGTGAACAACCGACCGTATCAGGCAATGAAAATCGAAGCTATTCTAGAAAATATAAAAACTGTAGACCACAATTTTAACCCAAAGGCTCACAAACACATGACAGTAAAGAATGAAAGCTACAAAACCAAAATGAACAAAGCCTCAATAGTACAACTGAACACATACACTTGCACCGGATCAGCAAACACAAAGACAACATGTATATATGTTGTGCCAACTAGATTAAAGAGCAAGGCAATATGAAGACAAAAAATTACAGACCTGGCAACATATGCAAACTAGCTCGAGGCAACTACTCGATGCAAACCAAAGCTTCATAACTGCACTTACATACATACACTTTTACACACACACACACACACATATGCAGACAGTGTCAAAAAGACCACATCAATGAAGCTTCAAACATATAATAGACATCAATATGAAGGAGATGTGCAAACAGTTTCGAACACACAGACATATGTATATGTTAGTATATACGTAAACATGAATCAATGCAACCAAATATCAATGGCATCAGGGCAGTGCAGCATTGATGACACAAGTGCACCACAACAGTGCAATCCGAAGAAAATGCAGTAAAGCATGTCGACATTTACTCGATGCAAACCAAAACTCAATACAGTGAACTACAACATCCAAACATGTTTCAGGTCGAATAATGTTCAAGGTAGCAGTTTCAAATCGAGACAATGCTAGAGCTACAAAATTTATAAACAGTTCGATATGTCAAGGCTGAATTAAACAAGTAAATATTATCACAAAACTCAAGTAGCAGATTTCAAACAAGAAAAGAATCAAACTTCTATCTGAAAATATAAAATAAAAAAGTCAAAGCCGTGGGTGTCAGAGTGATAACAGGAATTGAATAAGCCAAAGAAGTTAACACAAAAAATTATAACAGTGTCATGTAACATCAGTTTCAAATCAAGTCAGTGCCGTGGTGGCCAAGGAATCGAAAAAGTCAAAAACCAAAGCCATGATAACTAAGCAATTAGAAAATATACATACTGAAAAGATCAGATCAATCCCAAGCAATCAATTGAAAATCAATGGCCAATGCATAGCAAGTGACGAATTCAAATAAATATATTCGAACGATAATTAAGGGAAATGAACCCTATAAAAGCCCAAGTCATCATCAGCATTTAAATCAATCGAGTTCAAGTGGATTAACCAGAAAAGCAAAAGGAAAATCACATATTAGATTGAAGTCAATTCGAACTCGATTCGTCAAAGCGGCCGCTAGTGAATCAAAGTGACAAATTGATTGACAAAGCAACTGTAGATAGTTCATCATTCAATCAATAATTGAATCGGCATGCTCAAATTCGCATTGCCCTAACTTTGTAAAGAGGAATGAAAGAGCAGAAGGCAGACATTATTCACAAGGAGTTAGGCCGAAGAAATAAAATATAAGAGGATAAATTTTATCACCACACTCTTTGATTTGCGCCATTTTTTCCAATATTATTTGGGCTTTAAATATTAAAATTAGGGTTATTGTTTTTTTATTGTTTTATTTGCATTTTGTTTTTAAGCTTTTGTAAAGTCTAGTCGTGTGACTAGGTGACGAACTACAGTGGTGTAGTTCGATAATTCGCAACTCAATGGCTGAGTTGTGGCAGAGTTTTGAGTGTAGAGCTAGGATAGTCGATAGCGGGTGTCATGAGTTTATGTGTGTAAGTGTCTGACTATTTAATTTCTAGTAGAAACCTTTGGGGTAGTACATAGGAAGGGTTTTTCTGAAGCTGGGTAAATCTATATTGTTCTATTTCTGCTTTTATTCTTCTATTATCTATGCTTCTATTATTATGCTTATCTGTGTTGCGGTTATTTTATATACTTCTACATTAAATTTTTATAATTAATAGTATCACCCTATTTACCCTCCCCCCTCCAAGGTGAAATCGATCCTATATATATCTATCAGCGAAGGTACACACGGCCCAATTTACAACATATACATGACTTTGCATATATTTCTTTACAACCGAGAAGCAATATATGCATGTAATGCACACACACGCGCACGCACACATAGATATACACACACACACCATATGTCCTTATATAATGAACTTTTTATCTCTGCACCCAATATATACAAATAACTCGGCTGTATATATATGATGTCAAGCAACAAATATAAAAATTCATACATATATATACACGACTATGATAGAGATTAGCATCGCATAGAGACAAAGCACAGAGGTGCTTACGAGGCCGAGAGGGGTGGCTGCACGTTGAGGCGAAGGAGATGATGGAGCAGCTACTAGTGATGGTGTTTTTTGGCTTAGATTTGGAATGGCAAGGTCTGCTTGGTTCGCTTGCAGTCAAGCTTTAGGTCAGGTAGGGGAGAACATGGGTCAGGCACCCGTCAGTGATGGGGTTTCTTTTGGTTTCGGCTAAGAAGACACAAAAGTAGGTTGATCGGTGTTAGCTTAGAGTTAGGATGAATGGGTCTTAGGGTCAGACTTCAGTAGGATAGAGGAAATCATTGTTATGGGTGGCAAAAGGCCATGGAGGAGAAGAGGATTATGGTGGCTGGTTTAACTTTAGGTCAGGTAGGGGAAAACGCAGGTAGGCTTTGGGGATAAAGAGAGGGAAGCATGCAGGTGAGGTTGGAGATTTTAATTCAGGCAAAAAAGAGGAAGCCCGAGTATCCATTGTCCAAATTCAAAGGAGCAGGAGCAAGTTTCAGGAAAGAAAACAAAAATGAAGCTTACCTATTTTTTAGAGATGTGAGAGGAGAGACGGTAAGAAAAATATGAAATGAAAGGATGAGCAATATAAATATAAAAATCAAAGTAATAGCAAAGCATCAAACCTTGGGTTTCAGAATTTATTAAAGCAATGACTGATTAGTTTACACCACTGGAAATCTGAAAAGGCAAAGGAAAAAAGGTACAAATATGGCACCGATAAGTCAAAATGTTTTGCGAATTTTGTCGCATATCGGATGTCAAAATATAGGAATGAATATAATGCGGAGATCTGCATGAGGAGACAATGGAGTGGTACACATATATCAGCATACATCCAAGTTACAAAAACTCAATTTTTCGCTGCCAAAAATTCTGCTAAAACGCCAAAAATAAGATAAACGAGCTATAGTAGACCAAATTTTGGGGAAACGAAATACGACGACTCACTCAGAAAATGATCTACAATTTTATTATATAAAATTATTTGGGTTTTGAAAATATTTTAATTTCTAAATATTTAACTGATTAAAATTAAGTTTTGAAATTTCGCAAATAAACTAACTTTCATATTTTCCAAATAAATTTACCATTTGCTATATTTAAATAGACGTATTTCAAATATCAAATTTTCATTTTAAAATTTTAATTGTTTAATTTCATGATTTCTTTTGTTAATTACGATATAGATATTGTTAAAATTCTCAGATCGTTACACAACGATAAATAGGCCAATAATTTTTTTGATAGTCGGTTATTTAACTATCAAAGCAATAAACAAATATTAAGTTCCATAAGCAATCACTGGGCCCTTTTATTTAATCTTTTATTACCTAAATCACTTTCAAATATTTACTAAAAATTATTTTTAAAAAAGATATATTCGTAAAACCATTTCAAAATATTTGTGTTTGGAAAACATTTCCATATACTTATATCTATAGGATAAGAATATTCACAAATCACTTTACTCTCAACACATAGAAAATATCTTCATATACTTATCAACGGCACAAGCATATTTTAAAATCATTTTAGGAAAGCTTTATATTTTTCAAAACATGCTTTATTGGGTCAACGAATGTTGCGTTAAACGTCGTTACGATAACCTAAAAATATTAGCATAGGGATTCGATAAATCAATATGGATAAATCCCATATACTATATAAAACATTACCTTTCGAAAATCATTTACTATAACTACAGTGTTATAGTCCATGTCTTCCTTAACTTCCCAAAAAACGTGTACTTCAACAATAAATGTTGAAATCAATGTTTCAGATGCATATTTTATTTTAAAACATTTCAAAAAACATTAAATCCATTTAAGACCATTACTTCCCAAAAGACAAATTTACTTTATAACCAATACTTCATCAAAATATCACTTCCAAACCCCTTTAAACAAAAATCCATATTTACATCCCAAAATAAAAATCTCCATATGTATAAAATCATTTTTGTAAACCTCCTTTAAATTTTAGAAAACTTCTATTTTATAGAATTCCTTTATTTACAAAATTCTATTTATAAATCCATCTTCAATTTAAAACTCTCTTATAATCGAAATCTATTTATAAAATCCATTTTTTATAAATCAAATTTATATATAAAATCCATTTATAAATCCGTCTCTTTATAAGTCAAGTATATTTATAAAAATACTGCCATTAAATCTTTTTATATAAATTATTCAAAAATCTCAAATTAAAGCATTTCTCAAAATTATATTTTATAACATAAAAATTTATAACTTTATTTAAAAAAAATTCTTTTCCTTTAAAATAAATCAAAAATCATTAAAACATATATACTTCGAAAATTCACTTCGAAAACCTTTTCACTTCAAAATAATCGATCTTAATATTTCCAAAACATCAAAAATAGGGCCCAATGCTATCATAGCGCTAAATAAATCAAATCACATCAAAACATCATCATGGAATCCATAACATCATATATCATTGTATACATGAAAATAAATCAACAGTGGTGAGGAATCCTGTTGGATCTCTCTAACATGTAACGTGCAACAAATACAACATATAAGAAAAATGTACAATGTCTGCTTCAAGGTAGATGCACGTACAGAGGGTCATCCACTCATACACGGGAACATATATGGTCTCATCCGCTCTAATAGGTGGGAATATATCCAAACCAGCTAATGTATGTTTGTATGTATGTATGTATGTATGTATGTATGTATGTATGTATGTATGTATGTATGTATGTATGTATAAATCATTTATCATCCAAACAAGCATCAATCATCTTAAATAAATTTATTCTCACTTATATAAAAATATAAGCGAGCCAGAGAGAGTGAGTTTTACTCACATTGGTTTCATTCGTCGTTTTGGCATTTATTTCAATTAAAAACAAACAAGCATTTGAATTTAACCAAAATTTCTACGTGCTCCAATCAAGTCCAAACCAGCCCCAAAATGCAGTGCTCACCAACACGAACCCAATGCCGCTTGTTTTGTTCGAGTCAGACCTCGTACGTGTAAGTTACAGATTTAAATGCATTCGAGATAATTAATATATAATTTACTTAAAAAATTAATTTAAAAAAATTTAACCCTTATTATTTCCCTCTCTTCCCTCCAAACATGAGAAACTTCCCAGGAAACAAACACGCGCTTGAACCCACGTCATCGAGCTTTTCCACGATCATCGGCACCACAACGCTCCATCAGAGCTCGATCCAGCGTCACCAACGAAACTCCCTTCACCTCTTCTACACTCGGCTAGGACACAAGGCCCCCTTATCGCTTAAAAGTGCACCGCCAACCCTAACAAAGGCCATGAACATGAGCAGATCTCTCCCATAATCCACAACGATAACATGATCCATCCGTATGGATTTGAAGATCTCGTTACGCTCTTTGTTTTTGTAGCTGAAAGATTTCGTTAATAGCTTATGGATTGAGAGAGATCGAGGAAAGAAAGTGGCAAATTTCTAGCCGTTCGAGGTTTTTGTGGCGGCTGAACCCTTTAGAGGCTAGAGATTTGTGAATTTTTGTCCTTATATAGGCACTTAAATGACACTATTCACCTGAATATTTTTCGAACTCCAAACAAAGGATGTTTCCTGGCGTTCCTAATGTTTTACTCCTATTTCGAATATAGTGTAATATGTGTCGAGAGCTAATTCCATCATATATAGAAGATAGCATTTCAAAATGAATTTATTTTAATTAAATTTATTTAATTTCTACGCGTTTCAAGCTCGCACGACCAAACGGTAAGTCCAATCGATATTAAATTTGATAGATACTATAATTCACTATCAGTGATCCAACGAAACAAGTTCCATTGAAATCCGAGATGGTGTCAAAAATGACTATTTTTACACGTTAGTTGAATCATATAATTTCCAAATTCCATTTATTCACCTTTAAATCAATTTTAAAAGTTTACTAACTCCATTCTAATTTAAGCAGATTTATATCCTCTTTGTAAATCATTTTTAGTTATATTAAATTCAACATTCAATTATGTAAAAATTTCAAATATTAAATTGACAATTTAATTATTAAATAAATCATTATATTTAAAATATGAGTTATTTAAATTATAAAATTAACATTTGAGTATTTAAAATCAATAAAATATTCTAAATTCAAATGACCGAAATTTACTCTCGCCAACATATATTCCATGTAGGTTATTTTCTCCAGTGTACGTAACCGAGATGTTGAGGTGCAGATGGCATACACAAGAGATAGAACCAAATGTTAAACGGAAAATTCAGGTTTCCCACTGTTTAATATTTCAGAATTTCAATGTTGTTTATTATCATTTCAGTATCTTCTATTATATTCTTGTTTTGTAACGAGCATTTTTTGACGGTTTAAATCGACAATAAACCACACACGTCGGGCCCAAACCATTCAAGAGGGAGGATTGTAATGGGGTAAATAAGAAAAAGCAAAGAAAGTAGAAAAACAAACACAGAATCTTACAGCGAAATGACAAAATATAATAATCAAATAAAGATTTCATGAAGATGTTTTACAAATAACATTTGATTAAACTTTTACAATACAAAATCAGAGCTACATTCAACAGAAATAAATAACAACACAGCGGAATAACATGATACAGTGGAAATGATACAATAAATAATAACAGTAGTAGTACTAAATATTCATCTTCGTCCTCCAGAAAAGCAGTTTTCGATACACTCAAAAACTCAAAATGACCCGAGCGAATTGAATAACAAAACATTCGAGTCGGAACTATTACATCTTATGTATTAATCAACAGAAAATGAATATGTTGTAGCAGCATCAGAGATGTTTATGGGGTTTGATATCTCCAATTCAGTGTCAAACGTGAGTGCAATAACTTGAGAGATGTTCGGGATTTACATATCCTAAGGATCTGTTGAACTATCTACATACATAGTACAATACGCTATTATAATAGTGTCTATAGAAAAGTAAAGTATCAAAATAGCGTTAAGGCATTACCCATATCCCTCTTAACAGATTTTATATATTCCCGTAGTCTATACGGCACTATAATTCCTTCGCAAACTAGAGGGCTATCAGAGGGCACTCCATAGTTATGGTACAAACTAAACTCGCAGAAGGCGCGATAAGGAATGTGACACGGCACTCGAGGCAATGCTAGGGAAGGATTCTTCCATTTGCGGATCTGGACTGGTGGTAATGAATAGCCGCTATTACCACCCACCTCGGAACACACTACTATAATCAAAATCGAGGGGTGGCCACCAAATCAATCATAAAGTAGTAATATAGTATCGAAGAAGCATGTCTGATTGGTGGTGAGACCTCACTTGGCCCTCCGTGACTCCTGTTTTAGTCACATCAAGCTAATTCATAAAAGTCAAGGCTACGTAGATAGCTCATATAGAATCGTATGCCAAATCATCCTACTTTATTCTGGAATCTCCACCACGTACACAGTTGTTAAAATGGTTTTCTTTATTGCTAGAGAGTATGACAATATCTGATCCTGGCATCCTTAACAACCAAATGCTTATTTCACAAAGGATGGTTCTTTTACATTTCAAAAGTCAATTCACAATGAATATCAAAATATCAAATTCGATTTTGAACCATATCGCTTTCGAAATCATATACACTTACGAAAACATATTCACTACTGAAATTATCGACAAGATAGGTAAATTAAATCCTCATTTCAAAATCATTATTTTTACCGGTTATGTCCTTTAAATCCCAACTTTGGTTATTACATCATTTAACCATATTTGCTTATAAATCAAGGGTGTAAATATAACTACTTCCATTCTACACAGTCTGGAATTCAGAAAATAGTTTAGATAGTTATAAATAGTTTAATGGTTTAGTACTGTAGGAAAATTAATTTTAAATAGTTTGAAATACTTTAGAATAATTTAAAAGTGGAACTAATATTGTTTAAATAGATTTAAAATATGTTAAATAGATTTAAAATATAATAAATAGATTTAAAATAGATTAAATAAATTTAAAATAGATTCAAATAGTTTAAATAGATTTAAAATAGATTAAAATAGAATAATATGGGTTAATTAGTTTAAAATAGGATAAATAGATTAAATTGGATTACATAGGTTAAAATAGATTAAAATGAGTTAAATAGTTTAAATTGATTTAAAATGGTTTAAAATAATTTAAAATAGATTAACTTAGTTTAATAGTTGAAAATTTTAATAATTAGAATTTAAAATAATATTTTAACAATTTGGGTTAATAAAATAAATTTGAAATTAACATCAAATTTAACTTTTCTTTCATTTCGACAAATATGGACGATATCAAATTTATAATCAAAAACCAATTTCACATTTTAAAATATCATTTTAAGCTATTCCAATTTCAATAGATTTCATAGTTTCAAATTTACAATTTTTCAATAAATCAATTTCGATAAATTTCATTTATACTTTAAAATCAACTTTAGAACTTCGATTTAAACCAATTTCCAATTTCCAACCTTTAAAACTTGGATATTCAAAGTAATTCAATTTATATGAATCAATTTCCCTCAAAATATCATTTAATCCAATTCAAGATTTAAGGATTTTAAAGTCGTTTAATTTAACCAATCTGGTGTCCGTATATAATTTTCTACCCAATGGTTATGTGAGAAAAATATTTATCATTTCAATTCGTAAATATTTAAATTTTACGGGTATATATTATTTCAACAGAAAATCCCAAATTTTACATCAAATCCATGAAATCGCTCGAGTCTATCATTTCAACCCATAACGATTTCCCCTAATCTAACAGATCATTCAGGTATGTATTATTTCAACCCGTATGGAACTTGTAGTGTTATAACAATATAAAATATAATATCCAGTCATCCAATACCAGTAACTAAACATACATAACAATCACCATTCAATAAATCAATAAACATTGATAGATAACTAATTATCATTAACAAGTATAAACTGGCAAATTAAAATTCAATATTAACTTAAATGGTGATTATATTCAATGAAAGTCATATTTAACTGGCATGACAAAATTAACTATACCAAACATCAGACAATCATTTTCTAACCACCTTTGATTTCAAATCAAATTGAAATCCAAAATAAGGCCAAAATTTGAATAGTCTTAGAATTTATCCAAACTAGTTCCAAAATATTTGGAATTTCGATACAATCCTAGCAGAACAAACTGTGCATAAATCCGACCTCATATGTAAAAGATATTAACATTAGAAGATATTTTTTTTCAATTTGAAACAAATAAAATAATATTATAATTATACATGTCACCTACATTCTTTATCTCAGAAAAACCCTAGAATGCAGATCGTACACGATTTCACCTTGCACCTGCCACAACTCATCAAACCCCCACGCCGTCGTTGGCCACGAGAGCCTGCGGCGCCACTGCCCTACGACCGCCTGCTCTCCACGACTTGCGACCCCACCTCCAAAACGAACGAAAACTCCAGCCTAGACAGCCTCTGCCCCAATGCTTTTTAAACCCTACTTGAATTTTCCAGGTCAATCGAATAACGAACGATACAGATGAACTCCGCTTGACAATCTCCACAAAACCATATCATCGATTCGACGACCGATCAAAGTTGATAACAACGCGATAAATAGCTGAGATTAATTTATTTATTTATGGACAAATGTTGATCCAATTCTAGAAACAAATCACTATAGTAGATTTCGCTCATCGAGAGCATCGAATCGATATATAATGATATAGTTTGAGGAGTTTTAATTTTCAATTTTATTTTTGATTTGCAATTGAATTTGGAAATTAAGGTTTCTGCCGTTGAGGTAGAAGACATGCAGATAGAGCTGTACATACATGAATGAGAAAATGACTATTAGGGTTTTGGGAATATTTATAGGAACAGTGCTCGATAAAAAAATAAACACGTCTCGAATTGGTACGAACGACAATAGCGACCCCAAAAGCCCGCTTTGTCTCCGAAACGAAAGTATGTCATCCCATATATCAAAATAGATGTTTTCCATATTTTTAAACTCAATGAAATAGGTTTCATGTCCTAAATCCATCGTATGAAGAAGTTAGGTTTAAAATCATCTTATTTCAATTTAATTTAATTTAATTGATTTCTACGCGTTTCGTGACCGTACGCCAAACGATAAGTCCGATCACTGTAAAACTTAAAACTTTACAATAATTCACTGTTACAGATCCGATAAATCTAGTTTCGTCAAAATCTGAGACATTGGCAAAATGGCTATTTCAGGTTAATTAAATGAATCAATATTAAATTATTAAATCACATTTTAATTTCAGATTTAATAACCAACAATTTTTACCGCTTTTGATTACTTAGACATTTACAATAATTTAAAATAAATTTACATATCAATTCAATGTTAAATATTTCACTAATTATAGTATTCAATTTCAACTATATTTAAATCCAATTAACTATAATTTAGTTCTAATAAATTGATTTAATTTGATTTCGGTCTTCTAATTCAATCAGTCATTACTCTATGGGCATAGCTAACATTGGTTTATATCTTATTACATTAATATTCTCCAATTTCGTCTTAATATCCATTAACATAATATTTATTTACATTTATTTTCAACTGATTTCCAATTTAATTCAACTGATTCAATAAATAGGTAACATATCGCAATGGTCACCTTTTATTTTATTTAATCACATTTATGGTTTTATTATTTTCAAACCAATTTTATAAATACTTGCACAACACTGATTTCATCCAAATACAATTTATTACATATTTTCTCACCAATTAATAGAACATTTAAATTAACTCCTTATTCACAATCTATAACCAATTTTATGTTTACTATTATTTCAATTTATTGAAATTGCGTTAAGATAATTATCAATTGCCTTAAGTTAACATTATTAAATTTCATTCTATTTATTACTCCATTAATTAAATCACAAATTTTAATTTCTTACAACATTAAATTACAAGTCTTATTAAATTAACGAATTTTAATTATTGAAAATTATGGGTCATTACACTCTCCCCCACTCAAAACTTTTGGTCCTCGAAAATGGAAAAGAAGGGATTAAGGAATTAATATATGTTATTCAAAATATTAAATTTATAACAATTAATTTACATAATTAAATAATTTAAATAAAATGTCAATTTATAAACAATCAAACTCTTTTATATTCATGTTAATAAAAGTGTGAAAAACATTTCACAAAAATTTTCTAAGCCCAAAATTCATAGAAAATTTCGGCATAATCTCCTTTGTACGGAGAGGTCCGGGAGAAATAATAATATCAATAATCACAATATGTATCATATATTTCAAAATAAAATATCTCAAACCATGGAACATAATACCATAGAAAACTATAATATGAGAATGTATCTATTTGTTAGGCAAACAACATTTATTTATGAAACCAAAAACGGTAGCTATTCCTTCCATAAACCTGTATTTCACTTACACAATCTGAAGAGGTTAATAATTAAATAAAAGAGTAATATTTAAATTGTTTCGACTAATAACAACAAAACAATCACAACATAACAATAATCATTCGCAAATAACTAGTAAACATCATTTTCACGAAAGAAAACAATTATCCATCCATAGCAGTCAAAATAAATGGTTTGTTCGGGTTCAAAAACTGTTATATAAAATGATAAATAAACTACTAAATATGTCATACATTCAATAGTATTAGACAAAACTTAGTAGATTATTTACACATTTTATATAGTTAGAAGTATCCTTTTCCAATCATCCCATGAGCCAATACAAACAAAAGGTTCAAATATCAATTAATTTTATTCTTATAAATCTCATTTTATACTATTTACTGTTTGTTAGTTTCATTCATTCGTACAATGTTTATTTAAATAATTTACATTCATCACTTACAAAATTCATTTCCCATTCGCTGTCTCTTTTCATTACTTTGCATTCACTGCTTACATAAGTTATCTCTATTTTAATTATTAGATCATCCATTATTGTATAAGTCTATTTACAATTTAATTCACCATTAATAGATTATTTCTTTTTCACATTCATTCTTCCATATATAGCATTATAGAATATTAAATCCATTTCCAAATCATTTCAATGTTTTTTGAAGGTATAATCATTCAATTAATATAGTACTCACTTCAATAATAAATGGCTTCAACATTAACTTGAAATTATAATTATTTACGTTCAGTATTCACCTTTTACTATTCAATCTGATTATAAATAGCTTAAAATGTTAACATTAGTTTATAACCGTTTTTCTTACATTATTCACTTTTCTATTACATTTGATTAGTAACATTTCAAACTATTAACCAAAGTTTATAACTTATAATATCAGATTCTTATTTATAAAAGTAATTCCATTAAACACTTTCATTTACAAAAGTTTACTTGTATAATATTCTATTACATATTTCTATTTGACATAACAACTTTTTACATTTTGGTAAGTTAGATATATGTCTTTTGGAGTGTAATGGAATGTTAGACAAGTTCATCTTATTCATTTAGTAAATAAAGTGTTCAATAGTTATCACTTCTTATTTTTCATGTCCTTTTGATTTATAGTTTACAAAATTTCAATTTCTTATATTTACATTAATCACTTAGCATCTAGTTTCTAATTACACATTTTAAAAGTTTCCAATTATTAAATTAGTCAAGATTTCATTTCATTATAATAATTCAAATTTCCAAATTGCAGAAAATTAAGAACTATATACTGGGTTCCTTTTCAATTATTTTAAATTAATATATATAATAATATCTTTTATATATGTAAATCATATTTAGAAATTAAAATTAAGATTTATTTGTCAAAAAAATGTGTAAGAAACTACTATAACGGTCTTCCGACTTGGAAACTCGAAAATGAACGTCGATGATGCATGCGCTCATCGTCGAAATTATTTTCCAACGACAGAGAGGGGAGTACAGAACTTATTTTCTTATAAAATTCCTTTAACCATTTCTTTCAAATCATATTGAAATATTTATCAGAAAATACTTCCCAATAATACTAATATTATATTCCAAAATCTTTTGAAAGAAATTTCCAAAATCCCAGAACTTAAATTCGTAAATTTCAATTTATATTCATTTTATTTGCAAATCTTATTTCACAACCAACTATTCATTGGATTTCACTTCCTAACAAACAATTATATCACAACCAATTATATTGCTTTTAAAAATATTATTTTATATATAGAATATAATACTAGGCAAAAATATTTCATTTACCCATATCTCAAAACAATATTGTGTTAGTCTGCCATATTAAGTGTTTATAAATCCTTATCAGTTCCATTGCATCCTATGTACCAACTGGAATTTATAAATAGTAAGCAAAACAAATTAACACAATACAAAACCTTTTATAACACAAACAAATACGCTCTCTCTTATATATACACTCAGCGACTCATTCTAAGATATTACTACCCTATTCTCTATCGAGTCAGACCCCATAAAGCTAAGTTTATCACTAAACCAAAGTTCTGACACCAAATGTAATGACCCGCCTTTTTGAACAATTTAAATCGAGGACAAACCACATACGTCAGATCGAATGCATTCAAAAAGGAGGATTGTTATGGGGTAGATAAGAAAAAGAAGAGAAAGAAGAAAAATAAACATAGAATCTCACAGCGGAATGACAAGATATAATAATCAAATAAATAGTTCATGAAGCTGTTTTACAAATAACATTTGATTAAACTTTTACAATACAGAATCAGAGTTACATTATGCAGAAATAAATAACAATGCAGTGGAATAACATGATACAGTGGAAACGCTATAATAAATAATAGTAATAGTACTAAATCTTCGTCATTGTCATCCAAAAAAGCATTCTTCGATACACTAAAAAGCTTAGACTGACCCGAGCGAATTGAAAGACAAAACACTCGAGTCGGAAATTAAAGATCTTACGTATGTCAAATCAATAATAAATAAATATAAGTGTAGCGGCGTTGGAGATGTTTATAGGGTTTGACATCTCCTATCCATTATCTAACGTGAGTGCAATAACTTAAGTGATGTTGGGGATTCACATCTCCTAAAGATCCATTGAGTTATCTATATGCATAGTACAATACGCCATTATAATAGTGTCCATAGTAAAGTAAAGTATCAAAATAGCGTTAAGGCGTTACTCATATCCCTATTAACACATTTTATATATTTCTATAGTTTGTACACCACTGCAATTCTTCCATAAACTGGAGGGCTATCAGAGGGCACTCCATAGGTATGTACAAACCAAACTCGTAGAAGGCGCGATAGGGCATGTGACATGACACTCGAGGCAATGCCAAGGTAGAATTCTATCATTTGCTGATCTGGACTGGTGGTAACGCATAGCAGCTACTATTGTCCACCTCGAAACACACTCCCATAATCAAAATCGACGGGTGGCCACCCAATCAATCACAAAATAATAATATGGTATTGAAAAACCATGTTCGATCGGAGGTGCGACCTCACTTGCGTCGATGTCGTTCCTGTTTTAGTCACATCAAGATGACGCGTGGGAGTCAGGGCTACTTAAGTACCTCATATAGAATCGTATGACAAACCATCCTACTTCATTTTGGAATCTCCATTACGTACATATTTTTTAAAGTGGTTTTCGTTATTGGTAGAAAGTATGACAATATTCGATCTCGATCTCTTTAACAAACAAACTCTTATTGTGATGACCTGCCATTTCGACCCCCGAAAATCGACATAAATACGCTTATTGTATAACATGTCGAACGATCAAGTGCCGGAAAGACAGATGGTTGAGGGGTAAGAATGTAGGTAGACGAAAGAAGAAGCCAAACGGAATAGATTCTCATGGCGAATTGAATAACATATAATATAAATAGTTCTTTACACCAATCAAAACTATAATATACATATCTCACATCAGAATACATAAATCAATAATTACCAGCCTGGGCAGTTATAACAATCCGCCCTCACAATTACTGGTAATTTCAATAAAACACTGTAGCGGAATAAAACAAGTACAAGAATACGTCCCGGTTTCCAGCTCGTCCCCTTAGCTCCCTAGCATCCTACTCTGAACCTGTAATACTTGGTCTGACCCGAGCATTATAATAAAATAACACCCAAGTTAGTCTGGAAAACAAGCGTGAGAAAACACACTCACTTTGAATTACTAAAGTTATCAAAATATTTTGAAAATCGATGGTATCTCGAAAGACCATGCCACACGGAAACACGTCGGGTTTTACCTTACGATAACCAAAACATTTCATATCAAAATCCTCTGACATTATAATAGTGTCTAACTACAAATGCTTGTTCAAATAGCTGAAACGCTTGCATCTCAAGTTTCATCATAGTTGGGTACAATCAAACCGTACGATGCTTATTAGAAAATGGATTTCATATGAATAACTAGGTACTAGGGTATCACATGTCGCAGTACATGTCAAGAAACAGCGTACCGAGGACCACACTGGGATCCCCTGCTACACAAGACCGGACCATCCCTAACCTGGATAGATCGAATATGCTATCACCCAAGGGGTTCCCACCCTTTCTGAGCTCCTTCCATGAATTGTAGTAATAGTATTTGAGGGTATCTAGAAAGGTGATAAACGTACCCAAATTGGGTGCTACCCACTTAGCCTTGCTACATCTCCGCTGCATTTCAATCACTCCTGGTTGACGAGGCTAGAGGCTACGATTACCTTTTTAAGGAAATTTCACTTAGAATGCTCATTGTCCTCCAATGATAATGTACTGTTAGCATTCATCTATACAAGTCCGTTCTGTGCCCTAAAGGAACTGAAGGCACTATTCCTCCTACATCCATTTCGGAAAAATCCTCAAGATTAGTAGTGTAATAGCCCGCAAACCCGTACTCATTGAGTCCACGCTATTCTCCATCAATCAACTCAAGATGAACGGAAATACGAACCACTAGGGTTAAAGAAGAAGAGGTAGAAGAAGAGAAAATAAAACAATATCAGAATCTAACCATCACAGCAGAATAAATTATAATAGATAATAACCGATCTTTACACAAAAGAAAGCTATATATGTTTTACTCATACATCATCAGAATACATCATCAGAGTTCAACAACATCAATAACATACAACTGGACAGTCATATAAACTTGTCCTCAAAACTGAATACACACCTAATCAACATAGTGGAATATTTAAAACAAGTATGGAAGTAGGTATCGCCGTCCTGCTCCACAGCATTCTTTCCTGTAATCTATAATACTCGGTCTGAACCGAGCATTATAGTTAAATAACACCCGAGTCAATCTGGAATACCAACATGAGAAAACCACACTCAAATTGATTATTAAAGTTTCAAAATTCTTTTGAAAATCAAAAGCATCTCATAAGACCACGCCACAAATAAACATGTCGGGTTTTTAACTTACGATAGCTAAAACATTGCTTATAAAATCCTCTGATATTATAATAGTATCTATATAAAAATACTTATTCATATAGCCGAAATTGTTACATTTATTAAATTCCAGCTACTAGCCACAGTCGTGTGTAATACAAACATAACCGTAAAAGGCACGTAGGGAGAATGGATTTCCAACCAATGACTAGGCACTGAGGTACCACCTGTCACAGTACATGGCCTAGATCACCGTACGGAGGATTACTCCCAATCCCCTGCAACACAAAACCGGGACTACCCCTTACTGAAAAATCCCGAGTAAGATCACCCCACGGTTAGGATCAGCAATCGCACCACTAAGCCGAATAAAAGGTACATCTTGACAGGGATGACCTCACCCTAATGGCGCTACCCACCTAGCCTTGCTGCATAACCCCTGATTTTCAGTCATTCCTGGTTGATGAGGCTCGAGGCTAAGCATTGCCTTTTTAGAACATATCCCTTAGAATGCTCACCGTCCACCTGACGATGTTCTAAAAGCAATCATCCATACAAGTCCGTCTCGGGTTCGAACGGAACCGAAGGCACTATTCCTACTACATCCATTTTGGAATCATTCTCAGGGTTAGTAACGACTAGCCCTTGCACTTCACTGCTCCATCTTCGACTCTGAACTCGTCTTCCTCACGAAAACGTTCAAACCGGATCGAAGTGGTTTTCGAGAAATAAATCCCGATCCCGGTCTCTTCGAAACGATCAGCGCATTATCCAATATTGATAGTCGGTAATTTAACTATCAATTAACATTCACAAACAACCATCAACATAAATAATTTCTCCTGAATTATTTATTAACCTCAAAATATCTTCGCAAGATATATTTTCATTTTCAACCCTTTTTGAAAACAGTTTTCAAACCATACTCTTCTCATGGGACAAATTCCAACTCTTTATTTCCACTGAAAACACAAGTACAAAGCTATAGATTTTTAAAATAATTTAAAAACACTTTATTTTAAAATATAATTTAACATTTAAATTGAAAACTACTTCAATACTTTATTAAAAATATATACTTTAGGAATATTTAAAACGAGGCTACTTTACAAAATATAAAACTAGATTTTCTCTTTTAAAACAAAATACCAAGTCACCTTTAAATAATTACTACAATAATAGATTTGAAAAATACTTACTTTAGAATTTAAACATTTAGAAATAATAAATTTTCTAAAACATGCTTTTTAAAACAACATTAAAACTTTTAAATTCTATTTAAAATTTTGCTTTGAAAACGTACTTGGCTATCTAGGGAAATACGCTTCTCTTTCACATCTTTTAAAAATAAATAACTATCTAGTTTTAAACAAATTTATTCATTCCCTTAATAAATTCCCACCGTGAATTTATTCTTCCAAATATCCACTGATATATCATTTCGCTTTTATGAACCCGGTTTAAAATTTTCAAGTCTCACTTCTCTTTAAAATATTCCGGTTTTACCCACTTAAATCAATCCCCAAATTGATTTCCAATTACTTCACTTTTAAATAAATTTCCTTACTTACTCCATTTACTGCAAAATCCATTAACTTCAGAAGTTATTTCTTCATTATGATTTAAAATCTTTTTAACCGAAAATACCAATTTCATATTTTCCAAATTTCTTCTTTATCCTTTCAAATAAATTCAAACCTTGAATTTCAAAATAAATTCTTTATTTCTTGAAAAAATATCATTTGAGTTTAAAAATAAAATCACTTATTCCCATTTATTCAAAATCTCATTTCCCGCACTTGGAATTTTATTTATCCGAATTCAACAATCATTTTTTATTCTTTTCCAATTCATTTTTAATTTATTCAAATTTCTATGATTATTTTACTCAAAATTCACTCTTTTATTTTCTTTTCGGAAACCCCATTTCTATAAATTTCGATAACTCGGTTCACCAAAATATTTAAAATCAACCATAGTGTCCAACATTTCAAATTATCAATATAATTCATCACAGGATAGCTAATAATTATATCACAGAATATTTTAACAAATCTAAATGTTTTAAGGAATCCAGTTGGATCCCTCCAACCTGTTTTCCTGCATCCACAGATGTTAGCATAATAAAATACCAATTCCACTTCGAGGTGGAATATCGCGGTGTATGAGTTTTAAATATAACATCATCCGCTATTATGCGGCGCATAGGGTCTCTTCCGCTATATAATGCGGGAAATCAGTCGCTCCAAATACATATATAATACTATATATATTATCACATCCAATCAATTCAATCATTCAACCAAATATTTAAATTTAACCATTTAAATTTAAATTAAACTCAGATGATTGAGATTAACTCACCTTTGATTTTTAGTTCGCAAATCCTATCCATCTCGACTCGTTTATCCATGATTTTGACCTTGAATAAACAAATCAAGATGATTAACATTTGAATTAACCAAAACAGTTTATTACAATTTGAATTAATCAAACAATTGATCACCATTTACTTATTTAATATAACTTATTATTTGATTTAAAAAATTTAAACTAATAGTTTCCTTTAATAAATTGTTTTAGCAACCCAAAAATTTAAATAAGTTAATTAAAACAGCTTAATTATCAAACCCATTCTTTTTAAAATAAACTAGTAGAATAAATATTATTTATACATGTATAATATTTTTGAAACTACATACATGTTTATAAAGTAATTCATCAAGATTCCAAAATCAAACTTTATATAAATTCTCTAAACATCTTTAAAATTTCTATTTTTTTCAAAATCTTATCTATACGTATATATATATATATATATTCCTGTTTGTACCTATACACCAAAATATTTGCGTGTACAAGTACATATATATAGGTGTTTATATTTCCTTACTAAATATATATATTTATTGCCTTTAAACTTAAACTTTAGCCCAACAGTAAAAATAACTTCCTGATTGCCTGCTTATATACTTATATATACTTTATTTTAATAAACATCAATTTTAAATCTTCTGCAAAGCTTGTATATATATTTTAATTCGCACAGTCAAAAAAGGAAACAGAAACAATACCCAAACACTAGCTTCGCGAACACGACGGACGATCTGGTACCACGCCTGCGTCCAAGCTTCACGCCGATCGATCATGCTTCCAGATAAAACCCCATTCGTGCTCAGTGACGCTACACCTAAATTGCCGCTCGAATCCAAACTTGCTGCTGCCCTCGCGATGAACAAAGGCGTGACCTCCAAGCTACGTCGCACTCCCAGGCCAGTTAGCGAAATTCTAATGCCTGATGCGAAACCCTAGCTCTATTGTTGCCTCGTGCCTCTCTGAACTTGATTTGAATTCGTCGATGTAGATCAGGCCTATCGATTGCATCGAACAGAGATAAAGGAGGAGCGAAATTTGGTTCCGTTCGCTGCCGATTTATTTTGAATTTCATTCGAACCGGACATTGAAAGAAGATTGGCTCGAGATTTTCTTTTTATTTGTTTGTTTGTTTGAGGTCTGTTTTTGTTTTCATGGGTTTGAAACTGAAATAGGAGATAAGGGAGCGGCTCGATTTGATGTGAGGGGGTAGGATGCGTGTGGAGAAAGGCTGCAGTGATTTGAAGGGGAAAAGTATAGATGTGAAAGGAATACAACTGAAGGTTGACTATATATATATATATATATATATATATATATATAATCAAATTGTCTCGATAAATGCAAATCCAAATCTTGACATTCCATCGAGGCATGCCACCAGGCGTTCATAATGTTAAACCCCTATTCCGAACACAATGGAAAAGATTCCGAGTCCTAATTCGATCGTATGGAGAAGATAGCATTTTGAACCCGGTTATTATATTAAATTTCGATTTAATTTTCAGCGCGTTTACTTATCGTACGGCCAAAAGATCCCTCTAAATACTACGAAAATTGAAATTCGATAATAATACAATATTACGGACCCAATGGAACATGTTTCGTCAAATTCCGAGACTATGCCTCGGAAGGCTATTTTTAATTATCAATTTAAACGATATAATTTCAAAACCGAACAAATCACTGTTAAATTCAATTTTAACAGTTTTACTATCTTCTGTATTATCAATATAAATTTTACAAGCCTTCAAATTATTTTTAACAGGCTTAAAACTCTAGATTCAACTTTTTACCCAATTTCTAGTAATTAAATCCAATAATTAAATTTCCAAATAATTATGATATTTGAAATTTAAGTTACAAAGTAACTTTTAAAGATTAAAATCAATTAAATATCCCAATTTAAATTGTCCAAAATTCTGGGTCGTCACATTCCTCCCCTTAAAAGAATTTCATCCTTGAAATTACTAGTTAGAAGAATGGTCCAATACCCGTTTACTATTTTCCCAAAACTAAACAGTTATTAACAACAACCAAACAATCTTTATTAAAGACACACTATCCATCTTATAACTTTCCAAACTCTCATAGTTTTCAAATAATGCCATTTGCTCAATCATTCAAATTTCAATTTAACACAAAAATTTTTGATTTATTAAAATTTTCCCAAAATTTTTCTAACTCCCTAAATTTTCGAAATTTTTTGCCAGCGTCTCCTTTGCGCGGCTAGCTCGTATAACTACAAAATGCCTCTAAGGGCTCCCAAATTTCAAAAGAAAACCAAAAAGCCAAGTGACTAGATCAAAAATCAAATCAAATTTCATACAGAAATTTAAACACATACCTTTTTGTCGAGCAATTCAAATTTATCTTCTGAAATCAAATCCAATTTTCTTTTTCCTTTATAATACCTGTGTATCCTACATAGCAATAATATCTAACCATAGCTTTTAAAATCATTTTATACATTTCCTTACAGAAATTTTCATATCTATTTCATTCACATCCCTACGATGCACATATACCGTCCGTACGCAATATTAAATTCGATCGCTCGCTCGATCTCACAATTTCACTTCCAAACTAGTATCATCCACCCGACTTCCTAGTCCGGACTCATATCAGGCTTCCTGATCAGAAACCGTCATTCTCCTTGCATAGTCATAACTATGATATAGAATTTCCAAAATTAATCAAAATCCATATCCAGGGTTCGCCATCGAAAATCAAGTGAAAAATCCTAACTCGGATCGATATAACTATCTCAAAATTCTGTACTCAAATCTAGATCAAATTGTTATGCGAGTAAAAATAATATACGTACATCTTACGTATTTATCTCAATTGATTATCAACTATATCAGTTATCTTTTATTCACATTCATTTTTTTTAAGTTCAATATAAGTATTTTATACGCTTCTTATATTTATTTTCACTTCACCACTTTAGTTAATATCTACTTCTATTCAAATTGATTCCTCCATTTCCATATGAATTCAATTTATCTTCAATTCTAAATATTGAATTTTATATTCCATTTATAACTGATTCATATCATTATTTTAAATTAGTTTCATCCACTAATTTATTTCAATTTTAAAATTGAAATCGTTTTGTCGCTAACAAAAATTTCCCAAAAATTTTCAATTTTTTTTTCTGGCTCCCAAAATTTTTGATTTTTTTTGGTAGAGTCTCCTTTGTACGGAGGAACTTTTTCAATTTGACAAGGGATATAAATATATATACATCGACCTACACGGTCGGAAAAACAAAAACAGTACATATTTCCTATTTTTATTGCGTTGGCGTACCTTTATTTAGCACTTTTAAGCAAGAGGCTTATTATTTTAGAAATTAGCGCGTCCAAATCTAGCCAAACGACTTCTCGGTACCTGTACTTACTCAATTCAAATATGTAAGTATAAAATATAGGCAGTTTATTTACATTTCACTCATTTTCCATAGCTAACACATGGAATAAGCAATGCATACTAAACAATTTTTAAAAACAATTTTAAGATTTCGACACTAATTCGAATAGCTTCCAACCAAATTTTTATTTAATTAGGATGGTTTATTATTCAATCTCTTATATTCAATTTCTTTTTAATCCAAACGAACCCAATTCACACCAATTGATTCCAAATCAATTTTTATTAAAGTCTCTTCACATATTAACTTATTTACAAGCCATACACCTGCATTTCATTCCATTTCCGCAATTGTTTCATTAAAAAATATTTTATTAAGCTTGGCACATTCAATGCTTACAAATTAATAACCATTTCCCAAATTAATTTAACCTAGACTTTTATTTAATGGACTTTCACTTTTACTCGAAGACAAACTTCTATTAATTTTAAACTTAAGTAAATTTACTTTCTTTAAGTTATTTCAACTTCATAACTTAAGCTCTCTTCTATTTAATTTGATTCTCATCAAATTCAATTACCCCACTCTTTATCCATTTAAATTTTTATCCCATTCTCAGTTTGTTAAAATAATATCCAAGTTTATATTTAACTCATTTACACTTGAATTGGATTTATTTGCAACCCAAATCAGTTCTATTGTAATTTAATTCCATTCCATTTGGCAACATTTCCACTTACATTTAATCCATTCCCAACCCAAGTTGAATTTTTTATTTATAACCGAGTCTATTTCACAATTCAATTTCTATTTTTACCAAATTAGGTTCCACTCCCATATCTCACCAACATATTCAATTTACTAATTTATTCCAGATTAGTTTGCTCTCACTTCCAATTCAATATTTGATTTATATTTTCAAAAATCACTTTAGTTAATTTACTCGAGTTTAATCTATTTTATAATTCATGTTGGGATTTTTATTTCATTCCGAAATACCAAAGTAATTTATTTTGGTCCTTATTTCACTATTCAAATTCTCAAAATCCTTTGCATTTCTAAAATCAACCATACTTTTGCAAACAATTTCAATTCAAAACAATTTGGTAGCAATTCCACTCTTGGAAACTCGAAAATGAACATCGATGATGCTGCAGTCATCACCGAAGTTATTTTCTAGCGACCGAAGAGAGTTAAATGCTTTTCTCTTTAAAAACATTTCAAATATTCTCAATTTCCAATTTTCCAGATTTCGAATTCTATTTAAAAAATATTTCCCAAATAATATCACTATTATTTGTCCAACCCTTTGAAAACCATTTCCAAACCCAAAGAATTTAAACTTTTCCCAAAATTTCAAGTTCTAAATTATTTCAATTCATATTCAAATATTATTCTGAAATCTTATTTCAATTTATAAATCACATTTACAGTTCATATTTACAAACTTTCTTTGTATATGAATTTATTCCTTATTCAATTTCTACACAATAATGATAATAATTTAATATTATTATTCTCAAACAACCAAGCAACCATATATAACTATAATAATTTACGAAAAAAATTTCTTTTATATACAAAAATAATTTGGGTAAAATTATTTCATTTACCCTATTTAAAACAATACCGTGTCAAATTGTTCTATCAAGTGTTTAGAGATCCCTATCAATAACGTTAATTACTCGTATTGACCAGAATCCATAACCCACTCAACAAACCAATCAACATAATATAAAATCATTTTATATTCACTAATAAATACGTCCTTATAACTATTAATACACTCAAACTCAATCTAGAGTACTACGGACTCTATTTTCAATGAGTAATCCCCACCAAAGCCAAGGTTATCACCGACCTAAGCTCTGATACCACTATAACAGCCCGCAAACCCGTACCCCTTGAGTCGACACTATTCTCCATCAATCAACTCAAGATGAATCGAAATACGAACCATTAGGGTTAAAGAAGAAGAGGTAGAAGAAGAGAAAATAAAACAACATCAGAATCTAACCATCGCAGCGGAATAAAATATAATAGATAATAATAGATCTTTACACAAAAGAAAGCTATATCTGTTTTATTCATACATCATCAGAATACATCATCAGAGTTCAACAACATCAATAACATACAACTGGACAATCATATAAACTTTTCCTCAAAACTGAATACACAACTAATCAACACAGCAGAATATTTAAAACAAGTACGGAAGTATGTATCGCCATCCAACTCCACAGCATTCTTTCCTATAATCTATAATACTCGGTCTGTCCCGAGCATTATAGTTAAATAACATCCGAGTCAGTCTGGAATACCAGCGTGACAAAATCACACTCAAATTGATTATTAAAGTTTGAAAATTCTTTTGAAAATCAAAAGCATCTCGTAAGACCACGCCACAAATAAACATGTTGGGTTTTTACCTTACGATAGCTAAAACATTTCTTATAAAATCCTCTGATATTATAATAGTGTCAATATACAAATACTTATTCAAATAGCCAAAATTGTTACATTTATTAAATTTGAGCTACTAGCCACAGTCGTGGGTAATACAAACAAAACCGTAAAAGGCACGTAGGGAGAATGGATTTCCAACTAATGACTAGGCGCTGGGGTACCACCTGTCACAGTACATGGCCTAGATCACCGTACCGAGGATTACTCCCAATCCCCTGCGACACAAGACCGGGACTACCCCTTACTGGATAATCCCGAGTAAGATCACCCCATGGTTGGGATCATTAACCGCACCACTAAGCCGAATAAAAGGTACATCTAGACAGGGATGACCTCAACCTAATGGGCGCTACCCACCTAGCCTTGCTGCATAACCCATGATTTTCAGTCATTCCTGGTTGATGAGGCTCGAGGCTAAGCGTTACCTTTTTAGAACATATCCCTTAGAATGCTCAATGTCCACCTGATGATGTTCTGAAAGCATTCATCCATACAAGTCCGTCTCGGGTTCGAACGGAACCGAAGCACTATTCCTACTACATCCATTTTGGAATCATTCTTAGGATTAGTAGCAACTAGCCTTTGCACTTCACTACTCCATCTTCGACTCCGAACTTGTCTTCCTCACGAAAACATACAAACCGGATCGAAGTGGTTTTCGAGAAATAAATCCCGATCTCGGTCTCTTCGAAACGATCAACGTATTGTCCAATATTGATAGTCGGTTATTTAACTATCAATTAACATTCCCAAACAATCATCAACATAAATAATTTCTCCTGAATTATTTACTAACCTCAAAATATCTTCACAAGATATATTTTCATTTTCTACCCTTTTTGAAAACAGTTTTCAAACCGTACTCTTCTCATGGGATAAATTCCCAACTCTTTATTTCCACTGAAAACACAAAGTACAAAGCTTTAGGTTTTTAAAATAATTTAAAAACACTTTATTCTAAAATATACTTTAACATTTAAATTGAAAACTACTTCAATACTTTATTAAAAATATATACTTTAGGAATATTTAAAATGAGGCTACTTTATAAATATAAAACTAGAATTTCTCTTTTAAAACAAAATACCAAGTCACCTTTAAATAATTACTACGATAATAGATTTGAAAAATACTTACTTTAGAATTTAAACATTTAGAAATAATAAATTTTCTAAAACATGCTTTATAAAACGACATTAAAACTTTTAACTTATATTTGAAAATTTGCTTTGAAAACGTACTTGGCTATCTAGGGAAATACGCTTCTCTTTCACATCTTTTAAAAATTAATCACTATTTGTTTTTTAAAAAATTTACTCATTCCCTTAATAAATTCCCACCGTGAATTTATTCTTTAAAATATCCACTGATATATCACTTCGCTTTTATGAACCCAGTTTAAAATTTTCAAGTCTAACTTTTCTTTAAAAAAATCTCGGTTTTACACACTTAAATCAATCCCTAAGTTGATTTCCAATTACTTCACCTGTAAATAAATTTCCTTACTTACTCCATTTATTCCAAAATCCGTTAACTTCATATTTTATTTCTTCATTATGCTTTAAAATCTTTTTAGCTGAAAATACAATTTCATATTTTCCAAATTTCTACTTTATCCTTTCAAATAAATTCAAACCTTGAATTTCAAAATAAATTCTTTATTTCTTAAAATAATATCACTTGAGTTTAAAAATAAAATTACTTATTCCCATTTATTCGAAATCTCATTTCCCGCACTTGGAATTTTATTTATCCGAATTAAAAAATCACTTTTTAATTTATTCAAATTTCTATGATTATTTTACTCAAAATTCACTCTTATATTTTCTTTTCAGAAACCCCATTTCTATAGATTTTGATAACTCAGTTCACCGAAATATTTAAAATCAACCATAGTATCCAACATTTCCAATTATCAATATAATTCATCACAGGATAGTAAATAATTATATCATAGAATATTTTAACAAATCAAAATATTTTGGGGAATCCAGTTGAATCACTCTAACCTGTTTCCCTACATCCATAGATGTTAGCACAATAAAATACCAATTCCACTTCGAGGTGGAATATCACAGTATATGGGTTTTAAATATAATATCATCCGCTATTATGCGGCGCATAGGGTCTCATCCGCTATATAATGTGGGAAATTAATCACTCCAAATATATATATAATACTATATATATTATCACATCCAATCAATTCAATCATTCAACCAAATATTTAAATTTAACCATTTAAATTTAAATTAAATCCAAATGAGTGAGATTAACTCACCTTTGATTTTTAGTTCACAAATCCAATCCATCTCGACTCGTTTCTCCATAATTTTGACCTTGAATACACAATTCAAGATTATTGACATTTGAATTAACTAAAATAGTTTATTAGAATTCGAATTAATCAAACAATTGATCACCATTTACTTATTTGATTTAACTTATTATTTAGTTTAACTTATTATTTGATAAATTTTAAACTAATAGTTTCCTTAATAAATTATTTTAGCAGCCCAAAAATTTAAATAAGTTAATTAAAACAGCTTAATTATCAAACCCATTCTTTTTAAAATAAACTAGTAGAATAAAAATTATTTATACATGTATATTATTTTTGAAACTACATAATGTTTATAAAGTAATTCATAAAGATTCCAAAATCAAACTTTATATAAATTCTCTAAACATCTTTAAAATTTCTATTTTTTCCTCAAAATCTTATGTACATATATATATACATATACATATATATATATATATATTCCCGTTTTTACCTATATATTAAAATATTTGCGTGTATAAGTACATATATATAGGTGTTTATATTTCTTTAATGTATATATATATATATATATATATATATATATATATTTACTACCTTTAAACTTAAATTTGCCTAACAATAAAAATAACTTCCTGATTATCTGCTTATATACTTATATATACTTAATTTTAATAAAAATCAATTTTAAATCATGTGCAAAACTTATATATATTTTAATTCGCACATTCAAAAGAGGAAATAGAAACCATACCCAAACCCTAGCTTCGCGAACACGACCGACGATCTAGTACCACGCGTGTGTCCAAGCTTCACGCCGATCGATCATGCTTCCAAATAAAACCCCCTTCGTGCTCAGTGACGCTACGCCCTAAATCACCGCTCAAATCCAACCTTGCCGCCTTCCCTCGTGATGAACAAAGGCGTGACCTCCATACTACGTCGCACTCCCAGGCCAGGTCGAGAAATCCTAATTCCTGATACGAGACCCTAGCTCTACCTTTGCCTCATGCCTCCCTGAACTTGATTTGAAATCGTCAATGTAGATCAGGCCTATCGATCGCATTGAATAGAGATAAAGGAGGAGGGAAATTGTAATTGAGTTAACTTTTGAAAATTTAGGTAAGTTATATATAATGTAATTGAGTATTATACAAGTAAAATTTTCTAATTTAATTATTCAGGCTTAAATGTTTATTCAAAATTTGATTTCATTTTATAATTGAAATTATCCTTTAACATAAATTTAAAAATTTAGCTTTCGAGTAACTTTAAATTATTTAGAGATAAATTAATATATTATACACCAAATCGAATTTAAATCATACATCAATATATATTACAAATCAAACCTTACTTTAAGAAATTCAAAACAATTTATTTTTCAAACAAACCATAGCAAAGCACTATAATAGTCTCTCCACTACGAAACTCGAAAATGAATGTCAATGATGCGGCCGTCATCATTGAAATTATTATCCAGTGACAAAATAGGAGAGCACTGATTTAAACATTTAAAATTCCTTGAAATGATTTTTATTTGAAAATATTTAAAATACTATACACTTTAAACCTTTCAAGTCAAAGTTTGAAATCACTGGATATTAAATTCTCAAATTTTAGTTTAAATCCATTTAAATTTCAAATCAATTTTAACCTAGTTTCATAAATTCATTTATTTATATTATTTAATTGTCAATGTTTTACAACAATAAATGAAAATCAAAAATTATTATTTTCAGCAACCAATTCATTAGTTATTTAATTTCAAAAAATTTATACTTATATATATAATATAATAATACAAAATTTATTTCGTTTACCAAATTGAAAACAATATTGTGTCAGTTTGCTCTGTTAAAGTGTTTTGGAAATCCTATCGATAGCGTTGATCAGACGAATGGATCGAAAACTCAAATCAACATCGACAACTCAAACAACACAATATAAAATAAAACATTTTAAATATTAGTTTACAAATACATTTCTTCGCTCGACGATACAGGAATGAATTTCAAAGCAAGGATAGAGATTTAAATTTTTGATGGACCTAAATCAAAGCGAATTTTTATTCGGAGATAGGTTCGAAACAAAGATAAGATGTTTTAAATAACAAAATCGGGAGATGGATAACCTTATTTAATTCACGGCCAGCCCTAACCAGGTAGACCGTGACTTCAAGAATAAGATCAATGCAGAATTACGAGGCAAATCGACATTTGATCTCAAGAAATAGAATTCCGGTATAGCAGGGAGTAGATAGGATCGTAAACCGAGGATACAGAAATCTCCAGTTAATCGATGTCCATTGTAAAGGAGTTTCACCCATTTACAAATAATTCGAAGATTGGCGAGATCACCGATTCATTATGAAGATCATTTGAAGTGGAGTTATGAGATACTCCAGAATTAAAAGAAGACAAATAGTGAGGGACAAGAATGAATTTTGGAACCGAGGGTCGTTTCGAAAATTCAAAGGAATCGAGTCAAAAAGGAAGAGATTGAAACTCAAATGAGAGTGATTCTGTAAATACATTTACCCTATATGTTAAGTTTCGCCTAGTGCTGCCAAAAGCTCTAATACCAACTGTAACGACCCACTATTTTGGACTATTCTCATCCGCACATGTCGGACTTAAATAATTCAAAATACCGAATTGTTAATTATAATTTGGCAAAGCTCAGATATACAGTAAATAAATAATCACAGAATCACAGACATAGAATAATAATATGCAGCGGAAGCAAAAAGATAGTAGTTCATGAAGCTACTATATATATAACAAAGTTGAATAAGTTTCAACAGAAGTCTCGAATACAATAGTCAAATACAGGAATCGGAATACATCACTGAAATCAACTGAATATTTGAATGCTGGATAGGTAGCTGGATCTCCAGGCGAAGCTCCAACTCTAGAGGTGAGTCTCAAAAGCTGAACCACTCAGTCTGACCCGAGCGTAAAGCAAAACACAAAACACTCGAGTCAGGATTAACATTTTTATATCAATAAATCCAACTCAAGTGAAATAAAAATTGAAATACAAGTAATTCAAAGGATGTTGGAATAACCATCCTCTAAGGATGCGTTAAACTATCTACTATGTAGTAGTGTACGCTAAGTAGATAATGTCTATCAGTAATATAAATATCAAAATAGTGTTAAGGCGTTACCATTATCCCCCTTAACACATTTTTATAAGCGTTATAGTCTATACTGCACTATAACTCCACCGTAAACTAGTGGGATATCAAGGAGTACTCCATAGGTATAACACAAAACAAATTCGTAGTGGTCGCGTATATGGGGTAGAAGTATGACCAGGCACATGAGGCAATACCGAAGGTAGTGAAACTAACGTTTGCCTGATCCAGACTGATGAAAACGCATCGCCGCAACGATCGCAACACCGCGAAACAACGCTCCCAAATTACGAGGGTGCACCAATCAATAACAAGTAATGAGAAGTAGTTACGAAGAAGTGTTTTCGCTCGAGGTGGCCAACCCCATTTGGCCTGGCACGGCTCCTTTTTTAGTCATTTCCAATTTGACACAAGTGTCAAGGCTATCCATTATCGTTCTTTTTCTTCAGTCATCACGTACATCATTCAAACCACTTCATTCTGGATCACACTCCGCGTATAGTTATTAAAGTGGTTTTCGGTTTAGACAGATAGTATGTCCATAACTGATTCCGGTTTCCTTAATAACTTTCGTAATTATTACACCAATTGGTCGTTTAATAAATCTCAAAACCAAACAATTTCAATTCCAATTAGAATTTACTAATCAACATTTTGTTTGTCTTTCTAAATCAATTTCCATAATTTACGTTTAAAACTTCCAAATTACCATTTCAAAATCTTATAATTCAATTTCAAATTTTATTAAAAACAATTCAAATATTTATTCAAGTTCGTATATAAGTTTCATTCCGTAATCATTTAAATAAATTCAATTTAACATTCAAGCCAATTTTAAATTCATTTGTCAATTTCATTCAATATTTGTTAAGTTAATTATCATTCAAACAATTCCTATTTGATTTTCAATTCAATAAATCAATTTCTTAAATTCAACCTCATTATATCAAAACTTCAAATTGAATTAAATTAGATTCGTCAAATCAAATCTTTAAATTACAAGTCTTACATAAATTTCAATAAATCACATTTTTTTTCTTGTTAAAGAAGATTCAATTTCACTTATTCATTTTCTTAGTTACAATTTCAAATTCAATTAATAAAGAAACTTAATTTCACTTATTCGAGAAGTTCAATTTCACTTATTAACTTACTTAAATAATTTTTCCAAAACTTAATAAATAAAGAAACCCAATTTTGTTTATTAACGAAGTTCAAAATCACTTATTCAAAAGTTAAATTTCACTTATCAAAGAATTCAAATTTTTATTTAATTATCAATTAATTCAATCTTATTAAATTACTAAATAATTTCAAAACTTAATTATTAAATAATTTCAAAACTTTATAATTTCAAACTAAATTATTAAATCATTTCCAACTTAATTATTAAATAATTTCAAACTTAATTATTAATAATTCCAATCTCAATTATTAATTAAATTCAAAACAACATTCTTTCATCAATTACTTTGTTAATATTTTGTTTCAGATTTATTAAATATTAACATTTTCCTTTCATTAAAATCCAAATTCCAATTTCATTTCAACACCATAGTTTTATTCAAATAAAATCTTTATTTTATTTTTAAATCAAATTATTGACCAATCGGGTTTATTTAATTCTCTATCCTAAGTCAAGTTCATTTGGGTATTTATCATTTCAACCCGATTCCATTTCAATTCAAAAATCAAAGTATAGCAAAGGGAACTTGCAGTGTGATAACAGGGGTGGTGTCAAAGTAAATAAACAAGCAATAACAACAATTAATAACAATCCAATAATCAATTCAAATAATCCCGAAATAATCGTATTAATTCACATTGTTGCTTGTGCAAATTAATATAATTATTTCTAGAATCCACATTGTCATTTCATGTAGATTAAAGATTATTACACTATTATTTTATGCAGTTTTACACTTGACATTTTACTATTCGATTTCATACCATAAATTCAAATGGTTCAAGGGTAATTATGTATTTTCTACATGTCAAATAATTAAACATTGAAGGGGTCATATTAAACAAATTTAACTAATCAGATTCAACATATATGTCGATTCAAATGTTTAACTATCCTACATCAAATTCAATTGCATAATATTTATCACTTTATACATTACAATTTAACATCCAATATAAACAACAAACAATCCATCAATTATCAACCTAACGGGATTATCATCGTGTAAATAACAGACAATGGTGTCAGATGTCAAAAGTGAACTGATACATAAATAATAGTGTAGTAAATAACAGCAGCATATTTTAATTGTCGCTTCAATTGAAATCAAATTTAATAAATAAAAGAACCTTAATCGTGAGTGATTACTCACCTTTCGAGGCTAGAGATATTTGACAATGAAACGAATTACGAAATCCCGGCACGAATCTCAAAATAAGGCAAGATTGAACTCAAATCGACGAACGGAGCTGATAATTAAGAATTGACGAAACTAAATCAGAACTAGATCGATGAAGGTAAATGATATCAGTGAATATATATATATAATTATACATCTATAAAGCCATATTCAAAATTTAAGCATATTAAATCAAATATTTATATGTTTCTAAAAATCATTGTTTCTTTTTAAACACATATTAAACTAGGCATACATACGTAATATATATTAAAATCATTATATATATATAGACAGATAGATATATATATATACACACACTAAAATATAAACATATGTATTAAATGGTTTTATTCCAAATTGTGTGAATATATATTTTAAAACCTACCTTTTTATAAATAAACCACATTTTATAAGGCAAATGTATCAGCTATGTATATAAGCTAATACATACTATTCATATCTTTAAAACCAGTTATATACAATACAGCTTACTAATTATACCTATAAACCAACAACATTCACAAAATCAAGTAACTATATATATAGACCAACTTATGCAACCGGGTTAAATAATTTACAAGTATCGATCTATACACGGAAAAATGTGTATATATATGTCCAATTTAGAAATCAATCTATAAAAAAATTTATAAACTTACTTGCTATGATAAGCATACCCACTCAAATAGATACTATAGAACATGTATAAAATTCTATATATAAAAGCAATAGTTTTTATATCAGACTGAAACATTGTTTACATACTAAAATGCCTAAAAGTTTTCATATACTGACTAACTTATACACCTACTACGGACCGTTCAAACTACCCAATATGTTTATTGTACCTTTATATAAGGGAGATAACAACTATCATATGTGTTTAAATATATAAGCGACATAACTTTTAAAGCACTATAAATATATAAAAGCAGTCGATAGAAAGATATACTATAGGCGAGACATATAATAAAATATAATATGAATAAAACATACAACTACTGTGGATTATAGATAGTGAGCAACCACAGACTTACATATATATCCAACATATTATATAACTTCATACCATACTGTATTATAAATATTTTATAACCACTATATATAAACGCAGTTTTCTTTTCAAAAATATAATTAAGCTTATCATAATAACTATATATATAAGCATTTATCAACAGAGGAGGCCTCATAAACCAAACAAAGCAAAGATATACCCATGTTGCTGCAAGTGGAAAGAAGTGCTGACGTGGAGGGTGTTCGACGCATTGGTGGCAGGAGGCAACACGCGGTAGTAGGAGATTGCCGTGTTTTCTTGCGGGACAGTGGGCGGTTACTGCTGTGCCATGGGTTATGGCCGATGTAAGGGTTTCATGCGAGTAGGCGAAAGGAATAGGCGAGTGGGTTGTCGGCTGGCCAGAAGTGAGAAAGCGGGCGAGCTTCGTATAGGCTACTGGATTTTTATTGTGGGAAGGCGAACTGGAGTCACTAAATGCAGTGAGGCGGAGGCGTTTCTGGGTCGGGTTGTGCATGGGTTTGACGGCGATGTGGAGAAGCACAAAGGCGGAGGGGAGAGATGAGTCGGTGGCTCGGTAGAGGTTGCACTAGGAGAGGCCGAGGCTTGGCTTCGGTGGAGGGGGGAAACGCGGTTCCGTTCCATGCGACTTTACCTCTATTTTTTTGCTCGATAGTGAGAAGGTGGACGCGGTCATTGGGCGGTTGCAATTTGGGTGAAGTGGCGGCTAGAGATGGGTTGTCGCGGTACTTGGCTAGGGAAGGAGGATAGGGATGATCGGTAGAGGCTATCTAGGTCGAAGAGCAATTTAGCAAGCCTTGATTTTTGGATCTGAAAAGATAATAATGAAGAGCTCGGCAAAACAGAGAAGAGGAAGATGAATTTGAACAGCAAAGCAACAATTAACTTTCAATAATATATTTCTGAAATGAAGCAAGAACCGAAACAAATTTGAACCGTCGGAAATAAATAAAATATGGAATCGTGTCAGTCACCTGTTGAATCCAAAGAATATTGATAACATATGGCTATTGAAATGACACGGAGGATAACGAAAAGCCTTAAATCAAATTGCAACTGGTACCGATACGGTTAGCCATCTCGCAGTTTCGCCGCGAATCGAACACCGAAACACAGAAGTGAATATACCATGGTGACCAGCGCGATGAGGCGGTCAAAAGGGTATAAAGATATCAGTGGTACAATTGAATTATAAAAATTCGAAATTTTCTACTGGCGGAATATGCAAGAAAAACGTAGAAAAATTAGATCGACAGAGCCAAAGACGTCCGAATTTGGGAAAACGAATAATGACGTTTTTCTCAGAAGATGATTTAGAATTTTTCTATGTAAAAATATTTAAGTTCCGAAAACATATTATTTTCATCATTTTTTAACTGATTAAATTGAAGTAAATTTACGCACGAAATAAACTTTCATATTTTCGAACGAAAATTTACTGGTTGCTATGTTTAACTAGACGCATTCCAAATATATAATTAATATTACAAAATTTTATTGTTTAAAATTCCACAAAATTCAATTAATTAAATAAATAAAACGACTAAAATTTACGGGTCGTTACACTCTCCCCCACTCAAAATTTTTCGTCCTCGAAAAGGAAGGAGGCAGAAGAATAGAAACAACCAGAAAGAAAATAGATTGGAAACAGAGTAAAATAATTAATTCAAACCATATAAACTTCAATTTACCTTAATTAATACTCAATATTTGATTTAAAAATTTAAGGCATTTCAATAAGTTGATTTAATTCCAATTTATTAATATTTGATACCAAAAGATTTCTTCAAAACAAAACTTTATTTTATTTGCCTCATTTATTCATTGTTTTATTATCCTATTGTCCCCTATAACAATTTTCTAAAATCATAAATTTGAATAATCATTTATTATAATCATATTTTATTCAACAAATTTAATTTTTTTTAGATTATTATTTATTCTTCTACTTAATATATCTTATTACATATATATTAAGTATATTTACACTTATTATAACTACTAATATTTATTTAAAAATTTCTTTGATATCATTTTCTAGTGTATAATATTCAATTACACAGTTAACTTTTGAAAATTTAGGTAAGTTATATATAATGTACTTGAATATTATACAAGTAAAATTTTCTAATTTAATTAATCAGGCTTAAATGTTTATTCAAAATTTGATTTCATTTTATAATTGAAATTTAAGAATTTAGCTTTAGTAACTTTAAATTATTTAGAGGTAAATAAATATATTATACACTAAATCGAATTTAAATCATACATCAATATGCATTACAAATAAAACCATACTTTAAGAAATTCAAAATAATTTATTTTTCAAACAAACCGTAGCAAAGCACTAGAATAGTCTCTCCGCTTCGAAACTCGAAAATGAATTTCGATGATGCGGTCGTCATCACCGAAATTATTTTCCAGTGACAAAATAGGAGACCACTGATTTAAACATTTAAAATTCCTTGAAATGATTTTTATTTGAAAATATTTAAAATACTATACACTTTAAATCTTTCAAGTCAAAGTTTGAAATCACCTGATATTAAATTCTCAAATTTTAGTTTAAATCCATTTAAATTTCAAATCAATTTTAACCCAATTTTATAAACTCATTTATTTATATTATTCAATAGTCAATTTTTCAGCCACCAATTCATTAGTTATTTAATTTCAAAAAATTTATACTTATATATATAATATAATCATACAAAATTTATTTCGTTTACCAAATTGAAAATAATATTGTGTCAGTTTGCTCTGTTAAAGTGTTTTGCAAATCCTATCGATAGCGTGGATTAGACGAATCGATCGAAAACCCAAATCAACATCGACAACTCAAACAACACAATATAAAATAAAAAATTTAAATATTAGTTTACAAATATATTTCTTTGCTCGACGATACAGGAATGAATTTCAAAGCAAGGATAGAGATTTAAATTTTTGATGGACCCAAAATAAAAGAGGATTTTGATTCGAAGATAGGTTTGAAACAAAGATAAGATGTTTTAAATAACAAAATTGGGAGATGGATAACCTTATTTAATTCACGGCCAGCCCTAACCAAGTCGACCGTGACTTCAAGAATAAGATCAATGCAGAATTACGAGGCAAATCGACATTTGATCTTAAGAAATAGAATTCAGGTATAGCAGGGAGTAGATAGCATCGTAAACCGAGGATACAAAATCTTCGGTAAGTCGATGTCCATTGTAAAGGAGTTTCACCCATTTACAAATAATTCGAAGATTGGCGAGATCGCCGATTCATTATAAAGATCATTTGAAGTGGAGTTATGAGATACTCCAGAATTAAAAGAAGACGAATAGTGAGGGACAAGAATGAATTTTGGAAACGAGGGCCGTTCCGAAAATTCAAAGGAATCGAGTCAAAAAGGAAGAGATTAAAACTCAAATGAGAGTGATTCTGTAAATACATTTACCCTATATGTTAAGTTTTGCCTAGAGCTAACAAAAGCTATGATACCAACTGTAATGACCCACTATTATGGACTATTCGCATCCGCACATGTCGGATGTAACGACCCGAAATTTCCGATCCCAAAAATTTCAGATAGTTATGAAAAAGAAGAAAGAGATAGAAGAAGAAGAAGAATAGAAACATCAACCCACATTCGCAGCGGATAAAATACAATAATAAATAATAACAGTTTACAGAAGAATACTATATCTGCCGGTTACATTTAAATACATCAGAGTTATACATATATTCAACACTGGACATATACAAATCAACATGTCTCAGATTTACAATATTATAATACAGCGGAAATACTCTACATGTTCCTACCATCCAGCTCGACTCTTGAGCTCTAGAACGTCCCTACATGAAAATCTGTAATACTCGGTCTGACTCGAGCATTACACCAAAGTAACACCCGGGTTAGGCTGGAAACCAGTGCGAGTAAACCCATCTAACAAGGAATACAAAGTACATAGCTTAAATAAAACCCGGGGTAACTCATATCAATTCACAAAGCCACCATTTATTAAACACATCACCTATTTCACATATAAGTTTTCTAAATACCAGGATTTAGATTTAAAATAGTCCAATTCCTTTAAAAACACTTCACTCCAGCATACAACACATTTCAATCTATAAAAATTCGAAGTGGTTTCGGGTATTTCCTAATACCCGATCCCGGCCTCTTCGAGTCTCATGTCGTCCTAACCCAAAATATCCAAATGAAATACACAACATTTCATATCAGAGATATCAACTCATTTAAAATATCCAATACCATTCAATCATCCATCAACAAGGCTTAGTCACATATATATTTAATATAATTAATCCTGATTGGATTACTAACCTCAACCACATAGATTTCTTCATTTAACAATTAATTAATTTCCAATGAATTATCAATCATCCCTTCATTATTCATCTTAATTAATCACCCTGGATTAATTATACTTCAATTATATTCAAGTAATTAACTTTAATTAATTTCACGATATTAATTCTTCTTAACCAAAATCAATAAGTAATCCTAATTACTTCATGAATTAATTAATTATATTAATTTCATTTATCCTTAATTACTTATATTAATTAATTACTCATAAGTCACTTATTATGGGTTAATCAATCTTAATTAATTAATCTTTGATTATCTTATTAATTATATAAATTAAGGATTTCCAATTATATTTTTAATTTATCCTAATCAAATTTAGTTACATTAATTAAACCACAGTTTTAATCATTTTCGATTAATCCCAAACTGTAATTAACTATCTTTTATTTTACTTCATTCATAAATTAATTACTCCTTAATTAACTATCTTAATTAATCTCTTGATTAATTTCATAAAGTAATTATATTTTATTAATTACATTAAGTAATTATTTATCACATCATCAAATGATTATTCCGAAATACTTATACTTAGTTAATTAACTTACAACTTAATTTTATTTATTTATTCAAACCTTTTAATTACTAGATTAAATAACACAAATTATTAATTAATTGAATTAATTAATTTTTTCCACTTAATTACCCTTCTTATTTGATGAATCACAAATCATTAAGCCCTTATTAACATTAAAATGAAATCATTTTCTTATTTATGACTTAAGTTTAAACAATTTTAAACCTAAATATTTCGAGTCAAACCACAATTAACTCGAGAACCAGCTAAAACCAAAGTCACCCGATCATCTATTCACAGTGCACATCAGTTTAATCATGCAACCAAATAAATAAATTTAACCAATTAAATTCAGATAAAAATCCAAGAAGTGAGATGTACTCACCTTAAATTCTGCCGTTTGATTCACTTAAGAAGTAAATGATTATTCTGTTATATGATTATATTAAGTCAACCATTTAAAACATAAGACCTATATTTTAGATTTTAAGACTCATTTAAATAAAAATAAAAACTTCCATTTCTGTGTCTTTAAACCCCTTTTATTTTTATGTTTTTTGATTTAGAAAAGGTCAATAATCTGTTTCTAAAATAATCTATCTATAAGAACCCGACGCAGTAAGATGATGCGCGAACTCATATATCAAATTATCATGTATAAAAGAATTAATGCATATCAACAAGGAAGCAGGGCATGCAATCTGAGGCAATTGGAAATGAAATGAAACATATAGTTGTATAGAGATAAAAACTGTGAGAGTATACTCACCTCAAATTCGAAACCACCAAAATCCCTGATTATCCCAACGAGCGCTACCACACCCATCACCTCGACCTCCTTTTGCCACTGCTAAATGCGACGGCCACCATCAACGCGGTTCCAGGACGTGCTCTTCTTCCATGAATCGGCCTGGCCTCGCGACCTCGACAACACCACGTCGCGATTTTGAATCGAACACGATTGAGCTTCAAGCCACAACCAGTTTCAACCAAGTAACCTCATCCCAAACGCGATTCACTCCAGACAATTGAAACCCCAACCCTCTTTAATCGATCGTGACTGTGCCTCTTTCCCCCTCGAGTTTGTGATAGCCCGCAAATCCGTACCACTTGAGTCAACACTATTATACCTCTGTTAACTCAAGTGGCACATAAATACGAACCATTTGGGTTTAAGAAGAAGAGATAGGAGAAGAAGAAGCTAAACAATATCAGAATCTCACAGTCGTAGCGGAATAAAATATAATAGTAAATAATAGATCTTTACACAAAATGAAACTATATCTGTTTTATACATCATATCATCAGAGTATCTCATGCAAACAACATTTACCAGTCAGACAATCATACAATCATAGCAGCGGATGAATACACAAATACGCATAATACGTCTCAGACTCCAGCTCCTCTGCTGCTCCAAAGCATCCTGTCCTGAACATATAATACTCGGTCTGACCCGAGCATTATAATGAAATAATACCCGAGTCAGTCTGGAATACCAGCTGATAATAATGCATCCAATTTGATTATTAAGTTTAAAAAATCCTTTTGAAAACAAAAGCATCTCGTAAGACCACGTCACAAATAAACATGTCGGGTTTTTACCTTACGACAGCTAAAACACTTTTTATAGAAATCCTCTGATATTATAATAGGGTCTATACACAAATACTTATAAAGTAGCCGAAATTGTTACACCTATTAAATTCCAGCTACTAGCCACAAAAGTGGGCAATACAAACAAAACTCGTACAAGGCTCGTAGGGAGAATGGATTTCCAACAATGACTAGGCACTAGGGTACCACTTGTCACAGTAAGGGGCCTAGATCACCGTACCGAGGACCACTCCTGATCCCCTGCAACTCAAGGCCAGACCCATCCCTTACTGGACAGTTTCGAATAAGATCACCCCGCGGTTGGGATCAGCAACCGCCCACTAAACCGAAATAAAAAAGGACATCTAGACAGAGATGACCTTACTCTTAAGTGGGGGCTACCCATGAAGCCTTGCTGCATATCCCCTGATTTTCAGTCATTACCATTTGATGAGGCTTGAGGCTAAGCGTTACCTTAAAGAACGTTTCACTTAGAATGCCCATCGCCCACCTGACGATGTTCGGAAAGCATTCGTCCATACAAGTACGTCCTGGGTTCGAACGGAACCGAAGGCACTGCTCCTACAACATCCATTTTGGAAATATCCTCAGGATTAGTAGCGACTAGCCCTTGCACTTCACTGCTCCATCTTCGAATCCAAACTCGTTTTCACGAAATGTACAAACCGGATCGAAGTGGTTTTCGAGAAATAAATCTCGATCCCGGTCTCTTCGAAACGATCAACGCATTTGGCCAATATTGATAGTCGGTGATTTAACTATCAATTAGTATTCACAAACAACCATCAACCAATAAATAATTCCCACATTATTTATTTACTCAAATATCTCTTACAAGATATATTTCTATTTTCAATTCCCTTTGAAAACAGTTTTACAAAACATCTTCCTTGACAAAATAAATTTCACAATATTTATTTCCCACTGGAAACAACCAAGTCCAAAACCATTTAGATTTTAAAACAATTAAAATACTTTATTCTTAAATATACTTTGAAATATTTAATTTTACTACTAGTTATTTAGTACAAAAATAATTTCAAAATATTTAAAGTAAAACCACTTGATAAGATATAAGCTAGTTTAAAATAAGGTTTAGTTGAATGAAATTTAAAGATAAAAGAATATATACAAGGTATCAAATAACTTAAATCACACTATCCTGTAAATAAATCCATATATAAAAATAATCACTATAATATTCTTAAATAATTATTATTATAGCTAATTTATTTAGCATTTACTTTAAAATAATAATTTTCTCAAAAACACTTTAGAAACAAGTTTAAACTTTAACATTACCTAAAATCTGCTTTAAAACACGAACTTGGTTTCCCAGGGAAAATATACTTCTATCCAAACAACCCAGAGAATCCTCTTTATAAATCCCGCCCGATTTATTTCAATTCAAATTAACTTTCAATTGTTGTAAATTGTTCACCTGCATAAAATAAACTTCCTTTGAAGTTTTAAACCCACTTCCCATTTCTGGAAATTCACTTTCAAAGCCTAAGCTTAATATTTTTTAAATAAAACAATTGGGGATTTATTAAATGAAAATAATACTTAAGAATCACTTAGATAAATTTCCTATGGGTTTAAAATAGTATTTCTAAAATAATTAATATACATTTAAACTGCTAATTATATTGGAAAGGTCTCGTTGAAACCATATTTAATTTCCAGGAAAACATTTCAAATAACCCCACCGTTATTTAAAAACAATTTATAACTTCTTAAATAGTTTATCTCCAAAAATCCATACTTTCACATCTATCAACTGATAAATTTCCTCTTCATTTATAATTCCAAATTTACCAATTTCCAATCTTCATCCAAACCAGATTCCAATTTTTTTATTCCTTTAAATCCTTTATTTAACAATTTCTTTTATTTCTTTTAAAACCAATTTCTTTTATTAATGCTTAACAATTTCAGGTTTAAAATTTATCGATTCATACCACAACAAACTGGATTCCATAATTAGCTATCATAGTGTATAAATAAAATACATAATCAGTTGTAACAATAATTCCTATATTGTGAGGAATCTAGTTGGATCCCTCCAACCTGTTTTCCCTACATCCATAGATATTAGCACAACAAATATATATATCAATCCAGACTGATAACAACATTTATATTCAACCAATCACACAGATGTTAAATATTAACTATTTAAAATGTCTAGCTTCCAAATGTGAGTGAGAATAACTCACCTTGAGCTTTGGCGAGCGTTTGTAATTTTAAATTAAATCGAAGCGTTCGATTTAATCCAAAATTTTCACTCGCTTAAAACGAATCCAGATCTGTACCATAGCGTGCTTCCCGTCGCTACGATTCCAATGCTTCCTGTTTCGTCGAAATCTGACATCGTATGAGTTAGATACGAATTTATAAAGTTTTGAATATAATTTATAAACAAATTTTCTTTTTACTTTAACCTTATAAATATCCTAGTCGTTCATCACGAAGAAAGAAAACAGGCCGCAGCTTCTTCACGCTCACGCGTTCGAGCAAACCCATAAACCGCCGTTTAGGGTTTGCCGCCGCTCGTCACACGCATGCCGAGAACAAAATCAACGACCCATCGCGTAGCCCGTTGTCAACTCCACCCATAAACACGTGAAGCTCGGTTCTCCCTAAGGCATAGAAATGCACGCACGAACTAGCACAAAGCAGCCATCCCGCCTCCCCTTTGGTCGACGATAGTCGATCTCCACCGTATGGATCTCTAGAGCTCGGAGAGCTCATCAACTTTCCAGTTGGAAGTTTTGGCTATTGTCGAGAGGATGGAGAGATAAATGAGGAAGAGTGAGGTTGTTTTTCGGCCATTAATGAAAGAGAACGATGGCTGGGAACGAAAATAGGGTTAGGGTTCTTAAACGTGAATATATACGTATAATGTATTATTTTAATATTAAATTCAATTTTAAATGAACATTTTCAAACAAACTCCAAATCACACGTGCCGCCTGGCGTTCCTAGGTTTTTCCGCGTTCCGGACACAATGGAACATGTTTCGTAAGCTAATTTGGTCATACATGCGAGTTACGGAATTAAACGATCAATTTTAATTTAAACCGATTAAAACGATTTCGATGCGTTTCGAGCCGCCACGGTCAAACGACAACTCCGATTGCTACGAAAATTGAAATCCGATAAACTAACTATTACGGATCCAATGGAACTAGTTTCGTCGAATTCCTAGACTGTGCCCCGGAAGGCTATTTTAACTCGTCTATTAAATCGAGCGATTTTCAAAATTGTCGAAAACTATAACGACCCAGAGTTTTTATTAATTAAAAATTATATATTTAGTTGATTTTAATTATTAATAGTGGAATTTATAAGTCGAATAATTTATTTATCGAATATTGGATTTAATTGGGCAATTAAATCGATAATTTAATAGTTGAAATTACAGAAAAAATTGAAAGTCGAGTTTAATATGATTAAAAATGATTTGGAAAATTTTATTTTATCATATTGGAGTTATAGTGATGTTATAGAACTTTTAAAATCGAACTAAAAGTTAAATTGTGAAAATTGAATATTTTAATATTTAATTATCGACTGTAAAATAGCCATTTTTCAAAAAGTCTCGGATTTCGACGAAACCAGTTTCATCGGATCCGCAATTTGATATTATTGTATGGTTTCAAATTTCGTGTCAATTGGATTTATCGTTTGTCCGGTGCGAGCCAAAACGCCTAGAAATTAGTTTAAATCGGTTTAATTTAAATTGAACGTTTATTGCCATAACTCGCACAGATGACCGAATTAGCTCCCGAAACACGTTCCATAGTATTCGGAACACGGGGTAAACCTTATAAATGCCAACCGGCACGCTTCGTTTGGAGTTTGGAAAATTTCGGATGAATAGTGTTTTTAGAATTTTCTACATAAGGCCCTCTATTTTCACTTTTGCAAACCAAACCCTCCTTTCTTCTTCAGCCGGCCCTAATTTCAATGGCCATGAAAATTTGAAACTTCTTCGCTCAATCTCTTCCAATCCGTGAAGAATTAGCTAAAACTTTCAACTACAAACTTGAAGAGCATCTCGAGAGCTTTGAATCCAAACGGTGATGATAAAAAATGAAGCAACGAATCAACGACAAATCTCAGTTGAACGCGTGCGTTCAAGCATGAATTCCAAGGCCATGGTGCAGCCGAGTTGTACGAGATTCGAGCCGAGTATAGTGCTCTTGACGAGCTTCGAAATGGTGGAAGTTGATCGGCTTCAAGATGATGGAGGTGGCCGCGAAAATTTGAAGAAAGGGGACGGCTATGGGTAGATGTGCGTTCGAACGAACGTGAATGGGAGGGGAGAAGGAAAGGGTGCGTGCGGCCTGATGGGGGGAATGAAATCCTACGGCCTAGATTTAAATTAGGTTAAAAAGTTATAAAATTGTAATTTATCTATATTTAAAATCGAGTAAACTTTAAACCATCGTAACTTTGTCATACGTGGTCGGAATCTGACGAGACGAATTGCGTTGGCTTCGTTTTGTCGAGCATTACGCTATGGAATTGGATTGGAGTCATTTGGAGTTAGTGACAATTTCGAGTAAAATTAAACGTCCGTTTAATTTTATTCGAAATAAAAGCTGAAAACGGAATTAAAACCAAGGTGAGAACTTCTCACTCAATCGAATCGGTTTTGATTTATATTTTAAATAGTTAGATTTAAAATTGTTGAATTGTATGATTGAATGATGATGGTTATCTATTGATTGTTAAAATAGACATTATGCGCCGTTAGTAAGCGGAGGTTATTTATTAAAAACATATACGGCGAATATTTCACAGTACAGTGAAATTGGTATTATTTATATACTTGGAGTTGATTTCCCGCATTATATAGCGGATGAGACCCTATTGCGCCGTCTATTAAGCGGATAATATCTTATAAATCCCATATACCACGATAATTCCGTACTGGAGCGGAATTGGTATTGTGCTAACATCTTTGGATGCAGGGAAATAGGTTGGAGGGATCCAACTGGATTCCTCAACTGTATTGATTTATTTACAGATATTATGATTATTTGTTGATTATCATATCGATATATGATATTTGGATGTCGTGATTGACTATTTGGTGCTGCTGCATCATCGGATCCATTTCTGAAGTTTTAAAATAATGATTTTGGTTTTAAAAGGAATTTTAAAGTGATTTTCGAAAGTATACGTTTTATTGAATTTTGAATTGTTAAAATAAATAAACGTTAAAATTATAATGTTATTAAAGTATGATTTTTATGAAATGTAAGCGAAAAGTGAATTTTGAAATAAATAGTTAATAAATTTATGAAATGGTTTAAATTGGAATTTTTGAAATATTACAAACATTTTTTATAAAAGATTTATAAAATGGATATTTATAAATTAAAAATATTGGAATTATAAAACAAGTTTATTAAGTGTTTAAAATGAAGAATAAAATGGATTTTATTGAAAATTATAGATATATAAATTGTGAAGATATAAATTGAATAGATGTTGTAAAATAAAAGATTTATAAGTAATTAACTTATAAACTGGGTTTTAAGTATATAAATGGGATATTAATAGAAATTGTTAATAAAGGAGATTTTAAAAGTTGAAGTTGTTATAAAATATAAAGGAATCTTATAAGTAATAAGATTTATGATTTGTGAAGCTTTAAAAGAACGATTTTGTAAATATATGAATTATAAGTAATCAACTTATAATATGGACTTTTGGTATATATTGAAATATACAAATGGAATTGGTTAATAAAGGAAATTTACAAATCGAAGCTTTTAAATAGAAATGGAATTTATAGACATTGTTTATAATTTCGAAATCAATTGAATTTGATAAATTGAATATTGAAGTTTATTAAAGGAAATATATTCACGATTTTGGACAGTGAATACATTATTGAATGAAATGGTCATGTTTGGAAAAAGGAATATTATAGAATGAAGTTAATTATTTTAAAGATGTTTTAAAATGTATTATGAATCGAAACCATAGATTTCAACATTTATTGTTGAAATAGACGTTTTCAAGAAAGAAGGAAATGGTGGACTATAACACTGTTGTTATAGTAAATGGCTTCCGAAAGGAAATGTTTTGTATAGTATTGGGATTTATATATCTATTTAAACTTTGAATCCCTATACTACTGATTTTGGGTCGTCGTAACGATGTTTTACACAACGTTCGTTTTTGACCCAAATAAATGTGTTAAGAGAATGATTTCCTTAAGGAATGAAATATATACTAAATTTTGATTTAAGCATATCGAATATTTTCAAATGTAGAAAATAAATAGATTTGTGATGTACTTATTATTAAATAAGTATGGAAATATTTTTCCAATGTGAAATGAACGTTTTAGAATTTATCTTTGTAAGATAAATTGAAAGTGAATATTGAAAATCGATTGAAATCGTATATTCATAAATATTTTGGAATGTAAATTCACTATGGAATTTGTAAATGGAAAGGGGAATTTGATTTAAAAATTAACGTTGATTTATTTTTGATGTGTGGAAAGATATATCTAGTAAAGATATTTTGGAAAGTAAATAATTTGGGAAATTATTTGGAATTTGGTGATGTTGAGCACGCCAATTGATAGTTAAATAATACGACTATCAATATTTACCTTTAAATAGGTATTTGTTGTGATTGTTTGAATTTGAATGCCACACTTATTTTTGAATAAGCGCTCACTATTCGGGTTAGCCGGGAAAGGACCTTGGGGTCGTATAACCCATTCTGAATATGTGATACGTCGTAATGGATTGCATTTGATGACCGGTGTTGAAGACCGGATATTTTTTAAAATGGAAAGATTACCGTTGAGTTACTCTGCATCGGCTGATCTCCGATATAGAGGTTTTATCACCCTTAGTGACGGGAAGTCCGGACGTGATTAGAAATTATCCGGAATGCAAGGACTTCCTTGTAAGTGCCTTCGGTTCTGTTCGAGCCCGGAACAGACTTGTATGGATTGTATGTCTGACATTACAAATTGAGATATAAAGCTGATTTCTTTCAAATATATTTCTGTTGGTGGCGGAGAATTTATTCTCTTAGCTTAACACCCTTCTCTGAGAAGTACGAGCTCAGAGGTTATATAGTAGAAGGTTATTAGTGATATACTCCCAAATTGGTAGCGTGGCATGCTGAGTGTTGCTGTGAAATGATCATTGTTTGATCATTTGTGATATGATCATTTGTTTGATCATTTATCTTGGCGATCATTTGTATGATCATTTGTTGACCCAAAGCAAAGCTTTTGTATAAAGCGTGGCTTTGTGGACGAGACTTCGTCGGACCTCACACCCCGAAAATGGTCAAAACAGGAAGGATGCAGCAAGGTTATTAGGGGGTAGCGCCCCTTTAGTGTATGTCATTCCTTCTGGATAGAGGTGGTATCATGGTATGGAGCACAGATACTTAACCTATGTTGTTGCTGCAAATTTTGTGGTTGTTGGAAATCGAGGATCCTCGGATAGATCGGTTACGATCGAGGGATGACATATTCGTGTCAGGAGTTACCCAGTTAGGGGTAACCCGGTCTTGTGTTGGCAGAGATCCGGTTAGGTTCTCGGGGAGTCTTTCCAGAGGCGTTTCCATGTGGCAATGGGAAGTTCCTTGGCCTGACCATTTTTTGGAAATCCAAAGAAACAATACGAGACTTGTACGGTTTTAGTTGTAGAACCTTCCATGGAATGTGGCGGTAACCTGCTATTGAATATGGTAGCTATAGTAGGCATACGATAATGGTCGTATGTTGGCTAAGATTTATATCTTTACTTTCGAAATAATTTTTCCTACACTATGCACTAGTAATAATATCAAATGTTTCTTTTCAATGCGTATCAAGCATCTTTGACTATCATAAGGAGAAATCTTCTTCGATTCTGCGTTTGCATTGTGTGTGTGTGCGGGAGGCCTTATGGTAGTCTCATTTTTAAAAGCATTGCGAATTGACTTTAAAAATATTCCTCTATTTTGTTTTATAGATAAACTGTTTTGAGTTCTTACACCAGTCTTGCTTTGTCTAGGTGAAACGTGATGGGGTTTCTCGCTTCGTGGTTTGGTGGCGAACGGGAGACTCTTGCCTCCACACGTCCTCTTTACGGGGTTGGTTAGGCGTAAGCTGAGACAGTCGAGAGGCTGGCCGTAAAAGCAAGTTTGGGATATCAGTGTAAGCCACGGTGGGGCTGGGATGGTAGAAAAGCCTACCGGTTGTGACCGCAAACGTCACATTTGGCATCAGAGCATATGGTTAAGCGACAATCATGGCTCTGTTGGGTATTACTCATTAGAGATAGAGTCAGTAGTACTCTAGAATGAGTTTGAGTGTAATAATAGATACGAGCGCATATTTGTTAGTGAATATGAAATTGCTTTATATTGTGATGATTGGTTTGTTGAGTGGTATATGGATTCTGGTCGGTATAGTCCGTACAACTCTATCGATATGGATCTCTAAACACTTACTCAGAATAATTCGGCACGATATTGTTTTAAGCAGGGTAAATCAAATAATTTTACCTTGATTACATTTTATATATAAAGGAATAATTTTTTCAGAATTATTAAAAGTGTACATGAATTGATTGTTTGGTTGTTGAATAAGTTAAATAAAAACAACAGCTGTGAAAGAATGAATGGTATAAGCAAACAAATTATAGGTATGGAACTATAATTAAAATAATTTACAATTGTAAAATTATCTTATATATAAGAAGTGAAATTATATAAGTAAAAGATTTATAAATATGGTTTATAATCTGAAAATAAAATTACAGAGAAGTGTTTTGAAAGAAATTTGATATTTTGGAAAAATTGTTTTGGAAAGATAAAAGCTCTAAACTCTTTTCGGTCGCTGGAAAATAATCCTGATGATGATGGCTACATCATTAGAATTCATTTTCGGGTTTCCAAAAGTGAAATTGCTGCCAAATTGTTTTAAATAAAAGTTGTTTGGAAAATTTTGAGTTTGGGTTTTGAAATTCAAAAGATAATTGAATTGATTTCAAAAATGGTTTTGAAAGATTTGAAAGGACTCTGGAATCCTATTTAAGATATTTATGGGAATGATAAATGAGTTGATAACTTATACAGATTGAATTTTGATAGAATAAATTTAACTTAAAGGATGAAGTTAAATTAAAGGAAGTATAAGTAAATCAATAAAATCCAAGTTGAACTAAATTTGAGTTGTCATCAAAGATATGTGATTTGAAATTTAACAAAAGGAAAGTTAAATAAATTGATTTGGATTTGATAAGATGCTTGAAATGGAATATAACTTAAGTGATGTTGCATAAAGTTGATTTTGGTGTCGAAATAAATTAATAAGTGAATTAATGAAATGAAGTCATTAAGAATTTGAACTTGAGTTATATAAATGAAATTCAACATTATATTGTTAAAGGAATTAGCAATTGAATTGAACTAATGAATGGATTGAATGTAAATCAATTGAATGTAAAGAATTGATATGGAAAAATGGATGAAGTATTAATTCATTAAAAGCTAATGTTATTGGAAGTTGAATAAATTGAATGGAAGTCGATTTAATATGATCCAATTGGAAGTAAAAGTGTTGAACCAAATTGAATGTAAAGTGAATAAATTTGGTTGTATTGAATAAATATTGGTTGTTATTTGATTGTGGATTGATTGTAATTAGCGAAATTGCAAGCTATGTAATTGAATTCAAATGGATAATATGTAAATTTGAATAGAATTGAATTTGATTTGGAAGAGAACTAATATGAATGTAAATTAGTGAATGCAAACTAATAAAAATTGAATATGAATGATTGTTAGTAAAATCCAATGTAAATGAATCAAATGTGATTTAAATTGAAAACCAAATTCAATGAATATTAATGAGAGTATGAATGATTATTGATTTGTTGGATGATAGTTGTTTGATGGTTGCATTTGTTGTTTTATTGTATTTGCTATGTTGGCATATGTAGTTGTTATGTTGCTATATCTTGTATATTGATACTTTTTTCATATATGCACGATTCTCATGTTGTTGTTGAGTGTTTAGTAGGTGCGGATTGCGCTTGCTTCGCTTTTGGAGCTCGCTTTCGTGCTATATTAGCCGTATATGCTCGCTAATAATATAAATAAGGTACATATCTCAGATTACATACCGTACTTTTACACTTTTTTCCCTGTGGGATGCCTCAACACTTGATGAGATGTATATTTGTGATATATATACTGTCATTTTTTTTTTCGAATCGAGCCGCGCAAAGGAGACTCTGGCGAATTTTTCTGAAAATTTAAGGCGTTAGAATTTTTTTGAGAAAATTGGGAAAATTTGTGAAAAACTAAGTTTTGATTTGGAATTGAAAGTTCAACAATAGTAGTTGTTTTTGAAAAGATAACTAAGCATGATTTGAAAACTTAGTAAAGTATTGTAAGAAGTTTAACTATGGATTTTGGGAAAGTTAATTTGTTAACGCTAAAATTTGAACGCTAACACCCCGGTGTATGAGTTATAGTTGTGAAAGCACCACCCGATAGCTCGGGAACAGATTACAAGCAGATAATAGCAGAAAAGCAGTAAACAACAACAATTTTATAGTGGTTCGGCTTAAGGGTATAGCCTACGTCCACTTTAAGTACTTTTATTAATGATCTCGTTACAAGCTGATACAATTCTTCCCAAGTACAATACACTTTGAATTACAAGAGACTTAGAACAAGTAGCCTAAACTTCGATGAAGATGAGAGTTTTCGAATCCATGTTGGATGTATGTGATCTCTTCTTGAAGTTGTTTGTAGCGTTCTTAGTGTCTTGAGAGCTTCAAGTGTTAGATTGGTTCGGAATGCAGCAGAGTATCGGCGCTTGAAGAGAGTGAGCCAAAAGTCCCCTCCTAGTTCGAGTTAGGGCTGTATTTATAGGCTTTTATCGGAGTTAGGTCGTAGGTCGTGACCGACCTAAGTAAGGTCGTAGGTCGCAGTCGACCTAAAAAGCACTGGCCTTCCTTCCATAAGAACATACGTGCTGATTTGTACAAGTCCAAGGTCGTAAACGACCTATCCCCTAGCGGCATGGCATAGGCGGCTTCTTTATTCATGCAGATAGGTCAAGAGTGACTTATCCTAGGTCGTTAGCGACCTATCATAGGTCGTGAGAACTTTCCTGTAGTCATAGCTGGAGTTCTTAAGTCGTTGAATCTCTTAGGTCGTGACCTTCCTTATGTCGAAGTACTCCGTTAGGTCGTTGGGCAGTATTTTTATCTCCAAGTGCTAGGTCGTCGTAGGTGGGCAACGACCTAGGGGATGGGATCTGACTTATCTCAATTTTGCTCGGCTCTTTTCTCAGCGAGTTGATAGGTCGCGTACGACTTGTTTTAGGTCGTAAGTCGGCTGAGATTTAGGTCGCTGAGACCACTTCATTCTCAGGTCGGTAGGCTATGGCTTTTTTTAGGTCGCATATGATTTAGGTCGTAAGTTTGGTGAGCCTGTAGGTCGCTAAATTCTATAGGTCGCTGTGTTACTGGAGAAGTTAGGTCGCTTCTGTAGTTAGGTCACGACCTTCCTTAGGTCGCTGCTGCCTTTAGGTCGAGACAATCTTTAGGTCGCAACACTTTAGGTCGCAGCTACCTTTAGGTCGCTGGGTTCCGCTAGGTTGTAACCCTCTTTAGGTCGCTAGGTCACGTGTGCGGTTAAGTCGCTGCATTTCCATTAGATCGCTCACAGAAGGGAGTTAGCATTTGCCCCTCGAAGTATACGACTTAGCCATAGGTCGTGTGCTTCGACTTTCTTAACTCGCATTCTGAAGAATTGCTAGGTCGCAAACGACTTAAGGAGAAAATTAGGTCGCGTAGTGTCGGTTTGCGTTCCACTGTCCTAGAATATAAATACCGTAGGTCGCACCCTCCCCTCTTCATCTGCTTCAGCATCCATTCTGCCATTAACAAGCTTCTGAACTTCTCGAGGACGATTCTAGTCAGCTCAATCTTTCAACTTTTCCATCACCAGATTGCGTAAGTGAGTTCTATCAACATTCGATCACATCCATCATCAAACCATGAATATTCCACTTGTCATTCTTAATGCATTTTCGTATGCTGCTTTTTCCCATAAGTCACGATTCGATTTTCCTCTTGATTGAGTTATCGTGGTGATTCTTGTGGATATAGCAGTATATCCGATGTATGGTGGATCTGAGGCAATTTGGATTGGATTTTTTGAGTGATCTGTGAGGATGTCGGAGGAAGATGGTAAACTACAGTGATTCAAATTAGCTGGTTTATAAATTTGGAAGAGATGAGGAAGGCTCTAATGGGTTAACGGGTTAATGGTAGTGATGATCTGGCAGCGTGTGAGTGGGGAATCAACCTTAGGGGTGTCTGTTTGAATGTGAACCATGCGACCTAATACTAATGATCTAACTTCCTCTTGAATGAGATAAAACTTAAAGCAGAGCGACCTCATAACGACCTAAGAAAGTAACGACTTAAGTTCCATGATGATTGAAATCTTAGGTCGCGGCTGACCTTACACTTAAACAAATCTGGACCATCTTACTCTGAACTAAAGTGCGACTTAAGAACTTGTTGACCTAGATTCCTGAATGACTGCAGAGGGACTCGACATGTCAACGACCTAATTCTTTTGCGGTATGGGCTCTAGGTCGCAGCCGAGCTAGGACTTGAACAATTTTGCATTGTTTTGAACCCCTTGAACTTGCACAATGCGACCTAATGAAGCCCCGACCTATGCTAGGTCGCTGGATGACCTATGACTTGTGAAATTCTGTGAAGACTTGGTCGAATTGTTTGACCTTGAATTCTGTTGCACTTTGTTGTAGATTATCTCTAATGCTAATTAACCTGTTAAACGCAATATTTGCAAAAAAACTGGGACGAGTATACTGCCATTGACTGCCCACATCGAATGACAGATTAGTTGATAAAGAGTAATCAACTTAAATGAACTGTGTGAATGAAATACTGTGAACTAATGAATTCAAATGAAGTGTTAAAGCAAAACTAAAATATCCAGTTAAAGTTGATTCGTTCGCATTAACACTACACTTGAGCTTTATTTTAACAAGTCCTGAAATCTCATAGTCGATTAATTGTCAACTAGTTCAATTTCAGTTATGTTTGATTTCTTTTTTTTTAGTTCTGCACAACACTTCACACTTTTTTAGGAAACGTGCACCTTTTCATCTGAACATCCAGTTGCTTATGTAGAATGATGTCTCAGCAAGAAGAGATGACAGAACACGCCGAAGGAGTTTTCCCGATCGCTATTCCACTAGAAAACCCTCCAGAAAGAACTCCTACCCTTCTGAAACAGCGGACACTTAATCAATTATGCGTTCAATTTGGCATTGCCAAGGCAGAAGTTTTACTCCCTGGACCAAATGATTTCGCTGATAGACCACCTTACGGTTTTGTTGCTATTAATCGCCAAATGTGCTTAAGTGGGGCAATTCCTCCTTTTAATGAATTTCTTCGACAAATCCTTCTTCGACTGACGATCTCTCCTTTCCAGCTGCATCCCAATGGCTATGCCATTTTGATGGGATTATGCGTTTTGTTCGGGAGGACCTTGACCGCCTGCCGAGTTTTGAGGAGATCTGTTGCTTGTGCACTTTTGCAAAGAACAAGGACCACCCTTCAATAGTACTTGTAAGAGGTGCGAGGAACCACAAACTTATTTTGGATTTGCCGGAGAGTGCACATGGTTTCCTGAATCAATACTTCTACATTCGCTGCCCCACAGAATTTTACGCAGACTGGAGAGTAGGAAGTGAGATCTTTTTTCCTTCTTTCTTCAATTTTACTCTAAGTCTTTCATGGTTCGTATTGCCAGGTGCTGATTCCATTTCTTATTTTTACAGCACTTCCTCCTCCTTCTAGAGATTCCAGCCATAAACCAGTTTTTGAGAGGCTAAGCGCTGTGGCTGCTGAAGAAAGAAGCGCAAAATTTCTATTGTCAGATGAGCTTCTTCATCGGTTTGAGCTTTTACATTCTTCTCGTTCCACTCAAATTCATGAAGCCCCAACGGAAGTCCCCGATTCTCCGATAAAGACTCCTGATGCCCCGGTCTCCATTAAAGAGCACATGCGGGGAGAAACTTCTATAGAAACTTCATTAGTAAAGTGCTCTATTCCAAGAGATGTTGCGGGGCCATCCGAAAAACTTGCCCCGGTTATCGAGGAAGAAGAGCCTCAGGGATCTTCTCACCATTCACAAGAATTTGGTGAAGAAGCCGAGAAATCCAGTCCTGTTAAGCAGAGCAGGGACGATACTTTCGAAGGACTGAGCGACCTCTTTGCTACTTCACAAGAGATCTTTAAAGACGATCCTATTACTACCGAAATTTCTTCTTCAGTAGTCGAGGCTACTTCTATTTTGCAACAGTCGCCGTCGACTCAAGAGTTGACGCTAACTATTACACCCACAACTACTCCCCAATTAAAGAGTGGTTCGTAGATTGATGCGCGTAGTTTGCACATCACACACACTTAGAATTTCCTTATCCTTTCCACGAACATGCCTTCTTTTTTTTTTTTAAACATTTGAAAGATTCTCAAGTTTTGTTTCTTTTTTCTTTTAATTTTAGGTTTTTCAATGAGGCAAGGCAGCTCGTACTATAATGACTTTCAGCGATATGGGAAACGCAGCCAGTATGGCTATCAATCCTATCCTCCTGTTCATAGAGAGACTGATGAAGAAAGGGCTGCCCGGAAGGCTCGGGAAAGACGTGATTATGAAGAACGCTTTGGAAGACCAGATAATCGACATGATTCCTCCCACAGAGAGAGTGACTCCCTTAAACGCAAATCTCATGATGATAGAGGGAAGAGTCACACAACTGATGACTCGAGCAAATGGGCCAAAGTTATTGAGGAGCCAATGCCTGCGCCTTCAGAGAAGATTACTGCTCCTACTTCTTCTCAATCTCCTGCCCCTTCCCCTACTGACATCCAAGCAATCATCAATAGGCCATCTTACCAAGTTGGACCAGGTCCAGCCACTCTTCAAAGCCGATTTCCTAATTGGTGTTTAAAAGGAGTTCGCTTCGACCTCGATCTGGTTCCCATAGATAAAAGTGCTATGTTACGGAACCTTGATGCAGTCAGAACTGATATTGAGAGGATGTCATCTTGGCAGAAACTCGTTGACGAGCTCCAAAGGGTGAATAGAGCCAATCTCGAAGGTATGCTTACCATGGAGAATGACAAAACTGAATGGCAAAAGATCCTTAAACAGCATGATGCAGAAATGAGGAGTATTGCCGATTATAATGAGAAACTTGAGGCGGAAGTTGGGAAACTTAAAGAGGAGCTTGCTACTTCTTCCACTTCTTATTCTCAAAGGGAGAGTGTGCTTCTTCAACAGGTGCGGGATGCTCATGCCGCGCAAAGGGATGCTGAGGCCAAGGCTGGTGGGTTGGAGCAGATTATAGAGGGCAACCGTACTGATATTACTCAGTTACGAGGACAAACTGGCCTTCAGGCTGCAGAGATTGAAAAATTGAAAGCCCAGCTATCCAAAGTCGAGAGAGAGCGAGATGAGGCTGTTGCGGGTAGAATTGCAGCTGAAGAGGCCCATGAAGCCACCAAAGCTGATATTGGCTCGACACTATTTGATTTCTACTTGCATTGTATATTAGGGCGTGGCAGTCTTGCATTCCTGGGCCCCAAGTATGAGATTACCCTGGCCGAAGTGTGGGAAGCCGCACTAGATATGTTTAAAGGGGCCGGATACACTGAAGAGGAGTTGGAGGTGCACTACTTAGACTTTGAGGCTCGCGCAGCCCTTGCCAGAGGCAAGGAGCAACTTGCCAGATCGCGGGTTGAAATAGTGGGGGAAGAGCATCAAGAAAAAGAAACAAATTTGACTGCTCCTGTCCCTCCTTCAACTTCGGCCGATGCTGGCATTATTGGTTCTAGCTCTTATGTACCGATCCCTGCTCAAACTGATACCGGGGCCAAAATTACTCAAGCCACAGGTGAATCGCAAGAGAGTGCTGAAGCTCCGGACTATGAAATTGACGTAATAAAGACAACTTCTGCAGGTAATTCTACTGTAAATTTCGCTCAAGTGGATTGCTTATTTGTTTCTTATGGGTTTAATGAGCTTCTTGACTATTTTCTGAATCTTGACGAGCCTTTATCTCCTCTTTTTACTGACTTTAACCTCTTTTCTCCTGTAGAGGAAGTTCCTCCCCCGGTTATCCCTCCTACGTCTCTTTAGGCGACTCCTCCTTCTGCTTCCCAGCCTGGATCACAAGAGGAGCAAATAGAGGCTCTTCATGGCTTTGATGATCCCATTGCTTCACAAGAGCAGAAAGACGAGGGACTTGAGAGAGGTGAAATATCCCCGGAGCGGACTCCTTCTGATGACATAACTTTGTCTAAACTCGTTACTCCAGGGAGTGAGTCTTCCTCAAAGAGGAGAAAGAAGCAAGGAACATCAAGGAGGAGGGGGAAGAAAATCATTGCTACCGAGGAGGAACCGGAAGCTGGGCCAGTTGCACCCCCCTCTCCTTCTTCCCTTCTGCCCATAGATTGGCCTGAAAAGTTAATCATTCGGCCGGGTAAAGGGTCCAAAGGGGGTAAGAAGAAGTGAAGATTTTAGCTTCTTTGCTTTTTGCATGAACTGGTCGAGAGTTGTGCGGGTACCGGCCCCCGCTTTTCTTTATTTTGAAACCTGTACCTGCATTTCAATTGAATAAAATGATCCTTTGTTTGTACAGACTTCTATTTGAATTTGAGAATGCATTTATTATTCATTTTTGCACAAGTTTATTTATATGATATTGCAGCAGGCTTATGGTATGTTGTTTGAGTATTACTTTACTGATGCAGCTATACCATTTTGCATGTAATTATACCATGTTGCCCCCATACCTTAAGCTTGCTGCAATGTTTTATACTTCGAGGGGACTTGCACTCTTATTTGCTAAAGAATAATTATTTTATTCTTTAAAGAAAATTTGTGTAGAGTACAACTCCCTTCGTATAAGTTTTTACGCTTTGTCTTTCGAAGAAATCACTTTTTTCTTTTGCTTATGTGCATATTTTACCAAGTGAATTCTTCTATGTGGTAAAGCGGACCTCTGAAGGGTACTTTAACTTCTTTTTTTATATGAAGATCATTTTCCAGAGTAGGTAAATTACTCTTCCTTTGAAAGTTAAAGTACGCTTTTGATGAGGATTTTTTTTTTATATAGAAAGTTGTACCTCTGAGGAGGGATTTTTCACGTTTCAACACTTGGAAGTTTTATTTCAATCTCGGTGAAATGTGTACCTCCAAAGAGTTGTGCCTTTGAAGAAATCCTTTTCGCGTTTCAACACTTGGAAGTTTTATTTCAATCTCGGTGAAACGTGGGCTTCCGAAGAGGTCTTTCTTCTTGATTGTGCCTCCGAAGAGGTCTTTATTTTGTTTGCATTTCAACTCTGGTGAAGTGAAATTCCGAAGAGCGGCCGTTACACTTCAACTCCTGGTGAAATGTGCCTCCGAAGAGGTCTTTATCTTGTTTGCATTTCAACTCTGGTGAAGTGAAATTCCGAAGAGCGGCTGTTACACTTCAACTCCTGGTGAAATGTGCCTAAGAAGAGGTCTTTATCTTGTTTGCATTTCAACTCTGGTGAAGTGAAATTCCGAAGAGCGGCTGTTACACTTCAACTCCTGGTGAAATGTGCCTCCGAGAGGGTTTTCATTGCCTGGAAGTTACTCTCTCATGGTTGGAGGGTCATGACTCCTCCAATCTTTTTTATTGAGTAGAGAACTTTCTTTTTTGTGGCATATGACCCATTAGAGGTCTTTATCCTCCGAAGAGTTGTGCCTCTGAAGAGGACTTGTGCTGCCGATGATGGCTTTGATTGTTTCCTTGTCTTCTTGCTTATGCCCTTTTCAGCGATCCTCTTTTCTTTTTTCTTTTCAAGTTTTCATTCCCCTTTTCTTGCAAGTAGCTTGTTTAATCCAAGGAAGTGTACTTCATTGTCAGGCAAGTTCGTGTGAATGGGCCTTAGCTTCCTAATTGCATGTTTGTTTGTTCAAACAATCTCAATTTATTAGCAAGGGCCCGTTTCTATCGAACTCATAGGCCGTTCAATTGAAGTATTCCCTATCTAGGATTTGAATTCGGGGCTTTTGTGACTTGAAATTTGTTTGTTGAATGATGGTGAGAATCGCTCGGTCTTATTATGTGCAAGTTTTATTTCCGTTGTCTGCAAAAATTTAAATCGACATTTCAGCAATACATTTTATGTACTTTTATATCGAAAATAAAGCAAACATGTAATAATAATAAGGAACACAAGATTTATAGTGGTTCGGCCAGGAATTTGGGCATACATCCACTATATATTTTTTCATTATTCACTTGCATCAGTTTTACAATTGCTTTCAATTACAAGAATCATACATTCGCAACTCTTTTTACAATATTTCAACAAAATTTTCAAGTAAAGTATGGACGCAAGTGATTGCTGTTCCATGCCCTTGGAATTTGATCTCCTTCAACAGTAGTGAGTTTGAATGTGCCGTCAAGAAGCTTCTGACCTATGACATATGGTCCTTCCCAATTTGGCCCAAACACACCTGTTGCTGTCATAATTCTGTTCAGGACTAGATCTCCAACCTCAAAGCTGCGTTGGCGAACTTTGGAATTGAAATGTCTGGCTATCCTTTGCTGATGAGCTGCAATTCTGAGATTAGCTTCATCTCTTTTTTCATCAAGGAAGTCTAGCGCTTCAAGCTGTAGCCTTTCATTTTCTGCTTGATTGAAATGGATCCTTCTGTGTGAAGGAACCTCTGTTTCTACCGGGATCATTGCTTCCGATCCGTATGCTAATGAGAAAGGAGTGTGCCCAGTCGCAGTTTTGTGAGTGGTTCTGTATGCCCATAGTGCAAGTGGTAGCTTATCGACCCAACCACCTTTTGCTCTTTCAAGTTGCTTTTTGATGGTTGATTTGATGATCTTGTTTACTGCTTCCACTTGCCCGTTTGCCTGCGGATGAGCAACTGCCGAAAAGCTTTTCTGGATTTTGAATTGCTTGCAAAAATCTTGGAATTCCTCGCTTTCAAACTGAGTACCATTGTCTGTGATTATTTTCTGAGGCACACCATACCTGCAAATGATATTCTTGGTCACGAAACTTATCATCTTCTTAGAGGTGATAGTAGCCAATGGTTCAGCTTCAGCCCATTTAGTAAAATAATCAACTGCAACAATAGCATATTTAATCCCTGATTTGGCAGTCGGTAGCGGCCCAATGAGATCCATTCCCCAAATTGCAAACGGCCATGGACTGACCATTTGTGTGAGTTCAGTTGAAGGCGCTCTAGGAATTTTGGCAAATCTTTGGCATCTGTCACACTTTCGGGAATAGCTTGCAGCATCATGGTTAATTTCTGACCAAAAATATCCGTATCGGAGAATTTTCTTTGCTAATGTTTGGCCACCTGAATGATCACCACATTCTCCTCCATGTACCTCAGCTAGGATTGTTTTGGACTCTTCCCTGGATACACATCGAAGCAATGGCATTGAGAATCCCCATCTGTATAATCGGCCATCCTGAATTACATAGCGAGAGACTTTCCTTAGTAGCTTCTGTCTCTCTCTCGAATTTTCTGGCAGAGAACCTCTGAGTAGGTAGTCCAGTATTGGAGTCATCCATGACTCTTGTTCTTGAGATACATTCATAATCCAGTCAATATCCATCTCGTCTATACTTGGTGCTGAAAGGACTTCTACGGGGACTAATCCCAATAGTTGAGCTTCACCAGAACTTGAATACTTTGCGAGGGAATCTGCCTTCATATTCTCTTCCCGAGGAATGTGGCTTATTGAATAATGATCGAGCTCACATAGAAGTTCCCAAGCCTTTGACAAGTAAGCGGGCAGGTTTCCCCCTTTCGTTTGAAATTCCTTCTTGACTTGGCATACAATAAGCTGAGAATCACTAAAGATCTGTAATGCTCGGATGTTTAGTTCTTTAGCGATTTTCAGTCCTGCGATAAGAGCTTCATATTCTGCTTCATTGTTTGTTGAAGGAAATTCCAATCTTAGTGCATAGCATAATGACCGACCTTCAGGAGTTTCAAGTACCACCCCTGCTCCAGAACAGTAGTCATTTCTTGCGCCATCAACATATAACTTCCACTGGATTGGGGAATCATTGATCGCTTCTTCCTCACCATTACCTTTCTCTGTGAATTCTGCAATGAAATCAGCTAAAGCTTGCCCGTTGATTGCTTTTCGGGGGTGATAAGTGATGTCATATTGACTGAGTTCAATGTTCCACTTTAGAAGGCGACCCAAAGTTTCAGGGCGAAACAGGACTTGCTTTAGAGGTTGATCGGTGAGTACTCTGATAGGATGAGCTTGGAAATATTGCCTCAACTTCCTTGATGCAACTAGTAGACAATAGGCGAGTTTTTCCAACTTGGAGTAATTCAGCTCTGCCCCAGTGAGTCTTTTGCTGATATAGTAAACCGGATGTTGAATCCTTTTGTCTTCCCGAATCAGCGCTGCACTTAGAGCATGAGATGATACTGCCAAGTATATAAGAAGATCCTCACCATTGCCTGGCCTAGAAAGTATTGGAGGCGTTTCCATATGACGGATCAATTCATCAAAGGCTTTTTGGCATTTGGGAGTCCATTCAAAGTTCTTATTTCCTTTCTTCAGAGCGTCAAAGAATGGGATGCATTTATCAGTAGCTTTGGAGATGAACCGACTCAGGGCGGCGACCTTTCCATTCAGACTTTGCAATTCCTTCTTCGTTCTAGGAGCTTTAACTTCTTTTAAGGCAGTAATTTGAGCTGGACTAGCCTCAATGCCCCTAGCGCTGACGATAAACCCTAAGAACTTTCCGGACTCGACCCCAAACGTGCATTTCAGAGGGTTAAGCTTCATTCTATATTTCCGGAGGACTGCGAACATTTCTGCTAAGTGTTCAATGTGATCCGCTGCTTTCTTAGACTTTACTAACATGTCGTCGACGTAGACTTCCATAGTTTTGCCCAATTGCGGTTTGAACATAGCATTAACAAGTCTTTGGTAGGTTGCCCCTGCATTTTTCAATCCGAAGGGCATAACTCTGTAGCAATAAAGACCAACATCGGTGATAAAGCTCGTGTCCTCCTGATCCGGTTCATGCATCATGATCTGGTTATATCCGGAGTAAGCATCCATGAAAGATAACAATTCATGCCCCGCTGTTCCATCTACCAGTTGATCGGTCCTGGGTAAAGGGAAGCAATCTTTGGGGCAGGCCTTGTTCAGATCTGAAAAATCGATGCACACTCTCCATTTTCCATTAGCTTTCTTAACCAGCACAGGATTTGAAACCCAATTCGGATATGTAGATTCTTTGATGAAGTTATTTTCCATGAGTCGATCAACTTCCTCTTTTAATGCTGCTGACCTTTCTGGACCTTGGGTTCTTCTTTTCTGTTTTACTGGTGTAAACTTTGGGTCAATATTCAAAGCGTGTACTGCAACTTCTGGAGATATTCCACACATATCAGCATGAGTCCAAGCAAAGACATCCAGATTTGCTTTCAGGAAAGATATCAAGATATTCTAAATTGACACATTAAGCTGTGAACCCACATTCAACACCTTATTTGGGTCCTTCGGGTCAACAGGTACCGGTACTGTCGTTTCCACCGGTACTACTCTATTCTCCACTGCACTGGCTTTTCTGGGATCCATCTCTTTCCGTGCCCCGCTATGCTCGCCAGTGCAGGGTCCGCCTCGTAATTGCTACAAGGCTGGCTCTTTGATGCGGACCGGGGCTGCCGCATCCTTTCCCATTTCCCTTTTTCTTGACTCTCGCAACTCTGTCAAATAACACTCTCGCGCAGCATTTTGATCCCCTTTTATAACTCCTACTCCATTGTCTGTAGGGAATTTAATAGTGAGGCACCACGGGGCTAGGATAGCTTTGAACGCTGTGAGCGTTGGACGGCCAAGGAAAGCATTATAAGCAGAAAACTCATCGACAATCACAAATGTTTGCTTGCGGACTACTTTCCTTTCTCCTTCCCCAAGTTCTACAAGCATATCGATGGTTCCTATTGGTTGCTTTGGCTCCCCAGCGAAGCCAGCGATCTTCTACGATGAGGCTTAACACCCTAGAGGTTATGTAGTTGATGGTTACTAGTGATACATTCCTAAATTGGTAATGTGGCATACGAAGTGCTGTTGAGCATTTGATGATCAAAGCACAGCTTTTGTATAAAGTGTGGCTTTGTGGACGAGATTTCGTCGGACCTCACACCCCGAAAATGGTCAAAACGGGAAGGATGCGGCAAGGTTATTAGGGGGTAACGCCCCTTTAGTGTATGTCATTCCTTCTGGATAGAGGTGGTATCATGGTATGGAGCCCAGATACTTAACCTATGTTGTTGCCGCAAATTTATTGCTTTATGGTTGTTGGAAATCGAGGATCCTCGGATATAGATCGGTTACGATCGGGGAATGACATATTCGTTCAGTAGTTACCTAGTTTGAAAGGTAACCCGGCCTTGTGTTGGCTAAGATCCGGTTAGGTTCTCGGGTCGTCTTTCCAAAGGCGTACCCATGTGGCAATGGGAAGTTCCTTGGCCTGACCCTTTGTTGGAAATCCAAAGAAACAATACGATCTTGTACGGTTTTAGTCGTAGAACCTATCATTCACTTATGGTGGTCACCACTATTTGGATGGTAGCTATAGTAGGCATAAGTGCGGAATGCCTATGCTGGCTAAGATTTATATCTTTATTTTCGAAATGTTTTCTACACTATGCACTAGTAGTAATATCAAATGTTTCTTTTTAATGTGTATCAAGCATTTTTGACTATCATAAGGAGATATCTCCTCCGATTCTGCGTTTGCATTGTGTGTGTGTGCGGGAGGCGTTATGGTAGTCTCATTTTCTAAAAAGCATTGCGAATCTATTTTAAAATTATCCTGTACTTTATTTTAAAGATAAACTACTTTAAGTTCTCACACCAGTCCCATGACTGACTCAGAGTTTATTGTTTTCCTTCCTAAACTCTGGGTGCCCACCAATTTCCACACGGGCAGTCTAGAGTTAGGTTATCAGGATATTCTGGAATTCAGAAGTTGCTGGGGGCAAGCTGGATGGTATGGCGTATTCACTAGTATATAGTATTTCTTTTCCGCTGTTAGTTGTTGTTTGTTGTTGTACACTCTGATGATGTAATGTAATGTAATGCAATATGATGTAATGTAATAACTGATATAGTTCTTTGTTTAAAGATTATTCATTTACCTATTATATGTTGTTCCGCTGCGATTGTGAGATTCTGATATTGTTCTGTCCTATCTTTTTCTTTCTTCTTCTACCTCTTTCTTTTTCTTAAACCCTAATGGTTCGTATTTCCGTTCATCTTGAGTTAATCGATGGAAATTAGTGTCTATCCAAGGAGTACGGATATGCGGTGTTAACGCTAAAATGTGAACGCTAACACCCCGGTGTGTAAAGTGTAGTTGTGAAAGCACCACCCGATAGATCGGGAAAGAATTACAAGCAAGTAATAGCAGAAAAGCAGTAAACAACAACGATTTTATAGTGGTTCGGCTTAAGGGTATAGCCTACGTCCACTCTAAGTACTTTTATTAATAATCCCGTTACAAACTGATACAATTCTTCTCGAGTACAATACACTTCAAGTTACAAGTGATTTGGAACAAGTCTTAAGCTTCAATGTCGATTAAAGTTCTTAGATTCATGTTGAAGATGTGTGGTTTCTTCGTGAATTTCTTTGAGATATTCCTCTAATCTTGGAAGCTCTAAGTGTTGATGAAGTTCTCAATGCAGCAAGGTAACGGTGTGTGAAGAGAATGTGCCCAAAAGTCCCCTGAAAGTTGGAGGTAGCCATGTATTTATAGGCAAGCCTGGATAGAAGTTTTTTCGCCCAAGTCCTGAGTCGTGACCGACTCAGGCTAAGTCGTGGCCGACTTAACATAAGTCGTGGTCGGCTTAGCGAGTTAACATGCGCGTGTCTGAACTCATATCACTAGTCTTAGGTCATTGCCGAGTTAACATGCGCGTGTCAAGTAGCTGTATAGGATTTGCCTTCATTTGCCTGGGTCGTGAACGGCTTGGCATATGTCTTAAGTCGGTTGCGACTTAAGTATAGGTCGTGCACCTTTCCATGTCCTGATCAGTTAGGTCGGCAACTCCTTTAGGTAATTAGATCGGTACTTAAGTTAGGTCAGTAGACTTCCTAAGTCGGCATCCTTTAAGGCATTAGGTCGTTATCCATTTAGGGCCTTAGGTCAGGAACTTTGTAAGGGCATTGAGTCGATGTCCCTTCTGAGTCATTAAGTCGGTAACTATTGAGTCGTCATTCATTTTAGGTCGGCAATGAGCTAAGGCTGTTGGGTCGGTATTTATGTTGAGTCGGTAGCCTCGTTGAAGTGTTAAGTCGGCATACCCTTAGGCCTTAGGTCGGCACCCCCTGTTGAGCCTTAGGTCGGCATGCTTCTAACTGTTAGGTCGGTAAGTCATGGTCGAGGCGGAGTTAACATTTGCCCCTCGAAGTATACGCCTAAATGTTAGGTCGTGTGCTTCGATAGTCCTTAACCCGTCCCCTCTTAGGTCGGTAGGTCGTACGCGACCCAACAGTTAGACCGCATCTACCGCTTCAGTTCTCCCTACTGTAAGGTATAAAACATCCATCTTCTTTTTCCTTTTCATTACTTACTCCCTTGCTCAATTCTGCCATTAGAATTTCCCAGAGCTCCCAAAGGCGATTTCACTCTAGTCAATCACTGATAACCTTTGCCATCCATCGCGTAAGTAAACTTGCTTCCCCCTCAATCCAAGATTACCGTTGATTCATGAATTTTACCAATCAAATTTAAACCGCCTCTTTGTACGATGCTTTATCACGAATCCCGTTATATCTATAGTTGATGATCCTTAGTTAGTTTGATCTGGCTTTAGGCTATCGATGAAATGATGCCGATGGGTTACTGCTTTAGGCGTAGCCAATTTTGATTCGCGTTAGGATTGTCAGGCGTTGGATTCGTGGTGGTTTTGAACCAGTTTATGGGATGATTCGGTAGTATGAACGAGATGAAGGTTTTTTGGTTGAGGGAGTGGCTAACGGGTTAACGGATTGAGTGGGGCGAGGTATTGATTTAGATGCGACCCGGTGATTTGAAGTGACTTAGCTTTTGGCCAACCCAATCCTTAAATCGTGGCCGTGTTAGCACTTGGGGGAAGTCTGCCAACCTATTCTTCTGCCGATTTATGCCTTATACCGTGGCCGAGTTAATCCTTGGGGGAATCTGGCGATTTAACCTTCTACTGATTTAACCTTGAACTGCAGCCAAGTTAACCCCTAAGTCGTCACCGAGCTAAGCCCTTAAACCGTGACCGAGTTGGCTCTTAAACCGCCGCCGAGTTAACACTTAAGCTTTGGGCACGCTGACTTTTTGAGAGCATAGATCCACTTTGAGTTTCTAACTTGAACTGCCAAACTAAGTTGCCTAAATTTTGAACAGCCCCAACTTTAAATTTGCTTGAATCTCAGTGTATTATTTCACAGATCGCATTAACTTATAAGCTGCTAACCTGCTGAAAATAACAAACAAAGAAAACCAAGGCGAAAATACTGCCATTGACTGCCCATGTCAGATGACAGATTAGTCAAGACAAGACAAGCAACTTAATTACACTGCATGAAATGTTTGTGAATCAATCAATTAAAGTTAAACATTAATGCAAAGTATCAATAATCTGAACTGATTTATCTGCATCACCATCTTACTTGCATATTTAGGCTTAAAACAATAGTCCCTGAATTTCATAACTAACGAATGCTTGCTAGTTTTCATTCCAGTTATATTTGTTCACTGCTTGATTGATTTTACACAACACTTCACACACTTTAGGAAACGTGCACCTTCATGTTTGAATACCCAGTTGTTTATGTAGAATGACTTCCCACCGAGAAGAAGAAGTGGTAACTCAAGAGGAAGAAACTTTTCCGATAGCTGTTCCCATAGAGAATCCTCCGGAGAGAACCCCGACTATTCTAACTTCGAGAGCGTTTGTCCAGCTGCGCACTCAATTTGGCTTTGCTGAAAGTGATGTTCTTCTCCCTGGGCCAAGTGATACTGCTGACAATCCTCCCTATGGCTTTGTTGCAGTCAATCGCCAAATGTGCTTAAGTGGGGCGATTCCTCCTTTTAACGACTTCCTTCGAACTCTTCTCCTTCGGTTGACAATCTCTCCGTTTCAACTTCATCCCAATGGCTATGCCATCTTGACGGGGTTATGTGTTTTGTTTAGAAGAACCCTTGATCGCCTACCGAGTTTTGAAGAAATTCATTATCTGTGCTCATTTGCAAAGAGTAAAGATCATCCTTCCCTTATTATTGTGAGAAGTGCCAGAAACCGCAAGCTCATTTCCGATCTTACTGAAAGCGTTCATGGATTTTTGAACCAGTTTTTCTTTGCCCGCTGTCGCTCAGGGTTTTATGCCATCTGGAGAGTAGGAAGTAAGATTAGTGTTTCTATTTTTTCCGTTTTGAAACTTTTTCGAGATCCGAACTTTCAGTTGTTAATTTCATTCTTTGTTCCTTTCAGCACTTCCTCTCCCTTCTAGAGACCCAATTCACAAGCAAGTTTTTGAGAGGTTGAGTGCCGTGGCCACAGAAGAGAGGAGCATAAAATTTCTGTTGAGGGATGAATTTTTACATCAACATGGGCTTCTACACACTTCTCGCTCTATGCATGCTCATGAAGTTCCAACGGAAGTCCCCGATTCTCCGATAAAGACTCCTGAATCTTCGCTGGTGAAGTGCTCCACTTCTGTTGATGTTGCGGGGCCGTCTGGTAAACTTGCCCCGGTTATCGAGGAAGAAGAGCCTCAGGGATCCTCTCACCATTCACAAGAATCTGGTGAAAAGGCTAAGAAATCCAGTCCTGTCAAGCAAAGCAGGGACGACACCTTCGAAGGATTGAGCGACCTCTTCGCTACTTCACAAGAGATCTTCAAAGATGACCCTACTACTGCCGGGATTTCTTCTTCAGTAGTTGAAGCTACTTCTATTTTGCAACAGCCGTCGTCAACTCAAGAGTTGACGTTAACTATTACACCCACAACCATTCCCCAAATAAAGAGTGGTTCGTAGATTAATGCGCGTAGCTTGCACAACACACACACTTAGAATTTCTCATCACTTCTATGCACTTGTACTTTAAAGATTTCTAAAGCTTATCATTTTAATTCCAGATTCTCCTATGGGGCGCAGCGGCTCGTACTATGACGATTTCCAGCGCTATGGGAGGCGTAGCCAGTATGATTACAGGCGTTACCTTCCTTCTTACAGAGAGTCGGATGAAGAGAGGGCTGCCCGAAAGGCTCATGAAAGGAGGATTGAAGAAGAACATCGTGAAAGAAGGGAGAGAGAAGAGCGCCATGATTCTTGGCAAAAAGGCGATGACTCCCACAAGAGAAAATCTCATGACGATCGTGGAAAAGGTCACATGGGTGAAGACTTAAGCAAACGAGCCCGTCACAGTGAAAAGCAGGCCTCTACTACTCCTGAGAAAGTTACTACTCCTACCTCGCTCGACATTCCTTCTGACTCTCCTGCTCTTGGGAAATCAGATATTCAAACGATAATTAGCAGGCCCAAATTTCAAGTTGGACCGGGTCCTGCCACTCTGCAGAGCCGGTTTCCTCAATGGTGCCTTAAGGGAGTGAGGTTCGACCTAGACTTGGTCCCCATCGACAAGTCTGCCATGTTGCGCAATCTTGACGCCGTCAAACTTGATATCGAGAGGATGTCAAACTGGCAGAAGCTTGTCGATGAGCTTCAAAGAGTTAACCGTGCCAACATAGAGGCCATGCTTACTATGGAAAACGATAAGGCCGAATGGCAAAAGGTCGTTGAGCAACACGACACCGAGATGAGGAACATTGCTTCTTACAATGAGGAGCTTGAAGCAAAAATCGAGGAATTGAAACATGAGCTTGCTGCTTCCTCTACTTCCTATTCTCAAAAAGAAGAAGTACTCCTGAAACAAGTGAGAGACGCTCACGCTAGCCAAAGGGATGCCGAAGACAGGCTAGAAGTACAAAAAAGAATCAGTGAAGGCTATGCTACTGATATTGCTGATTTCCGAAAGAAAAACAACTCCCAGGAGGCGGAGATACAAATGCTTAAGCTTCAGCTTGCCAAAACTGAAAGGGAGCGTGATGAGGCTGTCGCCGGCAGAATCACAGCTGAAGAATCTCATGAGGCGACTAAAAACAGCATCAGCTCAACATTATTCGACTTCTACTTGCACAGCGTCTTGGGGCGTGGAAGCCTTGCCTTTCTAGGCCCCAAGTATGAAATCACACTGGCTGAAGTTTGGGAGACAGCACTTGATATGCTCGGTGGTAAAGGTGCTGGATATGCTGAGTCAGCCCTTGAAGAGCATTATCTTGATGACGAAGCCCGTGCCGCTCTTGCCAAGGGTAAGGAGCAGCTTGCCAGAGCGCGGGCCGGGATGGCGGAAGAAGAGCGTTCTGAAAAAGAAGTACCGCCTACCATCTCCGAACGTCCTCTAGTTTCTCCCGAGGTGGACATTACAGGCCCTAGTGCTCATTTGCCGCCTCCTACAAGAACTGGGGTAATCACCCCTACTGATGAAGAGGCTTTGGAGGACATTGGGGCTCAGAATTATGAGATTGAACTGACAAAGCCAATATCTTCAGGTAATTTCGACATTGGTCCGATTCAGGTGGATTGCCTGCTTATTCCTCAAAAATTTGATGAGCTTCTCGATTACCTCCTGAATCTCGATGAACCCATATCTCCCTTCTTTCGGGAAGATACTAACATTTTCAATTTTTCTTCTTCTGCAGTTGAAACAACAAGTGCCGTGCAGACTTCGCCTTCTCTGGTTATTCCTCCTCCATCTCTTCAGGTGACTCCTCCTTCTGCTTCACAACCTGGGTCACAAGAGGAGAAAATTGAGGCTCTTCATGGTTTGGATGACCCTGTTGCCTCGCAGGAGCAAAAAGATGAGGGACTCGAAGGAGGCGAGATCTCTCCGGAGCGGACTCCTTCTGACGACATAGTTTTGTCCGCTCTCGTCACTCCGGGGAGTGAGTCTTCTTCGCAGAGAAGAAAGAAGCTTGGGACATCGATGAGGAGGGGGAAGAAAATTATCACCACTGAAGAGGAACCGGAAATTGCGCCAGTTGCACCTCCCTCCCCTTCTTCCCTCATGCCTTCAGACCAACCTGGAAGACCCGAAAAGCTAACCACTCGGCCGGGTAAAGGGTCTAAAGGCGGCAAGAAGAAATGAAGAGTTGAGCTTTTTGATTCCTTTTTTGTGTAATGGTCGGATGTTGTGCAGGCACCGACCCCTGCTTCTTATTTTGAAACCTGTATCTGCAATATCTGCAATTGAATAAAATGATTCTTTATTTGTACATACTTCTGTTTGAATTTGAGTATGCATTTATTATTCATTTTTGCACAAGTTTATTTATATGATATTGCAGCGGGCTTATGGTATGTTGTTTGAGTATTACTTTACTGATGCAGCTATACTATTATACCATGTTGCCCCCATACCTTAAGCTTGCTGCAATATTTTATACTTCGAGGGGACTTGCACTCTTATTTGCTAAAGAATAATTATTTTATTCTTTAAAGAAATTTTTTGTAGAGTACAACTCCCTTCGTATAAGTTTCTACGCTTTGTCGTTCGAAGAGATCACTTTTTTTCCTTTTGCTTATGTGCATATTTTACCAAGTGAATTCCTCTATGTGGTAAAGCGGACCTCTGAAGGGTACTTTAACTTCTTTTATTTTTCCTTTTTTTTTTTTTTTTTTTTTTTTTTTGACGATCATTTTCCATAGTAGGTAAATTACTCTTCCTTTGAAAGTTAAAGTACGCTTTTGATGAGGATTTTTTTTATACAAAGTTGTACCTCTGAGGAGGGATTTTTCACGTTTCAACACTTGGAAGTTTTATTTCAATCTCGGTGAAACGTGTACCTCCAAAGAGTTGTGCCTTTGAAGAAAGCCTTTTCACGTTTCAACACTTGGAAGTTTTATTTCAATCTTGGTGAAACGTGGGCTTCCGAAGAGGTCTTTCTTCTTGATTGTGCCTTCGAAGAGGTCTTTCCTTTGAATTGTGTCCCCGGGAGGGGGTTGTACCTCTAAGGAGGGATTTTTCACGTTTCAACACTTGGAAGTTTTATTTCAATCTTGGTGAAACGTGTACCTCCAAAGAGTTGTGCCTTCGAAGAAAGCCTTTTCACGTTTCAACACTTGGAAGTTTTATTTCAATCTCGGTGAAACGTGGGCTTTCAGGAAGGTCTTTATTTTGTTTTTGCATTTCAACTTTGGTGAAGTGAAATTCCGAAGAGCGGTTGTTACACTTCAACTCCTGGCGAAATGTGCCTCCGAAGAGGGCTTTTATTTTGTTTACATTTCAACTCTGGTGAAGTGAAATCCCGAAGAGCGGTCATAACACTTCGACTCCTGGTGAAATGGGCCTCCGAAGAGGGCTTTTATTTTTATTTTTTTGCATTTCAACTCTGGTGAAGTGAAATCCCGAAGAGCGGTCATAACACTTCAACTCCTGGTGAAATGTGCCTCAGAGAGGGTTTTCATCGCCTGGAAGTTACTCTCTCATGGTTGGAGGGTCATGACTCCTCCAATCTTTTTTGTTGAGTAGAGAACTTTCTTTTTTGTGGCGTATGACCCATTAGAGGTCTTTTATCCTCCGAAGAGTTGCGCCTCCGAAGAGGACTTGTGCTGCTGATGGTAGCTTTGGTTGTTCCTCTGTTCACTTGCTTATGCCTTTTCAGCGATCCTCTTTTTTTTTTTTTTCAAGTTTTCATTCCCCTTTTCTCGCAAGTGGCTTGTTTAATCCAAGGAAGCGTACTTCATTGTCAGGCAAGTTCGTGAGAACGGGCACTAGCTTCCTAATTGGATGTTTGTTCGTTCAAACAATCTCAATTTATTAGCAAGGGCTCGTTTCTATCGAAATCATAAGCCGTTCAATTGAAGTATTTCCTATCTAGGATTTGAATTCGGGGCCTTTATGACTTGAAATTTGTTTGTTGAATGATGGTGAGAACCACTCGGTCTTATTATGCGCAAGTTTTATTTCCATTGTCTGCAAAAATTTAAATCGACATTTCAGCAATACATTTTATGTATTTTTATATCGAAAACAAAGCAAACATATAATAATAATAAGGAACACAAGATTTATAGTGGTTCGGCCATGAAATTGGGCCTACATCCACTTTATATTCTTTCATTATTTACTTGCATCAGTTTCACAATTGCTTTCAATTACAAGAATCATACATTCATAATTCTTTTTACAATGTTTCAACAAAATTTTCAAGTAAAGTATGGACGCAAATGGTTGCTGTTCCATGCCCTTGGAATTTGATCTCCATCAACAGTGGTGAGCTTGAATGTGCCGTCAAGAAGCTTCTGACCTATTACATACGGTCCTTCCCAATTTGGCCCAAACACACCTGTCGCGGTCATAATTCTTTTCAGGACTAGATCTCCAATTTCAAAGTTGCGTTGACGAACTTTGGAACTGAAATGTCTGGCTATCCTTTGCTGATGAGCTGCAACTCTGAGGTTAGCTTCATCTCTTTTTTCATCAAGGAGATCCAGCGCTTCAAGTTGTAGCTTCTTATTTTCTGCTTGATTGAAATGGATTCTTCTGTGTGAAGGGACCTCTGTTTCAACCGGGATCATTGCTTCCGATCCGTATGCCAACGAAAAAGGTGTATGCCCAGTTGCAGTTTTGTGAGTAGTTCTGTATGCCCATAGTGCAAGTGGTAGTTTATCGACCCAACCACCTTTTTCTCTTTCGAGTTGCTTTTTGATGGTTGATTTGATGATCTTGTTCACTGCTTCCACTTGCCCGTTTGCCTGCGGATGAGCTACTGCCGAAAAGCTTTTCTGGATTTTGAATCGTTTGCAAAAATCCTGGAATTCCTCGCTTTCAAACTGAGTACCATTGTCTGTGATTATTTTATGAGGCACACCGTATCTGCAAATGATATTCTTGGTCACAAAGCTTATCATTTTCTTAGAAGTGATAGTAGCCAATGGTTCAGCTTCAGCCCATTTAGTAAAGTAATCAACTGCAACAATAGCATATTTAATCCCTGATTTAGCAGTTGGTAGCGGCCCAATGAGATCCATTCCCCAAATTGCAAATGGCCATGGACTGACCATCTGTGTGAGTTCGGTAGAAGGTGCTCTAGGAATTTTGGCAAATCTTTGGCATTTGTCACATTTTCGGGAGTAATCTGCAGCATCTCGATTAATTTCTGGCCAAAAATATCCGTATCGGAGAATTTTCTTTGCTAATGTTTGACCACCTAAATGATCACCACATTCTCCTCCATGCACCTCAGCTAGGATTGTTTTGGACTCTTCCCGGGATACACATCGAAGCAATGGCATTGAGAATCCCCGTCTGTACAATCGGCCATCCTGAATTACATAGCGAGAGGCTTTCCTCAGTAGCTTTCGTCTTTCTATCGAATTCTCTGGCAGAGAACCTCTGAGTAGGTAGTCCAGTATTGGAGTAATCCATGACTCTTGTTCTTGAGATACATTCATAATCCAGTCTATATCCATCTCGTCTATACTCGGTGCTGAAAGGACTTCTACAGGGACCAATCCCAATAGTTGAGCTTCACCAGAACTTGAATACTTTGCGAGGGAATCTGCCTTCGTATTCTCTTCCCGAGGAATGTGGCTTATTGAATAGTGATCAAGTTCACATAGGAGTTCCCAAGCCTTTGACAAGTAGGAAGGCAGGTTTCCACCCTTTGCTTGAAATTCCTTCTTGACTTGGCATACAATAAGCTGAGAATCACTGAAGATCTGTAATGCTCGAATGTTTAGCTCTTTAGCGATTTTAAGACCTGCAATAAGAGCTTCATATTCTGCTTCATTGTTTGTTGAAGGAAATTCCAATCTTAATGCATAACATAATGATCGACCTTCAGGAGTTTCAAGTACCACTCCGGCTCCAGAACAGTAGTCATTTCTTGCGCCATCAACATACATCTTCCACTGGATTGGGGAATCATTGATCGTTTCTTCCTCACCATTATCTTTCTCTGTGAATTCTGCAATGAAATCAGCTAAAGCTTGTCCGTTGATTGCTTTTCGGGGGTGATAGGTGATGTCATATTGACTGAGTTCAATGTTCCATTTTAGAAGGCGACCCGAAGTTTCAGGGCGAAATAGGACTTGCTTTAGAGGTTGATCAGTGAGTACTTTGATAGGATGAGCTTGGAAATATTGCCTCAGTTTCCTTGATGCAACTAGTAGGCAATAGGCGAGTTTTTCCAACTTGGAGTAATTCAGCTCTGCCCCAGTGAGTCTTTTGCTGATATAGTAAACCGGATGTTGAATCCTTTTGTCTTCCCGTATCAGCGCTGCACTTAGAGCATGAGATGATACTGCCAAGTATATAAGAAGATCCTCACCATTGCCTGGCCTAGAAAGTATTGGAGGCGTTTCCATATGACGGATCAACTCATCGAAAGCTTTTTGGCATTCGGAAGTCCATTCAAAATTCTTCTTTCCTTTCTTCAGGGCGTCAAAGAATGGGATGCATTAATCAGTGGCTTTGGAAATGAACCGACTCAGGGCGGCGACCTTTCCGTTGAGACTCTGCAATTCCTTCTTCGTTCTAGGAGCTTTAACTTCTTTCAAGGCAGTAATTTGAGCTGGACTAGCCTCAATGCCCCTAGCACTGACGATGAAACCTAAGAACTTTCCGGACTCGACCCAAATGTACATTTCAGAGGGTTAAGTTTCATTCTGTATTTCCGGAGGACTGCGAACATTTCTGCTAAGTGTTCAATGTGATCCGCTGCTTTCCTGGACTTCACTAACATGTCGTCGACGTAGACTTCCATAGTTTTTCCCAATTGCGGTTTGAACATAACATTAACAAGTCTTTGGTAGGTTGCCCCTGCATTTTTCAATCCGAAGGGCATAACTCTGTAGCAATAAAGTCCAACATCTGTGATAAAGCTTGTATCCTCCTGATCCGGCTCGTGCATCATGATTTGGTTATAACCGGAGTTGGCATCCATGAAAGATAACAATTCATGTCCCGCAGTTCCGTCTACCAGTTGATCGATCCTGGGTAATGGGAAGCAATCTTTGGGGCAAGCCTTGTTTAGATCAGAAAAATCAATGCACACTCTCCATTTTCCATTAGCTTTCTTGACCAACACAGGATTTGAAACCCAATTCGGATATGTAGATTCTTTAATGAAGTTATTTTCTATGAGTCGATCAACTTCTTCTTTTAATGCTGCTGACCTTTCTGGACCTTGGGTTCTTCTTTTCTGTTTAACTGGCGTAAACTTTGGGTCAATATTCAGAGCGTGTACTGCAACTTCTGGGGATATTCCACACATATCGGCATGAGTCCAAGCAAAGACATCCAGATTTGCTTTCAGGAAAGATATCAAGATATTCTGAATTGACACATTAAGCTGTGAACCCACATTTAACACCTTATTTGGGTCCTTCGGGTCAACAGGTACCGGAACTGTCGTTTCCACCGGTACCACTCTATTCTCCCCTGCACTGGCTTTTCTGGGATCCATTTCTTTCCGTGCCCCGCTGTGCTCGCCAGTGCAGGGTCCGCCCCGTAATTGCTACAAGGCTGGTTCTTTGATGCGGACTGGGGTTGCCGCATCCTTCCCCATTTCTCTTTTTCTTGACTCTCGCAGCTCTGTCAAATAGCATTCTCGCGCAGCATTTTGATCCCCTTTTATAACTCCTACTCCATTGTCAGTAGGGAATTTAATAGTGAGGCACCACGGGGCTAGGATAGCTTTGAATGCTGCGAGTGTTGGACGGCCAAGAAAAGCATTATAAGCAGAAAACTCATCGACAATCACAAATGTTTGCTTGCGGACCACTTTCCTTTCTGCTTCCCCAAGTTCTACAAGCAGATCGATGGTCCCAATTGGTTGTTTTGGCTCCCCAGTGAAGCCAGCGATCTTCTGTGATGAGGCTTGTACATCAATCATAGGGATTTTCATCTGGTCAAATGTCTTCTTGAAGAGGATATTACATGATGCTCCGCAGTCAATGAGGACTCTTCTGACAATGGCCGGTCCAATACCAGCCGAGATGACCAAGGGATCTAGGGTAGGAGCTTCTATACCTGTGGAATCTCTGGCTCTGAAAACAATATCATCGCTGAAAGTTTTCTGTTGTTTCAGGGGCGTAGTGTCTTCTAAAACAAAGACGTCTTCTTCGGCTGGAGCATATTTCAAAGCCCTGGAATATCTCTCCATCTCACCCCAGCTCTTGCCAGCTGGGTGAGGCCCTCCTGTAATGACATTGATAACGGGCCTTCCATATTCATGTCCCGTAGCTTTCTTACCTGTCCTAGGCTAATGAACAGGAACCTGTTGCCCCTGACTTGACGATGCAGGATTGTTGCTATTTTTCTTCACGAATTGCTGCAGTTTGTTTTCTCTTAGCAACTCTTCAATCAGATTTTTCAACTGGCGGCATTCATCAGTTTCATGACCGGGTTGATTGTGGAAGCGGCAGAATTTCCCACTCTGTATGGCTTTTTTCCCGGTTCTCAAAGGGATAGGTTTAGGGAAATCGACGGAATCTTTAGTGGCCAGGTAGATGTGCTCCGGTGTATGTGATAATGGAGTATATTCTGATGGCTTGAAGGATCGGGGCTTCTTCAGATTACCCTGTTTCTTCCCATTATTATTCTCCCTTTTTTGCCCCACCGATTCATTCTTGCGTGGAGCGACAGTGTTGTCTTCTGCTTTCTCCAACACTGTCTTTACTGGTAAAGGACGGCTATCCAAGCGAATGAATTCATCTGCTTTTTTGTAGAACTTTTCGAGAGAGGTTGGCTCCTTCATATTTAACCATTTCCCAAATTCGCTTGACTTATCAATAGCCCTCATCAGATAAGTCAATATCATTCGTGGTTCAGCATTGTCCACCTCAGCCAGCGCTATATTAAAGCGGTTCAAGAAGGATCTGATAGACTCACCAGGATTCTGCTCTAAACTCGATAGTGACATAATGTCCTTGGCCTTCGAAGCATATAGTCTAAACTGCTCCTTGAATTTTCTGGTCAAGTCTGAAAACTGATCGATAGATCGGACTGGCAACTTGGTGAACCATAGTAGAGCCACACCTTCCAGGTATACGGGGAAATATCGACACTTTATTTCGTCAGAGGCCCTGGCACCTGTCATGTGCCAATCATATTTATACAAGAACTCATTCGGATCACTTGTCCCTTTGTAAGCTGGAATAGTCGGAGGGACAAACTTCCTTGGAAATTCCGCCTTCAAGATTTTTTCAGTAAACGGAGTTTTACTTGGGGCGAAACCCCATTCCTTCTCATCTTCAACCCTTCGCATACTTTCTTTCATGATCTGCCGGACCATTCCAGAAAGATATTCCTCATCATGCCGAGTTCTAGATCCACCAGCCTCAGGAACTGCCTGCTCAAAGGGACTAGTAGCCCTTTCCGGAGCATTCCTCTCGCTAACATCATGAATGTTGCCAGCATAGTTCCTTTCATTACCAGCTGGTTGATTGTTTGCCCCAAGTAAATCGTTCAACTTATTCAGAATCAGAGCATTCTGGGCACTTTGAGCCTCTAATTGTGCATTTTGGGCGTTTATCTGCTGGTTTAGCCCTAGAATCACAGCATCCAACTCCGCTTTCGTAACTCCAACAGACGGAGTGGGTTGATTAGGTACAGGGGAAGCGGAGGTTCCCTCTTGAATGTTTCCAGATCTGATAGATCTACTTTTCCTTCCAGGAGCCATAATCTCAGATAGACTTCTGGTTTTTAAGGAAATTCTTTCTTCAAATCTCTGTGAAGCAATGATGACAGTTTTCCTGAGTTCAATTCTCAGCGAAAGCACCAAAAATGTTAACGCTAAAATGTGAACGCTAACACCCCGGTGTGTAAAGTGTAGTTGTGAAAGCACCACCCGATAGATCGGGAAAGAATTACAAGCAAGTAATAGCAGAAAAGCAGTAAACAACAACGATTTTATAGTGGTTCGGCTTAAGGGTATAGCCTACGTCCACTCTAAGTACTTTTATTAATAATCCCGTTACAAACTGATACAATTCTTCTCGAGTACAATACACTTCAAGTTACAAGTGATTTGGAACAAGTCTTAAGCTTCAATGTCGATTAAAGTTCTTAGATTCATGTTGAAGATGTGTGGTTTCTTCGTGAATTTCTTTGAGATATTCCTCTAATCTTGGAAGCTCTAAGTGTTGATGAAGTTCTCAATGCAGCAAGGTAACGGTGTGTGAAGAGAATGTGCCCAAAAGTCCCCTGAAAGTTGGAGGTAGCCATGTATTTATAGGCAAGCCTGGATAGAAGTTTTTTCGCCCAAGTCCTGAGTCTTGACCGACTCAGGCTAAGTCGTGGCCGACTTAACATAAGTCGTGGTCGGCTTAGCGAGTTAACATGCGCGTGTCTGAACTCATATCACTAGTCTTAGGTCGTTGCCAAGTTAACATGCGCGTGTCAAGTAGCTGTATAGGATTTGCCTTCATTTGCCTGGGTCGTGAACGGCTTGGCATATGTCTTAAGTCGGTTGCGACTTAAGTATAGGTCGTGCACCTTTCCATGTCCTGATCAGTTAGGTCGGCAACTCCTTTAGGTAATTAGATCGGTACTTAAGTTAGGTCAATAGACTTCCTAAGTCGGCATCCTTTAAGGCATTAGGTCGTTATCCATTTAAGGCCTTAGGTCAGGAACTTTGTAAGGGCATTGAGTCGCTGTCCCTTCTGAGTCATTAAGTCGGTAACTATTGAGTCGTCGTTCATTTTAGGTCGGCAATGAGCTAAGGCTGTTGGGTCGGTATTTATGTTGAGTCGGTAGCCTCGTTGAAGTGTTAAGTCGGCATACCCTTAGGCCTTAGGTCGGCACCCCCTGTTGAGCCTTAGGTCGGCATGCTTCTAACTGTTAGGTCGGTAAGTCATGGTCGAGGCGGAGTTAACATGCGGACTATTACATTGTAAATTTATATAAATTATCAAATTCTGTAAACTTATTGTTATGAATATAATAAGATATATTGATTTCGTAATCTTCCTTTTCCCTACTTCTTTCCTTTTCGAGGACGAAAATTTTGGAGTGGGGTAGAGTGTAACGACCCATAAATTTTCAATAATTAATATGGTTATTTAATAAAAAAATTGTGATTAAATTTACAAGAAATAAATTTTTTAATTTATATCGAAGTGAATGTTAAGAATGAAGTGTTGCAATAGTTATTAAAAATAAATTTTTGTTATTGAAGTGAAATCACATTTTAAATGAAATTGGGAAAATTGTTGCCCCTGGGTATAAAATTTGAAATAAGTAGATTAAGGTAAGTGTTGTATAAATAAAAGAAATTTGAAACTTGTTGACGAATTTATAACAGGAATAAAATATAAAAATGTTGATGTAAGATAATAAATATATTAATTCAATGCCATCCCAATCAATTGAAACAGATTTGTAAATCTTTATTTGATTGGAATTTGAAAGTGGGGAAATAGATTCAAAATTATATAAATTGTTGGAATGATAAGTAATAAAGTGCAAATTTGATAAAATCAAGGTTAGTATAAATTTAAGGAATAATTGGGAACCATATTTATGAAATAATAACGAGAATGCAAGATAAACAATGCTAATTAAAATTTATAATTAATGGATCTAATGAAATGACAATTAATAAAATTATGTTATACTTGATTATAAATGGAACTTAAGTGAATAAGTTGAATATTAAATGAAATTAGTAGTATGAAATTATATTTTAATAAATGTTACATTAATGTAAAATGTAATACAATGTTGGAAGTTTTTAAATTAGAATATATTAAGAAATAGAAATTGAATTTGGAATCTATTTTAATAAATCTAAATGTTATGTTTGGTTATAAATTGAACGTAAATGAATGAAATTAATAGGATGAGAATAAATGACAACATTAATTTTAAGTAATGAAAGCTTATTAATGCGAGAAAACGAAGAAGAATATTAAGAGTTATAAATGTTATAATAAACCTTAGTGTATTGTAAATTGATATTATGTTATAAATGTTATATTAAACATTAAGAGTTATAAATTGATATTATGTTGGCAACTATGATAGTTGGTTGGAAATAATAAACCTTAGTGTATTGTAAAGTTTATGGTAATGTCTGTTATAACAAATTGGTTTAAACTAAATCAAAATATGAAATCAATCAATTTATTTGAGACTAATTAATTGATATTCATTTATAATAAATGGATTTAATGTTAGAAATTGAAATTAGATACTACGGTAAATGGGAATTTAGATGAAACTGGAAATAATATCGACACTATTTATAATACGACAATTGGTTGATTTAAAGATGGAAACCAAGATTTACTAATTTAATTGAATTAGAAAATTCAATAATTTAGTTTATTGCAAATGAATGAAATTTAACATTTAATTATTACATTAGTAGAAATTTAGATGAATTCTGAGAATATTAAGGTTATGGATTTGAATCCAATGTTAATTTCATACGTTGGATAATAATGAAATGAATAGTAGAACGAAAAATAATTTAATAGAATTATTGGAAATTTTATTTATAATTTTGAATTTAATGAAATTGAGGATTTACATTGAAATTTATAAATTTATCTTCTCTAAATTGACATTTAAATTTTTAAATCATTGTAAATGTTTGAGAAATATAAAGATGATAAAATTTCCAATTTTAGAATTTGAAATTTAATATTGGATTTAATCAATTAATTATAAATTTATTTAATTAGTGTAATGATAGACATTTTGGCCGTTGACTCGGATTTTGACGAAACTAGTTTCATCAGATCCGTAACGATGAATTATTGTAGGATTTCAAGTTTCGTATCGATCGGGCTTGTCCTTTGATCGTACGGGCTTGAAACGCCTTGAAATCGATTAATTGAAGTCAATTTGAAAAATATTGATATGAGCATAACTTCTTCATACTATGCAATTTGAACCTGAAACCTTTACCATTGCGTTTAGAATATTTTAAAACTCCTATTTTGATATATTGGTTGACCCAATTTCGCTACGAAGTCAGAACGGACTTTTTGGGCCACTTTGTTGTTAGCGCGTACATCTATCTTATCCGATCCATCCTATTTCAACTTTGCCTATAAATATCCAGTTATAAACCCTAGCAGCCTCCATTCCTCATTTCTATACATACAGAAAATTCTATGCTCCTCTTCCTCAATGGTTGTAAACCCTAATTTATCCAATTCAAAATTCAAATCAAAAATCTACTTAAAATTCAAACTCCTCAGAAAAATTTGAAAAAAATATATATATCACAAGCGCAACCTATATCAACAATTTGTTTTTCGATTTGAATTTTCGTTTGATCGGTAATCGTCGAAGAATCCCCGGCCATTCATAGGCCACCATCTCGATCCAACGGTGGATTTGAGACCATAGGTCGATCGTGCGGCGCCATTGGGTAGAGGAGGTCGAGAAGGAAAAAGGGTTGTGGTCATTTGTCGTGATAGTCAGAGGAAGTGCCGAAAAGTGGCAAGGAAGGCGTTCGGCAGCATGGGTGTTTGTGGGGTCGCGCGTCTCGCTGTGGGCTGGGGGTGGTCGGCCTAGCACGAGGGAGGAGACGCGAGGCCCTGATCGAGGCGACGACGTCCCGAGTGGCGGCGAAATTTCAAAACATGATGGCGGCTAGGATTTTGTCTTCAATCTGAAGAGGATCGTGAGTGTAAACGATGCATGACATGACTGTTGGGTATTGTTTTGTCTTGCTTTATTTATTTTAATTTAATTAAAAAATTTTAAACGTTCCAACGGTCGTATCTTTCTCATACGAACTTCGTTTCATGTGCGATTTTTTTGTTAGGATCGTAATGAAATTCCAGACATTTTGACGCTAGTTTGGACAGATTTGGAGAATGTGCAAATTTTGGATTTAAATACAATTTAAATTCAAAAGGTGGGTGTTTTAACCCACTCACGACTTATAAGATTTCTTATGTTCGTTAAACTAAATTTTGATGTGATTTAAAATTTATCTATGATTGTTTGGGCATATATTTAATCATCATCTCAGTTAAATTGCATTTATTTAGATTAAACTGTTATTTAGTTTATTTTTGCTTATAAACTGCCAGTTGAATTTTTATTATTTACTACTGCATGTAAACTCCCAGTTAAACGGTTTTAATTTATTATTGAATATAAATTACTAGTTAATACTTGTGTTTATTATCCGTTCTATAGTGATGTTATTGTTATATTGAATGCTGATTGTTATAAATGGTTGATGATTGATATTGGATGAATGAATGCTGTATTTATATTGTATAAACTGGAATTTATTATGCATTTTAATTTCATTCGGGATTGCGGTTTGAAATGATAATAACTGTAATGTTTACTTTAAATTACGGATTGAAATGATAAATATCTCTATCACTTGACCATATGGTAGAAAATTTTAAACATACACCGTGGTCTATATATAAAATACTTTGAAATGATTTTCTATGGTTTTGGAAAGAAAATACGATTTAATAAGTATAAATTTTGATGTTATATAAATACTATTATATATATATAGTTGAATTCTTGAATTTTAGCTATGTATAAATTGATTAACAAAAATGTGTTTAACAATGAAGTTTGTTTGTTTTATATTATATGGTTAAGTACCTATTTAAGATATTGTATATATAGAGTTTTAGATGACTTAAATGAAATTAAGTTGAAAAATAAATATGAAATTTGCTTAAATTGAATTATTTAAGAATTGTTCTTGAACAAATTTGATTCAAAATTAAATAAAAATGGAGATTTTGAAGAGTATGATTCTTGTAACTTAATTTGGTTTAAAGTGATTTAAATGAATATAAAGTTGAGATAAATGAATATATCAAGTTAAATAAATTGAAAGAATATACAGTTGTTTGAAGTTAAAAATTTTACTTGAACTATATTGGGTTTATTAAGTAAACATTTCAAACCTAAATAACAGAAATTAAATTTGATATGAAATTATCAAAGAATTAATTTTGAAATGGTGGAATTTTAAAGCTTTGAGTTATATGGAAATATTAAATGGTTTAGTTGGAGTTTTAAATCGGAATTTGGAAATTTATCTGTGAAATTAAAAAGCTATTTTATTATATAATGTAATTTAGTAATTAAACCATTTAAGTATTCGGAGTTATATTTCAAAGTTATGGGTTTCAAGATATATTGATTTGAAAGTGATATGATTTTTGAAAAAGATATTTGAAATAAAAGATATCATATTGATTTGGGCCTTAAAATAAAAATGATATCGTATTTATATGGTTTTGACAGGGATATTATATTCTGGTTTTAAAAGTATAAACTGTTTTGAAAAGACCGCGGTGTTATAATAACGATTGGTTGTTAAAGAGACCGGGATCGGAAGTTGTCAAACTCTCTGCCAACTCCGAAAACCACTTTAACAACTGTCTATGCGGTGGAGATTCCATAATGAAGTAGGATGGTGGCAACGTTCTATTAAGGTATATACGTGGACCCGACTCCCGTGAGTTGGCATGAGGTGACTAAAATAGGAGCGATCTCGGGCCCGGGGGTAGCACCCTTTATCGGACACATCCCTTCGATATTGTACTCTGACTGTTGGATTGATTCGGTGGCCACTTTTGATTTTTGATTTGGGGGTGTGGCTCGAGGTGGGCGGTAGCTGCGTGCTACACGTTACCACCAGCCCGTGTGCGTAATTGGTATATCTACCCTGGCATTTCCTAGTTGTGCCGTGTCACCTACCATACCGAGCCTTTACTACGAGTTTCTATTTGTGTCATTCCTATGGAGTGTCTTCTCGTAGTCTCCCGATCAGGAGACATGCGGGCACTTTATAGACTATTGGCACAATTACGTGTTAAGATGGAAAATGTAAAGCCTTAGCGCTATTTTAAAGTAAGTTTATTTTACTAACGGACACTATTATAATAGTGAAATATTACTACATAGTAAATAGTTTAACGGATCCTTAGGAGATGTTAAATCCCGAGCATCTCTTGAATTACTGCACTCATATTTATTTCTGTTGATTTAACTCACATAAGATATTTTAGTTCTGACTTGAGTGTTTTGTCTTTTCAATTCTCTCGGGTCAGTCCGAGCGTTTCAGTATTTGAAGATTTTATTCCGGAGGACGAAGATGAAGATTTATAGTACTATTATCTACTATATTATTCCACTACACCATTTAATTCCGCTGCATTGTTTATTTTTCTCTGCTATGTGTACTCTGATATGTAATGTATAAATATAATCAAATGGTTTGAAAAAAACTTCATGAACTGTATATTTGATTATTATATTTTATCGTTCCGCTACAAGATTCTATTTTTTTTTCTCTACTTTTTCTTATTTACCCCATAACAATCCGCCCTTCCGTATGGTTTGAATTGGCACGTGTGTCGATTTAAAGCATGCGATAAAGCGTATGTTACACGCATTGAATTTAATATTGAAAATTCAAAGTAATAATTAGGGTCCAAAAAGCTAACTTTTCCATACGATCAAATTAGGACTTGAACCCTTGTCCATTCCGTCCGAAATAGGGGTATAATATTATAAACGCCTAGCGGCATGCCTCGATAGGGGATTGAGATTTTAAGCTACGTAAATCGAGACATTTGAAATTAAAATAACATTTTAAATTGTTAATTCAAACATCTGCATTCGTTCCTTTCAGCTCCTATATCACGCAACCTTCCTATCATGTCTTTCTCCTCTAAGTTCAAAATCTATTCAAGTCGCCCCTTCCATGTTTTAAAATGACAAGCTCTCATTACCATTCTTCTTCATTTCGTAATCAAGAAAAAAATGTGTATAAATATATATATTGCGATTATTCCTTCCTCGTTCTTTTAGAAGAAAACGAATTCGATTATATAACAGAAAGGAAATAACGAACGAAATCATGTCTACATCCTACAATAGAAAATCAAAATCGATCTTCAACCAAACAAGAAAAATTGCGCCTCTTATTCTTCGTTTTTTATTCGATATAGAAATAAAAAGGGATGGAACCGTGATTGATCAAATTGTGATAGCGTTCGGTAATGGGCGACGCAGCGAGGTTGGGGCTAGGGCAGGGTGTCGCAAAGAATGGAGGTGAAATTGGAAGGTTTAAAGGATGGTCGAGCGAAGCCTAGAGAGTGTAGGTAGGCAGGCGGTTTGCGATTTGATAGGGTGGCGAGCTCAAGGAGTTGTGGTCATGAACAAGAGGTCATAGGGATTGGGATTGGATTTGTGCCGAGCAACAATGGGCTGGAGGTGAATCAGTCCCAATGGAAGGCTGTCTAAGGTTGCGATAGGTGTCTGGTTAGAGAATGTGAGGGTGTCGATAGGGAAGGAGGCCACTGTCATGAAGTCTGGAATCGTAGTGGTAGGGATCTCGAAGGGAGGGGAATAAAGGCATAAGGGGAGAACGATGTGATAGTGGAGATGTTGTCGAAGATGTTAGGCTATCAATGTTGTTATGTAGTAATTGTTGGGAAACTGGCTTCAGTTTGGTGATGACGGGACGAGTGCTGCAGCGGAGATCATAGGGGGATTTATGGCCAGTTCATGGATTACTAAGGTAATAAATTTTAATTATATTTAATAGAAGTCAAATTTTTAAGTATAAAAATTGTGAATTTATGTAATTCGTAAATTTTCGTGCTAGGATTAAAATTACAAACATGAGTTATGTGGAATTTTAGCGAAAAACTTTTTGAAATGGAAATAAAATTTGGAAAATTGGAATGATTAATAGATTCAAAATCAAGGTGAGTAAATCTCACTCTTTTTGGATTGGTAGATTTAATTTGTAATAATTCAAATAAATTATTGAATGCTGGTCGGATTTATAAATTATTATTTTTTGGATGTTATATATATATAGTAGTGTGTGTGTATATATATATTTATTAGTAGTCGGATTAATTGTTCTTGCATATTTTAGCGGATGAGACCCTATGTGCCCTGCATAATAGCGGATGACCTTATATACCATGATATCCCCTCGAAGTGGTATTAGAATTTTATATTGTCTAACATTCGTGGATGCAGGGAAACAGGTTAGAGGGATCCAACTTGATTCCTCAAATATATTTAGTGTTTTTCATATGTATAAAAATATAAGACGTGATTGAATAATCTGCTAGATTGTTGTGTGTCGTAAATTTTTAAATGTTATATTAGTCGGGGAATTTGCTTTGGTATATTAAATATTATAAATATTGTTTGGAATTTTTAAAGAATTAAAAGGAGATTTTTAATATAAAAATATCTATTTCGAAATTTGGATTATTTAAAAGGGATTGATTTGAATAAGCAATAATTGGTTACTGATTGTGCTAAATAATGCGGGAAAAATAATTTAAATAGAGATTTTAAAATAAATTAAATAAAGGAATTTTTAAAACTGGATTTTGAAATGATATTCGGGAATTTTTTAGAAAGAAGTTGAAATCGATATTAAAAATAGATTGGAAAAAACGAATGGAATTTATAAGGAATTGAATTTATAAAATGGAATTTTGTAAACGAAATTATTTTTAGTGAAACTCAAACGAGATACAAATATTTATAAACGATGTTTATAGATAAAGGAAATCGATATCAGATGTTAAATTTAGAATATAAATTTATAGGGAGAATTCGTACTTGAGTATGGAATAGAGTGAAAGAAAAATAGTGGATACTATTTTTAAAGTGAATATGGTTAAGGAGATCGAAATGGAAGCGATGTGATGGAAATCGAAAGGACATTATAATTTGAATTGGTTATTGGGATTTTTAAAATATATTTTTAAAATTTAAGAAGTTAAGTTTGTTTTAAAAAGGTAATTTTTATTTATTGAGCTATGAAATTTTAAAACTATTTGAGATTTAAAAAATTACGGCAAGTGGATTTTTTTTCAAATATTTAACTTTTATTTTAATAAATCCCAAACTTTAAAATCAGCTTTGAAAAGTTATGCTATAAAATTGTTCCAATGTTTTAGATAATTGCTTAAACATGACTTAAAATAAATTATTATTATTCTTTTGAATACTTATTATATATAGAGAGTTTTGTAATGTTTTTAATTTATTTATAAATCTTCTCAGAAATCTGAAAATGGGGTTATTTAGTATATGGGATTTATTAGAGAATTCTCAAGGTAGAGTTAGGGAAAAAGTAAGAAAATTTCCAAAGTAGTTAAATAAAAGTGAACTCCGAAAAATGAAATAGAATTCATAACGAGGTAGAAAAGGAAATTGGAATTATAAGCAGGTATATTTCTGACTTTTGAAATATTAAAGGGAATTAATTAATGGATTCCAGAACTTAAAGAATTGGTTAAAAGTAAGATAAGGAATTTGCAGGTGAATTATGAAGGATATGAGCAAATAGGAAATAAAGGAAATATTTTCTAAGTGTTGGAAAAAAATGGTTTTGAGAAGTTATACTTAACAAAGTGTTGGACTTGATTGATTTGAAATATTTCAACTGCAAGGTTATTGTTATAGAAATAATTTTGAAGTATTAATTTATAAATGGAATTGGAAGAAAATATTCCTATGTATTGAGATGGTTTGAAATTATCCTGTTTTGAATATAAATATTTGAAATTGTTTTCGAATACTAAAATATTGACAGAGATGAATGTATATCTTTGTAAAGATATTTTGAAATGAGTACTTTTGGAAGAAATTACAAATAATGGCCTAGTGATCGCTTACAGATGTTATATTGATAGTTAAATAACCGGCTATCAATATTGGCCAATTTCGTTAATCATTTTGAAGAGACCGGGATCAGATTTATTTATTTGAAAACCACTTTGATCATGTTTGAATGTTACGAATAGATACCGTAAAGACAGAGAAGATGGTTATTCGGTTTTTCCAGACCACGGACAAATCGTATGGACGGATGCTATCAAAACATCGTCATTGGATGATGATGACCATTCCAAGTGAAATTTTTTCTTGAAAGGTAATCGTAGCCTCAAGCCTCATCAATCTGAATGGCTGAAAATCAGAGGAGATGCAACAAGGCTAAGTGGGCTGCACCCAATTAGGGTATGTTATCACCTTTCTAGATAACCTAGGATATAATATTAATTATGAATTTGGTGGTGCATGCAAAAGTACTTGATAAGAGTGGGAACACCTGGGGTGAAAACATATTCGGTTCCACCCAGATAAGGGAAAGGGCCGGTCTTGTGTTGTAGGGGATCCCAACGAGGTCCTCGGTACATTTTTCTAGACGTGTACCGTGATAGGTGATAACCTAGTGCCTAGTAACTGTATGTAATCCATTCTTCAATAAGCGCCGTGCAGTTTTGATTGTGCCCAATTATGCTGAAATCTGAGCTAGAAGCATTTGAACTATTTTCTATTTACCTGATTTAGACATTATTATAATATCAAATGATTTTGATAAAAATGTTTTGGTTATCGTAAGGTAAAAACACATCGATTTTATGTGTGATGTGGTCTTACGAGATACCTTTGTTTTTCAAAGGATTTTGAAAATAATAGTAATAATTCAAATTGAGTGTGTTTTCTCACGCTGGCTTTCCAGGCTGACTCGGATGTTATTTTATTTTATTGCTTGGGTCAGAACGAGTATTACAGATTTAGGTTAGAATGCTATGGAGTTCAGAAGACGAGCTGGAGAAGTTCAGTCGTATATCATGTACTTGGTTATTTCCGCTATGTGAGTTATGCATATCAGAAAAAGTTATTATAACTTTCTAAATTGATGTATTGATTGTTGTACTCTGATGATTGTAAGTAATAAACAGCTACAAATTCTTTTGTACAAAATCTGTTATATATATATATATATATATATTATGTTTTGTTCCGCTGCGAATGTGAGATTCTGTGTTGCTGTTTCTATTTTCTTCTACCTTTTTTCTACTTTAGTCCTAATGAACTCGTAGTTTCCAACACTCGATTGCCCGACATTCTATACAATGGATGTATTGATATCGATTTTCGATGGTCGAAACTCCCGGTTCACTATATTTGGTATCAGAGCTGAAGGTCAAGCGAGAACCTTGGCTCAATTGGAGATTACTCATTAGAGAAAGGGTCAGTAGTACCTTAGAATAAGTTTGAGTGTATTAATAGATATGAGCACGTATTTGTTAGTGAATGTAAAATGTTTATATTGTGTTGGTTAATTTATTGAGTGGCTTATGAATTCTGGTCGGCGTAGTCCGTACAACTGTATTAATATTCGTATTAATATTAAAATCTAATAAGATTATAAAATTGAAAATGGTTTGTAAACTAAATTAAAATTTGTATAAATTATACAAGTGGACTTAATTAAAATGGATTTAAACCAGAATTAAAATTTTGAAATTTTGAAAGCTTTGAGAAATGTTTAAATGGGTTTGAACTAAGTATTCAAGAATTTTGAAATTCTGGGAATTTTGAAAATGTTTTCTGAAGTGGTTGGAAAAAGAAATGATGATATTATTGGGATATTTTTAAATGGAAATTGTTTTAAATGGATTTTTGTATTGATGAAGCACTGAACTTACTATAGTCGCTGGAAAATAATTCTAGTGATGGCGGCCGCATCATCAGTGTTCATTTTTGAGTTTCTAAGTGACAAATTTAAAACGACCCAGAAATTTCGCTCTCAAAATTTCCAGATAGTTAGGAAAAGAAGAAAAGAGATAGAAGAAAAGAAGAAACAGAAACACCAACATCTCACATTCGCAGCGGATAAAATATAATATCAAATAATATTCTTACATAAAGAAAGCCGAGTTAGTCAATTACATTTAAATACATCAGAGTTACAATATTTCACAATCACTGGGCAATTAAAATAACTTGTCCCAGAAATGATAACAATATATCACAGCGGAATACACTCCATACGTTCCTGCCATCCAGCTCGCCTCCTGAGCTCCATAACGTCCTTACCTAAAAATCTGTAATGCTCGGTCTGACCCAAGCATTACATCAAAGTAACACCCGGGTCAGGCTGGAAACCAGCATGAGTAAACCCATCTAACATGGTATACAACAGCATAAAACTTACATAAAACCCGAGGTACCTCGTATCAATTTACAAATTCATAATTTTTCATAGACATCGCTTATTTCACATATCAATTTCTAAGTACCAAAACATAGATTAAATGGTCTAATTCACTTAAATCATTCCATACCAGCCTATTGATTTCACATATCAATCTATAAAGGATCGAAGTGCTTTTGGATATTAACTAATACTCGACTCCGGTCTCTTCGAATCCAATGTCATCTTAACCCAAGTTATTCAAGTGATTAAATTTTAAATACTAGATGTCACTTTTACACAGCAATTCATCATAGAAGACCACATTATCTCTGTTCAACCCAACATATCATATTACAAAAACATTTCATTTCACAAAGCATCACAGTCACATATCAGGGATAACAAATAATCCAAGGCATTCAAATATCATTCAATAATTCATAAGCAAGATAAATTAGTCATACCATTTCTGATTAATTTAATTAACTACCAATGAATTAAATTAATTACTTTATTACTTAAAATTTTTGCTTATTTAACATTAATTTATTATATTCATTTTAATATTAAGTTTAGATGACGTGCATAGCCACCGAACCTTAACAATAGCAAAAATTTATGGCGAGACCGAGTTGTTTTAGGTTAGCTATCAGTTATGAATCCCTGAATCATCATGCCTTTGTTCTTTTGTGTCCTTTGGTGTAGATAGAAGTTTGGGAATATGTCTAGGAATGCATTTTAATTCCGTTGTATTCCATATTTGAATTAATGATATCTTCCTTGTGAATAATCTTTATCTCCGGTTCAGAACAATATAGAATATAAGAAGCACTAATTTGACCGAGATAGATTTAGAGTCTCGGGGTGGGGCGTCACAATTAATTAATCATCCCTTAATTATTCATCTTGATTAATCACCCTTGATTAATCATTCTCTAATTACATTATGTAATTATCCTTAATTTATTACACAGATTAATTATTCTCAAACAATTATAGTAATTAACCTTTAATTACTCCTATTAATTAATTAACTATAATTAATTACATTAATTCTCAATTAGTTACATTAATTAATTCTTCTATAATTGCTTCATTGATTAATTAACTTAAATTAATCAATCCCTTAATTATTTAATTAATTATATTAATTAATGATCCTTAATTACTTTTTTAATTAATTATTGTTCTAATTAATCAAATCTTTATTCATTTATCAACTTGATTAATCACATTTAGTAATTAATTTCTCTTAATTAATTACATTACTTAATTAAATTCTAATAAATTTTATTAACTAACTAAGTCTTAAATTAATTACACTAAGTAATTAATTCTTAATAACTTTCACAAAGTAATTATCCTTCATATTAATTTCACAAAGTAATTAAACCCAAAACCAATACCATTCTTCAATTAATTACATCCAGTAATTATCCACTAGTTACTTCATTAAGTAATTATACTTTATAAATTACACTAAGTAATTTATACTTAACCAATCATCCAATGATCATTTATTAAACTAATTAATTAACTTAAACTAGTCACATTAATTTAATTAATTACACCGACTAATTAATCCTTTTAATTACTTTCCACAAATGATTATTTTTAATTAATTAATATAATTCATTATTAAAATTAATCACATTAATTAATTATTTAATAATCCCTAGTTAATGATCTCTCATTAACTATTAATAATTCTTTAATTAATCACTTAAACCTTAATTAATTTAATTTAATCCCTTAATTAATAAATTAATTAATCTAAATCATTAATAAATTAAATTAATTTATTATTCTTTAATTATCTTAATAGTTTAATGAATCACAAATCATTAAATCGTAATTATCTTTTAAGATAAAGACATTATTCTTATTAATGTTTAAATTGTCATTAACAAAAGCATTTGAAAACATTTTACTTCAAAGTTTCATTTAAATTCCATTTCAAATTTAAGATTTAAAATGAATACAAATTTAACTTTACAAAATTTAAAAATAATTTAAAAATCCGTTTTAAATCCAAATTTTAAAGGATCACTTATCACTTATGAATTAAATTTATTAGAGTTTTAAACCAAAACAGTTAAATTCAAATCATTTTATAAAATACACTTTAACATTTTAAAGTTATTTAAAAATTTTAAATTTGGTAAAACTTTATTTTATTCCAAACTAGAATACAAATTAAATTTGAATCCAGATTTAAAAACTTGGTTTAAATCTTATTTCAAATTTTAAAATTCATTTTAAAAACTTAAACACTAACAGGTTTAAAATCTGTAATCAAACAATGACCCGAACCAGATCTTCAAAAGCTTCGAGTCCAACCTCACATCACTTCGAGTAACCCACGCTAAATACTCGAGCAACTCGAATACCCTTCTTCCCAAATCAAACTTCACCACGTACATAGAATGCACCGTGCATATGCACTGACCAACCACCCTCCTTCGATCACCCACGATGATCCTAACAAGTCGACGATCATCTCCAGATCAGACTACGACCATCAGAACTCAAAGAATAACCCAAAATCAAAATTGAGTCTTAAATCCAAACTGGAACACCCATTGAAACCTAAGACCACCTCACTCTTGCATCTCCGACCATCGAAGTGCCAACACTTCCGGCAACACCTTCGTTAGCGCCCAAACTTCCAATTCCCAAAATATGGTGGCTCTCGGTTCACTAGAGACATCGAAATGATCACAAACTTCCATCATGTCGAAACTAGATTTAGAGGCTTAAATCGATCGCCTCCGCCACCACAATGAACTGCCATTACTCCTGCCATTTTTCCCTCCATCTTCAATCATCCTACTACCACCAGAAGGAATTCCGACCTCCCAGACCATCGAGATCACCAGAGACAACCCAAAACACCCAAACTGATCAAACTAGAACTGCTCCTTCATCCCTTTACCAAAAATTAAGATTTCATTCTTAAAAATCATGTTTTGAGTTAAGGATTCAAGTTTATGATCCTGAGTAGATGAATTGGAATGTTTTAATTTTTACTTATAATCATTTTGTTCTTTTATTTTTGATTCCAAAGCCATTTCAAATTTACTTTAACTTAAATAAAATTTTAAACTTAATCTATAGTCAAACAAATAACTTCTGTTTGAATCCTACATCATAACAAGGAACCGATCAAGTGATAATGGATTTTGAACAAATCTTAGCTTCTTAAACTAATACAATGAAGCACATAGACAACTGCAAGCATATATCTACACATTCGCATACACAGAAAATTCAATCATATACATCCATACAATATATACCTATCACAGAGATTAACATGCAACGGATATCCGTACTAAAGATTTTTAAAAAGAGTGTTACTCACCTGTTAAAATGAACATAGCACTTCTTTGTTTTGAAAAAGCTTTAGACTCTTAAAACTTGAATTATTTAAAACTGGAAACTTGCATCTCCTTTGCTAAACTTGAATGCTTCTTTGACTAATAAACTTGAATGCTTGCTTTCAAACAGAATTGAAGTTGATGGAATATGCTCCAGGTTGAAGAAAAAGAATGCACAGGCTTTGATTTTAAAACATATTTGAAGAATGATGTTCAGATTCTATTTCCATGCTTTAAGAAATGAGTTTAGGCTTTTGTTTTGAACTTGCTTTTGATTTGTAATTTGATCTTTGAAAATGAATTGCAGGTTATTGAAGTGAAACAATTTTCTGGTTTGAGGAATTTGATCTACTGATTTTGCCTTTGAAATGGTTTCGAGTTTCAGATTTGTCTTAAGAGGAGTTGTTTAACTTTCTTAGTTTTGAAAATGAATAGAAAAATAAGAGGAAGATAAGAAAACATATGTATTTATGAAGGCTGAAATTTGATTTTATTAAAATAAAAGAAAAACTGAAATAAATTAACACTTGTCCAATTATATTAACACTTGTCATCATGAATTAATATTTACCTAACACATGTCATTTAGGTGTCTTAAGGAATTAACACTTGTAACAACATAATTTTTATTTATTTAAATGTTAAAAATAAGCTTTTACTCACTTTATTTATTCTTATGTAAATGTATTTATGAATTTCTTTTTAAAGAAAATGTAATAAAACTAATTATATGTAAATAAAAGTTTATACATATATTTTAAATCTAAATATTTTTAAAATGTCTATCTTTTAAATTACTTAATAAATCCAAATTCATATTCAAACTTGATTTGAAAATCTAATTTAAAATCAAGTCAACAATACATATATATTTTAAACAAATCCAAATTCAATTTATAATTAATAATAAAAATTTATTCATCTATATTCAAAAACAACCCATTATCATTATTGTTTGAAAATAACAATTTTTATCAAGTTAAAATAATTTAAAAAGGGAATTATCACATTTAATTTTGCTTGAAATTTTCGAGATATCACATTCCTCCTCCCTTTGAATCTTTTCGTCCTCGAAAAGGAACGAAGCCAGAATTTATTAAAATACTTTTATAACTCGATGTCTCAACTAGCCCATCCTTTTTCTCACAGAAATTCGGTAATACGTTGATTAGGCGTAAGACTGAAAATCTATAAGTACTTAGCAGACCCATTTTCAACAACTGGTGAAAATACGTGGAAATTAATTTTATTGAACATATAGAAAACATTTTTGAAAATAGAGGAAATATCTTTGTAGAATGCTTTGAAAATCATCACCACCATCCACAGTCGCAGTTAACCCGATGGTTACGTTGCCATCCCGACAAAATTCATAGATAACTATAGGCTCCGCATCCCTCGATTACACCATGGAACCCGCCACAGATCGCAATTACATCCTGGGTTTCGTTGCCATCACAACAAAAGTCAATGTAACTGTAGGCATCGGCATCCTCGATTTTCGTTGCCAAAAATGAAACTTCACCACTCCCACATAGGTCGCAGTCTACCGATGTAAAATCAAACGTAGACTGTTGGATCTCAGCAGCATACACAACTTTCGCTATGTCACCATAGGTCGCAGTCTACCAATATAATATCAAATGTAGACTTTTGGCTCTCAGCAGCACACACGACTTTCGCTATAGTCTGCAGTAGATCGCAGTGACATCGAGTTACACTGTCGTCGCAGCATAACCCAAATGCCTCTGTACGCATCAGTGCCCTCGATTTTCCTTACACACTACATAAAATCCTAAGGAACTAGTTTTGTCCGGACTCCTCACAGGATCAACTTTAGAACCCCCCTTAGGGTTCATGCTAGTACCACCCTGTGGCACTCCTGAGAAGTTCAATTCAAAGGAGCGCCTTTTTCTCCAGATCCATTTTCAAAACACTTTATACTATACACATATAATATTTTCCAAATCATACACCAAGTATGAATCCCATATAAATCTCCTTTCTCAAAATCGATTATCCCAAAGTCGATAATTCTCAAACTAGGCTTTTCAAAATCCAATATTGATTTTACCCAAAAATCAAAAGCCTTTCCGAAATCCATAGGTTCCAAAAACCTTTCCTCCAAAACCATTCTCATAAGATCCTTATATATATATATATATATATATATATATATATATATATATAACCTTGAAAAATCTTTGGATCATTTCAAACTTGTATAAAACCCCATTTATACTTCAGATATTTTCAAGACCCTATTCTGGCAAAAGATTCAACAAGGGGAGTTTATCACATATATAACAAAGATACATAACTTTTTTATGTCAAATCAAATATTCAAATTTGATTACTCTATAAAGTCACTTACCGAATTACTTACTTTTATAAAGTAAACTTTTACCATAGAAATATCCAATTTCCACTTTACTTCATCACATATTTCACAAAATATACCTTTTATTTCAAAAACCATTTCACATTTCTTATCCACAAATTTCCAGTATCAATTTTATTCTAATCCATATGAAGTACACAAATCATCTATATGCATACCAATCTGATCACTCACTCGATCACATAATTTCACTTCCGAACTATTATCATCCACCCGACTTCCTAGTGCGGACTCAGATCTGGTTTCTTGATCAGAAATCGTCATTCTCCTTGCATAGCCATAACTATGATAGAGATTATCCATAGTCAATCAACAATCCACGTCCAGGTTCGCCGTCAAAAATCGAGTGAAAAATCCCAATTCGGATCGATATAACTATCTCGAAATTCTGTGCTCGAATCTGGATCAAATCATTATGCAAATAGAATAATATACGTACATCCTACGTATTTATCTTTACTGATTATTAGCCAAATCAATTTCCTTTTCTATTCCCATTCACTTAAATTTAATTCACTTATTCACAATTGTTTCAATTCCATTTGGACTATCACTTTAATTATTATCTCAATGGGTATTTAATTATAAACGGCTTGCACTCTAACCAGCTTATATTCAGAAAATAGCTTGGAAAGTAAAAAATAGATTAGTAATTGAAAAATAATTATTAGTTTGTAAAACAGCCGTAAAATAGTTAAGTGATTATAAAATAGTCGGAAAATATTCAAATAGTTATAGAGATTTTAAATAATTGCAAAATAGTTGTAAAATAGTAATTAGTAGTAAAAATAGTAATTAGTTTATAAAACAATTGTAAAATAGTAAAATAGTTCCAAAAATAATTGTAAAATTAGTATACAATAGTTTGGCTTTAAAAGATAGATTGTATGGTAAGTAGCTTGGAAAAATAGGTTTACATTAAAAAATTTATTTAGAAAATAGTGCAGAGCCAAAATGTTCAATTCCCAACCTCCATTTCCAATCAAGTCAATTTAAATTTCCACTTCCATTTAAATTGACTCAATTCTAATTTAAATAAGTTAAATTTTCATTGAAATTGATTTAATCCCAATTCAAGTTGAATTAATCCTCAATTTCTTTCCTAAATTCAAATCAAATTCCATTTGAATTTACTTATTAAACTTTAATTTCATTTCAAATTAATCCAATTCAAATTTCCCATTTGAATTTTTAAACTTATCCATCTTTAATCATAATTCCAATTAATTCAAGTCAAATTCAATTTGAACTAATTTAATTCAAATTTCAAATTTAAACCATCCTGAATTATATAATTTCGAATTAAATTTTTAAATGTTGATTTAATCCTTCAAATCAAATCAACTTATATCTTTAAACGATTTAATTCTGAATCCAAATTCATTTTTAACCTATTTCAAGGTTCAAATAATAATTCAAATCCTTTTTAGACAACTAAATCTTTGAAATTCAAGTTATCACCAAATTTCAATTTTGAAACCAAACCTTTGAATTTTACCTAAAACATTCAAATCTTAAGTCCAAAATGATTCCATTTTATCTTAATAACGGATATATTACAGCACCCCATTTCTTCATTCGTTTAGATAAATCAAATTTCAGCTTAAAGATTACTAATAACAACAGGATGGTATCATTCAAATTATTTTAAAACATCCATCCATTTCTAATCTCCCGATCTCAAACTCCAGATCCCAAACCCTTTTTGAGATCACACAAACTCCTAATTTCAAATTAACCATTTAACTTCCAAAGTTAAATCCCAACTTCATCTTGAAATTTCCGTTTCAGGTTGTTTGTTCTAAACTTATTTAACTTTCCCAAAGTTAAATTCAATTTACTTAATGCAGTCAACCCTACTCAAATTTGAATTCCCGCTTCAAATTTCTAAATTCTTTCCCACTTATAAGTTAAAAACTTATATCACTTTGGATTTTCATATCTCATTCCAAACAAAAATTTAAAACTCAACATTTAGAGTTTATCTCAAATCATCTTTGGTTTTTTCAAAACAGATCTCTTTAAATTTTCAAACAATTCTTCTTTGAAATAGGAGCCTTTCTTTCAAATACATTAAATAATATTATTTATTATTTATTTATCACTTTGAAACAATTTTCAAATTTTTGGACCTAGTCTTAAAACTTCACAATTCGGATCATCTTCGGTTTCAAATTAATAAGTCATACTTCCTTAAATGTTTTACTTCCCTATAACATTTCATCATTTTAGGATAATAACCAAGGTTATTACAACTGGAAATCAATTCACCATTATCTTATTCTGAAAATTCTTCTCCAAATTTAATTCTAGTTTGAATCTATTTCAAACTTATCTTTATTCAATTTAAAGTTGGTTGTATTTCTATTACCGCTTAATTTAATTCCAATAATTTTACAACCAATTACCTTAATATTTATTAGAAAGAAATATTGCTTTATATATCAAAATATAGTCTTATATAAAATCATTTACCTTTAAAATCATTTAAATTCTTTATATAAGAAAATAACAAGTACGCTCTCGTATATACACTCAACTCATTCTAGGGTACCATTGACCTTATCCTTAACGAGTAATCCAACCAGAGCCAAGGTTCTCGCTTAACCTTCAGCTCTGATACCAAATGTAACTATTCAAAAATTTATTCATCTATATTTAAAAACAACCCATTATCATTATTGTTTGAAAATAACATTTTTTATCAAGTTAAAATAATTTAAAAAGGGAATTATCACATTTAACATTGCTTGAAATTTTCGGGATATCATAGAATTGCTACCGACATAATTGATTTGGAGATTTTTGTTGGAAAACAAAAGTAGTTTTAGAAATTCTAAGAGAATTTATATTGGATAAAACCGAATTCGAGTTTAAAATTCCAAGGAATGGTTTGTTGAAACAAAGAGTTATATATGTATGTATTTGATTTCAAGTGGTTTGAAATAAGTATCGGTTGCTTAAAAATTTTGGAATTTGAATTATGAAATTAAAATTTTACATGAGAAAGCTAAAAGGGAATTTAACGTTAGTTGAGGGGATTAAATTTTAAAAGTTTAATTGATTATGGTTTGAATGGAATTTATGAAATGGTCAGTTAACTTAAGCAAAGTTAAATGGAATAAATTAGTAAACTGAACTAATTAAATGAATTGAATTGAAAGGTATTAGATGTGCATAAATGAAGGAAACTGGTAATATGAATTGAAGTAAATATAAATTTTGTGTTGTGAAATATTATATAACCATAAGTTTAAAATTTTGAATGAAATAAAATTTAAGTGAAAATTTGGAATGGTGGATAAATAAATTTGAATAGCTTACGAAAATTGAAACTAATGGCATAAAAGTATATTTAACCTATAAAGTGATGTATAATCTAGAGTTAAAAATAAAATGTGGATATATTGGAGTATAAAATTAGGGAAAATGTGTGGAAATAAGTTGTGTAACTTATAAAATTGAAAAGTGGAATAGAAAAATAAAAATAATTTGATGCTTTGGTAAGGAAATGTAAATAAAAATAAAAATCCAAACTTGAATTTTAAGATGAGTTTTAGCTCAAGCAAACTAAGTGAAGTGATTTTTGAAATAAAAATCAGATATCTAGTTGTAAAATGGAAGCAAACTAATTAGATAAATTAATTAGTCAATTGAATAGGGGAATGGAATTTAACTAGATTAAATATAATGGATAATGGGATGAAAATTAAGTTGAACATGGAACTTGAGTAATAAATAAAATTTGACTTACATATATAAGCTGATTAAATATAATTTGAATGTGATCGAATAAAATTAGATTGAAATAAAAATGGATTAAGTTATAAATAAATTCAATGTGAGTGTTAATAAATTGAATATGGCCTTGAATATTATTTTAAATTAATTTGAGAATGAAATTGAGTATGAAATTGAAATATGACGTGGATATGAATGGAACGCAAATGAATGGATTGAATTTGAAATGGAATGGAATTAAATATAAATTGATTGGAATCAATTTAAAATAGCTGTAGATTGAAATGGGTATTTTATACAATGGGTATCGCCGAATTTGCATAGAAAAATTATCCTTTGACGACATAAACGGAAGTAATAAAATTCTATGAATCAATAGGAAGTAAATAAATTGGTTAATCAATTTGAAATGGATATCGAATTTCTTTGTATAAATATGCAAATTATTGGGTTGTAAATGATTCATATTGAATCAAATGATGTATAAATCGATTGAAATGAATAATTTAACGTTAGAACCTTGTGATTATCAATAAATTCATGCTATGACATGGTTGTCAGTGGAAAATTATCTGTTTGAGTTGTTAAATGAATGAAATATTAGTGAATTTCATATTTTGGTACATACGTGGTTAAATTGATTGTATAGGTACTCGGAGGTTACTTGACTAGAGTTGGGTCGGTAATTGCATACTAAATAAGCCGCTTGCTCAAAAACGCTAAAATAAGGTACGTTTTCGGATTGAATACAACAAAAATATAAAATATTGATATATATTTTGTTTTTCGACTGTGTGGGTCGATGTATACATTTTTATCTCTCTTGTCATATTGCAAAAGGTCCTCCGTACAAGCGAGACTTAGATAAATAAATTCGGGAATTTAGGAATTTGAAATTTTGTTGAAAATTTTGGAAATTTTTTTAACTAAAAAGTTGATGTTCAAATTGAAATTGAAATCAGAGATTTTTGTTTGGAAATGGAAACTAAATGTTTTAGATAGGACTAAAGGGTTTCAAAATTTAATTTATCGATTTTTAATCTCATTCAAAAGTCCAATATCATCACCTGAATTTGAACAGAGTTTAAATCAACTTCAGAAATCATTTCCATTCAAATTTAACTAAAGATTCTCATATTTACCTAATTTCAAATATTAAATTACTATTTACTTAATTCGTCAATCGCTATATTTGAAATTATAAACCATTTCACTAATTCAACCAAAATCTCCATATTAAAAATCAATTAATAATTCAAATTCCATATTTAAAAACAAATTAAACGTTCAAAAACAACAACCGAAATTCTGGGTCATTGCACTTATTTAACACCGGAAGGTTCTTTTGCATTTCAAAAGTCAATTCTCAATTAATATCAAAATATCATACTCGATTTCAAACCATATCACTTTTGAAATCATATTCACTTTCGTAATCATATTCACTTTCGTAATCATATTCACTACTGAAATTAGCGATAAGAAAGGTAAATTAAATCCTTATTTCGAAATCATTATATTTACTCGATTATGTCATTTAAATTCCAACTTAGGTTATTACGTCATTTAATTATATCTGCTTTTAAATCAAGGGTGTAAATATAACTACTACCATTCTATACAGTCTGGAATTTAGAACATATTTTTGATTGTTATAAAAAGTTTAACGGTTTAGTATTGTAACAAATCCGCATATTTATCGATTGTATATTTACATATTTCATCGTTCGTCGGATTTTAGTCTAAAAACCTACCTTTTGCAAATAGTCGAATTGGGACTCGAGACCCCTTCCATTGAGTTCAAAATGCCGTTTGCAACCTTTTGGGGTATAAACATTGATATGTTTGGAGCTAGCTAAAAATTTGACCTTTTTCACTTTGGGTTTGGGTTCAGCCCACTAGCCAACTTAGTATCCCAAACTGAACCACTTCTCTTCATTCATTCCCTCTTCCTTATCTTTTCAGTTCTAAAGAGAATAATGGGGGAAAAGAAAAGGAATTAAAATCCTAAGCCCTTTTTTCCATTTGCAAATCAAGTTCTAGCTCCGAATTCGAAGAGAAGCATTGGTAAGTATCATCTCCTTCTTCTCCAACTCATTCTCTCTTTGATTTCAGAAAATTCCGAAACCCTAATTTGGGAGATGTTTCTCTTTCAAGCTTAGATTCAAGCTTCTTGTGTTGAGATTGAAGTGTGGTTGATCTTCCCTTGTCTTCAAGCTTCTCATTCATTGTTTTTGGGTTCAAAGGTAAGATTTTATCTCACATCTATGCCTATATCTATCTTTGTTGTTAGGTATGAATTCCTAACACTTATTCATGTGCATTTGCTTTTTGATTTGGATTGGTTTTGTGAATATTCCAATTTTTTGGTTTTTAAGTCAAATTTGTGTGAAAATCCTTTTATGGATGTTTGATCATGCTTTTGGTGATGCAACGAGGGTCACATAGGGCCGGGTTGTCGTTTGGCATAAACCCTTAGAGCCAATGTTCGTCCGGTTGCATTTTGGAAGAGTTTGCTCTTCATTTTGATTGGCTGAAAAACAGCCCAGGCATGAATCAGTCGACTGAAATATCTGCTCAGTCGACTGAATTTGGAACCCGAAAGTTTCCAGGCAGGGTTTAGTCGAATGAACCTGGAAACAGAAAGTTTCTAGGCAGGGTTTAGTTGACTGAAATCTCTGTTCAGTCGATTGAACCTGGAAACAGAAAGTTTCCAGGCAGAATTCAATCAACTGAAAATCTCTGTTCAGTCAATTGAATTTGCTATTTCAGCCCACTTTGCCTTTTTGGATTGAGTTTCCAATTTAAATCGATTCGTGATGATCCTATTTGTTGTTATCATTTATTATGACTTTGATGACTCCTTTTTAGGGATTTTTGAATATCTATTTCGATGGACTCTTTATCGGTTTCTTTGGATATGATTCACGTCTTCGTATGTGGATTTTAATGATTGATTGTTTCTACGATCATTTCTATGATTTGTCACTTTAAAATATAAAGGTTTTCTATACTAGTAGTAAATACCAAAAATCTTTCATCAAAACGATTTCAACACTATTTTATTACGAAGTTCGTTTTCTTAAACCGTTTTCCAATCTGCTAGTATATACAAACCTTTACCTCACTCGTATGAGAAATATGATTAAATGGCTTAGGAAAACAAGTGGTATGAAATGCTTGCGTTTACTTCGTTGGTTAATTCTTGGACTTGTTCGATTGAAACTCTTGTGACAATTTTCTAGTGGAGATCTACAATTTGTTAGTAAATATTTAAGTTAAGCTAGTGGTTATGGGACATGAAGCTAAACTCATATATTTACTAGCTTAGTGTAATTGACACTTCTTGATGATCGATGATGATCATTTTATGGTTTAGACTAGCAATGTGCGATGTCTCTTTGTCCACGTGGAGGACTGCACCTTATTTATTGAGCTTCTTCTCATTTCTTTGTGGGCTAGCGACCCATGTACTTTTAATGTGTTTCGATTCATTTGATGTACCGTTTGTACTACATCGATGTCTCGGCTTTTCGGTTCATTGGACGTACCGTATGTACTGCGTCGATGTTTAGAATTATTTTGTGTTTTGATTCATCTGATGTACCGTTTGTACTACATTGATGTCTCAGCTTTTCGGTTCATTGGACGTATCGTATGTACTGTGTCGATGTTCTGAATTGTTTTGTGTTTCGATTCATCTGATGTACCGTTTGTGCTACATCAATGTCTCGGCTTTTGGGTTCATTGGACATACCGTATGTACTGCATGGTTGCTCTGAATTGTTTTGTGTTTCGATTCATTTGATGTACCGTTTGTACTACATCGATGTCTCGGCTTTTCGGTTCATTGGACATACCGCATGTACTGCGTCGATGTTCTGAATTGTTTTGTGTTTCGATTCATCTGATGTACCGTTTGTACTACATCGATGTCTTGGCTTTTCGATTCATTGGACGTACCGTATGTACTGCGTCGATGTTCTGAATTGTTTGTGATACACGTGTTGGTGAGTTTTCATGCTCCCGCTTGGGATTGGCAATCCTTTTCTTGTGATTTCTAGATTTCTAATTGATGATTTCTGGAATTTATGTTTCACCAACTTTTACGATTGGCATTGATATGTATGTCATTTATTGTGGCTTGGTGAAGTAAATAAAGAATATGATATTCATTTTGATGCTAAGAGATTCTTGAGATATTTGTATGATTTTGTTGATTTTCTATGTATACTTGTCGAAGTATGACATTTTTGGTTATCATAGGTTTTTATTACATCTCTTCTTATATCTCATTTTATCTGATAATTATAGTTAGACTTATCCGTTTATTATTTTCTTCTTAAATAATACTCGGGTCAGACTGAGATATTGCAGGTGCTTCCTCATGACTTCCTATCTGGAACCATCTTCTGACTTTTGCTTAACTACTTTGGTCTAGCAGTTTTTATTGTATACATTTGATAAATAGACTCCTTGATGATACATATTCTTTTGTCTAGCACTTGTATCTATTCTTTTGTGATATTCTGGATCTTATTTGACCACCACTCTGATTTACACTTTCATGTGTTATATTCATATATGTTTCCGCCTTAGTGATATGAATTATCTACGGCTGATTTATGTTATGCTTATTTCTGTACTTGTTTCCAAAGATTATATATTGCCACTGTGTAGTAGCTTTGAGTTTGTGTCGGTATGCTGGATTTCCTCTTGAGATTTATATTTTTATCTGGCCTATCGGTACTCGTACAAAGCAATTACACGGATGGCCGCTCCTCAACAGCCTTATTCTCCACGCTAGTTGATGGCATTACCCCGTAGTGTCCTTGGCTAGCGTGGGTATAGAGGTGGAGCGTCACAGCTTCGTATCGGAGCCAAACTTCGGAACAATGTAGAACAATTTAACAAGGATCATTGTCCTAAGTCCATCCTAGGAGTCGTGCCTTTGGATTTAATTCGTGTCTTTGTACCGTTCTATCCTATTTTCTTTGTGATGCATTGTTTTATCAATCATTATTGTTTGATATTTATTCTAAGATTAACTTTTTCTTCTTCTTCTTTCTTTCTTAAAGAAGAGAAATGGTTAGATCTAATCGACCCAATGCCGATCAATCCAGTGCTACTCCTCAACATGGAGTATTCATGTCTGCCCAGCAGCTTCTTGACCTTGTAAAGAATGCTCAGGCTGCCGGACCCATTCCAGAGCCTACTCATCCTAGATCCGGTTTTGCACGCTTGTGCAGAAACTATATCGATTTGGGTGGAAGGCCATTCAAGGGATCCGAGAGTGTTATAGAAATTCAAGCTTGACTCAAATCATGCGATCGTATCTTTTCTCGCATGAACCTTATTGATTTACATCGAGTCCAAGTGGCTTCTAGCATGCTCCAAGAAAGAGCGTTAGATTGGTATGAGCTCTTGATTTCGAAGATTATCGAAGCGAATCTTACTTGGGACCAATTCCGGGAACGAATCAAACTAAAGTTTGTGCCGGAGGCTGAAAAAGTAACTTTAGCACGGTGTTTTATTGACCTTGTTCAAGGTGAAACTTCTGTGACAGACTATGTCGCATCTTTCGAATCTCTTTCCAAATACGGGGTTGAATACATTAATACCCCATTGATGAAAAATAAGAGATTTGTCTATGGCTTGAATAAGAATCTTAAGAAGCCATTACTCCTGAAACTTGAGGTTTCATTTGATCATCTTATTGATATCGCTCTTTGTCTTGAAGAGGCCGATAGAGAGAGTAATGTTGAAGTTGTGGTTGCCAAACAGAACTGCAACGACATCATGAAGATGCCAATTAAATTCAAAGGCTCCATTCCCAACAAGAAAGGGAGGCAAGAAACCCCGCTAGCAAAAGCCCCTACCTCTAGTCCTGGACAATGCTACAATTGTGGTTCCACCGACCACTATGCGAATAGATGTCCGAAATCTCTCTTTTGTCGTTATTGCAAAAGTTCGGGTCATCTTTGTCTTCGTGTCCTAAACTTCCAAGCAAGAGAGAAGGAAAGCTGCAAGCCCCTAGCAACTCTTCTCTTGGTCAACGTATTTTTCACTCAATCCTTGATGGCATTGTTTTATTATGTAATCTTCCTTTTCGAGTTCTTTTTGATATGGGTTTCATCACATTATTGTATATCAGAGGAACTTATTGATTCTTTTTCTTTAAAACATTTTTGGGCTTGATGACTTTTTTGAGAATTGCAGATCCGGTTGGTGGATCCGCAACACTCAATTTGCTTTTTATTAATGTCGAAATTATTTTATGTGGTTTTTCTTTCCGTGTCGATTTTTTTTACTTAGGCTTCAGAATTGATTTTTGAAAAGGATTGGCTTACTCGTTGTGAAGCCCATATCCTATTTTCCTAGTGGACTATTCATCTTCGACATTTTTAATCTGTTAAATAGATTTCTATTTTTTCTTAAAAGATTTTCGACTCCAATTTGATGGCATCATTTTATTCTTTAAGCTCACATGATGAGGTAAGTGTTATTTCTCTCATCTAAATAGTTTGTGAAACTTTTCGGTATTTTTGAGCTTGTATTAGGATTATCACCTAAGTAATCTTTTGTGCGGTGCTAATGTCTTTTCAGTTCGACTTTACCGCCGGTTTTCATTTGCTACGAATTGCGGAAGTTAGCATTCCACTTACCGCATTCTGCACTCGTTATGATTCCTATGAATGAATTATTATGTCATTCAGTTGGTCCAGCTTATTTCATCCATTTTATGTATCGAGCATTCTATTGAATATCTCGATGACTTCATTTTTGTATTTATTGATTTTGGATGAAAATAGCAATTTAAAATTTTGCAAATCTTTTTCATAAGATTTATTTATAAGTATAATTGGATTTTTGTTCTTAAAATGAAAAAAAATATTCTTGAAAGTTTTTAAGAAATATGCTTATCATATAGAGGATGATTTTGTGATTTTATTTCCCATTTAGTATTTTAAGAATTCTGGTTGATGCGCTTGATCAACGTTATCGATAGGAATCTCCTAAATGCTTTGATGAGACAGTCAGACACGATATATTGACTTGTAAAAATGTAAATTTTTCTAGAAAGATTTTTATACTGAGATAACTGTAAATTTGAAAGTTTTAGCTTCTTGAGAAAGAAGATTATTTAAAAGAACTCTTTTCCAATACTTCTATTCTTGTGATTCCCGATGGGAACCAAGACTTTACCTTTTGTACCAATGCTAATCGTATTGGTTTGGATGTCGTTCTCTTGCAAAAGAGAACGTGCTATCACTTGTGCTTTTAAATCATTAAAAGCCGATCGAGACTAGGTATGCCACTCATGATCTAGTGCTCGCGGCTATTGTTTTCGCTTTTAGAGTTTGGCATCATTGTTTTTGGGGGAGAAATTTGTTCTCCACCTCGATCATAAATCTTTGGAATATTTATTTTCTCATAAGGAACTTAATATTGGATCGAGTTCCTTGCATCTTATGATCTTGATATTTTCTGTATATTCCCGAAAAGAGGAATCGTGTTGCCAATGCACTTTGTTGTAAATAACAAGTTGTTGTTACTTTGATGATGTCCGAATGGAATGATCACTTTACCAACATCGTACGTTTCGATATACTTCGTTTTATTGAGCTTCATCTCATTTCTTTATGGGCTTGCGTCCAATGTTCTTTTATGGTGTTCGGTTCATTTGACGTACCGGTTGTACTACGTCCGTGTTTCGAAATTATTCGAGCTTTGGTTCATCTGGCGTACCGTTATTGTACTACGCCGTTGTTCCAAATTATTCAAGTTTCTAGTTTCTCGAGCGTACCGTTTTTGTACTATGCCATTGCACTGGCTCAATTTTCTGTTATTCATGACGTTTTCCACGTCTTTTAACTATGGAAATGCTTTTAGGTTTTCGATTTTTATTCTTGAGCCTGGTGTTGTAGTAGGGATTGAAGTTTCACCAGATTTGACTTTTGAGCAACATTCTATTCACATAATTTCTTCGGGGGTTGAGCGCCTTCGAAATAAAGGTGTTCTTTTTGTGAAAGTCCGATGGTTCTCAAATCCTAAGGATTTCTCTTGGGAATCCAGAGAATTCATCGAGCGAACACGTTTGGGCTAACTCTTTCGTGCTCTTTATGGTGAACTTCTTATTTCAAATTTTCTTTTGTTTTGATATGATTCTATGGTTGTTACTCTTTATTTTCTTCTTAGGTACTGCGAGGACACAATTTCTTTAAGGAGGGGAGTCTGTAACAACCCGCATATTTATCAATTGTATATTTAAATATTTCATCGTTCGTCGGATTTTAATCCAAAAACCTACTTTTTGCAAACAGTCGAATTGGGACTCGAGACCCTTCCATTGAGTTCGAAATGTCGTTTGCAACCTTTTTGGGTATAAACATTGATATGTTTGGAGCTAGCTAAAAATTTGACCTTTTTCACTTTGGGTTTGGGTTTGGGTTCAGCCCACTAGCCAACTTAATACCCCAAAATGAACCACTTCTCTTCATTCATTCCCTCTTCCTTATCTTTTCAGTTCTAAAGAGAATAATGGGGGAAAAGAAAAAGAATTAAAATCCTAAGCCCTAGTTTCCATTTGCAAATCAAGTTCTAGCTCCAAAATCAAAGAGAAGCATTGGTAAGTGTCATCTTCTTCTTCTCCAACTCATTCTCTCTTTGATTTCAGAAAATTCCTAAAACCTAAGTTGGGAAATGTTTCTCTTTCAAGCTTAGATTCAAGCTTCTTGTGTAGAGATTGAAGTGTGGTTGATCTTCCCTTGTCTTCAAGCTTCTCGTTCATAGTTTTTGGGTTCAAAGGTGAGATTTTTATCTCACATCTATGCATATATCTATCTTTTTTGTTAGGTATGAATTCCTAACACTTATTCGTGTGCATTTGCTTTTTGATTTGGACTGGTTTTGTGAATATTCCAATTTTTGGGGTTTTAAGTCAAATTTGTGTGAAAATCCTTTTATGGATGTTTAATCATGCTTTTGGTGATGCACCGAGGAGCACATAGGGCCGGGTTGTCGTTTGGCGTAAACCCTTAGAGCCAATATTCGTCCGGTTGCATTTTGGAAGAGTTTGCTCTTCATTTTGGTAGGCTGAAAAACAGCCCAGGCATGATTCAGTCGACTGAAATATCTGTTCAATCGACTGAATCTAGAACCCGAAATTTTCCACGCAGGGTTTAGTCGACTGAAATCTCTGTTCAGTCGACTGAACCTGGAAACAGAAAGTTTCCAGGCAGAATTTAGTCAATTGAAAATCTCTGTTCTGTCAACTGAAATTTCTGTTCAGTCAACTGAAATCTCTGTTCAGTCAACTGAATTTTCTATTTTAGCCCACATTGCCTTTTTGGATTGAATTTCCAATTTAAATCGATTCTTGATGATCCTATTTGTTGTTATCATTTATTATGACTTTGATGACTCCTTTTTAGGGATTTTTGAATATCTATTTCGATGGATTCTTTATCGGTTTCTTTGGATTTGATTCACGTCTTCGTATGTGGATTTTAGTGATTGATTGTTTCTACGATCATTTCTATGATTTGTCACTTTAAAATATAAAGGTTTTCTATACTAGTAGTAAATATCAAAACTCTTTCATCAAAATGATTTCAACACTATTTTATTACGAAGTTCATTTTCTTAAACCATTTTCCAATCTACTAGTATATACAAACCTTTACCTCACTCGTATGAGAAATATAATTAAACGGCTTAGGAAAACAAGTGGTATGAAACGCTTACGTTTACTTCATCGGTTAATTCTTGGACTTTTTCGATTGAAACTCTTGTGACAATTTTCTAGTGGAGATCTACAATTTGTTCGTAAATATTTACGTTAATCTAGTGGTTATAGGACATGAAGCTAAACTCATATATTTACTATCTTAGTGTAATTGACACTTCTTGATGATCGACGATGATCATTTTATGGTTTAGACTAGCAATGTGCGATGTCTCTTTGTCCACGTAGAGGACTGTACCTTATTTTATTGAGCTTCGCCTCATTTCTTTGTGGGCTAGCGACCCATGTACTTTTAATGTGTTTCCATTCATCTGATGTACCGTTTGTACTACATCGATGTCTCGGCTTTTCGGTTCATTGGACGTACCGTATGTACTGCGTCGATGTTCTGAATTATTTTGTGTTTCGATTCATCTGATGTACCGTTTGTACTACATTGATGTCTCAGCTTTTCGGTTCATTGGACGTACCGTATGTACCGCGTCGATGTTCTGAATTGTTTTGTGTTTCGATTCATCTGATGTACCGTTTGTACTACATCGATGTCTCGACTTTTCGGTTCATTGGACATACCGTATGTACGGCGTCAATGTTCTGAATTGTTTTGTGTTTCGATTCATCTGATGTACCGTTTGTACTACACCGATGTCTCGGCTTTTCAGTTCATTTGACATACCGTAAGTACCGCGTCGATGTTCAGAATTGTTTTGTGTTTCGATTCATCTGATGTACCGTTTGTACTACATCGATGTCTCGGCTTTTTGGTTCATTGGACGCACCGTATGTACTGCGTCAATGTTTTGAATTGTTTGTGATACACGCGTTGGTGAGTTTTCATACTCCCGCTTGGGATTGGACATCCTTTTCTTGTGATTTCTGGATTTCTAATTGATGATTTCTGGAATTTATGTTTCACCAACTTTTACGATTGGCATTGATATGTATGTCATTTATTGTGGCTTGGTGAAGTAAATAAAGAATATGATATTCTTTTTGATGCTAAGAGATTCTTGAGATATTTTTATGATTTAATTGATTTTCTATGTATACTTGTCGAAGTATGACATTTTTGGTTATCATACGTTTTTATTACATCTCTTCTTATATCTCATTTTATATGATAATTATTGCTAGACTGATCTGTTTATTATTTTCTTCTTAAATAATACTCGGGTCAGACTGAGATATTGCAGGTGCTTCCTTATGACTTCCTATCTGGAACCATCTTCTCACTTTTTCTTAACTACTTTGGTCTAGTAGTTTTTATTGTATATATTTGAGAAATAGACTCCTTGATGTATACATATTCTTTTGTCTAGCACTTGTATCTATTCTTTTGATATATTGTGGATCTTATTTGACCACCACTCTGATTTACACTTTCATGTGTTATATTCATATATGTTTCCGCCTTAGTAATATGAATTATCTGCGACTGATTTATGTTATGCTTATTTCTATACTTGTTTCCAAAGATTATATATAGCCACTATGTAGTAGCTTTGAGTTTGTGTCGGTATGCTGGATTTCCTCTTGAGATTTATATTTTTATCCGGCATTTCGGTACTCGCGTAAAGCAATTACACGGATTGTCGCTCCTCAATAGCCTTATACTCCGCGCTAGTTGACGGCATTACCCCATAGTGTCCTACGCTAGCGTGGGTATAGAGGTGGGGCGTCACAAGTATAGTTGGAAAATAAAGTTTAAATAGTTTTAAATAATTTGAAATAGTTTAAAAGGGGATTTAAAATTGTTTAAATAGAATTTAGATAGTTTAAATAGATTTAGAACAGATTTAATAGATTTAAAAAGATTAAACAGATTTAAAATAGATTTAAATTCTTTAAACAGATTTAAAATATATTAAAATAGATTAATATGGGTTAATTAGTTTAAAATAAGATTAATAGATTAAATTGGATTACATAGATTAAAATAGATTAAAATAAATTAAATATTTTAAATTGATTTAAAATGGTTTAAAATAATTTAAAATAGACTAACTTAGTTTAGCTACTGAAAATCTTAATAATTAAAACTTGTAATAATATTTTAACCGTTCGAATTAAGAAAATAAATTTTAGATTAACATCAAATTTAACGATTTCTTTCATTTCGACAAATCTGGACCATATCCAAATTTCATATCAAAACCCAATTTCATGTCTTCAAATATCAATTTAAGCTATTCCAATTTCAATAGATTTCAAAGTTACAAATTTTCAATGTTTCAAAAAATCAATTTTTATATATTTCATTTTACTTCAAAATCAACTTTAGAAGTTGGATTTAAACAAATTTCTAATTTGCAACCTTTAAAACTTGAATTTTCAAAGTAATTCAATTTATGTAAATCAATTTCCTTCAAAATATCATTTAATCCAATTCAAGATTTAAGGGTTTTAAAATCGTTTAATTTAACTAATCTGGTATCTGTACATAATTTTCTACCCAATGGTCAAGTAATATATATTTATCATTTCAATCTGTAAATATTTAAATTTTACGGGTATATATTATTTTAACCTGGAATCCCAAATTTTACTTCAAATCCATGAAATCGCTCAAGTCTATCATTTCTACTCATAACAATTTCCCCTAATCTATCAGATCGTTCGGGTATATATCATTTCATCCAAAAAAGTACTTGCAGTGTTATAATAATATAAAATATAACATCTAGTCATCCAATATCAACAACTAAACATACATCACAATCACTATTCATTCAACCAATGAACATCGATTGATAACTGATTATTAACAGGAATAAACTGGAAAATTAAAATTCACTATTAACTTAAATGGCGATTAGATTCAATAAAAGTCATATTTAACTGGAGTGACAAATTTAAATATACCAAACATCAAACAATCAATTTCTAATCACATCATAAATTTAATTTAACTAACATAAGATAATCTAGCAGTTTGTGGTAGGTCAAAACACTCATCTTTGATTCCAAAGCGAATTGAAATCCAAAATATGGCCCAAATTTGAATAAACTCATAATTCCTACAAACGAGTTCTAAAATTTCTGGAATTTCTTTATGATCCCAGCAGAATGAACCGTGCATAAATCCTACCTCGTATATAAAAGATATTAACATTAGAAGATATTTTCAATTTAAAACGAGTAAAATAATATTATAATTATACACGTCACCTTCGTTCTTTATCTCAGAGAAACCCAAGAATCTAGATCGCACATGAATTCTCCTTGCAGCCGCCATATGTCATCGAACCCCACATTGTCGTTGACTACGAGTGCTTGCCGTGCAACTTCACTACGACCTCCAGCCCTCCACGACTCACGACCCTACCTCCAACACGAACGGAAACACCACTCTAGACAGCAGCTGCTCTCATGCTTTTTAAACGCTACTCGAATTTTCCAGGTCCATCGGACCATCATCTCGCCTAACGAACAATACGGATCCTCGACGATCTGCATAAACTCATACCATCGATTCGACGACCGGTCGAAGTTGATCACAACGCGATGTACGACCAAGATTAATTCATTGATTTCTGGGCAAACGATGATCTGATTCGACAAATAAATCATTACAGTAGATTGCGCTCGTTGGGAGTTTCACATCGATGTATAATACAACATAGTTTGTGGAGTTTTGATTTTCGATTTAATTTTCGATTTGTAATTGAATTTGGAAACTAGGGTTTCTACCATTGAGGAAGGACATGGGTAGATAGTATTGTACACACAGGAATGAGAAAACGCTGCTAAGGTTTTGGAAAACAAGATTATTTATATGAACAGGGCCTGATAAGAAAATAAACACGCCTCAAATTGGTACGAACAATGATAGCGACCCGAAAAGCCAGTTTCGTCTCCGAAACGAATGTTAGCATTTAAAATCAGCTTATTTTAGTTTAATTGAATTAAATTGATTTCTACGCATTTCAAGCCTATACGATCAAGCGACAAGTTCGATCACTACAAAACTTGAAACCTTACAATAATTCACTGTTATGGATCTGATGAAACTGGTTTCGTCGAAATCTGAGACTATGGCCAAAATGGCTATTTCACATTAATTAAATAAATTAATATTAAATTATTTAAATCACTTTTTAATTTCAAATTTAATAACTAACGGTTTTTTCCACTTTTGATTACTTAAAAATTTAGAATAATTTAAAACAAATTTATATATCAATTCATTGTTAAATATTTTACTAATTACGCTGCTCAATTTCAACTGTAATTAAATCCAATTAATTATAATTTAACTCCAATAAATTGATTTAATTTGATTTCAATCTTTTTATTCAATCGATCGCCACTCTACGGGCAAAGTTAACATTTGTTTATATCTTATTACGTTAATATTCTCCAATTTCGGCTTAATTTCCCTTAACGTAATATTTAGTTACATTTAATTTCGAATGATTTCCAATTTAATTCAACAGATTAAATAAATAGGTAACTTATCGTAGTGGTCACTATTACTCAATTTAATCACATTTATGGTTTTATTATTTACAAACAAATGTTATAAGTACTTACACAACGCTGATTTCATCAAATTACAATTAATTATATATTTTCTCCCCAATTATTATAACATTTAAATTATTTCCATATTTACAATCTATAACCAATTTATGTTTACAATTATTTGAATTTATTGAAATTGCGTTAAGATAATTATCAATTGCCTTAAATTAACATTATTAAATGTCATTCTAGCTATTATTCTCATTAAGTAAATCACAAATTTTAATATCTTTCAACATTAAATTTTAAAATCTTATTAATTTAACTTTTTTAATTATCGCAAATTTACATGTTTCTCTTGGAAAATGTTATTAATCTATAGAGCAAAATCAAGTTTCCCAGATAATGTTTCTCCAGTTGGCTTAACTTTATTATTATTATCAAAAAAATTGGTTTTCTTTCCTTACGTTGCAATCTATATTTTTGCATTAAGATGTTAGGAATAAAAACATAATTTACTTATAAGGGGCTGAAAAAGTAGTCTGCAGCCTAAAGTTATTTTATCTTTCAACTGCAGATAGTAATTGTTTCCTAATTTAAACCCAGAGGTCAAAAAATGTTCAAGAAGTAGTTAATAGAGGCTTCCTTGTTGTTTACATTAACATTTTAATATCTATTTTTAGCTAGTTTTGTTTCTTTTATAAGATGCCATTAACCAAAGGAGATAAACCTAGTTCCCAGATAATATAGTTCCACAAATGTTTAAACTAAATGAGTAATATCAGGAAATATGGTTTTGTTTCCTTGTTAATATTAGGGGTGCGCATGGTTGGGTAACCAAATCGATCGGTTAATTAACCGATTTAATCGAACAAACTATACGGTTCGGTTAACCGATCCGAAAATAAATATAAGTAGTTCATACTGACCAAACCGCTTAAGTTTAACCATAGTTAACCGCGTATATCTACTGGTTAACTGATAATCATTTAACCGCAGTTAACCAAATGATTAACAGCAGTTAACCGAATGATTAACCACAGTTAACCGAATGATTAACCACATTTTGCATTTAAAAATTAACTGAAACCAATAAGCACATAAAGATAATGTATTAACTGAAAAAGAAAACCACTATATAATACATACATTACATACTAACTTGAAAAAGAACATACAAGTTAACTCCAGCTTCAGCAAGCATAGTATTATAGTGCATGCATTACATAATGCCCAGAACTTACAACTCAGCATAACAACATGTTACATAGTACACAACCATATATTACATACTAATTTACTAACCAGTAACTAGACCAGAGCAAGCATAATACATAATACATAGGAACCGCTGACTAAGCATAGTTTGAAGACAAATCCAACAATGACACAGTACATATTAACCAGCAAGTAACTCAACAACTCGACAACAACTCAGCAACTACATTTTACATAGTACATACTTTATCAAAGACCAAAGTTGCCACAAATGATGAAACCCCAAGCAACTCGGCAACTCAACTAAAAACCAGCAATTAAACAAGCAAGAAAACTCCAATTCCATGCTCCAAACTAATGATGAAACTGATGATAATACTGAATCATTAATGATTGAAACTAATCAAGCAAGAAAACTTCAATATATGCTAATAAACTACTAATTAACTGAATAGGTACATTAGAGTGTGTGTGTGTGTGTGTATCTCATACATATATTCAGTTACATGTTAAGTTCATACTAAGTTCATTAGTTACTACTAAATTTAGTAATAAAATATAATTCAGTTATGTTCATACGATTATTCAGTTACATAGTAAGTTGAGTAATACAACATAGTGCAATTATATTTAGTTATGGTGTACAACGGAATATATATATTACCAGTTACTTAGTGTGTAATCTCATATATATAGTTCAGTTACATACTAAGTTCATACTTCGTATGTATCTGAATATATATAGTAATTGGATATTTATATATGAATATACATAGTTGTACATACATAGTTCATTAGTTCAACTTAAAAGTCTATATATGATAATCTCATAGTCGAGCTAGCATATTTATTCAAACTTAGGGATCCTTAATTTAAAATATTAAATGTTAAATATATATAGTTACTATACTCATTTTGTGTGCATTAGTAGTTGAAAAACTATGTAAACTGAAATGAAATAAACTGACCATCTCTAAATTGGGATCCATAATTGGTTTTCTTACATTATTGGGATCTACAATTGGTTCTTCTTCAACGTAAGGTTTCATCGTCATCTGTTTCGTCCACCTACAAATCAACATTTCTTGATTCCCTAGAATATTCATCTATTTGCACATATTGAAATGAAATGTGTGAACTAATATAAGTTATAAGCGTATTGAATTAAAAACTAATGTAAAGAAATTGACTTTATCAACTATGAAGTAAGCAAGGGGCCGTGAGTTGTACGCTCTGTAATTTGTATATGTACATTACGAATTAAACTCATATTTATATAAACTGTGTACTCATATTTATATTCAGTGAATATATCAATACACCTGATTATGAACTAAACATATTCTTAATTCATACACCTTATATAATTCATGGTCGTACTTTAACTATATATTAAGTTCAGTTTATTCAACGACCCACTATTTTGGACCATTAAAATCGACAATAAAACCACACATGTCGGATTTGAATAATTCAAAACAATAGATTGTTAATATAATTCGGAGCAAATAAAACCAATCACAGAATCATAGACACAGAAAATCAGAATAACTCGCAACGGAAATAAAATACCATAGTAGTTCATAAAGGTACTACATACATAGTCTCAAAACAAATACAACATACTAAGTCTAAAAGAAAATACAATAGAAATCCACTCATTCATAAGCTGAATAGAAACAACTGGAATAGAAATAGATAAGTAACTAGACAGATAGATAATCTCCAACAAATCCTCTAGCTCCAGAAGATGAAGTCCAAAGCTGATACTCAGGCTGACCTAAGCGTAAAGCAAAACACAAAACACTCGAGTCAGGACATACATACTTATATTTTGTAAATCAACTCAAGTAAACTGAAATATAAATGCACAAGTAACTTAATGGATGCTTGGGATCGCCCATCCTTTAAGGATCCGTTAAACTGTCTACTATGTAGTAATATACGCTATTATAATAATGTCTAAAGTAAAGTATAATATATTTAAAAATAGCATTAAGGTGTTACCCATATCCCCCTTAACACATTTTATAGTGCCAATAGTCTGTACAGTACCATCGTACCTCAAGATCGGGAGGCTACCATAAATACTCCATAGGTACGACACAAATCAAACTCGTAGTAAAGCACGCTAGGGTAGGTGACACGGCACAACTAGGCAATGCCAGGTTAGATATACCAATTACGCATCCGAGCTGGTGGTAACACATAGCAGCCACAACTATCTACCTCGAGCCACACTCCTAAAAAAATCAAAAGGTGCACCCAATCAATCACAAAGTAATAGAATGGCATCGAAGGAGTGTGTCCGATTAGAGGAGCTGCCTCATTGGCCCGAGAATCGCTCCTGTTTTAGCCACCTTATGCCAACTCACGGGAGTCGTGTCCATGTATAGGATCGTCGCTACCATCCTACTTCATTCTGGAATCTTCACCATGTACACAGTAGTTAAAGTGGTTTTTGGAGTTGGCAGAGAGTATGACAACTTTCGATCCCGGTCTCTTTAACAACCAATCGTTATTATAACCCATGGTTATTATTTCAAAAGGTTTATTCTTTCAAATCAAGCTTATACATTTAAAACCATTTAAGTTCAATGCTAACTTATGCATTTAAAACCATTTAAGTTCAATGCTATTATACCACCAAAATAATATCCATTTTTCCAAAGTTTTAACACTTCCAAAACAATACACTTATTATAGCACTTTAAAAATGTAATAAGTTAGAAACCATAACAATTTTAAAATGTTACCCTTATATAATAACACTTTGGAAATATTACCATTTAGAAATAGTTGCATCTTTAAAACATAACCTAAAGTAGCATAGCATTTTAAAAGCATAACTTAGAATAACATAGCATTTTAGAATTTTACTCCAACATGTTTAAAAAATAATATTTCAATTAACATAGTTTAAAATATATTTAATTATACAAAACATATCCTTTTCATAAATAAAATATATCACAATTACTAGGTTAAATTTAAATTCCATATGAATTCAAGTTATATTATTAAGTTAAATTTGAATTTTTTATCATAGATGAAATCTTTAAATTCTATTTTAAACCATTTATTTACTTATACAACTTTAACTTATTAAAAAACTAATATATATTATTTAAATCATTTAATTAAGAATTTAAGTTAAACTTTATATATTTATAATTCAAAATACTTAATAATTTTAAAACTTTTAATTTAAATTTTAACAATGGGTCTGTATAATATTTTCCCACCTAAGTCAAGTGACATGGATATTTATCATTTCAATCCGTAAAATATAACGGGTTTTATCATTTCAAACCCACAATCCCAAGTAAAATAAAATAAAAATCATCGATCCAATCATTTCAGCTCATAACAATTTTTCCCTATTCTAAAGTCTGTTTAGGTATGTATCAATTAATCCCCTAGTGATTCTATACTAACAGGGAACTTGCAGTGTGAGAAGCAGAAAGTAAAATGAACAGTATATCATAACATATCATATCAGGTGATGTAACAAGTATATAATCAGGTTATAACATCATATAAATTCATGTAACAAGCATATATGAACTTAGATCATCATGGCATATCAACTACTACACATTCACATGTCATTGTTTCACAATTATATAAGTACAAATGTCGAGAACAATAAACTTACCTTCTAAATCTAGAGATGACAATTCAAGACACACGACCAAACTCCGAAAAGCACGAACTAGATTTGAGTGGAAGTAGAGCCAAGATCCAAATCTTGTACACAACAAAATACAACATATATAAATATATAAACAACACATTAAAATATGAAATAAAATAAAGTAAAAGTGGGCTAATATGACCTAGTAGGTTCGGTCACTAAGAAAATATGCTCGGCCACACCACTTTGTGCTTGACCATCATTAAACAAAGCTCGACCATGACTTGTTTGAAGCATGTATGTTCGGCCAAGGTCAGTGAAATATACGACTAAGGCTGGAATGTGAAGAGATGGCATGGCAAAAGTCATGTGGATGGAAAAAAGGTCAAGGCAAGTGAAAGGTCAAGTGCACTATTGTTCGGCCCTATAGCTAATGTGCTCGGCCGAGGTTGCTTAGACTTGGTCAAGTGGCCAGGCATCATCTAGTCATGGCTATGAAGTTGGGTGTGGTCACGGCAAAGCATAGGAGATGGAAGAATTGATGATGGCCGAGGCTAACAAAGAGGAAGTGGATGATGTGTGGTGCTCGGCTAGGATTTATGAAGCATTTGGTGAGGGGTTTTGACCAAGGAGGGTCATGGCCTGGGTAGTGAAGGTGATGAGGTGATGGTCGGTCATAGGTGATGGATGGTGGAGGAGATGAGGTCGATAGAAAGAGGAGCATGGTCGAACTTGCTTGAAAACAAAAGTGAAAAGAAAGAAAATGAAAGAGGAAGAAGAAGAAATAACTTACTGTAAAATTCTTTTGTTCAGGAAAGAAAATGAGAAGAGATGGAGAAGCAAAGAATTTTGCACAGCTATCACAAGAATGGATACCTTTTCACTTTGAATAGACAATGATTTGTCCATTAGGAAAAACAAGGCCCAATTGCAAAGCCCATTCCACAAACAAGCTCAAAAACCCAATAGAAAATCAAAGCCCAAACCAAAAATAGAAAATAGAGTAGAAAATAGAAGATAGAATACTAAAAATATGTGCATGTAAAACGCTGAAATTTAACATATTTAAAAGTATAAAACATAATTTGACGAAACGAAAATGAGAACGACTATCAGAATCAAATTCAGTTTCAAAGAAAAAGATTGAAAATTAAAAATTTCAATTGAAAGTCAAAATTTGACCAAAATTGATCAAAATAAAAAAATTTCAAAAAATCTTTATTTTATTATATTTGGAAAAATAATTCCTCAACAAACCCAGAAATCCATTGGAAAAATCCAAATTTTCAAATTTTAAATGATTTAAAACCAAAGTTTCAAATTGATTCTGTTAAAATATTTGTTAAAATTTATTGTCCATTACAGTTTATATATTAAATATATATACTAGGAAAACAATGGATACTATTTTATTAAGGACGTCTAAAGAGAGAAAGCAAGGATAAGACATGCATCTATGAATCATACAATTACAATAGTTGATTTCAATGCAATTGCAGAGATCAAAGTATTCAACCATGACAAGAATGCATAAACTAATGTAGCACTGTAACCACTTCAAATGAACAAATTTAAATTTAGGAACTAATAATTAAAGCTGAGATCAATTTAAATTCATGATATAAGAAAATGCTATAGATCTTTTGCACAAGAAAAAAAAATATTGTCAAGTTTAGGATTGGTCTTGTTTCAAATAAACTTATACACGTAACCTTCCTGTAAAACATTAATCCAAGCATAGTTCATTATTCAATACAATTTACATGGATAAATGAACAAAATATTCCATGGCGTATCCCAAAGTTCAGTTTTATAAATCATCAAAACCACTGAAGAATCAAATATTTTTTGAAATGTAAAGCAAAATGACTACACACACACATACATACATACATATATGTATATATATGTATGTGTGTGTATGTATGTATCAGAAGATTAACAGAATCATCTTTCACATTCAGTTAATGAAGTTAACTTGATTAGGGGTGGGTTTAAAATTACTAGTTCTAGAATTAACAATATAATAAACCTCTTACTTCAGTATATGCTCAAGGTAATCAACATTTGAACAAATACGCAGTCCATAGATTTGAATAATAGTTGATTAATTAAGAATCGAGCTATTATTTCAACTTAAGAATATCCTTACTAATTTGAACAAATACACTATCTATAGAATAAATACATCGTGCATGAATTCCCTTATTACAACTTAAGAATCGATTAAGAATTGATTTACGGTAAATAAAATCACATGCTTTCTCTCCATTCTCGTTACCATCGTTCTCCGTAATAGCTCAAATGGAGGCTGGCGCTAGCTGACGCATCGCGATGTTGACAATTGAAATAGTTGAAGATCTTTGGGACATTGACGATTAGAAGATGAAGACGATCAGATCTAGGCTTTTCCAATTTCTCGTTTTATTTTCTTTCAATTTTTTCTGAGTGGATATTGAGTTTCTAGAGAAAAAGATTTATTACGGCATGAGATCAGGTTGGGTATGGTTTGTATATTGTAAATGGGCCAACAATGGGCTTGGGATGTGCTATATTAAAAGAAATAAATTTATGGTCGGTTAACGGTTAACCGACTGGACAACTTTGTTAACCGTTAACCGAACCGAAACTGGTCGGTTAATGTCGGTCAGTTAACCAATGACATTGGTTAACCATGTTTATCAATTAAGTCAGTTCGGTTGACGTCGGTTAAATCGGTTAAAGCAATTAAATGCCCACCCCTAGATAATATTAGAAGGAAAAAACATAATTCACAATAGGAGGCTGAAACCTAAACTTATTATTAAATCCCAAATAATAAATGTTTACCTGATGCGATATAGGTTTGTAGAGATGGTAGTCAATGAAAATGTCTCTACATCACAAGTAGACGAAGAAAAATCATTCCTCGCTCTCCTCCTAATATTTGCTAGCACAATCTTGATGAGCCGCTGCTTTGCTCAACTCCTTATGTTCTTAGTCGATTAAGGAAAAGCCATGAACACAAACCTTATAGAAAAATTCCATGTACTTCCTGCTTCTTTAAACCAAAAGAAACATGATAATAGCGTTTTATTTGGTTTTGAAATTAGTAAGTGAATATAGTATTGGAACCCAACATCAATTATGGTGAATACGTAGACTGGAAAGGGAGGAGAATTCGAACTCATGAACATGGTGGAATTAAAGCAACATTCATCGATTCCGGTAAGCGATAAACGAAATTGAAATAAGTTGTCGTTTGTATAAATTTTATCTTTAAAGACTATGATATCTTTTCTTATGAATTTTTTGGCATTAACACAGTAAGACATCAGAACATGACATTTATTGCAAATAAATCCAACCAGATCTTCTATTTCACTTTTAGAATGCGTTATCCAATAGCTCAATCTGCAAACTTCTTATTAATTACGAGGCCGCATTTTTGTCAACATTATTAGGCGGATTCATTTCTGAGTCATTCCTTCCAAAATTTTGGTTGATATTTCTCTGTTTTATTTAGCAACTATTTACAAGAATTTTTCCTACATTCATAAACATACGTACACATATACACATAGATACAAACATCTATACCCCTGTGTGTATATTTATGTGCATATTTTATCATCATAATATCCATGCTTTCAATGATTGCAACTTAAAATCACATGATTCAAATTTTCATTAACCAAACTCACCAAGTTCGGCATTATTCTTAAATTTTTAGTCGATATACATTCTAAGTTGTAGCTGAGAAAAATCACTTTGTTTATGACGATTTTTCTTTTTCGAAATCAGCATCTATTTCAATTCGCTATTCAAAATTTGTTGTTCCTAAAATAGTAAAAAATGGAGCAACATAGAAAAGTTGGCTATATATTTAGTAGTAAAGGTAAAATATCCAAAACGATATTAAAAATGGATTATTTGGAAAAGTCTAACTTTTTAGGAATAATGGCTTAGCTGTTATTATTGGATTATTTTGAAAAGAATTTTTTTTCATACTTAACCATTATTTGATAACCTTAAAAGGAAAAAAATTTAGCATAAAATTATACGTACATAATAAAATATTAATCATTGAATCAGTATATTTAAATTTAATCTAAAAAGTGAATTTGTTGGTTTATGATTTGAACCTTATTTTGATAATCTTTGTGACGACCCGTCCTTCTATACCCAGAAAAACGTATCATCATAAGAAAGGAAGGGGTAGAAATAGGAAAGAAAAGAAAGAAAGAACAACAACAATAGAATCTCACAGCGGAAACGGAATAAATTATAATATATCACATAACAATTACATAGTTTACATATATCAGAGTTATATAATATCATACATATGACAATCATATATACATCCGTCACTACATACATTTCAAAATATAGCACACTCTAACTAACACGGCGGAACTAGATAGATTTCTACATACGTTTGGGCTCCTGCTCCAAGCTCCTCCAGAACTCAATAATCCAAGAACCTATCACTTGGCTACTCGTAAAAATTTGAGTAACCAAGAGTTTATGAAAACACAAAATATAAACTCCGGTTCAAACATGGGTCTGGTATGAGTAAACGGTTTAAAGTTGTTTAACTTTGAAAAACATTGGAAAATAAAGGTATCACGTAAGACTCCTCACACATAAATATGGGTAAGTTTTTACCTTACGCTAACCAAAACATTACATAGGAAATTTAGTGATATTATAATAATGTCTAGGGTTTTCAAGTAAATAGAAAATAGCCAAAATTGTTACATTATTAAGTTCCCGCTACTAGCCACAAAAGTGGGTAATACAATCAAATCCTAGGGCGCTTATTGGAAAATGGGTTCCATACAATAGCAGGGCTACTGGGGTACCACCCGTCACAGTACGGGGCCTAGATCACGGTGCCGAGGAGTACGCCCGCTCCTCTGCAACACAAGGCCGGAACCAATCCTTACTGAACAGTCCCGAACAAGATAACCATGCAATTGGCGCGACCAACCGCTCACTAAGCCGAATAAAATGGGACATCTAGACAGGGGAAAATCTTGTCCTGCTTGGGCATGACCCACCTAACCTTGCTGCACCTCCCCAGTTTTAGCCATTCCCGGTTGATGAGGCTTGAGGCTACGATTACCTTTACAGAACATATTCCTTAGAATGCTCATCGCCCGCCTGACGATGTGCTGAAAGCATTCAATCCCTACAAGTTCGTTCCGGGTTCGAACGAAACCGAAGGCATTATCTCGTTACACTCATTTTGGAATCACCCTCAGAGTTAACGACGACAGTCCTTGCACTTTGAATCTTCATCTTCACTTCAAATTCACGACCTATCGTTAATTTGGATCGATGTGGTTTTCGGATGTCCAATTATGGAAACCCGATCCCGATCTCATCGAAATCCAAAGCGTGTCTTTTAAGGCTGTTAACGGTAAAAATAGCTTTAACGCTAACACCCGGTGTATATCGTGATAAAGTGAAAGCACCACCCGCTTGCACGGGAACCAAAGTAAATAAAAAATAGCAGAAAAGTAAAAGAGACAGAGATTTTTATAGTGGTTCGGCTTCTAGCAAGCCTACATCCACTTTACATCCTCCATTACCTTTTTCGAGCACACTTTTACAAGATTACAACACCTTTACAACACGACTGATTGATTATAGCACTTTTACAATTCACTTTCGAGTTTACAACACAATTGAAGAAGGAGATTAGAACTTTGATCATAGATTGGTCCTCGGATCCATGCTGGATGGAGTAGATGCATTGATTAAGAATCCTCAATGGTTGAGGTGCTTGGAGAGTCGAGAAATCAGCAGAGTGTAGGCGCCTTGAAATCCAGAAAAGTCCCCCCCGAATGTGGATTTGGCGGAGTATTTGTAGGTGAAAATCAGGTCTAGGTCGGTTGAAGCGACCTATGGTGGGTCATAGGTCGTTGGCGACCTAGTGGAGCGGCAGAAGAAGTAAGGCGACCTAAGGGATAACGGCATTAGAATGTATGGCCTGGAGCGACCTAAAAAGGCGGGGTATGCTTTAGGTCGCGAGCTACGGGTTAAGGTTAGGTCGCGAGCTACGGGTTAGAGTTAGGTCGCGAGCTACGGGCTAGAGTTAGGTCGCGAGCGACCTAACTTGGAGGGATTGCCAACTCGTGAAGTCTTAGGTCGCTAAGTTTTTAGGTCGTGAACTCTTTAGGTCGTCCCATTTTTAGGTTGTGATATCTCCTAGGTCGCTGCATCCTTAGGTCGCGACTTCCTATGAGTTGTTAACTCGTTTAGTTTTAGGTCGCTGGACCACTGGGTTACTTTACGCCTTAAGTCGCTGAGCCGCTTAGGTCGGCAGGAAGTAGGTCGCTGAGACCTGGAGAATGTTAGGTCGCTGGAAACCTTAACTCGTTATGTCGGATACATGGCTAAGTCGCTAGGTCGTGGACTTCGTAGGTCGCTAACTCGCTGCATTCTCTAGGTTGTTGGATACTCCATGCTCTAAGTTGCATACCGTTTTGGACGGGGCGCTGCCTCCCACGTCGCCGAGGGCGCTGCCCCCTGGACCCCTGCGACCTGACCGGTCAGGTCGAACACCGTAGCGGTGGCGTTGCCCCCGCACCCCCCTGGACCCCCCCTCCGTAGGGGATTTCAGATGAGAAATCATTCAATAGAACTTGCTTTGTTGAGATGCTGAGTTGACCAATCTTTGAGACGAGCTATCTTGCTTTTCATGGTCGATCTTTTGATATCACGGCCTTGCTAAAAAGGCGGGATAACAAAGGCCAAGTTGTTTTAAAGTTTAAAACAATTCAATTCTATTATCCATATACACACTGGTAGATAATTTACAATATCACAATAGATAATCAACATTATCATCATAAACAGATAATCAATATTATCATCACAACAGATAATCCATATTATCACCATACTTCAAACAAGCATACATTTCATACAACATCATTTATCTCATACATGAGATTCCAACCCATTCAAGGTAAATAATATCATCCATCCATACATAAGCAATCATATCAGCTATAATTAATTTAAAATGAATTAAATTAATTACTTCATCTCTAATTAATTTAAAATGAATTAAATTAATTACTTCATCTCTAATTAATTTAAAATGAATTAAATTAATTACTTCACCATTATAAATCTTCTTATATAATCAGTTAATTAATTTATCATCATCCAGTTATTCAATTTAATTAATCATCCTTGATTAATTAACATTAATTACATTCAAGTAATTATCCTTTAATTATTTTCACAAATAAATTATCTTAACTAAACATAGAAATTAACCTAATTACTAACATTACATTTCTTCTTAATTACACTAATTAATAACTCTTTAATCTCTTATTGTTAATTATATTTATTAATGATTACTAATTACATTTTAATTTCATTATCCTATATTAAATTAGTTACCTTAAGTAATTAAATCTTCAATTAAACTACATTTATTAATCACTCCTGATTAATACTATAGCACTGTTGTTATAGTGAATGATTTCTGAAAGGAAATGTTTTATATAGTATTGGGATTTATATATATCTATCTTAATTTCGAATCCCTGTGCTAGTGATTTTGGGTTGTCGTAACGATGTTTTACGCAACATTCGTTTCGGCCCAAACAAATATGTTTAAGAGAATGATTTCTTAAAGAATGAAATATATACTTAATTTCGATTTAAGTATATTGAATATTTTCCAAGTGTTGAAAATAAATTGATTTGTGAATTACTTATAATTATTAAATAAGTATGGAAATGTTTTCCAATATGAAATGAATGTTTGATATTTTATCTTTTAAAGAAAAATTATAAAAATGAATAATAGAAATCGATTTGAAAATTGTATATTCATAGATATTTTGGGATTGTAAATTCACTATGGAATTTACAAAAGAAAGGGGAATTTGTTTAAAACTAAACGTTGATTTATTTTTGAAGTGTGGGGATAAATTTACGGATTCGGAACGTAAATATAAAGTAAATCGTTAAGGATTTAATTAATTGGTTTAAATGAACCATGTTGAAATGAAAGTATTTCCGTGTAAGGAAAATGATTGAAATTTATTTTCAAAAGTGGTAAAGGTGAAAAGTGATTTGAATTTTTTTTTCAAAAGGTTCAAGTGTGGAAATTATATATCTCGTAAAGATATTTTGGAAAGTAAATAATTTGGGAAATTATTTGGAATTTGGGGATGTTGAACACGCCTATTGATAGTTAAATAACCGACTATCAATATTTACCTTTAAATGGGTATTTGTTGTGATTGCTTGAATTTGAATGCCACACTTATTTTTGATAAGCGCTCACTATTCGGGTTAGCCGGGAAAGGACCTTAGGGTCGTATAACCCATTCCGAATATGTGATACGTCGTTATGAATTGCATTTGATGACCGGTGTTGAAGACCGGATATTTGTGAAAACGGAAGGATTACCGTCAAATATTTTAGTTGTATAACCTGCCATGGAATGTGGCGGTAACCTGTTATTGAAAATGGTAGCTATAGTAGGCATACGATAATGGTCGTATGTTGGCTAAGATTTATATCTTTACTTTCGAAATGATTTTTCCTACACTATGCACTACCAATAATATCAAATGTTTCTTTTTAATGCGTATCAAGCATCTTTGACTATCATAAGGAGAAATCTCCTCTGATTCTGCGTTTGCATTGTTTGTGTGTGCAGGAGGCCTTATGGTAGTCTCATTTTCTAAAAAGCATTGCGAATCTATTTTAAAATTATCCTGTACTTTGTTTTAAAAAAATAAACTGCTTTAGTTCTCACACCAGTCACATGACTGACTCGGAGATTATTGTTTTCCTTCCTAAACTCTGGTTGCCCACTAATTTCAACACGGGCAATCAAGAGTCAGGCTTATTAGGATATTCTGGAATTCAGGAGTTGCTGAGGTAAGCTGGATGACATGGCGTATTCACTAGTATATAGTATTTCTTTTCAGCTGTTATGTTGTTGTACACTCTGATGATGTAATGTAATGTAATGTGATGTAATGTAATAACTGATATAGTTCTTTGTTTAAAGATTATTCATTTATCAATTATATGTTGTTCCGCTGCGATTGTGAGATTCTGATATTGTTCTGTTGTTTTCTTTTTTCTTTCTATCTTCTTCTATCTTCTACCTCTTCTTTAACCCTAACGGTACGGTTTTCCGGCCTTCGATTGCTCGGGAGTTGATACAGTGGACGTATTGATGTCGGTTTTCGAACGTCGAAAAGTCGCGATCGTCACACCATCAGTGTCTATTTATACAAATTTAATTTTTTTCATCCAACTATCTCTATTCGAATAGAGATTTTATTTTACTCAACCTAACTTAGTTAAACTTTTACTAAATAAACTCTCACTTTTCTCGAAGCTACTCATTTATAAAGTTTAATCTTAGGTTAATTTACTTGTTCCAATTCATACTTAAATTCATTTCCAATTTATTTGATACTTACCTAGATCAAATTCCATTTACTTTTTTAAGATTAAATCTAAGGCCATATTTATTCCATCCATACTTAAATTGGATTTTATTTGCAAATTCAAAATATCTCTATGTTAATTCCATTCCGCAACAACTTTAATTCATATTTGATTTACTTATAATTCCAAGTTGAATTTTATCAATAACTCGTATTTCATTTCCAATTCCATTATTACCTCACAATCCAACTTCTATTTTAACCAATTTAAATCTCATTAACCTATTCAATTAACCAATTTATTCTAAATTAGTTCACTTCCACTTCCAATTCTACATTGGATTTTTATCTTTAAAAATCATCTTATTATTTTATTTGTGTTCAATTTTATTTTATAATTCAAGTTTGGATTTTTATTTCATTCTCCAAATACAAAACAATTTTATTTTGGCTTACTATTTTACTTCTCCATATTTTCTTTTATAAGTTTTACATTCATATTTTCACATTTTCACCCAATTTAAGCTTGAATATTTATTCATATTTCATTTCAACTCGAGATTGAACAGTCATTCACAGCCAAAAATATTCTTAATCAATGTGTTGCCAATTTCCTTTATAAGTTATCAGAATATATTTATTCCAGTTCAATATCATTTCAACTTACTTTTATTTATTTAAGTAAGAATTTAATTTATTTAACATTATCTATAACTCAACTGAATTCTATTTCAATTCAATTTGTTTAACTTAACTTCCGTTAAATTAAACATCATACTACTCCCTTAAATCTACCAATTCAGTTGGATTTAATTAAATAAGAACATAATTCCATTTAATATCATCCATCTCTCAATTCATCTCATTTCAATCTTAAATTTAAATCCAATTATTAAGCTTAAGTTAATCTCAACCAAAATTTTATTTCTATTAAATTTCCCAATCCAATTCATTTACATTCTAAATTTGATGTACTTCATCAATTTATTTACATCATCATTATTATTATTTTCCATTGGTTAAATTCCAAAAATTAAATTTTCAACTCAATCCAACATAAATCCTCATTTTTAACTTCACTTTTAATTTTAATTCCAAATTTAATCTCATACTTTCCTTGGTTATATAAGCCATTGTAAATCTTTATAATTGTGAAGACTCGTAAATCCGTACTCCTTGAATATACACTAATCTCCATAGATTAACTCAAGATGAACAGAAATACGAATTATCAATGTTTAAGAAAAAGAAAAGGAGAGAAGAAGAGATAAGAAGGTAGAAAATAGAGAGAAAAGAAAATAGAAAATAGAACGAAACAGAACTGAACACAACAATATCAGAATCTCACAATTCGCAGCGGAACAACATATAATAATAAATGAATAATCTTTAAACAAAGAACTATATCAGTTATTACATTTTATACATTACATTACATCATCATCAGAGTGTACAACAACATACAACAACAAACAGTGCAGCGGAAAAAGAAATACTATATACTAATAATACGCCATGCCATCCATCTTGCCTCCAGCAACTCCAGAATATCCTGAATATCCTGATAAACCTAACTCTCGACTGCCCGTGTGGAAATTGGTGGGCACCCAGAGTTTAGGATGGAAAACAATAAACTCCGAGTCAGTCATGTGACTGGTGTGAAATTCAAAACAGTTTATTTATCTTTAAAATCAAAATAGAGGAATATTTTTAAAGTCAATTCGCAATGTTTTTTTAAAAATGAGACTACCATAAGACCTCCCGCCACACACACAATGCAAATGCAGACTTGGAGGAGATTTCCTCTTATGATAGTCAAAGATGCTTGATATGCATTAAAAAGAAACATTTGATATTATTATTAGTGCATAGTGTAGGAAAAAATCATTTCGAAAGTAGAATATAAATCTTAGCCAGCATAGGTACCATTATATTATGCCTACTATAGCTACTTCCTGAGGAAGCAGGTTCTACAACTAAAACCGTACAAGATCGTATTGTTTCTTTGGATTTCCAACGAATGGTCAGGCCAAGGAACTTCCCATTGCCACATGAGAATGCCTCTGAATGGACATCCCCGAGAACCAAATCGGATCTCTACCAACACAAGGCCGGGTTACCCCTAACTGAGTAACAACTGACCGAATATGCCATCCCCGGGTCCTTTGGGACCTTTCACCGAGCGCTCGTAATCAATTCACACAATCATAAAGTGTTTTCAACATGAGTAAGTATCTGGGCTCCATACCATGATACCACCCTTTTCCAGAAGGAAATGCACACATCCTAAAGGGCGCTACCCCTCATAACCTTGCTGCATCTTTCCTGTGTTGACCATTCCGGGGTGTGAGGCTCGACGAAGTCACGTCCACAAAAATATACTTTATACAAAAGCCATGCTTTGGGTCAACAAATGATCATAGAAATGATCACCAGGATAGACGATCAAATAAATGATCCTATCACAAAAAATCAACACAATGATCATTTACAGCAACACTCAGCATGTCACATTACCAAATTGGGAATATATCGCTGATAACATTCAACTACATAACCTCTGAGCTCGTACGTCTCAGAGAAGGGTGTTAAGCTAAAAGAATAAATTCTCCGCCACCAACAGAAATATATTTAAAAGAAATCTGCTTTATATCTCAATTTGTAACGTCAGACATACAATCCATACAAGTCTGTTCCGGGTTCGAACAAACCGAATGCACTTACAAAGAAGTCCTTGCAATCCGGATATTCACAATCCTGATCGGATTTCCCATCACATATGGAGAACTCTATACCGGAGCAACTCGGTGCAGAGTCAATCGACAGGTCATCCTATCGCTCTCGCAAATACCAGGTCTTCAACACCGATCTTCAAATGCAATTCATAACGACGTATCACATATTCAGAATGGGTTATACGACCCCATGGTCCTTTCCCGGTTAACCCGAATAGTGAGCGCTTATTCAAAAATAAGTGTGGCATTCAAATTCAAACAAATCACATCAAATACCCATTCAAAGGGAAATATTGATAGTCGGTTATTGAACTATCAATGGATATGCACACATCACCAGTTTCCAAATAATTTTCCAAATTATTTACTTCCCAAAATATCTTTACAAGATATATTATTTTCAATACTTCAAAAATAAATCAATATTTATTTTTAAACAGGTTCCCCTTTCTTTTATAAATTCCATAGTGAATTTATATTTCACAATATCTACTGATATCCGATTTCAATAGGTTTCAATATCCCTTTTCAATTTGTCTTCAAAAAGATAAATTCTCAAAATATTCACTTTATATTGGAAAACATTTCCATACTTATTTAATGAGTAATTCACGAACCTATTTATTTTCAACACTTGGAAAATATTCAATATACTTAAATCGAGATTAAGTATATATTTCATTCTTTAAGGAAATCATTCTCTTAAACATATTTATTTGGGCCAAAACGAATGTTACGTAAAACATCGTTACGACAACCCAAAATCACTAGTATAGGGATTCAAAATTAAAATAGATATATAAATCCCAATACTATACAAAACATTTCCTTTCGGAAATCATTTACTATAACAATAGTGTTATAGTCCACCATTTCCTTTTATTTCTCGAAAACGTCTATTTCAACAATAAATGTTGAAATCTATGGTTTCGAATCTCGACATATTTAAAACATCGTTAGATCGTTTTAATTCTGTTTAAAACATCACATTCCAAAACAATTTCTTTAACATATTATTCACTATTCAAAAACGTGAATATACTACGTTAACAAATTTCATCCTTTCTATACAATTTATTTCAAAGGATTATTCACAGTCAAAAACGTGAATATAACTCCATTAATAAGTTATAACAATTTATTTATCAAAATAAGTCGTTTTCGAATTTATAAAACAACGTTTATAAATTCCTTTTCTATTTATTTTACCACAACTTCCTTTATAAATTCCTTTATTAACCTATCTCAATTCATATCTCAATGATATACTAAAAGTTCATGTTATAAGTGAAATACTTATAATTTATTTGTTTGCAAAAATCGTTCCTTTGAACTTCATAATTATAAATCTTATAACTTATAAGATTCAATTATTTATCCAAAACCATTCTTTAATAACTTCACAAAATTTATAAATCTTGCTATTTATAAATTTCATTTATAACTTCACCGTTTATAATTCTATAAATTTCATTCATTTATGAAATTCATTCACAATTCATTCTAACACTTATAAAAACTCGTTTTATAATTCAAAATATTCTAATTTATAAATATCCATTTTATAAATCTTTTATACAAATCAGTTTGTATTATTATTCTAAAACATCTTTAATCTCCTTTATAATTTCATCATTCTCTTGATTTATAAAATAATCAAATTTTATAAATCCTATATTTAAACTTTTCACAATAAATTCAAAAATTCCGATTTAACTATTTTATAAAATCATTAATCCATATTTCTCAAAAATAAATCTTTAACCGTATTTCTCAAAATCATAATTTTTATAAATTTAAAAATTATAATGTTTATTTATTTAAAATGGATCAATTCCAAAAATATTTTATAAACGTTTCTTTCAAAAATCTCTTTAAAATCCCTTTTAAAACTCCAAAATTTGGTCCAATGATGCTACATACCAAATAGTCAATCACGACTACAACGATATCATATATCGATATAATAATCCATCAAATATCAAAATATCTGAAATCAAATAAAAACTGTTGAGGAATCCAGTTGGATCCCTCCAACCTGTTTCCTGCATCCACAAACATTAGAACAATACCAATTCCGCTCCAGTACGGAATTATCACGGTATATGGGATTTAAAATATTATCCGCTTAATAGACAGCGCAATAGGGTCTCATCCGCTATACAAAAAATGCGGGAAATCAACAACTCCAATATATACATATGCCAATATATATACATTGCTATTATATATAATACAAATTTCACTGTTTATGAAATATTCGCGGTATATGTTTTTAATAAATAACGTCCGCTTACTAACGGCGCATAATGTCTATTTTAACAATCAATAGATATCAATCATCATTCAAATATGCATTCAAATATTTTAAATCTAACTATTTAAAATAAAATCGAAACTGATTCGATTGAGTGAGAAGTTCTCACCTTGATTTCAATTTCGTTTTAGCGATTTATTTCGAATAAAATTAAACGGACGTTTAATTTTACCCAAAATTCTCACTAACTCCAAACGACTCCAATCCAATTCCATAGCGTAGTGCTCGTCCATACGATCCCAACGCTTCTTGTTTCGCGCATTTTCGACCTCGTATGAAAAAGAAATGCATTTTTAAAGATTACACGAATTTATTTATAATATTTACAATTTTCTTTAATAAAATTTAAACCTATTCGATTCTGGGCCATTGGATCCAACTCCCTTCAGATCCGTGCGTCTCCCCCCCCCCCCATCTTCTCACGCGACAATTCCTCTAGTTCTTGTTCGAACGCAAGAACCCATTATCTCATAAACTAGGGTTTCGATTTTCTCCGCAGATACTCGACTAAACTTCATCAAACCACCTCCATGCGAACGCCCTTCGCAAGAGCTACCCACGGCCAGAGCAAAGTGGAGCTCGGTCGCCTATCGTGCACGCAGTTCGAGGCCAAACGGCCTGCCTTTGAACATAAATTCTCGTTGATTCGTGAAGCTATTCGCGATCATAGCCGTTGGATATCAAAATCTCAACGTGCTCTTCATCTTTCGTGTTGGGAGTTTTCGATATTAATGAACGGATTTGGAGATTTGAGGGGAAGAAGTTGGAACAATTTCGGCCTTTGAAACCTGGGTGGCGGCCGGCTAGGGTTTAGTTTTATTTTTTTTTCTTTTTTTTTGATTTTAAGGTGTATTTATAGAGAATTATCGAACACTATTCATCCAGGGATTTCCAAACTTCGATTTACGCGCCGTAACCAGCGTTTCTAGGGTTTACCCCGCGTTCCGGACACAATGGAACAGGTTTCGAAAGCTAATTCGGACATCTATGCGAGTTATGTATATAAACGTTCGATTTAAATTAAACCGATTTAAACTATTTTCTAGGCGTTTTAATTTGTACCGGACAAACGGTAAATCCAATTGACACGAAATTTGAAACCTTACAACAATATCACATTACGGATCCGATGAAACTGGCTTCGTCGAAATCCGAGACTTTTTGAAAAATGGCTATTTTAACTCGCCAAATTAAAATTAAAAATAATTCGATGCGTTTTGAGCTGCCACGATCAAACGATAACTCCGATTGACACGAAAACTGAAATACGGTAATAACTAACTACTATGGATCTAATGGAACTGGTCTCGTTCAATTCTGAGACTGTTCAAAAATTGACTATTTTCACTAGTCGATTTTAATATTAAAATATTCAATTTTCACAAATTAACTTTTAATTCGATTTTAAAAGTTCTAAAAGATCATTCTAACTTCAACATGATAAAACAAAATTTTATAAATCATTTTCAATCATATTTAACTCAATTTTCAATTATTTCCATAATTTTACATATTAAATTATCGATCCAATTATTCAAATTAAAATTTATTCGACTTATAAATTCACTTATTAATTTTTTTTCAAAATTAATTAAATATTCAAATTTAAATTACTAAAAATTCTGGGTCGTTACAATCTTACCCCCTTAAAAGAATTTCGTCCTCGAAATTATCACGTAAGAAAAGTTATAGAATTTATTAACTTTCCCTAAAATTCATAATTAAATTTCTTACAAAACTTTACTAAGTTTTCAAATCATACTTAGTTATCTTTTCAAAAACAACTTCTATTGTTTAACTTTCAACTCCAAATCAAAGTTAAAGTTTTCAAAATTTTCCAATTTTTTCTCAAAATTTTCTAACGCCTTAAATTTCCCGAAAAATTTGCCATAGTCTCCTTTGCGCGGCTCGATCCGAAAAAAAAAATGACAGTATATATATCACAAATATACATCTCATCAAGTAATGAGGCATCCCGAAGGGAAAAACTATAAAAGTACGGTATGTAATCCGAGATATGTACCTTATATTTTATTAGCAAGCATATACGGCTAATATAGCGCGAAAGCGAGCTCCAAATGCGAAGCAAACGCGATCCGCACGTACTAAACACTCAACAAACAACATGAGAAACATGCATATAGACAATAGTATCAATATACAACATATAGCAACATAATAACTATATATGTCAACATAGCAATTGAAACAAAAGCAATATATTCAACCATCAACCAACTAACATCCAACTAGCATTCATAACCAATAAATATTCATTCATATTCTCATTAATATTAATGAATTGGTTTTTAATTTAATCACTTTTGATTCATTAACAGTGGATGTTTTTACTAACATTCATTTTCCATTAGTTTATATTCACTAATTCATATTCTAGTTGGTTCACTTCCAATTCAAATTCAATTCCATTTAAGATTCAATTAACTTCCAATTGAATTCCAATTACTTTAGCTTTCAATTTCATTAATACTTAATGAATTATATACAATCAATCAACCAACAATCAAATAACAACCAATGTTTATTAACTACAACCAAATTCCTTTGCTTATATTCATTCAATTTGGTTTAACGCCTTTACTTTCAATTGGTTCAATTAAATTGAGTTTCATTCAATCATTCAACTTTCAATAACATTAGAATTTAATGAATTAACACTTACATTCATTATTCCATATCAACTTTATTTACATTTAATTGATTAATATTCAATCCATTCATTCAATTCAATTACTAAAGTTGAATTTCATTTATATAACTCAAGTTCACATTTATCACTTAACTTTATTAATTTACTTTGATACTAATATCAACTTCATTCAACATCTCTTAAGTTATATTCATATAGTTTCACTTCTTATATATATAAGTTTATTTCACAATTGCAAATCACTTTAATTATAATTCAATTCTTATAATTCTTTTGCTTATACAATTATTCTTTTACTTGGATTTTTCAAACAACTAAACAATCAACTTATATACACTTTAATAATTCTGAAAAATTATTTTCGTTATATATAAAATATAATCAAGGTAAAATTATTTCATTTACCCAATTTAAAACAATATTGTGTCGAATTGTTCTATTCAAGTGTTTAGAAACCCCTTCGGCATAGTTGTCGAGACCACGCTGACGAAGGTTCATATGCCACTCAATAAACCAATCATCACAATATAAAACAATTTTATATTCACTAACAAATACGCTCTCATAGCTATTATTACACTCAAACTCATTCTAGAGTGCTACTGACTCTATCTCTAATGAGTAATACCCAACAGAACCATGGTTGTCGCTTAACCATATGCTCCGATACGACCTGTGAAGGACCTCATTTCCGCCAGCAGCGACCGGTAGGCTTTTCAACCATCCCAGCTCCACCGTGGCTCACAGTGATACCCCAAACTTGCTTTTACGGCCACCCTTTCGAATGTCACGGCTTCGCCTAACCAACCCCGTAAAGAGGACGTGTGGGGGTAAGAGCCTCCCGTTCGCCACCAAACCGCGAAGCGAGAACCCCCCATCACATATCACCTAGCATAAGCAAGACTGGTGTGAGAACTCAAAACAGTTTATTTATCTTTAAAATCAAAATAGAGGAATATTTTTAAAGTCAATTCGCAATGTTTTTTTAAAAATGATACTACCATAAGACCTCCCGCCACACACACAATGCAAACGCAGACTTGGAGGAGATTTCTTCTTATGATAGTCAAAGATGCTTGATACGCATTAAAAAGAAACATTTGATATTATTATTAGTGCATAGTGTAGGAAAAAATCATTTCGAAAGTAGAATATAAATCTTAGCCAGCATAGGTACCATTATATAATGCCTACTATAGCTACTTCCAGAGGAAGCAGGTTCTACAACTAAAACCATACAAGATCGTATTGTTTCTTTGGATTTCCAACGAATGGTCAGGCCAAGGAACTTCCCATTGCCACATGAGAATGCCTCTGGATGGACATCCCCGAGAACCAAACCGGATCTCTACCAACACAAGGCTGGGTAACCCCTAACTGAGTAACAACTGACCGAATATTCCATCCCCCGGTCCTTTGGGACCTTTCACCGAGTGCTCGTAATCAATTCACACAATCATAAAGTGTTTTCAACATGAGTAAGTATCTGGGCTCCATACCATGATACCATCCTTTTCCAGAAGGAAATGCACACATCCTAAAGGGCGCTACCCCTCATAACCTTGCTGCATCTTTCCTGTTTTGACCATTCCGGGGTGTGAGGCTCGACGAAGTTACGTCCACAAAAACATACTTTATACAAAAGCCATGCTTTGGGTCAACAAATGATCATAGAAATGATCACCAGGATAGACGATCAAATAAATGATCCTATTACAAAAAATCAACACAATGATCATTTACAGCAACACTCAGCATGTCACATTACCAAATTGGGAATATATCGCTGATAACATTCAACTACATAACCTCTGAGCTCGTACGTCTCAGAGAAGGGTGTTAAGCTAAAAGAATAAATTCTCCGCCACCAACAGAAATATATTTGAAAGAAATCTGCTTTATATCTCAATTTGTAACGTCAGACATACAATCCATACAAGTATGTTCCGGGTTCGAACAAAACCGAAGGCACTTACAAAGAAGTCCTTGCAATCCGGATATTCACAATCCTGATCGGATTTCCCATCACATATAGAGAACTCTATACCGGAGCAACTCGGTGCAGAGTCAATCGACAGGTCATCCTATCGCTCTCGCAAATACCGGGTCTTCAACACCGATCTTCAAATGCAATTCATAAGGACGTATCACATATTCGGAATGGGTTATACGACCCCATGGTCCTTTCCCGGTTAACCCGAATAGTGAGCGCTTATTCAAAAAAAAGTGTGGCATTCAAATTCAAACAAATCACATCAAATACCCATTCAAAGGGAAATATTGATAGTCGGTTATTGAACTACCAATGGATATGCACACATCACCAGTTTCCAAATAATTTTCCAAATTATTTACTTCCCAAAATATCTTTACAAGATATATTATTTTCAATACTTCAAAAATAAATCAATATTTATTTTTAAACAGGATCCCCTTTCTTTTATAAATTCCATAGTGAATTTATATTTCACAATATCTACTGATATCCGATTTCAATAGGTTTCAATATCCCTTTTCAATTTATCTTCAAAAAGATAAATTCTCAAAATATTCACTTTATATTGAAAAACATTTCCATACTTATTTAATAAGTAATTCACGAACCTATTTATTTTCAACACTTGGAAAATATTCAATATACTTAAATCGAGATTAAGTATATATTTCGTTCTTTAAGGAAATCATTCTCTTAAACATATTTATTTGGGCCAAAACGAATGTTACGTAAAACATCGTTACGACAACCCAAAATCACTAGTATAGGGATTCAAAATTAAAATAGATATATAAATCCCAATACTATACAAAACATTTCCTTTCGGAAATCATTTACTATAACAACAGTGTTATAGTCCACCATTTCCTTTTATTTCTCGAAAACGTCTATTTCAACAATAAATGTTGAAATCTATGGTTTCAAATCTCAACATATTTAAAACATCGTTAGATCGCTTTAATTCTGTTTAAAACATCACATTCCAAAACAATTTCTTTAACATATTATTCACTATTCAAAAACGTGAATATACTACGTTAACCAATTTCATCCTTTCTATACAATTTATTTCAAAGGATTATTCACAGTCAAAAACGTGAATATAACTCCATTAATAAGTTATAACAATTTATTTATCAAAATAAGTCATTTTCGAATTTATAAAACAACGTTTATAAATTCCTTTTCTATTTATTTTACCACAACTTCCTTTATAAATTCCTTTATTAACCTATCTCAATTCATATCTCAATGATATACTAAAAGTTCATATTATAAGTGAAATACTTGTAATTTATTTGTTTGCAAAAATCGTTCCTTTGAACTTCATAATTATAAATCTTATAACTTATAAGATTCAATTATTTATCCAAAACCATTCTTTAATAACTTCACAAAATTTATAAATCTTACTATTTATAAATTTCATTTATAACTTCACCATTTATAATTCTATAAATTTCATTCATTTATGAAATTCATTCACAATTCATTCTAACACTTATAAAAACTCGTTTTATAATTCAAAATATTCTAATTTATAAATATCCATTTTATAAATCTTTTATACAAATCAGTTTGTATTATTATTCTAAAACATCTTTAATCTCCTTTATAATTTCATCATTCTCTTGATTTATAAAATAATCAAATTTTATAAATCCTATATTTAAACTTTTCACAATAAATTCAAAAATTCCGATTTAACTATTTTATAAAATCATTAATCCATATTTCTCAAAAATAAATCTTTAGCCGTATTTCTCAAAATCATAATTTTTATAACTTTAAAAATTATAATGTTTATTTATTTAAAATGGATCAATTCCAAAAATATTTTATAAACGTTTCTTTCAAAAATCTCTTTAAAATCCCTTTTAAAACTCCAAAATTTGGTCCAATGATGCTACATACCAAATAGTCAATCACGACTACAACGATATCATATATCGATATAATAATCCATCAAATATCAAAATATCTGAAATCAAATAAAAACTGTCGAGGAATCCAGTTGGATCCCTCCAATCTGTTTCCTGCATCCACAAACATTAGCACAATACCAATTCCGCTCCAGTACGGAATTATCGCGGTATATGGGATTTAAAATATTATCCGCTTAATAGACGGCGCAATAGGGTCTCATCCGCTATACAGAAAATGCGAGAAATCAACAACTCCAATATATACATATGCCAATATATATATATATATTTCTATTATATATAATACCAATTTCACTGTTTATGAAATATTCGCGGTATATGTTTTTAATAAATAATATCCGCTTACTAACGGCGCATAATGTCTATTTTAACAATCAATAGATATCAATCATCATTCAAATATGCATTCAAATATTTTAATCTAACTATTTAAAATAAAATCGAAACTGATTCGATTGAGTGAGAAGTTCTCACCTTGATTTCAATTTCGTTTTAGCGATTTATTTCAAATAAAATTAAATGGACGTTTAATTTTGCCCGAAATTCTCACTAACTCCAAACGACTCCAATCCAATTCCATAGCGTAGTGCTCGTCCATACGATCCCAACGCTTCTTGTTTCGCACGTTTTCGACCTCGTATGAAAAAGATATGCATTTTAAAAGATTACACGAATTTATTTATAATATTTTCAATTTTCTTTAATAAAATTTAAACCTATTCGATTCTGGGCCGTTGGATCCAACTCCCTTCAGATCCGTGCGTCTCCCCACCCCCCCCCATCTTCTCACGCGACAATTCCTCCAGTTCTTGTTCGAACGCAAGAACCCATTATCTCATAAACTAGGGTTTCGATTTGCTCCGCCAAAACTCGACTAAACTTCATCAAACCACCTCCATGCGAACGCCCTTCGCAAGAGCTACCCACGGCCAGAGCAAAGTGGAGCTCGATCGCCTATCGTGCACGCAGTTCGAGGCCGAACGGCCTGCCTTTGAACACAAATTCTCGTTGATTCGTGAAGCTATTCGCGATCATAGCCGTTGGATATCAAGATCTCAACGTGCTCTTCATCTTTCGTGTTGGGAGTTTTCGATATTAATGAACGGATTTGGAGATTTGAGGGGAAGAAGTTGGAACAATTTCGGCCTTTGAAACCTGGGTGGCGGCCGGTGTAACAACCCGCATATTTATCGAGTTTACATTTAAATATTTTTATTTAAATATTAAATCGTTAATCGGATTTTGGTCCGAAAAACTACTTTTTGCAAACGGTCAAATTAGGACTCGAGACCACTTCCATTGAGTTCGAAATGTCGTTTACAACTTTTTAAGTATAAACATCGATAGGTTTGGAGTTAGTGAAATTTCACTAACTTTTCCCGCTTTGGACTTTGGGTTAGTTTAGCCTATTAAGCCCAAGTTCCAACCCTCTTCTCCTCACTCTTCATAAATTTCCTAACTAACTCAAGCTTTAGCATTAATGGTGAAGAGAATGGGAAATTAAAACTCCAAGCTCAAATTCAATTGCAACTCCATCATTCAACTCCAAATTCAAGTAGAAGATATTGGATTCAAGCTTTGGATTGCTTCTCCTCGCTTTCAAGCTTCATCTTCATAAATTTTAGTGCAAAGGTGAGATTTTTATCTCACGATTCTAGTCTATAACTATATTGGACTGTTGGGAATGATTCCCTATCACTTTAGCATGCATATTTGCTTTTGGTTTGGATTGGATTGGCGAAAAACTCCGATTTTTGGTGTTTGGGAGAAATTTCTGCATTTAGGTCGTTCTGGCCGTTTTTAGCTCGCTCGGAGTTAGGTCGTGTGGACCTTAGGTCGTAGGTCGCGTACGAGTTAACCCCTAGGTCGTTCTGGCCATTTTCGTGTTTTCGGAGTTAGGTCGCTCAGGACCTTAGGTCGTAGGTCGTACGGCCGTTAGGTCGCTCTGCTTTGGCTCTGGCCATTTTTGCTCACTCGCAGTTAGGTCGCTCACGACCTAGGACTTAGGTCGCTCGCGAGTTAGTACCATAGGTCGCTGGGCCATCTAAATGCTTGTTCGGTGTTAGGCCATAGGTCGTATGGACCTTAGGTCGTAGGTCGCTCGGTCTCTCTCACTTCGCTAGGTCGCTAGCTCGTAGCTCGCAGCTCGCGTTTGAGCTTAGGTCGTAGGTCGTGGGTAGGTGGGTCGTAGGTCGCTCGCCTATATCCTCTGGCCATTTCATCCCTTGGTCGCTTGACCTCTAGGTCGCGGGTACCATTAGGTCGCTCGGCCTTGTTTAGTGCTAGGTCGCTGGACCATTTAGGTCGTTCGACCCTTAGGTCACGGGTTTTTAGGTCGTTAGGTCGTTAGGCCGTTAACCCACTAGGTCGCATGACCTATAACCTATTAGGTCGCTCAACCGTTTACTCCATTAGGTCGCCCAACCCTACTACAAGTATTAGGTCGTATGACCTTGTTCCACTAAGTCGCTCGACCCTTAGGTCGTAACACATTAGGTCGCACGCCTTTCACACCATTAAGTCGTGAGTTTAATTAGGTCGCTCGGCCTTAAAACGTTAGGTCGCTTGACCTGTGCTATTGTTAGGTCGCTTGGCCATTTCAGTTAGGTCGCATGACCATAGAGTTGCTCCAGTTAGGTCGCTTGACTCCTTAGACCCCTAGGTCGCAACCATTAGGTCGCTCGACCCTATTCCCCTTAGGTCGTTAGACCTCATTTTGTCTTCACTAGGTCGTACCGTTTTGGTCGGGGCGCTGCCCCCTGGACCCCCGCGACCTGACCGGGCAGGTCGAACCCCGTAAGCGGTGGCGTTGCCCCCGCACCCCCACCTTGGGGGGTTGCCACCCCCCCTGGACCCCCCCTCCGTAGGGGATCTTATCTGAAAAATATTGAGCTGATTTCCTTGGATTTTATTCGCATCTCCGTATGCGATCTTTGTGACTGATTGTTTCTACACTTGCTTATGTGTTTTGTCACTTTATAATATAAAGGTTTCAATACTAGTAGTAAATATCAAAACTCTTTTAACAAACAATTTCAACTCTATTTTTAATAACAAAGCTCTTTTCTTAAACCGTTTTCCAATCTATTAGTATATACAAGCCTTTACCTCACTCGGATGAGAAATCTAATTAAACGACTTAGTAAAACAAGTGGTATGAAACGCTTGCGTTCACTTCGTCGGTTAATTCTTGGACTTGTTCGATTGAACCTCTTGTGACAATTTTATTAGTGAAGATTTACAGTTTGTTCGTAAATATTTAAGTTAAGCAAGTGGTTATGGGACATGAAGCTAAACTTCTATATTTACTAGCTTAGTGTAATTGACACTTCTCGTTGATCTTGATGATCGCTTTATGAATTAGACTAGCAATTGCGCGATGTCTCTTTCATTGCAAGGTTAGACTAGACACCACTTGTGTGATTCCATTCACACATACCTTTCTGCTTTTTGGTTAGTCTTGACCTCATTCTGTGTGATTCCACTCACACATGTGGGGTAGCTCCCCATGGTCTTCGGACCGTCATGTGATAGGCCTCTTTCCCTTTTTATGATTTCTGGATTTCTCGTGTTGATTTCTGGAATTTATGTCATTGACTTGTTATGAGTACAAGTTTAGGGTATGATGCCCCCTTCGAATCTTTGAGAAGATTCTTGTGATATTGATTATCTCTTATTGATTGATCTTCTGTTGATCATTATTTACATACTTATAGTGGTATGTCGTTATGGATGTTTATGTTTATGCCATATCTTTTATGTTATATCATGTCATCTGATATTTATAGCTAGACTGATCCGTTTATTATTTTCTTAAATAATACTCGGATCAGACCGAGATGTTACAGGTGCTTCTGCTTGACTTCTTCCCAGGGATTTATCACTCTGACTTTTGGCTAACTGTTTAGATTAGCAGTTTTTGTTGTATACACTTGAGATATAGACTCATAGTTGTATTCTTTTGTATAGCACGTGTTGCTATTCTTTTGTATTATCGTGGATCTTATTGACCACTACTCTGATGTACACTTTCATGCGTTAGTTATATATTCATATCTTCTTCCGCCTTTGTGATATGGATATCTGTGACTGATTTGTGATATGATTATTTCTATGTTTGTTTCCGAAGATTATTTATAGCCACCGTGTGATAAGCAATTACATGGATGGTCGCTCCTCAATAGCCTTATTCTCCGTGCTAGTTGACAGCACTTCTCCGGAGTGTTCGTGGCTATCGTGGGTATAGAGGTGGGGCGTCACAGCCGGCTAGGGTATAATTTTAGTTTTTTTCTTTTTTTTTGATTTTAAGGTGTATTTATGGAGAATTATCGAACACTATTCATCCCGGGATTTCCAAACTCCGATTTACGCGCCGTAACCAGCGTTTCTAGGGTTTACCCCGCGTTCCGGACACAATGGAGCAAGGTTTCGAAAGCTAATTCGGACATCTGTGCGAGTTATGGCTATAAACGTTCGATTTAAATTAAAGCGATTTAAACGATTTTCTAGGCATTTTAATTTGTACCGGACAAACGGTAAATCCAATTGACACAAAATTTGAAACCTTACAATAATATCACATTACGGATCCGATGAAACTGGTTTCGTCGAAATCCAAGACTTTTTGAAAAATGGCTATTTTAACTCGCCAAATTAAAAATAAAAATAATTCTATGCGTTTCGAGCTGCCACGATCAAACGATAACTCCGATTGACACGAAAATTGAAATCCGGTAATAACTAACTATTATGGATCCAATGGAACTGGTCTCGTTCAATTCTGAGACTGTTCAAAAATTGACTATTTTCACTAGTCGATTTTAATATTAAAATATTCAATTTTCACAAATTAACTTTTAATTCGATTTTAAAAGTTCTAAAATATCATTCTAACTTCAACATGATAAAATAAAATTTGACAAATCATTTTCAATCATATTTAACTCAATTTTCAATTATTTCCATAATTTCACATATTAAATTATCGATCCAATTATTCAATTAAATCCAATTATTCAAATTAAAATTTATTCGACTTATAAATTCACTTATTAATTTTTTTTAACATTAATTAAATATTCAAATTTAAATTACTAATAATTCTGGGTCGTTACAATAATCTTATTTGTCTTTAACATTATCATCCAAACACTTTAATTATATATAATAATTTGCATAAAATTATTTCTCTTTCTTTTTTTATATCAAAATATATTTTGGATGAAATTATATAATTCACCCGCCTTTGAATACAATATTGTATCAAATTGTTCTATTCAAGTGTTTAGAAACCCCTTCGGTACAGTTGTACAGACTGCACCGACGAAGGTTCATATACCACTCAATAAATCAATCAACATAATATAAAACCATTTTATATTCACTAACAAATACGCGCTCATATCTATTAATACGCTCAAACTCATTCTAGAGTACTACTGACTCAATCTCTAATGAGTAATTCCCACCAGAGCTAAGGTTCTCACTTAACCTTTCAGCTCTGATACCACCTGTGACGACCCGTCCTTCTATACCCAAAAAAACGTATCATCATAAGAAAGAAAGGGGTAGAAATAGGAAAGAAAAGAAAGAAAGAACAACAACAACAGAATCTCACAGGGGAAACGGAATAAAATATAATATATCACATAAAAATTACATAGTTTACATATATCAGAGTTATACAATATCATACATATGACAATCATATATACATCTGTCACTACATAAATCCCAAAATACAGCACACTCTAACTAACACAGCGAAACTAGATAGATATCTACATACGTCTGGGCTCCTGCTCCAAGCTCCTCCAGAACTCAATAATCCAAGAACCTATCACTTGACTACCCGTAAAAATTTGAGTACCCAAGAGCTTATGAAAACACAAAATATAAACTCTGGGTCAGACATGGGTCTGGTATGAGTAAACGGTTTAAAGTTGTTCAACTTTGAAAAACATTGGAAAAGAAAGGTATCACGTAAGACTCCCCACACATAAATACGGGTAAGTTTTTACCTTACACTAACCAAAACATTTCATAGGAAATTCAGTGATATTATAATAGTGTCTAGGGTTTTCAAGTAAATAGAAAATAGCCGAAATTGTTACATTATTAAATTCCAGCTACTAGCCACAAAAGTGGGTAATACAATCAAATCTGAGGGAGCTTATTGGAAAATGGGTTCCATACAATGACAGGGCTACTAGGGTACTGCCCACCACAGTACGAGGCCTAGATCACCGTACCGAGGAGTACGCCCGCTCCCCTACAACACAAGGCTGGAACCATTCCTTACTCAACAGTCCCGAACAAGATAACCCCGCAGTTGGCGCGACCAACCGCTCACTAAGCCGAATAAAAAGGGACATCTAGACAGGGGGAAATCTTGTCCTTCTTAGGCATGACCCACCTAACCTTGCTGCACCTCCCCTGTTTTAGCCATTCCCGGTTGATGAGGCTTGAGGCTATGATTACCTTTACAGAACATATTACTTAGAATGCTCATCGCCCGCCTAACGATGTGCTGAAAGCATTCAATCCATACAAGTTCGTTCCGGGTTCGAACGAAACCAAAGGCATTATCTCGTTACACTCATTTTGGAATCACCCTCAGAGTTAACGACGACAGTCCTTTCACTCTGAATCTTCTTCTTCACTTCAAATTCATGACCTATCGCTAATTTGGATCGATGTGGTTTTCGGATGTCCAATTATGGAAACCCGATCCCAGTCTCATCGAAATCTGAAACGTGTCTTTTAAGGCCAAGTTGTTTTATAGTTTAAAACAATTCAATTCTGTTGTCCATATACACACAGGTAGATAATTCATAATATCACGATAGATAATCAATATTATCATCATAAACAGATAATCAATATTATCATCACAACAGATAATCCATATTATCATCATACTTCAAACAAGCATACATTTCATACAACATCATTTATCTCATACTTGAGATTCCAACCCATTCAAGGTAAATAATATCATCCATCCATACATAAGCAATCATATCAGCTATAATTAATTTAAAATGAATTAAATTAATTACTTCATCTCTAATTAATTTAAAATGAATTAAATTAAATACTTCACCATTATAAATCTTCTTATATAATCAGTTAATTAATTTATCATCATCCAGTTATTCAATTTGATTAATCATCCTTGATTAATTAACTTTAATTACATTCAAGTAATTATCCTTTAATTATTTTCACAAATAAATTATCTTAACTAAACATAGAAATTAACCTAATTACTAACATTACATTTCTTCTTAATTACAATAATTAATTACTCTTTAATCTCTTATTGTTAATTATATTTATTAATGATTACTAATTTCATTTTAATTTCATTATCCTGTATTAAATTAATTACCTTAAGTAATTAAATCTTCAATTAAACTACATTTATTAATCACTCCTGAATAATACTATTCAGTAATTAACCACCCTTAATTACTCTATCAAATCAATTAATTACACCTCAGTTAATTTCCTTTAAATTAATCCCTTGATTAATTGCCCAAAGTAATTATACTCAATTTACTTTCATTATTAAATCATCCTCGGTCAATTGCATCCAGTCATTATCATTAATTACTTCTCCAAGTAATTATACATATCACATCATCAATAATTATTTAAATTAATTAAACTTAATTAATTAACTCAAATAATTCGTATTAAACTTCATTAATTACAATAAGTAATTAGTTTCCTTAATTACTTAATTATTTAATTATTCTATTTCACACTATTTAATTTATTACTTCTAAATCAAGTTATTTAACTTTAATTAACTTAATTAACTATCCCTTAATCATTAATTTATTATTAATTAAATAAACTTAATTATCCCTTATTTAATTGTTAATTTCTTCATTTATCAATTCTTAATCACTTGATTAATTAACTATTAATCGTTCATTAATTAACTTAATTAGTTAATCACAAATTAATTTATTTCTAAATTATTAATTGGTTTCTAATTATAATTATAAAGTAATTATTCTTAATTACTTTCAAGAAATAGTTAATCTAGTTTTAATTATCCAACTAAGTTAATATTTTTAAGTCCTCTTTAAATTTGAAATTCAATTATATTACTAACTACAATACAAACGTTAATAAACTTTATTCTTAACTAAATTAATTACTTAATTAAAATGATAATTAAGTGTTTAAAACATCATTAATGTACTAAAAACAATAATTAAGTCCTGTAATAGATTCTTCACTTAAACAATTAAACTATGTTTAAAACTTGCAGAAAAAAAAACAAGATATTAAATTTTATAAAAACTGCTGCAGATAAACAAAACCCCGAGGCTCCCCTTGATTAAACCCGAGTGGTACTTCGAGTTGCACGCTAACATTCCCGAGACACCCACCTCATTTCCACGCAAAACTCCTTCTTCTCTCTTTTTTTTTTACATTCCTGTAGTTCAAACTTTGCTAAGTAAAAATAGCATCAGGTTAAGACTACGCTCGCGATAGAAACCCAAAGCCGCCTACCTAATCCCTCGTGCACGACTCGAGAAACATCACTAACACGACGCCGTGCCATCCTCCACGCCGTGCACGTGCACGGCGGCACGCATGTTTCAGGCGATCTCCCAAGATCACCAGCAAGTCGCATCTCACCCCAAGGTATGAAATCTAAGCTCAAATCACCCACAACAGTTTCGAATCGAAATTCGACAGTTGTACCCAAAAACAGAACTCGAACCAATCCACAAGAATCACCTCGTCATCGCCACCAGAGTGGCTAGGATTTTGTCCACGTCTCGACGACACAACCATCGACCATCGACCAGAAATTCATGACACTCGATCACGAAATGCAGTAGTTCTCAACTCATCACTGACATGAACAAAAACATGCACTCAAACCCTAGTTTGAATTCGTTCGACCCATTCTTGAGTTTGAAAATTTATTCAACATTTTTCCCAGGATCACAGTAGTTATTACTACCGTCAAACAAGTTTCCACATTTTAAACTAATTAGATTTCCTGAAATTGGGGAAAATGCAATTCTTGTTCACAAACGATCTGCTCTTAGAATTCAAAGTTAAAAAGCTTCATTTTTGTTTTAACAATCATAAATCGCAGTGATACTTCAAGATATAAACTAGAATAAATTTTTTGCAACAATCGAACTTTATCAATTTATCACTTGGTTGCCTGTAAACAAAATTACATTGTATATTTTCTAACAAATATGATTTGATCAGTTTTTAAATCTAGACTTAGGTTTACCATCTTGTTTTAGTTGAAAAACTTAAGCTTTATAATATCTGATGAGTATAAATTTGAGTTTGAAGAAAAACTTCAACCCTGCAACAAATAACATAGAAGATCAAAGCAACACAGGGTTATATTCAAACTATCACATATGCAAACAATAATATCAATAAATCTTGAACTGTCTTTGATTAAACTTAAAGCTTTAAATTTGATGTTTACTCACCAGTAAAATCTTTGAACAGAAAGCACACTCCTTGTTTTAAAAACCTGTTGTTGAAATCTGTCTGTAAATTTTTCCTCTTCTTTTGATTTTAAACTTGAGCCTTGCTTGCTTCTTTTCTTTTTTTTTTCTTTTCTTGTTCTTGTTTTCCTAGTTTTTCTAAGTTATAAATAAATGAAGATAAGAAGTTATGTATAAATAGAAAGGAGTTTAACCAGGTTAGGTGTTATCTGGGTTTACAATGCTAGTACACTATTCATTTTAGTTTTATCAGGCAAGATTTCCAAATGGGGCTGATAAGATCTTTGAATTCGACCAAATGTTTTGCTGAGAGAATAAAACATTAATTGCTAATGTACCTAATGTCTATACTAAATCTTATTAGTACATAAATTTTCATTACTTGCTTTACATAATTATCTACAGGTACACATATACAAGCCTTCTTTGTTTTTACACTTATCTAATTTTTGTTTTAGTTATGTGATCAGATCTTTATTACAGCAAAGCAAGAATTTGTAATAATTTGAACTGACAAATTACTGGGCTGAGACGAGAGCCAATTAATGTCTTGTTCCTTGATTAGTTTATATATCATAATTATGTTTGGCTGAGTTGATAGAAATTAATGCTTTGTTTGCCTAATATGTTTGCATATCAAAATTGAGATTTGTCGTATGTAGGTATTTATATGAAAGTATATACTTTGCAAGTAAGCTTGTAACTGAAGGTGCTTGTATCAAAACAATTTGTGTCAGGTATTATACCCTATACCCTGACTGATTGCAGGTGAGTATATGAAGTTAATTTGGATATAAATATTTATCTGGTTCAACTTCTTATACCTTTGGTTTGCTTATGAAAATAATATGTTTCATTATTTCTAGCTTGAATAATTTATATACATATGGTTGTTGTCATTCTGTTATGAAAATATTTTGTTTTGTTAACTTCTAGTTTACATAATTTATACACAAATGTTTGAGTTTGGTTTTACATTACATTTGATTTTGTTTTACTTTATGCTTTGTCTTTTTATACCTTGTTCTTATTTTAGTTTTGTTTACAAATTTTTAAGTTATGTTGTATGAAACCTTAACTAATTAATTCTTATTTTAAATTTTACATTTGTATTTATATTTGACTATCGATGTTTAAGTTATATTCAGTATGGTTTACTTACTTATATTTGTATTTATTTCTACTTGTACTTTACTATCACTATTTAAATTATATACATATGTTTGACTTATATTTTACATTTATATTTTATATTGTTAGAATTAGATTTTAATTTAAACATTATCATCCATATGTATATTTCCAAATATAAACAAAGTAAAGTATTTTAATTCAATTATATAAGGTAAATATTATTAAGAGATTTTATTTAAATTTCTAGAATCAAATTTCCTCTTAAAATACAAATTTATATAAACAAATGGCAATTATTCCAAAATCATATTCATTTGAAAATAATCAGTCCACATTTTATTTAACCAGATTAAATATTTATTAAAATAAACAAGGCCAAAATCCAGGGTCGTTACATTCCTCCCCCCTTAAAAGAATTTCGTCCCCGAATTTAAAACAAAGATAATTTAAAAGCTGTTATACTAACCATTCAAACATACATATCATTCGTACATTAGAAAACAACCATACAATCTATCCTAACAAACATCACTAGTTATCCGAACATAAATCCGGATAAACTTTCCTAGAATTGTCCAGAGTTTCCCAGGTGCAAACTCTGGGATCCTCGCTCCACTGCACTCGACAAGCTTCACTACTTACTCCCGAGTTGCCTCTTGTCTTAATCAACAATCCGAACAGGATTCCTGACCATAGTCAAACTCCGCTCGACTTCCAAATCTTCCTGAACCACTGGTTCTACAACTAATGATGGATCCTGAACAAATTTCCTAGATGAGATGCATGGGATACATTATGAATTCCAAACATCCGTTCTGGCAATTCAATTCTGTAAGATACAACACCAATCCAAGTTGAATTTTATATTTAACTCAAGGCCTCCGCCTCCCATTCACTTTAATTCACAATCAAATTTTATTAATTCACCATTCAACTTTTATTTGACCAATTCCAATTTCGTTTACATACTTAATTTACTAAGTTGTTTCAAAGTTTATTTCCATTTCCAATTCAACATTTGATTTCATCACAAAAATCACTTCATTATAGTTCTCGAGTTTATTTCTAGTTTGTAATTCCGGTTTGGATGTCTATTTCATTTCCCAAGTACAAAATAATTTTATTTTGACTTATAATTCCACTTTTTAAACTTATGAGCAACAAATACATTTATTCTCCACACATACATCCATTTACTCTTAATCACATTCATTTTCACTTTAAACTCCAGATTTTACCTGTATTAAGCAAGCATACTTTTATTTAAATTCTTTTTGATAAGCCATCAGAGTCTATTTATACAATTTTTTTTTTTAACCAACTATCTTTATTCGAATAGAGATTTTATTTTATTTAACCTAAATTATTTAAACTTTTACTAAATAAACTCTCACTTTTCTCGAAGCTACACTTCTATAAAGTTTAATCTTAGGTTAATTTACTTGTTCCAATTCATACTTAAATTCATTTCCAATTTATTTGATACTATCCCAGATCAAATTTCATTTATTTTGTTAAGATTAAATCCAAGGCCATATTTATTCCATCCATACTTGAATTGGATTTTATTTGCAAATTCAAAATATCTCTATGTTAATTCCATTCCGCAACAACTTTAATTCATATTTGATTTACTTATAATTCCAAGTTGAATTTGTATTAGTAACTCGTATTTCATTTCTAATTCCATTATTACCTCACAATCCAACTTCTATTTTAACCAATTTAAATCTCATTAACCTATTCAATTAAGCAATTTATTCCAAATTAGTTCACTTCCACTTCCAAATCTACATTGGATTTTTATCTTTAAAAATCATCTTATTATTTTATCTGTGTTCAATTTTATTTTATAATTCAAGTTTGGATTTTTATTTCATTCTCCAAATACAAAACAATTTTATTTTGGCTTACTATTTTACTTCTCCATATTTTCTTTTATAAGTCTCACATTCATATTTTCACATTTTCATCCAATTTAAGCTTAAATATTTATTCATATTTCATTTTAACTCGAGATTGAACACTCATTCACAACCAAAAATATTCTTAATCAATGTGTTGCCAATTTCCTTTATAAGTTATCGGAGTATATTTATTCCAATTCAATATCATTTCAACTTACTTTTATTTATTTAAGTAAGAATTTAATTTATTTAACATTATCTATAACTCAACTGAATTCTATTTCAATTCAATTTGTTTAACTTAACTTCCGTTAAATTAAACATCATACTATTCCCTTAAATCTACCAATTCACTTGGATTTAATTAAATAAGAACTTAATTCCATTTAATATCGTCCATATCTCAATTCATCTCATTTCAATCTTAAATTTAAATCCAATTATTAAGCTTAAGTTAATCTCAACCAAAATTTTATTTCTATTAAATTTCCGAATCCAATTCATTTACATTCTAAATTTGATGTACTTCATCAATATATTTACATCATCATTATTATTATTTTTCATTGGTTAAATTTCAAAAATTAAATTTTCAACTCAATCCAACATAAATCCTCATTTTTAACTTCACTTTTAATTTTAATTCCAAATTCAATCTCATACTTTCCTTGATTATATAAGCCATTGTAAATCTTTATAATCTTATTTGTTTGTAACCCTATCATCTAAACACTTTAATTATATATAATAATTTGCATAAAATTATTTCTCTTTCTTTTTTTATATTAAAATATATTTTGGATGAAATTATATAATTCACCCGCCTTTGAAAACAATATTGTGTCAAATTGTTCTATTCAAGTGTTTAGAAACCCCTTCGGTACAGTTGTACAGACTGCACTAACGAAGGTTCATATACCACTCAGTAAATCAATCAACGTAATATAAAACCATTTTATATTCACTAACAAATACACGCTCATATCTATTAATACGCTCAAACTCATTCTAGAGTACTACTGACTCTATCTCTAATGAGTAATTACCACCAGAGCCAAGGTTCTCACTTAACCTTTCAGCTCTGATACCACCTGTGGCGACCCGTCCTTCTATACCCAGAAAAACGTATCATCGTAAGAAAGAAAGGGGTATAAATAGGAAAGAAAAGAAAGAAAGAACAACAACAACAGAATCTCACAGCGGAAACGGAATAAAATATAATATATCAATAACAATTACATAGTTTACATTTATCAGAGTTATACAATATCATACATATGACAATCATATATACATCTGTCACTACATACATCCCAAAATACAGCACACTCTAACTAACATAGCGGAACTAGATAGATATCTACATACGCCTGGGCTCCTGCTCTAAGCTCCTCTAGAACTAGATAATCCAAGAACCTATCACTTGGCTACTCGTAAAAATTTGAGTACCCAAGAGTTTATGAAAACACAAAATATAAACTCCGCGTCAGACATGGGTCTGGTATGAGTAAACGTTTAAAGTTGTTTAACTTTGAAAAACATTGGAAAAGAAAGGTATCACATAAGACTCCCCACACATAAATACGGGTAAGTTTTTACCTTACCCTAACCAAAACATTTCATAGGAAATTCAGTGATATTATAATAGTGTCTAGGGTATTCAAGTAAATAGAAAATAGCCGAAATTGTTACATTATTAAATTCCAGCTACTAGCCACAAAAGTGGGTATCGCAATTAAATCCGAGGGCGCTTATTGGAAAATGGGTTCCATACAATGGCAGGGCTACTAGGGTACCGCCCGTCATAGTATGTAACGACCCCGGATTTTTATGAATTTAAATTGATAATTTAAGTGAAGTTTTTTTTTAAATTTTGTAAAACTGATTATAAATGGCAGCGAGTTTCCCGATTATTGCAGAAAATATGTTAAGTCATATGAATTTGAAAATTCGTATGTATGTGAATATATATATATATATATATATATATATATATATTGGATTTGAAATAAAATATTAAATAAATGGTTTTAAAAATAAATAAAAATAAGTAGTCATGTAAGAATAGAAATAAATATACAAGCTAATAAATAATAATAATAATAAGCTATGAAAACTTTAAGATATATCTATATTATAAAGTAACTAGATACAATGTAAAATATGAAACAAAAGAGAAGTATGGGAAAGTAAAGAACAAACTATGTTTTGTAACATATATGAAAGTACTTACAACAGCAAAGTAAGACACGTAACCTATAAGTAGAAATGTTAGGCAAGTATAAAAAAAAACAAATAAAGGAAGTCAAACAGAATAAATGCAAATATCTCAGCCGAAATCAAATAAATGCAGGCCTGGAAACCATATAAAAGAGAAAAGAGAAAAAGTACATAACCAAGAAATTTACTCAACAAATATAATATCGACATAGCCACCACTGTCTCAAATCTTTGGATAGCCAAACCAAAGAAAAAAAATGTGAGCATGGTACAAGGCAATTAATGAAAATATACTTCAGCCCCCAATCGAAAGTATGCATGTCCACATTTTTATAAAAAAAGTATAAACCATTGTACAAAGAAAATCACTGGAAAAAAGAAAAATAATACATCCTGTACTTGCAAAGAACTTCAAGCTGCATGCTTCCTTTTATACATATCTCCCCTCACCATTTCGTTCACCTGAAAAACTAAGAAAGGAGAAAGAAAAAAAACTGAAGTAAGAAACATTTAAAACTCAAACAAAAAGTTAAACTTCAACCATATAGATTGGTAGAGGAGAATTGATATCCAAGCAATCAAGGCCTGAGCATCAGGAAGCAAAGAAGTTTCAGCATCAAAACCTGATCACAAACTCAACTTCAAATTGAAAGCTTTAGAAACATGATTTGGAAGGTGAGTAACAACAGCCATTTAGATTTGAATCTATGATGCCATTTGCTCTGTGTATATGCATATATCAGTGGTATCCTTCTCTGTTGCATTTCAGAGTATCAGACAACAACAAGAAAAAAATTCAATTTCTTTTACCTAATTAATATTAGGCTTTGATGTCAAATACAAGTTGTTGTGTTTAAGTACGAGTAGGGACTTAAAAATAGTTTCCTGACATAAAAATGCATATAGATGGAAAGATCGAATTTTTACAGTAGTGACTTCTTTTTCTGGAAAATTCAAGTGTTACGAAATATTGATTCAAGTACGTATTTGGAATCTACACTCCAAGAAAGGAATTTTAAAACTAATATGAGAATTTTTAGTTGACGATCTTAGTTGTAGTTAATAATTGAACAAAATGGGCATTTTTATCTTTTTCTGGTGATTGAATGACTCGTGTTGGTTGGGGTTGTTCGGGGTCGTAGACGAGCCTATGGGGTTGCTTGGAAAAATAGCCGAAGATGGTGGAAGCGACTGTGGCGTCGGCGGCGATGAAGCAAAATTTTTAACCTTAGTTTTTATCTGGGGTAAGTTTTGATTTCGTTCGTCCCCCTCAGTTGATCGAGTTGCTTGGGGTTTCGGGAGGTGAAAGCGTGGGGGTTATCGAAGTCGTGGCCGGAGTTACGCGAGCTCCGGTGGTGGAGGCGTCGAGTACGAGCCGTTGCCAGGTTTGAGTGGAAGCGAGGTAAGCGTGTTCCAGGTTTGAGTACTTTCGTTCCCAGGTTCGTTCCCCTTTCCTTGTTTTCGAACTCGAGTGATGTTGGTGGCGTTTGAGGGGTTGGAGCTCGATCTGGAGATGATCGTCGGCATGCTCGGAGGTGCAGCGATGACCGGAGCGCCGCCGCAACCATGTGCACATGCACGGGTTTTTGGGTTGCCTGAGTGTTTTGTTGAAGAACAAGGTTGCTAAAGAAAAAAAGTGTTACAGGCTTTGAACCTGAACTGATTTGTTTGTAAAATTTAAAACTAAGCTAAACATTTAATCAAGTTTTAAAATCCGGTTCAAAAGTAAATGGTTTGAATTTCTTTAAAACCTGAGATTAAGAAGTTTAAGGGGTTTTTGGAAAACTTTGTTAAAATTTGGTATTTACTCATTTTAACCCTTAAGTTTAAAATGAATTACGAAATATAAATTTGAAACAAATTTTTTAAACTTGCTTTGTGATGATAATTAAAACATTAGAGAGAAAATGTTTTAAATTTGAATTAGTAAAGATAAAATGATATGCACTCATTAAATTAGTTTAAGTGAATAATTGATTTAATTATTTAATCAAGAAATTAAGGTTTGAGTTAAATTAAATTGTAATCAAGAATAATTAATTGAGGATTAATTATTAATTAAGTTAAATTAACTTGTAAATAAGATTCATTAATTTAATAAGAGTTGTCTTTTAAACAAATGATTAGGGTTATTTAAATCAAGTAATTAAGATTTATTAAGTTACAGTTTAGAACTTAACTAATTAAATAATTAGAGATTAATTAGGAAGTGAATTAAGAAATGTTATTAGTTAATGAGGATAATTAACTATGAATTATTAGGTAACAAAATCAAATGTGATAAATTTTGATAACAAATTAGATTAATTAATTAAATCAATTGTAAATTGTTAATTACTTAATGGAAGAAATTAAAGGGTTAATTACCAATTGTAATTAAATTTGGATATTTTAATGACAAAAATAAATTGGTGATTAATGATTTGTTATTATGAGATGATTGCTTAACGATAAGAAATTAAAGAGTAAATTTCTTGAAATAATTAATTAAGAAGTTAATTAATTATGTAAATGGGTTCAAAAGTTAATTTAATTAAATATGATCGATTTGATTTATTAAAGTGTTTGATAAATTAATTTATATCAAATGATTTTGATTAAATCAGAATTGAATAATGAATTCATAAGTAATTAATTATATTTGAAATAGCTTGAATTAATTTAGGATTAAACAATTAATTAATCCTGCTTATAAATGTTTATTGAATGCTTGACCTTACTTATGAATGATCATATTATATGTGATGCCTTGAATTGATTGTCCTATCTGATCTGTGATATCTTGCTCTGTGAATTGAGCTGTGTGAAATTTACTCATTTATTTATGCATATTTGTGTATTATCTGCGAATCTATGTATGAAAGATAAGCGTTATAATTTATATCACTTATCGAATATATTGTTGTATTTGATCTGTGATGATTGAATGATGTTGCACTATTGTGTTAAACCCCTGGACCACACTATACACACACAAATATGGATTTCACGAAGAAGTCAGTTAAGTCGTAGATTTTTGAAATAGTTTTGAATTTGAATTTTTAAATTCAAATGTTTTGGTAATGGAATCAGAATAAATGTGAAAAGCTTTTGAAATGGAATTTCAAGTTAAAATTCATTTTTAATTAAGTTTTAAAATTTAAACAATATGATTTAAATTTGAATTCAAAATTAGGAATTGAATTCTATGATTTTAAATTAGGAATTAAAGATGTTAAGTTAGTTTGAAACCATATTTAAAGTTTTTTTGGGAATTTGAATTAAGTCAAAGTTTGTAACTTTTATAAATGAAATCGGGATTTTCCAAAATAAAACTGTTGTCTCTAAAAGATAAAAAGTTTTCGTTTGATGTTTTATTAAAGGGATTTCAAGTTTAAAACAAAATAGTTTTCCAAGTTATAAACAAATATTTGGAAATGAGTTTTGAAAATTTGGGAACGATTTGAAAACTATAAGACAAATCTTTGAATTTAAAGATTTGATGAATTAAGCTTTTTGAAACGAAATTGTTTTGAAATCCGAGAATGAATATTTATGAAAGTAGGTGAACATTATGAAATAAATCTTTTGTTTAAAAGATTTGAAATGGTAATTGGATTAAACCATTTGAAAAAGAAAGTTTTGAATTATTAAGTTGTGACTTAATTGAAATCCTATATCCATATGTTTTAAATATTTCGCTCACTATTCGGTTTAGCCGGGAAAGGACCTTTGTGTCAAGTAACCCATTCCGAATATGTGATTTGTCGTTATGGATAGCATTTGAAGACCGGTGTTGAAGACCGGGTATTTGCGAGAGCGATAGGATGACCTATCGATTGTCTCTACACTGGGTAGCTCCCGGTATAGAGATTCCCTAAGTGATGGGAAATCCGATCGGGATTGTGAATACCCGGACTGCAAGGGCTTCTTTGGAAGTGCCTTCAGTTCTGTTCGAGCCCGGAACAGACTTGTATGGATTGTGTGTCTGACATTACATTTTGAGATATAAAGCAGATTTCTTTCAAATACATTTCTGTTGGTGGCGGAGAATTTATTCTTTTAGCTTAACACCCTTCTTTGAGACGTACGAGCTCAGAGGTTATGTAGTTGAAGGTTATCAGCAATATATTCCCAATTTGGTAATGTGACATGCTAAGTGTTGCTGTGTAATGATCATTGTTTGATCATTTGTGATATGATCATTTGTTTGATCATTTATCTTTGTGATCATTACTTTGATCATTTGTTGACCCAAAACATGGCTTTGTACCAAAGCGTGGCTTTGTGGACGTGACTTCGTCGAACCTCACACCCCGGAATGGTCAAAACAGGAAAGATGCGGCAAGGTTATTAGGGGGTAACGCCCCTTTAGGGTATGTACATCTCCTTTTGGATAGAAGTGGTATCATGGTATGGAGCCTAGATACTTACTTATGTGGACATCACAAACCTATATATATCTTGTTTTGTGATTTGATGTTGGGGCCCCGGTTAAAGGTTGTTACAACCGGGAGGTGGCATACTCGTGTCAGTAGTTACCCAGTTAGGGGTAACCCGGCCTTGTGGTGGCAGAGATCCGGTTAGGTTCTCGGGACGTCCATCCAGAGGCGTTTCCATGTGGCAATGGGAAGTTCCTTGGCCTGACCATTTGTTGGAAATCCAAAGAAACAATACGATCCTTGTACGGTTTTAGTTGTATAACCTGCTATGGAATGTGGCGGTAACCTGCTATCGAACATAGTAGTTATAGTAGGCATGCGATAATGGTCGTATGTTGGCTAAGATTTATATTCTACTTTCGAAAATGTTTTCTGCACCGTGCACTTATAATAATAATATCAAAGAAATTTTATGCGTATTAAGCATCTTTGACTATCATAAGAAGAAATCTCCTCCAAGTCTGCGTTTGCATTGTGTGTGCGGTGGGAGATCTTATGGTAGTTTCATTTTCAAAAAGCATTGCGAATTTATTTTAAAATTCTCTTGTTGATTGTTTTAAAAGATAAACTGTTTTTGTTGCTCACACCAGTCCCATGACTGATCTGGAGTTTATTGTTCTTTTCCTAAACTCTGGATGCTCATCATTTTCCACACGAGCAGTCTAGAGTTGGGTTTTTCAGATAATTAGATATAGTGGATTATCTAGAGTTAGTTCAGTCCTTGGTTCGCACCAGTCTTGCCTAGCTTGGTGCATTGTTATGGGGAGTTCGAGCTATTGTTGGATTGGTTCTTAGAGATGGAGATTATCCATTGCTGTTGTTATCTATTTTGCTTTCCACTGCTATTCTATTGTATCATTACTCTGATGTATGTTGATATTCATTGTAACATTCTGTTGTATCAGATATTGTATATCAATGTATTATTCTATTATTCCGCTGTGATGTTTACTTAATTGTGTTATAAGCTCCGGCGAATCGGTTTTGAACGATCGAATTTACGGCATTCGAGTACGAATGAAGTATGGATGTCGATTTTCGAGCGGGCAAAACCGGTTTCGTTACATTTGGTATCAGAGCTAAGGTTGAACTTTAGCTCAGGAGTATAACACATTAAGTAGCTCATTAGAGATAGGGAGAAGTATCCCTAGAATGAGTATATCCCTAAGATATCCATTTGAATGCCTCAGTAAATTCTCTTACTATCCACTGATAGTGAGTATGAGTGCAAGAAGAGAACGAGATAGGGGACGGGGAAATACGACTATAAATGGTCAATTTCCTACAACAGTGGAAATAATTTTTTCTCTATCAATCTCTTTTGTTCAGCGTCTCTTTTCAATTCTTTGATAGTTCCTGGTAGATCCAGGAAGGAAATTCCATATGTTAATATGGGACATAAATTCCAATTTTGCCAGAATTGTTGTTTGGATGAATTGGTTGTTTTGGTTGTTATGGTTGATAGGTATACTTTAGTTTTAAACTAAAAATTTTGAAATTGTATCCATATACCTGCCTATTTTTGGGTCCCAATATATTCTATGAATGGTTAGTTATCCCTTCGAACTGACCAATGCTCCTGCATATTTCGTAGATTTTATGACCCGAGTATCCTATATAGTATTGTATGAGTTTTTGCTCATATCATTGATATTCTAATTTGGTAAGCCAAATGCATAATAGATATCTAGTTTGACATGGAGAATTGTTCCTCTATCTTTCGTCTATCTTCGTTATCTCTCTCTGGCGAATTTCGAGGACGAAATTTTTTAAGAGGGGAAGTCTGTAACGACCCCGGATTTTTATGAATTTAAATTGATAATTTAAATGAAGTTTTTTTTTTAATTTTGTAAAACTGATTATAAATGGCAGCGAGTTCCCCGATTATTATAGAAAATATGTTAAGTCATATGAATTTGAAAATTCGTATATATGTGAATATATATATATATATATATTGGATTTGAAATAAAATCTAAAATAAATGGTTTTAAAAATAAATAAAAATAAGTAGTCATGTAAGAATAGAAATAAATATACAAGCTAATAAAATAATAATAATAATAAGCTATGACAACATTTAAGATTTATCTATATTATAAAGTAACTAGATACAATGTAAAATATGAAACAAAAGAGAAGTATGGGAAAGTAAAGAACAAAATATGTTTTGTAACATATATGAAAGTACTTACAACAGCAAAGTAAGACACATAACCTATAAGTAGAAATGTTAGGCAAGTATTAAAAAAAAACAAATAAAGGAAGTCAAACATAATAAATGCAAATATCTCAGCCGAAAACAAATAAATGCAGGCATGGAAACCATATAAAAGAGAAAAGAGAAAAAGTACATAACCAAGAAATTTACTCAACAAATATAATATCGACATAGCCACCACTGTCTCAAATCTTTGGATAGCCAAACCAAAGAGAGAAAAAATGTGAGCATGGTACAAGGCAATTAATGAAAATATACTTCAGCCCCCAATCGAAAGTATGCATGTCCACATTTTTATAAAAGAAGTATAAACCATTGTACAAAGAAAATCTCTAGAAAAAAGAAAAATAATACATCCTGTACTTGCAAAGAACTTCAAGCTGCATGCTTCCTTTTATACATATCTCCCCTCACCATTTCGTTCACCTGAAAAACTAAGAAAGGAGAAAGAAAAAAAAACTGAAGTAAGAAACATTTAAAACTCAAACAAAAAGTTAAACTTCAACCATATAGATTGGTAGAGGAGAATTGATATCCAAGCAATCAAGGCCTGGGCATCAGGAAGCAAAGAAATTTCAGCATCAAAACCTGATCACAAACTCAGCATCAAATTGAAAGCTTTAGAAACATGATTTGGAAGGTGAGCAACAACAGGCATTTATACTTGAATCTATGATGCCATTTGCTCTGTGTATATGCATATATCAGTGGTATCCTTCTCTATTGCATTTCAGAGTATCAGACAACAACAAGAAAAAAAATTCAATTTCTTTTACCTAATTAATATTAGGCTTTGATGTCAAATACAAGTTGTTGTGTTTAAGTACGAGTAGGGACTTAAAAATAGTTTCCTGACATAAAAATGCATATAGATGGAAAGATCGAATTTTTACAGTAGCGACTTCTTTTTCTGGAAAATTCAAGTGTTACGAAATATTGATTCAAGTACGTATTTGGAATCTACACTCCAAGACAGGAATTTTAAAACTAATATGAGAATTTTTAGTTGACGATCTTAGTTGTAGTTAATAATTGAACAAAATGGGCATTTTTATCTTTTTCTGGTGATTGAATGACTCGTGTTGGTTGGGGTTGTTCAGGGTGGTAGACGAGCCTATGGGTTTGCTTGGAAAAATAGCCGGAGATGGTGGAAGCGACTGTGGCGTCGGCGGCGATGAAGCAAAATTTTTAACCCTAGTTTTTATCTGGGGTAAGTTTTGATTTCGTTCGTCCCCCTCAGTTGATCGAGTTGCTTGGGGTTTCGGGAGGTGAAAGCGTGGGGGTTATCGAAGTCGTGGACGGAGTTACGCGAGCTCCGGTGGTGGAGGCGTCGAGTACGAGCCATTGCCAGGTTTGAGTGGAAGCGAGGTAAGCGTGTTCCAGGTTTGAGTACTTTCGTTCCCAGGTTCGTTCCCCTTTCCTTGTTTTCGAGCTCGAGTGATGTTGGTGGCGTTTGAGGGGTTGGAGCTCGATCTGGAGATGATCGTCGGCATGCTCGGAGGTGCAGCGATGACCGGAGCGCCGCCGCGACCATGTGCACGTGCACGGGTTTTTGGGTTGCCTGGGTGTTTTGTTGAAGAACAAGGTTGCTAAAGAAAAAAAGTGTTACAAGCTTTGAACCTGAACCGATTTGTTTGTAAAATTTAGAACTAAGCTAAACATCTAATCAAGTTTTAAAATCCGGTTCAAAAGTAAATGGTTTGAATTTCTTTAAAACCTGAGAGTAAGAAGTTCAAGGGGTTTTTGGAAAACTTTGTTAAAATTTGGTATTAACTCATTTTAACCCTTAAGTTTAAAATGAATTACGAAATATAAATTTGAAACAAATTTTTTAAACTTGCTTTGTGATGATAATTAAAACATTAGATAGAAAATATTTTAAATTTGAATTAGTAAAGATAAAATGATATGCACTCATTAAATTAGTTTAAGTGAATAATTGATTTAATTATTTAATCAAGAAATTAAGGTTTGAGTTAAATTAATCAAGGTCAAATTAAATTGTAATCAAGAATAATTAATTGAGGATTAATTATTAATTAAGTTAAATTAACTTGTAAATAAGATTCATTAATTTAATAAGAGTTATCTTTTAAACAAATGATTAGGGTTATTTAAATCAAGTAACTAAGATTTATTAAGTTACAGTTTAGAACTTAACTAATTAAATCATTAGAGATTAATTTGGAAGTGAACTAAGAAATGTTATTAGTTAATGAGGATAATTAACTATGAATTATTAAGTAACAAAATCAAATGTGATAAATTTTGATAACCAATTAGATTAATTAATTAAATCAATTGTAAATTGTTAATTACTTAATGGAAGAAATTAAATTGTTAATTACCAATTGTAATTTAATTTGGATAATTTAATGATAAAAATAAATTGGTGATTAATGATTTGTTATTATGAGATGATTGCTTAACGATAAGAAATTAAAGAGTAAATTTCTTGAAATAATTAATTAAGAAGTTAATTAATTATGTAAATGGGTTCAAAAGTTAATTTAATTAAATATGATCGATTTGATTTATTAAAGTGTTTGATAAATTAATTTATATCAAATGATTTTGATTAAATCAGAATTGGATGATGAATTCATAAGTAATTAATTAAATTTGAAATAGCTTGAATTAATTTAGGATTAAACAATTTATTAATCCTGCTTATAAATGTTTATTGAATGCTTGACCTTACTTATGAATGATCATATTATATGTGATGCCTTGAATTGATTGTCCTATCTGATCTGTGATATCTTGTTCTGTGAATTGAGCTGTGTGAAACTTACTCATTTATTTATGTATATTTGTGTATTATCTGCGAATCTATGTATGAAAGATAAGCGTTATAATTTATATCGCTTATCGAATATATTGTTGTATTTGATCTGTGATGATTGAATGATGTTGCACTATTGTGTTAAACCCCTGGACCACACTATACACACACAAATATGGATTTCACGAAGAAGTCAGTTAAGTCGCAGATTTTTGAAATAGTTTTGAATTTGAATTTTTAAATTCAAATGTTTTGGTAATGGAATCAAAATAAATGTGAAAAGCTTTTGAAATGGAATTTCAAGTTAAAATTCATTTATAATTAAGTTTTGAAATTTAAACAATATGATTTAAATTTGAATTCAAAATTAGGAATTGAATTCTATGATTTGAAATTAGGAATTAAAGATGTTAAGTTAGTTTGAAACCATATTTAAAGTATTGTTTTTGGGAATTTGAATTAAGTCAAAGTTTGTAACTTGTATAAATGAAATCGGGATTTTCCAAAATAAAATTGTTGTCTCTAAAAGATAAAAAGTTTTCGTTTGAAGTTTTATTAAAGGGATTTCAAGTTTAAAACAAAATAGTTTACCAAGTTATAAACAAATATTTGGAAATGAGTTTTGAAAATTTGGGAACGATTTGAAAACTATAAGACAAATCTTTGAATTTAAAGATTTGATGAATTAAGCTTTTTGAAACGAAATTGTTTTGAAATCCGAGAATGAATATTTATGAAAGTAGGTGAACATTATGAAATAAATCTTTTGTTTAAAAGATTTGAAATGGTAGTTGGATTAAACCATTTGAAAAAGAAAGTTTTGAATTATTAAGTTGTGACTTAATTGAAATCCTATATCCATATGTTTTAAATATTTCGCTCACTATTCGGTTTAGCCGGGAAAGGACCTTTGTGTCAAGTAACCCATTCCGAATATGTGATTCGTCGTTATGGATAGCATTTGAAGACCGGTGTTGAAGACCGGGTATTTGCGAGAGCGATAGGATGACCTATCGATTGTCTCTGCACTGGGTAGCTCCCGGTATAGAGATTCCCTAAGTGATGGGAAATCCGATCGGGATTGTGAATACCCGGATTGCAAGGTCTTCTTTGGAAGTGCCTTCGGTTTTGTTCGAGCCCAGAACAGACTTGTATGGATTGTGTGTCTGACATTACATTTTGAGATATAAAGCAGATTTCTTTCAAATACATTTCTGTTGGTGGCGGAGAATTTATTCTTTTAGCTTAACACCCTTCTCTGAGACGTACGAGCTCAGAGGTTATGTAGTTGAAGGTTACCAGCAATATATTCCCAATTGGTAATGTGACATGCTAAGTGTTGCTGTGTAATGATCATTGTTTGATCATTTGTGATATGATCATATGTTTGATCATTTATCTTTGTGATCATTACTTTGATCATTTGTTGACCCAAAGCATGGCTTTGTACCAAAGCGTGGCTTTGTGGACGTGACTTCGTCGAACCTCACACCCCGGAATGGTCAAAACAGGAAAGATGCGGCAAGGTTATTCGGGGGTAGCGCCCCTTTACGGTATGTACATCTCCTTCTGGATAGAAGTGGTATCATGGTATGGAGCCCAGTTACTTACTTATGTGGACATCACAAACCTATATATATCTTGTTTTGTGATTTGATGTTGGGGCCCCGGTTAAAGGTTGTTACAACCGGGAGGTGGCATACTCGTGTCAGTAGTTACCCAGTTAGGGGTAACCCGGCCTTGTGGTGGCAGAGATCCGGTTAGGTTCTCGGGACGTCCATCCAGAGGCGTTTCCATGTGGCAATGGGAAGTTCCTTGGCCTGACCATTTGTTGGAAATCCAAAGAAACAATACGATCCTTGTACGGTTTTAGTTGTATAACCTGCAATGGAATGTGGCGGTAACCTGCTATCGAACATAGTAGTTATAGTAGGCATACGATAATGGTCGTATATTGGCTAAGATTTATATTCTACTTTCGAAAATGTTTTCTGCACCGTGCACTTATAATAATAATATCAAAGAAATTTTCTGCGTATTAAGCATCTTTGACTATCATAAGAAGAAATCTCCTCCAAGTCTGCGTTTGCATTGTGTGTGCGGTGGGAGGTCTTATGGTAGTTTCATTTTCAAAAAGCATTGCGAATTTATTTTAAAATTCTCTTGTTGATTGTTTTAAAAGATAAACTGTTTTTGTTGCTCACACCAGTCCCATGACTGATCCGGAGTTTATTGTTCCTTTCCTAAACTATGGATGCTCATCATTTTCCACACGAGAAGTCTAGAGTTGGGTTTTTCAGATAATTAGATATAGTGGATTATCTGGAGTTAGTTCAGTCCTTGGTTCGCACATGTCTTGCCTAGCATGGTGCATTGTTATGGGGAGTTCGAGCTATTGCTGGATTGGTTCTTGGAGATGGAGATTATCCGCTGCTGTTGTTATCTATTTTTCTTTCCACTGCTATTCTATTGTATCATTACTCTGATGTATGTTGATATTCATTGTAACATGCTGTTGTATCAGATATTGTATATCAATGTATTATTCTTTTATTCCGCTGTGATGTTTACTTAATTGTGTTATAAGCTCCGGGGAATCGGTTTTGAACGATCGAATCTTTGACATTCGAGTACGAATGAAGTATGGATGTCGATTTTCGAGCGGGCAAAACCCGTTTCGTTACATTTGGTATCAGAGCTAAGGTTGAACTTTAGCTTAGGAGTATAACACATTAAGTAGCTCATTAGAGATAGGGAGAAGTATCCCTAGAATGAGTATATCCTTAAGATATCCGTTTAAATGCCTCAGTAAATTCTCTTACTATCCACTGATAGTGAGTATGAGTGCAAGAAGAGAACGAGATAGGGGACGGGGAAATACGACTATAAATGGTAAATTTCCTGCAACAGTGGAAATAATTTTTTCTCTATCAATCTCTTTTGTTCAGCGTCTCTTTTCAATTCATTGATAGTTCCTGGTAGATCCAGGAAGGAAATTCGATATGTTAATATGGGACATAAACTCCAATTTGGCCAGAATTGTTGTTTGGATGAATTGGTTGTTTTGGTTGTTATGGTTGATAGGTATACTTTAGTTTTAAACTAATTTTTTTTAAATTGTATCCATATATCTTTCTATTTTTGGGTCCCAATATATTCTACGAATGGTTAGTTATCCCTTCGAACTGACCAATGCTCCTGCATATTTCGTAGATTTTATGACTCGAGTATCCTATATAGTATTTTATGAGTTTGTGCTCATATCATTGATGTTCTAATTTGGTAAGCCAAATGCAGAATAGATATCTAGTTTGACATGGAGAATTGTTCCTCTATCTTTCGTCTATCTTCGTTATCTCTCTCTGGCGAATTTCGAGGACGAAATTCTTTTAAGGGGGGGAAGTCTATAACGACCCCGGATTTTTATGAATTTAAATTGATAATTTAAATGAAGTTTTTTTTTTAAATTTTGTAAAACTGATTATAAATGGCAGCGTGTTCCCCGATTATTATAGAAAATATGTTAAGTCATATGAATTTGAAAATTCGTATATATGTGAATATATATATATATATTGGATTTGAAATAAAATCTTAAATAAATGGTTTTAAAAATAAATAAAAATAAGTAGTCATGTAAGAATAGAAATAAATATACAAGCTAATAAATAATAATAATAATAAGGTATGACAACATTTAAGATTTATCTATATTATAAAGTAACTAGATACAATGTAAAATATGAAACAAAAGAGAAGTATGGGAAAGTAAAGAACAAAATATGTTTTGTAACATATATGAAAGTACTTACAACAGCAAAGTAAGACACGTAACCTATAAGTAGAAATGCTAGGCAAGTATTAAAAAAAACAAATAAAGGAAGTCAAACACAATAAATGCAAATATCTCAGCCGAAATCAAATAAATGCAGGCCTGGAAACCATATAAAAGAGAAAAGAGAAAAAGTACATAACCAAGAAATTTACTCAACAAATATAATATCGACATAGCCACCACTGTCTCAAATCATTGGATAGCCAAACCAAAGAGAGAAAAAATGTGAGCATGGTATAAGGCAATTAATGAAAATATACTTCAGCCCCCAATCGAAAGTATGCATGTCCACATTTTTATAAAAAAAAGTATAAACCATTTTACAAAGAAAATCTCTGGAAAAAAGAAAAATAATACATCCTGTACTTGCAAAGAACTTCAAGCTGCATGCTTCCTTTTATACATATCTCCCCTCACCATTTCGTTCACCTGAAAAACTAAGAAAGGAGAAAGAAAAAAAAACTGAAGTAAGGAACATTTAAAACTCAAACAAAAAGTTAAACTTCAACCATATAGATTGGTAGAGGAGAATTGATATCCAAGCAATCAAGGCCTGGGCATCAGGAAGCAAAGAAGTTTCAGCATCAAAACCTGATCACAAACTCAGCATCAAATTGAAAGCTTTAGAAACATGATTTGGAAGGTGAGTAACAACAGCCATTTAGATTTGAATCTATGATGCCATTTGCTCTGTGTATATGCATATATCAGTGGTATCCTTCTCTGTTGCATTTCAGAGTATCAGACAACAACAAGAAAAAAAAATCAATTTCTTTTACCTAATTAATATTAGGCTTTGATGTCAAATACAAGTTGTTGTGTTTAAGTACGAGTAGGGACTTAAAAATAGTTTCCTGACATAAAAATGCATATAGATGGAAAGATCGAATTTTTACAGTAGTGACTTCTTTTTCTGGAAAATTCATGTGTTACGAAATATTGATTCAAGTACGCATTTGGAATCTACACTCCAAGACAGGAATTTTAAAACTAATATGAGAATTTTTAGTTGACGATCTTAGTTGTAGTTAATAATTGAACAAAATGGGCATTTTTATCTTTTTCTGGTGATTGAATGACTCGTGTTGGTTGGGGTTGTTCGGGGTGGTAGACGAGCCTATGGGTTTGCTTGGAAAAATAGCCGGAGATGGTGGAAGCGAATGTGGCGTCGGCGGCGATGAAGCAAAATTTTTAACCCTAGTTTTTATCTGGTGTAAGTTTTGATTTCGTTCGTCCCCCTCAGTTGATTGAGTAGCTTGGGGTTTCATGAGGTGAAAGCGTGGGGGTTATCGAAGTCGTGGCCGGAGTTACGCGAGCTCCGGTGGTGGAGGCGTCGAGTACGAGCCGTTGCCAGGTTTAAGTGGAAGCGAGGTAAGCGTGTACCAGGTTTGAGTACTTTCATTCCCCGGTTCGTTCCCCTTTCCTTGTTTTCGAGCTCGAGTGATGTTGGTGGCGTTTGAGGGGTTGGAGTTCGATCTGGTGATGATCGTCGGCATGCTCGGATGTGCAGCGATGACCGGAGCGCCGCAGCGACCATGTGCACGTGCACGGGTTTTGGGTTGCCTGAGTGTTTTGTTGAAGAACAAGGTTGCTAAAGAAAAAAAGTGTTACAGGCTTTGAACCTGAACTGATTTGTTTGTAAAATTTAAAACTAAGCTAAACATTTAATCAAGTTTTAAAGTCCGGTTCAAAAGTAAATGGTTTGAATTTCTTTAAAACTTGAGATTAAGAAGTTCAAGGGGTTTTTGGAAAACTTTGTTAAAATTTGGTATTTACTCATTTTAACCCTTAAGTTTAAAATGAATTACAAAATACAAATTTGAAACAAATTTTTTAAACTCGCTTTGTGATGATAATTAAAACATTAGATAGAAAATGTTTTAAATTTGAATTAGTAAAGATAAAATGATATGCACTCATTAAATTAGTTTAAGTGAATAATTGATTTAATTATTTAATCAAGAAATTAAGGTTTGAGTTAAATTAATTAAGGTCAAATTAAATTGTAATGAAGAATAATTAATTGAGGATTAATTATTAATTAAGTTAAATTAACTTGTAAATAAGATTCATTAATTTAATAAGAGTTGTCTTTTAAACAAATGATTAGGGTTATTTAAATCAAGTAATTAAGATTTATTAAGTTACAGTTTAGAACTTAACTAATTAAATCATTAGAGATTAATTAGGAAGTGAACTAAGAAATGTTATTAGTTAATGAGGATAATTAACTATGAATTATTAAGTAACAAAATTAAATGTGATAAATTTTGATAACAAATTAGATTAATTAATTAAATCAATTGTAAATTGTTAATTACTTAATGGAAGAAATTAAAGGGTTAATTACCAATTGTAATTAAATTTGGATATTTTAATGATAAAAATAAATTGGTGATTAATGATTTGTTATTATGAGATGATTGCTTAACGATAAGAAATTAAGGAGTAAATTTCTTGAAATAATTAATTAAGAAGTTAATTAGTTATGTAAATGGGTTCAAAAGTTAAATTAATTAAATATGATCGATTTGATTTATTAAAGTGTTTGATAAATTAATTTATATCAAATGATTTTGATTAAATCAGAATTGGATAATGAATTCATAAGTATTAATTAAATTTGAAGTAGCTTGAATTAATTTAGGATTAAACAATTAATTAATCCTGCTTATAAATGTTTATTGAATGCTTGACCTTACTTATGAATGATCATATTATATGTGATGCCTTGAATTGATTGTCCTATCTGATCTGTGATATCTTGTTCTGTGAATTGAGCTGTATGAAATTTACTCATTTATTTATGTATATTTGTGTATTATCTGCAAATCTATGTATGAAAGATAAGCGTTATAATTTATATCGCTTATCGAATATATTGTTGTATTTGATCTGTGATGATTGAATGATGTTGGACTATTGTGTTAAACCCCTGGACCACACTATACACACACAAATATGGATTTCACGAAGAAGTCAGTTAAGTCGCAGATTTTTGAAATAGTTTTGAATTTGAATTTTTAAATTCAAATGTTTTGGTAATGGAATCAAAATAAATGTGCAAAGCTTTTGAAATGGAATTTCAAGTTAAAATTCATTTTTAATTAAGTTTTGAAATTTAAACAATATGATTTAAATTTGAATTCAAAATTAGGAATTGAATTATATGATTTGAAATTAGGAATTAAAGATGTTAAGTTAGTTTGAAACCATATTTAAAGTATTGTTTTTGGGAATTTGAATTAAGTCAAAGTTTGTAACTTGTATAAATGAAATCGGGATTTTCCAAAATAAAACCGTTTTCTCTAAAAGATAAAAAGTTTTCGTTTGAAGTTTTATTAAAGGGATTTCAAGTTTAAAAAAAATAGTTTTCCAAGTTATAAACAAATATTTGGAAATGAGTTTTGAAAATTTGGGAACGATTTGAAAACTATAAGACAAATCTTTGAATTTAAAGATTTGATGAATTAAGCCTTTTGAAACGAAATTGTTTTGAAATCCAAGAATGAATATTTATGAAAGTAGGTGAACATTATGAAATAAATCTTTTGTTTAAAAGATTTGAAATGGTAATTGGATTAAACCATTTGAAAAAGAAAGTTTTGAATTATTAAGTTGTGACTTAATTGAAATCCTATATCCATATGTTTTAAATATTTCGCTCACTATTCGGTTTAGCCGGGAAAGGACCTTTGTTTCAAGTAACCCATTCCGAATATGTGATTCGTTGTTATGGATAGCATTTGAAGACCGGTGTTGAAGACCGGGTATTTGCGAGAGCGATAGGATGACCTATCGATTGTCTCTGCACTGGGTAGCTCCAGGTATAGAGATTCCCTAAGTGATGGGAAATCCGATCGGGATTGTGAATACCCGGACTGCAAGGGCTTCTTTGGAAGTGCCTTCGCTTCTGTTCGAGCCCAGAACAGACTTGTATGGATTGTGTGTCTGACATTACATTTTGAGATATAAAGCAGATTTCTTTCAAATACATTTCTGTTGGTGGCGGAGAATTTATTCTTTTAGCTTAACACCCTTCTCTGAGACGTACGAGCTCAGAGGTTATGTAGTTGAAGGTTATCAGCAATATATTCCCAATTTGGTAATGTGACATGCTAAGTCTTGTTGTGTAATGATCATTGTTTGATCATTTGTGATATGATCATTTGTTTGATCATTTATCTTTGTGATCATTACTTTGATCATTTGTTGACCCAAAGCATGGCTTTGTACCAAAGCGTGGCTTTGTGGACGTGACTTCGTCGAACCTCACACCCCGGAATGGTCGAAACAGGAAAGATGCGGCAAGGTTATTAGGGGGTAGCGCCCCTTTAGGGTATGTACATCTCCTTCTGGATAGAAGTGGTATCATGGTATGGAGCCCAGATACTTACTTATGTGGACATCACAAACCTATATATATCTTGTTTTGTGATTTGATGTTGGGGCCCCGGTTAAAGGTTGTTACAACCGGGAGGTGGCATACTCGTGTCCGTAGTTACCCAGTTAGGGGTAACCCGGCCTTGTGTTGGCAGAGATCCGGTTAGGTTCTCGGGACGTCCATCCAGAGGCGTTTCCATGTGGCAATGGGAAGTTCCTTGGCCTGACCATTTGTTGGAAATCCAAAGAAACAATACGATCCTTGTACGGTTTTAGTTGTATAACCTGCTATGGAATGTGGCGGTAATCTGCTATCGAACATAGTAGCTATAGTAGGCATACGATAATGGTCGTATGTTGGCTAAGATTTATATTCTACTTTCGAAAATGTTTTCTGCACCGTGCACTTATAATAATAATATCAAAGAAATTTTCTGCGTATTAAGCATCTTTGACTATCATAAGAAGAAATCTCCTCCAAGTCTGCGTTTGCATTGTGTGTGCGGTGGGAGGTCTTATGGTAGTTTCATTTTCAAAAAGCATTGCGAATTTATTTTAAAATTCTCTTGTTGATTGTTTTAAAAGATAAACTGTTTTTGTTGCTCACACCAGTCCCATTGTGAGGACCCGCAAATCCGTACTCCTTGAATATACACTAATCTCCATAGATCAACTCAAGATGAACAGAAATACAAATTCTCAATGTTTAAGAAAAAGAAAAAGAGAGAAGAAGAGAGAAAAAGATAGAAAATAGAGAGAAAAGAAAATAGAATGGAACAGAAAACAACAGAACAATATCAGAATCTCACAATTCGCAGCGGAACAACATATAATAATAAATGAATAATCTTTAAACAAAGAACTATATCAGTTATTACATTTTATACATTTCATTACATCATATAATCAGAGTGTACAACACAATAACATCAAACAGCGGAAAAGAAATACTATATACTAGTAATACGCCATGCCATCCAGCTTGCCTCCAGCAACTCCTGAATTCCAAAATATCCTGATAAACCTTAACTCTTGACTACCCGTGTGGAAATTGGTGGGCACCCAGAGTTTAAGAAGGAAAACAATAAACTCCGACTCAGTCATGTGACCGGTGTGAGAACTCAAAACAGTTTATTTATCTTTAAAATCAAAATAGAAGAATATTTTTTTTAAAGTCAATTCGCAATGCTTTTAAAAATGAGACTACCATAAGGCCTCCCGCACACACACACATGCAAACGCAGAATCGGAGGAGATTTCTTCTTATGATAGTCAAAGATGCTTGATACGCATTTAAAAGACATTTGATATTATTACTAGTGCATAGTGTAGAGAAAAATTCATTTCGAAAGTAGAATATAAATCTTAGCCAACATACGACCATTATCGTATGCCTACTATAGCTACCATCTAAACAGTGGTGACCACCATAAGTAAATGGCAGGTTCTACAACTAATACCATACAAGGTTTCGTATTGGGAATTGGATTTCCAACGAATGATCAGGCCAAGGAACTTCCCATTGCCATATGAGAACGCCTCTGGAAGGACGTCCCCGAGAACCAAACCGGATCTGTACCAACACAAGGCCGGGTTACCCCTAACTGAGTAACAACTGACCGAATATGCCATCCCCCGGTCCTTTGGGACCTTTCACCGAGCGCTCGTAATCAATTCACACAATCATAAAGTGTTTTCAACATGAGTAAGTATCTGGGCTCCATACCATGATACCACCCTTTTCCAGAAGGAAATGCACATACCCTAAAGGGCGCTACCCCTCATAACCTTGCCGCATCTTTCCTGTTTTGACCATTCCCGAGGTGTGAGTCTCGACGAAGTCACGTCCATAAAAACATACTTTATACAAAAGCCATGCTTTGGGTCAACAAATGATCATAGAAATGATCACCAAGATAGACGATCAAATAAATGATCCTATCACAAATAATTAACACAACGATCATTTCACAGCAACACTCAGCATGTCACATTACCAAATTGGGAATATATCGCTGATAACATTCAACTACATAACCTCTGAGCTCATACATCTCAGAGAGGGGTGTTAAGCTAAAAGAATAAATTCTCCGCCACCAACAAAAATATATTTGAAAGAAATCGGCTTTATATCTCAATTTGTAATGTCAGACATACAATCCATACAAGTTTGTTCCGGGATCGAACAAAACCGAAGGCACTTACAAAGAAGTCCTTGCAATCCGGATATCCACAATCCTGATCGGATTTCCCATCACATATGGAGAACTCAATACCGGAGCAACTCGGTGCAGAGTCAATCGACAGGTCATCCTATCGCTCTCGCAAATACCGGGTCTTCAACACCGATCTTCAATGCTATTCATTGCGTCGTATCACTATTCGGAATGGGTAATCCGAATAACGAGCGCAATAATTTAAAAATAAGTGTAGCATTCAAGTTCAAGCAAATCACAACAAATACCTTTCAAAGGTAAATATTGATAGTCGGTTATTGAACTATCAATGGATATGCACAACATCACCATATTCCAAATAATTTTCCAAATTATTTATTTACCAAAAATATCTTTACAAGATATATAATTTTCACACTTCTAAAATAAATCAATATTTATTTTTAAACAAATTCCACTTTCTTTTATAAATTCCATAGTGAATTTTCATTCCAAAATATCCATGCATATACGATTTCAATTATTCATTTCAATTTATCTTCAAAAAGATAAATTCTCTAATATTCACTTTATATTGGAAAACATTACCATACTTACTTATTAAGTAATTCACAATCCATTTATTTTCAACACTTGGAAAATATTCAATATACTTCAATCGAAATTAAGTATATATTTCATTCTTTAAGGAAATCATTCTCTTAACCATATTTATTTGGGCCAAAACGAATGTTGCGTAAAACATCGTTACGACAACCCAAAATCACTAGTATAGGGATTCAAAATTAAAACAGATATACAAATCCCAATACTATACAAAACATTTCCTTTCGGAAATCATTTACTATAACAACAGTGTTATAGTCCATTATTTCCTTCTATTTCTAGAAAACGTGTATTTCAACAATGAATGTTGAAATCTATGGTTTCGAATCTTAATGCAATTTAAAACATCTTTAGATCGTTTTAATTCAATTCAAAATATCACATCCTAAACATTTTCTTTAACATATTATTCACTATTCAAAAACGTGAATATACTACGTTAACCAATTTCATCATTTCTATTCATTTTGCTTTAAAGGATTATTCACCGTATAAAACGTGAATATAACTCCATAAATAAATTACAAAAATTTACTTATCAAAATAAGTCGTTGCGAATTTATAAAACAATGTTTATAAATTCCATTTCTATTTATTTTATAACTACTTCCTTTTATAAACCTCCTTTGTTAACCTATTCACTTTATAACTCAATTATAAACCAAAGGTTCATATTATAAGTGAAATACTTATAATTTATTTGTTTGCAAAAATCGTTCCTTTGAACTTCATTATTATTAATCTTATAACGTATAAGATTCAATTATTTATCCAAAACCATTCTTTTAATAACTTTATAAATTTTATAAACCTACTGCTTATAAAATTCCATTTATAACTTCACCGTTTATAATTCTATAAATTTCATCCATTTATGAAATCCATTCATAATTCATTCTAACACTTATAAAAACTCGTTTTATAATTCAAATATTTTCATTTATAAATTATAAATTTTATAAATCTTTTATATAAATCAATTTATATTATTATTCTTTTAAAACATCTTTAATCTCCTTTATAATTTCATCATTTTGATTTATAAAATAATTAATTTTCATAAATCCTATATTTAAACTTTTCACAATAATTTCAAAAATCCCGTTTTAACTATTTTATAAAATCATTAGCCTCATATTTTCAAAAATCAACCTTTTACTATATTTCTCAAAAATCATAATTTTTATAACATTAAAAATTATAACGTTTATTTATTTAAAATGAATCAATTCCAAAAATATTTTATAAACGTATACTTTCAAAATCACTTTAAAAATCATTTTAAAGTTCCAAAATTTGGTCCCATGATGCTGCACACCAAATAGTCAATCACGACAAAAACGATATCATATATCGATATGATAATCAATCAAATATCAAGATATCCATAATCAAATAAATACTGTTGAGGAATCCATTTGGATCCCCCCAACCTGTTTCCTACATCCAAAAACGTTAGCACAATACCAATTCCGCTCCAGTACGGAATTATCGCGGTATATGGGATTTAAAATATTATCCGCTTACTAGACGACGCAATAGGGTCTCATCCGCTATACAATGCAGGAAATCAATAACTCCAATATATACATATGCCAATATATATATATATATATATATATATATTGCTATTATATATAATACCAGTTTCACTGTTTATGAAATATTCGCGGTATATATTTTTAATAAATAACATCCGCTTACTAACGGCGCATAATGTCTATTTTAACAATCAATAGATAACAATCATCATTCTAACATGCATTCAGGTAATTTAAATCTAACTATTTAAAATAAAAATCGAAACTGATTCGATTGAGTGAGAAGTTCTCACCTTGATTTCAATTTCGTTTTAGCGATTTATTTCGAATAAAATTAAGCGGACGTTTAATTTTACCCGAAATTCTCACTAAATCCAAACGGCTCCAATCCAATTGCATCGCGTAGTGCTCGTCCATACGATTCCAACGCAACTGGTTTCACGCATTTTCGACCTCGTATGAAAAAGATATGCATTTATGAAGTTTACACGAATTTAATAAACAATTATTTACAACTTTTAATTAATTTTAAACCTAAATCAATTCAGAGCCGTTAGATCCCATCACCCTGCATCATAGCCGTGCCTTTGCTTTCTTCCATCTCATGCGTATCTTCTCCCTGTAACAACTCACGCACGTACGAACCCATGAACACAAAACTAGGGTTAGCGAATCCGACCACCACGATGCATGAAAACACGATCAGGAAGCGCCAAAACGAAGCTCCAAACCTCCTCTACCTTCGCCCTTTGACCGGTCAAACTCGGCCCTCTCTACCTCCTCGAGTTGCGTGCGCAACTATCCCCCCTTGAGCCCACTTTGCCGCTGATTCGTGAAGCTATTCACGATCTTGACCGTTGATATGATAGATCTTGACGTCCTCTACCACTCTTCAGTTGAAAGTTATTCGATTCGATGCATGGATTTTGAGAAAATGGAGGGAGAAGGATGGAGTTTTTCGGCCATAGATCTGAGGGGTGGTGGCTGCATTACAAATTAGGGTTTAGTCTTTTTTTTTATTTTTTTTATTTGTGAGAGAGAGGGGGCTATTTATAGGGAAACGAACGACACTAATCATTCCGGAATTTCCGAACTCCGATTCACGCGCCGTAACCAGCGTTTCTAGGGTTTACCCCGCGTTCCGGACACAATGGAACAGGTTTCGGAAGCTAATTCGGGTATTTGTGCGAGTTATGGCAATAAACGTTCAATTTAAATTAAACCGATTTAAACGATTTTCTAGGCGTTTTAATTTGTACCGGACAAACGGTAAATCCAATTGACACGAAATTTGAAACCTTACAATAATATCACATTACGGATCCGATGAAACTTGTTTCGTCGAAATCCGAGACTATTTGAAAAATGGCTATTTTAACTCGCCAAATTAATATTAAAAACAATTTCGATGCGTTTCGAGCTGCCACGATCAAACGACAACTCTGTTTGCTACGAAAATTGAAATCCGATAATAACTAACTATTACGGATCCAATGAAACTGGTCTCGTTCAATTCTGAGACAGTTCAAAAATTGGCTAATTTCACTAGTCGATTAAATATTAAAATATTCAATTTTCACAAATTAACTTTTAATTCGATTTTAAAAGTTCTAAAATATCGTTCTAACTCCAATATGATAAAATAAAATTTTACAAATCATTTTCAATCATATTTAACTCAATTTTCAATTATTTCCATAATTTAACATATTAAATTATTGATTTAATTATTCAATTAAATCCAATTATTCAAATAAAAATTTATTTGACTTATAAATTCACTTATTAATATTCAAAATTAATTAAATATTCAAATTTTAATAAATTAAAATTCTGGGTCGTTACAATCTTCCCCCCTTAAAAGAATTTCGTCCTCGAAATTAACAAGTAAGAAAATTACAGAATCTATCAACTTTCCAAAATTCATAGTCAAACTTCTTACAATTCTTTACTAAGTTTCCAAATCATACTTAGTTATCTTTTTAAAAACAACTACTATTGTTTAACTTTCAATTCCAAAATCAAAGTTAAAGTTTTCACAATTTTCCAATTTTCTCAAATTTTTTCTAACGCCTTAAATTTTCGGAAAAATTCGCCATAGTCTCCTTTGCACGGCTCGATCCGAAAAAATAAATGACAGTATATAGATCACAAATATACATCTCATCAAGTAATGAGGCATCCCGCAGGGAAAAAAGTAAAAGTACGATATTTAATCCGAGATATGTACCTTATATTTTATTAGCGAGCATATACGGCTAATATAGCGCGAAAGCGAGCTCCAAATGCGAAGCAAACGCGATCCGCACCTACTAAACACTCAACAAACAACATGAGAACATGCATGTAGACAATAGTATCGATATACAACATATAGCAACATAATAACTATATATGTCAACATAGCAAATGCAACAAAACAACAAATGCAATATATTCAACCATCAGCCAACTATCATCCAACTAGCATTCGTAACCAATAAATATTCATTCATATTCTCATTAATATTCAATGAAATAGGTTTTCAATTTAAATCACATTTGATTCATTAACATTGGATTTACTAGCATTCATTTTTAATTAGTTTATATTCACTAATTCATATTCAAGTTGGTTCACTTCCAAATCAAATTCAATTCTATTTAAGATTCATTTAACTTCCAATTGAATTTCAATTACTTTAGCTTTCAATTCCATTAACTCAATTTCATTAACACTTAATGAATTATATACAATCAACTAACAATCATATAACAACCAAAGTATATTAATTACAACCAAATTCCTTTGCTTATTTTCATTCAATTTGGTTTAACACCATCCCTTTCAATTGGTTTAATTAAATTGATTTTTATTCAATCTTTCAACTTCCCAATAACATTAGATTCCAATTAATTAACACTTACATTCATTATTTCATATCAACTATTCACATTTAATTGATTAATATTCAATCCATTCATTCAATTCAATTACAAAAGTTGAATTTCCTTTATATAACTTAAGTTCATATTTATCACTTAACTTTATTATTTTACTTTGATACTAATATCAACTTCATTCAACATCTCTTAAGTTATACTTCATTTTATAAACATCACTTGGTTTTACATAACTTAAATTTCCACTTATAAATCAATTCAGATTCCAAATTCTAAAGTAAATTTCCATTTAACTTTAAATTCATTTTTATTTCAACTCATATTTATAAATATATTCATATAGTTTCACTTCTCATATATATAAGTTTATTTCACAATTGTAAATTACTTTAATTATAATTCAATTCTTATAATTCTTTTGCTTATACAATTATTCTTCAATTTAGATTATTCAAACAACTAAACAATCAACTTATATACATTTTAATAATTATGAAAAATTATTCCTTTATATATAAAATATAATCAAGGTAAAATTATTCCATTTACCCAATTTAAAACAATATTGTGTCGAACTGTTCTGTATAAGTGTTTAGAGATCCCTATCAACAACGTTAATTACTCGTATTAACCAGAATCCATATACCACTCAACAAACCAATCATCACAATATAAAACAATTTTATATTCACTAGCAAATACGCACTCATAGCTATTATTACCCTCAAACTCATTCTAGAGTACTACTGACTCTATCTCTAATGAGTAATACCCAACAGAACCATGGTTGTCGCTTAACCATATGCTCTGATACCACCTGTGAGGACCCGCAAATCCGTACTCCTTGAATATACACTAATCTCCATAGATTAACTCAAGATGAACAGAAATACGAATTCTCAATGTTTAAGAAAAAGAAAAAGAGAGAAGAAGAGAGAAAAAGTTAGAAAATAGAGAGAAAAGAAAATAGAACGGAACAGAAAACAACAGAACAATATCAGAATCTCACAATTCGCAGCGGAACAACATATAATAATAAATGAATAATCTTTAAACAAAGAACTATATCAGTTATTACATTTTATACATTTCATTACATCATATCATCAGAGTGTACAACATAATAACATCAAACAGCGGAAAAGAAATACTATATACAAGTAATACGCCATGCCATCCAGCTTTCCTCCAGCAACTCCTGAATTCCAGAATATCCTGATAAACCTTAACTCTTGACTGCCCGTGTGGAAATTGGTGGGCACCCAGAGTTTAGGAAGGAAAACAATAAACTCCGAGTCAGTCATGTGACTGGTGTGAGAACTCAAAACAGTTTATTTATCTTTAGAATCAAAATAGAAGAATATATTTTTTTAAAATCAATTCGCAATGCTTTTAAAAATAAGACTACCATAAGGCCTCCCGCACACACACACATGCAAACGCAGAATCGGAGGAGATTTCTCCTTATGATAGTCAAAGATGCTTGATACGCATTTAAAAGACATTTGATATTATTACTAGTGCATAGTATAGAGAAAAATTCATTTCGAAAGTAGAATATAAATCTTAGCCAACATACGACCATTATCGTATGCCTACTATAGCTACCATCTAAACAGTGGTGACCACCATAAGTAAATGGCAGGTTCTACAACTAATACCGTACAGGGTTTCGTATTGGGAATTGGATTTCCAACGAATGATCAGGCCAAGGAACTTCCCATTGCCACATGAGAACGCCTCTGGAAGGACGTCCCCGAGAACCAAACCGGATCTCTACCAACACAAGGCCGGGTTACCCCTAACTGAGCAACAACTGACCGAATATGCTGTAACAAACCGCATATTTATCGATTTTATATTTAAATATTTTATTTAAATATTTTATCGTTAGTCGGATTTTTGTCCGAAAAGTTACTTTTTGCATACGGTCGAATTAGGGCTCGGGACCTCTCTTATTGAGTTTAAAATGCCGTTTGCGACCTTTTTGAGTATAAGCTTCGATATGTTTGGAGAAAGTTGATTTCTGCTACTTTTTACTTTGGGTTTGGTTTTTGGGCTCAGCCCTATGTTAACTTATGCTCAAATCTGAGCCACTCTCCCCCACTCACCCTCATTCTCTTCTCTTTTCAGTTTTTATAACATTAATGGTGGAGGAGATTGGAAATTAAAATTCCAAAGTTTCTCTTGCATATCAAATTCCTAGCTCCAAACTCAAGAAGAACCCATTGGTAAGCTTCTCTTCTTCTTCTCCAACTTATTCTCTTACCAATTTCAGAAATTCCTAAACCTAATTTTGAGAATGTTCTTGTTTTTGAGCTTAGATTCAAGCTCAATTGGGTTGGGTTGAAGAGAGGTTGATTCTCCATTTGCTTTCAAGCTTCTTCTTGTTTGATTTTGAGAAAAGGTGGGATTTTTATCTCACATCTATGACTATAATTATCTTTGGTTGTTGGTGTAACAGCCCTAGTTTTTAGATATTTATTTTATTATTAATTATTTAATTTTAAAAATGTATTTATATAAATTGTGTTTAACAATATAGTTAATTATTTAATTTGAAGATATATTTTATAAAATTGTATATGTCAATAAAATCTAATATTAACTGTAAAAAAATTTAAGCTATGTTTAAACTGTAAAATTTCGCGTTTAAAAGACGCGTCAAATTTTAGGGTATAAAGCAACGTAATAAAACGTGTGTTTTTAAAATGTTATTTTACAGAAATTTTTGATATTTTGACTGCGTCTGTTTAACGTAGTGTAAAAATCGTGTTTCCAAATATTTTGGAGAGAAACATCAGTCAGTGATTTTATACCAAACATTATTTTATTATTCGTTAACTGACCGATTGATAAAATAAATTGTATTACATACGTTCATCCCTACATCAGTGCAAAATCAACCCCTGTGTACAAATCTTTTTGTTACCGTTCACATCTAAGAAAATCAACTCTCCCTCTTTTAAATTTCCGTTTCAGTTTTGATTTTTAAGTAACGTTCAAATCCCTCTCTGATATTTTTCCTTTGCACTTATATCAGCCATCAAACTTAAATCACGCATACATTAAATCCAGTTGTGTAACTGCCTAAATCTTATATCACACTGTTTAGTTTGCAACAAATGGGATATTAAAAGTTTGCATGTCTAAAGATAAATCAACGTATGCCTTAAACCAAGCTTTTGCGTTACAGCCAAGACATATTATTGGAAGCAAATTCCAACCTTTCCCATTTTCTGCTTGCAAATGGCTCTACCTTAAATCACGCATATAACACATTTACCTTCCTATAAACTGATAGCTCTCTCTCCCTTGGACCGTGCAACAGTTTAAAACATTCAAGTGCAAGGTTAGAAATTGTTAATTATTTGAAACGGTTAACATTTACCATTCTTATGTGACATGCTAAATCAGGGGTTTCCTTAATCACGTAATATACTCATTTACACTTGCCTCCGCATGTCAGTTTTCTTTCATAAATTAATTCTTAAGTCTAGCCATTTCATTTATTTTAATCAAACTAAATAAGGGATTTAAAGCATGCTGAAATCACGCATTCATATTTACATATTTTTAAACTTTATATGTGGTGTAACTCTCGGTCCCTCCCTTTATTTCATTCCTTTTGTAACTGATGTCATAAACCACTGATTGCTCTTCCTCTGATCTTGCCACAGATCATATTTTTCCAATTTTGCAACGTCCAAATACATTTGTAAACATATTTAATACAAATCAAAATTTATTTAAAAATAAATGAATCATCACACACGTATTCATATTTACACAGTTAAAAATAAAACTGATACTTAAGAAAACAAATAAAACTGAGACGAATCAAATGCATGGTCCAAATATTTGTCAGTATAAAAATCAAGTTTTCTACTAGAAACGTTCGAACCTCTTACCTATTTTTAAAGAATAACTGATGCACTCCTTCCTTTCAGCCATGTAACTCACTGACTTTTGCATTCACACATATTTTCATACAAAGATTTAAACCACTATTTATCAACAAATCAAGGCTTGCAATTCTGGCATCTCGCATAAATTATAACTATTGATTTATCTCCTCCACTGATGTAGCTCATCAGTTACATTCAAACCACTATATATCTATCCCATTCCTTAAATCACGTAAGTAAAAGAAACTGATGCCTCAAAAATTAAGTTTTACTATATAACGTTCGAACTATGCACCTATTCATAGCCTATATACATATCAAAAGTACAATCACACATGAAAAAGCTCTTTAAAAACTGATGCGTTATCTACACTTATGATCCCCATGGAACTTCACAAACATCATCTATATTTACACCAGCTCTTTTTCCCTTCCACTATTCGCTCTGCCTTGCCTCCTTCTTGAGCCCGAGATCTATCAGGTAATAGCATTTTTTCCTTTCGTCCAGATTTGCTTCTTCTTCATTTTCTGATTTTCTTCATCACCTTGCTCGGCCTCCCCATGTTGTACGAGTTATGTCCATAATTATTGTGTGTAGATCTGTGACTTGTTGTCTAGGCTAGGAAGTTTGGCAAGTCTGCATATGATTATGATATAGATGTTATTAGTTTTAAGTTTTAAACTGGTAGGAACAGACAGTAATTGCGATTTGTTTTAAATTGATAACCACTAATACTTTCATAACTTTGTTCTTTTTAAATTGATAATAACAGATACTATTTGGGTTGTTTTAAAATTGTCAAGAACAGATACTACTTGGTTTTGTTTTAATTCTAATAAGAACAGATACTATTTGATTTTTTTTTTTTTTTTTTTTGTTTAAACTGTTAAGAACAAATGATATCAATTTTTGATTTAAACTGATAAGAACAGCTGCACCAAGTTTTTGTTTTTAAATTGATAAGTTGGTAAGTGCAGATGCTACTAAAATACTTTGTTTAACTAAGTAGTTGAAGTGCATAATTGTTCTTGTAATAAAGATATGTACTGAGTATTGCATGCCTCATGTTGCTCCAGTCTTCATTTCCATTTTGTTTGCCTATTTGTATTGCATTTTCTTGGCATTGACTTGTATTCAGTCACATTGCACTGTCCATGCATGATGATCCTCACTTTGCACTTTGAATTGTTGTATGCATTTGAGTTCACCCTCATTCGAATTGTTGCAGTCTTATACAGGTATTAATAGCTTGTCCCTTATAACCTGGTTGCATTATTGATCCATTTTTTTTTTTTTGACAGTCTGCATTAGTTGGTTTATTTGAGTTGGGTATTTTCACTTGAATTGGTCTTGTGGCAGTTTGCATGTCAAGTTGCACACTACTGTCTTATATTACTTTGATAAAATGTGAAATGTTACATGTTGCTTCGTACCATGCTTTAGTTGTCTGCATCCCATATCTCTGCTCTTACAATATGAACAGACCCTTGAAACCATATGTTATCTTGTTGTTTGAATCATAGCTTGATGTTATATATGTATGTAGATAGTGTGTCTGCTTGTCTGCATTGAGGTTGTATTCATATATACCTGCTACTGTTGCATTATTTGCTTCACTTGAGTTTTGTAACTGTAGCCTATTGGGTTCATTTTGAAACTTTGTATTTTCAAAATTTTTGATATGTTCAGTCTTCATATCCATTCCAGTTTACATTATCTAATATGTTTCAGTTTCATATCTATATTGCATCCATAATGTTGCACTTTGGTCTGGTCATTGTTTTCCTGGGTGTTGAAGTCTTCATCTCCATTTTATGTACTGTTAGTACTTCATCCCTGTTGTGCATGTCTGCATATTTAGTAATACATGCCTGCATATTTAGTTAGTATCAGCCTGGGTAGAAATGGGGAACAACTAGGTTTTAAAAAAAAAAGAAAAAAAAAAAAAAAAGGAAAAAAAAAAGAGAAAAAAAAAAAAGAAAAAAAAAAAAAAAAAATCTGATGGTGAAGCTGAATTCTAGAAGTAAATATGAGTTAGAAGATAGTTGGGCAACACAAACATGGGCATCTGTAAGTATTCGGATAACAGAGAAATAGGGATAAGTGTTCACCAGTTTTGCATATGACCCGTAGATTTGACATATTTAACTCGAAGCAATATAGGTGCTGACTCGAAGCAACGACTTGCTTGGCCCGAAGCAGTTGAGTTTTTCTCAGGGTAAAAATTTTGGACACAGGGAAGTGTTATGTTCTATTCATGGCGTGAGTTTGCATGGGATACGAGTGTGCACATGTACAAAGTATAGAGTAGGAAAACTTCACCTTCTGTCAGTCAGCCTTTAGAAATTTTGTCGTAGTTTAGTGTTACCCGGTTCTCGTTTAGGGTATGTTTTGGTCACGGTACACGGTGGAGTGGTCGAGCAAAGCAAACAAACCCCGTTCTATTCTCATTTTCTTTGATCGTAAATTTTTAAGTCACGTATTCCATAATTGAAATTTTGTTCTAGATTTGAATCTACGTCAGAAGAATTTGATCGTTATTCTCTGTCGTGCTTTATCGGTGAATCGTCGTTTTGTATTCAAATTTTCTGCAACTTTCAGGTGAGTTTTTCTCACCAGACATATGTACATATATTGTGTAAATTATCGCAAGTGTATGTGTAAACATTCTATTTAGATATTATCTGTCTGTAGTATGATGTAGAATGATGAACCCATTTAAATTGACATCTCATCAGTTATTTATCTGTTATATTATTTCTGCAGTTATATTTTTAATTGTTATTTACTGCTTAAATCACCACTGCAAGTTCCCTGTTAAATTTAGATTGTTGTGGGCTGAAATGATAGGCCTAAATGATGATTACTGTGCTATTATTATGTTAACTGTTTAACTGTTAACTTGGGATTGCGGGTTTGAAATGATAGAACCCGGGGTTTGTAAATTACGGATTGAAATGATATAAATCCGTATCACTTGACCTAGGCTAGAGAACTATATACAGGCCCGTGGTCCTTATAATATTTTCTGAAATATTTAAAATTATTTTGGAAGTTAAATATTTGATTTAATATCTTTAAAGGATTTTATATTGATTTTGAATGAGTTATAAATGTTAATAAATAAATAAATAAATATTTGAATAAAATTTTGGAATATAACTTATTTTGGAAATTCTGGATTTTTGAAAGGATAAGATTTCAGTTAAGAAATATATATATAAGTTATATTTGGAAATATTTATTAAGTTAAACAATCTACTAAAGCATTTAAATGCTGTCTTTTGAAATTGGACTAGTTTTACCCGTAACTTTAGGTAGCATTTCCTAAGTGCTATAGAATCTGGAATTTGATTGTTTTGAAATTTAAGGAATTTGATAAATTATATTTATGTTTAAGTTTTGGAGACCTTTAAGATATGAGATTTATAACTGGATTTTTCTTAATAAATTTAAGATGAACATTCTAGTGTTAAGTAAATTTTGAAATTATTTAATGGCATAATTTTGGAGTTTTATCTATGGAATTTATGGGAATATTCAAGACGAAATAATAAACACTAATTTGTTGAAAGAAAAAAATATCCAACCTTAGTTTTGAATATTAATACTCCAATTGGATATATATATAGGAATTGAAATGGTCTTGGGAACATGAAGTGATATTTAAATTATGGTTTAAAATAAAGAAATATATTTGTAAAGCTATGTAAATTATCTTCTTTACAAAGTAACCATAAAGTTAAACCATTTATATCCAAACCATTTGTGTTTTGGGAGTTATGTTTTTTAAAGAAAAATTTCCAATATATTATGGTTTAAAGGTATAATTCAAATATTTGGTTTCCAGATATTATAAATTTTAAGCAGTATGGTTTTGGAAAAGAATTATATTTGAATATAACGATATCATGTTGTTTTGGGTTTTAAATGATATCGTATTTATAGTTTTGAAATGGAAATGTTTATACTGGTTTTAAAGTATAAATTGTTTTTAAATGACCACGGGTTATAATAACGATGGGTTGGCAAAGAGACCGGGATCGGATATGGACATACTCTCTGTCGATACCGAAAACCACTTTGACCAACCGTGTACGCGGTGGAGATTCCAGAATGAAGTAGGTCGGTGGTGGCGTTTCCTGTAAGGTAAATACGTGGACCCGACTCCCGTGAGTTGGCATAAGGTGGCTAAAACAGGAGCAATTCCAGGCCAATGAGGTCATTCCTCTGATCGGACGCTCCTCTTCGATATTATACTATGATTTTGGATTGATTCGGTGGCCACCTCTATATTTTGATTTTGGGGAGTTAGTCCGAGGTGGGCGGTAACTGCGGCTACGCGTTTCCACCAGCCTGGATAGCAATTGGTATATCTACCCTGGCATTGCCTAGTTGTGCCGTGTCATCTACCATACCGAGCCTTGTACGAGTTTAGATTTCTCCCGTAGCCCGTGTGGTATCCTCTAGTTGCTTCCCGATCAGGAGGAGCTATGATATTGGATGGACTACTGGGACTATTACGTGTTAAGGTGGAAAATGTAAAGCCTTAATGCTATTTAAAAGTATGTTTATTTTATAAATAGACACTATTATAATAGCGCAATATACTACATAGTAAATAGTTTGACGGATCCTTAGAGGATGGGCGGTCCCAAGCATCCTTTAAGTTACTTGCTCTATATTACAGTACACTTGAATTAGCTTACATTATATAAGTATGTATGTCCTGACTCGAGTGTTATGTTTTATTTTTCGCTCGGGTCAGCCTGAGTTGCAGCTTCAATTTCTTCTCCGTAGCTAGGACACCCAGTAGATCATTCGCGCTGCTGGAAGTTGTTTCAGCCTTTATCTTTTCTGGAATTCAAGACTTTGAAGACTCTATCTCTATTTATGTCTTAAAATTTGTATTGAGGATTATAGACAATGTAAGTTCTGTTTTGTTGAAGTTATATCAGTGGCTTCATGAACCACTAAATTTTTAATTTCCGCTGCGAGATTCTGATATCTGTGTATGTGATTCTGTGATCTATTTATTGTATATTCTGAGTTTTGCCAAATTTATTCTACAACGCAGTATTTTGAACAATTCAAGTCCGACAATGTGCGGATGCGAATGGTTGAAAATATTGGGTCGTTACATTTGGTATCAGAGCTTTGGTTCTAGGCAAAACTTAGAATGTATGGTAAATTTGATTTACAGAATCACGTTCATTCGAGATTGAACCACTCTCTTTTCGAATTTTGGAACATTCCCTACGGTTCCAAAGCTCATTCGTATCACTCACTTTTTCATCTGCTTTAGATTCTGGAGTATCTCATAACTCCACTTCGGATGATCTTTATTGTAAATTGGCGGTCTCGCCATTATTCTAATAAAGGGGTGAAACTCCTTTACCATTAGCATTGATTCACCGGAGATTTATATTTATCCTCGGTTTATATGCTAGTATCTTTGGTTATTCCAAATTCTATCTCTTCGGATCAAATGTAGATTTACCCCAACCACATCGATATGGCTCTTTAAGTCACGGATGACTAGGTCAAGGTTGTCCGCGACTTATATAGACTTACCCAGTTTCCTTATTCTGATCTTCTGATTTCAATTTATCTTGAATTCTATTTGATTTGAGTTCATCAAATTTGAGTCTCTATCCTGGTTGAGAAGTTTATTCCTATATTTGAAATTAAAATCTAATATTATATATATGAGTATAATTTTCAAAATTTTATAATTAATTTAACTAGTTGTCAAGAGATAATAGTTTTGATTTTATTTATGGTGTTGTAAGCCATGTGTTTGTCTAATAAATAAGTGAATATAAAACAATGGTTATAAATTAATTTGGAAACAGAAATGAATTTAAAACTAAAACTTGAGAATTAAATTTCTGATGATTTCAAACCTTGTGTTTAAATTTTAAAAGGATGTAATAAGTATTTTTGTATAGAAATTTGTTTCCAAAGAAATTTTAAAATTAGTGCTTTTCTCTTTGTCACTGGAAAATAATTTCGGTGATGACTGCAGCATCATCGACATTCATTTTCGAGTTTCGAAGTGAAAAGACCATTCTGTAGTCTGGCTACAGTGTTTCCTTGAGATTTTAATTGATTTGAATTTCTAAAGTATGACTTAATATATATAATTTATATTTGATTTGACATATTATGTATATATATTTATTTATCTCTAAATGGTTTGAAGAAGAATCAGAAATTTAATTCTTAAGTTTTATCTTGAGGAATAATTTAATAAAAATAAATTTGAATAAGAAATTCCAACAGGAAATAATTGAATTTGAAAGTTTAGTTGTATAATACTCAATTCCATTCAATATAACTTACCTTGAGTTTCAAAAGTTAACAATGTAATTGGATAATATACATTATAAAAAGGGGATTTTATAATTAAAATTTAGGTGGTTATAATAAATGTTATACACTAAAATTTTAGTTGTAAAAGATAAATAGAGGTAGATATAGAAAAAGGAATTTAAGAAATTTATTCAAAGGAACCTAATAATCAAAGTTGATTTAACATGGAACCTTAAATCTAACTAAGAAATTCTAATTAAAGTTATTCCCTAAGTGAATAATTATGATTTAAATAGTTAGGACATATTCTAATATTGCTAAATTTGATAATTGAGATTTTGGGTTTCGGATAAAATTTTTTATTGAAGGAATATCTTATTTTTTTAAAATAGGTATTTCAAATAAAGTGGTTAGGATATTTGTTAAGAATTTAGAGTTAAGAAAATAATAAACTGATTAGGAATACTATCATATCTACTATAACATATTATCAGTGCTGCTATTCTAAAAATATAATGTTTGAAAATTTATAATTAAATAAATGAAGATTATTTTAAAAGGGTTATGATTTTAGTAGTATGATTTCCAAATGATAATATCTATAAATCGTAATGATTTTCAAAATATTATGATCTCAAATTTATTATCTTATTTTGTTTTGAACTATCTTTAAATGTCCTTGGTTTCCTTATCTGCTACGGATTGGGATGCTATCGCTTATACCAGTCTATTTAGAAATCTTTCTATAATCTTTGAGATCTTTGTTACTCATCGGGACCTGAGCACCGCTGAGCACCCATAGACTGACAGTCAAACTGAAGGGGTAAAACCAATTCTAGAGAACCTTCTTCGTGCTTCAAATCCGGAACTATCCGTTTAAGATTCTTGTCTATCTAGCTTATCTTCTTTGTTTCTCTTCTTTCGTTCCTTTTCGAGGACGAAAAGTTCTTAAGTGGGGGAGAGTGTAACAGCCCTAGTTTTTAGATATTTATTTTATTATTAATTATTTAATTTTAAAAATGTATTTATATAAATTGTGTTTAACAATATAGTTAATTATTTAATTTGAAGATATATTTTATAAAATTGTATATGTCAATAAAATCTAATATTAACTGTAAAAAAATTTAAGCTATGTTTAAACTGTAAAATTTCGCGTTTAAAAGACGCGTCAAATTTTAGGGTATAAAGCAACGTAATAAAACGTGTGTTTTTAAAATGTTATTTTACAGAAATTTTTGATATTTTGACTGCGTCTGTTTAACGTAGTGTAAAAATCGTGTTTCCAAATATTTTGGAGAGAAACATCAGTCAGTGATTTTATACCAAACATTATTTTATTATTCGTTAACTGACCGATTGATAAAATAAATTGTATTACATACGTTCATCCCTACATCAGTGCAAAATCAACCCCTGTGTACAAATCTTTTTGTTACCGTTCACATCTAAGAAAATCAACTCTCCCTCTTTTAAATTTCCGTTTCAGTTTTGATTTTTAAGTAACGTTCAAATCCCTCTCTGATATTTTTCCTTTGCACTTATATCAGCCATCAAACTTAAATCACGCATACATTAAATCCAGTTGTGTAACTGCCTAAATCTTATATCACACTGTTTAGTTTGCAACAAATGGGATATTAAAAGTTTGCATGTCTAAAGATAAATCAACGTATGCCTTAAACCAAGCTTTTGCGTTACAGCCAAGACATATTATTGGAAGCAAATTCCAACCTTTCCCATTTTCTGCTTGCAAATGGCTCTACCTTAAATCACGCATATAACACATTTACCTTCCTATAAACTGATAGCTCTCTCTCCCTTGGACCGTGCAACAGTTTAAAACATTCAAGTGCAAGGTTAGAAATTGTTAATTATTTGAAACGGTTAACATTTACCATTCTTATGTGACATGCTAAATCAGGGGTTTCCTTAATCACGTAATATACTCATTTACACTTGCCTCCGCATGTCAGTTTTCTTTCATAAATTAATTCTTAAGTCTAGCCATTTCATTTATTTTAATCAAACTAAATAAGGGATTTAAAGCATGCTGAAATCACGCATTCATATTTACATATTTTTAAACTTTATATGTGGTGTAACTCTCGGTCCCTCCCTTTATTTCATTCCTTTTGTAACTGATGTCATAAACCACTGATTGCTCTTCCTCTGATCTTGCCACAGATCATATTTTTCCAATTTTGCAACGTCCAAATACATTTGTAAACATATTTAATACAAATCAAAATTTATTTAAAAATAAATGAATCATCACACACGTATTCATATTTACACAGTTAAAAATAAAACTGATACTTAAGAAAACAAATAAAACTGAGACGAATCAAATGCATGGTCCAAATATTTGTCAGTATAAAAATCAAGTTTTCTACTAGAAACGTTCGAACCTCTTACCTATTTTTAAAGAATAACTGATGCACTCCTTCCTTTCAGCCATGTAACTCACTGACTTTTGCATTCACACATATTTTCATACAAAGATTTAAACCACTATTTATCAACAAATCAAGGCTTGCAATTCTGGCATCTCGCATAAATTATAACTATTGATTTATCTCCTCCACTGATGTAGCTCATCAGTTACATTCAAACCACTATATATCTATCCCATTCCTTAAATCACGTAAGTAAAAGAAACTGATGCCTCAAAAATTAAGTTTTACTATATAACGTTCGAACTATGCACCTATTCATAGCCTATATACATATCAAAAGTACAATCACACATGAAAAAGCTCTTTAAAAACTGATGCGTTATCTACACTTATGATCCCCATGGAACTTCACAAACATCATCTATATTTACACCAGCTCTTTTTCCCTTCCACTATTCGCTCTGCCTTGCCTCCTTCTTGAGCCCGAGATCTATCAGGTAATAGCATTTTTTCCTTTCGTCCAGATTTGCTTCTTCTTCATTTTCTGATTTTCTTCATCACCTTGCTCGGCCTCCCCATGTTGTACGAGTTATGTCCATAATTATTGTGTGTAGATCTGTGACTTGTTGTCTAGGCTAGGAAGTTTGGCAAGTCTGCATATGATTATGATATAGATGTTATTAGTTTTAAGTTTTAAACTGGTAGGAACAGACAGTAATTGCGATTTGTTTTAAATTGATAACCACTAATACTTTCATAACTTTGTTCTTTTTAAATTGATAATAACAGATACTATTTGGGTTGTTTTAAAATTGTCAAGAACAGATACTACTTGGTTTTGTTTTAATTCTAATAAGAACAGATACTATTTGATTTTTTTTTTTTTTTTTTTTGTTTAAACTGTTAAGAACAAATGATATCAATTTTTGATTTAAACTGATAAGAACAGCTGCACCAAGTTTTTGTTTTTAAATTGATAAGTTGGTAAGTGCAGATGCTACTAAAATACTTTGTTTAACTAAGTAGTTGAAGTGCATAATTGTTCTTGTAATAAAGATATGTACTGAGTATTGCATGCCTCATGTTGCTCCAGTCTTCATTTCCATTTTGTTTGCCTATTTGTATTGCATTTTCTTGGCATTGACTTGTATTCAGTCACATTGCACTGTCCATGCATGATGATCCTCACTTTGCACTTTGAATTGTTGTATGCATTTGAGTTCACCCTCATTCGAATTGTTGCAGTCTTGTACAGGTATTAATAGCTTGTCCCTTATAACCTGGTTGCATTATTGATCCATTTTTTTTTTTTGACAGTCTGCATTAGTTGGTTTATTTGAGTTGGGTATTTTCACTTGAATTGGTCTTGTGGCAGTTTGCATGTCAAGTTGCACACTACTGTCTTATATTACTTTGATAAAATGTGAAATGTTACATGTTGCTTCGTACCATGCTTTAGTTGTCTGCATCCCATATCTCTGCTCTTACAATATGAACAGACCCTTGAAACCATATGTTATCTTGTTGTTTGAATCATAGCTTGATGTTATATATGTATGTAGATAGTGTGTCTGCTTGTCTGCATTGAGGTTGTATTCATATATACCTGCTACTGTTGCATTATTTGCTTCACTTGAGTTTTGTAACTGTAGCCTATTGGGTTCATTTTGAAACTTTGTATTTTCAAAATTTTTGATATGTTCAGTCTTCATATCCATTCCAGTTTACATTATCTAATATGTTTCAGTTTCATATCTATATTGCATCCATAATGTTGCACTTTGGTCTGGTCATTGTTTTCCTGGGTGTTGAAGTCTTCATCTCCATTTTATGTACTGTTAGTACTTCATCCCTGTTGTGCATGTCTGCATATTTAGTAATACATGCCTGCATATTTAGTTAGTATCAGCCTGGGTAGAAATGGGGAACAACTAGGTTTTAAAAAAAAAAAGAAAAAAAAAAAAAAAAAAAAAAAAAAAAAAGAGAAAAAAAAAAAAGAAAAAAAAAAAAAAAAATCTGATGGTGAAGCTGAATTCTAGAAGTAAATATGAGTTAGAAGATAGTTGGGCAACACAAACATGGGCATCTGTAAGTATTCGGATAACAGAGAAATAGGGATAAGTGTTCACCAGTTTTGCATATGACCCGTAGATTTGACATATTTAACTCGAAGCAATATAGGTGCTGACTCGAAGCAACGACTTGCTTGGCCCGAAGCAGTTGAGTTTTTCTCAGGGTAAAAATTTTGGACACAGGGAAGTGTTATGTTCTATTCATGGCGTGAGTTTGCATGGGATACGAGTGTGCACATGTACAAAGTATAGAGTAGGAAAACTTCACCTTCTGTCAGTCAGCCTTTAGAAATTTTGTCGTAGTTTAGTGTTACCCGGTTCTCGTTTAGGGTATGTTTTGGTCACGGTACACGGTGGAGTGGTCGAGCAAAGCAAACAAACCCCGTTCTATTCTCATTTTCTTTGATCGTAAATTTTTAAGTCACGTATTCCATAATTGAAATTTTGTTCTAGATTTGAATCTACGTCAGAAGAATTTGATCGTTATTCTCTGTCGTGCTTTATCGGTGAATCGTCGTTTTGTATTCAAATTTTCTGCAACTTTCAGGTGAGTTTTTCTCACCAGACATATGTACATATATTGTGTAAATTATCGCAAGTGTATGTGTAAACATTCTATTTAGATATTATCTGTCTGTAGTATGATGTAGAATGATGAACCCATTTAAATTGACATCTCATCAGTTATTTATCTGTTATATTATTTCTGCAGTTATATTTTTAATTGTTATTTACTGCTTAAATCACCACTGCAAGTTCCCTGTTAAATTTAGATTGTTGTGGGCTGAAATGATAGGCCTAAATGATGATTACTGTGCTATTATTATGTTAACTGTTTAACTGTTAACTTGGGATTGCGGGTTTGAAATGATAGAACCCGGGGTTTGTAAATTACGGATTGAAATGATATAAATCCGTATCACTTGACCTAGGCTAGAGAACTATATACAGGCCCGTGGTCCTTATAATATTTTCTGAAATATTTAAAATTATTTTGGAAGTTAAATATTTGATTTAATATCTTTAAAGGATTTTATATTGATTTTGAATGAGTTATAAATGTTAATAAATAAATAAATAAATATTTGAATAAAATTTTGGAATATAACTTATTTTGGAAATTCTGGATTTTTGAAAGGATAAGATTTCAGTTAAGAAATATATATATAAGTTATATTTGGAAATATTTATTAAGTTAAACAATCTACTAAAGCATTTAAATGCTGTCTTTTGAAATTGGACTAGTTTTACCCGTAACTTTAGGTAGCATTTCCTAAGTGCTATAGAATCTGGAATTTGATTGTTTTGAAATTTAAGGAATTTGATAAATTATATTTATGTTTAAGTTTTGGAGACCTTTAAGATATGAGATTTATAACTGGATTTTTCTTAATAAATTTAAGATGAACATTCTAGTGTTAAGTAAATTTTGAAATTATTTAATGGCATAATTTTGGAGTTTTATCTATGGAATTTATGGGAATATTCAAGACGAAATAATAAACACTAATTTGTTGAAAGAAAAAAATATCCAACCTTAGTTTTGAATATTAATACTCCAATTGGATATATATATAGGAATTGAAATGGTCTTGGGAACATGAAGTGATATTTAAATTATGGTTTAAAATAAAGAAATATATTTGTAAAGCTATGTAAATTATCTTCTTTACAAAGTAACCATAAAGTTAAACCATTTATATCCAAACCATTTGTGTTTTGGGAGTTATGTTTTTTAAAGAAAAATTTCCAATATATTATGGTTTAAAGGTATAATTCAAATATTTGGTTTCCAGATATTATAAATTTTAAGCAGTATGGTTTTGGAAAAGAATTATATTTGAATATAACGATATCATGTTGTTTTGGGTTTTAAATGATATCGTATTTATAGTTTTGAAATGGAAATGTTTATACTGGTTTTAAAGTATAAATTGTTTTTAAATGACCACGGGTTATAATAACGATGGGTTGGCAAAGAGACCGGGATCGGATATGGACATACTCTCTGTCGATACCGAAAACCACTTTGACCAACCGTGTACGCGGTGGAGATTCCAGAATGAAGTAGGTCGGTGGTGGCGTTTCCTGTAAGGTAAATACGTGGACCCGACTCCCGTGAGTTGGCATAAGGTGGCTAAAACAGGAGCAATTCCAGGCCAATGAGGTCATTCCTCTGATCGGACGCTCCTCTTCGATATTATACTATGATTTTGGATTGATTCGGTGGCCACCTCTATATTTTGATTTTGGGGAGTTAGTCCGAGGTGGGCGGTAACTGCGGCTACGCGTTTCCACCAGCCTGGATAGCAATTGGTATATCTACCCTGGCATTGCCTAGTTGTGCCGTGTCATCTACCATACCGAGCCTTGTACGAGTTTAGATTTCTCCCGTAGCCCGTGTGGTATCCTCTAGTTGCTTCCCGATCAGGAGGAGCTATGATATTGGATGGACTACTGGGACTATTACGTGTTAAGGTGGAAAATGTAAAGCCTTAATGCTATTTAAAAGTATGTTTATTTTATAAATAGACACTATTATAATAGCGCAATATACTACATAGTAAATAGTTTGACGGATCCTTAGAGGATGGGCGGTCCCAAGCATCCTTTAAGTTACTTGCTCTATATTACAGTACACTTGAATTAGCTTACATTATATAAGTATGTATGTCCTGACTCGAGTGTTATGTTTTATTTTTCGCTCGGGTCAGCCTGAGTTGCAGCTTCAATTTCTTCTCCGTAGCTAGGACACCCAGTAGATCATTCGCGCTGCTGGAAGTTGTTTCAGCCTTTATCTTTTCTGGAATTCAAGACTTTGAAGACTCTATCTCTATTTATGTCTTAAAATTTGTATTGAGGATTATAGACAATGTAAGTTCTGTTTTGTTGAAGTTATATCAGTGGCTTCATGAACCACTAAATTTTTAATTTCCGCTGCGAGATTCTGATATCTGTGTATGTGATTCTGTGATCTATTTATTGTATATTCTGAGTTTTGCCAAATTTATTCTACAACGCAGTATTTTGAACAATTCAAGTCCGACAATGTGCGGATGCGAATGGTTGAAAATATTGGGTCGTTACAGTTGGGTATGAATTCCTAACACTTCTTCATGTGCATTTGCTTTTGATTTGGATTGGTTTTGTGAATATTCCAATTTTTGGGTTTTTAAACCAAATTTGTGTGAAAATCCTTTTATGGATGTTTGATCATGCTTTTGGTGATGCATCGAGGAGCATATAGGGCCGGGTTGCTGATTGGCATAAACCCTTAGAGCCAATGTTCGTCCGGTTGCATTTTGGAAGAGTTTGCTCTTCATTTGAATAAGGCTGAAAAACAGCCCAGGCATGATTCAGTCGACTGAAAACTCTGTTCAGTCGACTGAACCTGAAACCCGAGAGTTTCCAGGCATGATTCAGTCGATTGAAAAACTCTGCACAGTCGACTGAAACTGGAAACAGAAAGTTTCCTGAACCTGGAAAATTTCCAGGTACAGGGTCAGTCGACTGAAAACTCTGTTCAGTCGACTGAACCTGCTGTTTGAGTCAAATTTGCCTTTTTGGATTGAGATTCCAATTTAAATCGATTCGTGATAATCCTATTTGTTGTTATCATCAATTATGACTTTGATGACTCTTTTTAGGGATTTTTGAATATCCATTTCGATGGATCCTTTATCGATTTCATTGGATTTTATTCACGTCTTCGTATGTGAATTTTTGTGATTGCTTGTTCTTGCAATCTTCTTCGTGATTTGTCACTTTAAAAATATAAAGGTTTTCTATACTAGTAGTAAATATCAAAACTCTTTCCTCAAACGATTTCAATGCTATTTTAATACCAAATTCGTTTATAAAACCGTTTTCCAATCTATTAGTATATACAAACCTTTACCTCACTCGTATGAGAAATCTAGCTAAACGGCTTAGTAAAACAAGTGGTATGAAACGCTTGCGTTTACTTTGTCGGTTAATTCTTGGACTTGTACGATTGAACCTCTTGTGACAATTTTCTAGTGGAGATTTACAGTTTGTTCGTAAATATTTAAGTTAAGCAAGTGGTTATGGGACATGAAGCTAAACTTTTATATTTACTAGCTTAGTGTAATTAACACTTCTCGATGATCATGACGATCATTTTTGTGATTTAGACTAGCAATATGCGATGTCTCTTTGTCTGCGTGGGAGACTAAACCCCGTTCGTGTGTCAAATTTGTGGGGTAGCTACCCACGGTCTTCAGACCATTCGTGTGTCAGGTCTTCGGACCATTCGTGTGTCAAATTAATGGCTAGCTACCATGAGATAGCTTCTCGTTCATGTGTTACAGCTGTTGGTGAGCTTCGTGCTCCCGTTTGTGATAGGCCTCCCCCCCCCCTTTTTGTGATTTCTGGATTTCTTGTGCAGATTCCTAGAATTTGTGTTTCACCAATTTTCGTGATTTCTATTGATAAGTTTTATCAATATTTGTGCATTGGTGAATTTGTGTGTCATTGACTTTGGTGATTTCTGGATTTCTTGTGTAGTCTTCTGGAATTTGTGTGTCATTGACTTTGGTGATTTCTGGATTTCTTGTGTAGTCTTCTGGAATTTGTGTGTTATTGACTTTTGTGATTGACATTGATATTATCGTCAATATTTATGGTATGGTGAACGAAATTAGGAGTATGACGTTTCTTTAATTCTTGTGTAGATTTGGTGACATTGATTAATCTCTTGATGATTATCAACTAAGTATATATATATATATATCACAGCTTGGCATTGTGATTATTATGTGTTTAGTCATATCTCTTATTCTATATCGTTTCATCTGATATTTATAGTTAGACTGATCCGTTTATTATTTTCTTATTAAATAATACTCGGGTCACACCGAGATGTTACAGGTGCTTCTGCTTGACTTCTCTCTTGGGATTGATTTCTCTTGCTTTTGGTTAACTACTTAGATTAGTAGTTATTTTGTTGTATACATTTGAGATATAGACTCCATAATGTATACTTATTCTTTTGTGTAGCTCATGTAACTATTCTTTTGTGAGATTGTGGATCTTTTTAGACCACTACTCTGATGTACACTTTCTAGTGTAATATTCATATCTTCTTCTGCCTTTGTGATATGAATTATCTGTGACTGATTTGTGTTATGCTTATTTCTATATTTGTTTTTCGAAGGATTTATATAGCCACTGTGTAGTAGCTTTGAGTTTGTGTCGGTATGTCGGATTTCCTCTTGAGATGAAAAGTTATATTTTTATCCGGCATATCATTACTCGCACAAAGCTATTATACAGATGGTCGCTCCTCAACAGCCTTATTCTCCATGCTAGTTGACAGCATTCACCATAATGTTCTTGGCTAGCGTGGGTATAGAGGTGGGGCGTCACAGCTTGGTATCAAAGCTAAACTTCGGAACAATATGGAATATTATAACAAGGATCATCGTCCTAAGTCTTTCTTAGGAGTCGTGCTTTAGTATTTAATTCGAGTCTTCGTACCGATTCATCCTATTTTCCTTATGATTCCTTGTTTTGTCTATCAAGATTGCTTGATATTCAATTTGGTGAATAACCTTTTCTTCTTCTTCTTTCTTTCTAAAGGAAGAGAAATGTCTAGACCAGGCCGTCCCAGAGCCGTGCCATCTAGCACTCCACCCTAAGATGGAGTTTTTATGACTGCTCAACAGCTTCTTGATTTAGTGACAAATGCTCAAGCAGCTGGAGCTAACCCGGAACCTAATCACCCAAAGTCGGGATTTTCACGCTTGTGTAGCGATTACACTAATTTGGGTGGGGAGCCATTCAAAGGTTCCGAAACTGTTATTGAAGTACAGGCTTGGCTAAGGTCATGCGATCGAATCTTTTCTCGCATGAATCTTATTGACCTTCACCGAGTTCAGGTGGCCTCTAGTATGCTCCGAGAAAGAGCATTGGACTGGTACGAACTTCTTATTTCTGAGATTAATGAAGCGGATCTCACTTGGGAGAAATTCCGAGAACGCTTTGAGCTGAAATTCGTACCAGAAGCAGAAAAAGTGACATCGGCTCGACGATTTATAGACCTTGTTCAAGGTGAGTCATCCCGTGACTGATTACGTCGCCTCCTTCGAGTCGCTTTCCAAATATGGGGTTGAATACATCAGCACCCCTCTTAAGAAGAATCAGAGATTCGTCTATGGCTTAAACAAAAGTCTCAAGAAGCCATTACTCCTAAAATTAGAAGTTTCTTTCGACCAACTCGTTGATATCGCTCTTCGTCTTGAAGAGGCGGATAGGGAGAATGATGTTGAAGTGGTGGGTTACAAACCAAACTTCAACAACAAAATGAGGCCAAACAAATTTAAAGGCCCTTATCCCAATAAGAAAGGGAGGCAAGCAACTCCTGCTGAAAAGACCTTTTCCTCTACTCAAGGGAAATGCTATAATTGTGGTTCGAAAGACCATTTTGCGAACAAGTGTTCAAAGCCTCGTACTTGTCACTATTGCAAAAGCCCGGACCATTTTATGCATGTGTGTCCCAAACTTCAAAATAGGAGGGAGGGAAAGCTTAATGTTGCTCAAGCCCCTGGCAACACATCTCGTGGCCAAGGTATTTCTCATTCTATTCTAGATTGAATTATTTTATTTCGTGATCATCCTATTCGAGTTCTTTTTGATACGGGTGCGTCCCATTCTTTTATATCAAAAGAACTTGTTGATACTTTTTCTCTGGATGTTTTGTGTTCAATGACTTCTTTGAGAATTGCGAATCCGGTTGGTGGATCCGCAACAATCAGTTTATTGTGTAAAGATGTCGAGATTATTTTGTGTGATTTTTCTTTCCGAGCCGATTGGCATGTCATGCGTTATTTAGGCTTTGGAATGATTTTGGGAATGGATTGGCTTAACCGTTATGAAGCTCATATCCTATGTCCTGAGCGGACTATTCATCTTCGACATCCTCAATCTGTTAATCAGGTTTCTGTTATTCTTAAAGATTCAGATTCTGCTTTGGTTGCATCTTTGTATTCTTTAAATCCTCGTGACGACGACGATGATGATGAGGGTGATATTATTTCTCTTATTCACGTCGTTTGTGAATTTTCTGACATATTCGAGCCCGTTTTAGGATTACCACCTAAGCGAGCAATTGAGTTCAGAATTAATCTTATTCCGGGAGCTCAACCTATCACTCGTCCTCCGTATCATATGTCCAATAAAGAAAATGAGGAGATGCGTAAACAATTATCTGAATTGGAAACGAAGCAATTTATTCGCTCTAGTTCCTCGCCTTGGGGAGCTTCAGCTATTTTTGTGAAGAAATCCGATGGTACACTTAGGCTTTGCGTTGACTACCGCAAGCTTAATGATCTTACTATCAAAAATAAATATCCTTTACCTCGGATTGATGATCTATTCGATCAACTTAGTGGTGCTAGAGTCTTTTCACAATTGGACTTGGCTACCGGTTTTCATCAGCTTCGTATTGCAGAGGATAGCATTCCTTTGACATCGTTCCGTACTCGGTATGGATCTTATGAATGGCTTGTTATGCCATTTGGGTTAACAAATGCCCCGGCTTATTTCTTTGACTTAATGAATCGAGTTTTTAAAGACTTTCTCGACCGGTTTGTTCTCATCTTTATCGATGATATTCTTGTTTATTCTAAAACCGAGGAGGAGCATGAAAAACATCTTCGGATTGTGTTGGAAACTCTTAGGAGTAATCAATTAAAGGCAAAATTTTCTAAGTGCCACTTTTGGCAATCTCGTGTGAAGTTTCTCGGTCACATTATTCCCGAATCCGGAATTTCCGTGGATCCTTCAAAGATTGAAGCGATTCAAGATTGGAAGAGACCGGAGAGTGTGACAGAGATTCGTAGTTTTCTTGGATTGGCGGGCTATTATCGTCGTTTTATTAAAGACTTTTCTAAAATTGTCGTGCCTCTCACTAGCTTGACGAAGAAAGGTGTTAAATACATTTGGTCGGACAAATGTGAAGCTTCTTTTCAGAAATTAAAAGAACTTCTTTCTGATGCTCCTATTCTTGTTATTCCCGATGGGAATCAAGATTTCGTTGTTTATACCGATGCTAGTCGCATTGGTTTGGGTGCCGTTCTTATGCAAAAGGAACGCGTTATTGCTTATGCTTCTAGGCAATTAAAGCCTGCTGAGACTAGATATGCCACTCATGATTTAGAGCTCGCGGCTATTGTTTTTGCTCTTCGGATTTGGCGTCACTATCTCTTGGGAGAGATATTTGTTCTTTACACAGATCATAAGTCTTTGAAATATTTATTCTCTCAAAAGGAACTTAATTTGCGTCAACAGCGTTGGATCGAATTTCTTGCACCATATGATCTTGATATTCTTTATACTCCCGGTAAGGGTAATCTTGTCGCCGAAGCTCTTAGCCGAAAACAACAAGCTGTTGGTTCTTTGATGATACCCGAATGGAACGATCTCGAGATTTTATCCACTTGCGAAATTCGAGACCGTGTTTCCAATTTATGCTCATCATTTGTTTTATGTAGCCTTGAGGCCCATCCATCTCTTTTAGACCGCATTCTTGAAGCTCAAACGCTAGATACTGAATTGGTTCTTCTTGGCCAAAATATTAAGGATAAAATTGATATTGAAAGTTTGAAAGACTTTAATATCGATTCTCGTGGCGGCATTCGGAAATTTGGTAGACTTATCGTGCCAAATGTTAGGGATCTTCGAAAAGATATTTTAGAAGATTCTCATCACTCTAAATTTACCATTCATCCCGGTAGTAGTAAATTGTACGCGGATATGAAGCGACTTTATTATTGGGAGGGAATGAAACTTGACGTCGCTAACTTCGTTAAACGTTGCATGACTTGCCAACTCGTTAAGGCTGAACATCAAAGGCCCGGAGGGTTATTGCAACCTTTAGAAATTCCAGTTTGGAAGTGGGATCAAATTTCCATGGATTTTATAGATGGCCTTCCCCGTTCTCGATCGGGTTATGATAGCTTATGGGTAATTGTTGATAGACTTACTAAACCCGCCCATTTTATTCCCATTCGGTCTAACCGAACCGTTCCTCCTTTGGCCAAAATATTTATCAAAGAAATTGTTAAATTGCATGGTGTTCCTACTTCTATTGTTAGTGATCGTGATCCATTGTTTACTAGTGGATTTTGGAAGAGTCTTCAAAAAGCTTTGGGAAGGAAGCTTAATTTTAGCACCGCTTATCATCCCCAGTCCGATGGACAAACCGAGCATGTGAATCAAACTCTTGAAGATCTTCTTCATGCTTGTGTTCTTGATTTTGGTGGAAGTTGGGAAGATTATATTTCACTTGCTGAATTTTCCTATAATAATAGCTTCCAATCTAGTATTGGTATGGCGCCTTTTGAGGCACTCTATGGAAGGCCATGCCGATCTCCTTCTTGTTGGCTTGAGGCTGGTGAGAAGCTGATTTTAGGTCGAGATTTTATTCGGGATTCTACAGAAAAGATTGATCTTATTCGTCATAGGATGAAAGAAGCCCAGAGTAGACAAAAATCCTATGCCGATAACCGGAGAAGGAAGTTAGAATTTTCTGTGGGAGATCTTGTATTTATTCGTGTTTCACCAATGAAAGGTGTTGTACGTTTCAGTCGATCGGGAAAACTTGCGCCTCGATATATTGGGCCATTTCCTATCACCGAACGTATTGGTTCCATGGCTTATCGCCTTTTATTACCGGCTCAGTTTTCTGCTATGCATGACGTGTTTCACGTTTCTCAACTTCGGAAATGTCTTCGAGATTCCGATTCTATTCTTGAGCCTGGTGTTGTGGAAGAGATTGAAGTTTTGCCTAATTTAACTTATGAGCAACATCCTATTCGTATCATTGCTTCGGAAGTCAAACGACTTCGAAATAAAGATGTTCCGCTTGTTAAAGTTCAATGGTCTTCAAATCCTAAGGATTGTTCTTGGGAATCTAGAGAGTACATCGAGCGTACACATCCGGACTTACTTTCTCGTGCTCTTTGAGGTGAACTTCTTATTTCAAACTTCTTTTGTGTTGAATATGCTTTTATGGTTGTTACTATATATCTTCTTCTTGTAATATTGCGAGGACGCAATTTCTTTAAGGAGGGGAGTCTGTAACAACCCGCATATTTATCGATTTTATATTTAAATATTTTATTTAAATATATTATCGTTAGTCGGATTTTAGTCCGAAAAGCTACTTTTTGCATACGGTCGAATTAGGGCTCGGGACCACTCCCATTGAGTTTAAAATGCTGTTTGCGACCTTTTTGAGTATAAGCTTCGATATGTTTGGAGAAAGTTGATTTGTACTACTTTTTACTTTGGGTTTGGTTTTTGGGCTCAGCCCTATGTTAACTTATGCTCAAATCTGAGCCACTCTCCCCCACTCACCCTCATTCTCTTCTCTTTTCAGTTTTTATAACATTAATGGTGGAGGAGATTGGAAATTAAAACTCCAAAACCATAGTTTCTCTTGCAAATCAAATTCCTAGCTCCGAACTCAAGAAGAACCCATTGGTAAGCTTCTCTTCTTCTTCTCCAACTTATTCTCTTACCAATTTCAGAAATTCCTAAACCTAATTTTGGGAATGTTCTTGTTTTTGAGCTTAGATTCAAGCTCAATTGGGTTGGGTTGAAGAGAGGTTGATTCTCCATTTGCTTTCAAGCTTCTTCTTGTTTGATTTTGAGAAAAGGTGAGATTTTTATCTCACATCTATAACTATAATTATCTTTGGTTGTTGGGTATGAATTCCTAACACTTCTTCATGTGCATTTGCTTTTGATTTGGATTGGTTTTGTGAATATTCCAATTTTTGGGTTTTTAAACCAAATTTGTGTGAAAATCCTTTTATGGATGTTTGATCATGCTTTTGGCGATGCATCGAGGAGCATATAGGGTCGGGTTGCCGATTGGCATAAACCCTTAGAGCCAATGTTCGTCCGGTTGCATTTTGGAAGAGTTTGCTCTTCATTTGATTAAGGCTGAAAAATAGCGCAGGCATGATTCAGTCGACTGAAAACTCTGTTCAGTCGACTGAACCTGAAACCCGAGAGTTTCCAGGCATGATTCAGTCGACCGAAAAACTCTGCACAGTCGACTGTGCAGAGTTTTTCGGTCATGGCACGATCAAACGACAACTCCGTTTGCTATAAAAATTGAAATCCGATAATAACTAACTATTACAGATCCAATGGAACTGGTCTCCTTCAATTCTGAGACTGTTCAAAAATTGGCTAATTTCACTAGTCGATTAAATATTAAAATATTCAATTTTCACAAATTAGCTTTTAATTCGATTTTAAAAGTTCTAAAATATCGTTCTAACTCCAATATGATAAAATAAAATTTTACAAATCATTTTCAATCATATTTAACTCAATTTTCAATTATTTCCATAATTTAACATATTAAATTATTGATTTAATTATTCAGTTAAATCCAATTATTCAAATAAAAATTTATTTGACTTATAAATTCACTTATTAATATTTAAAATTAATTAAATATTCAAATTTTAATTAATTAAAATTCTGGGTCGTTACACCCATGACTGATCCGGAGTTTATTGTTCCTTTCCTAAACTCTGGATGCTCATCATTTTCCACACTAGCAGTCTAGAGTTGGGTTTTTTAGATAATTAGATATAGTGGATTATCTGGAGTTAGTTCAGTCCTTGGTTCGCACCAGTCTTGCCTAGCTTGGTGCATTGTTATGGGGAGTTCGAGCTATTGCTGGATTGGTTCTTGGAGATGGAGATTATCCGCTGCTGTTGTTATCTATTTTGCTTTGCACTGCTATTCTATTGTATCATTACTCTGATGTATGTTGATATTCATTGTAACATTCTGTTTTATCAGATATTGTATATCAATGTATTATTCTTTTATTCTGCTGTGATGTTTACTTAATTGTGTTATAAGCTCCGGCGAATCGGTTTTGAACGATCGAATCTACGGCATTCGAGTACGAATGAAGTATGGATGTCGATTTTCGAGCGGGCAAAACCCGTTTCGTTACACAGTACGGGGCCTAGATCACCGTACCTAGGAGTACGCCTGCTTCCCTGCAACACAAGGCCGGAACCATTCCATACTGAACACTCCCGAACAAGATAACCCCGCAGTTGGCGCGACCAACCGCTCACTAAGCCGAATAAAAAGGGACATCTAGACAGGGGAAAATCTTGTCCTGCTTGGGCATGACCCACCTAACCTTGCTGCACCTCCGCTGTTTTAGCCATTCCCGGTTGATGAGGCTTGAGGCTACGATTACCTTTACAGAACATATTCCTTAGAATGCTCATCGCCACCCCGACGATGTGCTGAAAGCATTCAATCCATAAAAGTTCGTTCCGGGTTCGAACGAAACCGAAGGCATTATCTCGTTACACTCATTTTGGAATCACCCTCAGAGTTAACGACGACAGTCCTTGCACTCTGAATCTTCATCTTCACTTCAAATTCACGACCTATCGTTAATTTGGATCGATGTGGTTTTCGAATGTCCAATTATGGAAACCCGATCTCGGTCTCATCGAAATCCAAAACGTGTCTTTTAAGGCCAAGTTGTTTTAAAGTTTAAAACAATTCAATTCTGTTGTCCATATACACACAGGTAGATGATTCACAATATCATGATAGATAATCAACATTATCATCATAAACAGATAATCAATATTATCATCGCAACAGATAATCCATATTATCATCATACTTCAAACAAGCATACATTTCATACAACATCATTTATCTCATACTTGAGATTCCAACCCATTCAAGGTAAATAATATCATCCATCCATACATAAGCAATCATATCAGCTATAATTAATTTAAAATGAATTAAATTAATTACTTCATCTCTAATTAATTTAAAATGAATTAAATTAATTACATCACCATTATAAATCTTCTTATATAATCAGTTAATTAATTTATCATCATCCAGTTATTCAATTTAATTAATCATCTTTGATTAATTAACTATAATTACATTCAAGTAATTATCCTTTAATTATTTGCACAAATAAATTATCTTAACTAAACATAGAAATTAACCTAGTTACTAACATTACATTTTTTCTTAATTACACTAATTAATTACTCTTTAATCTCTTATTGTCAATTATATTTATTAATGATTACTTATTACATTTTAATTTCATTATCCTATTTTAAATTAATTACCTTAAGTAATTAAATCTTCAATTAAACTACATTTATTAATCACTCCTGATTAATACTATTCAGTAATTAACCACTCTTAATTACTCTATCAAATCAATTAATTACACCTCAGTTAATTTCCTTTAAATTAATCCCTTGATTAATTTCCCAAAGTAATTATACTCAATTTACTTTCATTATTAAATCATCCTCGGTCAATTGCATCCAGTCATTATCATTAATTACTTCTCCAAGTAATTATACATATCACATCATCAATAATTATTTAAATTAATTAAACTTAATTAATTAACTCAAATAATTCATATTAAACTTCATTAATTACAATAAGTAATTAGTTTCCTTAATTACTTAATTATTTAATTATTCTATTTCACACTATTTAATTTATTACTTCTAAATCAAGTTATTTAACTTTAATTAACTTAATTAACTATCCCTTAATCATTAATTTATTATTAATTAAATAAATTAATTATCCCTTATTTAATTGTTAATTACATCATTTATCAATTCTTAATCACTTGATTAATTAACTATTAACCGTTCATTAATTAACTTAAGTAGTTAATCATAAATTAATTTATTTCTAAATTATTAATTGGTTTCTAATTATAATTATAAAGTAATTATTCTTAATTACTTTCAAGAAATAGTTAATCTAGTTTTAATTATCCAACTAAGTTAACGTTTTTAAGTCCTCTTTAAATTTGAAATTCAATTATATTACTAACTACAATACAAATGTTAATTAACTTTATGCTTAACTAAATTAATTACTTAATTAAAATGATAATTAAGTGTTTAAAACATCATTAAAGTACTAAAAACAATAATTAAGTCCTCTAATAGATTCTTGACTTAAACAATTAAACTGTGTTTAAAACTTGTAGAAAAAAAACAAGATATTAAATTTTATAAAAACCGCTGCAGATAAACAAAACCCCGAGGCTCCCCTTGATTAAACCCGAGTGGTACTTCGAGTTGCACGCTAACATTCCCGAGACACCCACCTCATTTCCACGCAAAACTCCTTCTTCTCTTTTTTTTTACATTCCTGTAGTTCAAACTTTGCTAAGTAAAAATAACATCAGGTTAAGACTACGCTCGTGATAGAAACCCGAAGCCACCTACCTAATCCCTCGTGCACGACTCGAGAAACGTCACTAACACGACACTGTCCCATCCTCCATGCCATGCACGTGCACGGCGGCACGCAGGGTTCCAGCAATCTCCTAAGATCACCAACAAGTCGCATCTCACCCCGAGGTATGAAATCTAAGCTCAAATCACCCACAGCAGTTTCGAAATTTGACAGTTCTACCCAAAAACCGAACTCGAACCAATCTACAAGAATCACCACGTCATCGCCACACAAGGCACCAGAGTCGCCAGGATTTTGTCCACGTCTCGACGACACGACCATCGAATATCGACCAGAAATTCGTGACACTCGATCACGAAATACAGTAGTTCTCAACTCATCACTGACATGAACAAAAACGTGCACTCAAACCCTAGTTTGAATTCGTTCGACCCATTCTTGAGTTTGAAAATTTATTCAACATTTTTCCCAGGATCACAGTAGTTATTACTACCTTCAAACCAAGTTTCCACATTTTAAACTAATTAGATTTCCTGAAATTGTGAAAAATGCAATTCTTGTTCACAAACGATCTGCTCTTAGAATTCAAAGTTAAAAAGCTTCATTTTTGTTTTAACAACCATAAATTGCAGTGATACTTCAAGATATAAACTTGAATTAAAATTTGGCAACAATCGAACTTTATAATTTTATCACTTGGTTGCTTGTAAACAAAATTACAGCGTATATTTTCTAACAAATATGATTTGATCAGTTTTTAAATCTAGACTTAGGTTTACCATCTTGTTTTAGTTGAAAAACTTAAGCTTTATAATAATCTGATGAGTATAAATTTGAGTTTGAAGAAAAACTTCAACCCTGTAACAAATCAAAGAGAAGATCAAAGCAACACAGGGTTATATTCAAACTATCACATATGTAAACAATAATATCAATAAATCTTGAACTGTCTTTGATTAAACTTAAAACTTTAAATTTGATGTTTACTCACCAGTAAAATCTTTGAACAGAAAGCACACTCCTTGTTTAAAAAACCTGTTGTTGAAATCTATCTGTAAATTTTTCCTGTTCTTTTGATTTTAAACTTGAGCCTTGCTTGCTTCTTTTTTTTTTATTTTCTTGTTCTTATTTTCCTGGTTGCTAAATCATAAATAAATGAAGATAAGAAGTTATGTATAAATAGAAAGGAGTTTAACAAGGTTAGGTGTTATCTGGGTTTACAATGCTAGTACACTATTCATCTTTGTTTTATCAGGCAAGATTTTCAAATGGGGCTGATAAGATCTTTGAATTCGACCAAATGTTTTGCTGAGAGAATAAAACATTAAATGCTAATGTACCTAATGTCTACACTAAATCTTATTAGTACATAAATTTTCATTACTTGCTTTACGTAATTATTTATAGGTACGCATATACAAGCCTGCTTTGTTTTTAGACTTATCTAACTTTTGTTTTAGTTATGTGATCAGATCTTTATTACAGCAAAGCAAGAATTTGTAATAATTTGAACTGACAAATTACTGGGCTGAGATGAGAGCCAATTAATTCTTGTTCCTTGATTAGTTTATATTTCATAATTATGTTTGGCTGAGTTGATAGAAATTAATGCTTTGTTTGCCTAATATGTTTGCATATCAAAATCGAGATTTGCTGTATGTAGGTATTTATATGAAAGTGTATACTTTGCAGTTACGCTTGTAACTAAAGATACTTGTATCAAAATAATTTGTGTCAGGTATTATACCCTATACCCTGACTGATTGTAGGTGAGTATATGAAGTTAATTTGGATATAAATATTTGTCTGGTTAAACTTTTTATACCTTTGGTTTGCTTGTGAAAATAATTTGTTTCGTTATTTCTAGCTTGAATAATTTATATACATATGGTTGTTGTCATTCTGTTATGAAAATATTTTGTTTTGTTAACTTCTAGTTTACATAATTTATACACAAATGTTTGAGTTTGGTTTTACATTACATTTGATTTTGTTTTACTTTATACTTTGTGTTTTATACCTTGTTCTTATTTTAGCCTTGTTTACAAATTTTTAAGTTATTTTGTATGAAATCTTAACTAATTAATTCTTTTTTTAAATTTTACATTTGTATTTTATATTTGGCTATTAATGTTTAAGTTATATTCAGTATGGTTTACTTACTTATATTTGTATTTATTTCTATTTGTACTTTACTATCACTATTTAAATTATATACATATGTTTGACTTATATTTTACATTTATATTTTATATTGTTAGAATTAGATTTTAATTTAAACATTACCATCCATTTGTATATTTCCAAATGTAAACAAAGTAAAGTATTTTAATTCAATTATATAAGGTAAATATTATTAAGAGATTTTATTTAAATTTCCAGAATCAAATTTCCTTTTAAAATACAAATTTATATAAATAAATGGCTATTATTCCAAAATCATATTCATTTAAAAATAATCAGTTCACATTTTATTTAATCAGATTGAATATTTATTAGAATAAATAGGATCAAAATCCAGGGTCGTTACAATTTTGCGTGTAAATAATAATTTACAATTAAATGTTTTATGGTTTATTTTTTTATTTTAAAAAAAATTGGCCTAGGCAGGTTTTGAACTTGCATCTTTAAAGAAATTGATGCTTTACCATTTGACCATTTAGACCTTTTGATTATATACTTATTTGTTTTGAATTATTACATGGTTCATTTAGAATGTGATACCTGCTATATCAAGAAATATTGCATTTTTGCAGGTTTAATCTTGACAACTGTTCAAGCATGGGATCCACTTCTTCAACGCCGCCTAGGCGAAATATCCTCAACTTTACAAGCAGCAATGTTGTACAATGACCTTTATACAATAGCCTTTTGTATTAGAGGGGTTATTGCAAATTTGCTTGCATATAGTGCTTACCAGCTCAATGGATCAAATAAGCATGTCTTTTCTAGCTATTTTAATCAATTTTTCTCATGCTTATCTACTAGATGATTTTTACCGATTATCTTTTATTATGGATTCAAGAAAATAAGTGTTGGGTTTAGGGTTGGGTGTTTAGTTCAGTTAATTTATCTGTAGCAATTATCCTTTTTTTCGGTTTATCTTGTACAAGCATAAACTCCCAAGTGGGAGGCCTTTGACAATGATTTTTAAGGTATTTATTTCCTTCAAATGCAATTATAAAGTGTTACATAATTTTCTTATAGAAGATAAAAATATTTTATACTCAAATCTCATAATTAATTTTTATCAAGGCTAGGTCCCTAGGTAAATATATAGTTCCACTCTGCTTATCATTTTAATTTATAAAATTAATAGTTGAGTAATTAACACTCACAAAGATTTGTTACATGTAGGTTATTTTCTCCAATGTACGTAACCGAAATGTTGAGGTGCAGATTACATACTCAGGAGATAGAACCAAAATGTTTAAATGGAAATTCAGGTCTCCCGCTCTTTAATATTTCATAATCTCGATGTTGTTTATTATCATTTTAGTATCTTCTTTTATATTCAAGTTTCTTTTGGATAATATTATTGACCTATAGAGGGAAAGCAAGTTTCCTAGATAATTTTTCTCCAGTTGGTTTAACTCAATGGTTATTATCAAAAAAATTATTTTTCTTTCCTTAGGTTGCAACCTATATTTTTGCATTAAGATGTTAGGAATAAAAACAATATTTACTAATAAGAGGCCGAACTGCAGCCTAAACTTATTTTATCTTTCAACTTCCAATAGTAATTGTTTCCTAGTTTAAACCCAAAGGTAAAAGGTGTTCACGAATTAGTTAATAGAGCCATAAGAATGTACGCTTTCATGTTGTTTACATTAACAAAATTTAATATATATTTTTAGTTAGTTATGTTACTTTTATAAGATGTCATTAACCAAAATAGATAAACCAAGTTCCTAGATAATATAGTTCCTCAAATGGTTAAACTACACGAGTAATATCAGGAAATATGGTTTTGTTCCCTTGGTAATATTTGAAGGAAAAAACATTATTCACAATAAGAGGCTGAAACATAAACTTATCATTAAATCCCAAATAATAAATGTTTACCTAACGAGGTATAGGTTTTAGAGAAGGTAGTCAATGATAATGTCCCTACAGTACAAGTAGACGAAGCAAAATTGTTCCTCACACATCTTCTAATATTTTCCAACACAATCTTGATGATTTGCTTCCTTGCTCAACCCCTAGTGTTCTCAGTCAACTTAGAAAAAGCCATGAACACAAACCTTATAGAAAACTTCCATGTACTTCCTGCTTCGTTAACCCTAAAGAAACATGATAGTAGCGTTTTATTTGTTTCCGAAATAAGCAAGTGAATATAGTATAGGATCCCAACATTAATCATGGTGAATACGTAGAATGGAAAGGGAGAAGCATTCAAACTCATGAACGTGGTGAAACTAATGCAACATTCATCGTTTGTGGTAAGCGACATACAAAATCGAAATAAGTTGTCATTTGTATAGATTTTGTCTTTTAAAACTATTATGACGACCTGGCGATTTTCATCCCTTGAAAATCGACACTAATATGTTCACTGTATAGAGTGCCGAGCAATTGAGTGTCGAAAATACCAGATTGTTGGTTGAGAAGAAAGAGATAGAAGAAGAAAGAAAAAATAACAACAAAATAGAATCTTACAAATGCAGCGGAACAAAATATAATATACAATAACAACTTTCTACAAAAGAAAAACTATAACAGTTAATACACATACAAATTATCAGAGTATAATCATTAATATATAAATCAGGACAGTTACAATAACTCATCCTCAAATGTTGTATATACAACCTACTATACACCACGGAATATAACCAAATATGTGCAGTATGTCTCTACATCCAGCTCGTCTCCTGAGCTCTAAAGCATCCTAATCTGAATCTGTAATACTCAGTTTGACCCAAGAATTACAATAAAGTAACACCCGAGTCAGGCTAGAAAACAGCATGAGTAAAACACACTCGACTTGAAATGCTTAAGTTATCAAAATACTTCAAAAAACAAAGGTATCTCATACAAACACGACGAGTTTTTAGATTACCATAACCAAAACGCTTTTATAGAAAATACGATGATGTTATAATAGTGTCTAAGTATAAATACTTACCTAGATAGCCCAAATTGTCATGTTAATCAAATTCCAATATAATAGGCTCTATAATTTAAACCGTAATGGTTTGTAGTGATTATTAGATCGAAATGGTTTGAAATAACGTTGATACCCGACCCCAGTCTCTTCGAACTCAAAACGATAAATTTTACTTAGCAGAACAGTGATCTATTTCCACTATACAGCCGTACTCAATTCAACTCAACAATATCATTTTATATTAAATGGCACAACAAAGAATAATCGAAATCCGAAAGAAATATTAGTCAAAAAAGATCATTAACTCATTCAAAAATTTATAATCAATATTAATCCGTTTATAAACTCAGAGATTAATTGGTTTTCAATTAACAGAGTCGAATCATATTTTTAAATTCGAACTATTTGCCAATTGGCGAAATTGAATAAATAATTCTACATAAATTTAACTCTAACGGTTTAGTTTTTATTAATATACATATAATTAATTGCTACGTAATTACTATTAATTAACATAGACCATTTTTTTAAATTTTAGAATTTACGTTGCCAACCCTTCAAATGCCTCGCCTTGCCAACCACCACCACCATTGACCATTCGATTTCGCCTGAAGCTTCGCCATCTCCTCCTTTATTATTTCCCTCTACACAGCATGCCCATCACGTCACCTCGTTATCATCATTACCACCCAACCGAAACATAGAAACAAACAATCTAAACACTAGTTTGATCCGACAAGCCACCACAGCCTATCATAAAATGCCACGCCATTTTTTCCCAAACTACCATCGCCCGCTCCTACCCATCCAACGACTAGCCTTGAAATCATGTGCGTCACCGGAATTTGCCAAAGCCTCAAATCAGATCAACTCCCTATTTCTCACTCCATATGCTATTAAAAGTTACAGAGCAACTCCTAAAAATCATGTTTTTCAATGACAAATTCAACCATATAATCCTTTGATCAAAACTTGATATTCAAAACTCGACTCTATTTTAGTCATCTACTTTAAAATGGGTTTTCCTACCTCTATACTTAATGAAATTTAATGAGACAAAATTTAAAATAGTCTATGCTCAAAAACAAACATCTTCTGTTTTGGTGTCAAAATCTAAAATTTAACGGTTTTTGAGTTATTGAATTTCGAAAAGAAGAGGCATAATGTTTTATCTCAACAAACAAGAACAAAGCAGTTGTTTGGAAGAAGAACCATGATTTGGTGAACTGATCATATTGAATCCACATATACAGGTACAAATCCGAAAAAAATAATCACATATTCATTTTCATACATCAAATATTTTTCAAAAATGCCGATTATAAATAAATATAGTTGATAATTAGTGAACAAAGAAGATGGGTTACCCAACGTATTAAACCCAGACGACCACTACTACTTTATCTCTTTCCCCCAAGCTTTGAACACTTAATCTTGATTCTATTTAATACCAGCACTTTTTTTTAGGATCGGTCTTGTATTTATAAGAGTAGGGAAAAGTATAGTGCAACGTAGTGTGGTTGAGATGTTACAGGCTTCTCATTCCCATTTATTTTCTTTTTATTTTCTTTTTGATTTGATTTTCTGAGACATGAATTGATTTCATGTTTGGGCTGATTTGATTTATATAAGTGATTCAATCTCTTATGGCTTGACTTGAAATTTTGTGGGCCTTATTTAATGTCTTGCCATCATGTTGTTTCTCCCATGTATATATATATGAATTCCTATATATATTGACTTATATGTACACTACTTTGACCATATGTAACGACCTAGAATTTATATTAATTAAAATTCATATATTTAATTGATTTTAAATATTAATAAGTGAAATTTATAAGTCGAATAATTTATATTTCGAATAATTGGATTTAATTGGATAATTAATCGATAAATTAATAGTTGAAATTTCAGAAATAATTGAAATTTGGGTTTAATATGATTAAAAATGATTTGCAAAATTTTATTTAACCATACTGGAGTTAGAACGATATTTTATAATTTTTAAAATTGAACTAAAGGTTAAATTGTAAAAATTGAATATTTTAATATTTAGATTGACGAGTTAAAATAGCCATTTTTCAAACAGTCTCGAATTTCAATGAAATTAGTTTCAACGGATTCATAATGTTATATTATTATAAGATTTCAAATTTCAAGTCAATCGGATTCCCCGTTTGTCCGGGGCAAGCCAAAACGCCTAAAAAATTGATTAACCGATTTAATTTTAAATCGATCGTTTATTGCCGTAACTCGCACAGATGATCGAATTAGCTTCCGAGACCTGTTCCATTGTGTCCGGAACGTGGGTTAAACCCTAGAAATGTCGGTCACCGCGTGAGATTTGGAGTTCGGAAATTCCGGATGAATAGTGTTTTCGGTAGATTTTCTATAAAAGGACCCATCCACCTTCACAATTGCCAAAACCCTAACTCCTTTTGCCTAGCCGCCAGAAACGAAACCAAGGGCTGAAAACATTCGAAATTCTTTCCTCAATCCTTCTCAATCAACTATCAATCAAATAACAAACAATGTATATCCAATACAACCAAATTCATTCAATCTACTTTCAACATTCAATTTGGTTCAACACTTCTAATTTCAATTGGTTTAACATTTAATTGATTTTCATTCAATTATTCAACTTCTAATTATATTGGCTTTCAATGAATTAATACTTCATTCATTATTTCATATCAACTTATTTACATTCGACTGATTAACATTCAATCCATTTATTAATTTAATTTCCAATTCCATTAACAATATAAGTCGAATTTCATTTATATAACTCAAGTTCATATTCATCACTTCACTTATTTATAACAATTTCAACTTCACCACTTAAGTTATATTCCATTTCAACTTCATTTACATTTTACTTCCATTATACAACTTAAGTTCACTTCTAATTTATTTCGAATTCTATTTCATTTAACTTTTACTTAAGTCAAATTCATATCAACATTCAAATTCAGATTTTGTTTTGCTTAACAAAATTGTTTAACCATTTTAACTATTGGTTTCACTTACATTTTCTCAATTTCTAAGTTATACAACTTATATATTTAAACTTCCAAATCCATTTACTTATCCAAAGCTAAATTTATTATCTTATACTATAAGTTCTAAATTCATTTCACTTATATTCATCAATTTCAACCTGGATTTTTAAATTTTCAAATTTGCTCATCACAACAAAACTTCAATTTCAATTTACTATGGTAGCAAATCCATCACACAGAAATTCGAAAATGATACTGATGATGCTGCAGTCATCATCCTTATTATTTTCCAGTAACAATAGTAAAATCAGTGCTAAATATTCTTTCAAAATTTTCCTTTTATTTATAAATTACATTTATAAATCTTTCCTTATAAAATTTCATTATTTTCCTTTATTTATACAAGATTGTTTCACAATTGTAAATCATTTTAATTATAATTCCATACTTATAATTCATTTGCTTATACAATTCATTCTTTTACAATTGTTGTTTTTATTTAACTTATTCAAACAACTTTATTTGACTTATACATTTTTTTACATTTTCAACAACCAAACAATCAATTTATATACACTTTAATAATTCTGAAAAATTATTCCTTTATAAAAAAAAATCTAATCAAGGTAAAATTATTTCATTTACCCAATTTTAAAACAATATCGTGTCGAATTGTTCTGTATAAGTGTTTAGAGATCCCTATCGATTGAGTTGTACGGACTATACCGACCAAAATCCATATACCACTCAACAAACCAATCATCACAATATAAAATAATTTTATATTCACTAACAAATATGCGCTCGTATCTATTATTACACTCACACTCATTCTAGAGTAATATTGACTCCGTCTCTAATGAGTAATTCCCAACAGAGCCATGGTTGTCGGTTTGAAAAATGGCTATTTTAACTCGTCAATCTAAATATTAAAATATTCAATTTCGCAATTTAACTTTTAATTCAATTTTAAAAGTTCTAAAATATCGTTCTAACTCCAATATGATTAAATAAAATTTTGCAAATCATTTTTAATCATATCAAACCCAAATTTCAATTATTTCTGAAATTTCAACTATTAATTTATCGATTAATTATCCAATTAAATCCAATTATTCGGAATATAAATTATTCGACTTATAAATTTCACTTATTAATATTTAAAATCAATGAAATATATGAATTTAATAAATATAAATTCTGGGTCGTTACACCATATATGTATATGTACACTTATACATATTTTTAAACATCATAAAGCTTTTTATATATGTGGATATGCATACATTCACATATGCATATTTATCCTATCATACTTGCATATATAGATGTGTACATATATTTCCATATGCACTATATTTTATAAATGTATACCTATATATATATATATTCATAAGTTTGAAATTTTCCATTTTGGAGTTTATACGTTCACGTATACACACACACACACACACACTATATTTTGATAACTATATATATAGAATTATATATATATTCATCAAAATGGAGCTTGTATATATTTGTATGTAGGTAAATAGATATTTTATCACGAGACTGAAATGTTGAAATTTACACACACACACACACATACACACACACACACACACTAAATTTTCCTTATTCAAAAATTTACACTATAAAATTTAATATAGTTTTCCAAATTTATAGATTCAGATATTTTGAATATCAGAAAATTCATCTATTCGAATAATAAAAATTAATATTTCAAAATTAAAATTTGTTAATTATCCCAATATCAAATGGCTAAAAATCCAAGTCATTACAACTATTATATCTTTTCTTATGAATTTTTTGGCATAGACACTGCAGTACATGAGATATGGCATTTATTGCAAATACATACAACTAGGTCTCCTATTTCACTTGCCAAATGCATTATCCAATAGTTGAAGCTTTAAGTATGCTTACTAATTATATGTAGGCTGTATTTTTGTCGACTTTATTGGGCGTATACATTTTTGACTCGTTCCTTTCAAAATTTTGGTCGATATTGCTCACTTTTATTTAGCAACTATTTGCAAGACTTTTCCCTACTTTTATATACATACATACACGTATAGCCATAGACACAAACATCTATACCGCAGTATGTGTATTATGTACATATTTTATCATCATAATATCCATGCTTTCAATAACTGCTACTATTGAAAATCATATGATTTGAATTCTGCTTTAATCAACTCTCAACAAGTTCGGTATGATTGTTAAATTAAGTCGATATACATTCTAAGTTGTAGTTGAGAAAAATCACTTTGTTCTTTATGATTTTTCTTCTTCGAAATCACCATGTATTTCAATCCACTAATCAAAATTTATTGTTCCTAAAATAGTAGAAAAATGGAGCAACAGAGAAAAGTTGGCTATATATTTGGTAATAAAAGGCAAAATATCAAAAACGATATTAAAATTGGATTATTTTGAAACGTCTAACTTTTTATCAATAATGATTTAGTTGTTGTTGTTGGGCTATTTGAAAAAAAAATATCAAAGTTTTTTTCATACTTAACCATCATTTGATGAAAGGAAAATAATTTAGCATAAAATTAAACGTACATAATAAAATGTTAATCATTGAATCTGTATACGCAAGGTTAATCTAAAATGTGAATTTTTTCGTTTATGATTTGGACCTTATTTTGATATTCTTGCCAGCAAATAATCATTTGTACCTAAATGTGTTTTTCTTTTTCTTTTTTTAATTTTAAATAAATTGCTTTAGGCATGTATTGAACTTGCATCTTTAGAGAAATTGATGCTTTTCCATTTGAGCAACTGGACCTTTTGATTACATACTTATCTATACTATTATATTATTAGTGAGATGCATTTCGAGCTCACTGAAGCCTCCTTTGGATTTTGTCATCTCAACAATCGCATTTCATATTGTTCTATTTTTCTAACACATCTCCATTTCCCCCCTACATCTGTCAGCTACGAACAAAAAAGCTAGGGTTTCTTTCGTTCCTTGATTTTTCTTTTCCACTTTTCCAGTCCACAACCTAAATCGATATTCCTCTACCCCAAATTACATTCTCCAATTTTACAACCACAACCACTCAATCACGTTCTCGAACCTATCGTCACCATTTGGTTTCTTTGACCACTACTCTTCGCGTCTGCTTAGATGGTTCCCCTCTTTCCCCGCCGTTGTTTCCAGCGACTACTATGCCCTTTCTTGGGCTACATTCAAATTGCCTTTGATTTGCAGTTTGCTGCGAAGATTTGGAACCACTTTCTTTCTACAATTGAATCTGTAAAGGTATTATTTTTTTCTAAGTGGAATTTTAATGTTCGGTTGCTTTTACTCCTGGTAGATTCTCAACAATTTCAAGTTATTTTATAGCTGAATATTCTATGTGGCTGGGACAAAAATTATCATAGTAACCGTTTGTTCAATTTATTGTTTTATGAATGGGTTTACATCATTCATATCTAGATTGAAAATGTTACTTCACATTTGTAGATTGAAAAGATATTGAAATTCTTTCGCTCTAAATTTTCTCCCTTACGTTTTAAGAATTAGGTATTCCTAGATATTACTGTTTCATACCCAGTGTATTGTTCAACCTTACATATTATCTTTATTTAGTATACTGATAGTTGATGCTTATGTTTACGTCTTTAAATTCTGTATGTTTTCACTTTGTAAGGAACTGAGTACTGAGCATTACTTCTGTTTTCTTATTTTATCTTTGATCCTCATGCTTTCCTACATATGATGGCTTTGCGTAAGATTATCACATGCTGATGTTTTCGAATCTTAATTTATTTTTCTTTTCTAAATGCAGGTTATTCATTTTGAAATGTCAAATAGTTTAGAGTTTTTTGTTCATGGATGTAGACAAACTGATTCCATAGAGTTATGTGTATCGACCACATATCACATTCAGGTATCAAGTTTGTATGATTATCTTAATGCTTTGATATAATTATAAGATAACATCACATGCTTTATGTCTTATCTCAATCTATTGACTAGATCAGTTGATATCTTGCAAGTATTATCTCTATGTTTTGAATTAGTTGTTATATTAAAAATTATTTGAATTTAGTGAGTATAGATTTTGAATGCTTTTAAGTCGTACATTATCGTTTACTTACTTTATACCATATAATGATACCAAGTTCATAAAAAGGACTATTGTTGAAGTAAACGTGCAGACTGCATAACATATTTAACATAACATTTGCTATTCTAGTTTATTTACATTAATTTACTTTCATGTGTATTTTTTTCAAATAGTACCATCCCATATTTATTTTCTATAACTAATTTTGACATCATAAATCTGTAATCATTGCCATAGAAAATTCATAGGACATTAGTGTTGAATTTACCATTGCTGCACTCATATTTTCGAAGCTGAAAACATATTTAGAGTATGTTGGCATTTATACTTAAATTAATTTTGCTCTATACAAACTCCGAGCGAATAACTTGTGCTTAATTAATAACATTCACCCCCTAAAATGGATATTTATTGCATTCTTTACTTAATATTCAAATTGACTTACTGCTTTTTTTTGACTTGAGATTAAAATGGAAAATAAATAACGTGAAAACATATCCGCTGTATGCCAATTCGTTTATACCATACTACCTGAATATTTAAACAGATATGTGGAAAAGTCAAGTGTTCTATTATTTTGTGATGCTGATTATTATTTTAAGAAGTAATAGCATGTACTATTCCCTGTCAAAATAGTGAACAACCATGTGTATAATACAAAAATATAAAACATTAATGGATTCAGTTGCCTTTATATATTAAGAAAATAAGTGTATAAAGAGATAATAAGATGCTTAATTATACTGAAAAGTTAATTATACATATCTGGTATGTGACATTAGATTAGATGTTTAATTAGACATATCACTTAGTAAGCATACTGAAGAGTCAAAAGACATCATATTTAAGTATTTACCATTATAATTTACTAGATCGTCATCATTTTCATTGAATAAATAATTTTCTCTATATAAGTTTTCATGCTTCACATTTATAAAGTACCACTAGAGTATGTCACCTTAGTCCAACATTAATTTTAACATAGTTGACCATGAAGATAATCAGGATAAATGATTTAATACATGACACATCTAACTTCAGGCAGGTGGAATTTTAAGCCAAGAAGACTCACGGAGTAAGAAAACTCTCCTATTACTGCCCAAATATTTCCAAGTACATATTGAAGCCACATTCATACTAAGAAGGATACAACCCACGTAGTAGTTATATTGCAATTTGATACAAACCACATATCATATTTTCTCAAAAGTTTAATTATAGTCCATATTTCATTTATTTGGTTATGTAAAAAGAAAATGAACACCATGGGATCCATGTATTGTTGCTACATTAGTTTCAAATATTATTACTTTATGTTAAGAAAATTCAATCTTTTGGGTTGAATTGACAATATTGATCTATCTCTTTAGCTATGACATCATTTGAAATCATTGTTTTCATTTCATAAATGGTATATTACGTGCGCTTTTTATGCGATAATTAAAAATCTAATAAGTACATTTTTAGAATATTTTTGAGCGGTGCATAATTTCGAACTTAATTTATATTGTAGTTTATAGTAAGTTGATAAAAAAGGACTTTTGAAATATAGTACCCCCTCCACTTAATTTCAGGTTAACTAATATTGACATCACAAATTAGCATTCATTGCTGCAGAAAATTCATAGGACGGGAGTGTCGAATTCACCATTTTTGCATCCATATTTTGGTAGTTATAATATATGTGAGGTATGTCGGTATTTATGCTTAAACTAATTTTGTTTTATGTAAAGTTTGTATGAACAAGTTGTTCTTGCCAATTTGTATTCCCACTAAATGGATATTTATTGTTGTTTGAGCTTAATGTTCAAATTGACTATTTGCTTTTATCACATGCGATAGATATAGAAACAAATTATTGTGAAAACATTGCCATAAAACCATGTTTGTATTCCAATTTTTTCCTGTCATTAAAAAATATTTAACTATATATTTAGAAAAGTTGAAGGGTATATTATTTAGGATGCTAATTATTATTTTTAAATTAGTAATATATATATATATATATATATATATATATATATTATTCCCTATCATAATAGTGAACAACTAAGAATTTTGTATGATACAAAATAATTATTTTAAATTAATAGTATATATTATTCCGTGTCATAAATAGTGAAAACTTTTAATGGATTTAGTGAAAAACTATTAATGGATTCATTTGATTTTCTATACTAAAAAATAAGCGTGTATAATAGGACAACAAGATGCTTATTTATAATGTAAGGTCAATTATTTCGTTTATGGTATGTGACATTAAATATTTAATTATACATATTAACAATGTATTGAAGAGTCAAAAAGACATTACGACAAGTTAATGAAAGTATAATTTTCTATCATATTAAGAAGAATTAGCGCATGCAATAATTATATTTCAACAACAATAGCTCGATACAATATTTGCTCCAAAGTTTAACTGAAATACATATATGCTCTATTTGGAAAATGAACGCCATTACATTTGTGTATATTAGGTGATACTTTAGTTTCAAATATTACTTTTATGGTACGAAATTATTTCTATGTGTTTGGATTAATTGGATGACATATTAAACTAATTCAGGTTGAACCATTGTGGGTTGATTTGTCACAGGTTGATGTGTCAAGCGAGCAGTTCAAATTTGTTTAGAAGTTTTACTTGAAATTTTGCAGTAGCAATCAACCAGCTATGTGAAAATTCACAAAAAAGAACAAATAACTAATTAAGGCATGAATGCAAGATTAGTGAGTTATTTATGCACTATCAGGGCTATACTATAGTAACATGATTAATGTTGGTAAGCAAAACAATAAAATAATAAGACAAAGCTACATTATGATCATTAGATTTTGGACAGTAAATTAGTTCACATGGTTTAATTTTCATTTAGTTGTTTCTATGGATTATAATCGTTTTTTGTCCTAATCTCCACATATTTGCATAATGGTTCTATTGCTGCAAGAATTCTAAAATAACAACTCTTGGTTGATCTTTAAATTTAATTATGTGGCAACCTTTCAAAAAATGATCTATGTCCCTTTCTGCGTGCATGATTCATTTTTTTTACATTTTGTGTTCTTCTTATAATGTTGGTTGCCAATATCATAATACTTCTAAGAAACATAAGTCAATTTTGTTCACTATGGCCAAAATTGCTGAATTGATTTTTCGTTATATTTTGTTTTGCAGAAACAAATACAATATCATGTTTTGTTCGTATAATTTAAAATTGACTCTTTGGGTGTTAAATAAAGTTAAGTCACTGTCATTGTGATGGTTTTTTCAACGCTTTTGGTAGTTGACTTTCATATTCCATGACTGATGTATTGATCACTACTCCATACTGCATTTAGTTCTTCACTTTCTACTGTTGATGTGGTGGAAATGTATGATATCTGATAATCTTTAGGAACATAAAACATTTTTTTGCATCTGAGGCATTTTTTCATGGGCTCTTCAGTCATTTGAAATCAGATAGAACCAAGTTAAAGTTGACGGCTATGATAAAAATCCCAAAAATCTGTATTCCTAATTAGATAATATGACGAGTTTACCATCAAAACATGATAAAAAGGACCCTACAAAACAATCTGCCTTTGGAAAAGATTCCAGAAGAAAATCAGTTCAACATGACAAAGCTATCTTGCAATAGTTATTCAAGGAGTATGATCCTCTACATTAAAAATTGCTAGTATATCCCTAACCTTGAAGTATAAGGGGCTGCACATATGGTGAACTTAGCAAAATGTGAACATTTTAATTTGTTGTGCACACCATCAGTATTCTAACAGTAGGGGTGCAATATATTTGTGATGATATAGTCTGGAAATACATCATTCCCACTCAATTCATGAAGTTTTATAGAGGTTTACAATGGCTTTTTAGGCACAAGAGGATTATTAGTTTTGAATAATTTGTTGTAGGTAACAATCTGAACTTTTAGCTTACAATCTTTTTGAATGATTTTATTTTTGGAATTTTGCCTTATATCATATTGGTATGATTAACTGCACTAAGAATTAGGAATGGTACTGATGTGTGTCTACTTTTAGGTGCAGGTTATCCAAACCCAAAACAAACCGTTGTATATATTGCAAATAAGAGAAGCTAAGTTTGTTACAGATGGTTAGTTGTACATTATGTATACATATTGTATTACTTTTATTAGAGAAATTATGAGTTATGCATAATGCATTATATTTATCAAAACATGTTTGTGTACCATTGTTAGTATTATATTAATCAAACTTTGATGAGCTATTCATGGAAGTGGCCGGTTCTGGCTTATCCAGTTTGATGGAATGTTTGATATTTTACTACAACATCTACGTTATGGTTTCTTCAATTTTCAGTAACAAGCATTTTTATTCAACTGAAGTGTAAGGTGTTATCTGAGTAAGAAAGTAGTTTCATAACTATTGTTTTGGGAACTTGAAAACTATTATTATAATACATTCGAGATTGTCTTAAAACTTATATTATTCTGCAATTACTCTTTTTTAGTAGACAATTACAACTGTTATGTGATACTTTAATACCAAATGGTAATGCTGCTTAACTTGGTAGTTTTTGAATTTTAATCGACTTCTAAATAAAACATACAAATTGCATGGAAAATAAAAAAGAGTGCGATTTAGGTATTTCGCAAATAAGTGAAAATTTAAAAAATGCAATAACATAGAGAGTCTAACAAACTATTAAGCCGAAAACCATATGCGTAGCACAGGTTCGCACTAGTTTATTTTGAATTATTACATCGTTCATTCAACGTATGGCAGCTTCAATATCAAGAAATATTGCATTCTTGGTAACTATTCAAGAATGGGATCCACCACTTCATCCCCACCTAGGAGCAATACACTCTACTTTAAAAGCATCAATGTTACATGATGGCCTCTATGCAAATAGCCTTTGGTGTTAGAGGGTTTATTGCAAATTTACTTGCACACAGTGCTTACCAGTTCAATGGATCAAATGAGCATGTCTTTTCTAGTTATTTTAATTGATTATTCTCCTGCTTATATACTATGGGATTGTTCTCGATTACCTTTTAGTACATATTCAAGAAAATAAGGGTTGGGTTTGGGGTTTTGGTGTTTGTTCAGTTAATCTGTCTGTTGCAATTATCCTGTTTTCTTTCTGTTTTATGTTGTAGAAGCATAAACTTCGAAGTAGGAGCCCTTTGACAATGATTTTTAAGGTATTTATTTACTTCATACGCAATTATAAAGAGTTATATATTTTTTCTGTTGAACACAAATAATATTTTATACTCAAATCCCATAATTAATTTTTACCTAGGCTAGGTGTCTGGGTAAATATATAGTTGCACTCTACTTATCATTTTAATTTATAAAATTAACAGTGTAAGAATTTATACTCAGCAACATTTGTGACATGTAGGTTATTTTCTCCGGTGCACGTAACCGGAATGTTGAGGTGTAGACTACATACATAAGAGATAGAACCAAATGTTAAAATGGAAAATTTAGGTTTCCCGCTCTTTTATATTTCAAAACTTCGACGTTGTTTATTATCATTCAGTATCTTCTTTTATATTCATGTTTCTTTTGGAAAATGTTATTAACCTAAAGGGCTAAATCAAGTTTCCCTGATAATGTTTCTCCAATTGGTTTAAGCCTATGATTATTATCAAAAATTTTGGTTTTCTTTCCTTGGGTTGCAACCTATATTTTTGCATTAAGATGTTAGGAATAAAAACATAATTTACTAATAAGGGCTGAAATAGAAGTATGCGGCCTAAGCTTATTTTATCTTTTAACTCCAAATATTAATTGTTTCCTAATTTTAATCTAAAGGCCAAAATGTGTACACGAAGTAGTTAATAGAGCCGTAAGAAAGTAGACTTTCACGTTGTTTACATTAACATTTTGATATCTATTTTTAGTTAATTATGTTTCTTTTATATGATGTCACTAAGCAAAAGAGATAAACCAAGTTCCCAGATAATATAGTTTCTCAAGTGGTTAAACTATGTGAGTAATATCAGAAAATATGGTTTTGTCCCCTTGGTAATATTAGAAGGAAAAAAACGTAATTTACAACAAGAGGTTGAAACCTAAACTTATCATCAAATCCCAAACAATGAATGTTTACCTGATGAGGTATAGGTTTTTAGAAAAGGTAGTCAATGATAATGTCTTTACAACACAAGCAGATGAAGAAAAATCTTTCCTTGCTCTCCTCCTAATATTTTCCAACAAAATCTTGATGAGCTGCTTCCTTGCTCAACTCCTAATATTCTCAGTCGATTAAGGTAAAACCATGAATGCAAACCTTATAGAAAAATTCTATGTACTTCCCGCTTCATTAACCCCACAGAAACATAATAATAGCATTTTATTTGGTTCCGGAATGAGTAGGTGAATATAGTATAGGAACCCAACATCAATCATCGTGAATACGTAGAATGGAAAGGGAGGTGCATTCAAACTTATGAACATGGTGGAATTAATGCAACATTCATCGTTTATGGTAAGAGATGTACAAAATCAAAATAAGTTGTCATTTGTATAAATTTTATCTTTTAAAAATATTATGCCTTTTCCTATGAACTTTTTGGCATAGACACTGTAGTACATCAGAATATGGCATCTACTGCAGATACATCCAACTAGTCCTCCTATTTCACTTGCAATATGAATTATCCAATAGCTCAAGCTTCAAGCATGCTTTCTAATTATATATAGGCTGCATTTTTGTCGACTTTATTAGGCGGATTCGTTTCTAACTTGTTCCTTTCAAAATTTGGTCGATATTGCTCTTTTTTCTTTAGCAACTATTTGTAAAACTTTTCCCTACATTTATAAAAACTCATACACGTATATCCATAGACACAAACATCCATACCCCTATATGTGTATTTATGTACATATTTTATCATCCTAATATCCATGCTTTTAAATATTGCTACATTTTAAAATCGTATGATTTGAATTCTGCTTTAATAAACTTCCACAATGTTCGATATCTTTCTTAAACTTTTAGTTGATATACATTCTAAGTTGTAGTTAAGAAAAATCACTTTGTTTTTGTCTATTTTTCTTCTACGAAATCACCATGTCTTTCAGTCCACTATCCAAAATTTATTGTTCCTAAAATAGTAGAAAATTGGAGCAACGGAGAAAAGTTGGCTATATATTTGGTAGTAAAAGGCAAAATATCAAAAGCGATATTAAAAGTAGATTATTTTGAAAAGTCTAACTTTTTTATGAATAATGATTTAGTTGTTGTTGTTGGATTATTTTGAAAATAAAAAGCAATTTTTTCTTTATTCTTAACCATCATTTGATAATTTTAAAAGGAAAAAAATTAGCATAAAATTATATGTACATAATAAAATAAGATTCATTGAATCTGTATACGCAAGTTTAATCTAATATGTTAATTTGTTGGTTTATGATTTGAACCTTATTTTTATAGTCTTGTTATAATTTGCAGCTAAATGTATTTTTCTTCTAATTTTTTGTTTTAAAAAATTGCTCTAGGCAAGTTTTGAACTTGCATCTTCAAAGAAATTGATGCTTTACCATTTGAGTTACTAGACCATTTAATCATATACTTATTTATTTCGAATTATTACATGGTTCATTCAGCGTATGGCAACTTGTTTATCAAGAATTATTGCATTTTTACAGGTCCGATCATGGAAACTGTTCAAGCATGGGATCTACCACTTCATCGCCACACAGGAGAAATACCCTTAACTTTACAAGCAGCAATGTTATACAATGGCCTTCAAGCAATAGACTTTGGACTTAGTGGGGTTATTGCAAATTTACCTACACACTATGCTAACCAGTTCAATGGATCAAATGAGCATGTCTTTTCTAGCAATTTTAATTGATTTTTCTCCTGCTTATATACTGTAGGATTGTTATCGATTACCTTTGTGTATGGAATCAAAAAATAAGGGTTGGATTTGGTGTTTGGTGTTTGTTCAGTTTTTCTATCTGTAGCAATTATCTTTTTTTCTTTTGGTTTTATGTTTACAAGCATAAACTCCCAAGTCGGAGCTATTTTGGCATTGATTTTTAAGGTATTTATTTCCTTCAAACAGAATTATGAAGTGTTACATATTTTTTATAGAACAATAAAAATATTTTATACTCAAATATCATAATTAATTTTTACCTAGGCTAGGTCCCTGGGTAATTATATAGTTCCACTTAACGTAACATTTTACTTTATAAAATTAATAGTCGAATAATTTGCACTCAACAACATTTGTTACATGTATGTTATTTTCTCTTATGTATGTAACCAGAATGTTGAGGTGCAGACCGCATAATCAAGAGATAGAACCAAATGTTAAAATGGAAAATTCTGGTTTCCTGCTCTTTAATATTTTAGAACTTCGACGTTGTTTATTATCATTTCAGTATCTTCTTTTATATTCGTGTTTCTTTTGGAAAATGTTATTGACCTAAAGAGCTAAATCAAGTTTAACAGATAATGTTTCTCCAATTGGTTTAACTCTTGGATTAACATCAAAAAATTAGATTTTCTTTCCTTGTGTTGCACCCTATATTTTTGCATTATGATGTTAGGAATGAAAACATAATTCGCTAATAAGGGGCTGAAAAAGAAGTTTTAGCCTAAACTTATTTTATCTTTCAACTCCAAATAGTAATTTTTTCCTAATTTAAACCCAAAGGTCAAAAAGTGTTCATGAAGTAGTTAATAGAGCCGTAAGAAAGTATGATTTCATGTTGTTTAAATTAACATTTTAATACCTATTTTTAGTTAGTTATGTTTCTTTTATAAGATGTCATTAACCAAAAGAGATAAACCAAGTTCCCAGATAATATAGTTCCTTAAATGGTTAAAAATTACGAGTAATATCAAGAAATATGGTTTTGTTCCCTTGGTAATATTAGAAGGAAAAAAACATATTTTACCATAAGTGGTTGAAACTTAAACTTATCATTAAATCTCAAATAATAAATGTTTACACGATGAGGTATAGGTTTTTAGAGAAGGTAGTCACTGATAATGTCTCTATAATGCAAGTAGACAAAGAAAAATCGTTCCTCGCTCTCCTTTAAAATTTTGCCAGCACAATCTTGATGAGCTGCTGCCTTGCTCAACTCCTAACGTTCTCAATCGATTAAGTAAAGGCCATGAACAAAAACTCTATAGAAAATTTCCATGTACTTCCTACTTCATTAGCCCTAAAGAAATGTGATAATATGTAACGACCCAGAATTTTTATTAATTTAAAATTTGAATATTTAATTAATTTTAAATATTAATGAGTGAATTTATAAGTCGAATAAATTTTAATTTGAATTATTGGATTTAATTGGATAATTAAATCGATAATTTAATATGTTAAATTATGGGAATAATTGAAAATTGAGTTAAATATGATTGAAAATGATTTGCAAAATTTTATTTTATCATATTGAAGTTAGAACGATATTTTAGAACTTTTAAAATCGAATTAAAAGTTAATTTGTTAAAATTGAATATTTTAATATTTAATCGACTAGTGAAAATAGCCAATTTTTGAACAGTCTCAGAATTGAACGAAACTAGTTCCATTGGATCCGTAATAGTTAGTTATTACCCGATTTCAAATTTCGTGTCAATCGGAGTTATCGTTTGAGCGTGGCAGCTCGAAACGCATCGATTTATTTTTAATATTAATTTGGCGAGTTAAAATAGCCATTTTTCAAAAAGTCTCGGATTTCGACGAAACTAGTTTCATCGGATCCGTAATGTGATATTATTGAAAGGTTTCAAATTTCGTGTCAATTAGATTTACCGTTTGTCCGGTACAAATTAAAACGCCTAGAAAATTGTTTAAATCGGTTTAATTTAAATTGAGCGTTTATAGCCATAACTCGCACAGATGTCCGAATTAGCTTTCGAAACCTGTTCCATTATGTCCGGAACGCGGGTTAAACCCTAGAAACGCTGGTTACGACGCGTAAATCGGAGTTCGGAATTTCCGGAATGAATAGTGTTCGATTTTTTCCTATAAATAGCCCCTAAATCTAAAAAAAAAAAAAAACTAGACCTAACCCTAACGCAGCCGCCAGCAAGCAATGGAAGGCCAGAAACACACCAAACTTCCCCTTCAATTTTCTGCAAATCCACTAATTGATTCGAAATAGTTTCAACTAAGAAATTGTAGAGTGTAGTGAGAGCTTCATATCCAACGGTTATGATTGGATATGGTTGCATAGATCATCGGCAATGCTCAGCCAAAGAGGAGGCGTTCGCGTACGTTTTTCGAGCACTACGCTCGACCGAGCTGCTCGTGGTTGGTGGCGTGGGTAGGCGTGGCCTTGGGCTACGAAATGGAGTAACTTGATCGAGTTCAAGTTCAACATGGAAGGTGAAAAATCAAAACCTAAATTTGATTCATAGGTTCGGTTGTATACGTGAGTGCCTGGAGATGCATACGAGGGAGAAGGGGGAAGTTAACGAGCGGTCGTGATGGCATGCTGTGAGATCAACGGCCTGTAATTGATTTTGGTTTAAAATTATAAATGAATGTGTAAATTTAGTTATAAAATCGTATAATCTTTGTAACGTTGTATTTTATTCATACGAGGTCGAAAACGCACGAAACCAGTTGCGTTGGAATCGTATGGACGAGCACTACGCAATGGAGTTGGATTGGAGTCGTTTGGAGTTAGTGAGAATTTTGGGTAAAATTAAACGCGCGTTTAATTTTATTCGAAATAAATCGCTAAAACGAAATTAAAATCAAGGTGAGAACTTCTCACTCAATCGAATCAGTTTCGATTTTATTTTAAATAGTTAGATTTAAAATATTTGAATGCATGTTTGAATGATGATTGTTATCTATAGATTGTTAAAATAGACATTATATGCCGTTAGTAAGCGGATGTTATTTATTAAAAACATATACCGCGAATATTTCATAAACAGTGAAATTGGTATTATATATAATAGCAATATATATATATTGGCATATGTATATATTGGAGTTATTGATTTCACGCATTTATTTGTTTAGCGGATGAGACCCTATTTCGCCGTCTATTAAGCGGATAATATTTTAAATCCCACATACCGCGATAATTTCGTACTGGAGCGAAATTGGTATTGTGCTAATGTTTGTGGATGCAGGAAAACAGGTTGGAGGGATCCAACTGGATTCCTCAACAATTTTTATTTGATTTCAGATATTTTGATATTTGATGGATTTTCATATTGATATATGATATCGTTGTAGTCGTGATTGACTATTTGGTGTGTAGCATCATTGGACCAAATTTTGGGATTTTAAAATGATTTTTAAAGTGATTTTTGAGAATATACTATATTTTGGAATTGATCCATTATAAATAAATAAACGTTATAATTTTTAAAGTTATAAAAATTATGATTTTTAAGAAATATAGTTAAAAGCTGATTTTTGAAAATAAGGAATTAATGACTTTATAAAATAGTTAAATTGGGATTTCTGAAATAATTGTGAAAAGTTTAAATATAGGATTTATAAAATTTGATTATTTTATAAATCAAAATGATGAAATTATAAAGGAGTTTAAAGACGTTTTTAATACATTAATATGAATTGATTTATATAAGAGATTTATAAATGGATATTTATAAATTGAGATATTGAAATTATAAAACGAGTTTTTATAAGTGTTTGAATGAAGTGAAAATGAATTTCATTAAAGAATGAAATTTATAGAATTATAAACGGTGAAGTTATAAATGAAATTTATAAATAGTAAGAATTATAAATTTGTGAAGTTATTTGAAGAATAGATTTGGTTAAATAAATGAATCTTATAAGTTATAAGATTTATGGTTTGGAAAGTCTTTAGAGGAACGATTTTGTAAAATAATCGTTTTATAAGTATTTAACTTATAATATGAACTTTTAGTTTATAATTGAGTTATAAACTGGAATAGGTTAATAAAAGAATTTATAAAAAGGAAGTTTTTATAAATAAATAGAAATGGAATTTATAAACATTGTTTTATAAATTCGCCAATGACTTATTTTGACAAGAAAATTTGTTGAAACCTATAAATGGAGTTATATTCACATTTTTGAATAGTGAATAATCCTTTGAATTAAAATGAATAAAAGGATGAAATTGTTAATGAAGTATATTCACGTTTTTGAATAGTGAATAACACGTTAAAGAAATTGTTTTGGATTTGGATGTTTTTAATAGAATTAAAACGATCGAACAATGTTTTAAAATGTGTTAAGATTCGAAACCATAGATTTCAACATTGATTGTTGAAATAGACGTTTTCGAGAAATAAAAGGAAATGGTGGACTATAACACTGTTGTTATAGTAAATGATTTCCGAAAGAAAAGGTTTTGTATAGTATTGGGATTTATATATCTATTTTAATTTCGAATCCCTATACTGGTGATTTTGGGTTGTCGTAACGATGTTTTACGCAACATTCGTTTTGGCCCAAATAAATATGTTTAAGAGAATGATTTCCTTAAAGAATGAAATATATACTTAATCTCGATTTAAGTATATTGAATATTTTCCAAGTGTTGAAAATAAATAAAATTTGTGAATTACTTATGAATGTATAAGTATGGGAATGTTTTCCAATATAAAGTGAATATTTTGAGAATTTATCTTTTTAAAGATAAATTGAAAAGAAATATTGAAATGAATAATTGAAATCGAATATTCATAGATATTTTGGATTATAAATTCGCTAAGGAATTTGTTAAGGAAAGGGGAATTTGTTTAAAAATAAATATTGATTTATTTTTGAAGTATTGAAATTATATATCTTGTAAAGATATTTTGGGAAATAAATAATTTGGAAAATTATTTGGAAACTGGTGATGTGTGCATATCCATTGATAGTTCAATAACCGACTATCAATATTTCCCTTTGAATGGGTATTTGATGTGATTTGTTTGAATGTGAATGCCACACTTATTTTTGAATAAGCGCTCACTATTCGGGTTAACCGGGAAAGGACCATGGGGTCGTATAACCCATTCCGAATATGTGATACGTCGTTATGAATTGCATTTGAAGATCGGTGTTGAAGACCCGGTATTTGCGAGAGCGATAGGATGACCTGTCGATTGTCTCTGCACTGAGTTGCAGTGGTATAGAGACTCCCTAAGTGATGGGAAATCCGATCAGGATTGTGAATATCCGGATTGCAAGGACTTCTTTGTAAGTGCCTTCGGTTTTGTTCGAGCCCGGAACAGACTTGTATGGATTGTATGTCTGACATTACAAGTTGAGATATAAAGACGATTTCTTTCAAATATATTTCTGTTGGTGGCGGAGAATTTATTCTTTTAGCTTAACACCCTTCTCTGAGATGTACGAGCCCAGAGGTTATGTAGTTGAAGGTTATCAGCGATATATTCCCAATTTGGTAATGTGACATGCTGAGTGTTGCTGTAAATGATCATTGTGTTGATTATTTGTGATAGGATCGTTTATTTGATCGTCTATCCTGGTGATCATTTCTATGATCATTTGTTGACCCAAAGCATGGCTTTTGTATAAAGTATGTTTTTGTGGACGTGACTTCGTCGAGCCTCACACCCCGGAAATGGTCAAAACAGGAAAGATGCGGCAAGGTTATGAGGGGTAGCTCCCTTTAGGGTATGTACATTTCCTTCTGGATAGAGGTGGTATCATGGTATGGAGCCCAGATATTTAACCTATGTGGTTACTGCGAATTTATTACTTTGTGGTTGTTGGTTATCGGGATCCCGTGAGAAAGGTCGTTTACGATCGGGGAATGGCGTGCTCGTGTCAGTAGTTACCCAGTTAGGGGTAACCTGGCCTTGTGTTGGCAGAGTTCCGGTTTGGTTCTCGGGAATGTCCTTCCAGAGGCATTCTCATGTTGCAATGGGAAGTTCCTTGGCCTGACCATTCGTTGGAAATCCAAAGAAACAATACGAAACTTGTACGGTTTTAGTTGTAGAACCTGCCATCTAATATGGTAGCTATAGTAGGCATAATATAATGGTACCTATGCTGGCTAAGATTTATATTCTACTTTCGAAATGAATTTTCTACACTATGCACTAGTAATAATATCAAATGCTTCTTTTTAATGCGTATCAAGCATGTTTGACTATCATAAGGAGAAATCTTCTCCAAGTCTGCGTTTGCATTGTGTGTGTGGCAGGAGGTCTTATGGTAGTCTCATTTTTAAAAGCATTGCGAATTGAAATAAAAATATTCCTCTATTTTGATTTTTAAAGATAAATAAACAGTTTTGTAACAACCCGCATATTTATCGAGTTTGTATTTAAATATTTTATTTAAATATTAACTCGTTAATCGGATTTTGGTCCGAAAAGCTACTTTTTGCAAATGGTCAAATTAGGACTCGAGACCACTTCCATTGAGTTCGAAATGTCGTTTACAACTTTTTTAAGTATAAGCATCGATAGGTTTGGAGTTAGTGAAATTTCACTAACTTTTCCCGCTTTGGACTTTGGGTTAGTTTAGCCTATTAAGCCCAAGTTCCAACCCTCTTCTCCTCACTCTTCATAAATTTCCTAACTAATCAAGCTTTGGCATTAATGGTGGAGGGAATGGGAAATTAAAATTCCAAAACTCAAATTCAATTGCAATCCATCTTTCTACTCCAAATTCAAGAAGAAGACATTGGATTCAAGCTTCTTATGCTTAGATAGAAGAAGGATTGATTCTTGCTTGCTTAAAACTTCATTTTCATTGATATTTGGTGCAAAGGTGAGATTTTTATCTCACAATTCTAGCCTATAACTATATTGGACTGTTGGGAATGATTCCCTATCATTTTTGCATGCATGTTAGCATTTGGTTTGGATTGGATTGGCGAAAAACTCCAATTTTTAGCGTTTTGTTGAATTTTCTGCACTTGAGTCGTTCTGGCCATTTTTAGGTCGTTCGGAGTTAAGTCGTTCGTCCATAGGTCGTGAGTCGTTCATGAGTTAACCCTAGGTCGTTCTGGCCATTTTTAGCTCGTTCGGAGTTAAGTCGTTCGTCCATAGGTCGTGAGTCGTTCATGAGTTAACCCTAGGTCGTTCTGGCCATTTTTAGCTCGTTCGGAGTTAAGTCGTTCATCCATTGGTCGTGAGTCGTTTACGAGTTAACCCTTAAGTCATGCAGCCCTTCAGTCACGCAACCCTTAGGTCGGTTACGAGTTAACTCGTTAGGTCGTATGACCCATGAGTCGTTAGGTCGTATGACCCATGAGTCGTTAGGTCGTATGACCCATGAGTCGTTAGGTCGTATGACCCATGAGTCGTTAGGTCGTATGACCCTTGAGTCGTTAGGTCGTATGACCCATGAGTCGTTAGGTCGTATGACCCATGAGTCGTTAGGTCGTATGACCCATGAGTCGTTAGGTCGTATGACCCATGAGTCGTTAGGTCGTATGACCCATGAGTCGTTAGGTCGTATGACCCATGAGTCGTTAGGTCGTATGACCCATGAGTCGTTAGGTCGTATGACCCATGAGTCGTTAGGTCGTATGACCCTTGAGTCGTTAGGTCGTATGACCCTTGAGTCGTTAGGTCGTATGACCCTTGAGTCGTTAGGTCGTATGACCCTTGAGTCGTTAGGTCGTTAGACCTCATTTTGTCTTCACTAGGTCGTACCGTTTTGGTCGGGGCGCTGCCCCGCACCCCGCCGGGGGCGCTGCCCCCTGGACCCCCGTGACCTGACGACCTTGTAAGCGGTGGCGTTGCCCCCGCACCCCCACCTTGGGGGGTTGCCACCCCCCCTGGACCCCCCCTCCGTAGGTGATCTTATCTGAAAAACATTCAACAGAACTTGCTTTGTTGAGATGCTGAGTTGACCATTCTTCGAGACAAACCATCTCTGGTTATCTCGGCCACGTTTGGTCGTTGGGGAACTTCCACTTTGATGCTTTCGAGCTGATTTCCATGGATTTTATTCACATCACCGAATGTGATCTTTGTGATGATTGTTTCTACAATCTCTTCTGTGATTTGTCATTTTAAAAATATAAAGGTTTCAATACTAGTAGTAAATATCAAAACTCTTTTAACAAACAATTTCAACTCTATTTTTAATAACAAAGCTCTTTTCTTAAACCGTTTTCCAATCTATTAGTATATACAACCCTTTACCTCACTCGGATGAGAAATTTAATTAAACGACTTAGTAAAACAAGTGGTATGAAACGCTTGCGTTCACTTCGTCGGTTAATTCCTGGACTTGTTCGATTGAACCTCTTGTGACAATTTTATTAGTGAAGATTTACAGTTCGTTCGTAAATATTTAAGTTAAGCAAGTGGTTATGGGACATGAAGCTAAACTTCTATATTTACTAGCTTAGTGTAATTGACACTTCTCGTTGATCATGACGATCATTCTGATGATTTAGACTAGCAACTGTGCGATGTCTCTTGTTGCGAGGTTAGACTAGACACCACTTGTGTGATTCCACTCACACATACCTTTTTGCTTTTTGGTTAGTCTGGACCTTAATCTGTGTGATTCCATTCACACATGTGGGGTAGCTCCCCTTGGTCTTCGGACCGTCATGTGATAGGCCTCTTTCTCTTTTCTATGATTTCTGGACTTCTTGCATTGATTTCTAGAATTTATGTCATTGACTTGTTATGAGTACAAGTTTGGGGTATGATGCCCTTTCCGAATCTTTGAGAAGATTCTTGTGATATTGATTATCTCTTATTGATTGATCTTCTGTTGATCATTATTTACATACTTATAGCGGTATGTCATTATGGATGTTTATGTTTATGCCATATCTTTTATGTTATCTCATGTCATCTGATATTTATAGCTAGACTGATCCGTTTATTATTTTCTTAAATAATACTCGGGTCAGACCGAGATGTTACAGGTGCTTCTGCTTGACTTCTTCCCAGGGATTCATCACTCTGACTTTTGGCTAACTGTTTAGATTAGCAGTTTTTGTTGTATACACTTGAGATATAGACTCATAGTTGTATTCTTTTGTATAGCACGTGTTGCTATTCTTTTGTATTATCGTGGATCTTACTGACCACTACTCTGTTGTACACTTTCATGTGTTAGTTACATATTCATATCTTCTTCCGCCTTTGTGATATGGATATCTGTGACTGATTTGTGATATGATTATTTCTATGTTTGTTTCCGAAGATTATTTATAGCCACCGTGTGATAAGCAATTACATGGATGGTCGCTCCTCAACAGCCTTATTCTCCGTGCTAGTTGACAGCACTACTTCGGAGTGTTCTTGGCTAGCGTGAGTATAGAGGTGGGGCGTCACAAGTTTTGAGTTTTCACACCAGTCACATGACTGACTCGGAGTTTATTGTTTTCCTTCCTAAACTCTGGGTGCCCACCAATTTCCACACGGGCAGTCAAGAGTTAAGGTTTATCAGGATATTCTAGATATTCTGGAGTTGCTGGAGGCAAGCTGGATGGCATGGCGTATTACTAGTATATAGTATTTCTTTTTCCGCTGTTTGATGTTGTATGTTGTTGTACACTCTGATGATCTGATGTAATGAAATGAAATGTAATGTAATAACTGATATAGTTCTTTGTTTAAAGATTATTCATTTATTATTATATGTTGTTCCGCTGCGAATTGTAAGATTCTGTTGTTTTTCTATTCCGTTCTATTTTCTTTCTGTTCTGTTCTATTCTCTCTATTTTCTGTTTTCTTTCCTCTCCATCTTCTACCTTTTTCTCTCTTTTTCTTTTCTTAAATTCTTTTTAAAAACCCTAACTATTCGGTTTTTCGGCAACGAAAAATTGAAACGTTACATTTGGTATCAGAGCTTATGGTTAAGCGACAACCATGGTTCTGTTGGGTATTACTCATTAGAGATAGAGTCAGTAGTACTCTAGAATGAGTTTGAGTGTAATAATAGCTATGAGAGCGTATTTGATAGTGAATATATAAAATTGTTTTATATTGTGATGATTGGTTTATTGAGTGGCATATGAACTTTCGTCAGCGTGGTCCGCAAGACTATGCCGAAGGGGTTTCTAAACACTTGAATAGAACAATTCGGCACAATATTGTTTTTAAAATGGGTAAATGAAATAATTTTACCTTGATTATATTTTATATATAAAGGAATAATTTTTCAGAATTATTAAAGTGTATATAAGTTGATTGTTTAGTTGTTTGAATAACCTAAATAAAAGAATAATTGTATAAGCAAAAGAATTATAAGAATTGAATTATAATTAAAGTGATTTACAATTATGAAATAAACTTATATATATAACAAGTGAAACTATATGGATATATCTATGGATATGAGTTATAAACAAAAATGAATTTAAAATTAAATGGAAATTTACTTTAGAATTGGAATCTGAATTGATTTATAAGTTGGAATTTAAGTTAAGTAAAAACAAGTGATGTTTGTAAATGAAGTATAACTTAAGAGATCAAAGTAAAATTAATAAAGTTAAGTAATAAATATAAACTTGAGTTATATAAATGAATTGGATTAAAGGATTGAATGTTAATCAATTAAATGGGAATTAAGTTGATATGAAATAATGAATATAAGTGTTAATTCATTTAAAATCTAATGTTATTGGAAGTTGAATAAAAATCAATTAATTAAACCAATTGTAAGCAAAGGAATTTGGTTGTAATTATATATACATTGTTGATATATGGTTGTTAGTTGATTATATATAATTCATTAAGTATTAATGAAAGTGAATTAGTGAAATTTAAAGCTATGTAATTGAATTCAAATTAGAAGTAAATAAATTTGAATAGAATTGAATTTGAATTGGAAGTGAACCAACTTGAATATGAATTAGTGAATATAAGCAAATTGAAAATGAATGTTAGTAAACCCAATGTAAATGAATCAAATGTGATTAAATTGAAAACCAATTCATTGAATATTAATGAGAATATAAATGAATATTTATTGGTTATGGATGTTAGTTGGATGATAGTTGGTTGATGTTTGCATTTGTTGTTTAGTTACATTTGCTATGTTGACATATATAGTTATTATGTTGCTATATGATGTATGTTGATACTATGTACATATATGCATGTTCTCATGTTGTTTGTTGAGTGTTTAGTAGGTGCGGATCGCGTTTGCTTCGCATTTGGAGCTCGCTTTCGCGCTATATTAGCCGTATATGCTTGCTAATAAAATATAAGGTACATATCTCGGATTACATACCGTACATTTACACTTTTTCCCTTCGGGATGCCTCATTACTTGATGAGATGTATATTTGTGATATATATACTGTCATTTTTTTTTTCGGATCGAGCCGCGCAAAGGAGACTATGGCGAATTTTCCCGAAAATTTAAGGCGTTAGAAAAATTTGAGAAAATCTGGAAAATTTTGAAAACTTTAACTTTGATTTTGGAATTGAAGGTTAAACAATAGTAGTTGTTTTTGAAAAGATAACTAAGTATGATTTGAAAACTTAGTAAGTTATTGTAAGAAGTTTGACTATGACTTATGGAAAATTAATAGATTCTGTAACTTTTCTTACTTGTTAATTTCGAGGACGAAATTCTTTTAAGGGGGGAAGATTGTAACGACCCAAAATTTTTATTAATTTAAAATTTGAATATTTAATTAATTTTAAATATTAATGAGTGAATTTATAAGTCGAATAAATTTTAATTTGAATTATTGGATTTAATTGGATAATTAAATTGATAATTTAATATGTTAAATTATGGGAATAATTGAAAATTGAGTTAAATATGATTGAAAATGATTTGCAAAATTTTATTTTATCATATTGAAGTTAGAACGATATTTTAGAACTTTTAAAATCGAATCAAAAGTTAATTTGTGAAAATTGAATATTTTAATATTTAATCGACTAGTCAAAATAGCCAATTTTTGAACAGTCTCAGAATTGAACGAAACCAGTTCCATTGGATCCGTAATAGTTAGTTATTACCGGATTTCAAATTTCGTGTCAATCGGAGTTATCGTTTGAGCGTGGCAGCTCGAAACGCATCGATTTATTTTTAATATTAATTTGGCGAGTTAAAATAGCCATTTTTCAAAAAGTCTCGGATTCCGACGAAACCAGTTTCATCGGATCCGTAATGTGATATTATTGAAAGGATTCAAATTTCGTGTCAATTAAATTTACCGTTTGTCCGGTACAAATTAAAACGCCTAAAAAATCGTTTAAATCGGTTTAATTTAAATTGAGCGTTTATAGCCATAACTCGCACAGATGTCCGAATTAGCTTTCGAAACATGTTCCATTGTGTCCGGAACGCGGGGTAAACCCTAGAAACGCTGGTTACGGCGCGTAAATCGGAGTTCGGAATTTCCGGAATGAATAGTGTTCGATTTTTTCCTATAAATAGCCCCTAAATCTAAAAAAATAATAATAATAACTAAACCTAACCCTAACGCAGCCGCCAGCAAGCAATGGAAGGCCAGAAACACACCAAACTTCTCCTTCAATTTTATGCAAATCCACTAATTGATTCGAAATAGTTTCAACTAAGAAATTGTAGAGTGTAGTGAGAGCTTCATATCCAACGGTTATGATTGGATATGGTTGCATAGATCATCGGCAATGCTCAGCCAAAGAGGAGGCATTCGCGTACGTTTTTCGAGCACTACGCTCGACCGAGCTGCTCGTGGTTGGTGGCGTGGGTAGGCGTGGCCTTGGGCTACGAAATGGAGTAACTTGATCGAGTTCAAGTTCAACATGGAAGGTGAAAAATCAAAACCTAAATTTGATTCATAGGTTCGGTTGTATACGTGAGTGCCTGGAGATGCATACGAGGGAGAAGGGGGAAGTGAACGAGCGGTCGTGATGGCATGCTGTGAGATCAACGGCCTGTAATTGATTTTGGTTTAAAATTATAAATGAATGTGTAAATTTAGTTATAAAATCGTATAATCTTTGTAACGCTGTATTTTATTCATACGAGGTCGAAAACGCGCGAAACCAGTTGCGTTGGAATCGTATGGACGAGCACTACGCAATGGAGTTGGATTGGAGTCGTTTGGAGTTAGTGAGAATTTTGGGTAAAATTAAACGCGCGTTTAATTTTATTCGAAATAAATCGCTAAAACGAAATTAAAATCAAGGTGAGAACTTCTCACTCAATCGAATCAGTTTCGATTTTATTTTAAATAGTTAGATTTAAAATATTTGAATGCATGTTTGAATGATGATTGTTATCTATAGATTGTTAAAATAGACATTATATGCCGTTAGTAAGCGGATGTTATTTATTAAAAACATATACCGCGAATATTTCATAAGCAGTGAAATTGGTATTATATATAATAGCAATATATATATATTGGCATATGTATATATTGGAGTTATTGATTTCACGCATTTATTTGTTTAGCGGATGAGACCCTATTTCGCCGTCTATTAAGCGGATAATATTTTAAATCCCACATACCGCGATAATTTCGTACTGGAGCGAAATTGGTATTGTGCTAATGTTTGTGGATGCAGGAAAACAGGTTGGAGGGATCCTACTGGATTCCTAACCAGTTTTTATTTGATTTCAGATATTTTGATATTTGATGGATTTTCATATTGATATATGATATCGTTGTAGTCGTGATTGACTATTTGGTGTGTAGCATCATTGGACCAAATTTTGGGATTTTAAAATGATTTTTAAAGTGATTTTTGAGAATATACTATATTTTGGAATTGATCCATTATAAATAAATAAACGTTATAATTTTTAAAGTTATAAAAATTATGATTTTTAAGAAATATAGTTAAAAGCTGATTTTTGAAAATAAGGAATTAATGACTTTATAAAATAGTTAAATTGGGATTTCTGAAATAATTGTGAAAAGTTTAAATATAGGATTTATAAAATTTGATTATTTTATAAATCAAAATGATGAAATTATAAAGGAGTTTAAAGACGTTTTTAAAATATTAATATGAATTGATTTATATAAGAGATTTATAAATAGATATTTATAAATTGAGATATTGAAATTATAAAACGAGTTTTTATAAGTGTTTGAATGAAGTGAAAATGAATTTCATTAAAGAATGAAATTTATAGAATTATAAACGGTGAAGTTATAAATGAAATTTATAAATAGTAAGAATTATAAATTTGTGAAGTTATTTGAAAAATAGATTTGGTTAAATAAATGAATCTTATAAGTTATAAGATTTATGGTTTGGAAAGTCTTTAGAGGAACTATTTTGTAAAATAATCGTTTTATAAGTATTTAACTTATAATATGAACTTTTAGTTTATAATTGAGTTATAAACTGGAATAGGTTAATAAAAGAATTTATAAAAAGGAAGTTTTTATAAATAAATAGAAATGGAATTTATAAACGTTGTTTTATAAATTCGCAAATGACTTATTTTGACAAGAAAATTTGTTGAAACCTATAAATGGAGTTATATTCACATTTTTGAATAGTGAATAATCCTTTGAATTAAAATGAATAAAAGGATGAAATTGTTAATGAAGTATATTCACGTTTTAGAATAGTGAATAACACGTTAAAGAAATTGTTTTGGATTTGGATGTTTTTAATAGAATTAAAACGATCGAACAATGTTTTAAAATGTGTTAAGATTCGAAACCATAGATTTCAACATTGATTGTTGAAATAGACGTTTTCGAGAAATAAAAGGAAATGGTGGACTATAACACTGTTGTTATAGTAAATGATTTCCGAAAGGAAATGTTTTGTATAGTATTGGGATTTTATATCTATTTTAATTTCGAATCCCTATACTGGTGATTTTGGGTTGTCGTAACGATGTTTTACGCAACATTCGTTTTGGCCCAAATAAATATGTTTAAGAGAATGATTTCCTTAAAGAATGAAATATATACTTAATCTCGATTTAAGTATATTGAATATTTTCCAAGTGTTGAAAATAAATAAAATTTGTGAATTACTTATGAATGTATAAGTATGGAAATGTTTTCCAATATAAAGTGAATATTTTGAGAATTTATCTTTTTAAAGATAAATTGAAAAGAAATATTGAAATGAATAATTGAAATCGAATATTCATAGATATTTTGGATTATAAATTCGCTAAGGAATTTATTAAGGAAAGGGGAATTTGTTTAAAAATAAATATTGATTTATTTTTGAAATATTGAAATTATATATCTTGTAAAGATATTTTGGAAAATAAATAATTTGGAAAATTATTTGGAAACTGGTGATGTGTGCATATCCATTGATAGTTCAATAACCGACTATCAATATTTCCCTTTGAATGGGTATTTGATGTGATTTGTTTGAATGTGAATGCCACACTTATTTTTGAATAAGCGCTCACTATTCGGGTTAACCGGGAAAGGACCATGGGGTCGTATAACCCATTCCGAATATGTGATACGTCGTTATGAATTGCATTTGAAGATCGGTGTTGAAGACCCGGTATTTGCGAGAGCGATAGGATGACCTGTCGATTGTCTCTGCACTGAGTTGCAGCGGTATAGAGACTCCCTAAGTGATGGGAAATCCGATCAGGATTGTGAATATCCGGATTGCAAGGACTTCTTTGTAAGTGCCTTCGGTTTTGTTCGAGCCCGGAACAGACTTGTATGGATTGTATGTCTGACATTACAAGTTGAGATATAAAGACGATTTCTTTCAAATATATTTCTGTTGGTGGCGGAGAATTTATTCTTTTAGCTTAACACCCTTCTCTGAGATGTACGAGCCCAGAGGTTATGTAGTTGAAGGTTATCAGCGATATATTCCCAATTTGGTAATGTGACATGCTGAGTGTTGCTGTAAATGATCATTGTGTTGATTATTTGTGATAGGATCGTTTATTTGATCGTCTATCCTGGTGATCATTTCTATGATCATTTGTTGACCCAAAGCATGGCTTTTGTATAAAGTATGTTTTTGTGGACGTGACTTCGTCGAGCCTCACACCCCGGAAATGGTCAAAACAGGAAAGATGCGGCAAGGTTATGAGGGGTAGCTCCCTTTAGGGTATGTACATTTCCTTCTGGATAGAGGTGGTATCATGGTATGGAGCCCAGATATTTAACCTATGTGGTTACTGCGAATTTATTACTTTGTGGTTGTTGGTTATCGGGATCCCGTGAGAAAGGTCGTTTACGATCGGGGAATGGCGTGCTCGTGTCAGTAGTTACCCAGTTAGGGGTAACCCGGCCTTGTGTTGGCAGAGTTCCGGTTTGGTTCTCGGGAATGTCCTTCCAGAGGCATTCTCATGTGGCAATGGGAAGTTCCTTGGCCTGACCATTTGTTGGAAATCCAAAGAAACAATACGAAACTTGTACGGTTTTAGTTGTAGAACCTGCCATCTAATATGGTAGCTATAGTAGGCATAATATAATGGTACCTATGCTGGCTAAGATTTATATTCTACTTTCGAAATGAATTTTCTACACTATGCACTAGTAATAATATCAAATGCTTCTTTTTAATGCGTATCAAGCATGTTTGACTATCATAAGGAGAAATCTTCTCCAAGTCTGCGTTTGCATTGTGTGTGTGGCAGGAGGTCTTATGGTAGTCTCATTTTTAAAAGCATTGCGAATTGAAATAAAAATATTCCTCTATTTTGATTTTTAAAGATAAATAAACTGTTTTGAGTTCTCACACCAGTCACATGACTGACTCGGAGTTTATTGTTTTCCTTCCTAAACTCTGGGTGCCCACCAATTTCCACACGGGCAGTCAAGAGTTAAGGTTTATCAGGATATTCTGGATATTCTGGAGTTGCTGGAGGCAAGCTGGATGGCATGGCGTATTACTAGTATATAGTATTTCTTTTTCCGCTGTTTGATGTTGTATGTTGTTGCACACTCTGATGATCTGATGTAATGAAATGAAATGTAATGTAATGTAATGTAATAACTGATATAGTTCTTTGTTTAAAGATTATTCATTTATTATTATATGTTGTTCCGCTGCGAATTGTGAGATTCTGTTTTTTTTCTATTCCGTTCTATTTTCTTTCTGTTCCGTTCTATTCTCTCTATTTTCTGTTTTCTTTCCTCTCCATCTTCTACCTTTTTCTCTCTTTTTCTTTTCTTAAATTCTTTTTAGAAACCCTAACTATTCGGTTTTTCAGCAACGAAAAATCGAAACGTTACATAATAGCATTTTGTTTGGTTTCAGAATGAGTAAGTGAATATAGTATAAGAAATCAACATCAATCATTGTGAATACATAAACCGGAAAGGAAGAAGCATTCAATCTCATGAACGTGGTGGAGTTAATGCAACATTCATCGTTTGTGGTAAGTGATATACAAAATCGAAATAGGTTGTCATTTGTATAAATTTTATCTATAAAAAACTATTATGCCTTTTCCGATGAATTTTTTGGCATGGACATTGTAGTACTTCAGATAATGATATTTATTGCAAATACATCCAACTAGATCTCCTATTTCACTTGCAAAATGCATTATCTAATAGCTCAACCTGCAAATATGCTTGCTAATTATATGTGGGCTGGAATTTTATCGACTTTATTGGGCAGACTCATTTCTAACTCGTTCCTTTCAAAATTTTGGTCGATGGTGCTCTTTTTTGTTTAGCAAATATTGGTAAGGCTTTTCCCTTCATTTATAAACATACATGCCTTATTTGTATTTATGTACGTATTTTATCATCATAATATCCATGCTTTCAATGATTGCAACTTTTCAAAATCGTGCGATTTGTATTCTGCTTTAATCCAATCTCACCAAGTTTGGTATTATTCTTAAATTTTTAGTCGACATACACTCTAAGTTGTAGTTAAAAAAAATCACTTTGTTCTTCCTGATTTTACGCCTTCGAAATCACCATGTATTTCAATCTACTATTCATAATTTATTGTTCCCAAAATAGGTGAAAAATGGAGCAACGTAGAAAAGCTGGCTATATATTTGTTAGTAAAAGGCAAATATCAAAAACGCTATCAAAAATGGATTATTTTGAAATGTCTAACTTTTTTAGCAATAATGGCTTAGCTATTATTGTTGGATTATTTTGAAAAGAAAAATCAAATTTTTTCATACTTAACCATCATTTGATAACCTTAAAAGGAAAAAATTTAGCATAAAATTATACGTACATAACAAAATATGAATCATTGAATCTTTATAAGCAACTTTAATCTATAATGTGAATGTTTTGGTATACGATTTGAACCTTATTTTGATAATCTTGCCAGCTAATAATCATTTGCAACTACATGTGTTTTTATTTTACTTTTTTAATTTCAAGAAAATTGGTCTAGGCAAGTTTTAAACTTTCATCTTCAAAGAAATTAACGCTATAGCATTTGAGCTACTAGACCTTTCGATTATAAACATATTTATTTTGAACTATTGCATGGTTCATTCAGCGTATGGAAGCTTCTATATCAAGAAATATTTCATTTTTGCAGGTCTAATCTTAGTAACCGTTTAAGAATGGGATCCACCCCTTCATCCCTGCCTAGGCGAAATACCCTCAACTTTAAAAGCAGGAATGTTATACAATGGCCATTATGCATTAGCCTTTGGTATAAGAGGGGTTATTGCAAATTTACATGCACACAGTGCTTACCAGTTCAATGGATCAAATGAGCATGTCTTTTCTAGCTATTAATTTATTTTTCACCGCTTATATACTGTAGGATTGTCATTGATTACCTTTCAATATCGATTCAATAAAATAATGGTTGGGTTTGGGGTTTAGGTGTTTGTTTAGTCATTCTATCTATAGCAATTATCCTGTTTTCTTTCGGTTTTATATTGTACAAGCATAAACTCTTAAGTGGAAGCCCATTGACAATGATTTTAAGGTATTTATTTCCTTCAAACGCAATTATAAAGTGTTACATATTTTTTTGTAGAACGCTGAAAATATTTTATACTCAAATCTCATAATTTATTTTTACCTAGGCCATGTCCGGGTTAGTATATAATTCCACTCTTCTTATCATTTTAATTTCTAAAATTAATAGTTGAATAATCAACACTCACCAACATTTGTCACATGTCGGTTATTATCTCCGGTGTACGTAACCGGAATGTTGAGGTGTAGACTACATACTCAGGAGATAGAACCAAAGGTTAAAATGGAAAATTTAGGTTTCTTGCTCTTTATTATTTAAAAATTTCGATGTTGTTTATTATCATTTTAGTTTCTTCTTTTTTATTCATGTTTCTTTTGGAAAATATTACTAACCCATAGAGCTAAATCAAGTTTCATTGATAATGTTACACCAATTTGTTCAACTCTATGATTATTATCAAAAAAATAGGTTTTCTTTCCTTGGGTTACCACCTTTACTATTGCATTAAGATGATAGGAATAAAAACATAATTTACTAATAAGGGGCTTGTTAACTCCGCCTTGACCATGACTCACCGATCTATTGCATCAAGAGGTTCCGACCTAACAGTTAGAAACATGCCGACCTAAGGCTCAACAGGGGGTGCCGACCTAAGGCCTAATGGTTATGCTGACCTAACTGCCTTATCAGGGAGACCGACTTAAGATTCAAAGGGTTACCGACCTAGTAGGATTGAGAGGCATACCGACTTAAGAAATACTGAGTTAAGGCTAAAACAGTTGCCGACCTAACGTGGGTACTAGCCTAAGACTCAGAGGATGCCGACTTAATAAGAAGGCCGACCTAAGGTCTAAAAAAGATACCGACTCAGTGACTTGACCGAGTTACCGATCTAATGCCTTACCAAGCTGGCGACCTAGAATAGTTGCCGACCCAAGTCACAACCGATCCAGCTCCCCAGTTATCTCGTTCACGATCCAGGACTTTATCATTTGGACCGTGACTTGCGACTTACCAAGTTAACTCGTCCACGACCTAATATAAGCCCGATGCCATGTTACTGAGAAGAGGTGGTGTTGACTCGGAGGTAACCTTAGACCGGTCACGATTCACCTTAAGTTGGCTACGGCTTAACTTGAGTCGGCCACGGTTTAGGACTTGGCAAAAAATTCAGACCAGAACTCTCTATAAATAGGCAACCACCTCCAACATTCAAAGGACTTTTGGCACATTCTCTTCATACACCGTTACCTTGCTGCATTGAGAACTTCATCAACACTTAAAGCTTTCAAGATTAGAGGAATACATCAAAGAACTTCACGAAGAAACCACACATCTTCAACATGAATTTAAGGACTTTAATCGACATGGAAGCTTAAGCTAATTGTTCCAAATCACTTGTAACTTGAAGTATATTGTACTTGAGAAGAATTGTATCAGCTTGTAACGGGATTATTAATAAAAGTACTTAGAGTGGACGTAGGCTATACCCTTAAGCCGAACCACTATAAAATTGTTGTTGTTTACTGCTTTTCGCTATTACTTGCTTGTAATTCTTTCCCGATCTATCGGGTGGTGCTTTCACAACTATACTTCATACACCGGGGTGTTAGCGTTCACATTTTAGTGTTAACATTTTTGGTGCTTTCACTGAGAACCCAACTCAGGAAAACTGTCATCATTGCTTCGCAAAGATTTGTAGAAAGAATTTCCTTAAAAACCAGAAGTCTATCTGAGATTATGGCTCCTGGAAGGAAAAGTAGATCTGTCAGATCTGGAAACATTCAAGAGGGAACCTCCGCTTCCCCTGTACCTAATCAACCCACTCCGTCAGTTGGAGTTACGAAAGCGGAGTTGGATGCTGTGATTCTAGGGCTAAACCAGCAGATAAACGCCCAAAATGCACAATTAGAGGCTCAAAGTGCCCAGAATACCCTGATTCTGAATAAGTTGAACGACTTACTTGGGGCAAACAATCTACCGGCTGGTAATGAAAGGAACTATGCTGGCAACGTTCATGATGTTAATGAAAGGAATGCTCCTGAAAGGGCTACTAGTCCCTTTGAGCAGGCAGTTCCTGAGGCTGGTGGATCTAGAACTCGTCATGATGAGGAATATCTTTCTGGAATGGTCCGGCAGATCATGAAAGAAAATATGCAAAGGGTTGAAGATGAGAAGGAATGGGGTTTCGCCCCAAGTAAAACTCCGTTTACTGAAAAAATCTTAAAGGCGGAATTTCCAAGGAAGTTTGTCCCTCCGACTATTCTAGCTTACAAAGGGACAAGTGATCTGAATGAATTCTTGTATAAATATGATTGGCACATGACAGGTGCCAGAGCCTCTGACGAAATAAAGTGCCGATATTTCCCTGTGTACCTGGAAGGTGTGGCTCTACTATGGTTCACAAAGTTGCCAGTCCGATCTATTGATCAGTTTTCAGACTTGACCAGAAAATTCAAGGAGCAGTTTAGACTATATGCTTCGAAGGCCAAGGACATCATGTCACTGTCGAGTTTAGAGCAGAATCCTGGCGAGTCTATCAGATCTTTCTTGAACCGCTTTAATATAGCGCTGGCTGAGGTGGACAATGCTGAACCACGAATGATACTGACTTATCTGATGAGGGCTATTGATAAGTCAAGCGAATTTGGGAAATGGTTAAATATGAAAGAGCCAACCTCTCTCGAAAAGTTCTACAAAAAAGCAGATGAATTCATTCGCTTGGAAAGTCGTCCTTTGCCAGTAAAGGCAGTGTTGGAGAAAGCTGAAGACAACACTGTCGCTCCACGCAAGAGTGAATCGGTGGGGCAGAAAAGGGAGAATAATAATGGAAAGAAACAGGGTAATCTGAAGAAGCCCCGATCCTTCAAGCCATCAGAGTATACTCCTTTATCAGACACGCCGGAGCATATCTTCCTTGCCATTAAAGATTCTGTTGACCTCCCTAAACCTATCCCTTTGAGGACCGGAAAAAAGGCTATACAAAGTGGGAAGTTCTGCCGCTTCCATAATCAACCCGGTCATGAGACTGATGAGTGCCGCCAGTTGAAAAATCTGATTGAAGAATTGCTAAGAGAAAACAAGCTGCAGCAATTTGTGAAAAAGAATAGCAACAATCCTGCATCGTCAAGTCAGGGGCAACAGGCTCCTATTCATCAGCCTAGGATAGGAGAGAAAGCTACGGGGCATGAATCTGGAAGGCCCATTATCAATGTCATTACAGGAGGGCCTCACCCAGCTGGCAAGAGCTGGGGAGAGATGGAGAGATATGCCAGAGCTTTGAAATATGTTCCCGCCGAAGAAGACGTCTTTGTTTTAGAAGACACTACGCCCCTGAAACAACAGAAAACTTTCAGTGATGATATTATTTTCAGAGCCAGAGATTCCTCAGGTACCGAAGCTCCTACCCTAGATCCCTTGGTCATCTCTGCTGGTATTGGACCGGCCATTGTCAGAAGAGTTCTCATTGACTGCGGAGCATCATGTAATATCCTCTTCAAGAAGACATTCGACCAAATGAAAATCCCTATGGTCGATGTACAAGCCTCATCGCAGAAGATCGCTGGCTTCACCGGGGAGCCAAAGCAACCAATAGGAACCATCGATCTGCTAGTAGAACTTGGGGAAGGAGAAAGGAAAGTGGTCCGCAAGCAAACATTTGTGATTGTCGATGAATTTTTTGCTTATAATACTTTCCCTGGCCGTCCAACGCTCGCAGCATTCAAAGCTATTCTAGCCCCGTGGTGCCTCACTATTAAATTCCCTACAGACAATGGAGTAGGAGTTATAAAAGGGGATCAAAATGCTGCGCGAGAGTGCTATTTGACAGAGTTGCGAGAGTCAAGAAAGAGGGAAATGGGAAAGGATGCGGCCACTCCGGTCTGCATTAAAGAGCCAGCCTTGTAGCAATTACGGGGCGGACCCTGCACTGGCGAGCATAGCGGGGCACGGAAAGAGATGGATCCCAGAAAAGCCAGTACAGGGGAGAATAGAGTAATGCCGGTTGAAATGACGGTACCGGTACCTGTTGACCCGAAATACCCAAATAAGGTGTTGAATGTGGGTTCGCAACTTAATGTGTCAATTCAGAATATCTTGATATCATTCCTGAAAGCAAATCTGGATGTCTTCGCTTGGACTCATGCTGATATGTGTGGAATATCTCCAGAAGTTGCAGTACACGCTCTGAATATTGACCCAAAATTTACACCAGTAAAACAGAAAGGGAGAACCCAAGGTCCAGAAAGGTCAGCAGCATTAAAAGAAGAAATTGATCGACTCATGGAAAATAACTTCATCAGAGAATCTACATATCCGAACTGGGTTTCAAATCCTGTGTTGGTTAAGAAAGCTAATGGAAAATGGAGAGTGTGCATCGATTTTTCAGATCTGAACAAGGCCTGCCCCAAAGATTGCTTTCCTTTACCCAGGATCGATCAACTGGTAGATGGAACAGCGGGACATGAATTGTTATCTTTCATGGATGCCTACTCCGGATATAACCAGATCATGATGCATGAACCAGATCAGGAGGACACGAGCTTTATCACCGATGTTGGTCTTTATTGCTACAGAGTTATGCCCTTCGGTTTGAAGAATGCAGGGGCAACCTACCAAAGACTTGTTAATGCTATGTTCAAACCGCAATTGGGCAAAACTATGGAAGTCTACGTTGATGACATGTTAGTAAAGTCTAAGAAAGCAGCGGATCACATTGAACACTTGGCAGAAATGTTCGCAGTCCTCCGGAAATACAGAATGAAGCTTAACCCTCTGAAATGCACGTTTGGGGTCGAGTCCAGAAAATTCTTAGGGTTTATCGTCAGCGCTAGGGGCATTGAGGCTAGTCCAGCTCCCCAGTTATCTCGTTCACGATCCAGGACTTTATCATTTGGACCGTGACTTGCGACTTACCAAGTTAACTCGTCCACGACCTAATATAAGCCCGATGCCATGTTACTGAGAAGAGGTGGTGTTGACTCGGAGGTAACCTTAGACCGGTCACGATTCACCTTAAGTCGGCTACGGCTTAACTTGAGTCGGCCACGGTTTAGGACTTGGCAAAAAATTCAGACCAGAACTCTCTATAAATAGGCAACCACCTCCAACATTCAAAGGACTTTTGGCACATTCTCTTCATACACCGTTACCTTGCTGCATTGAGAACTTCGTCAACACTTAAAGCTTTCAAGATTAGAGGAATACATCAAAGAACTTCACGAAGAAACCACACATCTTCAACATGAATTTAAGGACTTTAATCGACATGGAAGCTTAAGCTACTTGTTCCAAATCACTTGTAACTTGAAGTATATTGTACTTGAGAAGAATTGTATCAGCTTGTAACGGGATTATTAATAAAAGTACTTAGAGTGGACGTAGGCTATACCCTTAAGCCGAACCACTATAAAATTGTTGTTGTTTACTGCTTTTCGCTATTACTTGCTTGTAATTCTTTCCCGACCTATCGGGTGGTGCTTTCACAACTATACTTCATACACCGGGGTGTTAGCGTTCACATTTTAGCGTTAACAGCCTTTATGCAATAGCCTTTGGTGTTAGAGAGGTTATTGCAAATTTACATGCACACGGTGCTTACCAGTTTAATGGATCAAATGATCATGTATTTTCTAGCAATTCTAATTGATTTTTCACCTTCTTATATACTGTAGGATTGTTATCGATTACCTTTCTGTATGGATTCAGGAAAATAAACGTTGGATTTGCGGTTTAGGTGTTTTTTCGGTTATTCTATCGGTGGCAATTACCTGTTTTCTTTCGGTTATATGTTGTACAAGCATATACTCCCAAGTGGAAGCCCTTTGATAATGATTTTTAAGGAATATATTTCCTTCAAATGCAATTATAAAGTGTTAAACATTATTTCATAGAACACTAAAATGTTTTATACTCAAACCTCATAATTAATTTTTATCTGGGCTAGGTCCTAGGTAAATATATAGTTCCTCTCTTCTTATCATTCTAATTTATAAAATTATTAGTTGAATAATTTACACTTACTAACATTTGTTACACGTCGGTTATTTTCTCTGGTGTAGGTAACTAGAATGTTGAGGTTTAGACTACATAGTCCGGAGATAGAAACAAATGTTAAAATGGAAAATTAAGGTTTCCCACTCTTTAATATTTCAAACTCCGATTTTGTTTATTATCATTTCAATATCTTCTTTTATATTCATGTTTCTTTTGGAAAATGTTATTAACCTATAGAGCTAAATCAAGTTTCCCTGATAATCTTTCACCAATTTGTTCAACTCTATGATTATTATCAAAAAACTTGGTTTTCATTCCATGGGTTGCAACGAATATTTTTTCATTAAGATGTTAGGAAAAAAAACATAATTTACTAATAAGGGGCTGAAAAAGAAGTCTGTAGCCTAAACTTTTTTATCTTTCAACTCCAAATAGTAATTATATTCTAATTTAAACCTAATGGTAAAAAAGTGTTCACGAAGTATTTAATAGAGCCATAAGAAAGTATGCTTTCATGTTGTTTACATTGACATTTTAATATCTATTTTTATTTAGTTACGTTTTTTATAAGATGTCATTAACCAAAAGAGATAAACCAAGTTCCCAAATAATATAGTTCCTCAAATTTTTAAACTATATGAGTAATATTGGGAAATATGGTTTTGTTCCCATGGTAATATTAGAAGGAAAAAACATAATTTACAATAAGAGGATAAAACCTAAACTTATCATTAAATCCCAAATAATAAATGTCTACCTGATGAGGTATAGGTTTTTAGAGAAGGTAGTCAGTGATAATGTCTTTACGACACAAGTAGACAAAGCAAAATCGTTCCTCGCTCTTCTTCTAATATTTGCTAGCACAATCTCGATGAGCTACTGCCTTGGTCAACTCCTAAGCTTCTCATTCGATTGAGGAAAATCCATGAACACAAATCTATTATGAAACTTCCATGAACTTCCTGATTCATTAACCACAAAGAAACATGAAATAGCATTTTGTTTGGTTCCAGAATGAGTAAATGAATATATTATAGGAACCTAACATTAATCATTGTGAATACGTAGAGCGGAAAGGGAGGAGCATTCAAACTCATGAATGTGGTGGAATTAATGCAACATTCATCGCTTGTGGTTAGAGATATACAAAATCGAAATAAGTTGTCATTTGTATAAATTTTATCTTTAAAAGCTAGTATGCCTTTTCTTATAAATTTTTTGGCATAGACATTGTAGTACTTCACATAATGACATTTATTACAAATACATCCAACTAGGTCTCCTATTTCACTTGCAAAATGCATTATCTAATAGCTCAAGCTGCAAATATGCTTGCTAATTATATGTGGCTGCATTTTTGTCGACTTTATTCCGTATATTCACTTCTGACTCGTTCCTTACAAAAATTTTGTCGATAGTGCTCTTTTTTATGTAGCAAATATTTGTAAGACTCTTCCATACAATTATAAACATACGTGCCGCATTTATATTCATGGAATCTTTATAATATCTGTGCTTTCAATGATTGCAACTTTTTAAAATCGTATGATTTGTTATTTGCTTTAATCAAATCTCACCATTCTTAAATTTTTAGTCTTGAAAATAATCACTTTGTTCTTGTCGATTTTTCTTCTTCGAAATCACCATGTATTTCAATCCACTATTCAAAATTTATTGTTCCTAAAATAGTAGAAAATGGAGCAACATAGAAAAATTGGCTATAAATTTGGTAGTAAAAGCCAAATATCAAAAACAATATTAAAAATGGATTATTTTGAATAGTCTAACTTTTTTAGTATTAATGGCCTTGCTGTTGTTGTTGGATTATTTGGAAAAGAAAAATCAATTTTTTCCACACTTAACCATCATTTGATAACCTTAAAAGGTAAAAAATTATTATAAAACTATACGTACCTAATAAAAAATGAATCATTGAATCTGTATACGAAAGTTAATTTATAATGTGAATTTTTAAGTTCACGATTTGAACCTTATTTTGATAATCTTCCAAGTAAATAATCATTTGTAACTAAATGTTTTTTCTTTTTTCATTTTAAAAAAAATTAGTCTAGGCATGTTTTGTTCTTGCATCTTCAAAAAAATTGATGCATTACCATTTGAGCTACTAGAGATTTTGATTATAAACGTATTTATTTTGATCTATTGCATGGTTCATTTAGTGTATGGCAGCTTCTATATCAATCTTGGTAACCGTTCAAGAATGGGATGCACTACTTCATCCCCGCCTAGGAGAAATACCCTCAACTTTACATGCAACAATGTTGTATAATGGCCTTTATGTAATAGTCTTTGTTGTAAGAGGGGTTATTGCAAATTTACATGCATACAATGCTTACCAATTCAATGGATCAAATGATCATGTATTTTCTAGAAATTTTAATTGATTTTTCATTTGTTTATATACTGCGGGATATTATCAATTACCTTTCAGTATGGATTCAAGAAAATAAGGGTTGGGTTTGCGGTTTAAAAGTTTGTTTGGTAATTCTATCGGTAGCAATTATCCTGTTTTCTATCGGTTTTATGTTGTACAAGCATATACTCCCAAGTGGAAGCCCTTTGACAATGATTTTTAAGGTATATATTTCCTTCAAACACAATTATAAAATGTTACATATTTTTTATAGAACGCTAAAATATTTTATACTCAAATCTCATAATTAATTTTCTCCTAGGCTAGGTCATAGGTAAATATATAGTTCCACTCTGCTTATTATTTTAATTTATAAAATTAATAGTTGAATAATTTACAACCACCAACATTTGTTACACGTCGGTTATTTTCTCTGGTGTAGGTGACTGGAATGTTGAGTTGCAGATTACATAAATGGAAAATTCAAGTTTCCCACTCTTTAATATTTCAAATATTCGATGTTGTTTATTATCATTTCAGTATCTTCTTTTATATTCATATTTCTTTTGGAAAATGTTATTAACCTATAGAGCCAAATCAAGTTTCCCTGATAATGTTTCTCCAATTTGTTCAACTCTATGATTATTATCAAAAAAATTGGTTTTCTTTCCCTGGGTTGCATCCAATATTTACTATGATTAACTCCAAATAATAGTTGTATTCTAATTTAAACCCAAAGGTAAAAAAGTGTTCACGAAGTAGTAAATAGGGTCGTAAGAAAGTATGCTTTCATGTTGTTTACATTAACATTTGAATATTTATTTTTAGTTAGTTATGTTTTTTATAAGATGTCATTAACCAAAAGAGATAAACCAACTTCCCAAATAATATAGTTCCTCAAATGGTTAAACTATACGAGTAATATCGGGAAATATGTTTTTGTTCCCATGGTAATATTAGGAAAAAACATAATTTACAATAAGAAGATAAAACCTAAACTTATCATTAAATCCCAAATAATAAATGTCTACATGATGAGGTATAGGTTTTTAGAGAAGGTAGTCAATGATAATGTCTTTACGACACAAGTAGACGAAACAAAATCGTTCCTCACTCTCCTCCTAACATTTGCCACCACAATCTTGATGAGCTGCTATCTTGCTTAACTCCTATGGTTGTCAGTCGATTAAGGAAAAGCCATGAAAACAAACCTTATAGAAAACTTCCATTCACTTCCTAATTCATTAACCCCAAAGAAACATGATATAGCTTTTTATTTGGTTCCTGAATGAGTAAGTGAATATTGTATAGTAACCCAACATCAATCATTGTGAATACGTAGACCGGAAGGGGAGGAGCATTCAAACTCATGAATGTGGTGGAATTAATTCAACATTCATCGTTTGTGGTAAGCGATATACAAAATCGAAATAAGTTGTTATTTGTATAAATTTTATCTATAAAAACTGTTATGACTTTCTCAAGAATTTTTTGGCATAGGCATTGTAGTACTTCAGATAATGACATTTATTGCAAATACATCCAACTAGGTCTCCTATCTCACTTGTAAAATGCATTATCTAATAGCTCAAGTTGCAAATATGTTTGCTAATTATATGTGGGCTGCATTTTTGTCGACTTTATTGGGCAGATTCACTTCTGACTCACTCCTTCCAAAAAATTGTTGATAATCTCTTTTTTGTTTAGCAAATATTTGTAAGAATTTTCCATACATTTATAAAGATACGTACCGTATTTGTATTCATGTACATATTTTATCTTCATAATATTCGAGCTTTCATTGATTGAAACTTTTTAAAATCGTATGAATTGTAATCTACTTTATTCAAATCTCACCATTCTTAAATTTTTAGTCGATCTACATTTTAAGGTGTAGTTGAGAAAAATCATTTTGTTCTTGTCGATTTTTCTTCTTCGAAATCATCATGTATTTGAATCCACTATTCAAAATTTATTGTTCCTAAAACAGAAGAAAATGGAGCAACATAGAAATGTTGGCTATAAATTTGGTAGTAAAAGCAAAATATAAAAAACGATATTAAAAATTGATTATTTTGAAAAGTCTAACTTTTTTAGGAATAATGGCTTAACTGTTGTTGTTGGATTATTTTAAAAAGAAAAATCAATTTTTTTTCATACTCAACCATCGTTTGATAACCTTAAAAGGTAAAAAAATTAGCATAAAACTATAGGTACATAATAAAATATGAATCATTGAATATGCATACGAAAGTTTAATCTATAATGTGAATTTTTTAGTTTATGATTTGAACTTATTTTGATAATTTTGTAAGCAAATAATTGTTTGCAACTAAATGTGTTTTTCTCTTACGTTTTTTCATGTTAAAAAAATTGTCTAAGCAAGTTTTGAACTTGCATCATTAAAGAAATTGATGCATTACCATTTGAGCTACTAGAGCTTTTGATTATAAACGTATTTATTTTGATATATTGCATGGTTCATTCAGTGTATGGCAGCTTGTATATCAGGAAATATTGCATTTTTGCAGGTCTAATCTGGATAACCGTCCAGGAATGGAATACACTAGTTCATCCCCGCCTACGTGAAATACCTACTTTACATGCAGCAATGTTGTACAATGGCCTTTATGCAATATCCTATGGTGTTAAAGGGGTTATTGGAAATTTACATGCACACAATGCTTACCAGTTCAGTGGATCAAGTGATCATGTCTTTTCTAGCCATTTTTATTGATTTTTCACCTACTTATATACTATAGGATAGTTATCGATTACCTTTTGGTATGGACTCAAGAAAATAAGGTTGGGTTTGCAGATTAGGTGTTTGTTTGGTAATTCTATCGGTAGCAATTATCCTGTTTTCTTTCGATTTTATGTTGTACAAGCATATCCTCCCAAGTGGAAGCCCTTTGACAACGATTTTTAAGGTATATATTTCCTTCAAACGCAATTATAAAGTGTTACATATTTTTTTATAGAATGCTAAAATGTTTTATACTCAAATCTCATAATTAAGTTTTACCTAGGCTAGGTCCAAGGTATATACATAGTTACACTCTGCCTATCATTTTAATTTATAAAATTAATATTTGAATAATTTACACCCGCCAACATTTGTTACACGTCGGTTATTTTCTCCGGTGTAGGTAATTGGAATGTTGAGGTGTAGACTACATACTCAGGAGAGAAACAAATGTTAAAATGGAAAATTCTGGTTTCTCACTCCTTAATATTTCAAATATTTGATGTTTTTTATTATCATTTCAGTATCTTCTTTTATATTCATGATTCTTTTGGAAAATGTTATTAACCTATAGAGCTAAATCAAGTTTCCCTGATGATGTTTCTCCAATTGGTTCAACTCTATGATTATTACCAAAAAAATTGGTTTTCATTCCTTGGGTTGCAACCTATATTTTTTGTATTAAGATGTTAGGAATAAAAACATAATTTACTAATAAGGGGCTGAAAAAGAAGTCTATAGCCTCAATTTTTTTATCTTTCAACTCCAAATAGTAATTGTAATCTAATATAAACCTAAAGGTAAAAAGTGTTCACGAAGTAGTAAATAGAGTCATAATAAAGTATGCTTTCATGTTGTTTACATTAACATTTTAATATCTATTTTTTGTTAGTTATGTTTTTTTATAAGACGTCATTAACCAAAAGAGATAAACCAAGTTCCAAATAATATTGTTCCTCAAATGGTTAGAATATACGAGTAATATTGGGAAATATGGTTTCGTTCCCTTGGTAATATTGGAGGGTAAAAACATAATCTATAATTAGAGACTGAAACCTAAACTTGTCATTTAATCCCAAATAATAAATGTCTACCTAATGAAGTATAAGTTTTTAGAGAAGGCAGTCAATGATAATGTGACGCTCCACCTCTATACTCACACTAGCCAAGGACACTACGGAGTAACGCTGTGATGCTCCACCTTTATACCCACGCTAGCCAAGGACACTACGGGGTAATGCCATCAACTAGCGCGGACGATAAGACTGTTGAGGAGCGACCATCCATGTAATTGCTTTGTGCGAGCACCGATATGCCAGATAAAATATAACATGCATTTCATCTCAAGAGGAAATCCGACATACCGACACAAACTCAAAGCTACTACACAGTGGCTATATAATCTTCGGAAACAAATATAGAAATAAACACAACACAAATCAGTTACAGATAATTCATATCACAAAGGCGGAAACAGATATGAATATTACACATAAAAGTGTATATCAGAGTAATGGTCAAACAGGATCCACAATAACACAAAAGAATAGATATAAGTGCAAGACAAAAGAATATGTATACATCAAGGAGTCAATGTCTCAAATGTGTACAACCAAAAACTACAAGCTAAGTAGTTAGCCAAAAGATCAGATGATGGTCCGATAAGGAGTCAAGCAGAAGCACCTATGAAATCTCAGTCTGACCCGAGTATTATTTAATAAGAAAATAATAAACGGATCAGTCTAACTATAAATATCAGATAAAATGAGATATAAGAAGAGATATAATAAAAAGACGTACGATAACCAAAAATGTCATACTACGACAAGTATACAAAATCCACAAAAGTCGTACAATATCTCAAGAATCTCATAGCATCAAAAAGAATGTCATATTCTTTATTTAATTAACCAAGCCACAATAAAATGACATACGTATCAATGCCAATTGTAAAAGTTGGTGAAACATAAATTCCAGAAATCAATAATAAGAAATCCAGAAATCACAAGAAAAGGATGGCCAATCCCAAGCGGGAGCATGAAAACTCACCAACATGTGTATCACAAACAATTCGAAACATCGACGTAGTACAAATGGTACGTCCAATGAATCGAAAAGCCGAGACATCGATGTAGTACAAACGGTACATCCAATGAATCGAAACACAAAACAATTCGAAACATCAACGCAGCACAAACGGTACGCCCAATGAATCGAAAAGCCGAGACACCGATGTAGTACAAACGGTACATCCAATGAATCGAAACACAAAACAATTCGAAACATCGACGCAGTACAAAAGGTCGCCCAAGGAATCGAAAAGCCGAGACATCGATGTAGTACAAACGGTACATCCAATGAATCGAAACACAAAACAATTCGAAACATCAACGCAGTACAAACGGTACGCCCAATGAATCGAAAAGACGAGACATCGATGTAGTACAAACGGTACATCCAATTAATCGAAACACATTAAAAGTACATGGGTCACTAGCCTACAAAGAAATGAGACGAAGCTCAATAAAATGAGGTACAGTCCTCCACATGGACAACGAGACATCGCACATTGCTAGTCTAAACCATAAAATGGTCATCATCGATCATCAAGAAGTGTCAATTACAATAAGCTAGTAAATATATGAGTTTAGCATCATGTCCCATAACCACTAACTTAACTTAAATATTTGCGAACAAATTGTAGATCTCCACTAGAAAATTGTCAAAAGAGTTTCAATCGAACAACTCCAAGAATTAACCGACGAAGTAAATGCAAGCGTTTCATACCACTCGTTTTACTAAGCCATTTAACTAGATTTCTCATACGAGTGAGATAAAGGTTTGTTGTAACGATCCCGATTTAAAGACGAATTTAAATTTGCAATTTAATTGAATTTTTGGATTAAATTATGGATTTAATTTGCAATTTAATTTGCAATTTAAAATCATGTTTAAAATTTTCAAATTTAATAAGAAAAGTATACCTATTTGCTTTTGAAATTGGAACTGAAACTAAAAAAAATGAATATTTTTAATTAAATTGAATTATAAGTAAAATGTTTAAAATAAAATAGAATAAAATTACTTATCAGTGTTGAGTGAAAGATATAAAATAAAATATACGTTATAAATTTAATACTTATGTTAGAAATATAATTAGAAGATAAATTGCAAAACAATACTATATATTCAAGCATGTACACTTAAAAATAAATAAGTATGCATCATCTCAGTCGAGTAAGTAGTCCAGGCAAGATGATAAGCAAGAGTATGCAAGGACATAGAAAAATAAATGTCAACATACAAAGGAAATGATGCATGTAAACATATATAGGAAGTATTACAAAATAAAAAAATAAAATAAAATAAATACATACATAATTTGAACAAGCAAAGAACTGTACAAGCAAAAATTGAATAAATGGAGACTTGATAGAAAAGGTACATATGTACATACATGATTCAAATAGTGTGAAGATGTAAACCCAATAACACCTGCATTAAATGCCAAATCTTTTCAGCATATAAAAGATCTCCTCCAACGTAGTTAAAGAATGCAAGTAAATAAAATAAGTGTAAACTGCACATGTACATTTCATATGTAAACAAAACAGGATAGCAATAAGAATGAACACAAATAAAAGATAACAAAACAAATAGAGTAAACAAAACTAAAGCAAAGCAAAGCAAAGCAAAACAAAGTGATAAAAAAAAAACAAATATAAAATAAAAGTGTGTAGGCTGTAAATAAAAATGGGAAGTAGGACATAAGCATTTAATACCGTCCATCCCCTCAGCACAAAACAATCTCTTCAGCCACCCTATTTACATTAGCCTTTAAACAAATGGAAATATAAGTATGCAGGAAAATATGTTCAGCTAAATATAGGCTTGAGGAAGAAGACATTCAGTACTTGGTAATTAATGCCAGCAACATTTAGTTAATTCGAATTTTTTTTTAAAAAAAAAAAATCAATTCAGCCAACAAAAATCTGACTTGATATTGTACTAGACAAAATAGTATTACTCTGTGTTTGTACAAAGAGAGTATGATCACCTGTAGACTCGATCTATATACATCAGCTTCTCATCAGTTCGATCATTTCAAAACACTGCGAAAACTCTAAAGAAATGTCAGCTTAAACTTACACAGAAATTCAACTGAAAACCATAAACAAATCAGAACACTCCAGAGGTCAAGATGAGTTCCAGCTTGCATCTCCAGAACCCTGTTTCAAACAACACAAGTGAGTAACATCATTTCTCTTTTTTTCAAACTTAAGATTTATTATGGTTGCATGTTATTTCTGAGGTAAACATTGTAGTATATGTACATGCAAAGAAATTTGATGCATGCCTGTCTGTTATCATATGAATGTCCCTATACTTAGTTTTCTAGTTCCCTGTTTAGGATTTAAATTCATATCCTCTTAAATTAATTGTTGTTGAAATTTAGATTACAAATAAAAGCTGTTTGAGTTGTATAGACTAATGTTTAAAAACTTAATTTAGCTAAATGGCAAGCCTGAGTGTCTCTGAAATATAAAACATCAGTAGAACACTAAAATTAGTAAACCTCAATCATTATAATTCATGGATGTAGGTTTATGAGTCAAATACAAATACCAAAATATGATTTTTAAAATTTATATGTTGATTTTTAGTCGAGTGGTTTTAGTGCAGTTCGACTTTAAACAAAAGTTGGGTTTTTGGTGATTTCTTGTGATCGGGGGTACCGGAGATGCTAGGGTTGTGTGAGGAGGTGGAGGAGTGATCGGAGGTCATGGGAAAAATGGTGTGGTGGTTTTCAGGCGAACGTGGTGGCGGCGGCGTGGGATTTTATTTTGAAAACCTAATTTTTACCACATAAGAAACTTGTGCACCGCTGTCTCGTGGAAGCACCGAGTGCTATGGGCTGATGGGTGGTGGTAGGGGTCGAGTTGACGCGTCGAAGGCCGGAGTTGTAGGCTGGCCAGTGGTAGGGGGTCGAAGAGCATCGCGTTGACAGGTTTGAAGGGCGGTGGCACTTGCGTTTCCAGGTTTCACTTTATACTCGAATTCGAGTTCGAGTTGGCGCGGAGGAGTTTGGGTGGTCGTTGTCAGATCAGTGGGTGAAAGTGGACTTGTTGATGATCAGGACGGTGGCCGGAGGGAGGCGGTGGAGCGGTGCACGTGCACGCGGGGAATGTTGTGCATCTGGAAAAAAAAAATTGTTTTGCTGTTGCCTGGGGAAGTTTATGCGATGGTTAACTCGAAGTATTGGGTGATTTTTCTCGTGTTAAACTCGGGGAAGCTTCAGGTCGAACTCGAAGTAAATAAGTTAGTGACTCGGTAGAATGGGTTACAGGGTTTTGAAAGGAAACCTGTACCATTTATTTATTTATTTATTTTTCTTTGAAGCTTAATGTATTAAAGCAAATTTTTAGACAGGTTATAAATCAAAATTTAAAACCAGATTCAAATGTGGATTCAAATTCACTTCTGAATTCAAAAATGGAATAAAATAAAGTTTTAAATAATTTTAATGTTTGGTCAACCTGACAGTTTTCTGAAAAAAAATTATTAAATTTAAAGTTGTGAATCAAAAGCTTTCTCTTATATAAGCAATAGATGTCATTTACATTTATTTTTAAAGATTATAAATTGAGTTTTAAAGAATAATCATTTTGAAACTTAAAATTTGAAATGTAATTTAAAGGTGAAATGTTTTACACTTAACTATTAGTGAAGTCATTAACAAAGAAATGAATTTGCCTTAGAAAAATTAAGTTGATTAAGTGATTTAACTAATATGATAATTAAGGGATGATTTATTCAATTAACAAATTAATGATTTAGATTATTTATAATTGGAGATTAATTAAAAGAAATTAAGAAATGTTATCAGATAATTAACTAAAGATTATTAAGTATTAATTAAAGCAATTAATTTTAAATAATTAATTAAATTAGTTAATTAAGATAATCATTTGTAAATTGTTAAATGTAATTACTTAATGGAAGCAATTAAGGATTAATCACTTATTATAATTGAATTTGGATATTTTGATTAATTAAAGTTAATTAATTTAGTTTAATTATTTTAAGAAAATCATTAGATAAATTGGTAACAAATGATTTGGAATAAATAAATTAGAATTGGATGATTAATTCATAAGTAAATAAATTTGATTGGAAATAAATTGAATTTAATTAGGATTTAACAATTAAATTAATCCTGTTTATAAATGACTATTGGATACTTGGCCTTACTTATGAATGATTGTATTGAATGAGTTGTCTTGAATTGATTGTCCTACCTGATTTATGATATTTTATTCTGTGATTTGTGCCGTGTATAATTTATTTATTTATTTACATTCGTATATTATCTGTGAATCTATGTATGGACGATAAGCTTTATAGTTTATATCGCTTATCAACTATATTCCTGTATTTTTATCTGTGATGATTGAATGATGTTGCACTATTGTGTAAAACCCCTGGACTACACCATACACACACAAATATGGATTTCACGAGGAAATCGATTAAGTCGCAGATTTTTGAAATAGTTAAATTTGAATTTTTAAATTCAAATGTTTTGGAAATGGAATCGGAATAAATGTGAAAAGCTTTTGGAATGGAATTTCAAAATAAAAATTTATTTTTAAATTACATGATTAAGTTTTAGAATTTAAATAATTTGATTTAAATTTAAATTCAATACTTGAAATTGAATTCTATGATTTGAAATTAGGGATTAAAGATATTATATTGGTTATATAGGGATTTAACCACTTTTAAGTATCGTTTTTAGGAGTTTGAATTTAACCTAAGGATTTCAACTCGTATAAATGAATCAGATTTCCAAAATGAAAACTGTTGTTTCCAAATGATAAACACTTTTAGATAGGAACTGAGATTCCAGTTAATTAGGGGAATTTCAAGATTGAATAGAGAAATGATTTTCCTAAGTTATGAATGAATTCTTTTTGAAAACTATGAATTAAATCTGTTTATTTTTAACAGATTTAAATTGATGATTTGTTTAAATCAAATTGAAATGAAATTGTTTTGAAAGCTATAAGTTAAATCTTTGATTTAAAGATTTAACGAGTTAATCAAATTGAAATGGAAATTGATTTGGAAAATCTGTGAATGAATCTTTTGTTTAAAAGATTAAAATGTGAAAACTGTTTAAACCGTTAAAGGTTGTGAAAATGAATCTTTTTGTTTAAAGATTGAAAATGGTAATTTGTTAAGCCATTTGAAGAAAAGTTTTGAATTATTAAGTTGTGACTTAATTGAAATCCCAATATCCAGATATTTTTAAAATATTTGCGCTCACTATTCGGGTTAACCGGGAAAGGACCATGGGGTCGTATAACCCATTCTGAATATGTGATTCGTCGTTATGGATAGCGTTTGAAGACCGGTGTTGAAGACCGGGTATTTGCGAGAGCGATAGGATGACCTGTCGATTGACTCTGCACCGAGTAGCTACGGTATTGAGTTCTCCATATGTGATGGTGAATCCGATCAGGATTGTGAATATCCGGATTGCAAGGACTTCTTTGTAAGTGCCTTCGGTTCTGTTCGAGCCCGGAACAGACTTGTATGGATTGTATGTCTGACATTACAAGTTGAGATATAAAGCCGATTTCTTTCAAATATATTTCTGTTGGTGGCGGAGAATTTATTCTTTGCTTAACACCCTTCTTTGAGACGTACGAGCTCAAAGGTTATATAGTTGAGGTTATCAGCGATATATTCCCAGTTTGGTAATGTGACATGCTGAGTGATGCTGAAATGATCATTGTGTTGATTATTGTGATAGGATCATTTATTTGATCGTCTATCTTAGTGATCATTGTGTTGATCATTTGTTGACCCAAAGCATGGCTTTTGTATAAAGTATGTTTTTGTGGACGTGAATTCGTCGAGCCTCACATCCCGGAAATGGTCAAAACAGGAAAGATGCAGCAAGGTTATGAGGGGTAGCGCCCTTTAGGATATGTGCATTTCCTTCTGGAAAAGGGTGGTATCATGGTATGGAGCCCAGATACTTACTCATGTTGAAACACTTTGTTTTTATGATTGTGTGAATTGATTAGAGAGCTCTCGGATAAAGGTCCCAAAGGACCGGGGGATGGCATATTCGGTCAGTTGTTACCCAGTTAGGGGTAACCAGGCCTTGTGTTGGTAGAGATCCGGTTTGGTTCTCGGGGATGTCCATCCAGAGGCATTCTCATGTGGCAATGGGAAGTTCCTTGGCCTGACCATTTGTTGGAAATCCAATTCCCAATACGAAACTTGTACGGTATTAGTTGTAGAACCTGCTATTCACTTATGGTGGTCACCACTGTTTGGATAGTAGCTATAGTAGGCATACGATAATGGTCGTATGTTGGCTAAGATTAATATTCTATTTTCGAAATGATTTTTACTACACTATGCACTAGTAATAATATCAAATGTTTCTTTTAATACGTATCAAGCATCTTGGACTATCATAAGGAGAAATCTCCTCCGATTCTGCGTTTGCATTGTGTGTGTGTGCGGGAGGCCTTATGGTAGTCTCATTTTTCAAAAAAGCATTGCGAATTGACTTTGAAAATCTTCTGTTGAATGTTTTAAAAGATAAACTGTTTTGTTGCTCACACCAGTCCCACGACTGATCCGGAGTTTATTGTTTTCTTTCCTAAACTCTGGATGCTCATTATTTTCTACACGAGCAGTCTAGAGTTGGGTTTTTCAGATAGTCAGATTTAGTAGATTATCTGGAGTTAGTTCAGTCTTTGGATCGCACCAGTCTTGGTTATCTTGGTGCATCGTTATTGGGAGTTCAAGCTATTACTGGATTAGTTTTTGGACATGGAGTTGCAGTTTCTGGAGTTCTTCCTTGAAGACTATCTTAGAGTTATATTGTTCCACTGCTAGTGTTATCTATTTTCTTTTCCGCTGCTATTTATTGTATCATATCTCTGATGTATATTGATATCTATTGGATCATCTGTTGTATCAGATATTGTATCAAAGCTGTATATCAATGTATTATTCTTTTATTCCACTGTGTTATTTACTTAATGTTGTTATAAGCTCCGGCGAATCGGATTTGAACGGTTGAATCTACGGCACTCGAATACGAGTTGAAGTATGGATGTCGATTTTCGAGCGGGCAAAATCCGAGTCGTTACATGTGGTATCAGAGCTAAGGTGAAACTTTAGCTCAGGAGTATAACACATTAAGTAGCTCATTAGAGATAGGGTGAAGTATCCCTAGAATGAGTAATCCCTAAGATATCCGTTTGAATGCCTCAGTAAATTCTCTTACTATCCACTGATAGTGAGTATGAGTGCGAGAAGAGGACGCGATAAGGGACAGGGAAGTATCACTATAAATGGTCAATTTCCTGCAACAGTGGAAACAATCTTTTCTCTATCAATCTCTTTTGTTCAGAGTCTCTTTTCAATTCTTTGATAGTTCCTAGTAGATCCAGGAAGGAAATTCGATATATTAATATGGGACATAAACTCCAGTTTGGCCAGAATTGTTTTGTTAGGATGAATTGATTGCTTTGGTTGTTATGATTGATAGATATACTTTAGTTTTAAACTAAAAGTTTTGAAATTGTATCCATATCTATCTATTTTTGGGTCCCAATATATTCTACGAATGGTTAGTTATCCCTTCAAACTGACAAATGCTCATGCATATTTCGTAAATTTGATGATCCGAGTATCCTATGTGGTATTGTATGAGTTTGCTCTTATATCTCTCATTGATGTTCTGATTTGGTAAGCCAAATGCAGAATAGATATCTAGTTTGACATGAAGAATTATTCTTCTATCTTTCATCTATCTTTGTTATCTCCTTGGCGAATTTCGAGGACGAAATTCTTTTTAAGGAGGGAAGTCCGTAACGATCCCGATTTAAAGACGAATTTAAATTTGCAATTTAATTGAATTTTTGGATTAAATTATGGATTTAATTTGCAATTTAATTTGCAATTTAAAATCATGTTTAAAATTTTCAAATTTAATAAGAAAAGTATACCTATTTGCTTTTGAAATTGGAACTGAAACTCAAAAAAATGAATATTTTTAATTAAATTGAATTATAAGTAAAATGTTTAAAATAAAATAGAATAAAATTACTTATCAGTGTTGAGTGAAAGATATAAAATAAAATATACGTTATAAATTTAATACTTACGTTAGAAATATAATTAGAAGATAAATTGCAAAACAATACTATATATTCAAGCATGTACACTTAAAAATAAATAAGTATGCATCATCTCAGTCGAGTAAGTAGTCCAGGCAAGATGATAAGCAAGAGTATGCAAGGAGATAGAAAAATAAATGTCAACATACAAAGGAAATGATGCATGTAAACATATATAGGAAGTATTACAAAATAAAAAAATAAAATAAAATAAATACATACATAATTTGAACAAGCAAAGAACTGTACAAGCAAAAATTGAATAAATGGAGACTTGATAGAAAAGGTACATATGTACATACATGATTCAAATAGTGTGAAGATGTAAACCCAATAACACCTGCATTAAATGCCAAATCTTTTCAGCATATAAAAGATCTCCTCCAACCGAGTTAAAGAATGCAAGTAAATAAAATAAGTGTAAACTGCACATGTACATTTCATATGTAAACAAAACAGGATAGCAATAAGAATGAACACAAATAAAAGATAACAAAACAAATAGAGTAAACAAAACTAAAGCAAAGCAAAGCAAAGCAAAACAAAGTGATAAAAAAAAAACAAATATAAAATAAAAGTGTGTAGGCTGTAAATAAAAATGGGAAGTAGGACATAAGCATTTAATACCGTCCATCCCCTCAGCACAAAACAATCTCTTCAGCCACCCTATTTACATTAGCCTTTAAACAAATGGAAATATAAGTATGCAGGAAAATATGTTCAGCTAAATATAGGCTTGAGGAAGAAGACATTCAGTACTTGGTAATTAATGCCAGCAACATTTAGTTAATTCGAATTTTTTTTTAAAAAAAAAAAATCAATTCAGCCAACAAAAATCTGACTTGATATTGTACTAGACAAAATAGTATTACTCTGTGTTTGTACAAAGAGAGTATGATCACCTGTAGACTCGATCTATATACATCAGCTTCTCATCAGTTCGATCATTTCAAAACACTGCGAAAACTCTAAAGAAATGTCAGCTTAAACTTACACAGAAATTCAACTGAAAACCATAAACAAATCAGAACACTCCAGAGGTCAAGATGAGTTCCAGCTTGCATCTCCAGAACCCTGTTTCAAACAACACAAGTGAGTAACATCATTTCTCTTTTTTTCAAACTTAAGATTTATTATGGTTGCATGTTATTTCTGAGGTAAACATTGTAGTATATGTACATGCAAAGAAATTTGATGCATGCCTGTCTGTTATCATATGAATGTCCCTATACTTAGTTTTCTAGTTCCCTGTTTAGGATTTAAATTCATATCCTCTTAAATTAATTGTTGTTGAAATTTAGATTACAAATAAAAGCTGTTTGAGTTGTATAGACTAATGTTTAAAAACTTAATTTAGCTAAATGGCAAGCCTGAGTGTCTCTGAAATATAAAACATCAGTAGAACACTAAAATTAGTAAACCTCAATCATTATAATTCATGGATGTAGGTTTATGAGTCAAATACAAATACCAAAATATGATTTTTAAAATTTATATGTTGATTTTTAGTCGAGTGGTTTTAGTGCAGTTCGACTTTAAACAAAAGTTGGGTTTTTGGTGATTTCTTGTGATCGGGGGTACCGGAGATGCTAGGGTTGTGTGAGGAGGTGGAGGAGTGATCGGAGGTCATGGGAAAAATGGTGTGGTGGTTTTCAGGCGAACGTGGTGGCGGCGGCATGGGATTTTATTTTGAAAACCTAATTTTTACCACATAAGAAACTTGTGCACCGCTGTCTCGTGGAAGCACCGAGTGCTATGGGCTGATGGGTGGTGGTAGGGGTCGAGTTGACGCGTCGAAGGCCGGAGTTGTAGGCTGGCCAGTGGTAGGGGGTCGAAGAGCATCGCGTTGACAGGTTTGAAGGGCGGTGGCACTTGCGTTTCCAGGTTTCACTTTATACTCGAATTCGAGTTCGAGTTGGCGCGGAGGAGTTTGGGTGGTCGTTGTCAGATCAGTGGGTGAAAGTGGACTTGTTGATGATCAGGACGGTGGCCGGAGGGAGGCGGTGGAGCGGTGCACGTGCACGCGGGGAATGTTGTGCATCTGGAAAAAAAAAATTGTTTTGCTGTTGCCTGGGGAAGTTTATGCGATGGTTAACTCGAAGTATTGGGTGATTTTTCTCGTGTTAAACTCGGGGAAGCTTCAGGTCGAACTCGAAGTAAATAAGTTAGTGACTCGGTAGAATGGGTTACAGGGTTTTGAAAGGAAACCTGTACCATTTATTTATTTATTTTTTTTTCTCTGAAGCTTAATGTATTAAAGCAAATTTTTAGACAGGTTATAAATCAAAATTTAAAACCAGATTCAAATGTGGATTCAAATTCACTTCTGAATTCAAAAATGGAATAAAATAAAGTTTTAAATAATTTTAATGTTTGGTCAACCTGACAGTTTTCTGAAAAAAATTTATTAAATTTAAAGTTGTGAATCAAAAGCTTTCTCTTATATAAGCAATAGATGTCATTTACATTTATTTTTAAAGATTATAAATTGAGTTTTAAAGAATAATCATTTTGAAACTTAAAATTTGAAATGTAATTTAAAGGTGAAATGTTTTACACTTAACTATTAGTGAAGTCATTAACAAAGAAATGAATTTGCCTTAGAAAAATTAAGTTGATTAAGTGATTTAACTAATATGATAATTAAGGGATGATTTATTCAATTAACAAATTAATGATTTAGATTATTTATAATTGGAGATTAATTAAAAGAAATTAAGAAATGTTATCAGATAATTAACTAAAGATTATTAAGTATTAATTAAAGCAATTAATTTTAAATAATTAATTAAATTAGTTAATTAAGATAATCATTTGTAAATTGTTAAATGTAATTACTTAATGGAAGCAATTAAGGATTAATCACTTATTATAATTGAATTTGGATATTTTGATTAATTAAAGTTAATTAATTTAGTTTAATTATTTTAAGAAAATCATTAGATAAATTGGTAACAAATGATTTGGAATAAATAAATTAGAATTGGATGATTAATTCATAAGTAAATAAATTTGATTGGAAATAAATTGAATTTAATTAGGATTTAACAATTAAATTAATCCTGTTTATAAATGACTATTGGATACTTGGCCTTACTTATGAATGATTGTATTGAATGAGTTGTCTTGAATTGATTGTCCTACCTGATTTATGATATTTTATTCTGTGATTTGTGCCGTGTATAATTTATTTATTTATTTACATTCGTATATTATCTGTGAATCTATGTATGGACGATAAGCTTTATAGTTTATATCGCTTATCAACTATATTCCTGTATTTTTATCTGTGATGATTGAATGATGTTGCACTATTGTGTAAAACCCCTGGACTACACCATACACACACAAATATGGATTTCACGAGGAAATCGATTAAGTCGCAGATTTTTGAAATAGTTAAATTTGAATTTTTAAATTCAAATGTTTTGGAAATGGAATCGGAATAAATGTGAAAAGCTTTTGGAATGGAATTTCAAAATAAAAATTTATTTTTAAATTACATGATTAAGTTTTAGAATTTAAATAATTTGATTTAAATTTAAATTCAATACTTGAAATTGAATTCTATGATTTGAAATTAGGGATTAAAGATATTATATTGGTTATATAGGGATTTAACCACTTTTAAGTATCGTTTTTAGGAGTTTGAATTTAACCTAAGGATTTCAACTCGTATAAATGAATCAGATTTCCAAAATGAAAACTGTTGTTTCCAAATGATAAACACTTTTAGATAGGAACTGAGATTCCAGTTAATTAGGGGAATTTCAAGATTGAATAGAGAAATGATTTTCCTAAGTTATGAATGAATTCTTTTTGAAAACTATGAATTAAATCTGTTTATTTTTAACAGATTTAAATTGATGATTTGTTTAAATCAAATTGAAATGAAATTGTTTTGAAAGCTATAAGTTAAATCTTTGATTTAAAGATTTAACGAGTTAATCAAATTGAAATGGAAATTGATTTGGAAAATCTGTGAATGAATCTTTTGTTTAAAAGATTAAAATGTGAAAACTGTTTAAACCGTTAAAGGTTGTGAAAATGAATCTTTTTGTTTAAAGATTGAAAATGGTAATTTGTTAAGCCATTTGAAGAAAAGTTTTGAATTATTAAGTTGTGACTTAATTGAAATCCCAATATCCAGATATTTTTAAAATATTTGCGCTCACTATTCGGGTTAACCGGGAAAGGACCATGGGGTCGTATAACCCATTCTGAATATGTGATTCGTCGTTATGGATAGCGTTTGAAGACCGGTGTTGAAGACCGGGTATTTGCGAGAGCGATAGGATGACCTGTCGATTGACTCTGCACCGAGTAGCTACGGTATTGAGTTCTCCATATGTGATGGTGAATCCGATCAGGATTGTGAATATCCGGATTGCAAGGACTTCTTTGTAAGTGCCTTCGGTTCTGTTCGAGCCCGGAACAGACTTGTATGGATTGTATGTCTGACATTACAAGTTGAGATATAAAGCCGATTTCTTTCAAATATATTTCTGTTGGTGGCGGAGAATTTATTCTTTGCTTAACACCCTTCTTTGAGACGTACGAGCTCAAAGGTTATATAGTTGAGGTTATCAGCGATATATTCCCAGTTTGGTAATGTGACATGCTGAGTGATGCTGAAATGATCATTGTGTTGATTATTGTGATAGGATCATTTATTTGATCGTCTATCTTAGTGATCATTGTGTTGATCATTTGTTGACCCAAAGCATGGCTTTTGTATAAAGTATGTTTTTGTGGACGTGAATTCGTCGAGCCTCACATCCCGGAAATGGTCAAAACAGGAAAGATGCAGCAAGGTTATGAGGGGTAGCGCCCTTTAGGATATGTGCATTTCCTTCTGGAAAAGGGTGGTATCATGGTATGGAGCCCAGATACTTACTCATGTTGAAACACTTTGTTTTTATGATTGTGTGAATTGATTAGAGAGCTCTCGGATAAAGGTCCCAAAGGACCGGGGGATGGCATATTCGGTCAGTTGTTACCCAGTTAGGGGTAACCCGGCCTTGTGTTGGTAGAGATCCGGTTTGGTTCTCGGGGATGTCCATCCAGAGGCATTCTCATGTGGCAATGGGAAGTTCCTTGGCCTGACCATTTGTTGGAAATCCAATTCCCAATACGAAACTTGTACGGTATTAGTTGTAGAACCTGCTATTCACTTATGGTGGTCACCACTGTTTGGATAGTAGCTATAGTAGGCATACGATAATGGTCGTATGTTGGCTAAGATTAATATTCTATTTTCGAAATGATTTTTACTACACTATGCACTAGTAATAATATCAAATGTTTCTTTTAATACGTATCAAGCATCTTGGACTATCATAAGGAGAAATCTCCTCCGATTCTGCGTTTGCATTGTGTGTGTGTGCGGGAGGCCTTATGGTAGTCTCATTTTTCAAAAAAGCATTGCGAATTGACTTTGAAAATCTTCTGTTGAATGTTTTAAAAGATAAACTGTTTTGTTGCTCACACCAGTCCCACGACTGATCCGGAGTTTATTGTTTTCTTTCCTAAACTCTGGATGCTCATTATTTTCTACACGAGCAGTCTAGAGTTGGGTTTTTCAGATAGTCAGATTTAGTAGATTATCTGGAGTTAGTTCAGTCTTTGGATCGCACCAGTCTTGGTTATCTTGGTGCATCGTTATTGGGAGTTCAAGCTATTACTGGATTAGTTTTTGGACATGGAGTTGCAGTTTCTGGAGTTCTTCCTTGAAGACTATCTTAGAGTTATATTGTTCCGCTGCTAGTGTTATCTATTTTCTTTTCCGCTGCTATTTATTGTATCATATCTCTGATGTATATTGATATCTATTGGATCATCTGTTGTATCAGATATTGTATCAAAGCTGTATATCAATGTATTATTCTTTTATTCCACTGTGTTATTTACTTAATGTTGTTATAAGCTCCGGCGAATCGGATTTGAACGGTTGAATCTACGGCACTCGAATACGAGTTGAAGTATGGATGTCGATTTTCGAGCGGGCAAAATCCGAGTCGTTACATTTGTATATTCTAATAGATTGAAAAACGGTTTGAGAAAATGGGCTTTGTAATAAAATAGTGTTGAAATCATTTTGAAGAAAGAGTTTTGATATTTACTACTAGTATAGAAGACCTATATTTTTAAGGTGAAAAATCGCAGAAATGATTGTAGAAACAATCGATCACTAAAATTCACATTCACAGACGTGAATAAAATCCAAAGAAGTCGATACCGAATCCATCAAAATGGATATTCCCTAGAATCCCAAAGAAAATGTCATCAAAGTCGATTATGAATGATTGCAACAAATCGGAATCAACACGGATCGATAAAATTAGAATTCTTAAACAAAATAGGCAAGTAGGAAAAACACTGCAGGTTCAGACGTCTGAAACATTTGGATCATACGTCTGAATCTGGAAAATTAGTAATTTTCCAAAACGTAATTCAGACGTCTAAACCAAATGTTTCAAACGTCTGATATAGGTGTTTTTAGCCTATTTCCTTTCTGTTTGAAATCAAGCCAATTCAGACGTCTAAAATTCTAGATTCAGACGCCTGAAACTGGAATTCAGAGTATTTTCTGAACCTCGACCAAAAATGGCCAAATGAATATCGGAAACAATCGAATGAGCAAATGACGACTATGGATTTACGCCACGCAACAACCCAGCCATGACGACTCTTCGATACGCCTCAAATATCAATGTACAAATATCCATAATAGGATTTTTGTGACGACCCAGAATTTTCGAGCATTTAAAATCGGAATATTAATTGATTTTAATATTTAAAAGTAATTTTTTAGCTTGAATTCAAATATCACTAATTATTGTTAATTAAATTTATTAAATTAAATAATTTGAAGTTGAGTAAAATGTTGAATCTGGAGTTTTGAGCCTGTTGAAAATAAATTGAAGGCTTATAAAATTTATAACGATAACACTGAAGATTAATAGAAGTTTTAAAATTGAATTTAATAGTGATTTGTTCGGTTTTGAAATTTTATCGTTTAAATTGGATTTAAAAATAGCCTTCCGTGGCACAGTCTCGGAATACGACGAAACCAGCTCCATTGGATCCGTAATGTTTTATTTTTATCGGATTTCAATTTTCGCATTATTTGGAGTTACCTTTGGGTCGTACGATTGGTTAATGCCTAGAATAATCAAATTGAATTTAAATTAATAATCGAGACTTCTCTTATACGCCTCTCCCCTCATCCCTATCTTCCTTTAGACGAAAGAAAATAAGAGATCTCGTTCCTATTTCTTTTTGTTATCTCGTTCCCTTTCCTCCACGAATGAAATCCTTAAAAATAAACAATCAAAGCATGATCGCGTATTCATCTCAATGCTCATTTTCCCTAAAACGATTCAGAGCAAATCAATTCGAACCTCATTAAAAAAATGGCCGCACTGCATAAATCGAGTTCGAACGATTAGGAGGGCGCGTCATTTCGTTGAGGTCGTTAGGCGATGGCGACGCGAATTCGAGGTAGGGTACGGCTATGGTCGCGGTTCGGTGAGGGGTTTCGCGATGACTAGAGCAGCGCGCGTAGAAGAGGCGCTTGCTTGTAGATTACTTTCGACTTGCTTGAGGTGGTGCATTGGGGTTGAGCGCGTCGGCATGGATGTAGCCGGCGCAGTGGATCGCGATTAGGGTTAGGGATGCTCGCGCGAACATCTAGGGTTTCTGTCAGGGGTCAAACGCATGGGTATTTGAGCGAGGTGGATGGCGACTAGGGTTCGAGCGAGCTGTTGCGTGAGGTATCGTCTTCTTCCTATTTTAAATTTTACGTGCAGTGATCCAATTTTAATCAAAGTAAATTAGTAAAATATTGCATGATTGTTAGTAGGAGATAAATCAACAGTTAGTTGATAAAACAATTTAATTTTTCAATTTATAAATCTGTTTATATGTATACAGAAATGTATAAATACAATTTTTATTCTTTTCGTTTACAGGAAACAGGTTTTAAATATATTTATATTGGTACACTTATTTTGAAATTTGAAATTTTATAGGTTAAACAGAAATTATTATAGATTTGAAAGATATAAGGATTTAAAAACCTATATAGATTATTTTTACAAAATTATATATATATATATACTTTTAAATAGAGAGATAAATTTGTTTAATTATTTCCGAGATGGTTAAAGAGGAATTGGTTTGAAACTAAAGTACTAGTTAATTTAGTTATTTAATGGTAAGTGACTTTTTCCAAATAGTTCAAATATTTTATATAAAAAGAAAAATAATTTTAGATTTGTATATGTATGAAATCGATAGCTATTTTAAATTTAGAAATAAATAGGTAAACATAAATATGTGTATAGAAGATTTGGGAAAAATTATATGAATTTTAAAATATTGTTTAGGGTGATTAATGTATTTAATAAACTTAGTTAATTTATCTTAGTTACTGGAAATAATTTATTATAGGAATTAGTTTAAGTACAGATTATTAAATTGAATTAAAATATACAAAGGAAAATTAGTTTAAAATTTACTACTTCGGTCAAATTTTAATCTAAGGTTAAAATTTAATCATTTGTAAACAAAATAAATAAATGGTGAATAATTGTTTGATTGGTTCAAATAATAATAAACCATGAATTGTTATACAAGGTTTAAAATAAAGGAAACAAGTCAGTTTGGAATGGATCGCGAACAGCAAAGCAAGGGTGAGTTAATCTCACTTAGTTAAATTTAAATTTAAATGATTAAATTTAAATAATTGTTTGAATAGTTAAATTGATTGATGTGTTATAGTATGGTGTATTTGGGGATTGATATTTATGTTGTGCTAACGTCTGTGGTCGCAGGAAAAACAGGTTGAAGGGATCCAACTGGACCCCTCAACTTTTATTTAAATTATTTAATATTCTATATCCTGATTATTTGATATTCTATAATGAATTATGTGGACATATTGAATGCTATGGCTTGATTGATATAATTTGGTATAATGAATTACCTGAAATATATAATTTGATTTTGGGAATGAAAATAAAAGAAGTGAAATTGTAAGTAAAATAATTATAGAATAAATCTAAGAATGACTTGGAAAGAAATAAAGTGACTTTAAAATTTTAACAAACAAATCTTGAATATGGGAAGGAGAATTCGAATAAGCAGAAAGTTAATGAATTTTAAAATACAGTATTATTATTTAAAAAGAACAAAACATTTATTTAGAATTTAAGATTTGAATTATTGGAAGAATAAAGAATAAATTGAAAAATAATAACGATAAAGTCCATAACCACTAAATTTGGAAATGAATTGATAAGTAAAGAAATTTATTTCAGAATGGAATAAATTGGAAATCAATTTGGGAAATTGATTTAAGTGATTGAAGTTGGAAATCCTCTTCGGATAACCAAGTACGTTTAAATATAAATTAAAAGTTTTAAAGTTGTTTTAAAAAGCAAGTTTTGGAAAATTTATTATTTCTGATATTTAATTTCTAAAGTAAGTATTTCCTTTTAATCTATTATAGTAATAATTATTTAAAGAGTGATTTAGTATTTGTTTTAAAAGCGAAAATCTAGTTTTATTATTTATCGAGTAACCATATTTTCAAATATTCATATAGTATGTATTTTTAATAAATTATTGAAGTAGTTTTTAAAATAAATGTTTTAAAGTATATTTCAAAGTAAAGTGTTTTAAATTATTTTAAGATCTAGTTTTGTGCTTGGTGATTCCAAAGGAGACAGAAATTATTTGGGAAAGTTTATGCTGAAACAGAAAGTTAGTTTGAAAACTTTTTTTCAAAGGGGTTTGAAAATTGAAATATATCTTGTGAAGATATTTTTGAGGTTAATAAATAATTTGGAAAATTATTTATTGTTGGATGGTGTTGTGAATATTGATTGATAGTTAAATAACCGACTATCAATATTGGCCAAATACATTGATCGTTTCGAAGAGACCAAGACCGAGATCGAGATTTATTTCTCGAAAATCACTTCGATCCAGTTTGTACGTTTCGTGGAAACGAGTTTGGATTCGAAGATGGAGCAGTGAAGTGCAAGGGCTAGTCGCTACTAATCCTGAGGATATTTCCAAAATGGATGTAGTAGGAATAGTGCCTTCAGATCCGTTCGAACCCGGGACGGTCTCGTATAGATGAATGCTTGCGAAACATCGTCAGGTGGACGATGGGCATTCTAAGGGATTTGTTCTAAAAAGTTAACGCTTAGCCTCAAGCCTCATCAAATGGGAATGACTGAAAATCAGGGGTTATGCAGCAAGGCTAGGTGGGTAGCACCCAAGCAGGGTGAGGTCATCCCTGTCTAGATGTCCCTTTTTATTTCGGCTTAGTGGGCGGTTGCTGATCCCAACCGCGGGGTGATCTCACTCGGGATTATCCACTAAGGGGTAGTCTCGGTCTTGTGTTGCAGGGGAGCGGGCGTACTCCTCGGTACGGTGATCTAGGCCCCGTACTGTGACAGGTGGTACCCCAGTGCCTAATCATTAGTTGGAAATCCATTCTCCCTACGAGCCATGTACGAGTTTTGTTTGTATTACCCACTCTATGGCTAGTAGCCGGAATTTAATGAATGTAACAATTTCAGTTATTTTATAAGTATTTGTATATAGACCCTATTATAATATCAGAGGATTTCTATAAAAATTATTTTAGCTATCGTAAGGTAAAAACCCGACATGTTTATTTGTGGCGTGGTCTTACGAGATACTTTTGTTTTCAAAGGATTTTTGAAACTTTAATAATCAATTGAGCGTGATTTTCTCAAGTTGGTATTCCAGACTGACTCGGGTATTATTTAACTGTAATGCTCGGGTCAGACCGAGTATTATAGATACAGGATATGATGTTGTGGAGCTCAGGAAACAAGCTGGATGACGATACGTACTCTCGTATTTGCTTTTATATATATATTCCGCTGTGTTGAGTTCTTGTGTATCCATTTGTATGATATTGATGTAGAGCTGTGATTGATGTACTATGATGATGTAATATATATACAGATATATTTGATTTTGTGTAAAGATATGTTAATACCTATTATATTTCATTCCGCTGCAATGGTTGGATTCTGATATTGTTTTCTATTTTCTTCTTCTACCTCTTCTTCTTTAACCCAAATGGTTCATATTTCTGTGAAACTTGAGTTGAATGTTGTGGAATAGTGTTGACTCAAGGGGTATGGATTTGCGGGCTGTTACACTTGGTATCAGAGCATAGGTTGGAGATAACCTTGGCTCTGGTGGGAACTACTCATTTAAATTAGAGTCCGTAGTACTCTAGAATGAGTTTGAGCGTATTAATAGATATGAGCGCGTATTTGTTAGAGAATATAAATTGTTTTAATATTGTGTTGATTGGTTTGTTGAGTGGCATATGAACCTTCGTCGACACAGTCTGCGCAATTGTATCGAAGGGGTTTCTAAACACTTGAATATAACAATCAACACGGTATTGTTTTTAAAATGTCGGTAATTGAAATAATTTACCCCAAATTTTTTTTTTGATATAAAGTAAGTTTTTAAAACTATTTTAGCTAATATATTGTTGCTTGGATGTTAGAAAGAATAATATTAAAGCATTATCAATGTTAAGTGAAAATTTAACTAGAAATTGAAATATAACTAAAATTTAAGAGAATAAATTCATTATAAAATGAAATTTATAAATATGAATTATAAATATAATTTATGAATTGAAATACAATCAAAGGAGAATTTGTATAAGCTTAAAGTGTACAAATGAATTATAGTTAAAATTTATTTAAGCAGGCTTTGGAAATTTAAAATCCCGGAGACTTTGGAAGTGTTTGTCGAAGTGTTTTAAAGATAAATGATAGCATTATTGTTTTGGAGATATTTCTGAATGGAAATCTGTTTTAAATGGATTTTGGAAGTGATATAGCATTGAATTCACTTCAGTCACTGGAAAATAACTTCGGTGATGAGTGCAGCATCATCAATGTTCATTTTCAAGTTTCTAAGTGATGAATTGCTGCCAAATTGATTTGTTCAGGAAAACCTGTTTGTTTTGAAATTTCCAGGGAAATTTGTTGGGAATAAAACCAGGATTGGTTTGATTTTTGAGAAATGTGATTTGTGATGTTGGAGATTCCAAAATAATTTGAAACCAACGGTTGGGTGTTTAAAAAAAATCCTGATGAGATAGGTGGTAAGCTTATAAATTGAGGTGATTTTGAAATCCGGAAGGAAACATAAGCTTTGAATGTTGGAATTTGAATTTAAAGTGCAAAGTAAAAAATGAAATTAACTTGGATTGGGAAATAAAATTTTACTGGATTGAAATTAATTTAAATAGGATGAAATAATATCCAGTTGTATTCGAATTGAGTTGAAATCGAATTAAGTTAAATAAATGTGTAAATGTGAACTTAATGTAGTTAAATAGAAGCTGAAATGGTGAGATAATATTGAAGTTCGGAAATAAAACCCAAGTTATAAATTAAATTTGACTTAAATTGTTGGTGAAGTAAATGTAATTGAATTGTATGTTCATGAAATTGGGTGGTAAATTGAAAATGGATTGTGGATTCAGAATTTGAGTTATTATTTAAAATTTTGATTTGAAGTGTTAACAAATTAAATATAATTGGAAATATATCGAATAAAAACGAAATTGGATTAAAATAGTAATGGTTTGAATTTCAAATGAAATCCAAATAAGTGGAAGTAAATTGGACATGGCCTTGTAACAAATTAAACAAGTTAAATCTGGAAGTTAAATTTTATAATAACTAATCAAAAGAAATTGTATATGGGAATGAGATTTGATTGTGATAGAGTTAAGTTGAATAGAAAAGAGAAAAATCGACTTGTAAAATGGAAATGAGCTTAAGTATATAGTTTAAATAAATTGAAGTAAATTAACTTAAAGCTAAACAAATGGAAGACAATTGAATTTAATTCAACTTAAACTAAGTTAAATGATATTGGGATGAATTTAAATTGAGTAAAAATAAATTTTAATCGAAATAAAATTCGGTGAGTTACCGATAATATGTAATGGAATGAAAATTCTTAAATAAATAATTGTAAACCATTTAAATTATTAAGGGATTGAAATAATTAGAGATAATAAGGAAAATAGAATATTTCAAGTTTACTAGAATGGTTTAAGTGAATGTAGATAAACTAATTATGTTGAATAAATGAATGGATAGAATAAATAAGAATCAAATGAAAGATGGAAGTAGAACTTATTATAAAAAAGAAATGGAAATGAACTTAAGTTATTGACTTAAGTAAGTGTTGAATAAAATCCGAATTCAAAATGAAGTGTGGTTTAAATGAGTTGAGAAATAGTTATTGAATGGGATAGCCTAGATTGTTTTCGAGCTAAATAAAATAGTTTGGAATAAATAAAATGGAATGAAATTTAAACAGAATGTGTCAAGGTAGATCGAATGATTTTGAATGGAACCTGTTTGAATAATGAAACTAGTTTGGTTAATAGAATGAAATGCAAACGAATGGATTCTAATTTAAAATGCAATGAAAATAAGAATATATGGATTGTGAATAAATTTAAAAATGGAATAGAATTAAGTATAAACGGAGTTGAAATCAATTTAAATTGGTTATAAAACATAAATACTTATTTATTCACATAGATCTCGTCAAATTGCATGGAATAAATTATCATTGGATGAAAATGGAAGTAATTAAAATTCTATGAATTGATAGGAGTGAAATAAATTGATTTTGAGAACAACTGAATTAAATACGAGCTCGGTTTGCTTAAAAATAAAGTAAATGTAAGTTTGTGAGTTGTTAACCATTCGGATTAAGTGAAACGATATGCGATGGGTTGTAAGCAATTAAAATTAATGTTGGAATATTTAAATTGCTTATAAAAAAGTGTTTAATGGGAATTTCTTTTAGAATTCATGAGTTAACCTATTGCAAATAAGTGAAATGTTGTTAAACTTCATTTATATGGCACTTACATGTTTAAATTGAGTAAGTGCAGGTATTTTGAAGCCGTGTGGCTGGATTTGGTTGTGCTATTTGCTAAAAATAATAAGCCGCTTGCTTAAAATTCTAAATAAGGTACGCCTACGCAATAAAAATAGGAAATATGAACTATTTTTAGCTTTTCCGACCGGGTGGGTCGATGTATATATATTTATCTCTTTTGTCAAATTGCAAAAGCTCCCCCGTACAAAGGGGACTCTGCCAAAAATTTTCAGAAATTTTGGGAGTTAGAAAATTTTTGAAAATTTTGTTAACGACAAACAAATTCAAATTATAAACTAAAATAAGTTAGTAAATGAAACCAATTTAAAATAATGACATAAATTAGTTATAAATGACAAATAAAATTTATATATTCAGAGTCAAAGATAAATTGAATTCATATGGAAATGAAAGAATCGATTTGAATAGAAATGGATATAAACTAAAGTGGTAAAGTGAAAAAAAAATATAAGAATCTTATAAAATGCTTATGTTAACTTAAGTAAGGGATGGTCAATTCTTAATTGGAAATTGAATATTGCAAATATATTCTAAGTTGATATTTGGATGAATATTGGCATTTGGTAAGGTGAATATTGGCATTTGGTAAGGAAGTCGATAAAATGTTTTTGGAATGTTGTGATTGGATATTAGTGCTAAGCAGGATATGCAGGTATTATAAAAGGGAAAAGAGAATTGGTTCTTGATTCCAAGAAGATAAATTTGAAATTCTCGACAAAAAGGTATGTGTTTAAGTTTCTATATGAAATTTGATTGGAATTTTGGATATAGCCACTTGGCTTTTTGTTTTCTTTTTGGATTTGGGAGGCCATAGAGCCATTTTGTAGTTGTACCGAGCTAGCCACGCAAATGAGACACTGGCGAAATTTTTCAAAAATTTCGAGAGTTAGAAAATTTTTGAGAAATTTCAAAAATTTTAAACTTGGTTTTGTATTATAATTTAAATAATTGAATAAGTAAAGTTATTTGGAAACTAAGGGAAAAGTTTGGGAAGTTAGTAAGAATACTAATGGGCCTTCTATTAAAAAGATAGTTGGCTAGATGTTGAATTATTTGGTTTTGGGAATAAGTAAACGGGTATTGGACCATTCTTCCTAACAAGTAATTTCGGGGACGAAATTCTTTTAAGGGGAGGAATGTGAGGACCCAGAATTTTCGAGCATTTAGAATCGGAATATTTAATTGATTTTAATATTTAAAAGTAATTTTTTAGCTTGAATTCAAATATCACTAATTATTGATAATTGAATTTTTTTAATTAAATAGTTTGAAGTCGAGTAAAATATTGAATCTGGAGTTTTAAGCCTGTTGAAAATAAATTGAAGGCTTATAAAATTTATATTGGTAACACTGAAGATTAATATGTTTTAAAATTGAATTTAACAGTGATTTGTTTGGTTTTGAAATTTTATCGTTTAAATTGGATTTAAAAATAGCCTTCCGAGGCATGGTCTCGGAATACGACGAAACCAGATCCATTGGATCCGTAATGTTTTATTTTTATCGGATTTAAATTTTCGCATTATTTGGAGTTACCGTTGGGTCGTACGATTGGTTAATGCCTAAAATAATCGAATTGAATTTAAATTAATAATCAAGACTTCTCTTATACGCCTCTCCCCTCATCCCTATCTTCCTTTAGACGAAAGAAAATAAGAGATCGCGTTCCTATTTCTTTTTGTTATCTCGTTCCCTTTCCTCCATGAACGAAATCCTTAAAAAAAAGAATCAAAGCATGGTCGCGTATTCATCTCAATGCTCGTTTTCCCCAAATCGACTCAGAGCAAATCAATTCGATCCTCATTAAAAAATGGCCGCACTGCATAAATCGAGTTCGAACGATTGAGAGGGGCGCGTCATTTCGTTGAGGTCGTTAGGCGATGGCAATGCGAATTCGAGGGAGGGTACGGCTATGGTCGCGGTTCGGTGAGGGGTTTCGCGACGGCTAGAGCAGCGCGCGTGGTAGAGGCGCTTGCCTGTAGATTAATTTCGACTTGCTTGAGGTGGTGCATTGGGGTTGAGCGCATCGGCATGGATGTAGGCGACGCAGTGGATCGCGATTAGGGTTGGGGATGCTCGCGCGAACATCTAGGGTTTCTGTCAAAGGTCAAACGCATGGGGATTTGAGCGAGGTGGATGGCGACTAGGGCTCGAGCGAGCTGTTGCGTGAGGTATCGTCTTCTTCCTATTTTAAATTTTACGTGCAGTGACCCTATTTTAATCAAAGTAAATTAGTAAAATATTGCATGATTGTTAGTAGGAGATAAATCAACATTTGTTGACAAAACAATTTAATTTTTCAATTTATAAATCTGTTTATATGTATACAGAAATGTATAAATACAATTTTTATTCTTTTCATTTACAGGAAACAGGTTTTAAATATATTTATATTGGTACACTTATTTTGAAATTTAAAATTTTATAGGTTAAACAGAAATTACTAAAGATTTGAAAGATATAAGGATTTAAAAACCTATATAGATTATTTTTACAAAATTATATATATATACACATAATGAGAAGCTTGAAGCGGAAGTTGAAAGACTTAAGGAAGAGCTCGCCACTTCTTCCACTTCCTATTCTCAGAGAGGGGAAGTGCTTCAAAAACAAGTGAGAGATGCTCACGCGGCCCAGAGAGATGCTAAAGCTAAATTTGAAGCACAGCAACAAGTTGTGGATAGCTACCGAGCCGACGTTGCTCATCTACGAGATAAGACAAACTCCCAGAACTTGGAAATTGAACTGCTAAAAGGTCGACTTTCTAAAGGTGAAAAAGTGTGCGATGAAGCTATTGCTGGCAAAGCAGGAACCGAGGAATCTCATATGGCAACTAAAGCCGAAGTCAGCTCTACTTTATTCGAGTTTTACATTCACGGTGTTCTGGGGCGCGGTAGCCTTAAATTTTTGGGACCGGAGTATGAAATCACTTTGGCCAAAGTATGGGAGGCTACACTTGATATGCTTGGAGGAGCCGGATATGCTGAAGTAGATTTAATGGCACACTATTTAGATGATGATGCATGTGCCGCTTTTGCCAGGGGAAAGGAACAACTTGCCAAAGAGAGAGCCGAAATGGCAGAAGGAGAACATTTAGGGAAGGCAACTTCAACCGACCCAGTTCAACCTTCGATTTCGGCCGACATCGATATTGTTGGTTCCAGTTCCCATTCTCCACCTCCTGCTCAAGCTGTTATTGAAAGTGCCACCGTCCGCACTAGAGATGAGGTTCAAGAAAGCACTGAAGCACAGGACTTTGAAGTTGACATAGTAAAGCCTACTTCTCCAGTTAACCTCAATGTTAATCTTGCTCAAGTGGACTGCTTGTTTACTTCCCATGAGCTTGATGAAATTTTTGATTGTTACTTAAATCTTGACGCACCACTTTCTCCTCTTTTTATAAGATATACTGACTTTAACTTCTCTTCTCCTGTAGTGAAAGCGCCAAGTGTTGTTCAGCCTTCCCCTCTTCCAGCCATTTCCTCTCCGCCTCTTCAGATTACTCCCCCTTCCATTTCTCAACCGGGGTCACAAGAGGAGCAGATAGAAGCTCTTCAAGGCTTGGATGATTCGGTCGCTTCTCAAGAACAGAAGGCCGAGGACCTGAAGAAGGCGAAAGAACCCCGGAGCAAACTATTTTTGATGACATAAAGTTGTCTGCGCTTTTCACTCCGGGCAGTGAGTCTTCTTCAAGGAAGAAGGGGAAACGTGTAGTCTCAAAGAAAAGGAGAGAAGCTTCTGCTGGTGAAGAAAAAGCAGAAGAAAGTCCAATTGCACCCCTTCCTCTTTCTTCCCCTACTCTCACAAGCTGGCCCAAAAAGTTAATCATCCGGCCAGCCGAAGGCCCGAAAGGTGGCAGGAAGAAGAAGTGATGGGTTTGGTACTTATGCTTTTCGTCTCGCTTTTTTGCTTGTATATATAAAGGCTTGTGTTGACCGGAATTTGTGCGGGTACCGGTCCCCGCCTTGTTTTGTTTTGAAACCTGCACATGTATAAAAATTTATAGTATGGAATAAAATGATTCTTTTACTTGTACAAACTTTTGTCTGTATTTGAGAATGCATTTATTCTTCTTTTTCATACAAGTTTCTTTATTTTCTCTGTGTGATGTTGCAGTAAACCTATGGTATGTTGCTTGAGCATTGTTTTTATTTTTGTAACTGTATTATATTGCCCCCAACCATGGTTTAGTGCAACCTCTTTCACATTGGCAAAATTTTGAAGAACAACTCTTCTATTTCGAGAAGACTTGTACTCTTTCTTTAGAGAACAACTTTTCCATTCGAAGGTGGTTTGCATTTGTACATTATAGAATAATTTTTCCATTTTAAGGAAATATTCTTCTGATTTAGTAGAATGCGCCTCGTATTGGAGTAGTTTCTCTTTCTTTCTTTCTCTCTCTCTTTTTTTAGAGAAGTTTTTACACTTCACTTTCGGAGAAAGCCACTTTTATTTTTGGCAAGTGAATTTTCCTACTCGGTAAAGTGGTCTTTCAAAAAAGGGCTTCAACCTGTTTGTGCCTCCGAAGAGGGCTTTTGTTCGATTGTGCCTCTGGGAAGAGGGCTTTTTTGTGTGATTGTGCCTTTGGGAAGAGGGCTTTTTTGTGTGTGACTCTAGGGAGAGGGCTTTTGTTTTTGCCCCTGGGGAGAGGCTTTTTTTTTCCCTGTTCGCTGGGAAGCAGGCCTCCGAAGAGGGCTTTTTGTTTCTGCCCCTGGGGAGAGGCTTTTATTTTTTCCCTGTTCGCTGGGAAGCGGGCCTCCGAAGAGGGCTTTTTGCATTTCGACTCGTGTGATGTTTTATTTCAGATCGCGGTGAAATGTGTGCCTCTGAAGAGGTCCTTTAGCATTTTAGCTCTGGTGAAATGGGCCTCCGAAGAGGGCTTTTCACATTCCAACACTTGTGAAGTTTTATTTCAGATCTCGGTGGAATGCGTGCCTCCGAAGAGGTCTTTTCACCTTTCAACTCGTGTGAAGTTTTATTTCAGATCACGGTGAAATGTGTGCCTCCGAGTAGAGTTTTTGCCAGGAAGTTTCTTTCCCATGGTTGGATGGATTCACGGGGCGGATACAAGTTACTTGGATTGTTCGTTTGTACAAACGTTCTCAGCTAGTTAACGAGTGTCCTGTGCCACCAGTGATTCCACCTATCTTTTTTTTTTGAGAAAGAGAACATTCTTTTTCAGGCAAGTCCCATTAGAGGTCTTTATCCTCCGAAGAGTTGTGCCTCCGAAGAGGGCTTGCGCCTCCGAAGAGGTCTTTTGCTGTTTGCTGCCTGCTTGCCCATGTCTTTTCTCCATTTTCTCATATCAGCGGTTCCCTGTTATCATTTTCAAGCATGCATTCCTTTCTTTTGCAAGTAGCTTATTTTATCCAAAGAAGTGTACTTCATCGCTAAATGAGTTCGCAGGGGCAGACACAGGCTAATTAATCGGATGTTCGTTTGCACAAACGATCATAATTAGTTAGGAAGGGTCCACCTCTGGCGGAACCACTAACTGTTTGCTTGAAGCACTTCTTATATAGGATTTGAGTCTGGAATTTTTGTGGCTGAACATTCATTTGTTGAGTGATGTCAGGGATCGCTTGGTCTTGTGATGGGTAAGCTTTGTTTTAATGGCTTGCAATATTAAATCGACATTTTAGCAATACAATAGAAGTACTCTATATATCGAAATAAACAGGCAGTTTATGATAGTAGAGAACACAAGATTTATAGTGGTTCGGCATAGAACTGAGCCTACATTCACTTTATAGTTCTTGTTATCCACTTGCACTGGCTTTACAATGGCTTTCAATACAAGAATCATACATTCATAATTCTTTTACAGTATTTCAGTAAAGCTTTTAAATAAAATATGGGCGCAAGTGATTACTGTTCCAAGCTCTTGGAATTGGATCTCCTTCGACAGTTGTCAGTTTGAAAGTGCCATCTAGAAGTTTTTTGCCTATGACATATGGCCCTTCCCAGTTTGGCGCAAACACTCCTGTTGCTGTCATGACCCTCTTTAAGACTAGATCTCCAATCTCAAAACTGCGTTGGCGAACTTTGGAATTGAAGTGCCTGGCAATTCTTTGCTGATGGGCTGCAATTCTGAGCTGAGCCTCTTCCCTTTTTTCATCAAGGAAGTCAAGTGCTTCAAGTTGCAACTCTTCTTTTTAGCTTGGTTGAAATTAATTCTTCTATGTGAAGGGACTTCTATTTCCACCAGAATCATTGCTTCTGATCCATATGCCAATGAAAATGGAGTGTGTCCAGTCGCAGTTTTATGGGTAGTTCTGTATGCCCATAGTGCTAGTGGTAGCTTATCGACACAACCACCTTTTTCTTTTTCCAGCTGTTTCTTGATGGTTGATTTGATAATTTTATTTACTGCTTCCACTTGCCCGTTTGCCTGCGGATGAGCCACTGCTGAGAAGCTTTTTTGGATCTTGAATCGCTTGCAAAAATCTTGAAACTCTTCACTTTCGAATTGGGTTCCATTGTCTGTGATTATCTTTTGAGGCACACCATACCTACAAATGATATTCTTAGTTACAAAGTTTGTCATCTTTTTAGAGGTAATAGTAGCTAATGGTTCAGATTCATCCAATTTAGTAAAATAATCAACAACAACAATAGCATATCTGATTCCGGATTTGGCGTTTGGCAAAGGCCCGATGAGATCTATTCCCCAAATAGCAAATGGCCATGGACTTACCATCTATGTTATCTCGGTGGAAGGTGCTCTTGGGCGTTTTGCAAATCTCTGGCATCGGTCACATTTTAGGGCATAGCTTGCAGCATCATGATTAATATCTGGCCAAAAATACCTATAACGGAGAATTTTCTTTGCTAGAGTCTGACCACCTGAATGGTCTCCACACTCTCCTCTGTGTACTTCACCTAGAATTGTTTTAGCTTCTTCCTTGGTCACACATCAGAGTAATGGCATTGAGAATCCCTGCTTATACAATCGGCCATCTTGAATTATATATCTGGAGGCTTTTCTTAGCAACTTCTGTCGTTCTTTTGAATTTCCTGGTAGAGAACCTTTGAGCAGATAACCCATTATCGGAGTCATCCATGATTCTTGCTCTTGAGATATAGTCATGATCCAGTCAATATCCATCTCATCAGTGCTTGGAGCTGACAGGACTTCCATAGGAACTAATCCCTATAATTGAGCTTCACCAGTGCTTGCGTACTTTGCGAGAGAATTTGCCTTCATTTTCTCTTCCCGGGGTATATGACTTATCGTATAACGGTCAAGATCATCAAGAAGTTCCCAGGCTCTTGACAAGTAAGCAGGCCGATTCCCTCCTTTAGTTTGAAACTCTTTCTTGACTTGACATACAATAAGCTTTGAATCACTCAAGATCTGCAACACTTTGACATTCAATTCTTTAGCAATTTTCAAGCCGGCAATAAGAGCTTCATATTCTGCTTCATTGTTTGTCGAAGGGAATTCCAATCTCAATGCATACCACAATGACTGCCCTTCAGGGGTTTCAAGCACAACCCCAGCTCCGAAACAGTAATCGTTTCTTGCACCATCAACATATAATTTCCATCGAATTGGGGTATTATCAGTCACTTCTTCTTCACTATCACCTTTATCTACACATTCTGCGATGAAATCTTCTAAAGCTTGTCCATTAATTGCTCTCCGGGGATGATAAGTGATGTCGTATTGGCTGAGTTCAATATTCCACTTCAAAAGGCGACCCGAAGTCTCAGGAAGAAACAGGACTTGCTTCAAAGGTTGATTAGTGAGGACATTGATGGGATGAGCTTGGAAATATGGCCTCAATTTTCTTGATGCAATCAGTAGACAATAGGCGAGCTTTTCCAACTTTGAATAATTCATCTCTGCCCTAGTGAATCTTTTGCTGATATAATAGACTGGGCGCTGAATTTTTGCGTCCTCCCGTACCAACGCTGCACTGAGAGCATGAGATGAGATTGTCAAATATACGAAAAGATATTCACCATTGTCCGGCTTAGAAAGTATTGGAGGCGTTTCCATATGACGAATCAACTCATCGAAAGCTTTATGGCATTAAGGAGTCCAGTCAAAAATTTTCCTTCCTTTCTTCAGAGCATCAAAGAATGGAATGCATTTATTAGTAGCTTTAGAAATGAATCGACTCAAGGCAGCGACTTTTCCATTAAGACTTTGCAATTCCTTCTTCGTTCTAGGGGCTCTGACTTCTCTTAAGGCAACAATTTGCGCAGGATTAGCTTCAATGCCCCTAGCACTCACAATGAAACCCAAGAACTTTCCGGACTTCACCCCAAACGAACATTTCAAAGGATTAAGTTTCATTCCGTACTTTTGGAGGATTGCAAACATTTCTGCCAAGTGATCCATATGGTCTATTGCTTTCTTTGATTTCACCCACATATCGTCAACATAAACTTCCATAGTTTTGCCAATCTGCGGTTTGAACATAGCATTGATGAGTTTTTGGTAATTTGCCCCTGCATTCTTAAGTCCGAAGGGCATGACTCTATAGCAGTAAAGACCAACGTCGGTGATGAAGCTCGTGTCCTCCTGATCCGGCTCATGCATCATGATCTGGTTGTATCCGGAGTAAGCATCCATAAAAGATAACAATTCACTCCCCGCTGTTCCATCCACTAACTGATCTATCCTGCGTAACGGAAAGCAGTCTTTGGGGCAGGCTTTGTTTAAATTTGAGAAGTCGATGCATACTCTCCACTTCCCATTAGCTTTCTTAACCAGTACAGGATTTGAAACCCAATTCGGATAAGTAGACTCCTTGATGAAACCATTCTCCATAAGCCGGTCTACCTCTTCTTTTAACGCTGCTGGCCTTTCAGGACCCTGGGTTCTTCTTTTCTGCTTTACCGGTGTAAACTTCGGATCAATATTCAGAGTATGTACTGCAATTTCTGGGGATATTCCACACATATCAGCGTGAGTCCAAGCGAATACATCCAGATTTCCTTTCAAGAATGATACTAAGGAATTTTGAACCGTCACACTAAGTTGCGAACCCACATTCACCACTTTGTTCGAATTTTTCGGGTCAACAGGTACTAGTACCATTACTTCCACTGGCACCACTCTATTCTCCCCTGCACCGGCTTTTCTAGGATCCATTTCTCTTCGTTCCCCGCTATGCTCGCCAATGCAGGGTCTACCCTGTAATTGCTACAATGTAGGTTCTTTGATGCGGACTGGGGCTGCCGCATCTTTTCCCATCTCTCTTTTCCTCGTTTCACGCAACTCTATAAGACAACATTCTCGCCCAGCATTCTGATCCCCTTTAATCACACCAACTCCATTATCTGTGGGGAATTTCATAGTGAGGCACTACGGGGCAAGAATTGCCTTAAAAGCCGCAAGAGTTGGTCGGCCAAGGAAAACGTTGTAGGCAGAAGATTCATCAACGATTACAAAAGTCTATTTTCAAACAACCATTTTCTGCCCCTCTCCAAGCTCAACGAACAAGTCAATAGTTCCAATTGGCTGCTTTGGTTCCCCAGTAAACCCAACGATCTTCTGAGATGAAGCTTATACATCAGCCGTCGGAGTTTTCATTTGATCGAACATCTTTTTGAAGAGAATATTGCAAGAAGCGCCGCAATCTACAAGCATTCTTCTCACAATAGCCGGCCCAATGCCTACACAGATGACCAGGGGATCCATGGTTGGAGCTTCAATGCCCATAGAGTCCCTGGCTCTGAACACTATATCATCATTAAAAGTTTTATGCTGCTTCAATGGTGCAGCATCTTCTAGCACAAAAACACTCTCTTCTGCTGGTGTGTATTTCAAGGCACGGGCATATCTTTCCATCTCGCCCCAGCTCCTGCCTGCTGGGTGAGGACCTCCGGTAATCACATTAATAATGGGCCTTTCTGATTCATGCGCAGTAGTCCTCTCACCCGAGCCGGACGGATGAGTAGGAAGTTGCTGACCCTTAGTAGATGAAGTTGGGTCATTCTTATTCCTCCTCACAAATTGCTGCAACTTGTTCTCTCTCAGCAATTCTTCAATCAAGCTTTTCAGATGGCGATATTCGTTGGTATCATGACCGGGTTGATTATGAAACCGACAAAATCTCCCACTTTGAAGTGCCTTTTTCCCAACCCTCATTTCAAGTGGTTTAGGATATTCCACTATATCTTTGGTAGAAAAAAAGATATTCTCCAGGGTGTCGGTTAAAGGAGTGAAATCTGAAGGTTTTGAGAAGCGGGGTTTCTTCATATCTTTCTGTTTCTTCCCACCATTATTCTCCCTTTTTTGACTTCCAAATTCCTTTTTGGTAGGAGCAACAGTATTATCCTTAACCTCTGTCAATGCCACTTTAACCGGTGTTTGAAGTCTTTCCAAGCGCATGAATTCATCAGCTTTCTTATAGAATTTCTCAAGCGAATTCGGTTCTTTCATCTTCAGCCACTTTCCAAATTCGTTTGACTTGCCGACTGCCCTCATCAAGTATGTCAAGACCATTCATGGCTCTACATTATCCACTTCAGCCAAAGCTATGTTGAAGCGGTTCAAGAAAGATCTAATAGATTCCCCAGGGTTCTGTTCCAGGCTTGACAGTGACATAATATCCTTTGCCTTTGAAGCATACAACCTGAATTGCTCTTTAAACTTCCGAGTCAAATCGGCGATATGGTCTATGGATCGGACCGGAAGCTTTGTGAACCAGAGCAGAGCCACTCATTCCAAGTATACCGGAAAGTACCGGCATTTGATCTCATCAGAAGCCCTAGCACCAGTCATGTGCCAATCATACTTATACAGGAATTGATTAGGGTCGCTTGTTCCTTTATATGCCGAAATGGTAGAGGAACAAACTTCCTTGGGAATTCCGCCTTTAGAATCCTTTCAGTGAACGGAGTTTTGCTCGGAGCGAATCCCCATTCCTTATGCTTTCTTTCATGATTTGTCATATCATGCCCGAAAGATATTCCTCATCATTTAAAGGATCTGCAGGACAGACTTCGGCCATTTTCTCGGAAGTTTGTCTGGACAAACGTTCGCGGAGAGTTGGCTGTGGTCTCGATCCTCCAGCTTGAGGAGGTGTTTCTTTAGTAGGGATGACTGCTCTTTAAGGAATATTCCTCTCTTCAGGATTATGAACATCATTTGCAAGATTCTCTTCATTATTCACCGGTTGACGGTTAGCCCCGAGCAAACATTTAACCTATCAAGCATTAAAGCATTCTGAGTTTCCATCTGCTGGTATAACCCAGATACTGCAACATCTAACTCCGCTCGTGTAATTCCAGCACTTGGTGCGGCTTGACTTGATGAAGGAGAAATGGAAGTATTCTCATATATATCACTGAGTCTGGTAGATCCGCGCTTTCTTCCAGGAGCCATTGTCTCTGATAGACTTCTGGTTTTTAGAGAGATTTTTTCCACAAACTTTTGCGAAGCAATGACAAAAATAGCCTGAGTTGGGTTCTCAGTGAAAGCACCAAAAATGTTAACGCTTAAAATTAAACGCTAACACCCCGGTGTAAGTAGAGATTAAGTGAAAGCACCACCCGTTCATACGGGAATTAAAAATAAGTAGAAAAGTCGCCGAGAAAGCAGTAAAAAGACAACAGTTTTATAGTGGTTCGGCTTCAAGTTAAGCCTACGTCCATTTTAATCTTCTTTATTCCTGAATCAATTACAACTCTACAACAATCTTTGATTACAACACTGATAGGACAAATTGCTAGAGCTCCGATGTAGAAGAATTCTTTGAATCCATGTCGATTGTGTTAGATTTCCTCTTGAAGTTCGTTGAGATGTCTTTCGTGTTTGAAGTGTCGAGTGAGTCAAGAAGTCAGCAGAGTATCGGCGTTTCAGAAATGAGCCAAAAAGATCCCCCCTGTTGGAGTAAGTTGGGTATTTATAGGAGAGTTTGGAGTTAGGTCGTAGGTCGTAGAAGACTTAGGAATAGGTCGTAGGTCGTAAGCGACTTAGTAGACACTGTTTACGGCCTAACAGGAGCGCCCTTGATCACATGAACAAGTCATAGGTCATGGGCGACCTAGGGAAGAAACAACGTAGGGGAGACAAGTTATCTCGGTTTTGTATAGCTCGCTATGTCGTTAAGTCCTTAGGTCGCTAGGTCGTATGATACTTTAGGTCGTTAACTCGTTAGCTCATTAGGTCGCTTCCACTTTAATCCGTTAGGTCGGTAAATCCACTTAGCTACCAGGTCGCTTCACACTTTAAGTCGCTGAATCCCACAGATAGTTAGGCCGCTGTATCCCACAGGTCGTTAGGTCGCTTTAGGCCATAGGTTGCTAGGTCGCTTTAGTCCGTTAAGTCGCGAAGCCTCTTTGCTGTGACATGTTGTTGATGGTTAGGTCGCTAGGTCGTTTGATACCTTAATTCTTTTAGATCGCTTATTTCTCTTAGGTCGCTGAGCCATGGAATAGAGGAGTTAACAAGTGAGATAAAGGTTTGTATATTCTAATAGATTGAATAACGGTTTGAGAAAACGAGCTTTGTAATAAAATAGTGTTGAAATCATTTTGAAGAAAGAGTTTTGATATTTACTACTAGTATAGAAGACCTTCATATTTTTAAAGTGACAAATCATAGAAATGATTGTAGAAATAATCGATCACTAAAATTCACATTCATAGACGTGAATAAATTCCAAAGAAATCGATACCGAATCCATCAAAATGGATATTCCCCAAAATCCTGAAGAAAATGTCATCAAAGTAATGTCATCAAAGTCGATTATGAATGATTGCAACAAATCGGAATCAACACGGATCGATAAAATTAGAATTCTTAAACAAAATAGGCAAGTAGGCAAAACGTAGCAGGTTCAGACGTCTGAAACATTTGGTTCAGACGTCTGAATCTGGAAAATTAGTAATTTTCTAGAACGTAATTCAGACGTCGGAACCAAATGTTTCAGACGTCTGAAATAGGTCTTTTTAGCCTATTTCCTTTCTGTTTGAAATCAAGCCAATTCAGACATCTGAAATTCCGGATTCAGACGTCTAAAACTGGAATTCAGAGCATTTCCTGAACCTCGACTAAAATTGGACAAATGAATATCGAAAACGATCGAACGAGCAAATGACGACTAAGGATTTACGCCACGCGACAACCCAGCCTTAGCGGCTCTTCGATACGCCTCAAATATCAATGTCCAAATATCCATAATAGGATTTTCATAGATTTTGATTTCGAAACATCAAAAATTGGAATATACACCCAAATTAATCCGAACCAAAATCAATTTCACAAGAATAAGTGTTAGGAATTCATAGCTAACAATCGAAGATAATTATAGACAAAGATGTGAGATAAAAATCTCACCTTTTCATAAAAACAAGGAAGAAGAAGCTTGAAAACTAAGGAGGATCAACCACTCTTCAACACAACCCAAATTAACTTGAATCTAAGCTCAAAAGAAGAACATTCCCTAAGTTAGGTTTTGGAAATTTCTGAAATTGAAAGGAGAATGAGTTGGAGAAGAAGAAGGAGATGCTTACCAATGGATTCTCTTGGAATTTTGAGCTAGATCTTGGATTTTGCAAATGAACTGGGGCTTGGAGTTTTAATTTCCCATTCCTCTCACTATTAATCTCTTTAGAACTGAAAAGTAGAGGAAGAGGGAGTGAATGAAGAGGGGGTTACAGTTTGGGGTATTTAGTTAGAACATTGGGCTGAATCCAAACCCAAAGCCCTATAGAAAAAGTAACAAAAATCAACTTACTCCAAACATATCGAAGCTTATACTCAAAAAGGTTGTAAACCGCAATTTGAACTCAACGGAAGGGGTCTCGAGTCCCAATTTGACTGTTTGCAAAAAGTAGGTTGTCGGACTAAAATCTGACGAATGATGAAATATTTAAATAAAATATTTGAATATAAAATCGATAAATATGCGGGTTGTTACAAATGCCGTCAACTAGCGCGAAGAATAAGTCGGTTGAAGAGCGACCATCTGTGTAATTGCTTTGTGCGAGTACCGATATGTCGGCCAAAATATCACATGTGACATACCGTTACAAACTCAAAGGTACAACACAGTGGCTATGTGGTCTTCGGAAACAAATATAAAATAAGCATAACACAAAATCAGTCACAGATATTCATATCACAATGGAGGAAACATATATAAATAAAACATATAGCAGTGTACATCAAAGTAGTGGTCATGCAAGATCCACTACATCGCAAAAGAATAGGTACAAGTGCTAGACAAAAGAGTATGTATACATCAAGGGGTCTCTATCTCGAATGTATAAAAACAAAAACTACTAAGCTAAGTAGTTAGCTGTAACAACCCGCATATTTATCGATTTTATATTTAAATATTTTATTTAAATATTTTGTTGTTAGTCGGATTTTAGTCCAAAAAGCTACTTTTTGCAAACAGCCGAATTAGGACTCGAGAACACTTCCATTGAGTTCAAAATGCCGTTTGCGGCCTTTTTGAGTATAAGCTTCGATATGTTTGGAGAAAGTTGATTTTTGCTACTTTTCCCCGCTTAGGGCTTTGGTTTGGGCTGAGCCAATTAACCACTTACTAACTCAGTCCCAATCCCCCTCTCCTCTTCATTACTTCATTCCAACTCCTTACTCTCTAGCAAAACTGAAAATGGAGGTGGAGAGTGGAAATTAAAACTCCAAGCCCTAGCTTCCTTTGCAAATCCATCTCCTAGCTCCAAAGTTCATGAGAACCCATTGGTAAGCTTCCTCTTTTTCTTCTCCAACTCATTCTCTCTTTGATTTCAGAAATTTCCTAAACCTAATTTAGGGAATGTTTCTCTTTTAAGCTTAGATTCAAGCTTGTTGAGTTGGAATTTAAGAGTGCTTGTTCTTGCCATTGCTTCATAGCATCTTCTTCATTCGTTTGGGTTCAAAGGTGAGATTTTTAATCTCACATCTATGCTTATAATTCTCTTCTATTGTTAGGTATGAATTCCTAACACTTATTCATATGCATTTGATTTTGTTTTGGATTGCTTTTGTGAATATTCCAATTTTTAGTGTTTTGAGTTCAATTCGTTAAAAATCCTAACTTTGATGTTTGAACATGTTTTTGGTGATGCATCGAGGAGCATATAGGGCCGGGTAGTCGATTGGCATAAACCCTTAGAGCCGTTGCTCATGCGATTGCAATTTGGTCGGGATTTGCACCTCCTTTGTAATAGGGTAGGAAGTGCAAGTATACAGGTTCGGCCGACCGAGCCCCCTGTGCCGGTCGACCGGCCTGTAGTCCAGGCACTTCTGGCCTTTGTTTGGAAGTGTTGGTTACAGGCTTCGGCCGACCGAGACCCTGGGCCGGTCGACCGACCTGATGCCCCGAGCACTTCCAACCTCTGGTTCGGTCGACCGACTCAGGGAGTCCGGTCGACCGACCTGCTACTATTTGCCAGATTAGCCTATATTGCTAATTCGTTTGAATTTCCAACTTTAATCGATTCGTGTTGTCTACCTTTTGTTGTTGTCATTTACTATCGACTTTGATGACCTTTTTTTTGGGAATTTTAGATATATCCACTTTGATGGATTTTATATCGATTTCTTTGGATTTTATTCACGTCTTCGAATGTGAATTTTTATGCCCGATTGTCTCTACAATTACTTCTATGATTTGTCACTTTAAAATACAAAGGTTTTCTATACTAGCAGTAAATATCAAAACTCTTTCTTCAAATGATTTCAACTCTATTTTAGTACAAAGCTCGTTTCTTAAACCGTTTTCCAATCTATTAGTATATACAAGCCTTTACCTCACTCGTATGAGAGATCTAATTAAATGACTTAGTAAAACGAGTGGTATGAAACACTTGCGTTTACTTCGTCGGTTAATTCTTGGACTTGTTCGATTGAATCTCTTGTGACAATTTTCTAGTGGAGATCTACAATTTGTTCGTAAATATTTAAGTTAAGCTAGTGGTTATGGGACATGAAGCTAAGCTCATATATTTACTAGCTTACTGTAATCGACACTTCTCTTTGATCATGAAGATCATTTCATGGTTTAGACTAGCATTGTGCGATGTCTCTTTGTCCACGTGGAGGACTGTACGTCGTTTTTATTTGAGCTTCGGCTCAATGTCCGCAATGGGGGACTATACCCTGTCAGGAGGAGCTTCGGCTCAATGTCCGCAATGGGGGACCATACCTTGTCAGGAGGAACTTCGGTTCACCAGGAGGAGCTTCGACTCAATGTCCGCAATGGGGGACTATACCCTGTCAGAAGGAGTTTATTTTTGTGGGATTGGCAATCCTTTCTATTGTGATTTCTAGATTTCGTGTGTTGATTTCTGGAATTTATGTTTCACCAACTTTTACGATGGGCATTGATATATATGTCATTTATTGTGGTTTGGTGATTGAAATTAGGAGTATGACATTCCTTTTTATCTTGAGTAGATTATTGTGATATTGATTAATCTCTTGTTGATTTTCAATTACTTATTTATCACAGCTTGGCATTGTGATTATTATATGTTTATGTCATATCTCTTATTATATATCACTTCATCTGATATTTATAGCTAGACTGATCCGTTTATTATTTTCTTCTTAAACAATACTCGGGTCAGACTGAGATATTACAGGTGCTTCCGCTTGACATCCTTCCAGGATCATTACTCTGACTTTTGGGCAAACTACTTAGATTAGTTGTTTATTTTGTTGTATGCACTTGAGATATAGACTCATAGTTGTATTCTTTTGTATTGCACGTGTTGCTATTCTTTTGTATTATCGTGGATCTTTTGACCACTACTCTGATATACACTTTTATGTGTTATATTCATATCTATTTCCGCCTTTGTGATATGAATTGCCTGTGACTGATATGTGTCATGTTTATTTCTATATTTGTTTCCGAAGATATTATAGCCACTGTGTAGTAGCTTTGAGTTTGTGTCGGCATGTCGGATTTCCACTTGAAAAGAATTGTATGCTATACTATCTGACATATCGATGCTCGCACAAAGCAATTACACGGATGATCGCTCCTCAACAGCCTTATTCTCCGTGCTAGTTGACAGCATTCACCGTAATGTTCTTGGCTAGCGTGGGTATAGAGGTGGGGCGTCACAGCTTGGTAACAGAGCCAAACTTCTGAACAATGTAGAATAATTTAACAAGGATCATCGTCCTAAGTCCATCTTAGCAGTCATGCTTTAGGATTTAATTCGAGTCTTCATACCGATTCATCCTATTTTCCTTATGATTCCTTGTTTTATCAATCAAGTTTGATTGAAATTTATTTTGAGAATAACTTTTTCCTCTTCTTTCTTTCTGTCTTAAAGAAGAGAAATGGTTAAACCTGGCCGTCCCCACGTCGGTCAATCTAGTGCTACTCCCTTGGATGAAGTATTCATGTCTGCTCAACAACTTTTGGATCTTGTAAAGAATCAAGAGTTTATCTATGCTTTGAGTAAGAACCCCGAAATGGTTCTACCTTTGAAACTTGAAGTTTCTTTCAATCAGCTTGTGGATGTTACTCTTCTTCATGGAGAGGTTGGTAAGGGCAGTGTTTGTGATATTGGGACTTCCAAGAAGAGGCATATTAAGTTCAAGAGCCTTAATCCTAATAAGAGAGTGAAGCAAACTACTTTTGTAGCAAAGACTCCAATCCCTAATCATGGAGGATGCTACAATTGTAATTCTAAGGAACACTATGCGAATATGTGTCCAAAACCCCATTCTTGTCGCTATTGCAAGAAACCGGGTCATCTTTTATCTGCATGTCCCAAACTTTTGAATAAGGACATGAGAAAGCTAAATATTGTGCAAGCCCCTAGCAACTCTTCTCTTGGTCAAGGTACTTTTCACTCAATCCTTGATGGCATTGTTTTATTTCGTGATCTTCTTATTTGAGTTCTTTTTGATATAGCTCACTATTTTATATCAAAAGAACTTGTTGATTCTTTTTCTTTGAAAATATTTTGGGCTTGATGACTTCTTTGAGTGTTGTGAATCCGGATGGTAGATCCGCCACATTCAATTTGTCTTTATTGATGTCGAAATTATTTTATGTGATTTTTCTTTCCAAGCCGATTTTTACTTAGGCTTCGGAATTGATTTTTGTAAGGATTGGCTTAATCGTTGTGAAGCCCATATCCTATTTTTCGAGTGGACTATTCATCTTCGACATTTTCAATCTGTTAAGCATATTTCTATTTTTCCTTTACGATTTTGATTCCAACTTGATGGCATCATTTTCTTCCTTAAGCCCACTTATAAGGAAAGTGCTATTTCTCTCATTCATGTAGTTTGAGAAATTTCCGGTATTTTTGAGTTTGTCTTAGGATTATCACCTAAGAAATCTTTTGTGTGGTGTTAAGGTCTTTTCAGTTTGACTTTACCACCGGTTTTCATTTGCTACGAGTTGCGGAGGTTAGCATTCCACCTACGCACTCCGCACTCGTTATGATTCCTATTAATGACTTATTATGTCATTCAATTTGTCCAGCTTATTTCATCCATTTGATATATCGAATATTCTATGAATATTTCGATGAGACCATTCTTTTATATATTGATTTTTGGATGAAAATAACAATTTAAAATTTTGCAAATCTTTTTCATAAGATTTATTTATAAGTAAAACTGGATTTTTGTTCTTAAAACGAACAAAGAATATTCTTAGAAGTTTTTGAGAAACTTACTTATCCTATAAAATACGATTTTGTGATTGTATTGCCCATTTAGTGCTTTAAGGATTCTGGTCGATGCGCTTGATCAACGTTATCGATAAGAATTCCCTAAACGCTTGGATGAGACAGTCAGACACAGTATATTAACTTGAAAATAGTAAATTTTTCTAGAATGATTATTACATAATGATAAATGTAATTTTGAAAGTTTTAACTTTTCAAGAAAGAAGATTATTTAAAAGAAATTCTTTCTTTTCGATACTTTTATTCTTGTGATTCCTGGAGGGGAACCAAGACTTTGCTGTTTGTACCGATACTAGTCGTATTGGTTTGGATGACGTTCTCTTGCAAAGGAGAACGTTCTATCACTTGTGCTTCTAAATCATTATAGCTTATCGAGACTAGATATGTCACTCATGATCTAGTGCTCGCGGCTATTGTTTTCGCTTTTAGAGTTTGGCGTCATCATTTTTGGATGAGAAATTTGTTCTCTACCTCGATCATAAATCTTTGGAATATTTATTTTCTCTTAAGGAACTTAATTTTCGTCAACCACGTTGACTCGAGTTCCTAGCATCTTATGATCTTGATATTCTTTTATTCCCGAAAGGGAAATCGTGTTGCCATTACGTTTTGTCGTAGGCAACAAGTGGTTGATTCTTTGATGATGTCTGAAGGGAATTATCTCTCTATCAAGTTCATCGAACGTTTCGATGTACTTTTTTTTATTGGGTTTTATCTCATTCCTTTTATGGACTAGCGTCCGATGTTCTTTTATGGTGTTCGGTTCATCGGACGTACTATTATTATACTACATCGATGTTCCGTCTTATCTGGATCAATGGATGTACCATTATTATACTACATCGTTGTTCCGGTTTATCGGTTCATTGGACGTACCGTTTTTGTACTACGTCGGTGTTCCAAATTATTCGAGTTTCTAGTTTCTCGGGCGTACCGTTTCTGTACTACGCCGTTGCACTAGCTCAATTTTCTACTATTCTTGACGTTCTCCACGTCTTTTACCTATGGAAATGCTTTTATGTTTCCGGTTTTTATTCTTGAGCCCGGTGTTATTGAGGGGATTGAAGTTTCACCAAATTTGACTTTTGAGCAACATTCCATTCGCATCATTACTTCGGAGGTTGAGCGCCTTCGGAATAAAGATTTCCTTCTTGTGAGAGTTCAATGGTTCTCAAATCCTAGGGATTACTCTTGGGAATCTAGAGAATTCATCGAGCGATCCCGTTCTTGCTAACTCTTTCGTGCTCTTTATGGTGAACTTCTTATTTCAATTCTCTTTTGTGTTGATATGCTTTTATGGTTGTTACTCTTTATTTTCTTCTTAAGTATTGCGAGGACGCAATTTCTTTAAGGAGGGGAGTCTGTAACAACCCGCATATTTATCGATTTTATATTTAAATATTTTATTTAAATATTTTATCGTTAGTCGGATTTTAGTCCGAAAAGCTACTTTTTGCAAACAGCCGAATTAGGACTCGAGACCACTTCCATTGAGTTAAAAATGCCGTTTGCAACCTTTTTGAGTATAAGCTTCGATATGTTTGGAGAAAGTTGATTTTTGCTACTGTTTCCCGCTTAGGGCTTTGGTTTGGGCTGAGCCAATTAACCACTTACTAACTCAGTCCCAATCCCCCTCTCCTCTTCATTACTTCATTCCAACTCCTTACTCTCTAGCAAAACTGAAAATGGAGGTGGAGAGTGGAAATTAAAACTCCAAGCCCTAGCTTCCTTTGCAAATCCATCTCCTAGCTCCAAAGTTCATGAGAACCCATTGGTAAGCTTCCTCTTTTTCTTCTCCAACTCATTCTCTCTTTGATTTTAGAAATTTCCTAAACCTAATTTAGGGAATGTTTCTCTTTTAAGCTTAGATTCAAGCTTGTTGAGTTGGAATTTAAGAGTGCTTGTTCTTGCCATTGCTTCATAGCATCTTCTTCATTCGTTTGGGTTCAAAGGTGAGATTTTTAATCTCACATCTATGCTTATAATTCTCTTCTATTGTTAGGTATGAATTCCTAACACTTATTCATGTGCATTTGACTTTGTTTTGGATTGCTTTTGTGAATATTCCAATTTTTAGTGTTTTGAGTTCAATTCGTTAAAAATCCTAACTTTGATGTTTGAACATGTTTTTGGTGATGCATCGAGGAGCATATAGGGCCGGGTAGTCGATTGGCATAAACCCTTAGAGCCGTTGCTCATGCGATTGCAATTTGGTCGGGATTTGCACCTCCTTTGTAATAGGGTAGGAAGTACAAGTATACAGGTTCGGCCGACCGAGCCCCCTGTGTCGGTCGACCGACCTGTAGTCCAGGCACTTCCGGCCTCTGTTTGGAAGTGCTGGTTACAGGCTTCGGCCGACCGAGCCCCCAGGGCCGGTTGACCGACCTGATGCCCCGAGCACTTCCAACCTCTGGTTCGGTCGACCGACTCAGGGAGTCCGGTCGACCGACCTGCAACTATTTGCCAGATTAGCCTATATTGCTAATTCGTTTGAATTTCCAACTTTAATCGATTCGTGTTGTCTCCCTTTTGTTGTTGTCATTTACTATCGACTTTGATGACCTTTTCTTTGGGAATTTTAGATATATCCACTTTGATGGATTTTATATCGATTTCTTTGGATTTTATTCAAGTCTTCGAATGTGAATTTTTATGCCCGATTGTTTCTACAATCACTTCTATGATTTGTCACTTTAAAATACAAAGGTTTTCTATACTAGTAGTAAATATCAAAACTCTTTCTTCAAATGATTTCAACTCTATTTTAGTACAAAGCTTGTTTCTTAAACCGTTTTCCAATCTATTAGTATATACAAGCCTTTACCTCACTCGTATGAGAAATCTAATTAAACGACTTAGTAAAACGAGTGGTATGAAACGCTTGCGTTTACTTCGTCGGTTAATTCTTGGACTTGTTCGATTGAATCTCTTATGACAATTTTCTAGTGGAGATCTACAATTTGTTCGTAAATATTTAAGTTAAGCTAGTGGGTATGGGACATGAAGCTAAGCTCATTTATTTACTAGCTTACTGTAATCGACACTTCTCTTTGATCATGACGATCATTTTATGGTTTAGACTAGCATCGTGCGATGTCTCTTTGTCCACGTGGAGGACTGTACGTCGTTTCTATTTGAGCTTCGGCTCAATGTCCGCAATGGGGGACTATACCCTGTCAGGAGGAACTTCGGTTCACCAGGAGGAGCTTCGGCTCAATGTCCGCAATGGGGGACTATACCCTGTCAGGAGGAACTTCGGTTCACCAGGAGGAGCTTCGGCTCAATGTCCGCAATGGGGGACTAAACCCTGTCAGGAGGAGTTTATTTTTGTGGGATTGGCCATCCTTTTTATTGTGATTTCTGGATTTCGTGTGTTGATTTCTGGAATTTATGTTTCACCGACTTTTATGATTGGCATTGATATATATGTCATTTATTGTGGTTTGGTGATTGAAATTAGGAGTATGACATTCCTTTTTATCTTGAGTAGATTACTGTGATATTGATTAATCTCTTGTTGATTTTCAATTACTTATTTATCACAGCTTGGCATTGTGATTATTATATGTTTATTTCATATCTCTTATTATATATCACTTCATCTGATATTTATAGCTAGACTGATCCGTTTATTATTTTCTTCTTAAATAATACTCGGATCAGACTGAGATATTACAGGTGCTTCCGCTTGACTTCCTTCGAGGATCATTACTCTGACTTTTGGGCAAACTGCTTAGATTAGTAGTTTATTTTGTTGTATACACTTGAGATATAGACTCATAGTTGTATTCTTTTGTATAGCACGTGTTGCTATTCTTTTGTATTATCGTGGATCTTTTGACCACTACTCTGATATACACTTTTATGTGTTATATTCATATCTATTTCCGCCTTTGTGATATGAATTTCCTGCGAATGATTTGTGTCATGTTTATTTCTATATTTGTTTCCGAAGATATTATAGCCACTGTGTAGTAGCTTTGAGTTTGTGTCGGCATGTCCGATTTCCACTTGAAAAGAATTGCATGCTATACTATCTGACATATCGATGCTCGCACAAAGCAATTACACGGATGGTCGCTCCTCAACAGCCTTATTCTCCGTGCTAGTTGACAGCATTCACCGTAATGTTCTTGGCTAGCGTGAGTATAGAGGTGGGGCGTCACATTAGCCAAAAGTCAGATGACGAACCCACATAAGAAGTCAAGCAGAAGCACCGGAAACACCTCGGTCTGACCCGAGTAAAATTTAAGAAGAAAATAATAAACGGATCGGTCTAGCTATAAATATCATATAAAATGAGATAAGATAAGAGATATGACAAAAACTATGATAACTATAATGTCATACTGTGACAAGTATATATTTAACATTCAACAAAAAAAGTCATACAATATCTCAACAATCTCATACACCAAAAAAATGTCATATTCTTTATTTTATTCACCAAACCACAAATATTGATACGGCTTATCAATACCAAATCACAAAAATTAGTGAAACACAAATTCCAGAAATCATCCATTAGAAATCCAGAAATCATAAAGGGGGAGGCCTATCAAAAACGGGAGTATGAAAACTCACCAACACATGTATTACAAATGGGATGCTATCCATGTTAGTCCCTGAGAAGATGGTTTTGATGACAATATCCCTAGAATAAGATTATAAAATATAAATACTAACATTATAGTTTAGATATATATGTATATGCAGGATTTTACCATGTAGGTACTAAGAATGAAGACTATACAGTATAAAGATTCAAGATTGAAGATATCAAGATTGAAGACTCATGAGTATCAAGATTATCAAGAGTTCAAGATTTCGATAATAAGTAATTTAATTAGGAATTTTGTTAAAACCCCTAAAAAAGCACCGGCATCTTAAAATTCAATTTATTCGTGGAATGGAATCCACTTCGAGCTCATTAAAGGGATGGAACCCTAAGTAGGATGGAACCTACGAAAAATTTAGTGGAACATTGTTTTGTGTCCACTAACTTTTATTCAAATGTTTTACAAAATTATATCTTGTTTTCGAAATGATTTCAAAATCTTCCTTTTAAAAAGATCGAAAACATCTATCCTGGTTTTAAATACTTTTAGCCTCAAAATAATCTTTATTTTCAACATCAAATTATACTTGGTTTTAAACTATCTTTTAATTACAATATATTTAACTTTTAATATGTACACTTAGATTTAAATATAAAATTATAGTAAAATTTTATAAATTATAGTAAACTTTTATATATATTATTCTCTACACTAATTTTTGTATTTTAACTATAGTTAAGTATATTTATGAAGTTTAAAAAAGTTTTAATACAAGATACAAGTTATTTTTCAAAGAAAAACAAATCACCAAAAATACCATAGGCTTGTCGACAACCCCTAGGGACCCCAGTCGACAAGGTGGAAGTTTGTTTCAAAATTTTAAATTTCAAAACAAGTGTCTATTCATCATATCCTTTCACGAATGGACATGGTTGTTGTCTTACTATAAATAGGAGCGGTTTTGAATGATTTTGTATTCATTTTTTTTTTGATTTCACTCCTCTTCTTCCACATTTCTTTACATATATTTTTACCATTACTCAGCCGAAATCACCATTGAATCTAACTAGATCATCTCTGGTTTGATTCCCTACCACTATCTCAACAAGATCTCCGTGCTATTCAGAGTTATAGGCTTCTTTGTAATTAACTAAGCGAGAAAAGGTGCGATTGTTGTAACGACCCTGGATTTTGGCCCTATTTATTTTAATAAATATTCAAATCAATTTAAATAAAATGTATACTTATTCATTTGAAACAGATATAATTTTGAGATAATTGCCACTGTTTATATAAATGGTATGTTTAAAAGGAAATTGATTTGGAAGTTTAATAAATTTTCTCAATAATGTTCATAATAAAATTTGACTTTAATGATGGAATTAAAATATCTTACTTTGTTTATATTTAGTAAGTATACATATGAATGATGATGTTTGAAATAGAATCAGACTTAATCAATATAAAATATCAATGTGAAATATAAGTTAACTTATGCTTATAATTTAAATAAAATACAAATGGTGATAAATATAAAATAATTATAAATGTAAATAAATCATATTGTACATAATTTAAATATTTATAGTTAAATACAAATAAATATAAAAAATGAGTAAACTCACGAATCTAATTTAAATATGGGTAGTTAAAATATAAATATAAGAATATTAAGTATAACACATGACTATAACTAAATTAAGAACAAAGTATAGAGTAGAAAAAATATATATAATAATATAGTGTAAAATAAAATAACATAAGTAGAATTAAAATAGACAAACAAGCATACAACATAACCTTAAAATTAGTAAGCAAAGTAAAATGAAAAATGACACTTAACACCAGTTATATAAATGCAGTTAATAATAATAAGTACAATAATACAATTATATTCATATTAAATATAAATACATTACAAATTAGATATTGAAAAGATTAAACTTTGGAATAATAAAAATAAGATTTAAGTAGTGTTTCTAAACAACAATGTATATAATTAAAATAAAATAAACTTATAAATATTTAATATAAGTATAACATAAAATATAGTTGTAAACATGAATCTACTTGAACATAAGTACAAACTAGAAGCTGTTAAAACAACAAATGTCTTCATAAGCCAATCCATTTGCAAATATGAAAAAAAAGAAACACAGACCTACTTGCAAGTAATAACCTTTACATGAATTTCTTTTGTCAGCAAATATTGTAATAATTATACAAACTAAATGAGATACAAAACAAAAATGAACAAATGAATAGCTTCTTTTGCAAGCTTTGTTAGCCTGCAAAATAAAAAGGGACAAACCAATATCTTTATGCATAGTACAATAATTATATACAAAATATCTTCATACGGCCAACATAATAATTTTGTAAACATATGTAGGTAGCAAAACATTTAATTGCTATCTCTCAGCCGAAATTTCATAATGCATCTCAGGCTTTAGTACATAACAATAAAATAAAAATAAAGCAAGAAGTTTTATCAAGTAAATGCTTGTTCAAGAAGACATATTGTTCAAAGTTATAAATATGCATTCATCTGTTCTTATCATCTAGTTCAGTCATAACTTCAAAAGAAAAATAAAAATAAAAAGTGAAACCAGAAGAAACTGAAACAAGAAAAGGAAACATATTCAAATCTAAAGGAAAGCAGATTCTTGAACAAAGTTACAGACAGTTTTAAACTGCAGCTTTCAAGATATAAAACGAGGGATTGTTGTTCAGCAATTATTTGAGGTGAGTAAACAAATAAATTTGCAAACTTGAGTTTAATTTTAAAAAAAAAACAGTATGATATTTCATTGAATACAGGGTAGTATGCGTTTTATACTAATATAATGTCTGAGTTTGTAAATATGCATTTCATCTCTGTTATTGATTACTCTGTTGGTACAGTCCATGCTTTTGATCAAAACATAAACTATGCTCATCAAATAGTGTCAATTTGTAAATATTTGACTTAAATAATAGGATTGAACTAGATTAAGGTTCTTAACTAGTTAATGAAACTAAGTATAATAAATATACCTCTGTAACTAGTTTAACAGGTATTTTAATCATTCCTTGATAAATTTTAATGCCATAAATTAATAATTCAAGTTATATCTCGAATTATTACCAAAAGGTATGATTTTTAAAAGTTGAATGGGAATTTTTAGCTCAATATATCAAGAGCATTTCCATGTTGATCAAAAATTGAACTTTCATCAAATTTTCGAAAATTACTCAATGTAAAATGCTGAAATTCTTATCGAAGCAAGTATGAAGGTCAGTGATCTTAGGAAAAATATTCATTTATTTTTCCATTGCATAGGAATTGAATACGAGGTCAACATAGGGTTTACTGTGTGTTTTTGTACCTGTCAGTAAAATATGAAATTCGTCTCGTACCTATGACCGAGTGAATCGAGGCGTGGTGGGAAGGTTTCTGGGGACGTTGACAAAGTGTGATCATGTTGGCATCGCCTCTGGTGAACCGTGCGTGGGTGGCGCGACGTTTGTTTGCTGAGTGGTTGACTGTCCCTTTCATTCGAACTGCAAATTTATGAATTGGAATTTTTTGGTGGTTTGCGACTTTGGATTTCACGTACTCGTGCTAGTTTGGATTTGCGCGAAGTCTCAAATGATCGACGGAGCCATGAGCGGCGATGTACACGTGTACAGCACTTAGGCGTATCGGTGTTTTAAGGGGGAGGGCGCTGTCTCGAGTCAATCTCGAGTAGATTGAACGTTTGCTTCGAGTTTCCTTTGGGTTCGAATGCGTAAAGTCTCTGAAGTTTATCGTATAATTAAGTTTAAACGAAAACTTACTGTAAATTAAAAGGAGGGAAGAAGGTGGAAGGTGCATTCCTGAGTGGTGTCTTGGTGGATTGGGTGAGTTGCTCGAAGGATTACGCGAGTCGTATCAGGAGATCTCGGGCTTTTGTGTTTGAGTATAAGATTTTTATAAAATTTGTTAATAAATATAAGTTTCAGTAAGGTATCATAGTGAAAATAAATACTGTTTAAAGTTTAAGTTTAAATTTAATTCAAGTATAATTTAGCCTAGTTAAGACTTAACATTAGTTTCAACTCGTGATTAATTTTTTAAAATTAACTAGTTAGTTTATTAAAGCTTAACCTTGTTTTAAAAATCTTGTTAATATTAAGTAACAAATTAAGTAAATTAACAAATATTGTTTCAGTTAGTAATATAACTGATATCAAAATTCAAGAAGACTCGAATGTTAGTTATGTAAAAACTCAATAATGATTGATTGAATTCAAAAGTAATTAAGAGTAATTACATTGTAATTTTAATTAGTAATGTATTATAAAAAATAAGTGGAATTGTAATTAACCACTTAATTAATTAATAAACGAGTAATAGTAATTAATCAAGTGATTTAATTAAGAATTGAAAAATGATTAATGAAACAATTAGAAATAAATAAACAAGTAATTAAGTCCTATTTAGGTCGAAGAATATTAATTAAGAAATAATTGCTTAAGTAATTAAAATTAGATAACTTGTTTAAGAAAGTAATTAGTTAAATAATGTGGAAAAAGTAATTAAGTAATTAAGCAATTAAGACATATATATACTAATTAAGAAATGATTTGTTGATTAACTAATTTGAAGGGAAATAAGTGATTAAACAGGGTTACGAGATTAACTCTCAAGTAATTAAGTAACTGATGGATAATTAAGTTCTATAAGTTAATAATTAAAGTTATTAATTAATAATTAGGAGTAATTAACTAAGTAATTAAGATATAATTATTAATTAAGAGTTGATTATTAATTAAATAATTTGAAATGGAATAAGTAATGAATTATTAACTAATGATTAATTTAACAGGATTAAGAGGTTAATCCTCAAGTAATTGGTTTAATTGAATTGATTAAATTGAGAATTCGAGATGATTACTTATGGATGTTGTATGTGTTGTATATTTGTTTGTGTTGTTTATTAATGATAGTATGTGATGCTCTCTGATATGCTGTAATATGTCCATGATAATTGTGTATGATTTATCTGTGGTAAATGTTATATGAATTCAATCATTGAATTAAACTAATTAAGTTAATTAGACAACTTGGCCTTTAAAATGGCGTTTGGATTTCGATGAGACCGGGATCGGGTATCCAATTGATATTCCGAAAACCACATCGATCCAAATTAAACGTTAGGTTGTGAATTCTCAAGTGAAGATCAAGATGGTGCTTTCAGAATGCAAGGGTTATCGTCGTTGACTCTGAGGGTGATTCCAAAATAAGTGTGACGAGATAATGCCTTCGGTTTCGTTCGAACCCGGAACGAACTTGTATGGATTGAATGCTTTCAATACATAGTCAAGCGGACGATGAGCATTATAAGATATTTGTCCTATAAAGGTAATCGCAACCTCAAGCCTTATCAACCGGGAATGGCTAAAACAGGGGAGGTGCAGCAAGGTTAGGTGGGTCATGCCCAAGCAGGACGAGATATACCCCTGTCTAGTTGTCCCTTATTTCGGTTGTGTGGGCGGTTGGAAATGCGCACCAACTGCGGGGTTATCATGTTCGGGACTGTTCAGTAAGGAATGGTTCCGGCCTTGTGTTGCAAGGGAGTTAGGGTGGCTCCTCGGTACTATGATCTAGACCATGTACTGTGATGGGCGGTACCCCAGTAGCCCTGCCATTGTATGGGATCCAATTTCCAATAAGCATCGTACGTTTTGATTGTGCCCAACTACGTTGGAATGTGAGATGCAAGCATTTCAGCTATTTCTGTATTTTACTTGAAAACCCTAGACACTATTATAATATCACTGGATTTCCTATAAAATGTTTTGGTTAGCGTAAGGTAAAAACTTACCCGTATTTATTTGTGGGGAGTCTTACGCGATACCTTTGTTTTTAAAAGGTTTGCTAAATTAAACAATTAACCGTTTACTCATACCAGACCCATGTCTGACCCGGAGTTTATATTTTGTTTTTCATAAGCTCTCGGGTACCCAAATGTTTACGGGTAGCCAAGGGATTTAGGTTGGCTTTGACAAATTCTAGAGGAGCAATGGAGCAGGAGGCTTCAGCGTTGTAGATATCTCTCTAGTTCCGCTGTGTTATTTGATGTATACTGTATCTCTGATGCATATAGTGACAGATGTATGTATGATTGTCATGTGTATTGATATTGTATAACTCTGATATATGTAAATTATGTAACAGTTATGTGATATATTATATTTTGTTCCGTTCCGTTGTGAGATTCTGATGTTTTGTTTCTTTCTTTTCTATTCTTTTCTATTTCTATCCCTTTCTTTCTTAATGATGATGCGTCTTTCTGGTAGTGAGAAGGGCGGGTCGTCACACCTGGTATCAGAGCGCTAGGTTGAGTGAATACCTAGGCTCTTAAGTGATTTCTTTCTTGAGAGAGCGTATTTGTAATTTTGATATATATATATATATATTTCTACCTATTTATTGGGTTACCTGTTCGGGTATTCCAATATAAGTTATAAAGGTAGATAAGATAGTGGTGTGTGAAACACGACTACCGATGGTTGGAGTTTTGAATATTTGTAGTTGGAGTGTATCTGTCGAGACTGTAGACCTATTACCGTCTCGAGTGAGCTTTGGGTGATGTGAGGATTTCACTGTTTGAATGTAATTTTGGATGAACTTGAGTTTGGATCTATAGGATGGACAGGAGCAAGTCATGATATCTTGATATCTCAGGGTGTAGTAGCTGCGTAATAAGACACAGTGAGTTTGGATGTCTTCGAAGATGTTTCTTTGGAACAAGTTAAGGAAGTATGTCCAATTCGGAATTGCGGCTAAGTTCAGTAGGGTATTTTTGTTTGATTGAGGCCCGAGTTTCTCGAAGAACTTTGAATAGAATTCTTTGGACATTAAGGTTAACCCTATAGCTGGAAGTGTTCTGTGTGCTGTCGAGAAGGTTATTGATTAGCAGTTTCCTTGAGGTGATTTCAGAAGTAGCAGAGTGGTTTCATTACCGAACAGTATATGACTGTTCTGGATTGTGAAGGGAAAACAAACTTATTTGGGTAGAATTGCCAGAGTGTCGTGTGACAATTCTGGAATACATTTGAGTAGTCTTTTATTGGAGTTAGGACTTCTCAAGAGAAATTTTAAGTTATTAATGTGATCCAAATTGTTTGTCTTCCCATCGAGAGATAGGGTTTCGTGTTGATTTGATTTCAGGGAAGTGCTAGTGATTCAGTCTAGTTGGAGGTTGGTTCTGAGAAAGGAAGAAGAGTTAGTTGAGCAGATTTAGGATCGATAAGAGTATGAATAAGTTTGCTTTGGTATATCCTAAGTTTGAAGAAGAGCTTAAGTTGTATTCGAGAATGGTGTTGGAGACACTGAGGAGGCATGTTTTGAAGGCGAGTTCTTTAGTGCCATTTTTGAAACTTGGAAGTTATTTTTGAGGCACATTATTTTGGTTGAAGATATCTCTGTGGACCCAGCAAAGGAAGAATCTATTCTAAGAATGGAAGACGAGGCTAACCAGAGCTCCAGTGATTGTTATTCCGGAAGAAAAGGGCAGCTTTGGAATTTATATGGATGCTTGTATAATTGATTTAGGAGGCAGTGTTGATGCAGAGTGGAGAGTAATTGCGTATGCGTGACAGCAATTAAAGCAACATGAAGGGAACTACGCTACGCTTGACCTTATGTCGTTAGCCATTGTGTTTGTTTTGAGTTTAGGAGGCACTATTTGTTGGGAGAAAGGTTGGGTTATTAACGGATCACAAAACCATTGGAATTTTCTCTCTCCAAGGGAATGTTAATCTGAGGCAGCTGTGGTGAGTCGAATTTCTGACCTCATATGATATGGATATTCTGTATACCCAGGATAAGGGAATGTGGTAGTTGATGCTCTTAGTAGGAATGCGGTATTGTTCTTTTAGAAATTGTTTCTTCTCTCCAGGGCAGAATCATAAGTAAGCAAAAGGGAAGATAGATCTTTTGAGGAATTGATTCTTAAACTAAGGATGGAAGGTGTTCAAATTTTAAGGTAGATGATAAAGGTGCTTAAAAGAATAGTGGCCGTTTGTGTGCTTGATATGGATGAATTGAGGCAATAAGTTTTAGATGAATGACATCACTCCAGACTGAATATTCACCCAGAATCTTTAAAGATGTATAAAGATATGAGGAGGATTTTCTGGAGACCAAGCATGAAGAGGATCGTAGTTGTTTTCGTTTATAGTTGTACTTTCTATCAGCAAGTTAAGGTGATCAATAGAAGTTGTTCAAGATTATTGCAATCTTTAGAAATTCCAGATGGAAGTGGGCGATGATTTTGATGGATTTCATCGACGGTTTGCCAAGAAACGAAAAGAAGCGATGGAATATGGATTATTGTGGATGGATTAACTAAGAGTGGTCATTCTATACTAGTTAGATAACTCGGACTATAGTTTCTGGCCAAAATTTTCTTGAGGAAAATAGTAAATTTGCTTGGTGATCCTGTTAGCATAATAAGTGATCGTGACCCTATTTTTCACCAATAAAATTTCGGAAGGTTCTACAATTGACTTTGGGATCGAGTTTGAAATTTAGTATAGCCTATTATCCTCAGACGGACGAACAGAGAGATTAAACCGTATTTTAGAGGATATGCGGCAAGTTTGAGTTTTGGATTTTGGTAGATTGGGGAAGACTATCTTGTGTTTGGACCATTTTTGTTTTGTGAAGTTTTTGCTTAGATTAGATTTATCAAAGGATTGATAAGAGCTTCTCAAGACCGTTAGAAGAAGTACGTAGATAAGAAGGAGACAATTGGAATTTGATATTGGTAAATTTTGTTTTGGCCAAAGTTTACCGATTAAAAAGGAACTATTAGATTCGGAAGGCGGGAAAACTTGACCTGAGTTATATTGGACTATTTCGGATATTGAAAAGATTGGAACTGTAGCTTGCAAAGTCGAATTGTCAGAACAGATGTCTAGAATTCATAGTGTATTCTGTGTAACCCATCTAAGAAATTTGTTCTTCATTTAGTATTAGTTGTAGAATCAATAGTACAGGAAGACTTGAAAGATGAGCCTAATGTGACTGTGGATAGAAATTCAGTTCGGATTGTTAGTTAAGGTGAGAGGCAACTCAGGAGCATAGTAGAGTAGCTTATCATAGTATAGTGGAGCGAGGATTCCGGAGTTTTCACCCAGGAAACTATGGATAGTTTTAGAAAAGCTTATCTGGATTTGTGTCCGGATAGCTAATGATGTTTGTTAGGATAGATGTTGGTTGTTTATTAATATATGAATGATATGTATGTTTGAATGGTTGATATGACAACTTTTAAATTATCTTTGTTTTAAATTTCGGGGACGAAATTCTTTTAAGGGGGGAGGAATGTAACGACCCTGGATTTTGGCCTTATTTATTTTAATAAATATTCAAATCAATTTAAATAAAATGTATACTTACTTATTTGAAACGGATATAATTTTGAGATAATTGCCATTGTTTATATAAATGGTATTTTTAAAAGGAAATTGATTTGGAAGTTTAATAAATTTTCTCAATAATGTTCATAATAAAATTTGTCTTTAATGATGGAATTAAAATATCTTACTTTGTTTATATTTAGTAAGTATACATATGAATGGTGATGTTTGAAATAGGATCAAAGTTAATCAATATAAAATATCAATGTGAAATAAGTTAACTTATGCTTATAATTTAAATAAAATACAAATGGTGATAAATATAAAATAAGTATAAATGTAAATAAATCATATTGTACATGATTTAAATATTTATAGTTAAATACAAATAAATATAAAGAATGAGTAAACTCATGAATCTAATTTAAATATGGATAGTTAAAATATAAATATAAGAATATTAAGTATAACACATGACTATAACTAAATTAAGAACAAAGTATAGAGTAGAAAAAATTTATAATAATATAAAATAAAATAACATAAATAGAATTAAAATAGACAAACAAGCATACAACATAACCTTAAAATTAGTAAGCAAAGTAAAATGAAAAATGACACGTAACACTAGTTATATAAATGCAGTTAATAATAATAAGTACAATAATACAATTATATTCATATTAAATATAAATACATTACAAATTAAATATTGGAAAGATTAAACTTTGGAATAACAAAAATAAGATTTAAGTAGTGTTTCTAAACAACAATGTATATAATTAAAATAAAATAAACTTAAAAATATGTAATATACGTATAACATAAAATATAGTTGTAAACATGAATCTACTTGAACATAAGTACAAACTAGAAGCTGTTAAAACAAAAACTTTTACAAATGTCTTCATAAGCCAATCCATTTGCAAATATGAAAAAAAGAAACACAGACCTACTTGCAAGTAATTACCTTTACATGAATTTCTTTTGTCAACAAATATTGTAATAATTATACAAAATAAATGAGATACAAAACAAAAATGAACAAATGAATAGCTTCTTATGCAAGCTTTGTTAGCCTGCAAAATAAAAAGGGACAAACCAATATCTTTATGCATAGTACAATAATTATATACAAAATATCTTCATACGGCCAACATAATAATTTTGTAAACATATGTAGGTAGCAAAACATTTAATTGCTATCTCTCAGCCGAAATTTCATAATGCATCTCAGGCTTTAGTACATAACAATAAAATAAAAATAAAGTAAGATGTTTTATCAAGTAAAAGCTTGTTCAAGAAGACATATTGTTCAAAGTTATAAATATGCATTCATTTGTTCTTATCATCTAGTTCAGTCATAACTTCAAAAGAAAAATAAAAATAAAAAGTGAAACCAGAAGAAACTGAAACATGAAAAGGAAACATATTCAAATCTAAAGGAAAGCAGATTCATGAACAAAGTTACAGACAGTTTTAAACTGCAGTTTTCAAGATATAAAACGAGGGATTGTTGTTCAGCAATTATTTGAGGTCAGTAAACATATAAATTTGCAAACTTGAGTTTAATTTAAAAAAAAAAAACAGTATGATATTTCATTGAATACAGGGTAGTATGCGTTTTATACTAATATAATGTCTGAGTTTGTAAATATGCATTTCATCTCTGTTATTTATTACTCTGTTGGTACAGTCCATGCTTTTGATCAAAACATAAACTGTGCTCATCAAATAGTGTCAATTTGTAAATATTTGACTTAAATAATAGGATTGAACTAGATTAAGGTTCTTAACTAGTTAATGAAACTAAGTATAATAAATATACCTCTGTAACTAGTTTAACAGGTATTTTAATCATTCCTTGATAAATTTTAATGCCATAAATTAATAATTCAAGTTATATCTCGAATTATTACTAAAAGATATGATTTTTAAAAGTTGAATAGGAATTTTTAGCTCAATATATCAAGAGCAGTTCCATGTTGATCAAAAATTGAACTTTCATCAAATTTTCGAAAATTACTCAATGTAAAATGCTGAAATTCTTATCGAAGCAAGTATGAAGGTCAGTGATCTTAGGAAAAATATTCATTTATTTTTCCATTGCATAGGAATTGAATACGAGGTCAACATAGGGTTTACTGTGTGTTTTTGTACCTGTCAGTAAAATATGAAATTCGTCTCGTACCTATAACCGAGTGAATTGAGGCGTGGTAGGAAGGTTTCTGGTGTCGTTGACAAAGTGTGGTCATGTTGGCATCGCCTCTGGTGAACCGTGCGTGGGTGGCGCGATGTTTGTTTGCTGAGTGGTTGACTGTCCCTTTCATTCGAACTGCAAATTTATGAATTGGAATTTTTTGGTGGTTTGCGACTTTGGATTTCACGTACTCGTGCTAGTTTGGATTTGCGCGAAGTCTCAGATGATCGCCGGAGCCACGAGCGGCGAGGTACACGTGTACAACACTTAGGCGTATCAGTGATTTAAAAGGGAGGGCGCTGTCTCGAGTCAATCTCGAGTAGATTGAACGTTTGCTTCGAGTTTCCTTTGGGTTCGAATGCGTAAAGTCTCTGATGTTTATCGTATAGTTAAGTTTAAACGAAAACTTACTGTAAATTAAAAGGTGGGAAGAAGATGGAAGTCGCATTACTGAGTGGTGTCTCGGTGGATTGGGTGAGTTGCTCGAAGGATTACGCGAGTTGTATCAGGAGATCTCGGGCTTTTGTGTTTGAGTATAAGGTTTTTATAAAATTTGTTAATAAATATAGGTTTCAGTAAGGTATCATAGTGAAAATAAATACTGTTTAAAGTTTAAGTTTAAATTTAATTCAAGTACAATTTAGCCTAGTTAAGACTTAACATTAGTTTTTACTCGTGATTAATTATTTAAAATTAACTAATTATTTTATTAAAGCTTAACCTTGTTTTAAAAATCTTGTTAATATTAAGTAACAAATTAAGTAAATTAACAAATATTGTTTCAGTTAGTAATATAACTGATATCAAAATTCAAGAAGACTCGAATGTTAGTTATGTAAAAACTCAATAATGATTGATTGAATTCAAAAGTAATTACTTTGTAATTTTAATTAATAATGTATTATAAAAAATAAGTGGAATTGTAATTAACCACTTAATTAATTAATAAACGAGTAATAGTAATTAATCAAGTGATTTAATTAAGAATTGAAAAATGATTAATGAAACAGTTAGAAATAAATAAACAAGTAATTAAGTCCTATTTAGGTCGAAGAATAGTAATTAAGTAATAATTACTTAAGTAATTAAAATTAGATAACTTGATTAAGAAAGTATTTAGTTAAATAATGTGGAAAAAATAATGAAGTAATTAAGCAATTTAGACATATATATACTAATTAAGAAATGATTTGTCGATTAACTAATTTGAAGGGAATTAAGTGATTAAACAGGGTTAAGAGATTAACTATCAAGTAATTAAGTAACTGATGGATAATTAAGTTCTATAAGTTAATAATTAAAGTTATTAATTAATAATTAGGAGTAATTAACTAAGTAATTAAGATATAATTATTAATTAAGAGTTGATTATTAATTAAATAATTTGAAATGGAATAAGTAATGAATTATTAACTAATGATTAATTTAACAGGATTAAGAGGTTAATCCTTAAGTAATTGGTTTAATTGAATTGATTAAATTGAGAATTCGAGATGATTGCTTATGGATGTTGTATGTGTTTTATATTTGTTTGTGTTGTTTATTGATGATAGTATGTGATGCTCTCTGATATGCTGTAATATGTCCATGACAATTGTGTATGATTTATCTGTGGTAAATGTTATATGAATTCAATCATTGAATTAAACTAATTAAGTTAATTAGACAACTTGGCCTTTAAAATGGCGTTTGGATTTCGATGAGACCGGGATCCGGTATCCAATTGATATTGTGAAAACCACATCAATCCAAATTAAACGTTAGGTCGTGAATTCTCAAGTGAAGATCAAGATGGTGCTTTCAAAACGCAAGGGTTATCGTCGTTGACGAGATAATGCCTTCGGTTTCGTTCGAACCCGGAACGAACTTGTATGGATTGAATGCTTTCAACACATCGTCAGGCGGACGATGAGCATTCTAAGATATTTGTCCTATGAAGGTAATCGCAGCCTAGGGCTTCATCAACCGGAAATGGCTAAAAAAGGGGAGGTACAGAAAGGTTAGGTGGGTCATGCCCAAGTAGGATGAGATATACCCCTGTCTAGTTGTCCCTTATTTCGGCTGTGTGGGCGGTTGGAAATGCGCACCAACTGCGGGGTTATCTTGTTTGGGACTGTTCAGTAAGGAATGGTTCCGGTCTTGTGTTGCAGGGAAGTTAGGGTGGCTACTCGGTACTGTGATCTAGACCACGTACTGTGACGGGCGGTACCCCAGTAGCCCTGCCATTGTATGAGATCCAATTTCCAATAAGCGCCGTACGTTTTGATTGTGCCCAACTACGTTGGAATGTGAGATGCAAGCATTTCAGCTATTTCTGTATTTTACTTGAAAACCCTAGACACTATTATAATATCACTGGACTTCCTATAAAATGTTTTGGTTAGCGTAAGGTAAAAACTTACCTGTATTTATTTGTGGGGAGTCTTACGTGATACCTTTGTTTTTAAAAGGTTTGCAAAATTAAACAATTAACCGTTTACTCATACCAGACCCATGTCTGACCCGGAGTTTATATTTTGTTTTTCATAAACTCTCGGGTACCCAAATTTTTACGGGTAGCCAAGGGATTTAGGTTGGCTTTGACAAATTCTGGAGGAGCAATGGAGCAAGAGGCTTCAGCGTTGTAGATATCTCTCTAGTTCCGCTGTGTTATTTGATATATACTGTATCTCTGATGTATATAGTGGCAGATGTATGTATGATTGTCTTGTGTATTGATATTTTATAACACTGATATATGTAAATTATGTAATAGTTATGTGATATATTATATTTTGTTCCGTTCCGCTGTGAGATTCTGATGTTTTGTTTCTTTCTTTTCTATTCTTTTCTATTTCTATCCCATTCTTTCTTTAATGATGATGCGTCTTTCTGGTAGTGAGAAGGGCGGGTCGTCATAATTGTAGTCTTTGAAATCAGTCGAGTAAAGGTGTGACTGTAGCCTGTGAGATCAATTGGGTGAACTTGTCGTCCGTAAAATCAAGTACCTCTACCCAGAGGACTGTGAATCAGGAGTGGTGTACCTCGTGGCCTTGAAATCGGGGGTGTAATTGTAAAAATTGATTTTGAAATGAAATCTGTACTTGTGTGCGGGACTGGATGTAGGGTAACTCTGAACCAATAAAAAATACGGGTTGTTCTTTCCTTTATTGTTTTTACTTTATTTCTGCATCCTTGTTTGATTCCGTGATCATATCTGTGTCCGAATATTGCATACATTTGTGTTCAAATTAACATAAACTCAAAAAGGTTTAGTAATTCCTTAAAACACTATTCACCCCTCCCTCTAGTGTTAATTCTAGCCTTAAGATCCGTAATCCGCATTTTTCACATTTGGTATCAAAGCAAGGTTTTCAAAGTTTCATAAAATGAATTTTGAAAATTTTCAAAATGGCTACAACACTGGTGCTGTTACCAACACTATTTTTATTATCCCTGTCACTGTTTCATTTGTAGAAGGTCAGTCTACTGTCAGACCACCACTTTTTAATGGCAGTAACTATGCATATTGGGCATGTAGGATGAAAATATATTTACAATCTGTCGAAATAGACACTTGGAATATCGCACAGACCAAATATGTTGAACCTACGACTGATTTTGTATAGTGGACTGCTAAGCAAAAGACCGTTGCACAAAATAACTCTAAAGTAATGAATATTCTGTTTTGTTCACTTGATAGGAATGAATTTAATATAGTGTCAGTTTGTAAGTCTGCATATGAAATCTGAAAAACTTTGCAAGTTACTCACGAAGGAACAAGCAAAGTTAAGCAGACCAAAATTTCCATGCTCACAAATTAGTTTCAATTATTTAAAATGAATCCGAATGAGTCTATTTCAGATATGTATAGTAGTGTCACGACCCGTCTTCCTAAGCCAGAAAGACGCATCATGAACTAAGAAAGAGAGGGATAGAAAGAGAAAAGATAGAGAAGAAAGAAGAAACAACATCAGAATCTCAATAGCGGAATGAATGAATTATGTTAATAACTTAAGTATTACGTAGTATACAACCATTATCAGAGTTACACAGATTTTACATCACATACTAGACAGTTATAAACACCTGTCTAGTTATTACAACTCAATACAATACAAGGAAACTACTCAGAGAAACCAACACAGCGGAATACTATACATATCTATAACTCTGAAGCCTCCTGCTCCATTGCTCCTCCACAATTCGTCAAAGCTAACCTGAATCCCTTGGCTACTCGTAAAAATTTGATTACACAAGAGTTTAAGAAAACAGAAGATAAACTCCGAGTCAGACATGGGTCTGGTGTGAGTAACAGGTTAAAGTTGATTAACTTTTGAAAAACCTTTGAAAAGAAAGGTATCATGTAAGACTTCCCAAACATAAACATGGAAAAGTTTTTACCTTACACTAACCAAAACATTTGATAGGAAATCCGATGATATTATAATAGTGTCTAGGGTTTTCAAGTAAAATACAGAAATAGCTGGAATGCTTACATCTCACGTTCTAACATAGTTATGCACAATCAATACGTACGGCACTTATTGGAGTTTGGATTCCATACAATGGCAGGGCTACCGGGGTACCGCCCACCACAGTACGAGGCCTAGATCACCATACCGAGGATTACTCCCAATCCCATGCAACACAAGTCCGGAACCATCCCTTACTGGACAGTCCCGAACAAGACAACCCCGCAGTTGGCCGCGACCCAACTGCCCACACAGCCGAATAAAAAGGGACTTCTAGACAAGGGAAAATCTCGTCCTACTTGGGCATGACCCACTTAGCCTTGCTGCACCTCCCCTGTTTTACCCATTCCCGGTTGATGAGGCTTGAGGCTACGATTACCTTTATAGAACACATTTCTTAGAATGCTCATCGTCCACCTGACGATGTTCTGAAAGCATTCGATCCATACAAGTTCGTTCGAGGTTCGAACGAAACCGAAGGCATTATCTCGTTACACTCATTTTGGAATCACCCTCAGAGTTAACGACGATAACCCTTGCACTCTGAATCTTCATCTTCACTTGAGATTCATGACCTATTGTTAATTTGTATTGATGTGGTTTTCGGATATCCAAATATAGAAACCCAGTCCCGGTCTCATCGAATCCAAAACGCCATCTTTTAGGTCCAAGTTGTTTTAAAGTTTAAAACAATTCAGTTTAATTATCTATGTACACACAGATAGATAATTCACATCATCACAAAAGATAATCAACATTATCATCATAAACAGATAATCCATATTATCATTATCAAAATATAATCCATATCATTATCACAATGCAACCAATGCATCCATATCACACAACATTACTAATCTCATATTTGAGATTTCAAACCATTCAAGGCAATCAATATCATCCATATGTAAGCAAGGATTTACTTAATCATACTATAATTAATTTAAAATGAATTAAATTAATTACTTGCGTCTCTAATTAATTTAAAGTGAATTAAATTAACTGGGGGAGTGAAGGCTAGATCAGCCTTTTTTTTATAGCAAAGAGCTGATAAAACTTGCTAGAAAAGACATAAAATCTTGTAGGTAAATTCCCACAAGATATCCAGCTAAGAATTTAAACACAAACAGCAATATGTTACATAGCAGACAAAGCAACGAGGATACCTGATCCATGGAGATGAGAAACAGAAGTTTGGGGAAGATTTTTACAGACGAGCAGCAGAAACCTTTTTTTTATCTTTCTCTCTCAGAGTATGAAGTGTGACAGGAAAAGTAAGTAAGCACGGAGAAATGAGGAAGAAGTTTAAGCTGCCATTAATACTTCTTCACAGCTTACATAATTTCAAGTGCTCAAGTATCTTGCTTACATCTTACACACACATATTTATAGTTATATAGCCGGTTGAACCGGTCACCAATTACACACACTAGGCAGTTATAATATTCTGCCTTTTCATAAAGACATACGCATTAATAAAAGTAATAATATAATATATGACAACGCATAATCTGGAGAGTTCTCTGTCCTTTGAGATAAGATTCCTTATCGGTGGAGCTTTTAGTTGGATTACAGCTCTATGATTTGAATATTATCTTCTAATCTGTATCTGCCATCTCATCCATTGGATTAAACTTTTCTACTCTCATCCTGTCGTTTGCGCTAAGGTATGGGCTGGATTCTAACTCTAGTTCAGACGTTTCCTGATCGTAAATTAGAACATCATTATTTGGATCAAACACATGTTCTGCTGCTGGTAAGGGCAGTAGAACCTTTAACTCCATTTCGCCCCATATTTGATAACGTGATGTTTCTTCTTGTAGAACTAATTCTTTCCAGTTAGGCGGAGGGCTTAACGTTACTTGTGATTGATGATACTGCCAAGGTTTATCTGCTCTGATACCAAAATAGTAAGCCTATTTGATCATGGAATGCTATCTAGAATAACGTTCAGCAATCCAGTTGAAGAATCAGTTTTAGAACGCTTTGGTAAACGTTTTGCCTTGGTAGCACAACAATACTTACGTGTTTTTCCAGCAAATCACACGTAATATATAATAACCAATTTAGGGAACCAAGTTTAAGATTTGGAAATTATAAGTTCAAACAAAATGAAGAAGAAACTGATACAGAATCAGAAATAGAATTAAGATAGAATTTAAATGAACATCTATATCACTTTAATACTATAAATTGGGATGATGAACCAATTTATGATCATTACGAAACAGATAATGAAAGTATTGAAGACTTTGATATACTAGGTTATCTAGTAGATAAAGAACAATATGACGAACAATATGAAGAAAATGATGTAGGTCTAGAAATAGAAGAAACGTTTAAAACAGAAAGAAAAGGAACATTACATGAAATAATTAACAAGAAAATAACAGTAGAAAATATAAGAGAAGAAACAGATAATATGTTAATTGCATGTATAACAGAATTAGATATGACATACGAAGATGCTTTTACAACGTTATCAAAATACTTCAACATGCCATTAATTGAAGATATCCTAAGTAAAAAGATCCCTCTTAGCGACTTTTTTATTGAAACAAATTTCATGGACCATGCTATGATATCAACTAATAAACGTAGCAGATTTGACAACGAACCAAGTGGCCAATATAACGAAGGACCATTAGAGAGAGAAAAATGGGCTAAGCCTGAAGTAGATTATTTACAAGAATGTCCATATATAGGAAAAGGAATAAGAAAACCATATGGAAGACATTATAGCCATAATATGTTACTACTAGAAAACCAATCACCACAGTTATGGCCAGAAGAAATTCTAATATGGGAACAAAATATAGTTAGATATTGCGAAGTAAATAAAAAAACCAGAAATGGATATGTGGGCAGTACTAGAAACTACTCTAGGTCCATTAGCCCTAGGAATATATCAAAGTAGAAAAGCAGATAATCCAGCCGTAATAACTGAACAAAAAGCTTTAGGAAATAACCCTTATAATTTTACAAGCTTCATCAGACTACTACTAGTAGGTAATGATCCAAGCAAAGCTGGTACGCCAATGGAAAACACAGCAATAAGAAACCTAGAACAATTAAGCATAAGAGATTTTAAGTATATAAAGGAATTTAGCCAAGATTTTGCAGTTACTCTAGCACAGACAGGTAAAGCAATGGACGAAGATTTATGTAATAAGTATTTCTCAAAATTACCAGGAGATTTAGGACAAAAATTGCAAGAAGATTGGAATACACAATATGGAACCTTACCTAAATTAGGAATTAGACCAAGAATAATGTTTTTATTTCAAGAATTAGAAAAACGTTGTAAAGAAGCAACTTTACAAGAAAAAATTAAAAGACAGGCTTGGGCATTTTGTCGAACAACTATTTACACCCCACAAGCTTATGGATATTATAAGCCAAGGCAATATCTCAGAAAATCTAAACATTTTGATAAACGTAAAAAAGAAAAATATGTTAAAAGAAGAAAACAAAATAAAAAATGCAACTGTTTTATTTGCGGTGACCCAAATCACTTAGCAAATAGATGTCCTAATAGGCAAAACAATCAACAACGTTCCAACCTAGATGATGAGATAGGAGAATACGAAATAGAAAGTCTTGGTGAAAACGATTTCGATGACACTGAATCAATATATAGTATTGTCTCCGACAACGATGAAGGATCTTCACAGAATAGTATTAGTTACGCACTAATGAATAACGATGATGAATGTGAGCACTAGTGGATACAGAATAGAGGTAACGATCATATACCCTGCTTTATATGTTATAGATACCCTGAAATTATTAAACGCTTTCAATGTGATAAATGTTTTATAGAAATATGTTTTCTATGTGCTAAAAAATAGTTTAATCTAGAGCTTTCATTAAAACAAAATAGAATAAATGAAAAGACGGTATTACAAGAAGAAGTAGACAAACACGATGCGCAGATAAAATTGTTACAGCTACAAGTTAACAACTTACAGAATGATGTTAGCCTCCTAAAGGAAAAACATAAAAACTATAATCAAGATGAAAAAGGAAGATCATCTAAAACAAATGAAACAGTAGATAATCCGAATAATAGTATACAGGAAAATACAGAATTTTCAGTCAATATTAACAAATATAATACATCTCTGCTTACAGTCAATTGTCGAATCTGGTTAGACAATAATAAGTTCGTAGATACAATAGCAATAATAGATGCAAGAAGCACTAAGAGCTTAATCGCATATTCCTTAATACCATTACAATATCACAAGCCTTTAAATTACGTTATCACGTCAAAAACAGCTAATCAGAGTTTAATGACATTAACACACAAATTACCAGATGAATCAATGGTTCAATTTAAAGATTTCGCTGGTAATTATTGCTCTAAATACGAATTAGGACAATGCACTATTACTCCGAAAGATATTAAAAGTCAAGAATTTCTTTTAGGTTTTAATTTTATCCTTAATTATCAAGGTGGTATTTCAATTTCCAGACATAGTATTACTTTTAGTAAATATAACTACACGTCGCCTACAAACTACCATACTTATCAATCAGAGTTGGCTCGAAAGCGTGGTGGACAGGCAGAATTAGATTTTTTTTAAACCAAGAACAGAAAAGGATCATACTTCACCCACCAAAGAACATAAAGAAGCATTAGCTATAGTAGCATTTGAAATGATTAGAGAACTAGAAAAAGGAAAATAAACAAAGTTCATTCCATATCAGATTATTTCACATTTAGAAAAAATAGGATTAATTAGTGAAGATGTTACGAAAAACAAAGTTAAATACACTTGCAAAATAAAAATCGTAAATCCAGAAATAACTATTAAAACGGCAAATATTGATTATTCACCAGCCGATATAAAGGAATTTAAAACACAAATTGAAGAAATGTTAAAGCAAAATCTAATCAGAAGATCTGACAGTAAACATAGATCAGTAGCCTTTTTAGTTAGAAATCATTCTGAACAAAAAAGAGGTCAGCCGAGAATAGTTTACAATTATAAAAGGTTAAATGACAATACAGAAGATGATGGCTATAATATACCAAACAAAGATACATTAATAAATTTAATACAAAACAAACGAATTTTTAGCAAATTTGATTTAAAGTCAGGATATAATCAGCTAAAGTTAGAAGAAATCTTTAAACCTTGGACAACGTTTATGTGTTCTGAAGGACATTTCGAATGGAACGTATTAAGCTTTGGACTAAAAACGGCACCTGCAATTTTTCAACGATTTATGGATACAATATTTAAGAAGTGTGATTTCTGCTTAGTATATATTGACGACATTTTAATTGCAAGTAAAAACATTAAAGAACACGAACAGCGTTTAAAAACAGTATTTAAAGAAATCGAAGATAATGGTTTGGTAATATCAAGAAAAAAGATGGGCTTTTTAAACAGAAAATTTCTTTCTTAGGTCTAGAAATTGGTAATGGAAAAATTGAACTTCAGCCACATATTTCCCAAAAGATTATAGAATTTCTAGACAAATTAGATAGTAAAAAGAAAATTCAAGCTTTCTTAGGGTTAATAAACTATGCTAGAAAAATTTATCCCTAATTTAGCAAAATTAGTAGGACCTTTATATGGTAAAATTTCAGAAAACGGAGAAACGCGATTTAATTCAGAGGATATAAAATTTGTCCAAAAAATTAAAGAGGCACTTAAGAAAATTAGTCCGTTGAAACTTCCACTAGAAACAGACGACGTTATCATTGAATGTGACGGATGTAAAGAAGGATGGGGGGCAATCCTAAAATGCAAACCATCAAAATACAGTGACAAATCAACAGAAAAAATTGCAGCCTACGCAAGTGGTAATTTTAACAAAGAAACTAATTGGACATCCTTATATTTTGAAATACAAGCATTAATCAACGCCTTAGACAAATACAGAATATATCTAAATAAAGAATTCACAGTCCGAACAGACTGTGAAGCAATTGTCAAGTTTATTTCAAATGAAAACTCTAGAAAGGTAAATAGAACAATATGGTTAAATTTGCAAAACCTCATACAAGGTAATGGATATAAGATAAATTTCAGACACATAAAGGCAAAAATAATCAGTTAGCTGATATTTTATCACGAAGATTATTTCATGTATTTAACCAAGTTTGTTGTATACAGGAGAGATACAATATGAACAAAGAAACAGGAAAGTCCATAGATAACAGTAGTAATAAAACAAATGTGGAGGCAAAGGCCCCAACAATTAGAACTGAGGTGAAACCACCTACAACGCCACCAACAGAATCAAGCTCACAAGCTCAATATCCAGTTAGAACCAGTGATACTCAAACGATGGAGGTTAACACCCCATGCATGACCTTTGGTCAAACCTCTCTAATCCTGTTTAAAAACAACGAAATTCAAACCTCTTGTTCGAATAAATGATTTATCTCAGCAATGCTTACTTGATCATCTTTGGAATTTAAAAACTATTGAAAATAAACGAAGAAATAAACAATGACTCAGAAATTGTTTTGCGTACTATTTTTCAAAAATACATGAAAAACCGCTTTCAAAAAATTTCTTTTGTTATATAGTTTTCAGAGGAAATTTTACAGGCATATTTAAACATTATAGCCAAGTGCAGATGGCTATACAGAAATTTCAGTTTTTAAAGGTTTTTATAATCTACAACAAGCTCTGGATGAAGCAAGAAATTGCCTTGGTCCTAATTATTATATTGACCCTGACTGTTAACAATCATATTCTCATACGGCCTCGTCAACTCCTCAATCCCCAACATACCTAATAAATTCCCAAGCCTCGCAACTAAACGACTTGCAAAACCTATATCAACGAAGTCAAGCCCAGCTATTGCAATATACCCAGAGAAATCAGTTCCTAGAGCAAGAAAATCAAAAGCATGGATACGTCCACAAAACTAATCAATTACTAGAGCAACGTATTTCACAGCTAGTCCGAGAAAAAGAGGAACTCCTCAGCCAAATTCCTAAAAGACCAAAAACCCTAACCTATGAACAACTTTCAAATCATCTCAAACTATGACCAGAGCCAATCCTTGACGAGTTATGCAAACGAGGAGGACAAGAATTAGTCCTCAAGATAGAAAAGCTAACTTATGATCGATGGAATAGTCACCAGGAAGAGTTACAAAAACTACTTGCAACATACTTCAAACGGATAATAGAAATGGTTCAGTTCGTGGTAGTCCAAGACAGGAGACCCAACATGCTACGTGCCAGAGTCGATAGTTCGCAATTACCATGTGACCTAGATAAAATAGTAAGCCTATTTGATCATGGAATGCTATCTAGAATAACGTTCAGCAATCCAGTTGAAGAATCAGTTTTAGAACGTTTTGGTAAACGTTTTGTCTTGGTAGCACAACAATACTTAGGTGTTTTTCCAGCAATAATAGTGTGTATCAGTTCAACCACTCTAGTTTTTCAGTTTGATAAAAAGTACACAATTATGCTAGCAACGCATCGAATGGCCATTTTCAAACATATAAATTACACACGACACAATGTGTCAAAATGTTTAAGATGTTATTTTCAAATGTACGAAGGAACTCCAATTTGGTTCGGAGTAGATAAACCTTGGCAGTATCGTCAATCACAAGTAACGTTAATCCCTCTGCCTAACTAGAAAGAATTAGTTCTACAGGCAGAAACATCACGATATCAAATATGGGGCGAAATGGAGTTAAAGGTTCTACTGTCCTTACCAGCAGCAGAACATGCGTTTGATCCAAATAATGATGTTCTAATTTACGATCAGGAAACGTCTGAACCAGAGTTAGAATCCAGCCCAGGCCTTAGTGCAAACGACAGGATGAGAGTAGAAGAGTTTAATCCAATGGATGAGATGGCAGGTACAGATTAGAAGATAATTTCAAATCATACTGTTGTAATCCAACTAAAAGCTCCACTGATAAAGAATCTTATCTCAAAGGACAGAGAACTCTCCAGATTATGCGCTGTCATATATTATATTATTACTTTTATTAATGCGTATGTCTTTATGGAAAGGCATAATATTATATCTGTCTAGTGTGTGTAATAAGTGAGCGGTTCAACCGGCTATATAACTATAAATATGTGTATGTTAGTTGTAAGCAATATACTTGAGCACTTGAAATTATATAAGCTGTGAAGAAGTATTAATGGCAGCTTAAAATTCTTCCTTATTTCTCCGTGCTTACTTACTTTTCCTGTCACACTTCATACTCTGAGAGAGAAAGATAAAAAAAGGTTTCTGCTGCTCGTCTGTAAGAATCTTCTCCAGACTTCTGTTTCTCATCTCCATGTTTCAGGTATCCTCGTTGCTTTGTCTGCTATGTAACATATTGATGTTTGTGTTTAAATTCTTAGCTGGATATCTTGTGGGAATTTACCTACAAGATTTTATGTCTTTGCTAGCAAGTTTTATCAGCTCTTTGCTATAAAAAAGGCTGATCTAGCCCTCACTACCACCAGTTTTGGTATCAGAGCAGAGTTGATTCTAGTGCTACTACAAGGTCTAGTTTTAGTCATAAAAAATTAAAATGTTATTTTGATGCAGAACCCTCTGAGTCAGTTTATAAGGTAGCAAGGGTGCGTAGTTCCCGTCTTTTACATGGTAAACTTCAAAGTAATATGGAAATTAAGTATGAATAAACTGAAATTTTGTAGCAGCCACGGTTTTCAGCTACTCTCTTTAGATCAAAAGTACTTTCTATAATAAATAAATAATTCTCTCTCAAAGAAAAATCTTAGCGGGAAAATATAAGTTGCATGGAGAAATGAACCATTCAAAATTTAGAAAAACAACCCCAAAAAAAAAATCGATTCTTCAAACTTCAAACGTTTAAATTATTTAAATCTTGAATATACCTTCAAGGAACGAAGCCTTATTAGTATTGACAACTATAAATTTGTTTGTAATTTTGAAAAAGGTTTTCAACATCTTCTACATGAAGAAAACAAACAGCTTAACTCAGTTACAGATTTAATTATAAACCTAGGAACAGCCTTACAACAGTACGATAATTCAACAACCAAAACGTTAGAAGTATTTGCTAAATCCATCTCTGATAAGAATAAAACTTTAAAACAGTGAGTAGACAATTTGGATTTTATTAAAAGTCAAAACGAAAGTATTCTGCGTACTTTAACAAGCCTAAAAAGTATCCTTCCAGATAAAACACTTATTAATGAACTAAAATTTTTACTAGAAAATAATAAGCCAAAAACTATTGAGTTAGAATCTAAACGAATTCTAGAAGAACTTAAAACCAAAACTCTTGATTTTGATTTAAAAACCAAACAGATAGAAACGCTTCTTTTAGAAGTTAAAAAGATTGGCAGTGGTTAATTTTATGAATAAATATTTGCAAAAAAGCAATAGACGACGCAACAAGATTTGCATCACAACAGTTCCAAAACGGGGTTTTACTACTTATTCGGGAAACAGTTTATCAGATAAAGAATATCCTAACCTTTTTAATATTTTAATTAGCCTAAATCTTCAAATCTTAGAAAAATTAGAAAAATTAGAAATTAAACATACTTTTGATCAAGAGCAAGATAAGATATCAGAACAGCTAGTTAATCTAAGTTTAGGAAATTCAGTTGTTAAGAAAAATAAAACACCAGAATTATACAAATTTTGGACCCCAAAATGAATCCAAGAAACTCGTTCTCTGGACCTAGTAGGACACTAACAGAATTTACATCCAATGGTAAATCTAAAGATGAAATTTCTAGCATTTTGTCAAAGGTAAAATCTAAAAAAGAAAAACAGATAGTACAACTAGATGAAGAGGTAGATTTAGACAAAAATTTAGATTTATATAACAACAATCAACTAGATCTATTAAACCCACGAATCTTGTATCAAACAGGAATTACGAACATTAATACAACATTAATTAGAAGTATTAGAGAAGAAGAAGTAAGAGTAATAGATAACAGCGTAACCCTAGATATTTTATCACCAGAGACTATACAAAAATTAAAAAACACGGGCAAAAGATTTTTTCATCTAGGATTAATAGTAATAGGAATAAAAACATTAACTAGAAAAGGTTTGGGAACGAAACTCCTTGCATTGGTTCTAGACAAATCCTGGACATCAAATATAGAAAAGGCTCTACTCTCAGGAATGGAAACAGATTTAAACGATAAATCAGCCTTAGTATATTGCGTGCCAGATATTCTTAAAAGTGTTAAAGATCTAAAAAATTTAAAATTAGGATTTAAAGCAAGTGGCTTTGAAAACTATGTTGGTAATAATTTAATTACTAGTATAGGAATAATTGGTAAAGCAAGTAATAGATCTGGAATGAAGTTCAAAATTAATATCAACGGAATAGTACAGAATATAGCCAGTAAAGGAATAAAAATGATTGAACCCCGTAGAATTAGTCTAGAAGACTCACGAAAGCGTGGTCGACAGGCCGAATTTGATTTTTTCAAACCAAGAATAGAAAAGGGTCATACTTCACCCACCAAAGAACATAAAGAAGCATTAGTTATGGTAGCATTTGAAACGATTAGAGAACTAGAAAAAGGAAAAGAAACAAAGTTCATTCCATATCAGATTATTTCACGTTTAGAAAAATTAGGATTAATTAGCGAAGATGTTACGAAAAACAAAGTTAAATACACTTGCAAAATAAAAATCATAAATCCAGAAATAACTATCAAAACGGAAAATATTGATTATTCACCAGCCGATATAAAGGAATTTAAAACACAAATTGAAGAAATGTTAAAGCAAAATCTAATCAGAAGATCTGACAGTAAACATAGATCAGCAGCCTTTTTAATTAGAAATCATTCTGAACAAAAAAGAGGTAAGCCGAGAAGAGTTTACAATTATAAAAGGTTAAATGACAATACAGAAGATGATGGCTATAATATACCAAACAAAGATACATTAATAAATTGAATACACAACAAACGAATTTTTAGCAAATTTGATTTAAAATCAGGATATAATCAGCTAAAGTTAGAAGAAAGCTTTAAACCTTGGACATCATTTATGTGTTCTGAAGGACATTACGAATGGAACGTATTAGGCTTTGGACTAAAAACGACACCTGCAATTTTTCAACGATTTATGGATACAATATTTAAGAAATATGATTTCTGCTTAGTATATATCGACGACATTTTAATTGCAAGTAAAAACATTAAAGAACACGAACAACATTTAAAAACAGTATTTAAAGAAATTGAAGATAATGGTTTGGTAATATCAAGAAAAAAGGTGGAGCTTTTTAAACAGAAAATTTCTTTTTTAGGCCTAGAAATTGGTAATGGAAAAATTGAACTTCAGCCACATATTTCCCAGAAGATTATAGAATTTCCAAACAAATTTGATAGTAAAACGAAAATTCAAGTTTTTTAGGGTAAATAAACTATGCTAGAAAATTTATCCCTAATTTAGCAAAATTAGTAGGACCTTTATATGGTAAAATTTCAAAAAACGGAGAACAGCGATTTAATTCCGAGGATATAAAATTAGTCCAAAAAATTAAGGAGGCAATTAAGAAAATTAGTCCGTTGGAACTTCCACTAGAAACAGACTACATTATCATTGAATGTGACGGATGCAAAGAAGGATGGGGAGCAATCCTAAAATGCAAACCATCAAAATACAGTGACAAATCAATAGAAAAAATTGCAGCCTACGCAAGTGGTTATTTTAACAAAGAAACTAATTGGACATCCTTAGATTTTGAAATACATAATCAATGCCTTAGACAAATATAGAATATATCTGAATAAAGAATTCACAGTCCGAACAGACTATGAAGCAATTGACAAGTTTATTTCAAATGAAAACTCTAAAAAGGTAAATAGAACCAGATGGTTAAATTTGCAAAACCTTATACAAGGTAATGGATATAAGGTAAATTTCGAACACATAAAAGGAAAAAATAATTAGTTAGCTGATATTTTATCACGAAGATTATTTCATGTATTTAACCAAGTTTGTTGTATACAGGAGAGATACAATATGAACAAAGAAACAGGAAAGTCCATAGATAACAGCAGTAATAAAACGAATGTGGAGGCAAAGGCCCCAACAATTAGAACAGAGGTGAAACGACCTACAACACCACTAACAGAATCGAGCCCACAAGCTCAATCTCCAGTTAGAACCAATGATACTCAAACGATGGAGGTTAACACCCCATGCATGACCTTTGGTCAAACCTCTCTAATCCAGTTTAAAAACAACGATCCTAGAAAATTCAAACCTCTTGTTCGAATAAATGATTTATCTCAGCAATGCTTACTTGATCATCTTTGGAATTTAAAAACCGTTGAAAATGAACGAAGAAATAAACAACGACTCGGAAATTGTTTTGCGTACTATTTTTCAAAAATACAACAAAAACCCCTTTCAAAAAATTTCTTTTGTTATACAGTTTTCAGAGGCAATTTTACAGGCATATTTAAACTTTATAGCCAAGTGCAGATGGCTATACAGAATTTTCAAAATCCTATTTTTAAAGGTTTTTATAATCAGCAACAAGCTCTGGACGAAGCAAGAAATTGTTTTGGTCCTAATTATTATATTGACACTGACTGTCAACAATCATATTCTCATACGGCCTCGTCAACTCCTCAATCCCCAACAGACCTAATAAATTCCTAGGCCTCGCAACTAAACGACTTGCAAAACCTATATCAACGAAGTCAAGCCTAGCTACCGCACTATATCCAGAGAAATCAGTTCCTAGAGCAAGAAAATCAAAAGCATGGATACGTCCACAAAAATTTTCAATTACTAGAGCAACGTATTTCACAACTAGTCCGAGAAAAAGAGGAACTCCTCAGCCAAATTCCTAAAAGACCAAAAACCCTAACCTATGAACAACTTTCAAATCATCTCAAACTACGACCAGAGCCAATCCTTGACGAGTTATGCAAACGAGGAGGACAAGAATTAGTCCTCAAGATAGAAAAGCTAACTTATGATCGATGGAGTAGTCACCAGGAAGAGTTACAAAAACTACTTGCAACATACTTCAAACGGATAATAGAAACGGTTCAGTTCAAGGTAGTCCAAGACAGGAGATCCAACATGCTACGCGCCAGAGTCGATAGTTCGCAATTACCATGTGACCTGGATAAAATAGTAAGACTATTTGATCATGGAATGCTATCTATAATAACGTTCAGCAATCCAGTTGAAGAATCAGTTTTAGAACGCTTTGGTAAACGTTTTGCCTTGGTAGCACAACAATACTTGCGTGTTTTTCCAGCAATAATAGTATGTATCAGTTCAACCACTCCTGTTTTTCAGTTTGATAAAAAGTACACAATTAAGCCAGCAACGCATCGAATGGCCATTTTCAAACATATAAATTATACACGACACAACGTGTCAAAATGTTTAAGATGTTATTTTCAGATGTATGAAGCAACACCAATTTGGTTCGGAGCAGATAAACCTTGGCAATATTCACAAGTAACGTTAAGACCTCCGCCTAACTGGAAAGAATTAGTTCTACAAGCAGAAACATCATGTTATCAAATATGGGGCGAAATGGTGTTAAAGGTTCTACTGCCCTTACCAGCAGCAGAACATGTGTTTGATCCAAATAATGATGTTCTAATTTACGACTAGGAAACGTCTGAACCAGAGTTAGAATCCAGCCCAGACCTTAGTGCAAACGACAGGATGAGAGTAGAAGAGTTTAATCCAATGGATGAGATGCCAGATACATATTAGAAGATAATATTCAAATCATACAGCTGTAATCCAACTAAAAGCTCCACTGATAAGGAATCTTATCTCAAAGGACAGAGAACTCTCCAGATTATGCGCTGTCATATATTATATTATTACTTTTATTAATGTGTATGTCTTTATGAAAAGGCAGAATATTATAACTGCCTAGTGTGTGTAATAGGTGACCGGTTCAACCGGCTGTATAACTATAAATACGTGTGTGTTAGATGTAAGCAATATACTTGAGCACTTGAAATTATATAAGTTGTGAAGAAGTATTAATGGCAGCTTAAAATTCTTCCTCATTTCTCCGTGCTTACTTACTTTTCCTGTCACACTTCATACTCTGAGAGAGAAAGATAAAAAAAAAAAGGTTTCTGCTGCTCGTCTGTAAAAATCTTCTCCAGACTTTTGTTTCTCATCTCCATGGATCAGGTATCCTCGTTGCTTTGTCTGCTATGTAACATATTCCTGTTTGTGTTTAAATTCTTAGCTGGATTTCTTGTGGGAATTTACCTACAAGATATTATGTCTTTACTAGCAAGTTTTATCAGCTCTTTGCTATAAAAGAAATGGTCGATCTAGCCCTCGCTCCCCCAAGTTTGGTATCAGAGCAGAGTTGATTCTAGTGCTACTACATGGTCTAGTTTTAGTCATAAAAAATTAAAATGTTATTTTGGTGCAGAACCCTCTGAGTTAGTTTATAGGGTAGCAAGGGTGCTTAATTCCCGTCTTTTACTGAACATGGTAAACTTCAAAGTAATATGGAAATTTAGTATGAATAAAATATAATTTTGTAGCAGCCACGGTTTTTAGCTACGCTTTTTAGATCAATAAGTATTTTCTAAAAAAATTCACCAGTCTACCCTTTTTTTCATCATGGCCGCTCCCGCCCTTGATCCCCCCTCTCCCCATCTTTTCAAACTGTCCTTCTTCCTCTTCCTCCCTTACTTGCTCATATTCACTCTCCATCTTCTCGTCCCTGTCCTCTGCCTTTATCCCCACTAGCCTTACCTCCCCCTGTTGCCCCGCCTCTTGTCACGTCCATCCCTCAACCTCCGGTTATTTCTTCCACATGGTTCACTCTTCTCAAAACCAAACCCCGAAACGCTGGGCATTAAGTTTGTTCAGATGTTGTTATTAAGGATGGAACTGAAATATGGCCGGAAGTTTGTTCCTGTTCAATCTGTCTTGTGCGGAGGATAGAAGGAGAATATTGGAAGCTGATCCTATCTTCCTTAGGAACAAGATTTTCATAGTTAAAGCTTGGGACCCAACAATAGGAAATAGTTGCAGATCTATCAGATCTGTTCCTGTATGGCTAAATCTTTCAAACATCCCTATTTATGCTTGGTCACATACTTGAATTAATTGGCTAGCTTCCAGAATTGGAAAGCTTTTATGCATGGATATGTCCACTGAGAAGCTTGAGAGGATTGGATATGCGAAATGTCTAGTTGATGTTTCCCCTGATCGAAAATTAGTTGATGAGTTCCCTGTCAAATTATTAGATGGCTCTACTCAAGTTGCCAAAGTCAATTATTTATGGAGGCCTGACATATGTAATGAATGTAAGGAGTTTGGTCATTTAGACATATCATGCCTTAAATTATGTGCAGATATTGTTAAATGTAATGTTGACGATGGATTTAAGAGTATCAATCAGGAAGTAACTAAATCAGATATTGGAGTAGGCACAGCACATAAGAGAAGTAAACAAGTATGGCAGAAAGTAGCAAAAAGGAAGAGTAATACTAAAGAACTTTCCCCTCGTGAAATAACTGATTTGAATGTTAACAAGCTTCCAGTTGCTGAACATGATATTTCCAACGTTGAGCAAACGCAAAAAGGACCGGACTATCCAGGTGAACTTGAACTAAATGTTAGTAAACCTCATAACTGTATGGCAGGGAAGGAGCATGATGTTCATCTCTCCACCAATAGATTTGATGTGTTGATTGGGTTGAATGATGAACCTCGACAAGTGAATGAAGTAACTAGTGAGAAGGAACATGTTGAAGAAATACTTTCTCATGTTGAAGAGGTGGTCAACAACGAGTAGATACATAGTTCAGTTAAACGAAATAAGAATGTTGGAACTGCTACTGTTTTTCCTTTAGGCACTGTTCATAACGATATCACTGATATGCAGTATATCTGTTGTGCATGAAACACACACCATGCCTTCTGATCCCGGTCCCCTCTTGAATTCCCATCAACCTGAATCATGTATGAACCTCCATGGATCTGAAGCATCATTGAATAACCTCATACCATCATCTCAACACAATTTCCTTCCCCTCCCTGAAAATGACCCTGATGAACTTATTTGTCTGGCTTTACAAAAGCAGATAACTGAATTGGTTATCTCAATGAAATCAACTTCACAACCTCTTCCCAAACCACACCTTTCTCCAACACTGAATTCAAAACAAACTACTTCAACGCAATCTAATGTTTTCACTGGTACTATTCCAGGATGGAAATCTCCATCCTTGATTCCATGTGAAGATGTAGAAATCGATCGTGTTCCATGCTCAAATGCCAGCAACAGGAACAAAAGAAAAACACTGAAGCAAAACCACATCTCATCCTGATGTGCACGTAATGTGCATATTTTTACCACCATATTTATTCTTTTTGAATTAAATTAATGATCATATTGGGTATTTTAACTTGTTTAAACCAAAATTCATATTATTTGAAATTGTCACATATTCATCTTCATCCAGGGGCAAAATGGTCATTTTTGTGCATATATTAATTTGAGAAAGTTTAATTGGAAATTTTTATATTATTTTGTAGGAAATTACACTCAATTACAAGTGGGTTCATGAAAGAATATGCATGCACAAAATGAATACAAAGGAATGAAGATGGAAATAATTCAAAGTGAAGATCATGGAGGACCCCACCTACCCACTACCTAATGTACAAATTAAAGGCTAATGCACATGCTAAAAGACATTTAAAGCTTCATGTACATTTAAGTGGGGGGTTATTAAAGCTAATGATAACTTGGCCACTACACTTCCTCCAAGGGCATTTTGGGTACTCCCCAAAAATATGCATTAGGGTTTCTAACTTGTATAAATACCCCTTATGTTTCATGTAGCCATTCCTCCTCTTAGTTAGTTAGTTTTAGTTTAGAAAATAAATCAAATCTCTTTTTCTTTCCATGGCTACTTAGCCATTTCTTCTCTTATGTAATTCTTTTCTTTTATGCAATGTTAGTTATTGTTTCTTTTTAATTACATGTTCATTTCCTTTTATGCAAGTAGTGTAGATTTTCCTTTATGCAATTAGAATAGTTTTCCATTTCACTTTGCTCACTTTTCCTTTTCTTTTTCTCTCATGTTGCAAGCTACATTTGTTCATATGATAACAAATATGAGAGGCTAAACCCCTTCAATTTAGGGGTAATGAAGCTCTCTAATCATGTAGCTTCAACTTAATTTGATGTTTATGCTCTCTTTTTATGCTTAATGAGAATGAATGAAGTGGTTTAATGATGTTGTTTAGCTTTGAATTTGATAGTCTATATTGTTTATAACAAATAGGTTATGCTTAAACAAACAAAACACAAATTGCCTCTTCATCTACATATGATTATGGCAAAGAAGTGATTGTTGAAATTGAAATTTGATGGCTTATATTTCTAATTAATGGTTAATAGGTCATGCTTAAAATAAATTTTGCTTTCAACTTTGTTGTCATATTTTATGAGATTTAAAAGTGTATTAGTGGTTGTGTTATAGTTTGAAGGTTTATATTGAGCTAATTAATAGCACAAATATACCATACTTATGATAAGCACATCAACTAATTCACTAATGACAAGAAAAGAGGGATCATAACTTCATTTTGTTGATTTATGTGATCTAGAGAGTGGAAATTGCCTCTAAATTGTCTTAACACTCTCATATTTTTATCTATTTTCTTTTGTCATTTTTCTTTTTTCTTTTTTAGTTAACCACTCTTCCAACTTTGGTTTAATATGATTGAATAGATTTTTAAAATCATCAATTCCTTGTGGATCGACCCGTATTCGCCGCGTGCTACATTCGTACACCGTGCGCTTGCGGTTATTTTTATCTCTAAATTCGTTCGACGGTTTTCTAAACCGATAGAATATCCGTCGACGAACACATCCAGATCAGAATCTCCTGTTACAAGGAGCATGAGAGAACTTTCTCATCAATCTCTAGTTTAATAATGTTGCACAACATTGGTACATGGAATATTAGAGGCTGTCACAACTTCGTTAAGTTGGACCATGTCAAGCAATTAATCACTTCGCATCATTTGTCAATTTTTGCAATTCTTGAAACAAAACTAAATCTACCCCTTACGATTTCTGCTGCAAATTATGTCAACCCATCGTGGACTTTGACACATAACCTTCTTGAAGCTGGCTATGTCGTATTATGATTCTTCATAACCCTTCTGTCCTATCTCTTGAATTATTCATGCCACTGCACAGATTATGCATTTTCATGCCAAGTACCATAATCCCCCTACCTCCTTTTATATCTCCTTTGTGTATGCATCGAACTCTCAAGCCACAAGACAAGCACTCCTCAACTTGACCCCTGCTTTTAGACAGGAAACACATCCATGGATAATAGTTGGCGATTTCAACTGTTGTCTTGCCTTGTCTGACAAGCAAGGTGGTCGTCCTCTCATGCCTAAAGACATTTATCCCTTAAACACTGCAATTTTTGATTCTTCTCTCATTCCTATACATAGGGAAGGCGCCCTATTTTCTTGGAACAATCGTTCCAGAAGTGGAGTTAGAACATTTTCAAACATTGACCACTCATTCACTAATTTCAAAGCCTTATCTACCTGGCCTGATCTAACCACCTTTCTTCCTCCTTCAATCCTATCTGATCACTCTCCACTAATCATAACCACTAGAAGGAAGCTCCATGATGTTAAAAGAGGATTTGAATTTTATAATTCTTGGATCCTTGATCCTGAATTTATTTCTATAATACAAACTGTGTGGGCTAATCATTTTTTTGGAAACCCTATGTACATTTTTTGCAGGAAACTAAGAGCAATTAAGGATGCTTTAAGAGTTTGGGCTAAACATAAGTTTGGTAATGGCAACCTCAGATCTACCATTCTCAAGGAACAGCACAGGGTAGCACAAGAAATGATGATGGCACATCCTGATATTGCTGAACTTGCCACCAAGGAAGCTGATCTTTTTCTCGAGCTTAGTCATGCTTTGGATATTGAAAGTTATATGAAAAGGCAACAGTCAAGAATTAAGTGGGCTTCGGATGGTGATAGGAACACTAATTTGTTCCATGCTTCCCTCAAAGCCAAGCAATCAAATAACAATATATTTTTGATACATGATGATGTGGGGAACCTGCATTCTACTCCTGAGTCTGTGATCAGAGCCTTTCATAAGCATTTTTCTGGCCTGCTTGGGAATAATAAAAACTTTAAACCTCATTTGGATGAACTTTCTTCTATTGCCTTGCCCCAAGTGAATAGGTATGAAGCTGCATGGCTTGTGGAAAAAGTCACCGATCTTGAAATTAAGAAAGCACTCTTTTCAATGAACAAGAACTCGAGTGGTGGACCTGATGGTTTCAACGTTCATTTCTTCATATCTACTTGGGATATTGTTGGTGCGCAATTCTGCATGGCTGTACACAACTTTTTTGACAAATCCAAGCTTCATAAATCTGTCAATGCCACAAATCTTGTATTAATTCCCAAAGGCTTGCACCCAACTACTGTGCATCCTTCAGACCAATCTCCTATTGTAACGTTATATACACGTGTATTTCAAAGATCATTGCCACGCGACTTGTTGCTATGCTTGTGAGAATCATCCCTAAGAACCAAGTTGCCTTTCTGCCTAATAGGAACATCCTTGATAATGTCATGCTTGCTCATGAACTATTAAAAGGATATAGCAATGCTAATGCCACACATGGAGCTATGCTCAAACTTGATCTCAAGAAGGCGTATGATAGCATACAGTGGACTACTGTGGTCAGAACAATGTCCCTTATGGGGTTCCCTAAAGTGTTTGTTGCTTGGATATATGAATGCATCTCTACTCCTTCATTCTCTCTGATCTTGAATGGAGCTAACTCTGGTTATTTTGTCTCCAAGCAAGGGATTAGACCGGGCGACCCGCTCTCTTCCTATGTGTTCATTTTGGTTATGGAAGTCTTTACATGCTATATAAGGCCACTGTATCTGACCAGGCAAATCCATTTCCATTCCAAGTGCAAAGCCTCTCAGTTAACATCACTGCTCTTCGCTGATGACATCATGTTATTCACCAAGCCCAACCATCAGTCTCTTGAAACAATTAGACGTGCTCTTCATTGCTTCTATTTGATGACTGGTCTTGAGTTAAATCCTCAAAAATCGAGCATTTTATTTGCTGGTGTATCACCTGTTCAAAGTCACTTTCCTCAACTGGTGGGATGCAAATCATGCACCATGATATGACGTACCTTGGTTTGCCTCTATGTTCCTCTAGGGTGACCCTTTCAGATTGCCAATCTTTATTTATTAAAATTACTTCAACCATGGGGAGGTGGTCCACCAGATTTCTGTTACAAGCCGACAGGCTCATCTCATTAAATCTGTTAGTCTATCTATGATGATCTACTGGGCTAGGGCCTTCATACTTCCAACTAAACTTTTGAATATGGTCAGATCTACAATGTATAGATTCTTCTGGTTTGGATCCATTCATGCTAGGAAGTCCTTTCCATGTTCATTCAAAGCTTTTGAGAAGCCATATAGCAAAGGTGGTCCCATCATCAACATATCAGTTTGGAATAGGGCTTCTTATAGTACTCACTTCAATGCTATCATGCATAGGAAGGACTCTTTTTGGGTTTGTTGGTGTCTTGTGCATAATATTGGATCCAACAATTTTTGGCAAATGGATGTTCCTCAGTCTTGCAGCTGGATTTGGAGGAACATTTTGAAATTGAGAGATTTATTTAAGCCTCTTATCCAGATAAAACTCACTGCCATGAGTGTTTGTAGTTACTGGAAAAGTTCCAATCTAGAGTGAGGGCTAGATCAGCCTTTTTTTTATAGCAAAGAGCTGATAAAACTTGCTAGCAAAGACATAAAATCTTGTAGGTAAATTCCTACAAGAAATCCAACTAAGAATTTAAACACAAACAGCAATATGTTACACAGCAGACAAAGCAACGAGGATACATGATCCATGGAGATGAGAAACATAAGTCTGGAGAAGATTTTTACAGATGAGCAGCAGAAACCTTTTTTTTATCTTTCTCTCTCAGAGTATGAAGTGTGACAGGAAAAGTAAGTAAGCACGGAGAAATGAGGAAGAATTTTAAGCTGCCATTAATACTTCTTCACGGCTTATATAATTTCAAGTGCTCAAGTATATTGCTTACATCTAACACACACATATTTATAGCTATATAGCCGGTTGAACCGGTCACCCATTACACACACTAGGCAGTTATAATATTCTACCTTTTCATAAAGACATACGCATTAATAAAAGTAATAATATAATATATGACAGCGCATAATCTGGAGAGTTCTCTGCCCTTTGAGATAAGATTCCTTATCATTGGAGCTTTTAGTTGGATTACAGTTGTATGATTTGAATATTATCTTCTACTCTGTATCTGCCATCTCATCCATTGGATTAAACTCTTCTACTCACATCATGTCGTTTGCACTAAGGTCTGGGCTGGATTCTAACTCTGGTTCAGACGTTTCCTGATCGTAAATTAGAACATCATTATTTGGATCAATGTTCTGCTGCTGGTAAGGGCAGTAGAACCTTTAACTCCATTTCGCCCCATATTTGATAACGTGATGTTTCTGCTTGTAGAACTAATGTCTTTCCAGTTAGGCGGAGGGCTTAACGTTACTTGTGATTGACGATACTGCCAAGGTTTATCTGTTCCGAACCAAATTGGTGTACCTTCATACATATGAAAATAACATCTTAAACATTTTGACACATTGTGTCGTGTATAATTTATATGTTTGAAAATGGCCATTCGATGCGTTGCTGGCTTAATTGTGTACTTTTTATCAAACTGAAAAACTGGAGTGGTTGACTGATACATACTATTATTGTTGGAAAACACGTAAGTATAGTTGTGCTACCAAGGAAAAATGTTTGCCAAAGCATTCTAAAACTTATTCTTCAACTGGATTGTTGAACTATATTCTAGATAGCATTCCATGTTCAAATAGGCTTACTATTTTATCCAGGTCACATGGTAATTGCGAACTATCGACTCTGGCGCGTAGCATGTTGGATCTCCTGTCTTGGACTACCTTGAACTGAACCGTTTCTATTATCCGTTTGAAGTATGTTGCAAGTAGTTTTTGTAATTCTTCCTAGTGGCTATTCCATCGATCATAAGTTAGCTTTTCTATCTTGAGGACTAATTCTTGTCCTCCTCGTTCGCATAAATCGTCAAGGATTGGCTCTGGTCGTAGTTTGAGATGATTTGAAGTTGTTCATAGGTTAGGGTTTTTGGTCTTTTAGGAATTTGGCTGAGGAGTTCCACTTTTTCTCGGACTAGCTGTGAAATACGTTGCTCTAGTAATTGATTAGTTTTGTGGACGTATCCATGCTTTTGATTTTCTTGCTCTAGGAACTGATTTCTCTGGATATAGTGCTGTAGCTGGGCTTGACTTCATTGATATAGGTTTTGCAAGTCGTTTAGTTACGAGGCCTGGGAATTTATTAGGTCTGTTGGGGATTGAGGAGTTGACGAGGTCGTATGAGAATATGATTGTTGACAGTCAGGGTCAATATAATAATTAGGACCAAAGCAATTTCTTGCTTCGTTCAGAGCTTGTTGCAGATTATAAAAACCTTTAAAAACTGGATTTTGAAAATTCTTTATAGCCATGTGCACTTGGCTATAACGTTTAAATATCCCTGTAAAATTGCTTCTGAAAACTATATAACAAAAGAAATTTTTTGAAAGGGGTTTTTGTTGTATTTTTGAAAAAATGTACGCAAAACAATTTCCAAGTCGTTGTTTATTTCTTCTTTCATTTTCAACAGATTTTAAATTCCAAAGATGATCAAGTAAGCATTGCTGAGATAAATCATTTATTCGAAAAAGAGGTTTGAATTTTCTAGGATCGTTGTTTTTAAACTGGATTAGAGAGGTTTGACCAAAGGTCATGCATGGGGTGTTAACCTCCATCGTTTGAGTATCACTGGTTCTAACTGGAGATTGAGCTTGTGAGCTTGATTCTGTTGGTGGCGTTGTAGGTGGTTTCACCTCTGTTCTAATTGTTGGGGCCTTTACCTCCACATTCGTTTTAATACTGCTGTTATCTATGAACTTTCCTGTTTCTTTTGTTCATATTGTATCTCTGTTGTATACAACAAGCTGGGTTAAATACATGAAATAATCTTCGTGATAAAATATCAGCTAACTGATTATTTTTGCCTTTTATGTGTTCGAAATTTATCTTTTATCCATTACCTTGTATAAGGTTTTGCAAATTTAACCATCTGGTTCTATTTACCTTTTTAGAGTTTTCCTTTGAAATAAACTTGACAATTGCTTCACAGTCTGTTCGGATTGTGAATTCTTTATTTAGATATATTCTATATTTGTCTAAGGCGTTGATTAATGCTTGTATTTCAAAATCTATGGATGTCCAATTAGTTTCTTTGTTAAAATTACCACTTGCGTAGGCTGCAATTTTTTCTGTTGATTTGTCACTGTATTTTGATGGTTTGCATTTTAGGATTGCTCCCCATCCTTCTTTGCATCCATCACATTCAATGATAATGTAGTCTGTTTCTAATGGAAGTTTCAATGGACTAATTTTCTTAACTACCTCTTTAATTTTTTGGACTAATTTTATATCCTCTGAATTAAATCGCGTTTCTCCGTTTTTTGAAATTTTACCATATAAAGGTCCTACTAATTTTTCTAAATTAGGGATAAATTTTCTAGCATAGTTTATTAACCCTAAAAAAGCTTGAATTTTCTTTTTACTATCTAATTTGTCTGGAACTTCTATAATCTTCTGGGAAATATGTGGCTGAAGTTCAATTTTTCCATTACCAATTTCTAGACCTAAAAAAGAAATTTTTTGCTTAAAAAGCTCCTTCTTTTTTCTTGATATTACCAAACAATTATCTTCGATTTCTTTAAATACTGTTTTTAAATGCTGTTCGTGTTCTTTAATGTTTTTACTTGCAATTAAAATGTCGTCAATATATACTAAGCAAAAATCATATTTCTTAAATATTGTATTCATAAATTGTTGAAAAATTGCAGGTGCCATTTTTAGTCCAAGCTTAATACATTCCATTCGAAATGTCCTTCAGAACACATAAATGCTGTCCAAGGTTTAAAGCTTTATTCTAACTTTAGCTGATTATATCCTGACTTTAAATCAAATTTGCTAAAAATTCGTTTGTTTTGTATTAAATTTATTAATGTATCTTTGTTTGGTATATTATAGCCATCATCTTCTGTATTGTCATTTACCCTTTTATAATTGTAAACTATTCTTGGCTTACCTCTTTTTTTTCAGAATGATTTCTAACTTAAAAGGCTGCTGATCTATGTTTACTGTCAGATCTTCTGATTAGATTTTGCTTTAACATTTCTTCAATTTGTGTTTTAAATTCCTTTATATCGGCTGGTGAATAATCCATATTTGCCGTTTTAATAGTTATTTCTGGATTTATGATTTTTATTTTGCAAGTGTATTTAACTTTGTTTTTCGTAACATCTTCACTAATTAATCCTAATTTTTTTAAATGTGAAATAATCTGATATGGAATGAACTTTGTTTCTTTTCCTTTTTCTACTTCTCTAATCGTTTCAAATGCTACCATAGCTGATGCTTCTTTATGTTCTTTGGTGGGTCAAGTATGACCCTTTTCTATTCTTGGTTTGAAAAACTCTAATTTTGCCTGTCCACCACGCTTTCGAGCCAACTCTGATTGATAAGTATGGTAGTTTGCAGGCAACGTGTAGTTATATTTACTAAAAGTAATACTATGTCTTGAAATTGAAATACTACCTCGATAATTAAGGATAAAATTTAAACCTAAAAGAAATTCTTGACTTTTAATATCTTTCGGAGTAATAGTGCATTGTCCTAATTCGTATTTAGAGCTATAATTACCAGCGAAATCTTTAAATTGAATCATTGATTCATCTGGTAATTTATGCGTAACAACCCGGATATTTTAACGATTTTATTTAATTTAATTAACCGTTTTTGTGTGAAAAATAAAAATAATATGAACGATAAAAAATTTGAAATATAAATTTGATATTTGGAATGCGTCCAGTTAAACATAGCAACGGGTAAATTTTCGTCCGAAAATATGAAAGTTTATTTCACGCATAAATTTACTTCAATCTAATCGGTTAAAAAGCGGCAAAAATAACACGTTTTCAAAAGCAAAATATTTTTACATAGAAAAATTCTAAACCATCTTTTGAGCAAGTTGTCACTTCGTCGTTTTTTCCAAATTCGGACATCTTTGGCCCCGTCGATCTTATTTTTCTACGATTTTTATGCATTTTCCGCTATTATAAAATTTCAAATTTTTATAATCCGATCGTATCAACGATATCCATATACCGTTTTGATCGTCTCGTTGTACTAATCTCTACAGTATATTCGATTGTTAATTTCGAGAACTGGTGTGCGGTGAAATCTGTGAAACGCCTAACTTACCGGTTTCGTATCTGGACCTATGCCTCTTCATTGCTTCCTGAGACAAGCAAACGCCACAGCTTTTATTATTTCTTGAATTCTGGTATGGTGCTTTTTCTATTCTCAGCGGTTCAAAATCTTGGTTGTCACCTTCATTTTTCGTGACTGTTTCTATACAAGATTTTATGTTATTTTTAGGCTTCTCTACTTCAGTTTCTTTTTATTAAGCTATTCAATCGAAAAGCCAATTCTTCTTCTTTCTTTTGCCTGTGCTCTAACCATACGTGTTGCTCATTTTCCACTTGCAAAACCAAGTTCCTATCTCCACCTTTCCCATTGCACAACATCTCCGTGCCTATTTCCCCTCCACACAAAGACAAAGTAGTCTGCACCGTTCTATTTTCATAACTAGCATGTATGTCATACTCCCCTAAAAATGCATTGAATGTATAAATTCCATGATCATCAGTGACCCCTTCAGTTTTTCCAGTTTGCCATTCTTCCAACAACTTGTCCTCTGTGTCACCTACAAGAAGGTTAACCAAGTTGATGTCTGTTAGACACACGTCACCTCTTTAAAACAATCAAACATGTAACGATCCAGGATTTTTAGTAATTAAAATTTGAATATTTAATTAATTTTAAATATTAATAAGTGAATTTATAAGTCGAATAAATTTTAATTCGAATAATTGGATTTAATTGGATAATTAAATCGATAATTTAATATGTTAAATTATGGAAATAATTGAAAATTGAGTTAAATATGATTGAAAATGATTTGTAAAATTTTATTTTATCATATTAGAGTTAGAATGATATTTTAGAACTTTTAAAATTGAATTAAAAGTTAATTTGTGAAAATTGAATATTTTAATATTTAAATCGACTAGTGAAAATAGTCAATTTTTGAACAGTCTCAGAATTGGACGAGGCTAGTTCCATTGGATCCGTAATAGTTAGTTATTACTGGATTTCAATTTTCGTAGCAATCGGAGTTACCGTTTGATCGTGGCAGCTCGAAATGCATCGAAATTGTTTTAATATTAATTTAGCGAGTTAAAATAGCCATTTTTCAAACTGTCTCGGATTTCGACGAAACCAGTTTCATCGGATCCATAATGTGATATTATTGTAAGGTTTAAAATTTCGTGTCAATCGGATTTACCGTTTGTCCGGTACAAATTAAAACGCCTAGAAAATCGTTTAAATCGGTTTAATTTAAATTGAACGTTTATTGGCATAACTCGCACAGAATATCGAATTAGCTTTCGAAACCTCTTCCATTGTGTCCGGAACGGAGGGTAAACCCTAGAAACGCTGGTTACGGCGTGTAAATCGGAGTTCGGAATTCTCGGATGAATAGTGTTCAAAAATTTGCTATAAATAGACCATAAATTCACAAAATAAAAAAACAAAAAAAAACTAAACCCTAGTTTCTATACGCAGCCGCCACCATCAATTCGACGGCCAGAAAATGTCGTTCCTTTCTCTCTCAATTTCTCTAAATCCGTAGACAATTAGGAGAAGTGTTCAACTAATGAAAGGTAGAGCATTGTGAGGGCTTCCAATCTGTACGGCGATGATCGCCTGGATCATGTTGTGGTGCCGTCAAATGGGCCGCGTTCGGCTGCAGTTGGGCACGCAAGTCGAGAGAAATGGTGAGGCCGAGCTCCATGTTGTCATGGCCGAGAGTAGTACTTGTCGTGCTCTTCAAAATGGAACTCCCTGATAGAATTTTCATCAAGCGTGGAGGCCGTAGTTATTAACCCTAATTTTTTGTTGTATGGGTTTGTATCGTGTATCACCTGGAGATGTTGCGCGTGGAGAAGATGAAGATGTTGCACGGTCCAGATGGGGGGATGCAGATCCAAGGGCTGAGAATGGTTGTAGGTTTATATATAAATTATGTTATAAAATTTGTAAATATAAAATCGTGTAAACTTCATAAATGCATAACTTTTTCATACGAGGTCGAAAACGCGCGAAACCAGTTGCGTTGGAATCGTATGGACGAGCACTACGCTATGGAATTGGATTGGAGTCATTTGGAGTTAGTGAGAATTTTGGGTAAAATTAAACGTGCGTTTAATTTTATTCGAAATAAATCGCTAAAACGAAATTAAAATCAAGGTGAGAACTTCTCACTCAATCGAATCGGTTTCGATTTTATTTTAAATAGTTAGATTTAAAATATTTGAATGCATGTTTGAATGATGATTGTTATCTATTGATTGTTAAAATAGACATTATGCGCCATTAGTAAGCGGATGTTATTTATTAAAAACATATACCGCGAATATTTCATAAACAGTGAAATTGGTATTATATATAATAGCAATATATATATATATATATATATTGGCATATGTATATATTGGAGTGATTGATTTCCCGCATTTTTTTAGCAGATGAGACCCTATTGCGCCGTCTATTAAGCGGATAATATTTTAAATCCTATATACCGCGATAATTCCGTACTGGAGCGGAATTGGTATTGCGCTAATGTTTGTGGATGCAGGAAAACAGGTTGGAGGGATCCAACTGGATTCCTCAACAGTATTTATTTGATTATGGATATTTTGATATTCGTTGATTGTCATATCGATATTGTCGTTGTTGTCGTGATTGGCTATTTGGTATGTAGCATCATTGGACCAAATTTGGAATTTTAAAAGGATTTCAAAGTGATTTTTGAAAGTATACGTTTATAAAATATTTTTGGAATTGATTCATTTTAAATAAATAAACGTTATAATTTTTAATGTTACAAAAATTATATTTTTGAGAAATATAGTTAAAAGCCTATTTTTGAAAATATAGGGTTAATGATTTTATAAAATAATTAAATTGGATTTTTGAATTTATTATAAAAAGTTTAAAAATAGAATTTATAAAATTTGATTTTTTTTTATAAATCAAGAGAATGGTGAAATTATAAAGGAGATTAAAGATGTTTTAAAATAATAGTATAAATTGATTTTATAAAGGATTTATAAATTGATATTTATAAATTAAAACATTAGAATTATAAAACGAGTTTTTATAAGTGTTTGAATGAAGTGAAAATGGATTGCATAAGTGAATGGAATTTATAAAATCATAAATGGTGAAGTTGTAAATGAAATTTATAAATAGTAAGATTTATAAATTTTGTGAAATTATTAAAGAATATATTTGGATAAATAATTGAATCTTATAAGTTATAAGATTTATAATTATGAAGTTTAAAAGAACGATTTTGTAAAATAATCATTTTATAAGCATTTAACTTATAATGTGAACTTTTGGTTTATAATTGAGTTATAAATCGAATAGGTTAATAAAGGAGATGTATAAAAAGGAAGTAGTTATAAAACAAATAGAAATAGAATTTATAAACATTGTTTTATAAAATTCGCAAACGACTTATTTTGATAAGTAAATTGTTATAACTTATCTATGGAGCTATATTCATGTTTTAGACAGTGAATAATCCTTTAAAATGAAATGTATAAAAATGATAAAATTGGTTAACGTAGTATATTCACGTTTTGAATAGTGAATAATATGTTAAAGAAAATATTTAGATTTGATGTTTTAAATAGAATTAAAACGATCTAACGATGTTTTAAAATGTGTTGAGATTCGAAACCATGGATTTCAACATTTATTGTTGAAATAGACGTTTTCTAGAAATAAAACGAAATGGTGGACTATAACACTGTTGTTATAGTAAATGATTTCCGAAAGGAAATGTTTTGTATAGTATTGGGATTTATATATCTATTTTAATTTCGAATCCCTATACTAGTGATTTTGGGTTGTCGTAATGATGTTTTACGTAACATTCGTTTTGGCCCAAATAAATATGTTTAAGAGCATGATTTCCTTAAAGAATGAAATATATACTTAATTCCGATTTAAGTATATTGAATATTTTCCAAAGGTTGAAAATAAATAAAATTTATGAATTACTTATGAATAAATAAGTATGGAAATGTTTTCCAATATAAAGTGAATATTTTAAGAATTTATCTTTTTGAAGATAAATTGAAATGAATAATTGAAATCGTATATGCATGGATATTTTGGAATGAAAAATTCACTATGGAATTTATGAATAAAAAGGGAAGTTGTTTAAAGATAAATATTGATTTATTTTTGAGGTATTGAAATTTTATATCTTGTAAAGATATTTTGGAAAATAAAAAAATTGGAAAATTATTTGGAATCTAGTGATGTTGTGCATATCCATTGATAGTTCAATAACCGACTATCAATATTTCCCTTTGAATGGTATTTGATGTGATTTGTTTGAATTTGAATGCCACACTTATTTTTGAATAAGCGCTCACTATTCGGGTTAACCGGGAAAGGACCATAGGGTCGTATAACCCATTCCGAATATGTGATACATCGTTATGAATTGCATTTGAAGACCGGTGTTGAAGACCGGATATTTTCAAAAGCGAAAGGACAACTCGTCGATTGTCTTTGCACCGAGTAGCTACGGTATAGAGACTCCATATGTGATGGGAAGTCCGGACGTGATTAGAGATTATCCGGATTGCAAGGACTTCTTTGTAAGTGCCTTCGGTTCTGTTCGAGCCTGGAACAGACTTGTATGGATTGTATGTCTGACATTACAAATTGAGATATAAAGCCGATTTCTTTCAAATATATTTCTGTTGGTGGCGGAGAATTTATTCTCTTAGCTTAACACCCTTCTCTGAGACGTATGAGCTCAGAGGTTATGTAGTTGAATGTTATCAGCGATATATTCCCAATTTGGTAATGTGACATGCTGAGTGTTGCTGTGAAATGATCATTGTGTTGATTATTTGAGATAGGATCATTTGTTTGATCGTCTATCTTTGTGATCATTTCTATGATCATTTGTTGACCCAAAGGACGGCTTTTGTATAAAGTGTGTTTTTGTGGAAGAGACTTCGTCGAGCCTCACAAACCGGTAATGGTCGAAACAGGAATTGTGCGTCAAGGTTTTCAGGGATAGCGTCCCTAGGGTATGACCATTCCTTATGGAAAAGGGTAGTATCATGGTATGGAGCCCAGATACTTACTCATGTTGAAACACTTATTATTATGGTGTGATGTTGGTTAGAGAGCTCTCGTTTAAAGGTCCCAAAGGACCGGGGGTGGCATATCTGAGGGTTTGTAATATCCCTTGGGAAAAGGGGTTCCCGGCCTTGTTTGGCAGAGATCCAGTTGGGTTCTCGGGGCGTCCTTCCAGAGGCGTTTCCATGTGGCAATGGGAAGTTCCTTGGCCTGACCATTTGTTGGAAAATCCATTCTTCAAATACGAGCCTTGTACGTTATTAGTTGTATTACCTGCGATCTACTTATGGTGGCGCCCCACTGTTTGGATGGTAGCTATAGTAGGCATAGTTCGAAATGTCTATGTCTGCTAAGATTTATATCTTTATTTTCGAAATGAATTTTCTCTACACTATGCACTAGTAATAATATCAAATGTTCTTTTTAATGCGTATCAAGCATCTTTGACTATCATAAGGAGAAATCTCCTCCGATTCTGCGTTTGCATTGTGTGTGTGTGCGGGAGGCCTTATGGTAGTCTCATTTTTAAAAGCATTGCGAATTGACTTTAAAAATATTCCTCTATTTTGATTTTAAAGATAAATAAACTGTTTTGAGTTCTCACACCAGTCACATGACTGACTCGGAGTTTATTGTTTTCCTTCCTAAACTCTGGGTGCCCGCCAATTTCCACACGGGCAGTCAAGAGTTAAGGTTTATCAGGATATTCTGGATTTTCTGGAGTTGCAGGAGGCAAGCTGGATGGCATGGCGTATTATTAGTATATAGTATTTATTTTCCGCTGCACTGTTTGTTGTTGTACACTCTGATGATGATGTAATGTAATGTAATGTAATGTAATGTATAAAATATAATAACTGATATAGTTCTATGTTTAAAGATTATTCATTTATTATTATATGTTGTTCCGCTGCGAATTGTGAGATTCTGTTATTGTTCTGTTGTTTTCTTTCTGTCCCGTCCTATTTTCCTTTCTCTCTATTTCCTATCTTCTCATCTCTTGTTCTTCTTTTTCTTCTTTTAAAAACCCTAAGGGTTCGTATTTTCGTTCATCTTGAGTTAATCACTGGAGATTAGTGTCTATTCAAGGAGTACGGATTTGCGGTTCCTTACAGTTGGTATCAGAGCATATGGTTAAGCGACAACCATGGTTCTGTTGGGTAGTACTCATTAGAGATAGAGTCAGTAGTACTCTAGAATGAGTTGAGTGTAATAATAGCTATGAGAGCGTATTTGTTAGTGAATATATAATTGTTTTATATTGTGATGATTGGTTTATTGAGTGGCATATGAACTTTCGTCAGCACGGTCTGGACAACTATGCCGAAGGGGTTTATAAACATTTGAATAGAACAATTCGACACAATATTGTTTTAAATTGGGTAAATGAAATAATTTTACCTTGATTATATTTTTATATATAAAGGAATAATTTTTAAGAATTATTAAAGTGTATATAAGTAGATTATTTGGTTGTTTGAATAATCTAAATAAAAGAATAATTGTATAAGCAAAAGAATTATAATTAAAGTGATTTACAATTGTGAAATAAACTTATATATATATGAGAAGTGAAACTATGTGAATATATTTATGAATATGAATTGTAAATAAAAATGAATTTAAAGATAAATGGAAATTTACTTTAGAATTGGAATCTGAATTGATTTATAAGTTGGAATTTAAGTTAAGTAAAAACAAGTGATGTTTGTAAAATGGAGTACAACTTAAAAGATGTTGAATGAAGTTGATATTGGTATCGAAGTAAAATTAATAAAGTTAAATGATAGATATGAACTTAAGTTATGTAAATGAAATTCAACTTTATAAATTGAATTGGATTAATGGATTGAATGTTAATCAATTAAATGTGAATAATTGATATGAAATAATGAGTTTGAGTGTTAATTCATTAAAACCTAATGTTATTGGAAAGTTGAATAGTTGAATAAAAATCAATTAATTAAACCAATTGAAAGCAAAGGAATTTGGTTGTAATTAATATACATTGATTGTTATATGATTGTTAGATTGATTGTATATAATTCATTAAGTATTAATGAAATTGGAAGCTAAAGTAATTAAAATCCAATTGGAAGTTAAGTGAATCTTGAATAGAATTGAATTTGATTTGGAAGTGAACCAACTTGAATATGAATTAGTGAATATAAACTAATTGAAAATGAATGTTAGTAAACATCCACTTTTAATGAATCAAATGTGATTTAAATTGAGAACCTATTTCATTGAATATTAATGAGAATATGAATGAATATTTATTGGTTATGAATGCTAGTGGTTGATGGTTGAGTATATTGCTTTTGTTGCATTTGCTATGTTGGCATATATAGTTATTATGTTGCTATATGTTGTATATTGATACTATTGTCTATATACATGATTCTCATGTTGTTTGTTGAGTGTTTAGTAGGTGCGGATCGCGTTTGCTTCGCATTTGGAGCTCGCTTTCGCGCTATATTAGCCGTATATGCTCGCTAATAAAATATAAGGTACATATCTCGGATTAAATATCGTACTTTTACACTTTTTCCCTTCGGGATGCCTCATTACTTGATGAGATGTATATTTGTGATATATATACTGTCAATTTTTTCTTTCGGATCGAGCCGCGCAAAGGAGACTATGGCGAATTTTTCCGGAAATTTAAGGCGTTAGAAAAATTAGAAAATTTTGAAAACTTTAACTTTGATTTGGAGTTGAAAGTTAAACAATAGTAATTGTTTTTGAAAAGATAACTAAGTATGATTTGAAATCTTAGTAAAGATTTTGTAAGAAGTTTAATTAGAATTTTGGAAAATTAATAGATTCTGTAACTTTTCTTACTTAGTAATTTCGAGGACGAAATTCTTTTAAGGGGTGAAGATTGTAAAGACCCAGGATTTTTAGTAATTAAAATTTGAATATTTAATTAATTTTAAATATTAATAAGTGAATTTATAAGTCGAATAAATTTTAATTCGAATAATTGGATTTAATTGGATAATTAAATCGATAATTTAATATGTTAAATTATGGAAATAATTGAAAATTGAGATAAATATGATTGAAAATGATTTGTAAAATTTTATTTTATCATATTAGAGTTAGAATGATATTTTAGAACTTTTAAAATTGAATTAAAAGTTAATTTGTGAAAATTGAATATTTTAATATTTAAATCGACTAGTGAAAATAGTCAATTTTTGAACAGTCTCAGAATTGGACGAGACCAGTTCCATTGGATCTGCAATATTTAGTTATTACTGGATTTCAGTTTTCGTAGCAATCGGAGTTATCGTTTGATCGTGGCACCTCGAAACGCATCGAAATTGTTTTAATATTAATTTAGCGAGTTAAAATAGCCATTTTTCAAACTTTCTCGGATTTCGACGAAACCAGTTTCATCGGATCCGTAATGTGATATTATTGTAAGATTTAAAATTTCGTATCAATCGGATTTACCATTTGTCCGGTACAAATTAAAACGCCTAGAAAATCGTTTAAATCGGTTTAATTTAAATTGAACGTTTATTGCCATAACTCGCACAGATGACCGAATTAGCTTTCGAAACATGTTCCATTGTGTCCGGAACGCGGGGTAAACCCTAGAAACGCTGGTTACGGCGCGTAAATCGGAGTTTGGAATTCCCAGATGAATAGTGTTCAAAAATTTCCTATAAATAGACCATAAATTCACAAAAAAAAAAAAAAAACTAAACCCTAGTTTCTATACGTAGCCGCCACCATCAATTCGACGGCCAGAAAATGTCGTTCCTTTCTCTCTCAATTTCTCTAAATCCGTAGACAATTAGGAGAAGTGTTCAACTAATGAAAGGAAGAGCATTGTGAGGGCTTCCAATCTGTACGGCGATGATCACCTGGATCGTGTTGTGGTGGCCTCAAATAGGCCGCGTTCGGCTGCAGTTGGGCATGCAAGTCGAGAGAAATGGCGAGGTCGAGCTCCATGTTGTCATGGCCGAGAGTAGTACTTTTCGTGCTCTCCAAAATGGAACTCCCTGATCGAATTTTCATCAAGCGTGGAGGCCGTAGTTATTAACCCTAATTTTTTGTTGTATGGGTTTGTATCGTGTATCACCTGGAGATGTTGCGCGTGGAGAAGATGAAGATGTTGCACGGTCCAGATGGGGGGGATGCAGATCCAAGGGCTGAGAATGGTTGTAGGTTTATAATTACAAATTATGTTATAAAATTTGTAAATATAAAATCGTGTAAATTCATAAATGCATAACTTTTTCATACGAGGTCGAAAACGCGCGAAACCAGTTGCGTTGGAATCGTATGGACGAGCACTACGCTATGGAATTGGATTGGAGTCGTTTGGAGTTAGTGAGAATTTTGGGTAAAATTAAACGTGCGTTTAATTTTATTCGAAATAAATCGCTAGAACGAAATTGAAATCAAGGTGAGAACTTCTCACTCAATCGAATCGGTTTCGATTTTATTTTAAATAGTTAGATTTAAAATATTTGAATGCATGTTTGAATGATGATTGTTATCTATTGATTGTTAAAATAGACATTATGCGCCGTTAGTAAGCGGATGTTATTTATTAAAAACATATATCGCGAATATTTCATAAAAAGTGAAATTGGTATTATATATAATAGCAATATATATATATTGGCATATGTATATATTGGAGTGATTGATTTTCCGCATTTTTTAAGCGGATGAGACCCTATTGCGCCGTCTATTAAGCGGATAATATTTTAAATCTCATATACCGCGATAATTCCATCCTGGAGCGGAATTGGTATTGTGCTAATGTTTGTGGATGCAGGAAAACAGGTTGGAGGGATCCAACTGGATTCCTCAACAGTATTTATTTGATTATGGATATTTTGATATTCGTTGATTATCATATCGATATATGATGTCGTTGTTGTCGTGATTGGCTATTTGGTATGTAGCATCATTGGACCAAATTTTGGATTTTTAAAAGGATTTCAAAGTGATTTTTGAAAGTATACGTTTATAAAATATTTTTGGAATTGATTCATTTTAAATAAATAAACGTTATAATTTTTAATGTTATAAAAATTATATTTTTGAGAAATATAGTTAAAAACCGATTTTTGAAAATATAGGGTTAATGATTTTATAAAATAATTAAATTGGATTTTTGAATTTATTATAAAAAGTTTAAAAATAGGATTTATAAAATTTGATTTTTTTTTATAAATCAAGAGAATGGTGAAATTATAAAGGAGATTAAAGATGTTTTAAAATAATAGTATAAATTGATTTTATAAAGGATTTATAAATTGATATTTATAAATTAAAACATTTGAATTATAAAACGAGTTTTTATAAGTGTTTGAATGAAGTGAAAATGGATTGCATAAGTGAATGGAATTTATAAAATTATAAATGGTGAAGTTATAAATGAAATTTATAAATAGTAAGATTTATAAATTTTGTGAAATTATTAAAGAATATATTTGGATAAATAATTGAATCTTATAAGTTATAAGATTTATAATCATGAAGTTTAAAAGAATGATTTTGTAAAATAATCGTTTTATAAGCATTTAACTTATAATGTGAACTTTTGGTTTATAATTGAGTTATAATTCGAATAGGTTAATAAAGGAGATGTATAAAAAGGAAGTAGTTATAAAACAAATAGAAATAGAATTTATAAACGTTGTTTTATAAAATTCGCAAACGACTTATTTTGATAAGTAAATTGTTATAACTTATCTATGGAGCTATATTCACGTTTTAGACAGTGAATAATCCTTTAAAATGAAATGTATAGAAATGATGAAATTGGTTAACGTTGTATATTCACGTTTTGAATAGTGAATAATATGTTAAATAAAATGTTTAGATTTGATGTTTTAAATAGAATTAAAATGATCTAACGATGTTTTAAAATGTGTTGAGATTCGAAACCATAGATTTCAACATTTATTGTTGAAATAGACGTTTTCGAGAAATAAAAGGAAATGGTGGACTATAACACTGTTGTTATAGTAAATGGTTTCCGAAAGGAAATGTTTTTTATAGTATTGGGATTTATATATCTATTTTAATTTCGAATCCCTATACTAGTGATTTTGGGTTATCGTAACGATGTTTTACGTAACATCAGTTTTGGCCCAAATAAATATGTTTAAGAGCATGATTTCCTTAAAGAATGAAATATATACTTAATTCCGATTTAGGTATATTGAATATTTTCCAAAGGTTGAAAATAAATAAAATTTGTGAATTACTTATGAATAAATAAGTATGGAAATGTTTTCCAATATAAAGTGAATATTTTGAGAATTTATCTTTTTGAAGATAAATTGAAATGAATAATTGAAATCGTATATGCATGGATATTTTGGAATGAAAAATTCACTATGGAATTTATGAATAAAAAGGGAAGTTGTTTAAAGATAAATATTGATTTATTTTTGAGGTATTGAAATTTTATATCTTGTAAAGATATTTTGGAAAATAAAAAAATTGGAAAATTATTTGGAATCTGGTGATGTTGTGCATATCCATTGATAGTTCAATAACCGACTATCAATATTTCCCTTTGAATGGGTATTTGATGTGATTTGTTTGAATTTGAATGCCACACTTATTTTTGAATAAGCGCTCACTATTCGGGTTAACCGGGAAAGGACCATGGGGTCGTATAACCCATTCCGAATATGTGATACGTCGTTATGAATTGCATTTGAAGACCGGTGTTGAAGACCGGATATTTTCAAAAGCGAAAGGACAGCTCGTTGATTGTCTTTGCACCGAATAGCTATGGTATAGAGACTCCATATGTGATGGGAAGTCCGGACGAGATTAGAGATTATCCGGATTGCAAGGACTTCTTTGTAAGTGCCTTCGGTTCTGTTCGAGCCCGGAACAGACTTGTTTGGATTGTATGTCTGACATTACAAATTGAGATATAAAGCCGATTTCTTTCAAATATATTTCTGTTGGTGGGGGAGAATTTATTCTCTTAGCTTAACACCCTTCTCTGAGACGTATGAGCTCAGAGGTTATGTAGTTGAACGTTATCAGCGATATATTCCCAATTTGGTAATGTGACATGCTGAGTGTTGCTGTGAAATGATCATTGTGTTGATTATTTGAGATAGGATCATTTGTTTGATCGTCTATCTTTGTGATCATTTCTATGATCATTTGTTGACCCAAAGCACGGCTTTTGTATAAAGTGTGTTTTTGTGGACGAGACTTCGTCGAGCCTCACAAACCGGTAATGGTCGAAACAGGAATTGTGCGGCAGGGTTTTCAGGGATAGCGTCCCTAGGGTATGACCATTCCTTCTGGAAAAGGGTAGTATCATGGTATGGAGCCCAGATACTTACTCATGTTGAAACACTTATTATTATGGTGTGATGTTGGTTAGAGAGCTCTCGTTTAAAGGTCCCAAAGGACCGGGGGTGGCATATCTGAGGGTTTGTAATATCCCTTGGGAAAAGGGGTTCCCGGCCTTGTTTGGCAGAGATCCAGTTGGGTTCTCGGGGCGTCCTTCCAGAGGCGTTTCCATGTGGCAATGGGAAGTTCCTTGGCCTGACCATTTGTTGGAAAATCCATTCATCAAATACGAGCCTTGTACGGTATTAGTTGTATTACCTGCCATCTACTTATGGTGGCGCCCCACTGTTTGGATGGTAGGTATAGTAGGCATAGTTCGAAATGTCTATGTCGGCTAAGATTTATATCTTTATTTTCGAAATGAATTTTCTCTACACTATGCACTAGTAATAATATCAAATGTTCTTTTTAATGCGTATCAAGCATCTTTGACTATCATAAGGAGAAATCTCCTCCGATTCTGCGTTTGCATTGTGTGTGTGTGCGGGAGGCCTTATGGTAGTCTCATTTTTAAAAGCATTGCGAATTGACTTTAAAAATATTCCTCTATTTTGATTTTAAAGATAATTAACTATTTTGAGTTCTCACACCAGTCACATGACTGACTCGGAGTTTATTGTTTTCCTTCCTAAACTCTGGGTGCCCACCAATTTCCACACGGGCAGTCAAGAGTTAAGGTTTATCCGGATATTCTGGATATTCTGGAGTTGCAAGAGGCAAGCTGGATGGCATGGCGTATTATTAGTATATAGTATTACTTTTTCCGCTGCACTGTTTGTTGTTGTACACTCTGATGATGATGTAATGTAATGTATAAAATGTAATAACCGATATAGTTCTTTGTTTAAAGATTATTTATTTATTATTATATGTTGTTCCGCTGCGAATTGTGAGATTCTGTTATTGTTCTGTTGTTTTCTTTCTGTCCCGTCCTATTTTCTTTTCTCTTTATTTCCTATCTTCTTATCTCTTCTTCTTCTTTTTCTTCTTTTAAAAACCTTAAGGGTTCGTATTTTCGTTCATATTGAGTCACTAGAGATTAGTGTCTATTCAAGGAGTACGGATTTGCGGTTCCTTACAAAACACTTCCTCCTCCATTTTTTTTCCATACAAGGCCTTCTTCTCCATTTTATTTTCCTTTTGTTTTTTTTACTTTTCCTTTCCGCTACCACCCGAGCCTGCAGTACCCCGACCACCTGTTCTCCCACGTCCATCACCAAGACCCGTCGCACGCTCATCTACCACTCACACCTTCCACGGCTCAAGCTCCGCCTTCAGCTAATGATGTTGAAAACCGTCATGACAAACACCAAGCCGAAGTCCTGTCTTGCTTTCTTCCTTCCGCTCACCTTACTCCCCACTCTCGTCCATCTGAGCCTTCTTTTCCATGCAACTCGACCCCGCCACCCAAATCCCAAGCTCTGGCCGAGCACCATAGCCGAGCATGTCCAATCGCCCACCTCGGAGACATCACGTCGAGCACCGAGCAACCACCGGCCTCCAACTACTTCTTCTTCCCTCCATTGCCAAGCCCTTCTGTCGGGTACGTAAGTAAATATGTATGTATAGTTTAAGTAAAATATTAGTTCGTATATTTGTTTATATGAACATTTAAATGTCACTCTATATATGTTCCATAGAAAAGTTTATAGTTATAACAATGGATACTAATAGTAGTATATTTACAATATATACACTTTAAAGGCTTATTTATAATTTTATGTTTTGGCCTCGAGATGATTTCGTAGGCTGTGCATATAATACACATTTCGTATAAGATATACAGTATTTTTCCGTTTATATTATATCATATTTACGTTATATTGTTTATATGCAGAGGTGTATTTCACGGAGGTAAACACATTTGAGTACAATAGAATTTAAGTCTCCCATAGTATATTTGTTCATCAACTTCTTTACTTGCACGGTTATGTACATTATTTTAGATTACTACGGGTTTCTTATATATAATATTTGTAAAAAAAAATAAAAAAAATGGTTTTGTCGGTATTAGATTTATATGCACAATATATATGCTACTTCCATTTTAGCACTGAATATTTTCGTATACCTTCTTTTCTGTTGGGTGCATTGATGGTTATAGGTTAGCTGTATTCCACTACATATAATAGTATACTAGATATATAGTAGGACACTCTCTGTTGAGTTAGATGTATATTATGTTTTGATGTATAAGATATATGCATTCGCATATAGGTCTGCGTATACATAGGTTGCATTTTTTTTTGTGTCTGCACATAAATCACATAAAGTAGCCTGTAAATGTATTTTTTTTTCAATGAGTTTCATACATTCTGTTTATTTATGAAATATTTTGGAGTTGCATATGTTAGTTATATCTACAGTATACGATATAAGATATTTCGATTGTTATATTTTTCTTATGAATATACGATTTTGATAAGGTGTTTGATTTTAGTATATAGCTACACTTACGTACGGTCTGTATATAGGGTTTAAATTTTATAGACCTTAAATTTTATAGATATTTGATTTAAATGGGTTTAAATTTAGAATATGTCTTATATACTTAAATAGTTACATCCGGTTCTGATTTGATTTCGTCAATTTCAAGCTTTCAGCTTCATTCGTCGATTCAAGTTCAATCTTGCCTTACTTTGAGATTCGTGCCTGGATTCGTAGCCCATTTCATTTGTCAAAAACTCTCTAACCTCTAAAGGTGAGTAATCACTCACGATTAATATTCTTTTATTTATTAAATTTGATTTCAATTGGAACGACAATTGAAATATACTTCTGTTATTTATTGCACTGTTATTTATGTATCAGTTCACCTTTGACATCTGACATCGTTATCCGTTATGTATGCAATAATAATCCAGTTTGGTTGATAATTGATTGATTGTTTGCTGTTAGTATTGGATGTATATTGTGATGTATAAAGTGATAAATATTATGCAATTGAATTTGACGTAGGATAGTAAAAATTTTGAATTGACATATGTGTTCGATTTGATTAGTTAATTTGAATAATATGGCCCATTTTAATTGTTAAGTTAATTGACACGTAGAATTTGATAAATTATATTTTGAACCTTTGAACGTATATTGGATTAATTATTGTAGAATAAAATTTGAAATTGAAATTGAACGACAAGTGGAAAAAAACCCGTAATGTAATAATCTTTAATCTACATAAAATGATAGTGTAGATTCTAGAGATAATTATATTAATTCGCACAACTAACAACGCGAATTAATACGATTATTTCGGGATTATTTGAATTAATTATTGGATGGTTATTAATTGTGTTATTGCTTGTTTATTTACTTTGACACCATCCCTGTTATCACACTGCAAGTTCCCTTTGCTATGCTTTGATTTGTGAATTGAATTGGAATCGGGTTGAAATGATAAATACCCAAAATGAATTTGACTTAGGATAGGGAATTAAATAAACCGATTGGTCAATAATTTGATTTGAAATAAAATAAAGATTTTATTTGAGTAATAAGGTTTTGAAATAAAATTTGGAACGTAAATTTTGATAAAAGGAAAATGTTAATATTGAAATCTGAAACAAAATATTAATGTAATAACTAATGAAAGAACGTTGTTTTGAATTTAATTATTTAACAATTAAATTTGGAATTATTCATTGAATTAAGTTTGAAATGATTTAATAATTAAGTTTGAATTTATAATTAAGTTGAAATTATTTAATAATTGAATAAGATTGAATTATTTGATAACTGAATAAAATTGAATTCTTTGATTAGAGAAATTGAACTTTTGAATAAGTGAATTTGAACGTCGTTAGTAAATGAAATTTTGTTTCTTTATTAGTTAAGTTTTGGAAAATTTAAGTGTTAACTCCTTTGCTCGAGCGACTCAAACCAGGCTCGCGACTCACAATGATTACCGACTCAACAGCCTTAGCTTGTTGTCGACCTAAAATGAATGACGACTCAACCGATTGCCAACTCAAAGTACCTCGCGACTCAGCTGCTTGCCGACTCAAGGTACCACACGACTCAACTGATTGCCAACTCAAGGTACCTCGCGACTCAACAAGTTACCGACTCAACAATTGAGAGTTGCACGAGTTAAAGAATTTTGCGACTTACGACCTACCTTGAGTCGTCAACGACTCAAGCAAGCAAACAAAAAGCCACGTCCAGTTAACTCGTGCGCGACTCACAGCTCACGGTTTACGACTTAAGGGACTACGACCTAAAAGACCTAAAGGCAGAACGACCTAGTGACTCAAGACAAAGAAGGGCGAAAGCAACTACATTTGAGTCGTGACCGACTTACGACCTAGTATAAGTCGAACACGACCTAAAACCACAGAGCCAAAATTTTAGTGCTGCCTCATTTTAAACCGTGACTTCTTAACTCGCGAACGAGTTAGGACTTATATCCAGATGAACGAAGAAAAGCTCAGTACCACTTCACCTACTCCACTGCCTACTGACTCTTGAATCTTGAGTCGAGCGCGACCTACGACTCTCCCTGAGTCGGTCACGACTCAGGACTTGGGTGAAAAATTCTTATCCAGATTTGCCTATAAATACGTGACGATCTCCAACATTACGGGGACTTTTTGGATCATTTTCTTCAAGGCATTGAGACTTCACTATCTTCAAAGCAATCTACACTCCATCGCTTCGAGCACACGCAAGATGCTTAGATCAACTTCGCACAGGAATTCTACACATTCAATCATGAATTCGAAGAACTCTGTCACGACGAAGTTTTCCTTAGCTACTTGTTTTCTGAATTGAATTGGATTGTAATTGAAAACGATTGTAATAGGTTGTAGTCCGATCAGCAATAAAAAGGATTGAAGTGGACGTAGGCTTGATCATAAGCCGAACCACTATAAACTCTGTGCACATTTGCTGCATTTTCTGTTATTTACTGTTATTTCTTGATTCCCGTATTACGGGTGGTGCTTTCACATCGTTTTACACACACACCGGGGTGTTAGCGTCAGATTTTCACGTTAACATTTTTGGTGCTTTCACTGAGAATTGAACTCAGGATATTGACATCATTGCTTCACCAAACTGTGAGGAAAGAGTCTCCGTTAAGACCAGAAGTTTAACAGAAATTATGGCTCCCGGAAGGAAACGTAGATCTGCCAGATCTGATGATGTTCAAGAGAACACCGCCACTTCTCCTCCTCTGAGTCAGACAACTCCAACAGTGGGAGTTACGCGAGCGGTGGACGCTGTGGTTTTGGGATTGAATCAACAGTTAAATGCTCAAAATGCACAATTAGAGGCTCAGAATGCTCAGAATACCTTGATATTGAATAAGCTAAATGATTTGCTCGAGGCTAATCGTTAGCCAACAAATAAAGAGGGAAACTCTGCTGATAGAGCTCAGGGGGTTAGAGGGAATACTTCTCAAAGGGCGGTAAGCCCTGTTGAAAGGCCACTTCCTCAGGACGGAGGATCGGGACCTCAAACGACCCTTCGTGAACGACTGTCAAGGCAGAACTCTGAAAGAATGGCTGACGTTTTCCCCGCAGGGCCTGTGGATGACGAAGAGTAATTTTCAGGAATGGTCCGTCAAATCATGAAAGAAAGTATGCAAAAGGACGAGGATGAGAAAGAGTGGGGCTTTGCTCCAAGCAAAACTCCATTCACTGAGAGGATTCTGAAAGCTGAATTCCCAAGAAAATTTGTTCCACCCACTATTCCAGCTTACAAAGGAACAAGTGATCCTAACCAATTTCTGTATAAATATGACTGGCATATGACTGGCGCCAGGGCATCCGATGAGATTAAATGCCGATACTTCCCGGTGTATTTGGAAGGAGTAGCTTTATTATGGTTTACCAAGCTGGAAGTTAGATCCATTGATCAGTTCTCGGACTTAACTAAGAAGTTCAAGGAGTAGTTTCGGTTGTACGCCTCTAAAGCAAAGGACATAATGTCATTGTCAAATCTGGAGCAAAACCTAGGGGAATCCATCAAGTCGTTCCTGAATCGATTCAACATAGCTTTGGCTGAGGTTGATAACGCTGAGCCACGCATGGTTTTAACATACTTGATGAGGGCAATTGATAAATCGAGCAAGTTTGGAGAATGGTTGAAAATGAAAGAACCAAATTCACTCGATAAATTCTATAAAAAAGCCGATGAGTTCATGCGCCTGGAAAGCCTTCAAGCACCAGCTAAGGTGGCATCAGCGGAAATTAAGAATGATAGTAATGCTCCAGACAAAAAGGAATCCAATGCTCAGAAAAGAGGGAACGACGGCAGAAAGAAACAAAGGGATGCAAAGAAGGGTCGAGCTTTCAACTTCACACCTTTGACTGATACCCCTGAAAATATCTTCTTCGCAACCAAAGATAGTATCAGTTATCCTACGCCACCTAAGATGAGGGTTGGAGGTAAAATGGAGAAAAGTGGAAGATTCTGTCAATTTCACAATCAGCCTGGTCATGACACTAACGAATGCCGACACTTGAAAGAAGTAATTGAGCGACTGTTGAAAGAGAACAAGCTCCGATAGTATGTTAGAAGGGGTAGGGACACAATAACCTCATCGGTCCAAAGGCAAAAAGTCCCCGCTCACCATCCAAGCTCGAGTGAGAAGGTCGTAGAACATGAGTTAGACAGGCCTGTCATTAATGTGATAACGGGAGAGTCCTCACCCAGCCGGCAGGAGCTGGGGTGAGATGGAAAGGTATGCTCGAGCACTGAAGCATGCACCCGCAGAAGAGAGTGTTTTTGTGTTAGAGGATGCTGCGCCATTGAAACAACAGAAAACTTTCCCTGATGACATCATATTTAGCACCAGGGACTCTATGGGTATTGAAGCCCCTATGATAGATCCTCTGGTCATTTCTGCCGGTATTGGCCCGGCCACTATGAGAAGAATTCTGGTCGATTGCGGGGCTTCGTGTAATATTCTCTTCTAGAAAACTTTTGACCAGATGAAGATACCAATGGCTGACGTTCAGGCTTCGTCATTGAAAATTGCTGGCTTCACTGGGGAGCCAAAGCAGCCGATTGGGACTATAGACTTGATTCTAGAGCTCGGAGAGGGGCTGAGAAAGGTAGCTCGAAGGCAGACTTTTATAATTGTTGAAGAATTTTCTGCTTATAATGCTTTCTTGGGCCGACCGACTCTGGCTGCATTCAAAGCTGTTCTCGCCCCATGGTTTCTAACTATAAAATTTCCCACTGATAAAGGAATTGGGATAATTAAAGGAGATCAGAATGTGGGACGGGAATGCTATCTTGCAGAGCTACGTGAAACAAAGAGGAGAGAAATGGGAAAAGATGCGAGCCTTCAGTCCGCATCAAAGAACGAACCATGTAGCAACTACAGGTTGGTCCCTGCACTGGCGAACATAGCGGTGCCCGAAGAGAGATGGATCCAAGAAAAGCTAGTGCAGGGAGATTAGAGTAGTGCCGGTAGAGGTGACAGTGCCGGTACCTGTTGACTTAAAGGACCCAAACAAGGTGCTGAATGTGGGTTCACAACTCAACACTACAGCTCATAATATTCTGGTCTCGTTCTTGAAGGCAAATTTAGATGTATTCGCATGGACTCATGCCGACATGTGCGGAATATCACCAGAGATTGTGGTACACGCTCTAAACATCGATCCAAAGTTCACGCCAGTAAAACAGAAAAGAAGAACTCATTATTTTTGTTATTTTTTGTGAGCGCTAGGGGCATTGAGGCTAATCCTGCTCAAATCACTGCCTTGAAGGAGGTCAAAGCTCCTAGAACAAAGAAGGAACTGCAGAGTCTTAACGGAAAAGTTGCTTCTTTGAGCCGATTCATTTCTAAAGCTACTGATAAATGCATCCCATTCTTTGACGCTCTAAAGAAAGGAAGAAAAAACTTTGATTGGACTCTCGAGTGTTAGAATGCATTTGATGAGCTGGTTCGTCATATGGAAGTGCCTCCAATACTCTCAAAGCCCGACAATGGTGAAGATCTCTACATCTATCTGGCAATATCATCTCATGCTCTGAGTGCAGCATTGGTTCCAAAAGATACAAGGATCCAGCGACCAGTCTGTTGCATTAGTAAAAGATTCACTGGGGCGGAGATGAATTACTCGAACCTGGAGAAATTTGCCTATTGCCTATTGATTGCATCACGGAAATTGAGGCCGTATTTTCACGCTCATCCCATCAAAGTCCTCACTGATCAACCTCTGAAGCAAGTCCTGTTTCGCCCTGAAACTTTGGGCCGTCTTTTAAAGTGGAATATTGAACTCAGTCAATATGACATCACTTACCATCCCCGAAGAGCTATCAACGGACAAGCTTTAGCAGACTTCATTGCCGAATGCACAGATAAAGGTGATAGTGAGGAAGAGGAAACTAATGACGTCCCGGTGAAATGGAAATTATACGTTGATGGCGCAAGGAATGACTACTGTTCTGGGGCAGGGGTTGTCCTTGAGACCCCTGAAGGACGATCATTGTGTTATGCACTGAGTCTGGAATTTCCTTCGACTAATAATGAAGCAGAATATGAAGCTCTCATTGTAGGTTTGAGAATCGCTAAAGAGCTAAATATCAGAACATTACAGATCTTCAGTGACTCACAGCTTATCGTATGCCAAGTCAAGAAGGAATTCCAAGCTAAAGGAGGAAATTTACCCGCTTATTTGTCGAAGGCCTGGGAGCTTCTTGGAGATTTTGATCATTATTCAATAAACCATAATCCCCGGGAAGAGAATATAAAGGCAGATTCCCTCGCGAAGTATTCAAGTACTGGTGAAGCTCAACTATTGGGATTAGTCCCCGTAGAAGTCCTGTCAGCACTAAGTACAGACGAGATGGATCTTGACTGGATTATGAATGTATCTCAGGAACAAGAATCATCGATGACTCCAATACTGGACTATATACTCAGAGGTTCTTTGCCAGAAAATTCGAGAGAAAGACAGAAACTTCTAAGGAAAGCCCCAGATATATAGTCCAAGACGGCCAATTGTACAGGCGGGGTTTTTCAATGCCATTACTCCGATGTGTAAATAAAAATGAATCCAAGACAATTCTAGCTGAAGTACACGGAGGGGAGTGTGGAGATCACACGGGTGGTCAGACATTAGCAAAGAAAATTCTCCGTTATGGGTATTTTAGGCAGGAAATTAATCAAGACGCCGCTGTATATTCTCGGAAATGTGACAAGTGCCAGAGATTCGCCAAAATTCCTAGAGAACCTTCCACTGAGCTAACACAGATGGTCAGTCCGTGGCCATTTTCCATTTGGGGAATGGATCTCATTAGGCCATTACCAACTGCCAAATCAGGGATTAAATATGCTATCGTTGCAGTTGATTATTTTACTAAATGGGCTGAAGCTGAACCTTTGGCTACTATTACCTCTAAGAAAATGATAAATTTTGTGACTAAAAATAACATTTGCAGGTATGGTGTGCCGCAGAAAATAATCACAGACAATGGTACTCAATTTGAAAGTGAGCAATTCTAGGACTTCTGCAAACGATTCAAAATCCAGAAGAGTTTCTCAGCAGTGGCCTATCCGCAGGCAAACGGGCAAGTGGAAGCAGTAAACAAAATCATCAAATCAACCATCAAAAAGCAGCTGGAAAAAGCAAAAAGTGGCTGGGTTGACAAGTTACCGCTTGCACTATGGGCATACAAAACCACCCACAAAACTGCGACTGGGCATACTCCATTTTCGTTGGCATATGGATCAGAAGCAATGATTCCAGTGGAAATTGAAGTCCCCTCACATAGAAGAGTCCATTTTGATAAAGATGAGAATGAAAAACTGTAATTAGAAGCACTTGACCTCCTTGATGAAAGAAGAGAAGAGGCTAGACTTAGAATTGCGGCTCATCAACAAAGAATAGCCAGGCACTTCAATTCCAAAGTTCGTCAGCGCAACTTTGAAGTTGGGGACCTAATTCTGAAAAGAATCATGATAGCCACAGGTGTGTTTGGGCCAAACTGGGAAGGGCCATATGTTATAGGCACGAAGCTTCTTGACGGCACATTCAAACTCAGAACTGTCGAAGGAGAACCAATTCCAAGAGCTTGGAACAGCAATCATCTGCATCCTTATTTTACTTGAAAGCTTTACTGAAGTATTGTAAAAAGAATTGCAAAAATATGATTCTTGTATTGAAAGCAATTGTAAATCAAGTGAATAATGAAAAGCTATAAAGTGGATGTAGGCCCAATTTTTGGCCGAACCACTATAAATCTTGTGTTCCCTACTATTGTAAACCGCTTTGTTTTATTTCGACATATAAAATACATTAATTGTGTCATTAAAATGTCAATTTAATAATGCAGGTCATGAAAGTAAAGCTTACCCATCTCAAGACCGAGCAAACACACACTAAACCATCAAAATTTCCATACTCAAATCCTACGAAAGAAGTGCTTCAAACAAGAGTGAGCAATGTGGGTGGAAATGGACCATCTCTAACTAACTATAAATGTTTGAACAAACAGCCAGTTAAGCAAAATGTGTCCACCACCACCAACTCACCAAACTGTGAAGTATATTTCTTTGGGTAAGGGAAATTATTGGCAACTAAAAAAGTGTTGACACTTGCAAAGGACAAGGAGGATCGCCAACATGAGTGGATGGCGAAAGAGACATGGGCGAGCAAGCATCAATCAACAAAAGACCTCTTCGGACGCGCAAGCCCTCTACGGAGGCACAACTCTTCGGAAGAGAAAGACCTCAAGTGGGCCTAGCCAGAAAAAGAGAGATCTTTCTCGTTACAAAGTTGCGGAATGATCGGTCGATACACTCCCATGAATCCGTCCAACCGAGAGAAGGAAACTCCAAACTTCCAGGCAAAAGTCCTACTCAGAGGCACACGTTTCACCAAGATTGAAATAAAACTTCCAAGTGTTGAAACGTGAAAAAAGTCCTCTTCGGAGGCCCATTTCACCGCAGTTGAAATGCTAAAAGACCTCGGGCGGGCCAACCAGAAAAAGAGAGATCTTTCTCGATACAAAGTTGCAGAATGATCGGTCGATACACTCCCGTAAATCCGTCCAACCGAGAGAAAGAAACTCCAAACTTCCAGGCAGTAACCCAGCTCAGAGGCACACATTTCATCATCGGTCGATACACTCCCGTAAAATGAAATGTAAAAAGCCCTCTTCAGAGGCCCGCTTCCCAGCGAACAGGGAAAAATAAAAGCCTCTCCTATGAGGCAGAAACAAAAAAGACCTCTTCCTAGAGGCACAACAGAAACAGAAAGACCTCTTCCCAGAGGCAGAAATGAAAAGACCTCCTCCCGGAGGCACAAGCAAGAAGAAAGACCTCTTCGGAGGCACACGTTTCACCAAGATTGAAATAAAACTTCCAAGTGTTGAAACGTGAGAAAGCCCTCCTCAGAGGTGCAATTTTTCAAAGGCACACTTTAACTCTCAAAAGAAGAATGATCCACCTATTCTGGAAAATTCTCTTCCTTAAAAAGGAGTTAAAAGTACCCTTCAAAATCCTCAGAGTTAAAAAGAAGAATTCATTCAGTAAAATGTGTATATGCACAAAAGAAAAAGTGATATCTTCGAAGGATGAAGCGTAAAAACTTATTTGTACTCTGTTTTTTTTAACGAAATAATATTCCTCCAAGTATGGAATAAATATTCTTTAAAAAATAAAAGTACAAGTTCCTCATAAAATAAAATATTGCAATGAGCTTATGGTATAGGGGCAACATGGTATAACTACATCGGTAAAATTGCGCTCGAACAGTATACCACAAGCTCACTGCAATATCATGCAAAGAAACTTGTACAAAAGTGAATAATAAATGCATTCTAAAATTCAAACAAGAAGTTTGTACAAATAAAGGATCATTTTATTTAATTCTGTTACAATTTCCTACAGATACAAGTTTCGAAATAAAGAAAACGGGGGCCGGTACCCGCACAATTTCCGGTCAGTACATGCAAAAAAGCAAAAAGCGATATGAAAGCCACAAAACCAGAGCCATCATTTCTTCTTCCGTCCACCTTTTGAGCCCGCACCTGGCCGGATAACCAACTTCTTAAGCCGGCTTGTAAGAGTAGGGGATGAAGGAGAAAGGGGCTCAGTTGGACTTTCTTCCGTTTTTTCTTCGCCGGTTGAAGATCCCTTCTTCTTCTTCTTGGAGACTCCCTGCTTTCCTCTCTTCTTGGAAGAAGACCCACTCCCTGGAGAAAAAAGTTTAGCTAATGGTTCATCATCGGAACCAGTTGCTTCTGGAGTCTTCTCACTCCCCTCAGTTTCTTCTCCTTTGTGTTCTTGTGAAGCAATGGGATCGTCCAAGTCTTGGAGAGCTTCTATTTGCTCCTCTTGTGATCCCGGTTGCGAGGCAGAAGGAGGAGTCACCTGAATAGATGGAGGAGGAATAATTGGAGGAGGGGAAGTTTAAACGATGCTCGACATTTTCTCTACAGAAGGAAAAAAGTTCAAGTCAGTAAAAAGAGGAGGTAAAGGTTCGCTGAGGTTCAAGAAGTAGTCAAGAAGCTCATCAAGCTTGTAAGAAACAGATGAGCAGTTTACTTGGGCAAGATTAACAATAGGGTTACCTGCAGAAGTCGGTTTCCTGACATCAACTTCGTAAGCCTGTGCCTCGGCACTCTCGTCGCCTTCATCTCCACCTTGTATGCTTGTGATCTCGGTGGTAACTTTAGTAGGGGATGGGGAATGGGAACTGGAACCGATGATCTCGATTTCGGCTGAAGGAGAAGGTTGAATCGAAGCAGTTAGGATAGCCTTTCCTGAATGTTCCCCTACTGCCATTTCGGCTCTTAATTTCGCAAGCTGTTCTCTTCCCCTGGCGAGAGCAGCGCGAGCATCGTCATCAAAATAATGCTCCTCAAGAGCTGATTCGGTGTAACCAGCACCCTTACCGCCAAGCATATCGAGTGCAGCCTCCCAAACTTCAGCCAGAGTAATTTCATACTTGGGGCCTAGAAAGGCGAGGCTACCGCGCCCCAAGACGCTATGCAGGTAGAAGTCAAATAATGTTGAGATGATGTTGGTTCTTGTTGCCTCATGAGATTCTTCAGCTGCAATTTTGCCGGCAATGGCCTCATCACGCTCTCTTTCAGCTTTGCAAAGTTGAAGCTTAAGCATTTGAATCTCCGCCTCTTGGGAGCTGTTTTTCTTCTGAAGCTCTTCAATATCAGCAACATAGCCCTCACTAATTCTTTTTTGCACTTCAAGCATGTCTTTGGCATCTCTTTGGCTGGCATGAGCATCTCTCACTTGTTTTAGGAGCACTTCTTCTTTTTGAGTATAGGAAGTAGAGGAAGTAGCAAGCTCTTGTTTAAGTTCCTCAACTTTTGCTTCAAGCTCTTTATTGTAGGTAGCGATGCTCCTCATTTCAGTATCATGTTGCTCAAGAACCTTTTGCCATTCAGCTTTATCATTTTCCATAGTGAGCATGGCCTCTATATTTGCACGATCAACCCTTTGGAGCTCGTCAACAAGCTTTTGCCAATTCGACATCCTTTCAATGTCAAGTTTGACGGCATCGAGATTTCGTAACATGGCAGACTTGTCAATGGGGACCAAGTCAAGGTCGAACCTCACTCCCTTCAGGCACCACTGTGGAAACCGGCTTTGCAAAGTGGCCGGGCCCGGTCCAACTTGGAATTTAGGCCCGCTAATTATTGTTTGGATGTCTGTCTTCCCGAGAGCGGGAGAGCCGGAAAGGATGTCAAGCGAGACGTGGACGGTAACCTTTTCAGGAGTTGTAGAGGTATGCTTCTCACCATGTCGGGCTCTCTTGCTTGAATCCTCAACCATATGACTTTTTCCTCGGTCATCATGGGATTTTCTTTTGTGGTAATCGTCGCCTCTCTGCGACGAATCGTGGCGCTCCTCCCTCTCTCTTCTTTCATAACGCTCTTCTTGAGCCCTCTTCTCTTGAGCCTTTCGGGCGGCTCTTTCTTCATCGGATTCTCTGTAAGAGGGGAGGTAACGCCTATAATCATATTGGCTACGCCTCCCGTAGCGCTGGAAGTCATCATAGTAGGATCCGCTGCGTCCCATCGGAGGATCTGAAATAAAAAGAGATAAGTTTTAGAATTCTTCAAAGTACAAAAAGTCAGAAGCATAAAGGTGCCGAAAGATACTAAGTGTGTGTAATGTGCAAACTACGCGCATCGAACTACGAACCACTCTTTAATTGTGGAGTAGTTGTGGGTGTAGAAGTTAGCATCAACTCTTGAGTTGACGGAGTCTGTTGCAGAATAGAAGTTGCCTCGACTATTGAAGAAGAAACCCCGGTAGTGATAGGATCATCTTTAAAGATCTCTTGCGAGGTGGCGAAGAGGTCGCTTAGTCCTTCGAAAGTGTCGTCCCTGCTCTGCTTGACAGGGATGGTTTTCTCGGCTTCTTCGTCACAAGACTTCTTTGAATATGGAGGAGATTCCCGAGGCTCTTCTTCTTCAGTAACCGGGGCAAGTTTGCCAGATGACCCCGCGACATCAACAGAAGTGGAGCACTTCACTAGAGAAGCCTCAGAAGCAGGTTCTTTTGGTATGGATGCGTCAGTAGAAACGGGGGCATCCGACGCTCTAGTCGGAGAGTCTGGGACTTCATGGGGGTGTGTAGAGCGAGAGGTATGCAAAAGCCCGTATTGGTGCAAAAATTCATCCCTCAACAAGAATTTTACACTTCTCTCTTCCGCGGCCGCGGCACTCAGTCTCTCAAAAACTTGCTTATGGCCTGGATCTCTGGATAGGGAAGGAAGTGCTGAAAAAGGAAAGAGTGGAATTAACGATTAACAAATCAAAATTCGAAGAGTATGGAAATGGAAAATAGAAGCAGGTAATCTTACTTCCTACTCTCCAGATGGCATAAAACCCTGGGGGGCAGCGAACGAAGAAAAACTGATTTAAAATCCATGAGCACTTTCGGGTAGGTCAGTCACGAGTTTGCGATTCCTAACACTCCTTATAACGACAATGGAGGGATGGTCTTTAATCTTGGGGAAAGAACATAAGTAACAAACTTCTTCAAAGCTCGGTAACCGACCCAGGGTTCTCATGAATAAAACACACAACCCCATCAGAATGGCGTAACTATTGGGGTGTAGTTGAAACGGGGAGATAGTCAATCGAAGTAGAAATTGCTGAACGAACTCGTTGAAGGGAGGAATAGCACCGAACAAGCACATTTAGCGATTGACAGCGACAAAACCGCAAGGAGGGCTACCAGCAAAATCATTTGGCCCAGGCAATATAGCATCCGTTTCAACGATGCCAAACTGACCGCGCAATAAGCTAAACGTCCGGTAGTTTATGGAAGTTGAGACTCTTTCCGGTGGAGCAGTCAGTGGAGCAGCTATTGGAAGAGCCTCTCCAATCTATTCCGTTACTTCTTCTTGATGAGAGGCCATTCTACACAAGAAACAAGATATTCAAATGTGAAGGTGCACGTTTCCTAAAAAGTGTGAAGTGTTGTGCAAAACTAATAATGACAAGTAAGTATAACTGAAGTTAAACTAATCGGCAATTGATCGATTACTAAATTTCAGGACTTGTTAATTTTAAAAAGGTTCAAGTGCAGTATTGGTGCAAACCGGTCGATTTCAATTGACTATCTCAATATTGCTTTAATACTCTACTTGAATTCGTTGAATTGAAGCACTTCGTTTACACAATCTATTTAAGTTAATTACCTTCTGTCAACTAATCTATCATTTGATGTGGGTAGTCAATGGCAGTATATTCGCCTTGGTTTTCTATAGTTGTTATTTTCAGCAAGTAGTTAGCTTATAAGTTAACAAGATTTGTGGAATAATGCTACAAAGTTCAAACAATTTAAAGTTTGGGTAATTCAGAGTTTAGGCAATTCAGTCCGGTAATACAAGTTAAATAATCAAGTGGGATTATGCTTTTAAGTGACAACTCGTTCACGACCTAAGGGGTATGCGGCGAGTTGAGTTAAGTTCTGTAAGTCATAGTGTGCATGGAGGAAAAAGCCTCAAATCAGAACAAAGAAAAATTCTTGAAGTCCTGTCTCGGCCGCGACTCAAAGCCTAGGTCTCATCTACCTGAGTCGGTCAAGGGTTAAGCCACAAGAAGCAACTCGGTATGGAAAATAGCCAAGTACTGAGTCATCCACGACTTATGGCTTGAGACGTTCACGGTCTAAAGGATAAGTTGTAGTAAGAATCTAAAGGGCTGAGTCACTCGTACGACCTAAGTCCTAAATCGTCAGGAAATTAACACGACCCAAAAATTAGGTCATGGACAGATGAGATTGCAAGGCCTTCCTAAGTCAGTAGACCCAAAAAACCAACTGAGTAGTGAGAATTCTAGGTCATCTCCTCAACCGGTTAACTCCTTTCTAACCCATTAACCCGCTAAGGACCTCCTCATCTCCTCCAAACTCACAGACCAGCTAATTCGGGACACTACAATCCATTATCTTCTCCTCACATGGTCAGAAATCACCCAAAAAACCAATTCGAATCGCTTCAAGTTTGCAACAAATCTGATGCACTACTATGTTATCACGAACGATAATAGCAACATGATCGATAACAGTCGCAAATCAATCAGAAAAGTGGTTCGCGATGGAACACGACACAAAGATGAATTGGAGTCAGAAAATGAGGAGTCCAGATTCGTGAGTCAATGATGATCGTGGATTGAAAAGAAGGTGAATTCACTTACGCAATATAAAGGTTTAGATGAGTTGACGACTGATTAGCTTGGATTCGTCTCTGGAAACTTGAAGGATCGTTAATGGTAGATCAAGTAAAACAGATAAGCAGTAAAGTGAGGAGGAAGGACCGACTCAACGGCTTATATACGAAACAGGGGGGAAGATGAAAGGGCTAACGAGTCATGAGCCTCTTTGAGTCATTTACGACTCATGCACTGGGTCGAAGCACACGACTCATGGTTTAAGCGTGTACTTCGAAGGGCAATTGTTAACTCCTTTGCTCGAGCGACTCAAACCAGGCTCGCGACTCACAATGATTACCGACTCAACAGCCTTAGCTTGTTGTCGACCTAAAATGAATGACGACTCAACTGATTGCCGACTCAAAGTACCTCGCGACTCAGCTGCTTGCCGACTCAAGGTACCACGCGACTCAACTGATTGCCAACTCAAGGTACCTCGCGACTCAACAAGTTACCGACTCAACAATTGAGGAGTTGCACGAGTTAAAGAATTTTGCGACTTACGACCTACCTTGAGTCGTCAACGACTTAAGCAAGCAAACAAAAAGCCACGTCCAGTTAACTCGTGCGCGACTCACAGCTCACGGTTTACGACTTAAGGGACTACGACCTAAAAGACCTAAAGGCAGAACGACCTAGTGACTCAAGACAAAGAAGGGCGAAATCAACCGCATTTGAGTCGTGACCGACTTACGACCTAGTATAAGTCGAACACGACCTAAAACCACAGAGCCAAAATTTTAGTGCTGCCTCATTTTAAACTGTGACTTCTTAACTCGCGAACGAGTTAGGACTTATATCCAGATGAACGAAGAAAAGCTCAGTACCACTTCACCTACTCCACTGCCTGCTGACTCTTGAACCTTGAGTCGAGCGCGACCTACGACTCTCCCTGAGTCGGGCACGACTCAGGACTTGGGTGAAAAATTCTTATCCAGATTTGCCTATAAATACATGACGATCTCCAACCTTACGGGGACTTTTTGGATCATTTTCTTCAAGGCATTGAGACTTCACTATCTTCAAAGCAACCTACACTCCATCGCTTCAAGCACACGCAAGACTCTTAGATCAACTTCGCACAGGAATTCTACACATTCAATCGTGGATTCGAAGAACTCTGTCACGACGAAGTTTTCCTTAGCTACTTGTTTTGTGAATTGAATTGGATTGTAATTGAAAAAGATTGTAATAGGTTGTAATCCGATCAGCAATAAAAAGGATTGAAGTGGACGTAGGCTTGATCATAAGCTGAACCACTATAAACTCTGTGCACATTTACTGCATTTTCTGTTACTTACTGTTATTTCTTGATTCCCGTATTACGGGTGGTGCTTTCACATCGTTTTACACACACACTGGGGTGTTAGCGTCAGATTTTCACGTTAACATTAAGTAAGATGATAAGTGAAATTGAACTTCTTGAATATATGAAATTTAGTTCTTGATTAATTGAGTTTGAAATGTGTAACCGAGTAACTAAATAAATGAAACTGAATTTCTTTAACAAGAAATAAAATGTGATTTATTGAAATTAATGTAAGACTTGTAATTTTGGAAATTTGATTTGACGAATCTAATTTAGTTAAATTTGAAGTTTTGATATAACGAAGATGAACGTAAGTAATTGATTTAATGAATTGGGAATTAAGAAAAATTGTTTTGAATGATAAAGTAACTTAACGAATATTGAATGAAATCGATAAATGAATTTGAAATTGATCTGAGTGTTAAATTAATTTATTTAAATGATTTAGAAATAAAATTCATATATGAATTTGAATCAATAATTGAATTGTTTAAATAAAAGTTGAAATCGAATTATAAGATTTTGAAATGGTAATTTGGAAGTTTTGAAACGTAAACTTTAGAAATTGATTTAGAAAGACAAACGAAATGTTGATTTACGAATTAAAACTGAAATTAAATTGATTTGGTTTTTGAAATTTATTAAACGACCAATCGGTGTAATAATTACGAAAGTTATTAAAGAAACTGGAATCGGTTATGGATATACTCTCTATCTATACCGAAAACCACTTTAATAATTATACGCGGAGTGATGACCCAAAATGAAGTGGTTGGAATGATGTACGTGATGACTGAAGAAAGAGAACGATAATGGATAGCCTTGACACTTGTGTCAAATTGAAAATGACTAAAACAGGAGCCGTGCGGGGCCAAATGGGGTTAGCCACCTCGAGCGAACACACTTCTTCGTAACTACTACGCATTACTTGTGATAGATTGGTGCACGCTCGGACTTTCAGGAGTGTTGTTTCGCGGTGTTGCGATCGCTGCGGCGATGCGTTCTCACCAGTCCAGATCGGGCGAATGGTAGTTTCACTACCTTGGGTATTGCCTCATGTGCCTTGTCATACTTGTATTCCTATATACGCGACCACTACGAATTTGTTTTGTGTTATACCTATGGAGTACTCCCTGATATCCCACCAGTTTACGGTGGAGTTTACAGTGCTGTATAGACTATGATGCTTATAAAATGTGTTAAGGGGAATAATGGTAACGCCTTAACACTATTTTGATACTTTATATTACTGATAGACATTATCTATTTAGCGTACACTACTACATAGTAGATAGTTTAACGGATCCTTAGAGGATGGTGATTCCAACATCCTTTGAGTTACTTGTATTTCGATTGCTATTTCACTTGAGTTGAATTTATTGATATGAGAATATTAATCCTGACTCAAGTGTTTTGTGTTTTGCTTTACGCTCGGGTCAGACTGAGTGGTTCAGCTTGTGAGACTCACCTCTGGAGTTGGAGCTTTGCTTGAGGATCCAGCCATCTATTCTACTTCCAGTATTCGATGATTGCAGTGGTATTCTGATTTGTACCTGATTGTATCATATTACTCTTCTATTGTAAACTCTGATGTATCTTATATATTTATATAGTAGCTTCATGATCTACTATCTCTTTTACTTCCGCTGCATATTATTACTCTGTGTCTGTGATTCTGTGATTGTTTATTTACTGTATATCTGAGCTTTGCCAAATTTAAATTAACAATTCGATATTTTGAATTATTCAAGTCCGACATATGCGGATGCGAATAGTACAAAATAGCGGGTTGCTACAGTTGGTATCAGAGCTTTTGGTAGCTCTGGGAAAAACTTAGCATATAGGGTAAATGTATTTACAGAATCACTCCCACTCGAGTTTCAATCTCTTCCTTTTGACTCAATTCCTTCAAATTTTGGAACGTTCCCTCGGTTCCGGAATTCATTCTTATCCCTCACTACTCGTCTTCTTTCAAGTCTGGAGTACCCCATAACTCCACTTCGAATGATCTTTATAGTGAGTCGGCGGTCTCGCCAATCCCAAATTATTTGTAAATGGATGAAACTCCATTACAATAGGCGTCGATTTATCGGTGATGTCTGTATCCTTGGTTTACGATGCTATCTATCTCCTGCTATACCTGAATTCTATCTCTTAAGATCGAATGTCGATTTACCTCGGAATTCTACATCGTTCTTATTCTTGAAGTCATGGTCGACCCAGTTAAGGTTGCCCGTGAATTAAATAGGCTTATCCATATCCCGATTTTGTTAATTGAATCATCATATCTTCTGTTCGTACTCATTATCGAATCAAAATTCTCTTCGATTGGATTTCCACCAATTTAAATCACTATACTTATTTTGAAATCCATCCTTGTATCGTCGAGCGAGGAAGTGTATTTGAAATTAAAATTTAAAATGTTTTATGAATCTTGTGTTGTTTGAGTATTTAATGTTGATTTGGGTTTTCGATCGATTCGTCTGATCAACGCTATCGATAGGATTTCCAAAACACTTTAGCAGAGCAAACTGACACAATAGTATTTTCGAATTTGGATATTAAAATAATTTTTAATGATTATATTATTTATAAGTATAAATTTTCTAAGATTAAAATGTTAATGAATCCGTTGTCTGCAATGTGAAAATTTGATTTTTATTTATTGTTTATAAATCATTGACTACTTCATAAAATAAATAGATAAATTTATAAAATTTGGTTATAATTGGATTTGGAATTTGAAATGTATTTAATATGAGAATTTAATTTCCGGTGATTTCAAACTTTGAAAAGTGTATAGTATTTAAAATATTTTCAAATAGAATCATTCAAAGAATTTTTAAAGCTTAAAATCAGTGCTCTTCTCTTTGTCGTTGGAAAATAATTTCGATGATGACGGCTGCATCATCGACATTTATTTTCGAGTTTCGAAGTGGAGAGACCAATTCGTAGCTTTGCTACTATTTTGATTTGGAAATTTAATCGATTTAAATTTCTTAAGTATGATTTGATTTATATGTATATAGGTATTTCATTTTAAATTTAGTTTATTTGATATATATAGCATATACATAAATTATCTCTAAATTGTTTGAAGGAAATCGAAAATTTAAATTCTTAAATGTATGATTAAAGATGATTTCAAAATTTTAAATTGAGGCAAAGATTTTGAATAAATATTAAATTGAAATAACTGAATTATAGAATTTATTTGGATAATACTCAATTGCATTATTTATAACTTACCTAAATTTTCAAAAGTCAACTATGTAATTGAATATTATACAATATAAATGATATCAAAGGAATTTTTAAATAAATTTGAGTAGTTAAAATAATTGTAAATATATTTAATATATATGTGATAGGATATATTAAGTAGAATAAATTTAATAATAATTTGGAATAAAGAAGAATTATATTCGTTGAATAAAGTATGATTATAATAAATGACTATTCTAATTTATGATCTTTGAAATTGTTAATTTAAGAAAATTGGATAATATACAATATAAATTGTCTTTATAAATAAAATTTGAGTGCGTATAATAAATGTTATTCACTTAAATTTTAATTATAAATTGTTTATGGAGATAATAGAATAATAAGTTGAATATCAAGTTAGTTGAATAACAAATGGATTAATAAAATAAATTGTTGTTGAAGCAAATTTTGTAACAAACAATGATAAATTGGAAATAAACTAAGTTAATGAAATTCATTAAATTTAAGTCAATTGTTGAATAAAAATTTATTTAAATTGAAATTTATATGGTTTAAATTAATTGTTCTATTTTGAAATTCAAGTCTATTTTCTTTTGGTTGTTCTATTTTCCTACTTTCTTCCTTTTCGGGGACGAAAAGTTTTGAGTGGGGGAGAGATTAACAACCCGGATATTTTAACGATTTTATTTAATTTAATTAACCGTTTTTGTGTGAAAAATAAAAATAATATAAACGATAAAAAATTTGAAATATAAATTTGATATTTGGAATGCGTCCAGTTAAACATAGCAACCGGTAAATTTTCGTCCGAAAATATGAAAGTTTATTTCGCGCGTAAATTTACTTCAATCTAATTAGTTAAAAAGCTACGAAAATAAAACGTTTTCAAACCAAAGTATTTTACATAGAAAAATTCTAAATCATCTTTTGAGCAAGTTGTCACTTTGTCGTTTTTCCAAATTCAGACATCTTTGACTCCGTCGATCTTATTTTTCTGCGATTTTTATGCATTTTCCGCTATTATAAAATTTCAAATTTTTATAATTCGATCGTATCACCGATATCCATATACCTTTTGATCGTCTCGTTGTACTAATCTCTACAGTATATTCGATTGTTAATTTCGAGAACCGGTGTGCGGTGAAATCTGTGAAACGCCTAACTTATCGGTTTCGTATCTGGACCTATGCCTCTTCATTGCTTCCTGAGACAAGCAAACGCCACAGCTTTTATTATTTCTTGAATTCTGGTACGTGGCTTTTTTTATTCTCAGCGGTTCAAAATCTTGGTTGTCACCTTCATTTTTCGTGACTGTTTCTATACAAGATTTTACGTTATTTTTAGGCTTCTCTACTTCAGTTTCTTTTTATTAAGCTATTCAATCCAAAAGCCAATTCTTCTTCTTTCTTTTGCCTGTGCTCTAACCATACGTGTTGCTCATTTTCCACTTGCAAAACCAAGTTCCCATCTCCACCTTTCCCATTGCACAGCATCTCCGTGCCTATCTCCCCTCCACACAAAGACAAAGTAGTCTGCACCGTTCTATTTTCATAACTAGCATGTATGTCATACTCCCCTAAAAATGCATTGAATGTATAAATGCCATGATCATCAGTGACCCCTTCAGTTTTTCCAGTTTGTCATTCTTCCATCAACTTGTCCTCTGTGTCACCTACAGGAAGGTTAACCAAGTTGATGTCTGTTAGACACACGTCACCTCTTTAAAAAAATCAAAAACTTCCTCCTCCATTTTTTTTCCATACAAGGCCTTCTTCTCCATTTTATTTTCCTTTTGTTTTTTAACTTTTCCTTTCCGCTATCACCCGAGCCTGCAGTACCCCGACCACCTGTTCTCCCACGTCCATCACCAAGACCCGTCGCACGCTCATCTACCGCTCACACCTTCCACGGCTCAAGCTCCGCATTCAGCTAATGATGTTGAAAACCGTCATGACAAACACCAAGCCGAAGTCCTGTCTCGCTTTCTCCCTTCCGCTCACCTTACTCCCCACTCTCGTCCATCTGAGCCTTCTTTTCCATGCAACTCGACCCCGCCACCCAAATCCCAAGCTCTGGCCGAGCACCATAGCCGAGCATGTCCAATCGCCCACATCGGAGACATCACGTAGAGCACCGAGAAACCACCGGCCTCCGCCTACTTCTTCTTCCCACCATTGCCGAGCCCTTCTGTCGGGTACGTAAGTAAATATGTACGTATAGTTTAAGTAAAATATTAGTTCGTATATTTGTTTATATGAAGATTTAAATCTCACTCTGCATATGTTCCATAGAAAAGTTTATAGTTATAACAATGGATACTAATAGTAGTATATTTACAATATATACACGTTAAAGGCTTATTTATAATTTTATGTTTTGGCCTCGAGATGATTTCGTAGGCTGTGCGTATAATACACATTTCGTATAAGATATACAGTATTTTTCCATTTATATTATATCATATTTACGTTATATTGTTTATATGCAGAGGTGTATTTCACGGAGGTACACATTTGAGTACAATAGCATTTAAGTCTCCCATAGTATATTTGTTCATCAACTTCTTTACTTGCACGGTTATGTACATTATTTTAGATTACTACGGGTTTCTTATATATAATATTTGTAAAAAAAAATAAAAAAAATGGTTTTGTCAGTATTAGATTTATATGCACAATATATATGCTGCTTTCATTTTAGCACCGAATATTTTCGTATACCTTCTTTTTTGTTGGGTGCATTGATGGTTATAGGTTAGCTTATTAATATATAGGTGTAGTCCACTACATATAATACTATACAAGATATATAGTAGGACACTCTCTGTTGAGTTAGATGTATATTATGTTTTGATCTGTAAGATATATGCATTCGCATATAGGTCTGCATATACATAGGTTGCATTTTTTTTTGTGTCTGCACATAAATCACATAAAGTAGCCTGTAAATGTATTTTTTTTTCAATGAGTTTCATACGTTCTGTTTATTTATGAAATATTTTGGAGTTGCATATGTTAGTTATATCTACAGTATACGATATAATATATTTTGATTGTTATATTTTTCTTATGAATATACGATTTTGATAAGCTATTTGATTTTAGTATATAGCTACACTTACGTACGGTCTGTATATAGGGTTTAAATTTTATAGACCTTAAATTTTATAGATATTAGATTTAAATGGGTTTAAATTTAGAATATGTCTTATATACGTAAAAAGTTACATCCGGTTCTGATTTGATTTCGTCAATTTCAAGCTTTCAGCTTCATTCGTCGATTCAAGTTCAATCTTGCCTTACTTTGAGATTCGTGCCTGGATTCGTAGCCTATTTCATTTGTCAAAACCTCTCTAACCTCGAAAGGTGAGTAATCACTCACGATTAATATTCTTTTATTTATTAAATTTGATTTCAATTGGAACGACAATTGAAATATACTGCTGTTATTTATTGCACTGTTGTTTATGTATCAGTTCACCTTTGACATCTAACATCGTTATTTGTTATGTATGCAATAATAATCCAGTTTGGTTGATAATTGATTGATTGTTTTCTGTTAATATTGGATGTAAATTGTGATGTATAAAGTGATAAATATTATGCAATTGAATTTGACGTAGGATAGTAAAAAATTTGAATTGACATATGGGTTGGATTTGATTAGTTAATTTGAATAATATGACCCCTTTTAATTGTTAAGTTAATTGACACGTAGAATTTGATAAATTATATTTTGAACCTTTGAACGTATATTGGATTAATTATTGTAGAATAAAATTTGAAATTGAAATTGAATGACAAGTGGAAAAAAAACCGTAATGTAATAATCTTTAATCTACATAAAATGATAGTGCAGATTCTAGAGATAATTATATTAATTTGCACAACTAACAACACGAATTAATAAGATTATTTCGGGATTATTTGAATTAATTATTGGTTGGTTATTGATTGTGTTATTGCTTGTTTATTTACTTTGACACCATCCCTGTTATCACACTGCAAGTTCCCTTTGCTATGCTTTGATTCGTGAATTGAATTGGAATCGGTTTGAAATAATAAATACCCAAAATGAACTTGACTTAGGATAGAGAATTAAATAAACCGATTGGTCAATAATTTGATTTGAAATAAAATAAAGATTTTATTGGAGTAATAAGGTTTTGAAATAAAATTTGGAACGTAAATTTTGATAAAAGGAAAATGTTAATATTGAAATCTGAAACAAAATATTAATGTAATAACTGATGAAAGAACGTTGTTTTGAATTTAATTATTTAACAATTAAATTTGGAATTATTCATTGAATTAAGTTTGAAATGATTTAATAATTAAGTTTGAATTTATAATTAAGTTGAAATTATTTAATAATTGAATAAGATTGAATTATTTGATAATTGAATAAAATTGAATTCTTTGACTAGAGAAATTGAACTTTTGAATAAGTGAATTTGAGCTTCGTTAGTAAATGAAATTTTGTTATTTTATTAGTTAATTTTTGGTAAATTTAAGTAAGATGATAAGTGAAATTGAACTTCTTGAATATATGAAATTTAGTTCTTGATTAATTGAGTTTGAAATGTGTAACCGAGTAAGTAAATAAATGAAACTGAATTTCTTTAACAAGAAATAAAATGTGATTTATTGAAATTAGTGTAAGACTTGTAATTTTGGAAATTTGATTTGACGAATCTAATTTAGTTAAATTTGAAGTTTTGATATAACGAAGATGAACGTAAGTAATTGATTTAATGAATTGGGAATTAAGAAAAATTGTTTTGAATGATAAAGTAACTTAACGAATATTGAATGAAATCGATAAATGAATTTGAAATTGATTTGAGTGTTAAATTAATTTATTTAAATGATTCAGAAATAAAATTCATATATGAATTTGAATCAATAATTGAATTGTTTAAATAAAAGTTGAAATCGAATTATAAGATTTTGAAATGGTAATTTGGAAGTTTTGAAACGTAAACTTTAGAAATTGATTTAGAAAGACAAACGAAATGTTGATTTACGAATTAAAATTGAAATTGAATTGATTTGGTTTTTGAAATTTATTAAACGACCAATCAGTGTAATAATTACGAAAGTTATTAAAGAAACCGGAATCAGTTATGGATATACTCTCTATCTAAACCGAAAACCACTTTAATAACTATACGCGGAGTGATGACCCAGAATGAAGTGGTTGGAATGATGTACGTGATGACTGAAGAAAGAGAACGATAATGGATAGCCTTGACACTTGTGTCAAATTGGAAATGACTAAAACAGGAGCCGTGCCGGGCCAAATGGGGTTAGCCACCTCGAGCGAACACACTTCTTCGTAACTACTACGCAGTACTTGTGATTGATTGGTGCACCCTCGGACTTTCAGGAGTGTTGTTTCGCGGTGTTGCGATCGCTACGGCGATGCGTTCTCACCAGTCCGCATCAGGCGAACGGTAGTTTCACACCATGGGTATTGCGTCATGTGCCTTGTCATACTTGTATTCCTATATACGCAACCACTACGAATTTGTTTTGTGTTATACCTATGGAGTACTCCCTGATATCCCACCAGTTTACGGTGGTGTTTACAGTGTTGTATAGACTATGATGCTTATAAAATGTGTTAAGGGGAATAATGGTAACGCCTTAACACTATTTTGATACTTTATATTACTGATAGACATTATCTATTTAGCGTACACTACTACATAGTAGATAGTTTAACGGATCCTTAGAGGATGGTGATTCCAACATCCTTTGAGTTACTTGTATTTCGATTGCTATTTCACTTGAGTTGAATTTATTGATATGAGAATATTAATCCTGACTCGAGTGTTTTGTGTTTTGCTTTACGCTCGGGTCAGACTGAGTGGTTCAGCTTGTGAGACTCACCTTTGGAGTTAGAGCTTTGCTTGAAGATCCAGCCATCTATTCTACTTCCAGTATTCGATGATTCCAGTGGTATTCTGATTTGTACCTGATTGTATCATATTACTCTTCTATTGTAAACTCTGATGTATGTTATATATTTATATAGTAGCTTCATGATCTACTATCTCTTTTACTTCCGCTGCATATTATTACTCTGTGTCTGTGATTCTGTGATTATTTATTTACTGTATATCTGAGCTTTGCCAAATTTGAATTAACAATTCGATATTTTGAATTATTCAAGTCCGACATATGCGGATGCGAATAGTACAAAATAGCGGGTCGTTACATTATGTGTTAATGTCATTAAACTCTGGTTAGCTGTTTTTGACGTGATAATGTAATTTAAAGGCTTGTGATATTGTAATGGTATTAAGGAATATGCGATTAAGCTCTTCGTGCTTCCTGTATCTATTATTGCTATTGTATCTACGAACTTATTATTGTCTAACCAGATTCGACAATTGACTGTAAGCAGAGATGTATTACATTTGTTAATATTGACTGAAAATTCTGTATTTTCCTGTATACTATTATTCGGATTATCTACTGTTTCAGTTGTTTTAGATGAACTTCCTTTTTCATCTTGATTGTAGTTTTTATGTTTTTCCTTTAGGAGGCTAACATCATTCTGTAAGTTGTTAACTTGTAGCCATAACAATTTTATCTACGCATCGTGTTTGTCTACTTCTTCTTGTAATACCGTCTTTTCATTTATTCTATTTTGTTTTAATGAAAGCTCTAGATTAAACTGTTTTTTAGCACATAGAAAACATATTTCTATAAAACATTTATCACATTGAAAGCGTTTAATAATTTCAGGGTATCTATAACATATAAAGCAGGGTGTATGATCGTTACCACTATTCTGTATCCACTAGTGCTCACATTCATCATCGTTATTCATTAGTGTGTAACTAATACTATTATGTGAAGATCCTTCATCGTTGTCGGAGACAATACTATATATTGATTCAGTGTCATCGAAATCATTTTCACTAAGACTTTCTATTTCGTATTCTCCTGTCTCATCAACTAGGTTGGAACGTTGTTGACTGTTTTGCCTATTAGGATATCTATTTGCTAAGTGATTTGGGTCACCGCAAATAAAATGGTTGCATTTTTTATTTGGTTTACTTCTTTTAACATATTTTTCTTTTTTACGTTTATCAAAATGTTTAGATTTTCTGAGATATTTCCTTGGCTTATAATATCCATAAGCTTATGGCGTGTAAATAGCTGTTCGACAAAATGCCCAAGCCTGCCTTTTAATTTGTTATTGTAAAGTTGCTTCTGTACAACATTTTCCTAATTCTTGAAATACAAACATTATTCTTGGTCCAATTCCTAATTTAGGTAAGGTTCCATATTGTGTATTCCAATCTTCTTGCAATTTTCATCCTAAATCTCCTGGTAATTTTGAGAAATACTTATTACATAAATCTTCGTCCATTGCTTTACCCGTCTGTGCTAGAGTAACTGCAAAATCTTGGCTAAATTCCTTTATATACTTAAAATCTCTTATGCTTAATTGTTCCAGGTTTCTTATTGCTGTGTTTTGCATTAGCGTACCACCTTTGCCTGGATCATTACCTATTAGTAGTAGTTGATGAAGCTTGTAAAATTATAAGGGTTATTTCCTAAAGCTTTTTGTTCAGTTATTACGGCTGGATTATCCGCTTTTCTACTTTGATATATTCCTAGGGCTAATGGACCTAGGGTAGTTTCTAGTGCTGCCCACATATCCATTTCTGGTTTTTTATTTACTTCCCAATATCTAACTATATTTTGTTCCCATATTAGAATTTCTTCTGGCCATAATTGTGGTCATTGGTTTTCTAGTAGTAACATATTATGGCTATAAAGTCTTCCATATGGTTTTCTTAATCCTTTTCCTATATATGGACTTTCTTGTAAATAATCTACTTCAGGCTTAGCCCATTTTTCTCTTTCTAATGGTCCTTCTTTATATTGGCCACTTGGTTCGTTGTCAAATCTGCTACGTTTATTAGTTGGTATCATAGCCTGGTCCATGAAATTTGTTTTAATAAAAAAGTCGCTAAGAGGGATCTGTTTACTTAGGATTTCTTTAATCAATGGCATGTTGAAGTATTTTGATAACGTTGTAAAAGCAACTTCGTATGTCGTATCTAATTCTGTTATACATGCAATTAACATATTATCTGTTTCTTCTCTTATATTTTCTACTGTTATTTTCTTGTTAATTATTTCATGTAATGTTCTTTTGCTTTCTGTTTTAAACGTTACTTATATTTCTAAACCTGCATCATTTTCTTCATATTGTTCGTCATATTGTTCTTTATCTACTAGATAACTAGTATATCAAAATCTTCAATACTTTCATTATCAGTTTCGTAATGATCATAAACTGGTTCATCATCCCAATTTATAGTATTGAAGTGATCTAGATGTTCATTTAAATTCTGTCTTAATTCTATTTTTGATTCTGTATCAGTTTCTTCTTTATTTTGTTTGTACTTATAATTTCCAAATTTTAAACATGGTTCCCCAAATTGGTTATTATATATTACGTGTGATTCTGGGATAAAAATGCTTTTATCGTTTTCTACAAAATCTTTTAGTTGCCATTCAAAACCTGTTAAGTCTTCTGGACTAATTCTATGGGGTTCAATCATTTTTATTCCTTTACTGGCTATATTCTGTACTATTCCGTTGAGATTAATTTTGAACTTCATTCCCGATCAATTACTTGCTTTACCAATTATTCCTATACTAATAATTAAATTATTACCAACATAGTTTTCAAAGGCGCTTGCTTTAAATCCTAATTTTAAATGTTTTAGATCTTTAACACTTTTAAGAATATCTGGCACGCAATATACTAAGGCTGATTTATCGTTTAAATCTATTTCCATTCTTGAGAGTAGAGCCTTTTCTATATTTGATGTCCAGGATTTGTCTAGAACCAATATAAGGAGTTTCGTTCCCAAACCCTTTCTAGTTAATGTTTTTATTCCTATTATTATTAATCCTAGATGAAAAAAATCTTTTGCCCGTTTTTTTTTATTTTTGTATAGTCTCTGGTGATAAAATATCTAGGGTTACGCTGTTATCTATTACTCTTACTTCTTCTTCTCTAATACTTCTAATTAACGTTGTATTAATGTTCGTAATTCCTGTTTGATACAAGATTCGTGGGTTTAATAGATCTAGTTGATTATTGTTATATAAATCTAAATTTTTCTCTAAATCTACCTCTTCATCTAGTTGTACTATCTGTTTTTCTTTTTTAGATTTTACCTTTGACAAAATGCTAGAAATTTCATCTTTAGGTTTACCGTTGGATGCAAATTCTGTTAGTGTCCTACTGGGTCCAGAGAACGAGTTTCTTGGATTCATTTTGGGATCCAAAATTTGTATAATTCTGGTGTTTTATTTTTCTTAACAACTGAATTTCCTAGACTTAGATTAACTAGCTGTTCTGATATCTTATCTAGCTCTTAATCAAAAGTTTGTTTATTTTCTATTTTTTCTAATTTTTCTAAGATTTGAAGATTTAGGCTAATTAAAATATTAAAAAGGTTAGGATATTCTTTATCTGATAAACTGTTTCCCGAATAAGTAGTAAAACCCTGTTTTGGAACTGGTTGTGATGCCAATCTTGTTGCGTCGTCTATTGCTTTTTGCAAATATTTATTCATAAAATTAGCCACTGACAATCTTTTTAACTTCTAAAAGAAGCGTTTCTATCTGTTTGGTTTTTAAATCAAAATCAAGAGTTCTGGTTTTAAGTTCTTCTAGAATTCGTTTAGATTCTAACTCAATAGTTTTTGGCTTATTATTTTCTAGTACAAATTTTAGTTCGTTAATAAGTGTTTTATCTGGAAGGATACTTTTTAGGCTTATTAAAGTACGTAGAATACTTTCGTTTTGATTTTTAATCAAATCCAAATTGTCTGCTGACTGTTTTAAAGTTTTATTCTTATCAGAGATGGATTTAGCAAATACTTCTAACGTTTTAGTTGTTGAATTATCGTACTGTTGTAAGGCTGTTCCTAGGTTTATAATTAAATCTGTAACTGAGTTAAGCTGTTTGTTTTCTTCGTGTATAAGATGTTGAAAACCTTTTTCAAAATGTCAAACAAATTTATAGTTGTCAATACTAATAATGCTTTGTTCCTTGAAGGTGTATTCAAGATTTAAATAATTTAAACGTTTGAAGTTTGAAGAATCGATTTTTTTTTGGGTTGTTTTTCTCAGTTTTGAATGGTTCATTTCTCCATGCAACTTATATTTTCCCGATAAGATTTTTCTTCGAGAGAGAATTATTTATTTATTATAGAAAATACTTATTGATCTATAGAGCGTAGCTGAAAACCGTGGCTGCTACAAAATTTCATTTTATTCATACTTAATTTCCATATTACTTTGAAGTTTACCATGTTCAGCAAAAGACGGGAATTACGCACCCTTGCTACCCTATAAACTGACTCAGAGGGTTCTGCATCAAAATAACATTTTAATTTTTTATGACTAAAACTAGACCTTGTAGTAGCACTAGAATCAACTGTGCTCTGATACCAAACTAGGGGGAGTGAGGGCTAGATCGGCCTTTTTTTTTAACCGGGGGGAGTGAGGGCTAGATCAGCCTTTTTTTATAGCAAAGAGCTAATAAAACTTGCTAGTAAAGACATAAAATCTTGTAGGTAAATTCCCACAAGATATCCAGGTAAGAATTTAAACACAAACAGCAATATGTTACATAGTAGACAAAGCAACGAGGATACCTGATCCATGGAGATGAGAAACAGAAGTCTGGAGAAGATTTTTACAGATGAGCAGCAGAAACCTTTTTTATTTTTTTATTTTTTTATTTTTTTTATTTTTTATCTTTCTCTCTCAGAGTATGAAGTGTGACAGGAAAAGTAAGTAAGCACGGAGAAATGAGGAAGAATTTTAAGCTGCCATTAATACTTCTTCACACCTTATATAATTTGTGCTTACTTACTTTTCCTGTCACACTTCATACTCTGAGAGAGAAAGATAAAAAAAAGGTTTCTGCTGCTCGTCTGTAAAAATCTTCTCCAGACTTCTGTTTCTCATCTCCATGGGATCCTCGTTGCTTTGTCTGCTATGTAACATATTGTTGTTTGTGTTTAAATTCTTAGCTGGATATCTTGTGGGAATTTACCTACAAGATTTTATGTCTTTGTTGGCAATTTTATCAGCTCTTTTCTATAAATAAAAAAAAGGCTGATCTAGCCCTCACTCCACCCAGTTTGCTGTCAAACTTAACTTTAACGAAGTTTTAAAAACATTTTAAAAACCCTTTAAAACTTATGCTAAAGAATTTCTTATTTCATAAATGATGTTTAAGGGAATTTAAACCCAAATTCATGTAAAATACAAATCATACACTACAAGAAAACTCATTATTAGGTGCATTAATTGGTAGTGTTTAAAGCCAAGTGCAACGACTACTTATTTAGAAGCACAAAAATAAACAAATCAACGCTACTAATTGTTTGGCGGCAATAATTTTATAAAATTTTGAAGAAGCTGTAATTTGACCGCTAGTCTTTCTTTCTTCCGCTGACATGTTTGTATTAAAAAACGTAAATAAAAATGGAGTCAAATTGTCAGCCATCACCCCTCATCTCTTCCTCATCTCCTTGTTTACCTACTCCTTCACTCTGACCTTGTCTCCAACCTTTCCCTCTTGTTTAACCCACATCTGTCTCATCCGCTCCTTTAATCACTAGCTTCCCTTTCAAATTTGAAAACCCTAGATCTGCCTTGCTGCTTCAATCGTTGCATCATGATCTTCTACTAACGTCATCGCTTTCATGTCAGCCTCTCTCAATCTAAGCCTAAGATCATGGGACAACCGATAATGGTTCGTTTTTTCCCATGATTTTAGCTTTAAACCTCTTCTTGGATTCTAAAATTGAAATATGTGAATGAGTTCGAAAATTTCAGTTATGATAAAGATTTTTAAAATATTAGGCAGTAACAGTAGTGTATCAATGTTTCTTGCTTGTGTTGTCCCCCTGTTTAACTAAAGTTTATACCTTTGTTATTGCTTACTGTGATGATTCCATTAAATGATTTTCATGTAGTGCTATTATAATATAGCAGTTCATCTTAATATTCCTAAAACTCATATACAACGTAATTTTAATTATAACAAAAGCTAAGCACCCTATAAACTATGATGATGCTTTAAGGATAAGTTACTTTTTTCAGTATTATAAGTTGTATGATTGGCTTTCAAGATTAGGCTTTAAGGATGAGTTGTAACATGTATATTTTTCTGAGTGCTATGATTTAATTGTGATTCTTCAAGGTCAAGCTTTAAGGATGAGTAAAAGATTGCTTTTTTAACTGACTACATACTAAAGAAGGGTATCGGAATAAACTTACTATCGATATGCTTGTCCGAGGCCAGTCTGCGCTTCCTAAATCGTACGTCACCCAATAACTTCTATGAAAACCCCAATCTCTTCTCCAATTAGGTAATGGAATAGAAAATATTGTCTTTTGATATATCTCTTAATATATCCAAAAATAATATTTTGTGTGTAGCCATCAGGGATACATATATTTGAATATATATATATATATATATGAAGATAGAGATGGTGGTGTTACGTAATGTTTTAATTGAAGTTGTCGAGTACCTTGTACCTGCTTTCAGTCTAGTGTAGGGAGAGGCGCTCTCTATATTTTGATTTTATTTAATAACTTCATTTTTTTCAAGTTTAAAGGCCGAACTATATGAATCAATATTATAATAGAAGTACAAGTGTTGTAATATAGATAGAATCGAGATTCACCTTTAGGAACTGTGCAGGTATTTTTACTCAGATATGAGAATTATTAGCATGTAGATTATTTCGGTTTTTGGTTGAACATGTTAGGGAGTATACAAAATTACGTCATCTAATACAATGATGTGTGTATTCCGATTAAACATTTTACTACAAGGATTCAAATTTGAGAGATGTCATACTCAGAACTAATCAATCTTAAATCTGAATGTGGTCTGTAGTTTTAATGGTTTGCATTTCTCGCGTTGAAGATAAACCTTAGTTAAGGCCTACTGTGAAGAAGGTTGTGCAAAAGTTGGAAGGTACTACTGAGTCCATTATTTATTAATAATCTTATTTAAATTTTGTGCTGCTACACTTAGCGACTCCCTACATTCAGATAATATATATGTGATCACTATGGTTTATTTTTGCATATGCTTCTTAATGATTTTGGAATCTGAATGTCATGTTTATGCTGTCTTTGTTGTTTAGAGAACTTTATTCTATGAGTGCTTTTTCATATTAAAAAAATGAGTTCAAATTTAGCAGACTTTGTGGCAGTTCGAGATTTATTTCATATAACCTTGACTATTTTTTTTCATGTAATTTTCATAGTTGAACACTAAAAATATGATAGGTGTAAAGTTAATAAAGAAAGAAATTTATCTTGATAGCGCCTTTAAATATTTGACTCTTTCCAGATATAAGATTGCTGCATTGAAATCATACATCACCCTGTTTGTGGCTTCCTATCATACCATTGCTACATATCTCTGCTCAGATTCTTTCGACCATCGCTTCTTAGGTATTTAAATAAAATAAAATGAATTCATCATTTTTTATTGTCTTGTTTCTCGCATTATTTGTGCCTGAATGTAGTGTGCTATATGTTTGTGTGATTGTTGCAGTAAACCTATCCTTATGCGGTTGCATATTTTACATGTTGCTATCGAGTATTAAAGTACTGTTTGATTCATCTTACTTTTGAATAATTCTACTAAGCATATACCTATGCTTCAAGTACGTCAACACTGCCAAGAGTAGAGAACAGCCGAAAATGTTATTAAAGGAAATTAGCAGTGGAAATTCGCTTGTCTAATGACGGTGCTGTTCCCTAATAAGACATTGCAATGTATGACTATGTGTGAGGAGTTTGTTCTTCATCTTCAAATTAGTTATGGAAGATGTCTCATGGCCGCTGTTCAACCTTCCTTTATTGCTTCTAACTCATAAGAAAATCCATCGTCTGCTACATGTGGATCCTTCATCACCTCCTGATTTACAACAATGTTCGTATATGGTTTATCCTACACATTTAATAGAAGTTCAAAGACGTATTGATATGAATTCGAAGATAGACCTGCAAAATTAGACAAAGGAAATTATGAGGCACAATCTTCTTCTCTGTACGAGCATCTATATCATGCATAGCTTGCACCTCCACCTTCTCTATTAATTCATCAATCTCCTTTGCCATCTCCTTCACCAAATTTACTTCCTCTTTATGTTCACAGCACTTGACTCCAATTTTTGCAAATGACCTGGCGAAAGCAATAAGCCACTCTCCTGCTTTCCCATCTAAAATGTGCACTATTCTCCCTTCCTTGATAGCTGCTTTAACTTCTTCCATTCTGACTCCTTCATTTCCAGTTATTAGCTGAAGAATTATCAGTCCTAGTGCAGCAATGTCATAACAAAGCACTCTGATTTTTGCAGTGAATTTGCTGTCTATGAACACATCGGAAGCATCTAGACGGTTGTGCATGATGTGTAACGATCCCGAGTTTTAATTTATTTTAATTCGACAATTAATTTCATTTTTGAATAAAAATCGTGAATTGATTGAAAATTTATATATAATGTTAGTTAAATTAAGGACTAATTGAAATTAATCTGGGTATTTGAACACTTGTATATAAAATAGATTGGAAATTTAATTTGGGATTTAAGAGCAAATATCTTAGGAAATAATTTTGTATTTGGATTTTGATATAAGGTTAAAACAAAACATTTCAACAAATTATAATTATATCAAATATGAAATAAATATGGTAAATAATTCTAGAATTGTTTAAGCTATCAAAAAAATAAATTTTATAAACTAAATAAATACGCATAGTTAAAATTATAACAACATAATAGTTATATAATTTCATTTATAATTTTAAAGTAACAAGCCAAAAACATGAAGGCAGTAAACATATATTCAACAAAAGTAAAGACACTAAATACATACAAACAAAAGACAAAGAAATATCTACTAAAACAAAACTGTAAAAGTTGGTACAAAGTAATGGAACAAAAAAAAAAGAAAGAAAAATTATTCAAGTGCAAAACAAATGTAAAGTAAGATATAAAGTACTCATGTAATTAATGCTAGCTCAACTCAATGTCATTCGAAATATTTACAAAATTATTTTAGTTGCAAAATCTTGCCTGGTAGAAAAAATATGTCTCTGATATGGTACAAACAAATTTTACCACTTGTACAAAAGAATATGTACTGAAGCAATTAATGCTATATCCTCTAGCACACAAGAATATATATCAGCTGAGTAATCAATGCAAGAAGATAATTAAACAAAACAAACATAATAAATGATTTGTAGCCACCAAACTGCATAATCAACAAGAAAAAGAAAACAAATACCCAACATATTTACATCATCTCAGCCAAAGTATGTAGCTTGCAAAGAAAGGTAGACGTTAAGTACATTAGCATTTAATGCTCCCATACTTAGCAGTTAACAAGTCATTTCTATTTGTTTTGAAGATCATCTCAGCCTCCTAAATAAAGATGATCCCTGACCTATGTTTATTAAGTAAGAAATTGTACCAGGCAACATTTCAAACCCAGAACACCCCACTGTAAAACTCCTCTTTATATATACATATCTTCCAATTCCTTTTCATTCATTAAAAATAAACAAACCAGAGAATAAGCAAGCATTTCCATTTTTTATAAAACTGAAGTAAACAAAGCTCAAGTTAAGACAAAATTTAACAACACAAACTGAAACCAAAGATTAAAGAGATGGACTTCACTTCAGCTTGCAAGTTTCAATCAGTTTCAAGGTTAAGATGGCTCTGTTCTTCTTCTTAATCACTGTGAGTAGACAAGAAATTTTTAGGCTTTAAGTTATTTAAAAATAGTTTAAGTTTATAGATAATCTGGATTATATATATGCTTCAGTTTGAATACATGTATGTGATGCTCAGGACATCTCTGATGATCACTACAGGTTGTATATTTTCTTCAAATTACGATTTGTTCGCAACAGATTATTATAGAGCTTTAAGCTTTTAAACTAAACAAGATGTTTAACTTAAATTTGGATTTCTAAAAGCTAACTGAACCTTGTTGTAAAATATAATCACTGTAGTTTTGTTTGCAAGCATCAAATGATAATTTGATAAATGGATAGTTCTAAAATATTAAGTCAAGTTTATAGTTTAAATTCCTACTGCAAAATATGATTTTTAAAACTAGAATTAAGATTTTTTAGCTTAGTAATTTCAAAGCAATTTGAATGTAAACAAATATTGCATTTTTATACATTACTGGTGAATGATCCATTAATAAAGGTTGAAATTTGGTATGAAGATAGTATGATCATCTATGATTTTGAGAAAAATGCGAAATAATTTTTGTATTGTGTGAATTTGAAGAAGGAGACCGAGTTAGGGTTTTTTGTCGAGCTTTTGAACTTGACTGTAAAAATGGGGAGTTCGTCATCACTTCGCGATCGAGTGTTACGTACTTTTGGGAATTGGTAGAGGGTGAGGCGACGAGGTGATGGCCGGAGGTTGGAATTTTCTGGTGGCCGGAGCTTCGTGGGCGGCGCGTTGACAGGTTTGAGGTGGGGTTGCGTTTGCGTGTTCCAGGTTTCGAGTTATACTCGAATTCGAATTCGCGAGGAGGATGGGTTTTGTGATGATCTGAGATTGATTCGAGGACGATCGTTAACTCGCTCGATGACGTGGAGTTGCCTGAGTTCGCTCGCCGACGTCGTGCACGTGCACGAGCTCCGTGTTTGGTGGTCTGGGCATTTGAATGGGCCTGGGAGGAATAGGGTTGCACTCGAGTTTATCTCGAGTGTTTACTCGAAGTATTTAAGCGTGGAATCGAAGCAGAGGGGTAGATGACTCGAAGTAGGATTTGGTTTTAAAGTATAATATTTGGATTTTTTTTTTCTTTGAGTTCAGGGTCACTCGGGTAAATCTCTGGAAATCTCGAAGTAGGTTGGTGCTTTGCTCGGGTAAGTGGGAAGCCTGACTCGAAGTCAGTTTGCTTGGCTCGTATATGTTTTTTTGTTTCAGGTTTTGCTTAAAACTGACAGTATTGGGTTTTTCTAATTTAAACTGAAAAAAAAATCAAAGTTTAATTTTAAACTCCAGTTTTGTTTGAACGCTTAAGTTAGTAATAAATAAAGTTTTAAAAATTTAAACTTGTTTATTTTACTTTGAAGTATTTTTTTAAAAAAATATGCATTTAAACAATGGCATTTGAAATAGTAAAGGAAGATTGAGATCAAAGCTTAAATCAAAATTTGTCCACCTGCACTAAAATCTGAAACTGAATTCCATATTTTGGGATTAAATTAAGTTGATAAATTTAAATCCTTAAATAAGTTTAAAAGGTGAAATATTCCTTTAATATGTGAATTTAACAAGGAATTTGATTTAAACTTCTAATAAAATAAAATAAAATAAATAAGGGTTCATTTTAAATCTGGGAATTAAAAATTAAATTTAAATATAAATTTGAAAATAACAGTTTTCAATATATTGGTGAGGGGAAAGTCAATCACTAATAAGAATGAGATTTGTCTTAAGTTAATAATTTATTTATTAATTTATTAATGATTTGGGTTAGTTAAATAAGTAATTAAAAGTTAAAATCATTAATTAAGGTTTAAGGATTAAGTTAATTTGAATGATAAATTATGAAATTGGTTTAAAGGTGAATTTAATTAATATGGTAATTAAAGAATGATTTATTTGATTTTAAATTTATAATTAGATTAATTTATAATTAGGGACGATTAATAATAATTAATCTAAGATAATTTCTTAAGAAAGTAATTAAGGAAATGTTATTAGTTAATGAAGTTAAATTAACTAGAGATTATGAAGTAATTAAATTAATGTGATTACTTTTGATAATTAATTAGATTAATTAATTTAGATAATCAATTATAAATTGTTTTAAATGTAATTACTTAATAAGAGTAATTTAGGATTAATCACTTATTGTAAGTAATTTTGGATATTTTGATTTATTAAAGTTAATTAATTATGTAATTGGGTTAAAAGATTGATTTAATCAATATGATTAATTAAGAATAATTTAATCTATTAAAGTGTTTGATAAATTAATTTATATCAAATGATTTGTAATTAATAAATCATTATTAGATAATTAATTCATAAGTAATTAATTTACCTGGAAATTAATTAAATTGATTAGGATTAAATGATTAATTAATCCTACTTATCAATAATTTTTGAATGCTTGAATTTACTTATGAATGATTGTATTAGATACCTTGAATTGATTGTCCTATATGATTTGTGATATTTTATTCTATGGATTGTGCTATGTATAATTTATGCATTTGTTGATGATACATCTGCATATATCTGTGAATTGTGAATGGAAGATAAGCGTTATAGCTTATATCGCTTATCAACTATATTTCTGTGGTTTAAATCTGTGATGATTGAATGATGTTGCACTATTGTGTTAAACCCATGGACCACACTTATACACACACAAATAAGGATTTCACGAGGAAATCGATTAAGTCACAGATTTTGAAATAGTTTTGAATTTGAATTTTTAAATCCAAATGGTTTTGGAAATGTTTTGGGATTAAAATGAAAAGCTTTTGAAATGGAATTCAAAGATGAAATTTATTTTGAATAACTTGATTGAGTTTTGGAATTTAAATAATTTGATTTAAATTCGAATTCAATATTTAAAATTGAATTCTATGATTTGGAAACTAGGGTTTAGAATGATATTCAACTTATAAATGGGTTTATATGGGTCAAACTATTTTAAAGGTATTGATTTGGGAATTTGAATTTAAATTCAAAGGCTTTAACTGGTATAAAAAAAATTGGATTTTTCTGAAATGGAAACTAATTGTTCTCAAATAATAAAAGCTTTCACTTAAGTAATGAACATCCAATTTGTGTTAAAAGGATTTCAAGTTAAAAATGAATTTCCAAGTATGGAAATGGTTTGAAAGCTTAAGTTGAATCTTTGATTTAAAGATTCAAGGAGTTAATCAAATTTTGAAAGCTATGAGTTAAATCTTTAATTTAAAGATTTTAAACGAGTTAATCCAATTGAAATGGGAATTGATTTGAAACCCGTAAATGGATCTTTGTGAAAATGGGTGAACTTAATGAAATAAATCTTTTGTTTAAAAGATTTGAAAATGGTAATTTATTTAAACCATTTGGAAGAAAGTTTCGAATTATTAAGTTGTGACTTAATTGAAATCCCATATCCATATATTTTAAATATTGCGCTCACTATTCGGTTTAGCCGGGAGAGGACCTTTGTGTCGTATAACCCATTCCGAATATGTGATTCGTCGTTATGGACAGCATTTGAAGACCGGTGGTGAAGACCGGGTATTTGTGAAAACGATAGGATGACCTATCGATTGTCTCTGCACCGAGTAGCTACGGTATAGAGATTCCCTAAGTGATGGGAAGTCCAATCGGGATTGTGAATACCCGGATTGCAAGGGCTTCTTTGTAAGTGCCTTCGGTTCTGTTCGAACCCGGAACAGACTTGTATGGTTACATGTCTGACACTACACTTTGAGATATAAAGCAGATTTCTTTCAAATACATATCTGTTGGTGGCGGAGAATTTATTCTCTTAGCTTAACACCCTTCTCTGAGACGTATGAGCTCAGAGGTTATGTAGTTGAAGGTTATCAGCAATATAGTTCCAATTTGGTAGTGTGGCATGCTAAGTGCTGCTGTGTGTTGATGATCATTGTTTGATCATTTGTGATATGATCATTTGTTTGATCATTTATCTTTGTGATCATTACTTTGATCATTTGTTGACCCAAAGCATGGCTTTGTACCAAAGCGTAGCTTTGTGGACGAGACTGCATCAGGACCTCACACCCCGGAAATGGTCAAAATAGGAAAGATGTGGCAAGGTTATGAGGGTCGCGCCCTTTAGGGTGTGTCATTCCCTTCTGGTAAAGGGTGGTATCATGGTATGGAGCCCAGATATTTACCTATGTGGTAGCTCCAATCTCATTTACTGTGTGGTTGTTGCTTAGAGGCGCCTCGGATAAAGGTCCCAAAGGACCGGGGAATGGCTTGCTCGAGTAGTAGTTACCTAGTTACAAAGGTAACCCGGCCTTGTGTTGGCAGAGATCCGGTTAGGTTCTCGGGACGTCCCGCCAGAGGCGATCCCATGTGACAGTAGGAAGTTCCTTAGCCTGACCATTTGTTGGAAAATCCAAAGAAACAATACAAACCTTGTACGGTTTTAGTTGTATAACCTGCCATGGAATGTGGCGGTAACCTGCTATTGAACATGGTAGCTATAGTAGGCATAGTTCGGAATGTCTATGCTGGCTAAGATTAATATTCTACTTTCGAAATGCTTTTCTGCACTGTGCACTTATAATAATAATATCAAAGAAATTTTTTGCGTATCAAGCATGTTTGACTATCATAAGAAGAAATCTCCTCCAATTCTGCGTTTGCATTGTGTGTGTGGCGGGAGGTCATATGGTAGTCTCATTTTCTAAAAAGCATATCGGATTTTATTTTATAAATCTTGTTTTATTTTAAAGTTAAACTGTTTTGTTACTCACACCAGTCCCATGACTGATCCGGAGTTTATTGTTCCTTTCCTAAACTCTGGGTGCTCACTATTTTCCACACGAGCAGTCTAGAGTTGGGTTTTTCAGATAGTTAGGTTCAGTTGATCATCTAGAGCTAGTTCAATCTTTGGATATGGACGAGACTTGCTTGTCTTAGTCCATCGTGATGTTGGTTCGAGCTGCTGCTGGAGTTCTCCCTTGAAGACTATCTTAGAGTTATTTGTTCTGTTGCTAGTGTTATTTAGTTTCTTTCCGTTGCTATTTTATTGTATCATATCTCTGATGTATATCAATATTCTTTTGTATCATCTGTTGTATCAGGATGTTGTATTAGATGTTGTACATTGATGTATTATTATTTTTTCTTCCGCTGTGTTGTTTACTTAATGGTGTTATAACCTCCGGCGACTCGGATTTGAACAGTCGGATCTATGGCATTCGAGTACGATGTAAAGTATGGATGTCGATTTTCGAACGGACAAAATCCGCTTCGTTACATTTGGTATCAGAGCTAAGGTTAAACTTTAGCTCAGGAGTATAACACATTAAGTAACTCATTAGAGATAGGGTGAAGTAAACCCTAGAATGAGTAATCCCTAAGATATCTGTTCGAATGCCTCAGTAAATTCTCTTACTATCCACTGATAGTGAGTATGAGCGCGAGAAGAAGAGAACGAGATAGGGGACAGGGGAATACGACTACAAGTGGTCACTACCCTGCAACAGTGGAAACAATCTTTCTTTATCAATTTTCTTTGATTCGCCTTTCCAAATTCTTTTGATTTCTTCATGACAGCTCCAGAGGAAGTTTCAGTGTGATGATGGCCCTATGAATCGTTGTAGAAAATCCTTACTTCGTATCTTCATCGATTTCTTATCAGTTTTTGACTAAAATCTTAATGAATATGAATTGGAAAATTTGGAATTAAAATTTTTAAATAAATGGAAAATTTAAATTGAGTTAAATTGACTAATAGAATATGAAGGATAAAATGAATTGAATCGATAAAACTATTTCGTTTAAACCCAAATTTGAAATTCTATTGTAGTTTCTTGGGTTGATCGAAGTCCGAAGAGGGACAAATTGGTATATATTTTAACGTATTCCGACTTGAATTTGGAATCCATGTCTTGTGTTTGGAAAAATTGTAGAAGATTGAATCTATCTCTTTTGTTAAACATCTCTTATCAATTCTTCGATGATTCCTGGTAAATACAGGAAGAAGAGTTTGATATATTTGTATGGGACACAAACTCCAAATAGGCCAAAAAAATTGTTTGTTTGGATGTATTGGTTGCTATGGTTGATAGATATACTTTGGTTTTTAAACTAAAATTTTTGAAATTATACCGAAAAGTGGATAGATATGTGAATACAATTTGAGTTCGGAAATATTTTACGAATGGTTGGTTATCCTTCGAACTAACCAGTGCTTTGCATGTTTCGTAAATTTATGACCCAAGTATCCTGTGTAGTATTATATGAGTTTGTTCTCATATTGTTGATATTCTTATTTGGTAAGCCAAATGCAGAATTTATGTCTAGTTGATCTCGAAGGATATTTCTCCATCTTTCATCTATCTTCGTTATCTCTCTCTGGTAAATTTCGGGGACGAAATTTCTTTAAGTGGGGAAGTCTGTAACGTTCCCGAGTTTTAATTTATTTTAATTCGACAATTAATTTCATTTTTGAATAAAAATCGGGAATTGATTGAAAATTTATATATAATGTTAGTTAAATTAAGGATTAATTGAAATTAATCTGGGTATTTGAACACTTGTATATAAAATAGATTGGAAATTTAATTTGGGATTTAAAAGCAAATATCTTAGGAAATAATTTTGTATTTGGATTTTGATATAAGGTTAAAACAAAACATTTCAAATAAATTATAATTATATCAAATATGAAATAAATATGGTAAATAATTCTAGAATTGTTTAAGCTATCAAAAAAATAAATGTTATAAACAAAATAAATACGCATAGTTAAAATTATAACAACATAATAGTTATATAATTTCATTTATAATTTTAAAGTAACAAGCCAAAAACATGAAGGCAGTAAACATATATTTAACAAAAGTAAAGACACTAAATACATACCAACAAAAGAAAAAGAAATATCTACTAAAACAAAACTGTAAAAGTTGGTACAAAGTAATGGAACAAAAAAAAAAATATTCAAGTGCAAAACAAATGTAAAGTAAGATATAAAGTACTCATGTAATTAATGCTAGCTCAACTCAATGTCATTCGAAATATTTACAAAATTATTTTAGTTGCAAAATCTTGCCTGGTAGAGAAAATATGTCTCTGATATGGTACAAACAAATTTTACCACTTGTACAAAAGAATATGTACTGAAGCAATTAATGCTATATCCTCTAGCACACAAGAATATATATATCAGTTGAGTAATCAATGCAAGAAGATAATTAAACAAAACAAACATATTAAATGATTTGTAGCCACCAAACTGCATAATCAACAAGAAAAAGAAAACAAATACCCAACATATTTACATCATCTCAGCCGAATTATGTAGCTTGCAAAGAAAGGTAGACGTTAAGTACATTAGCATTTAATGCTCCCCTACTTAGCAGAAAACAAGTCATTTCTATTTGTTTTGAAGATCATCTCAGCCTCCTAAATAAAGATGATCCCTGACCTATGTTTATTAAGTAAGAAATTGTACCAGGCAACATTTCAAACCCAGAACACCCCACCGTAAAACTCCTCTTTATATATACATATCTTCCAATTCCTTTTCATTCATTAAAAATAAACAAACCAGAGAATAAGCAAGCATTTCCATTTTTATAAAACTGAAGTAAACAAAGCTCAAGTTAAAACAAAATTTAACAACACAAACTGAAACCAAAGATTAAAGAGATGGACTTCACTTCAGCTTGCAAGTTTTAATCAGTTTCAAGGTTAAGATGGCTCTGTTCTTCTTCTTAATCACTATGAGTAGACAAGAAATTTTTAGGCTTTAAGTTATTTAAAAATAGCTCAAGTTTATAGATAATCTAGATTATATATATGCTTCAGTTTGAATACATGTATGTGATGCTCTGGACATTTCTGATGATCATTACAGGTTGTATATTTTCTTCAAATTACGATTTGTTCTCAACAAATTATTATAGAGCTTTAAGCTTTTAAACTAAACAAGATGTTTAACTTAAATTTAGATTTCTAAAAGCTAACTGAACCTTGTTGTAAAATATAATCACTGTAGTTTTGTTTGCAAGCATCAAATGATAATTTGATAAATGGATAGTTCTAAAATATTAAGTCAAGTTTATAGTTTAAATTCCTACTGCAAAATATGATTTTTAAAACTAGAATTAAGATTTTTTAGCTTAGTAATTTCAGAGCAATTTGAATGTAAACAAATATTGCATTTTTATCAGTTACTGGTGAATGATCCATTAATAAAGGTTGAAATTTGGTATGAAGATAGTATGATCATCTATGATTTTGAGAAAAATGCGAAATAATTTTTGTATTGTGTGAATTTGAAGAACGAGACCTAGTTAGTGTTTTTTGTCGAGCTTTTGAACTTGACTGTAAAAATGGGGAGTTCGTCATCACTTCGCGATCGAGTGTTACATACTTTTGGGAATTGGTAGAGGGTGAGGCGACGAGGTGATGGCCGGAGGTTGGAATTTTCTGGTGGCCAGAGCTTCGTGGGCGGCGCGTTGACAGGTTTGAGGTGGGGTTGCGTTTGCGTGTTCCAGGTTTCGAGTTATACTCGAATTCGAATTCGCGAGGAGGATGGATTTTGTGATGATCTGAGATTGATTCGAGGACGATCGTTGACTCGCTCGATGACGTGGAGTTGCCTGAGTTCGCTCGTCGGCGTCGTGCATGTGCACGAGCACCGTGTTTGGTGGTCTGGGCATTTGAATGGGCCTGGGAGGAATAGGGTTGCACACGAGTTTATCTCGAGTGTTTACTCGAAGTATTTAAGCGTGGAATCGAAGCAGAGGGGTAGATGACTCGAAGTAGGATTTGGTTTTAAAGTATAATACTTTGAATTTTTTTTTTCTTTGAGTTCAGGGTCACTCGGGTAAATCTCTGGAAATCTCGAAGTAGGTAGGTGCTTTGCTCGGGTAAGTGGGAAGCCTGACTCGAAGTCAGTTTGCTTGGCTCGTGTAAGTTTTTTTGTTTCAGGTTTTGCTTAAAACTGACAGTATTGGGTTTTTCTAATTTAAACTGAAAAAAAAAAAATCAAAGTTTAATTTTATACTCCAGTTTTGTTTGAATGCTTAAGTTAGTAATAAATAAAGTTTTAAAAATTTAAACTTGTTTATTTTACTTTGAAGTATTTTAAAAAAAAATCTGCATTTAAACAATGGCATTTGAAATAGTAAAGGAAGATTGAGATCAAAGCTTAAATCAAAATTTGTCCACCTGCACTAAAATCTGAAACTGAATTCCATATTTTGGGATTAAATTAAGTTGATAAATTTAAATCCTTAAATAAGTTTAAAAGGTGAAATATTCCTTTAATATGTGAATTTAACAAGGAATTTGATTTAAACTTCTAATAAAATAAAATAAAATAAATAAGGGTTCATTTTAAATCTGGGAATTAAAAATTAAATTTAAATATAAATTTGAAAATAACAGTTTTCAATATATTGGTGAGGGGAAAGTCAATCACTAATAAGAATGAGATTTGTCTTAAGTTAATAATTTATTTATTAATTTATTAATGATTTGGGTTAGTTAAATAAGTAATTAAAAGTTAAAATCATTAATTAAGGTTTAAGGATTAAGTTAATTTGAATGATAAATTATGAAATTGGTTTAAAGGTGAATTTAATTAATATGGTAATTAAAGAATGATTTATTTGATTTTAAATTTATAATTTAGATTAATTTATAATTAGGGACGATTAATAATAATTAATCTAAGATAATTTCTTAAGAAAGTAATTAAGGAAATGTTATTAGTTAATGAAGTTAAATTAACTAGAGATTATGAAGTAATTAAATTAATGTGATTACTTTTGATAATTAATTAGATTAATTAATTTGGATAATCAATTATAAATTATTTTAAATGTAATTACTTAATAAGAGTAATTAAGGATTAATCACTTATTGTAATTAATTTTGGATATTTTGATTTATTAAAGTTAATTAATTATGTAATTGGGTTAAAAGATTGATTTAATCAATATGATTAATTAAGAATAATTTAATCTATTAAAGTGTTTGATAAATTAATTTATATCAAATGATTTGTAATTAATAAATCATTATTAGATAATTAATTCATAAGTAATTAATTTACTTGGAAATAAATTAAATTGATTAGGATTAAATGACTAATTAATCCTACTTATCAATAATTTTTGAATGCTTGAATTTACTTATGAATGATTGTATTAGATACCTTGAATTGATTGTCCTATATGATTTGTGATATTTTATTCTATGGATTGTGCTATGTATAATTTATGCATTTATTGATGATACATTTGCATATATCTATGAATTGTGAATGGAAGATAAGCGTTATAGCTTATATCGCTTATCAACTATATTTCTGTGGTTTAAATATGTGATGATTGAATGATGTTGCACTATTGTGTTAAACCCATGGACCACACTTATACACACACAAATATGGATTTCACGAGGAAATCGATTAAGTCACAGATTTTGAAATAGTTTTGAATTTGAATTTTTAAATCCAAATGGTTTTGGAAATGTTTTGGGATTAAAATGAAAAGCTTTTGAAATGGAATTTCAAAGATGAAATTTATTTTGAATAAATTGATTGAGTTTTGGAATTTAAATAATTTGATTTAAATTCGAATTCAATATTTAAAATTGAATTCTATGATTTGGAAACTAGTGTTTAGAATGTTATTCAACTTATAAATGGGTTTATATGGGTTAAAATATTTTAAAGGTATTGATTTGGGAATTTGAATTTAAAATCAAAGGCTTTAACTGGTATAAAAAAAATTGGATTTTTCTGAAATGGAAACTAAATGTTCTCAAATAATAAAAGCTTTCACTTGAGTAATGAACATCCAATTTGTGTTAAAAGGATTTCAAGTTAAAAATGAATTTCCAAGTATGGAAATGGTTTGAAAGCTTAAGTTGAATCTTTGATTTAAAGATTCAAGGAGTTAATCAAATTTTGAAAGCTATGAGTTAAATCTTTAATTTAAAGATTTTAAACGAGTTAATCCAATTGAAATGGGAATTGATTTGAAACCCGTAAATGGATCTTTGTGAAAATGGGTGAACTTAATGAAATAAATCTTTTGTTTAAAAGATTTGAAAATGGTAATTTATTTAAACCATTTGGAAGAAAGTTTCGAATTATTAAGTTGTGACTTAATTGAAATCCCATATCCATATATTTTAAATATTGCGCTCACTATTCGGTTTAGCCGGGAGAGGACCTTTGTGTCGTATAACCCATTCCGAATATGTGATTCGTCGTTATGGACAGCATTTGAAGACCGGTGGTGAAGACCGGGTATTTGTGAAAACGATAGGATGACCTATCGATTGTCTCTGCACCGAGTAGCTACGGTATAGAGATTCCCTAAGTGATGGGAAGTCCGATCGGGATTGTGAATACCCGGATTGCAAGGGCTTCTTTGGAAGTGCCTTCGGTTCTGTTCGAACCCATAACAGACTTGTATGGTTACATGTCTGACACTACACTTTGAGATATAAAGCAGATTTCTTTCAAATACATATCTGTTGGTGGCGGAGAATTTATTCTCTTAGCTTAACACCCTTCTCTGAGACGTATGAGCTCAGAGATTATGTAGTTGAAGGTTATCAGCAATATACTCCCAATTTAGTAGTGTGGCATGCTAAGTGCTGCTGTGTGTTGATGATCATTTGTGATATGATCATTTGTTTGATCATTTATCTTTGTGATCATTACTTTGATCATTTGTTGACCCAAAGCATGGCTTTGTACCAAAGCGTAGCTTTGTGGACGAGACTGCGTCAGGACCTCACACCCCAGAAATGGTCAAAACAGGAAAGATGCGGCAAGGTTATGAGGGTCGCGCCCTTTAGGGTGTGTCATTCCCTTCTGGTAAAGGGTTGTATCATGGTATGGAGCCCAGATATTTACCTATGTGGTAGCTCCAATCTCATTTACTGTGTGGTTGTTGCTTAGAGGCGCCTCGGATAAAGGTCCCAAAGGACCAGGGAATGGCTTGCTCGAGTAGTAGTTACCTAGTTACAGAGGTAACCCGGCCTTGTGTTGGCAGAGATCAGGTTAGGTTCTCGGGACGTCCCACCAGAGGCGATCCCATGTGACAGTAGGAAGTTCCTTAACCTGACCATTTGTTGGAAAATCCAAAGAAACAATACAAGCCTTGTACGGTTTTAGTTGTATAACCTGCCATGGAATGTGGCGGTAACCTGCTATTGAACATGGTAGCTATAGTAGGCATAGTTCGGAATGTCTATGCTGGCTAAGATTAATATTCTACTTTCGAAATGCTTTTCTGCACTGTGCACTTATAATAATAATATCAAAGAAATTTTCTGCGTATCAAGCATGTTTGACTATCATAAGAAGAAATCTCCTCCAATTCTGCGTTTGCATTGTGTGTGTGGCGGGAGGTCTTATGGTAGTCTCATTTTCTAAAAAGCATATCGGATTTTATTTTATAAATCTTGTTTTATTTTAAAGTTAAACTGTTTTGTTACTCACACCAGTCCCATGACTAATCCGGAGTTTATTGTTCCTTTCCTAAACTCTGGGTGCTCACTATTTTCCACACGAGCAGTCTAGAGTTGGGTTTTTCAGATAGTTAGGTTCAGTTGATCATCTAGAGCTAGTTCAATCTTTGGATATGGACGAGACTTGCTTGTCTTAGTCCATCGTGATGTTGGTTCGAGCTGCTGCTGGAGTTCTCCCTTGAAGACTATCTTAGAGTTATTTGTTCCGTTGCTAGTGTTATTTAGTTTCTTTCCGTTGCTATTTTATTGTATCATATCTCTGATGTATATCGATATTCTTTTGTATCATCTGTTGTATCAGGATGTTGTATCAGATGTTGTACATTGATGTATTATTATTTTTTCTTCCGCTGTGTTGTTTACTTAATGGTGTTATAAGCTCCGGCGACTCGGATTTGAACGGTCGGATCTACGGCATTCGAGTACGATGTAAATTATGGATATCGATTTTCGAACGGACAAAATCCGCTTCGTTACATGATGTGTACATGCTGCACAGGTGAGCCACGAACAAATCCCACGGCAGATAACAGATCGGCTGCAATTCTTATTCGTGTGTTCCATGGAAGGATAATCTGCTTATTTGAAGACGAAGAGAAGAGAATCCAATGAAGATTTCCATTTTCCATGTGTTCTAGTACAGTGCACTTGAGTTTTGTACATGCACCGTACATAATGTGTATATTAAGATGGTTAAGTTGGCTCAACAGTTCAACCTGCACATGATATATACACATATCATGTAACAACGAGGTATTTTCAACCATTCGCATCCATTATAAGTGTATAGGTAGACACCCATGCCGGAATTGAATTGCTCAAAATACCACGTTGTAACTAAAAATTTGGCAAATCTCAGAATATACGGTAAATAAAAATCACAGATCACAGACACAGAGTAATAATAATGCAGCGGAAGTAAAAGAGATAGTAGTTCATGAAGCTACTATATAAATATATCAGAGTTACATAAGATACAATAGAAGAAATAAAGTACAACAGAAGTTTAAATATGATAACCAAGTACAAGCCGAATAGAACAACCAAAACTGAAAAGATGAAACTTGACAAGTAGATAATCTCCAGCGATTCCAATCTCCAGAAAGTGGAAATCCAAATCTGTGAATAACTCAGGCTTACCCGAGCGTAAATAAAAATACAAACACTCGAGTCAGGACATACATACTTATACAATGTAAACCAACTCAAGTGAACTGTAGCAAAGGTACAAGTAACTTAGAAGATGCTTGGGACCGCCCATCCTATAAGGATCCGTTAAACTATTTACTATGTAGTAATATACGCTATATACAGTAGTGTCTAATCAGTAAAGTATAATCATATAGAAAATAGCGTTAAGGGGATGGTGAACCTTAACGCGGTCGGATCTTAAAAACCAAGATCGTAGTGGGCTCGATATAAGGAGATGACACGGCACGCGAGGCAATGCCCGGGTGGATACACCGTTTGCACTCCCGGGCCGGTGGTGACGGCAAGCCAGCAGCTTCCGCCCACCTCGAACAATACCCCCGAATCAAAGTGGCGCCACATATCGGATCACAAAAGTAATAGAATGGTTTCCGATGGAGCATGCTCGATCAAAGGGTGCGACCCTTTGTGTAGCCCGGTATAGCTCCTGTTTTAGTCATTTATGCAAACTCACGGGAGTTGGGTCCACGTAGTATACCTCGAGAACGTCGCCACCATCCTACTTCATTATGGAATCTCGACCGCGTACACAGTTGTTAAAGTGGTTTTCGGTATTGGCCGGCTATAAGACAATATCCGATCCCGGTCTCTTTAACAACCAATCATTATTATAACCCGTAGTTATAACTTTAAAAAGTATATTTTATACTTCAAAATAAAATATCATTTCAACCCAAATCTTTATCAAAATAAAGATTAAATCATTCTAGAATATCATATCTTTCAGATCTTCTTTTCAAATCATTTTAGTATCAAAATGTCATATCTTTCAAAACTCCATTTTTCAAATCATTTTAATATATCAAAATATCATATCTTTTCAAAACTTCGTTTCAAATCATTTTAATATATCAAAATATCATATCTTTTCACATTTATAAACATCATTTAATTTTCCTTAAATTCATGATTTTATAAAGTTAAGTTTCCTTTCAAAAATCAATATTTATTAATAATTCACTTATTAAATTTCAACATTCAAGTTTAAATGCATTATATTAAATTTCAACTTAACACTTAAGTCCAAATTCTCAAATATAACTTAGTTTTATATTTTTTTACTTAACTAAAAATTCATTTTTAAGTCAATTTCATAAATTTCCAAATTTTAGTTATATTTCAAAATTTCAACTTAAATATTCATTCATTTCACATTTCAACTTTATTAAAAATCATTAATATGATATAAAATCACTTTAAATTCATTTAAATTCAAAATATCATAAATTTATCATATTTTCAAAGTTAATTTAAATTCCATTAAAAATTAAATCACAATTTCCAAAATAACTTACATTCATATTTTCTAACTTTTCCATAATTTATTTAACTTATAGATTTCCAGAAAATAAATAATCCTTTACAAAAGTTATATTTTTATTAAATTTCGAATCAAATATTATAATAATTAAATTTCTAAAATATTTTAAAATTTTTAGAAAAACGTATTTTAACTACGGGCCTATATATAATTTTCTACGCTAGGTAAAGTGATACGGGTAATATATCATTTCAACCCGTAATTACAAAGAAAATCCGAGTTTTATCATTTCAAACCCGCAATACCAAGTTAAAATAAATTAAATAAAAACCGTTCAAGCCTATCACTTCAACCCATAATGATTTTTTCCTATTTTAAAGTCTGTTCGGGTATGTATCATTTCTACCCATAATGATTCTAATCTAAAGGGAACTTGCAGTGTGATAAACATATATAAAAATGAACAGTAATAACATATATATAATAACAGATGATATGACATGAAATTTAATAGGTTTAACATCATATATAAATAATCACATGGTAGTTATAACATCATATTTAATTCTACACATTCAGTTGTTGTTGTTTCACAATTGCATAAGTATAAATGTCGTGTGAGCTTTAGTCACCTTTTTGTGCTGGAGATTGCAATACAAATGACACAGCGGATTCCAGAAGGCACGATAACACAACAATAGGCTCAATTGGGAAGAGATCCAAGCTTAGAACTTGTGTTACAACCCAAAACAAAATAAAATAAAATTACAATTCAATACAACATTGAATAGGAATAACTTTGAAATAAAAAGAGATACGAATACACAGTCTTTTGCCTCGCCTTCTACACTTGCTAGCACGGCTTAGGGAATGTTTTGGCTCAGGTTTGGACATAATTTGGTTTAGGTTTGGGTCCTATAAGGCATGGCTACAAGGTATTGAAGTGGTGGAGGAGTTACTATGCATGAATAAGAAGGGGCCTATGCAAATAATGGGTTTTTGGTTCATTTTGGGCTAGGCTACATGGATCTATGGCTCGGCTATGGCATGTTTCAGATCTGGATAGAGGATGAAGATGATGGCTAGGGGTGTGTCAAGGTGGTGGTGGAGAAATAGGAGGTGGCCAAGGTCATCTAAGGTGATGGTGATGAAGACTAGGTGGCTAGACATGCTTTTAAGGAGTTTTGTGCAACTTTAGAGGTGTTTGTCTTCATTTAAAGGCCATGGCCTGATTTCGTCAGAGGAGGAGAGAGGGATTTGAAGCCGTGGAAGGGGAGGAGGAAGGTGGAGGTGTTAGGCCAAGCAAAGCAAAAGAAGCAAGGCAAAAATCAAGCAAAACAACAGAAAAAGGAAGAAGAAAAAGAGAGAAGAGAGGAGACCTTTACCAAGGAAGTTTGAAGAAGCCATGAGAATGAGAAGTGCTGAGTGGTTTTTCATGTGAAAAGTAATATAATACACGGCTATAAAACTGAAAATGGGCAGCCAAAATGAATAAATGAGATGGTTATGGCATTGAAACGTTTTTAGACAATGAAACGTCTAGAAACGAAACGTCTAGAAATGAAACGCCTTAGACGTTTCACATTTCCGTTTCTAAAGATCAAATAAGAACAAAATAAATCAGCAAACACCTTTAAAAACCGAAACCAAGAAAAATATAAGAAAATAAATAATAAATTTTAAAGAAAATATAAAAAGAATGAAAGAAATTACTTAAAAATACAAAATAGTGTCCAGAAATTACATATAAATCACTACTAGTCTTGGAAAAATGTCCACTTCATTTTAAAAATATTATGAAGTGAAAATTTGAAATTAAATAATTTATTTAACATTTTCAAAATAAAATAAATAATTAAATTGGCGAAAAATAGAAAAAGGAAAAAAGAAATTGTTTAAAAATAGCAAACAGGACATGAAAATTACAGGAAATTTACCAATGGCTTTGAAAAATTATTTACTTCATTTTAAAAATATTAACACATATTAAAATAAAATATGACAAGGAAAATATAATTTTTTAATTTAAAATAACCAAAATTCGCTGAATGAATAAATTGCGCTCAATATTGAAATATACGTAACTTTCACAATTTAAATCCGTTTTCAACGAAACAAAAAGCAGTGTTCTTAAAATTTTATGTACTTTCATAATAAAAGATAAAATTCAAATTTTCAAACTTTTAAAATTTTAAATTAAAAGTCAAAGTTTGACTATTTTGACCAAAAATTCACTTTTTTGAGAAATATTCTTTTTAGTCATGCTTTGGAATGATAATTCATATCAAAACTAAAGTTTGTATTTAAAATAACAAAATTAATCATTCAAAATAAATAAATAAGTTTTTAAATCAAAATTCAAGTAAAATAATTAAAATATACAATTAAAAATAATCACAAAATACAGGGTTGTTACACTCTCTCTCACTCAAAACTTTTCGTCCCCGAAAAGGAATGAGGTACGGGAAAGCACAGAAAAAAATAGAGTGAAACAAGATTAGGACAAGATGACAAGGAGATTGAAATTATACATGATGGCTATTGTTATAGGTAAGTTTTACAAGGTGCAGATTATCAAAGATTATAGAAAGATTTCTAAACAGAATATTATAGAAAGATGCCTATACCGGTCTATAGCAAGATAAGGATGATAAGGACAACCAAAAGATAGTTTGAAAAAAAAATAAGGAAATAATTTTGAAATCATGGAAATTTCAATTTAAACAGAAAATAAATTTTTACACAAGTTAAATAAATCTTAACTATCCCAAATTTCATTATCTTATTATCCAATCATCTTAAATTAACAATTTTTAAAACCAAAGGGTTTGAAAAATAATCATTTATTACACTCACAATGTACTTAGTAAATTTTTTTCTTCTTTATTCCTAATTAGAATTAAGTTTATTCCTCCCAATATATTTATCACTTATGTTAAACATACTTACACTTATTATAACTACTTTCTTTTATTCTTAGTTCTTTTAACATTATTTTATTGTAAGTTATTCAATTACCCGTTATTATATTTACCTCTGTTAATCATTTTATAATTAAAATTTAAGTAAATAACATTTATTATAACCACTCAAATTTTATTTATAAATCTTTTTATATTGTACAATATCCAATTACATTGTTAACTTCTAAAATTAAGGTAAGTTGTATTGGAATGCAATTGAGTATTATACAAATAAAACTTTCCAATTCAATCATTTCAAGCTTAAATCATTTATTCAAAAAAATTTGATTTTCATTTTATAATTGAAATTATTCTTTAAAAATAAATTTTAAGAATTAAATTTTCAATTTCTTCAACCCATTAGAGATAAATAAATGTATGTACATAATTTACCGAATCAAATTTAAATCATATGTCTATATATATTATAGATCAAGTCATATTTTAGAAATTCAAATCAAATTGATTTCCAAAACAAAGCTGTAGCAAGACTACAGAGCGGTCTCTTCACTTCGAAACTCGAAAATGAATGTCGATGATGTTACAGTCATCAACGAAGTTATTTCCCAGCGACAATGAGAAGAGCGTTAATTTTAAACTTAAAGTTCTTTGGAAACATATTTTTATTCGAAAGTACTTTAAATAATATACTTTAAAACTTAAACACAAGGTTTGAAACCATCGAAAATTAAATTCTCAAATTTCTTGTTTTAAATTCATTTCAGTTCCCAAATAAATTTATAAACAACTATCTATAAATTCATTTATAGAACAATAAATGATAAATCAAGTATTATCATTTCAAATGATCAATTTTAAATCAATTTATTAAGTTCCATAAATTTACTTATATATCAAAATTTATTTCATTAACCAAATTTTAAAATAATACTGTGTCAGTTTGTTCTGTCAAAGTGTTTTAGAAATCCTATCCATAGCGTTGATCAGACGAATCGATTGGAAATCCAAATCAACATCAACAACTCAAACAACACAATATATAAAACAAAACATAGATTTACAAGTACAATTCAAAATGTTCGAAGATAGGTTGGAAACAAAAGACAAGATGATTAAATAACAAAATAGGGAGGTGGATAGGCTTAAATAAATCACGGGCAACCTTAACCGGGTCAACCGTGACTTAAAGAATAAGATCAATGTGGATTTTTCTAGGGTAAATCTACATTCGATCTCAAGAGTTAGAGTTTGAAATAACAAAAGATATTAGCATCTAAACCAAGGATAGATAAGAATCTCTGGTGAATCGATGCTAACTGCAAAGGAGTTTTCCCCCTTTTCAATTAAATTTGAAATTGGCGTGATCGCCGACTCACTAGAAAGATCATTCGAAGCGGAGTTATGGAATACTCCAGAGTCAAAAGAAGATGAATAGTGAGGGATGCGAATGGAGTTTGGAACTGTAGGGAACGTTCCAAAATACAAAGGAATCGATTCAAAAGAGAGAGATTCAAACTTGAATGAAAGTGATTCTGTAAATACATTCACTCCATATGCTGAGTTTTGCCTAGAGCTACCAAAGCTCTGATACCAACTGTAACAACGAGGTATTTTCAACCATTCGCATCCATTATAAGTGTATAGGTAGACACCCATGCCGGAATTGAAATGCTCAAAATACCACGTTGTAACTAAAAATTTGGCAAATCTCAGAATATACAGTAAATAAAAATCACAGATCACAGACACAGAGTAATAATAATGCAGCGGAAGTAAAAGAGATAGTAGTTCATGAAGCTACTATATAAATATATCAGAGTTACATAAGATACAATAGAAGAAATAAAGTACAACAGAAGTTTAAATATGATAACCAAGTACAAGCCGAATAGAACAACCAAAACTGAAAAGATGAAACTTGACAAGTAGATAATCTCCAGCGATTCCAATCTCCAGAAAGTGGAAATCCAAATCTGTGAATAACTCAGGCTGACCCGAGCGTAAATAAAAATACAAACACTCGAGTCAGGACATACATACTTATACAATGTAAACCAACTCAAGTGAACTGTAGCAAAGGTACAAGTAACTTAGAAGATGCTTGGGACCGCCCATCCTCTAAGGATCCGTTAAACTATTTACTATGTAGTAATATACGCAATATACAGTAGTGTCTAATCAGTAAAGTATAATCATATAGAAAATAGCGTTAAGGGGATGGTGAACCTTAACGCGGTCGGATCTTAAAAACCAAAATCGTAGTGGGCTCGATATAAGGAGATGACACGGCACGCGAGGCAATGCCAAGGTGGATACACCGTTTGCACTCCCGGGCCGGTGGTGACGGCAAGCCAGCAGCTTCCGCCCACCTCGAACAATACCCCCGAATCAAAGTGGCGCCACATATCGAATCACAAAAGTAATAGAATGGTTTCCGATGGAGCATGCTTGATGAAAGGGTGCGACCATTTGCGTAGCCCGGTATAGCTCCTGTTTTAGTCATTTATGCCAACTCACGGGAGTTGGGTCCACGTAGTATACCTCGAGAATATCGCCACCATCCTACTTCATTCTGGAATCTCCACCGCGTACACAGTTGTTAAAGTTGTTTTCGGTATTGGCCGGCTATAAGACAATATCCGATCCCGGTCTCTTTAACAACCAATCATTATTATAACCCGTAGTTATAACTTAAAAAATATATTTTATACTTCAAAATAAAATATCATTTCAACCCAAATCTTTATCAAAATAAAGATTAAATCATTCCAGAATATCATATCTTTCAGATCTTCTTTTCAAATCATTTTAATATCAAAATGTCATATCTTTCAAAACTCCATTTTTCAAATCATTTTAATATATCAAAATATCATATCTTTTCAAAACTTCGTTTCAAATCATTTTAATATATCAAAATATCATATCTTTTCACATTTATAAACATCATTTAATTTTCCTTAAATTCATGATTTTATAAACATCATTTATAAACATCATTGTAATTTCACCTTAATTCATGCAATCTTACCTTTTAAGAGTAGGAATTTTTGTGTGGTAGGCTATGAAGTACTATTGTACTTGATCACACACAACTAGAAATTTGGCAACTGAAAAAGAATTAGATGGGTTAGGGACACGATGACACATAAGTGGGAACAGGTAATCACTGCAAGTTGAGCTATACACAGTCCTCTAATCCATCAAAAATAATTACTTAACTATAGTTTTCATGAAAGATTTGGTAAGATAAGTGCTAGCACTTTGCATAGAAAATTAGTAAATGTAAATAATATTAAGCTATTAACATCAGTTCATTCCATTCTCCGTGTTATTGAATACAGTTTTCTAAGGACAATACAGCCATTGCTAACAGACTAAAATGCCATAAAAAGAAGATAAAGAATATCAATATCAGAATATAAGTTTCAGCACCATGAATATATACTAATTGACCATACAAGTAGAAGAAAGACCCAGAAAAACTAATTACTTAAATCTCCGTTCCATATAAATTACCGATTGTTCTACAAGAAAGAACATCAATATTAGAAAATACTAATTTATTTTACTTGTTAAATGTGCACTTGAAATATACAATTCATCCGGTCTACTCCTCCTCTTCTGCTTTTTTTAAATAAATATCACCATGGTTTTTTCACTGCAATTTAATGTGTACTCGATAATGTGATTTATTTTATTTGATAAGCATGCCCTTGAAATATTTAATTTATCTAATCTTCTGGTCTTTTTTTCCTTCCTTTTTTTATAAATATCAACATATTTTATAAAGTTTCATTGTTTTTCAGTGTATTTTTAATTATCATTTCATTGAAAATTTTCAGGAAGATAAACTTGATGGAGACTACCTTGTTCAACCAATTCCTTAAAACCATGGACCTTCCAACAGGTTTGTAGACTGCAACGAAGAAGACAAGGAAGAAGAAGTCAATGAAGAAGAAACCTAGCCCAACAACATCTATCACTGTCACCCTTCTTTCCCTTTTAAATATTCAAATTATTGGTATGTGATCTATTCAAAAATTTAAAATGACAGTTATAACTATCCCATATGTGCTGAAATTTTAGAATTCTCCCTTTATGTATGTAATAGCTATTTGCTTGCTTCCTCCCTGGGCTTGTTGCTTCTACCTAGGGTGTGTAAATATACTTCTATTTTGTCCATTTTTTTGAAAATTTTACTCCTACTTCCTACCTTTTTGCAATTTCTGCTCTTTACAGGTATTTTGAGTTTGGCCGGGCTTCATCAACCATCGGACATGTGTTGTTCTATCTGTAAAATTTATTTGCGTTTAAAGATGATAATGGGCTTGGATTGATGTTATTTTCAACTGGAAAAGATAATTACACTCTTCTTTACAAAGAGTGTACATTGCAACTGATTGGGGAACAATGGATCCATCAATCGGGTATCAACTATGCACATATTCTTTCTAAAATAGAGTGCATTTACTGGAGCATTTTCAATTGCATGTTGTATTTTCAAATAATATTTAGGTATATTATGTTTCATTGCTCAGCAATATTTTAAGTTTACCTTCACTACTTTGTTGTACCAAAGTAGATGAATTTGGACGACCAATTTTAGCAATGTAAATATCCTGTTAGGTCGTATATTAGGTTACCACTTAATCAAACGCATGCATGTACAACCATTATCTTTGTACGTGAAAATATTTTTCCCCAACTTTATTCATAGAGAAAATAATCGTACGTACATTAATTTTATAGGCTAACAAGTCACCTTTATTTATATCTGTTTCAGTTCTCTATTATATGCTACTAAAGTTTCCTGATAATTTCAAATACCTTGATATTATTACTTTAACGAAAATAATTCAAGTCGCACTTAGGAGTTACCTATCAGTGGGTTTATCAGCTTCCCGACCTGTGACACATATAGTAAGACATGAATGTATTATCTATTTTGTACAATAATAGTTTTAGTATTTGTCAGTTTGCTACCAGAGGTATGCCTTTGATAATTTCAAATTATATCTTTCTTTCACTTTTTCGTCAAAGGAAGTTTTGATCCAGGGGCTAGCAAGCTTGTCACTGAGCTAAGTGGTATGTTTTAGCTTTTCTAAGTAGTTTTTTCTCATTAAATAACCATTTACAATGGTACCTACTTGAACAGTACGAATAGACAAAAAATTATGCATAACCTTATTTGTAGCAGAGCGATACGAAATAGATCATATTGCTAGTATCATAATAGATATAGCAATGTAATTCGTCATCTTAGATCTTACATTAGTTTGATTAAATGGTTGGATGCACTAACATTACATATGTATGCACATTAGAGAGGCCGCACATTTGCTGTCGACCAACTGTCACTATTGGAAAACTCTGTCAAGTGATATTCTGCTCTTTGTGTACCTATATTCTTAATACAAAAATAGTAATATAGCTCCTCCACTTAAAATGCTTATTCACTTATGAAATATGTCGCTATTGAGACTTTAGCAAAAGCTGAAGAAGTCGAGGTGTTTGCAAGGAAACATCAAAATGCAGTTAAGACTGAACCAGTAGACTCGGCAGTAGTGAAATCAGAAGATTCACTTGCCAGCTTGCGCGATTCATTTACTAATAGCAGTGGAGATTTGGTACACATTATGATCATTTTACAGAGATTTTGTGTGCAGTTTTTTGTATATATTTGATGTGGATGATTCTATTCTATCATGTTAGGTATTGGAGTATAGGATAAAGATGCAGATTTTGTAGAGTGGGGAATGGTACTTGAGAGTTGGAAATATGCTTGCATGTATAGCTTTAGGTTCTGTGGACGACGTAATTTGGACTTGAACGCTTATTATTTATGTTCTGTACGATGCTACGACTTTAGCTGCATGTACTATTATGAAACTGTTTATGGTAGTTTGGTTGTGTAAACGTATGGTTAACCTTTTGTCTTGACACTAATATTATGATATAGTGGTGATTATGTAATTGTTTTTGTTTGTGTTATTGTGGTTCACTGAATGTGTTATTTTTGAATTTGTATGTATTTATATATTACGTTATTGTATAAGTTTTGAAGTACTTGAATTGGAGGCCAAATCAGATGTAGTCGTGGAACAGCAGGCAATAAAATCGAAACATACGGTGGCGGAGAAAAAACGCCACCAAAAATATTTTTTTGTAGCTTTTAAAAAGCGCTACAGAATCAGCAATTATAGTAACTCAGATAATCTCCTGGCGTTCAAAAAAAGCTGCAAAAAATAATAATAGGTGCAACAAAAAAATAAGATAGTAAACGACACCTTTTCGGTGGTGTTTCTTAAATGCTGTAAAAAAGATCTTTAGTAACGTTTAAAAAATGCTGCCAAAAATTCATTTATAGTGGCCTTAAAACAAATGCAACAAAAAATCATGGATTTTTAGTCGCATGTTTTCTACCGGCGTTTATCAAAACGCCACCAAAATTTTTTGTAGCATTTTTTGAGCGCCACTAAAAATCAAATTTCTTGTAGTGATATTAAAAATATAACTTAAACCTTCAAAATTATTTAAACACTTACATTTTAAATTTTTCCTTTATTTCTAAATTATGATTCAAATTTGGATTTTGATTCTAGATTTGAACTTAGGTTTAAATCTCTATTTTTATTTAAAGTTTTACTTTTAAATTCAAACTATTAAACAATTTACAGTTGTTTAAAATATCTTAAATTTCGAAACATAAATTATGTCAAACTAAGATTCACATTAGACTCTGAATACATATTTAAAAACTCGGTTCAAACTTAGTGTTAACTCTACTTTCGAGCGACCTAAAAATAGCCCGACCTAATGACCTAAAGGCTAACGACCTAACGGCTTAAGGATTGGACGACCTAACGACCTAAATGTTAACGACCTAACGGCTTAAGGGCTGGAGGACCTAACTTCTGAAGTGGAGTAGCGACTTAAGAAGGTCAGCAAGTTAACAGGCAAGCGGCTTAACAGGTAACGACTCAAGGAGAGCGGCGATTTAAAGGATTAGATGGTCCAGCGACCTAGCGACCTATTGAGTTAACGACCTAAAGGTGGACGACCTAAGAAATAATGGATCAACAGCAAGTTAACGACCTTTGGAAGGATGCGCCTTAACGACCTAATACTCAGCGACTTAGCATCTTCTGCAAGCTAAAAGCAAGATCCCATACCTACTAAGTCGCTCACAACCTATGTAGGTCGGAGCAATTCCTTTAGGCCGTATTTGGTAGGTCGCATCTCTTTTTCATGCCATCCCTTAGGTCGACCACAACCTAAGTTATAGCCAACCTAACCCTAATTCGCCTCTCGACCTATGACCTGGCTAAGGTCGATCACGACCCAATACTTGGTGAAAAAACTATGTCGCTTTCCCATAGGTCGTCAAGACCTACCCGCTAGTTCATGTGGCCAAGCATAGACCAGTTAAGTCGTAGCTCGCATCTCCCTAGCTCACCGACGACCTACGACTTATTTTAGGTCGCTCACGACCTAAGCCTCACCCAGGAAATCCCCTATAAATACAGCATGAGCCGCAACTTTCGGGGGATCTTTTGGCTCATTCTCAAAGCGCCAATACTCTGCCATTTTCTCAACTCGAACAGCATTTCAAGCACTCCAAACACCAAGGGCACTACGACAAACTTCGGGAGAAAATCTACATCATTCAACATGGATTCAAAAGATTCTTCTATATCAAAGTTTGATATACAAGTCTAAAGTGTGTTGTAATTGAAGAAAGTTGTATAAGTTGTACTTGAATCAGCAATAAAGAGATTGAAAGTGGACGTAGGCTTGACTATAAGCCGAACGACTATAAAAACCGTGTCTTTTACTGTCTTTCTGGTATTTTCCTGCTTATTTTCTGATTCCCGTATCATCGGGTGGTGCTTTCACACTTGCTTTACTTGCATCGGGGTGTTAGCGTTAGATTTTCACTTTAACATTTTTGGTGCTTTCACTGAGAACCCAACTCAGGATACTGTCATCATAGCTTCATAGAAATTTATAGAAAGGATCTCTCTAAAAACCAGGAATTTATTAGAAATAATGGCCCCCGGAAGAAAACGCAAGTCTGTTAGATCCGACGATGTTAGCGAGACTACTGCCACTTCTCCTCCTTTAAGTCAAACAACTCCAACTATCGGAGTTACACGGGCAGAGCTGGATGTCGTCGTATCTGGGCTACATCGACAAATGGAAGCTCAGAAAAACCAAATGATGGAAAGGTTGAATGCTTCATTTGAGGCAAACCGCCAGCCGGCAACTGAGGAGGGAAACCTTGCGGATGAAGTGCAAAATGTGGAAGGAAGAAATATCCCTCAAAGGCCGGCTGACCCAGTGGAAAGGACACCTCCCCAAGCCGGAGGATCGGGGCCACAACCAACCCTCCGTGAACGGTTGTCAAGACAAAATTCAGAGAGAATGGCTGACGTTTGTCCCGCTGAGCCTCAAAATGATGAAGAATATTTCTCAAGCATGGTTCGTCAGATTATGAAGGAAAGTATGCAAAGAAATGAAGATGAGAAAGAATGGGGTTTCGCTACGAGCAAAACTCCATTCACTGAAAAGATCTTGAAAGCAAAATTCCCAAGGAAGTTTGTCCCTCCAACTATTCCAGCTTACAAGGGAACGAGCGATCCTAATGAGTTTCTGTATAAGTATGATTGGCACATGACGGGTGCCAAAGCCTCTGATGAAATCAAATGCCGGTATTTTCCGGTATACCTGGAAGGAGTTGCTTTACTTTGGTTCGCAAAGCTCCCGGTCCGATCGATAGACCAATTTTCTGATTTGACTCGAAAATTCAAGGAACAATTTCAATTGTATGCGTCAAAGGCAAAGGATATAATGTCATTATCCAGTTTGGAGCAGAATCCTGGAGAATCCATCAGAGCTTTCTTGAATCGCTTCAATATAGCTCTGGCTGAAGTAGACAACGCAGAGCCGAGGATGATTTTGACGTACCTGATGAAGGCTATTGATAAGACAAGTGAGTTCAGGAGGTGGTTGAAAATGAAAGAACCGAATTAGTTTTATAAGAAAGCCGATGAATTCATGCGCCTGGAAAGCCTCCAAGCACAGGCTAAGGTGGTATCGACAGGGGCTGGAAATAGTAATGTTGTTTCGAATAAGAAGGAATCTGGCAATCAAAAGAGGGGAAACGATGGTCAGAAGAAACAAGGAGATGCAAAGAAAGGTCATCCCTTCAACTTCACCCCTCTGACTGATACCCCGGAAAACATCTACTTTGCAAACAAAGACACGGTCGAATTCCTCGCACCAGCTAAGCAAAGAGTTAATATGAAAGCTGAGAAGAATGGAAGGTTTTGCCAGTTCCATAACCAACCCGGCCATGATACTAACGAGTGCCGTCACTTGAAGGAGGTAATTGAGGAACTATTGAAGGAAAACAAGCTCCAGCAATATGTAAAAAGGAACAAGAATGGCCCAACTTCGTCAACTCAAGGACAACAGGTTTTTGTTCATCATCCTAGCTCAAGTGAAAAGGCGGCGGCTCATGAATCATAGGCGCCTGTTATAAATGTGGTTACAGGGGGCCCTCACCCAGCTGGCAGGAGTTGGGGTGAGATGGAAAGATACGCCCGTGCTTTGAAGTATGCACGGCAGATGAAAGTGTTTTTGTGTTAGAAGATGCTGCACCCCTGAAGTAGTAGAAAACTTTTAATGATGACATTATATTCAGTGCTAGGGATTCGATGGGTGTTGAAGCTCCTACCATTGATCCTTTGGTCATCTCCGCTGGCATTGGGCCAGCTACTGTGAAAAGAGTTCTGGTTGACTGTGGAGCTTCGTGCAACATTCTCTTCAAGACTTTTTATCAGATGACGATTCCAATGGCTGACGTTCAAGCTTCATTACTAAAGATTGTTGGTTTTACTGGGGAGTCGAAACAGCCAATTGGGACTATCGATTTGTTCGTAGAGCTTGGGAGGGGGCAGAGAAAAGTGGCTCGAAACCAGACCTTTGTTATTGTTGAAGAATTTTTTGCCTACAATGCCTTCCTAGGTCGACCAACTGTGGCAGCATTCAAAGCTATTCTTGCCCCATGGTGTCTGACCATAAAATTCCCCACAGATAATGGAGTCGGTGTGGTGAAAAGGGATCAGAATGCTGGGCGAGAATGTTATCTTACAGAGTTGCGTGAAACGAGGAAGAGAGAAATGGTAAAAGATGCGGCGGCCCCAGTCCGCATCAAAGAATCAACCTTGTAGCAATTACAGGGTGGACCCTGCACAGGGGAACATAGCGGTGCACGAAGAGAGATGGATCCCAGAAATGCCAGTGCAGGGGAGAATAGAGTGGTACCAGTTGAAGTGACAGTGCCGGTACCTATTGACCCGAAAGACCTGAACAAAGTGTTGAATGTGGGTTCGCAGCTTAATGCAACGGTTCAAAATGTTTTGATATCATTTTTGAAAGCAAATCTGGATGTATTCGCTTGGATTCATGCCAATATGTGTGGAATATCTCCAAAAATTGCAGTGCATACCTTGAATATTGATCCAAAGTTTACATCGGTAAAGCGGAAAAGAAGAACTCAAGGTCCTGAAAGGTCAGCGGCATTGAAAGAAGAGGTTGATCGGCTCATGGAAAATGGTTTTATTAGGGAATCTACTTATCCGAATTGGGTCTCAAATCCTGTACTGGTTAAAAAAGCTAATGGAAAATAGAGAGTGTGCATTGACTTTTCAGATCTAAAAAAGCCTGCCCCAAAGACTACTTCCCGTTACCCAGGATTGACCAGTTGGTGGATGGAACGGCGGGGCATGAATTGCTATCTTTTGTGGATGCCTACTCTGAATATGACCAGATCATGATGCATGAGCCAGATCAGGAGGACACGAGCTTTATCACCGATGTTGGCCTCTACTGCTACAGAGTCATGCCTTTAGGACTTAGAATGCGGGGGCAACTTACCAAAAACTTGTGAATGCCATGTTTAAACCACAGATTGGCAAGACTATGGAAGTTTATGTCGATGATATGCTGGTAAAGTCAAAGAAAGCAATGGAACATATGGATCACTTGGAAGAGATGTTCTCAATCCTCCGAAAGTACGGTATGAAGCTGAATCCTTTTAAGTGTTCACTTGGGGTAGAATCTGAAAAGTTTCTGGGTTTCATTCTAAGTGCAAGGGGCATTGAAGCTAATCCTGCTTAGATAACTGCCTTAGGAGAAGTCAAAGCTCCTAGAACGAAGAAGGAATTGCAAAGTCTCAATGGAAAAGTTGCTGCCTTGAGTCGGCTCATTTCCAAAGCTGTTGATAAATGCATTCCATTCTTTGATGCTCTAAAGAAAGGAAGAAAAAACTTTGACTGGACTCCTGAATGCCAGAAAGATTTCGATGAGCTGATTCGTCATATGGAAACGCCTCCTATACTTTCTAAGCCAGACAATGGTGAAGATCTTTTTGTATATTTGGCAATCTCGTCTCATGCCCTCAGTGCAGCTTTGGTACGGGAGGATGCGAAAATTTAGCGCCCGATCTACTACATCAGCAAAAGACTCACTAGGGTAGAATTGAACTATTCAAAGTTGGAAAAGCTCGCTTATTGTCTACTGATTGCGTCAAGAAAATTGAGGCCATATTTCCAAGCTCATCCTATCAAGGTCCTCACCGATCACCCCTTGAAGCAAGTCCTGTTTCGTCCTGAGACTTCGGGTCGTCTTTTGAAGTGGAATATTGCGCTCAATCAATATGACATCACGTATCATCCCCGGAAAGCAATCAATGGACAAGGTTTGGCGGACTTCATCGCAGAATGTACAGACAAAGGTGGTAGAGAGGAGGTGGTAACCGATAATTCCCCACTTCTGTGGAAATTGTATGTTGATGGCGCAAGAAACGATTACTGTTCCGGGGCTGGAGTTGTGCTTGAAACACCTGAAGGACGGTCACTGTGTTATGCATTAAGATTAGAATTTCCTTCGACTAATAATGAGGCAGAATATGAAGCTCTCATTACTGGCCTGAAGATTGCTAAAGAACTGAATATCAAGGCATTGCAGATCTTCAGTGATTCACAGCTTATTGTGTGTCAGGTCAAGAAAGAGTTTCAGACTAAAGGGGGAAACTTGCTTGCTTATTTGTCAAGAGCCTGAGAGCTTCTCGAGGACCTGGACCATTCTACGATAAACCATATACCTCGGGAAGAAAACATGAAGGCAGATTCCCTCGCAAAGTATGCAAGCACTGGTGAAGCTCAATTATTGGGATTAGTTCCTGTGGAAGTCCTGTCAACTCCAAGCATTGATGAAATGGATATTGACTGGATCATGACTCTATCACAGGAGAGAGAATCATGGATGACTCCGATATTGGAATATATGCATGACGGTTCTCTACCAGAAAACTCAAAAGAACGGCAGAAGTTGTTAAGAAAAGCATCCAGATTTGTAATTCAAGATGGCCGACTGTATAGGCGGGGATTCTCAATGCCATTACTCCAATGTGTGACCAAGGACGAAGCTGAGACAATTCTAACTGAGGTACACGGAGGAGAGTGCGGAGATCATTCAGGTGGTCGAACTTTAGCAAAGAAAATTCTCCGTTATGGATATTTTTGGACAGATATTAATCGTGATGCCGCGAGTTACGCCCGAAATTGTGACCGATGCCAGAGATTCGCAAAAACCCCAAGAGCACCTTCCACTAAGATAACACTGATGGTCAGTCCGTGGCCATTTGCTATTTGGGGAATAGATCTCATCGGGCCTCTGCCAACTGCAAAATCCGGAATCAGATATGCTATTGTTGCTGTTGATTATTTTACTAAATGTGCTGAATCTGAACCCTTAGCTACTATTACCTCTAAGAAAATAATAAACTTTGTAACTAAGAATATCATTTGCAGGTATGGAGTGCCTCAAAAGATAATCACAGACAATGGAACCCAATTTGAAAGTAAAGAGTTCCAAGATTTTTGCAAAAAATTCAAGATCCAGAAAAGTTTCTCAGCAGTGGCTCATCCGCAGGCAAACGGGCAAGTGGAAGCAGTAAACAAAATTATCAAATCAACCGTAAAAAAACAGCTGGAAAAAGCAAAAGGTGGTTGGGTCGATAAACTTCCGCTAGCACTATAGCATATAGAACTACACATAAAACTGCGACGGGGCACACTCCATTTTCATTGGCATATAGATCAGAGGCAATGATTCCGGTAGAAATAGAGGTCCCTTCGCATAGAAGAATCCATTTCAATCAAGCCGAAAATGAAAAGCTGCAACTTCAAGCCCTTGACTTCCTTGATGAAAAAAGGGAAGAAGCTGAGCTCAGAATTGCGGCTCATCAGCAAAGAATAGCCAGACACTTCAATTCCAAAGTTCGCCGACGCAGCTTTGAAGTTGGGGATCTAATCTTAAAAAGAATTATGACACCTACAGGCGTGCTTGGACCAAACTGGGAAGGGCCGTATGTTATAGGCCAAAAACTTCTTGATGGCACATTCAAACTTGTAACTGTCGAAGGAGACCCAATTCCAAGAGCTTGGAACAGCAATCATTTGCGCCCATATTTTACTTAAAGGCTTTAATGAAATATTGTAAAAGAATGATGAATGTATGATTCTTGTATTGAAAGCCGTTGTAAAGCCAGTGCAAGTGAATAATAAGAACTATAAAGTGGATGTAGGCCCAGTTCTGGGCCGAACCACTATAAATCTTGTGTTCTTTACTATTATAGACTGCTTTGCTTTATTTCGATATATAAAATACGTCAATTGTATTACTGAAATGCCGATTTAATAATGCAGGCCATAAAAAAAAGCTTACCCGTCACAAGACCAAGCAATCCTTGACATCACCCAACAAGCAAACGCTAAGCCATTCAAAATTTCCATATTCAAATCCTACGAAAGAAGTGTTTCGAACAAAAAGTTAGCGATTCGGCTGGAAGTGGGCCATTGCTAACTAACTGTGAATGTTTGTACAAACGAGCATCTCGTTAAATAGCTTTTGTCTGCCACCACCAACTCGCTTAACTATGAAGTATATTTCTTTGGATAAGGGAAATTGTTGGCAACTAAAAGGGAAGGGTATTTGGAAAAGATAACGGGGATCGCCGACATGAATAGATGGAAAAGAGACATGGGCGAGCAAGCATCAAACAGCAAAAGACATCTTCGGAGGCACAAGCCCTCTTCGGAGGCACAACTCTTCGGACGATAAAGACCTCAAATGGGGAATGCGAGAAGACTTTCTCAACAAAAAAAGATTGGTATGGAATGACCGGGAGCACCTTCCCGACTGGAAGGCAAGGCGCTTGTTTACTAGCTGAGACAGTTTGCGCAGACAAGCGTCCAAGTAACTTGCGTCCGCCCCGTGAATCCATACGATAATCGGAGGCACCTTCCCAAGTGGAAGGCAGGGCGCTTGTTCACTAGTTGAGACAATCTACGCAAATAAGCGTCCAAGTAACTTGCGTTCGCCCCGTGAATCCAACCAACCATGAGGAAGAAACTTCCAGGTAGACTCGGAGGCACGCATTCCACCGAGATTTGAAATAAAACTTCACAAGTGCTGGAATGTGAAAAGCCCTCTTCGGAGGCCCATTTCACCATAGTTGAAATGCTAAAAGACCTCGAGCGGGCCTCGCCAGAAAAAGAGAGTTCTTTCTCAACATAAAGTTGCGGACTGATCGGTGGCACAGAACACTTTTGTCCGCCCTGTGAATCCATCCAACTAAGAGAAAGAAGCTCCAAACTTCGAGGCAAAAGCCCTACTCAGAGGCACACATTTCACCGTGATTTGAAATAAAACTTCACACGAGTCGAAATGTGAAAAGCCCACTTCGGAGGCCCGCTTCCCAACGAACAGGGAAAAGATAAAAGCCTCTCCCAATAGGCAGAAACAAAAAGACCTCTTCCCAGAGGCACAATCAAACAAAAAGACCTCTTCCTAGAGGCGCAACCAAACAAAAAGACCTCTTCTTAGAGGCACAATCAAAAACTCTCTTCAAAGGCTCAAGTAGGTTGAAGCCCCTTTTTCGAAAGGCCCACTGCACTATGAAGTGAAATTCACTTGCCAAAGCAAAAGTGACTTTTTTTTCAAAAAATGAAGTGTAAAAACTTTGCAACAAAAAAAACGGAGAAGACTCCTCCAATATGAAGTGCATTCTACTAAGCTAGAAAAATATTTTCTTGGAATGGAAATATTATCCTATAAAGTACAAATGCAAACTTCCTTCAAATGGATGAGTTGTTCTCTAAAGGAAGAGTACAAGTCTTCTTGAAACAGAAGAGTTTTTCTCCGAAACTTTGCCAATGTGAAAAAGATTGCAATAAACCATGGTATGGGGGCAATACAGTATAGTCATCACAAAAATGAAGACAATGCTCAATAAACATACCATAGGTTTATTGCAACCTCACATAAAGAGGATAAAGAAACTTGCATAAAAACAGAAAGTAAAAGCGTTCTCAAATACAGACAGAAATTTGTATAAGTAAAAGAACCATTTTATTCCATATTATGAGAATTTTATACATATGCAGGATTCAAAGTAAAAGAAAGTGGGGACTGGTACCCGCACAATCTCCAGTCAACACAAACTTATATACATGCAAAAAGCAAAAAGTAAAGCAAAGAAGGGAAAGCAAGACTCATCACTTCTTTCTCCCACCACCTTTAGAGCCTTCACCTTGCTTAATAGGCAATTTTTCAGGCCGGCTTGGGAGGGTTGGGGAAGAAGGAGAGAGAGCTAGTGCTGGATCAACGTCCGTTTCCTTTTCGGTAACAGAAATGCTTCTCCCTTTCTTCTTTGAAGTTGTACGCTTCCTCCTCCTCTTTGAAGTAGACTCACTCCCCGGAGTGACAAGAGAAGACAATTTTATGTCATCAGAAAGGGTTCGCTTCGGAGATACTTCGCCTCCTTCAAGTCCTTCGGCCTTCTGCTCCTGCGAAGTGGTTGGATCGTCCAAGTCTTGAAGGGCTCCTATTAATTCTTCCTGCGATCCCGGCTGGGAAGTAGAAGTGATTTGAAAGGATGGAGGAGGAACAGCTGGAGGAGGAGAAGTTTCTATGGCACTAGGCATTTTCGCTACAGAAGAAAAGCAAAAAATATTAGTATCTCCCGCGAAGAGAGGAGATAACGGCTTATCGAGTCTTAAGTAATCAGCAAGAAATTCATCAAGCTCGGCCGAAGCAAATGAGTAATCCGCTTGACCTGGTTCGACGTTAATATTACCTGGAGAAGTAGGCTTCCTAATGTCAACTTCATAAGCTTGTGCTTCAGTGCTTTCTTCGCCTTCATCTCCACCCTGTGCGCTTGTAATCTCAGTTGTGACTTTAGCAGGGGAAGGAGAATGGGAACCAGAGCCTGTGATATCAACGTCGGCCGAAATTGGAGGAGGGACAGGGGCAATTAATGGTTCTTCTTTCTCTGGATGCTTCTCTCTCATCGTCCCAGCACGCTCTCTAGCGAGCTGCTCTTTTCCTCTAGCAAGGGCTGCACGAGCTCCGTCATCCAGATAATGTGCCTCGAGTTCTTCTTCGGCATACCCAGCACCTTTAAGCATATCAAGCGCAGCTTCCTGTACTTCAGCCAAAGTGATTTCATATTTGGGGCCCAAAAATGCGAGACTGCCACGCCCTACGACACTTTGCAAGTAGAAGTCAAATAATGTCGAACTGACATCGGCTTTAGTGGCTTGATGAGCTTCTTCAGCTGCAATTTTACCGGCAACAGCCTCATCGCGCTCTTTCTCAACTATAGCAAGTCGAGTCTTAATGTCTGGATTTCGAGGTTGTGGGAGCTGGTCTGTTGTCGCAACTGCGCAACTTCAACGCGATAATCTTCTACAACCTTTTCCTGCCACTTGAGTTTATCTTCGGCCTCTCTTTGGCTAGCATGAGCATCCCGCACTTGTTGCTGAAGCACACTTTCCCTTTGAGAGTAGGAAGTGGAGGAAGTAGCAAGCTCCTCTTTAAGTTTTCCAACTTCCGCTTCAAGCCTTTCATTATAAGCGGCGATGCTCCTCATCTCTGCATCATGTTGATCCAGAGTCTTTTGCCATTCGGATTTATCGTTCTCCATGGTCAACATAGCCTCAAGGTTCGCGCGATTCACTCTTTGGAGTTCGTCAACAAGTTTCTGCCAACTCGACATTCTCTCAATATCAAGTTTGACAGCATCAAGATTTCGCAACATGGCTGGTTTGTCGATTGGAACCAGATCAAGATCAAAGCGAACTCCTTTCAAGCACCAGTTTGGAAATTGGCTTTGAAGAGTAGCTGGGCCAGGTCCAACCTGATATGAGGGTCTGCCAATGATCGTTTGAATGTCGGTACGAGCGAGAGCGGGAGATTGAGAAGGCACCGAAGCAATGGGCTCTTTAAGAATGTCAGATGATGACTTTTCACCATGCTTGGTCCGTTTGCTCGAATCTTCGGCAGCGTGGCTCTTTCCTTTGTCATCATGGGATTTTCGTTTGAGGGAATCACCCTCTCTGTGGGAAGAGTCGTGACGTTCATCCCCTCTCCCATACCGTTCTTCGTATGTTCTTCTCTCCTGAGCTTTTCGAGCAGCCCTCTCTTCATCAGTTTCCCTATGAGGGGGAAGATAGCGCCTGTAATCATATTGACTGCGCCTTCCATACTGCTTAAAGTCGTCATAATACGAGCCACTTCTCCCCATTAGAGAACCTGAAATTGAAAAAGAAGCATAACTTGAGAATCTTCAAATTGTAAGGAGTTAAGTGCATATAAGTGTTGAAAAATCCTAAGTGTGTGCAACGTGCAGACTACACGCGTTGAACTACGAACCACTCCTCGGTTGTGAAGGAATGATGGGTGTAGTAGCTAACATCAACTCTTGATTCGACGGGATCTGTTGCAAAATAGAAGTTGCTTCAACCACTGAAGAGGAAATCCTAGTGGTAACAGGATCATCTTTAAAGAGTTCCTGTGAGGTGATAAACAGGTCGTTCAACCCTTCAAAAGTGTCGTCCCCGCTCTGCTTGGCAGGACTTGTTTTCCTGACTCCTCCGTCTCTGGACTTCCCTGAATGTTGGGGAGATTCTCGAGGCTCTTCTTCTTCAATGATCGGGGCAAGTGCAAATTTGCCAGATGACCCCGCGACGTGAGTAGAAGTAGAGCACTTCACCAGAGAAGCCTCAGGAGCAGGAACTTTCAGTGTAGGCTCCTCAACAGAAACTGGGGCATCCGGTGCCTTGGCCGGAGAATCAGGAATTTCGTAAGGCTGAGTAGAGTGGGAAGGGTGTAAGAGTCCGAACTGATGAAGGAACTCGTCTCTTAGCAAAAACTTGATGCTTCTCTCCTCAGCCGCCACAGCGGTAAGCCTCTTAAAAGTTGACTTGTGGCCAGAGTCTCTACAAGGAGGAGGGAGGACTGCAAAAGTAGAAAGCGAAGTTAACATTTAGCAATTCGGATCTCGCAAAGCTCAGAAAAGGAAAGAATGGGGATAAGTAAGCCTACCCCTTACTCTCCAGACAGCGTAAAATCCCTGGAGGCAACGGAAAAAGAAGAACTGGTTCAGGAAACCATGAGCGCTATCAGAGAGATCAGTGATAAGCTTGCGATTTCTAGCACTTCTCACATATACAATGGAAGGATGGTCTTTGTTTCTCGCAAATGTGCATAGATAGCAAATTTCTTCAAAGCTTGGAAGGCGGTCAAGCGTCCTTCTGAAGAGAACACATAATCCCATCAAAATGGCTTAGCCGTTGGGGTGTAATTGAAAAGGAGAAATAGCCAATCGGCGAAGGAGTAGTCGGAGAAAGTTGTTAAAAGGAGGAATGGCACCGCAAAGGCACATTTGGCGGTTAACGACAACAAACCTGAAGGGAGGACTGTCGGCATAATCATTTGGCCCAGGGAGAATAGCATCTGCTTCTACAATCCCGAATTGGGCGCGTAACTGGTTGAACACCCGGTAACTCAGGGTAGTTAGAGTTCTTTCTGGTGGGTTGACCAGTGGACCAGCCATCGGGAGGGCCTCTCCAGTCTGTTCTACATCTTCCTCTTGATGAGAAGACATTCTACACAAGGAACTGGATATTCAAATGTGAAGGTGCACGTTTCGTAAATGTGTGAAGTGTTGTGTAAAACTAATAAAGCAGCAAGCAAATATAACTGAAGTTAAGCTGACCAACATTAGTCAATTATAAAGTTTCAAAGTTTGCTGTTTTGAATTTAAATGTAAGTGCAGTGTTAAAGCAAACGAATCAGTGTTAGTTAAACGATGCTTTGCTTTAATACTTCATTTGAGTTACAGCATTTCATATAATATCTTTAAGTTGATTATCCTTTATCGACTAATCTGTCATTTGATGTGGACAGTCAGTGGCAGTATATTCGCCCAAGTTTTCTGCAAATAATCTATTTAACAGGTCGTTAGCATTAAAGATGGTACAATCTATTATCAAAGCACAGCAAAGTCATGCTAGTTATCTCGGCCGTTCAAAGTTCAAAAATTAAAAGCGCGATCAAGTCTTAGGTCGTCCACGACCTAACCAGAAGGTCAAAGTGATTTTAGGTCGCGAGGAGTAACTTGGTAATGAAGAATTGTCCGAGTTTTAAGTCGTCAACACGACCTAAAAGCTAAGTCATAAAGCCTCACATCAAGACAGTGCAAATCAGACCAAGTCCTAAGTCGTCAAGAAACAAACACGACCTAAAAAGTTAGGTCGTGTGCAATTAAGGTCGTAGAGATTCTTAGGTCGGTCAATTCGAAGACCGTGCAAATCAGCTAGGTCGCGAGAATTTCACGTTATCTCTTCTCAACCCACTGATCCTTCTCCAACCCAATACCCGTTATCACCTAAATAACGTCGATCCATCGTCCTCTCAATTAAGCCTGTTATCCATTCATACCACCAGCTCACCCAATTCCGGTTTGAATCATCTCAAATCCATCTCACTACTTTGCTCCCATGAATCGCAACAACAGCATAACTCAACACGATCGAAGGTGAAGCGAGACGCACGAAGTTGGATTGAATCAGAAAATGGGGATTCGTGGTTCGAAGGCGATCATGGTGGGATAAAAGTTGAATTTACTTACACGATGTGGAGTAGAGATGGATAGACGACTTAATTGGAGCAGATTTGCCTCTGGAAACTCGAGAAATCGCTAATGGCAGAAAAGGTTAGGAAAGCAATTAGGAAAGTGGGAAGAAACGAGCTAACGACTATATTAGGTAGAAGCAAATAGATGTGCAGATTAAGCTATCTCTTAGGTCGCCTGCAACTTAGTAAATTTAGGTCGAAGCACACGACCTACGACCTAGGCGTGTGCTTCGAAGGGCAAGTGTTAACTCTACTTTCGAGAGAGCCCGACCTAAAGACCTAAAGGTTAACGACCTAACGACCTAAGGATTGGACGACCTAACGACCTAAAGGTTAACGACCTAACGGCTTAAGGGCTGGAGGACTAACTTCTGAAGTGGAGTAGCGACTTAAGAAGGTCAGCGACTTAACAGGCAAGCGGCTTAACAGGTAACGACCCAAGGAGAGCAGCGACTTAAAGGATTAAATGGTCCAGCAACCTAGCGACCTATTGAGTTAATGACCTAAAGGTGGAAGATCTAAGATCTAATGGATCAACAGCAAGTTAACGACCTTTGGAAGGATGCGCCTTAGCGACCTAATACTCAGCGACTTAGCATTTTCTACAAGCTAAAAGCAAGATCCCATACCTACTAAGTCGCTCACGACCTAAGTAGGTCGGAGCAATTCCTTTAGGCCGTATTTGGTAGGTCGCATCTCTTTTTCATGCCATCCCTTAGGTCGACCACGACCTAAGTTATAGCCAACCTAACCCTAAGTCGCCTCTCGACCTACGACCTGGCTAAGGTCGATCACGACCCAATACTTGGTGAAAAAACTATGTCGTTTTCCCATAGGTCGTCAAGACCTACCCGCTAGTTCATGTGGCCAAGCATAGACCAGTTAAGTCGTAGCTCGCATCTCCCTAGCTCACCGACGACCTACGACTTATTTTAGGTCGCTCACGACCTAAGCCTCACCCAGGAAATCCCCTATAAATACAGCATGAGCCGCAACTTTCGGGGGGTCTTTTGGCTCATTCTCAAAGCGCCAATACTCTGCCGTTTTCTCAACTCGAACAGCATTTCAAGCACTCCAAACACCAAGGGCACTACGACAAACTTCAGGAGAAAATCTACATCATTCAACATGGATTCAAAAGATTCTTCTACATCAAAGTTTGATCTACAAGTCTAAAGTGTGTTGTAATTGAAGAAAGTTGTATAAGTTGTACTTGAATCAGCAATAAAGAGATTGAAAGTGGACGTAGGCTTGACTATAAGCCGAACCACTATAAAAACTGTGTCTTTTACTGTCTTTCTGATATTTTCCTGCTTATTTTCTGATTCCCATATCATCGGATGGTGCTTTCACACTTTCTTTACTTGCATCGGGGTGTTAGCGTCAGATTTTCACGTTAACACTTAGTTTACATCTTTATTTTACATTTTAAATTCTGTTTAAAAATATAAACACACCTACAGGTTTAAAACCTGAATAAACATTTTGAAATATACTTTAAACAATTAATGTTATTAAAACAATTTAATTTATAAAACTTTCTTTAATTCAAAACTAAGATACAAATTAGATTTTGAATTCAGATTTTAAAACTTTGATTTAAAGTTTGCTTAAGCCTTTGCTTTACATTTTAAAATTTCATTTTAAAATCTCAAAACAAACAGGTTTGAAAAACCTGTAATCCAATACCAGGCTCGATTCGCCTTAACTTATTTCGAGCAAAACCTTTCACTACTACGAGTCATTACTCGAATTACTAGAGCAAAACTCGAGTCCAAAAATTCTGCAACCCAAAAAAAACTTCACCTTACACAAATCACTGCACCGTGCATATGCACGGTGGTCCTGACCACCTTCGGTCATCACCACTGCCTTGAGCACGTCGTCGATTGCCCTCAGATCCAACATCAGCCATCAGAACCGCACAAGCATCACAAAATCAAAATCGAACACCCAATACAGAAAATGGAAGCAACAGGCAACCTCCTAAAAACCCCTCGTCCTTGCTCCTCCGGCCATCGGAGGCCTTGAAACTCCGTCCAACCTTTCTTCAACACCTAAGCTACCATCTCCCCAAAAAATTGTAGCACTCGATCAACGAGAGCAACCATGCCGATCAAAACTGCTGCACAATCCAGAAACTAGGTTTACAAATCAATTTGAACAATCACCATCACCACGGTGATCTTCCACCACCTCCATTATTTTTCCTTAAATCACAGACCACTCCTCTTCCTCCAAAAAGAATTACAACCCCTAAGACCATCGATTTCATCAGAATTTTCCCAAATTCCAACTTCTGGTTAAACCAGAAATACTCTTTGATCCCATTACTAAAAATCATAATTTTGTTTCAAAAATCAAGTTTTAGCTTTAGCTTTTGATTCATATACCTGAATCAAAGAATCTTGACACTTTATTTTAACTTACTTTTAAGTTTACTGATGTTTATTATTCCAAGAGGAAATGCAACTTAGTTTAACTTAACCAGATTTTAAAATTTAAAACCATGATACAAAAAACATAATTAGTCAAATACTTAAGTCTTAACAAAGGTTGAATTCATAGCAAGTAAATTTTGATTTGTTCTTGACCCTGGAACAAGTACAATAGCATATTCATATCATTATACATTTATACAGAAATATGCACTTGGATATATTCACATAACAGACTCATTTCAGATAAAATCAAGCAACAGATTCAACTTGTAGTTTTTTTAAAGACGTTGTTACTCACATGGAAATAGAGATGAATCAGAGCACAAATTTGGAAAGCTTTTGTTTTGAATTTAAAAACCAGAGTGCCCTTCGCTTTTAAAACTTCAACTTGAATGCTTTTACTTCTTTGAATTTGATAAAAACTTGAGTTACAGATGGCTTTGATTTGCATGTAAGCTTGAACAGATTGAAGAAGAAAGAAATGCAGGCTGGTTTTGATTCTTGAAAATGCTGACAGGCCTTGTAAGCTTTTGGAAATGGATTTTACCGGTTTGCATGTTTGAAAAAGTTACAGGGTTTTAGATTTATAATTGAGGAGGATGTTGAAAATGAATTTCAGGCAATGTTTTCATGTTTGAGGAGTTGATATTGGAAATGAAATTACAGGCTTCAGATTTTTGGTTTGAGGAGGCATTTCAGATTTTTGAACTGAATTTAATTTTGGGTTTTTTTGGAGAGTTTGATTACTGATTTATTTTCAAATTTGGTTCAGCTGAAATTTTCTTAGCTTTTGAAAATGAAGATTAGGAAAGATGGAGAATGAAGAAAACATGCTTATATAAGTGTAATTGATTTTTCAAAATAAAAGAAAAAAATACTAATGACACTTGTATAAATTTTTAACACTTGTCTTTTGCAATAACACATGTTATTATAAGCTCTAGGATGTTTACACATGTCCCTAAGAAATTATCATTTATTTTAAATGTTAAGAAAAGCTTTTTAATTTAATTAATTAGTTTTTAAGTGTATATATATAGTTAATTCTAAGGAAATAAAACTATTTATTTTTATAACAAAAAAAAAACAATACATATACTCTTTATTTGAAAATAACACACTTGTCAATTTAAAATAAAATTTGTAAGGAGATTATAAATTACTTATTACTTATATTCTTAAATGAATTAATGTTTCATTTGAATAAAATTGTATTTTAAACTTCTATATAAAATTTCAAATAATATTTATCAATCTATATTCAAAAAAGAAATAAAATAAGCTTTTGCTTGTCTTATTTAAAATTTAAACTTATGCTTAAAATATATTTAAACAAATTAAAACATTTTCCTTAAGTGTCTCAAAACCTTATAGTTACTTTTTAAATAGTTTTTTAACAGTTATATATTAAATAAAATAATAGTTTCTAAATTATCAAAATGAATATTAGAAATTAAAAACAAGATTTTATTTGTTTATTAAACTTCAAATCAAAACTTATCTATTTACTATATATAAATATATATATATATATACATTATAAATAGGAAAACCTTTTATTAGCTTTTAAAAGATAAAATTCACAATTAAATATTTATTAAAGCAGATTGTTAAATCAATTCAAATTTTATTACAAAGATTATCAAATAAATTAAATTATTAACATAGATAAGTAAATTTATATTGCCCAAAATTCCAGGATATCACAAGTAGATTTCAGGATATTGTGCATTCTCTAATATCCTTAGGAAATGAATTTTGAAAGAAGCTCAAGTCAGAAAAATCTTAAATTCTCTTACTCCAGAATGGGATTAAAAGGCACTTGCGACCGAAGAGGCAAATGACATCAGTACCTTAAAGATAGAAGAATTAATTAGAAATCTAATGTCGTTTGAAGTCCAAATGATTGAGAGAAGAGAAGCAAAGCATCTGAAAAGAAATCAATGGCATTCAATGCATTGACTGATGGATCAGACTCAAATAGCGATAATGATGAAGAGATAGCCCTTAAGACCAAGAATTTTCGAAAAATTCCTGAAATACAGAAAGATGAATAATCTCAAGAGAAACAACTACAAGAACTTTGGAAATCAGAATGTAGTGTCAAACTATATCAAATGTTTCAACTGTGACGAACCAGGACATATCAAAAGAGACTATCCGCATCCAGATGGGCAAAATCTTCTTATAAACAATGATTCCGCAATGAAACGAAAACATGCATTTACTGCTACTCTAGATGACTCAGACTGGTCTTCAAGTAATGATGATCAGAAGACAGATAATTCAAACACGTGTTTCACGGTAGTTCACGACTCCGACGAATTCGGAGAAACGGACTCAGAAAAAGGTAAACGTTTAAAGTACATTGGTTGAAATTGCATGCTTAGAATTGGATGCTTGACTGATTGATTTTGAATTGGTGTGTTGTTTGAATTTTAAAATTTTTATTTTTATTATTTTTACTATTATTTTATCATTATTTTTTAGTAGTATCATAATATTTTATGGAATATACTATAATTCTAGTAATATTCCAGATATATATATATACACACATTAAAAATAATAAGTATATATATTAGAATGCTTAAGAAAAATAATCATGGAAATTCAAAGACACCTATCGACAAGGTCCCCACCACGTTGTGGACAAGGTTACAGAAAACTGAAATTCAAAATTTGAATTCTAAATGTTGAATTTCCTTCCATCTTTTCACTTCATTCAATTCTCTAAGAAGTCACCTTTTGACCAGAGAACATATCCTTTGAGAATCTATTTATTTACTATCTCTTATCGCAATTTTTCACTTTCATTCTCAAATTCAAACTCTTATTTCAAAATGTCAAGCTCTCTACTCTCTACTCTAATGGCTTCTTCAAGCAACCCTTCCACGGTGAGAATTTCCAGAAAAATAAAAGAGCAACTTTTCAATGATCCGGAGGCTATAAAAGCATATATCAACTATGCTAACTATGGAAAAGTCCATCCCAGGAAGTTTTCTTTATTTCAAGATTTCTCTACTTATGAAATCGATTCTCTTTTTGCAAACAACCAAGTTCTTAGTCTTGTTGATGCTTCACAAAATGATTTTGTTTATTATCCAAATCTTGTTAAAAAAATTTATGCAAATCTCAACCGTGGATTTTATAATGCAAATGATGATGAAATTTAGGGTAGAATCAAAGGCACTAGAATCATTTTAAATTGTGATCTTTTAGGTACAATTCTCAATTGCAGAGCATGGGAATGGATCTTTCTAGTTTTAATATCGATGAAAATGATCATGAGACATTTCATCACATTTTCGAAGGAAATGATAACTTCGAATTCAAAAATCGAAACTTTCGACCAAAAGCTAGAATCATTAATCTTCTTTTACAACGTACTTTGACCCCAAGATCGGGAGTTTTAACAATCCAACTTCAAAAGTTTGCAAAGCACTTTTTGCTATTTTTGAAAATTATGATATTAATTGGGCGCCAATTATTTTGGATGAATTTCGTCCCAAAAATCTTGAAAAAAACACTTTGTATCATGGAATCTATCTTACTCAGATTTTTAACTATTTTGGAGTAGATTTCAAAGGACAAGAATTTGTGTCAAGAAAGGTTTTTAATCACTCAAACATTTCTCTTATGAAATTCCATACGTTTTTCAACCATTTGAAACACTTGCCGAAAAGGAAGGGCATTTGGCTCATGAGGAGATGGAAGAGGAAGAAGAAGAAGAAGAAGGTGATGAAATGGAAATAGAAGAAGAAGAAAGTGAAAAATCCTTGGAAAGTAATGACTATCCCTCTAATCCAACCAACAAAACCTTACTCAAAAATCAAAAGATCACTATTGAGAATCAATGGACACTTAAACGATCTGTTAGTAAGAAATTGGATAAAATGTCATCCAAGATGAACAATTTTTTCTCCAAAGTCATCAAAAAGCTTGGGTTATCTTCATCCTCGTCATCCTCTAACTAGTTCAACATTTTCATGTCTTATTGTATTAGTTTTAATTAATTTTGATTTGAATGTTCGTGTAGATCTTAATGTTTAATCATTGTATTGTTCTATTATGAAATGAAATCGAATTACTTTTCAGTTATCTAGCTTATCCTATCTCTGGAATAAATGTTAGTATATTATATAAATGTATATATATACACACAATTATTCAAAAAATCAAAATGAGTCATCAAAATTAACCGACCCCCGTCGAAAACCCTACATAGACCATGTCGACAAATAGTGGTCGGAAATGACTTTTCATTTTTAATTTGAAATTTGAATAACTAGCTTGTGTCTATTTATTTCAAATGAATTTCTACACCTATAAATACATATTTCTTCCAGCATTCATCACTCAAAATTATTTCTTATCTACTTTATCTCTATTTCTTCTCACAAACTCAAATATGGCCAATCCAATTCATAGTTTGACCAAGAATCTTGAAGAAACTCTTAACTCTTTCAAAAATAATCTCTCTTTCATCCTTCGTAATCAGCGACACTTAGAGTTGAGTCAAATGCAGATGATCAACGAGCAAGAAAAGCATTTTCATACGATTCAATGGATGATTTCCTCCTTGCACAAGGATGATAATGAAGCACATCCTCCAGTCTCTCTCTCCAATGAACATGAAAATTGGGATGCCATTAAAGCAGACCCTATACTTGGAGAAGAAGGATAGGTGGAAGTTCCTCGTAATGTTTGATTTTATTTGATTGCTTGGATTGATTTGATTTGATTTGATTTGGTTTGGTGTGGATTGATATTTGGTGTGCGAAACATGTATAAAAACACAATGATATTTATATGATCTTTGATTAGTTATCGTGTCTATCACTATAATCATCTCTTAATCTATCTATTATATACTCCATTGAATATTATATTAATGCAGGTATTTTAGTACAAGAATAATGGGGAGTTATATAGTTTGGAGTTAGTTTTTTTTTGATGACAAAGGGGGAGAAGTATAAAATAGGATAGTTAGGCATAGATTAAGAGGAGTTATTAGTTTTAGTGGGAGTTATTAGGATAGAAGTAATATTTTATAAACAAGGTTGTCATCATCAAAGGGGGAGATTGTTAGTCCCTGAGAAGATGGTTTTGATGACAACAACCTTAGAATAAGATTATAAAATATAAATACTAACATTATAGTTAGATATATATGTATATGCAGGATTTAACCATGTAGGTACCAAGAATAAAGACTGTATAGTATAGAGATTCAAGACTGAAGATATCAAGATTGAAGACTCATGAGTATCAAGATTATCAAGAGTTCAAGATTTTAGTAATAAGTAATTTAATTAGGAATTTTGTTATAACTCCTAGAAAAGCACTGGCATATTAAAATCCAATTTATTCGTGGAATGGAATCCACTTCGAGCCCGTTTAAGGGATGGAAACCTAAGTAGGATGGAACCTACAAAAAATCTAGTAGAACATTGTTTTGTATCCACTAACTTTTATTCAAATGTTTTACAAAATTATGTCTTGTTTTCAAAATGATTTCAAAACCTTCCTTTTAAAAAGATCAAAAACATCTATCCTGGTTTTAAATACTTTTAGCCTCAAGATAATCTTTATTTTCAAAATAAAATTATCCTTGGTTTTAAAGTATCTTTTAATTACAATATATTTAATTTTTAATATTTATACTTAGATTTAAATATAAAATTATAGTAAAATTTTATATATATTAGTCTCTATACTTATTTATGTATTTTAACTATGGTTAAGTATATTTATAAAGTTTAAAATAGTTTTAATGCAAGATAGAAGTTATTTTTCAAAGAAAAACAAATCACCAAAAATACCATAGGCTTGTCGACAACCCCTAGGGACCTCTGTCGACAAGGTGGCAGTTTGTTACAAAAATTTGAATTTCAAAAGAAGTGTCTATTCGTCATATCCTTTCACGAATGGACATGGTTGTTGTTCTACTATAAATAGGGGAAGTTTTAAACGAATTTGTGTTCATATTTTCTCTCATTTCACTCCTCTTCTTCTTCCACATTTCTTTATATATATATTTACCATTACTCTGCCGAAATCACCATTGAATCTAACTAGATCATCTTTGATTTGATTCTCTATCACTATCTCAACAAGATCTCAGTGCTATTCAGAGTTATAGGCTTCTTTTGTAATTAATTAAGCGAGAAAAGGTGTGACTGTAGCCTGTGAAATCAATCAAGTGAGAAAAGGTGTGATTATAGCCTGTGAAATCAATTGGGTGAACTTGTTGCCCGTAAAATCAAGTATCACTACCCAGAGGATTGTGAATCTGGAGTGGTGTATCTCGTGGCCTTGAAATCAAGGGTGTAATTGTAAAAATTAATTTTGAAAGGAAATTCGTACTTGTGTGCGGGACTGGATGTAGGATAACTCCGAACCAGTATAAAATCCGGCGTGTTTTTTCCTTTATTTCTTTTACTTTATTTCTGCATCTGTGTTTGATTCTGTGATCATATCTGTGTCTGAATATTGCATACATTTGTGTAAAAATTAACATAAACTCAAAAAGATTTAGTAATTCTTTAAAACACTTTCCACCCCCCTCTAGTGGTAATTCTAGCCTTAAGATCCGTAATCTGCATTTTTCACAATCCAATGGTCACTAACCATAGAGCCGTTGCATAATGTAGTACAATAACGGTATGCCCGAGGAACTTGAAACTCAAATAATTAGGAACAACGATGTAGTACAACGGTATGCTTGATGAACCTGATAAGCCGAAACAACAATGTAGCACAACGGTACGTCTGATGAACCGAACTCCATAAAAGAAAATGGGTCGCTAGCCTATAAAAATGAGTCGAAAATCCAAAGAACTCATAGGCCGCAAGCCTATAAAAGAAATGAGAAGAAGCTCAATAAAACGAGGTACAATCCCCCACGTGGACAAAGAGACATCGCATATCACTAGTCTAAACCATAAAAATGATCACCATTGATCATCAAAAAGTGTGAATTACAGTAAGCTAGTAAATAAATGAGTTTAGCTTTAATCCCATAACCACTGGCTTAACTTAAGTATTTACGAACAAATTGTAGATTTCCAATAAAAAATTGTCACAAGATTTCAATTGAACAAGTCCAAGAACTAATCGACGAAGTAAACGCTAGCATTTCATACCACTTGTTTTGCTAAGTTGTTTAATTAAATTTCTCATACGAATGGGGTAAAGGTTTGTATTTAATAATAGATTGGAAAAAGGTTTTAAAAACGAGATGTGTACTAAAAGCAACGTTGAAATCAATTTTTGTGAAAGAGTTTGGATATTTACTACTAGTATAGAAACCTTTGTATTTTAAAGTGACAAATCATAGAAAATGATTGTAAAAACAATCGATCACCAAAAATTCACATTTCAAAGACATGAATCAAATCCTTAGAAATCGATACCAAATCCATTAAAATGGACATTCCCAAAAGTCCATAAAAAGAAGTCATCAAAGTTGGTAAAAGTGATAACAACTAATTGGATCAACCAAAAATCGATAAAGCGGAAAGCCACAAAGAAAATAGGCAGTTTTTCCAGAATTTACAATGTCAGACGTCTGGTGCTTTTGTAACGATCCCGGATTTTTAATTGATAATTAATTTAATTTTTGATTAAAAATTATGAGTAAACTAAATCCAAATCACCCACCTATAAACAATTTTAGACTTTGACCTCTGAATGAAAAATGTTTGAAAGCAAAGTACAACTGGACATTTACATTTTTAGTTTATATACATACATATGTATATATTTTTATCTATGAAAAGCTAGGCTACTAGAATAGGTACTCGTATAAACTTGATATCAGCGTATAGGCAAAGTAAGTGTGTATGGAAAAGAGAATAAAAGCATGCTTTATAAAATGAAAAGTACAAGTAAATTATAATTTTTTTAAGTAAATTGTTAGCCATTAAATGCATTGTCAACTTTTATTTCGAAAATTGCCTGGGATGAAAACCATGTGTATGAACCTACTTCAAGACCTGAATATTTTATGTGTGAAAAGAAATAATCAAAGCTAGATTAGCTTGCTTTAGCATGTTTAATAATTCAAATTGCATACAAAAATGAGCTGACAAGAAAAAGCAACATAATAAATTACAATACATATTAGCATAGGCATGTAAAGGAAGGGACGAAAGTGTTCAAGAAATGCAGTTGAAGAATGAAACAAAACTCAAAGAAATCTGACAGGGATGTGAGTATATATAGCTACAGGTGAAACAATGAGGTAGCCTTGAATTTAGGAGAACGCACATGACAATTAAGATTCAACAGGGCTATGAAATGCATGTCAATTTAAAAGAAAATGTGTCAAGCAAGTGGGGGACGTATGTAATTAAAATAACCACAGCCTACAGAGAGGATGCAAGAATAATTCAAGATATCCGACAAATTTCCAAACTTATAACAGGCTACTGGATATATTTGTTCAGGCAACAATTCTCTCTTTGTATAAATAAGATTAAGATGAAACATAAAGTACCATTTCATTAAATGCTTTCATTTCTTGCAGAAAACAAAGTCAATTCGAGTCGTTTTCAAAAGCAATTCAGCCACCAAAGCGAAAAAAATCTCTGATATAATTGTACAAACAAATAATATCCTTTGTACAAACATAACACCTTATAACTCACTTTATTTATATCAACATCTTCATTCTAGTTTCGTTCATTCAACTGAGTAATCTTTGAAGTAATACCATCCAAAAATAAAACAAAACTTCAAGTTTAAACACAAACAAGTCAACTAGAGGATGGAAGAAGGAGGATTCCGGCTTACAGTTCAAAAGTCTGTTCCATCATAGACTCTGTTCGGTCCCAAAACAAAGTTAGTAATTTTCAAAATTTAAGTAAATTTGGATGCATGCTAGCGTATTGAAATGAATAAGTATTGTATGTATATATAAGTGGAATCTGATGTGATTAACTATAGTATGTATGTTGTGTATATGTGCTCTGTTCGTGTTGTGTTCCAGGCTTAAATTTTTATTTAAAATCCCTTACCACTTAATCTAGTTTCTGATAGGATTTGATTTACAAACCAATGTTGTTTAATTTAACATAGATTAAGTTTTAAAAATTTAATTAAGTCAAAATATAGCCTGAGTGTCTCTGTAAATTTAAAAACAACTGTGCATGCTCAATATAAATCAAAACCCAACCATAGCAATTGTTTAAACCCTTGAAGGTTACCCGGATTAGAGATTTAACGAGTTAATTTAAATCATTCGTTTAAAAGATTAAAAGCGTGGAAATTGTTTAAACCCTTGAAGGTTTTTGAAATGAATCTTTTTGTTTAAAAGATTGATAATGGTAATTTGTTTTAACCATTCGAATGAAAAGTTTGGGCTTTAAGATGTGATTTAACTAAGACCCCAGTATCCATATGATTTTTAAAATATTGCGCTCGTTATTCGATTTAGCCGAGGGAGGACCTTTGTGTCATATAACCCATTTCGAATAGTGATACGACGTATATGGATAGCATTGAAGATCGGTGGTGAAGATCGGGTATTTGCGAGAACGATAGGATAACCTATCAATTGTCTCTGCACTGAGTCGCGTCGGTATAGAGATTCCCTAAGTGATGGGGAGTCCGATCGGGATTGTGAATGCCCGGATTGCAAGGGATTCTTTGGAAGTGCCTTCGGTTCTATTCGAACCCAGAACAGACTTGTATGGTTGTATGTCTAACACTACACTTTGAGATATAAAGCATATTTCTTTCAAATACATATCTGTTGGTGGCGGAGAATTTATTCTCTTAGTTTAACACCCTTCTCTGAGACGTACGAGCTCAGAGGTTGTGTAGTTGAAGGTTATCAGCGATATACTCCCAATTTGGTAGTGTGGCATGCTGAGTGCTGCTGTGTTTGATGATCATTTGTGATCATAGCATGGCTTTTGTATAAAGCGTAGCTTTGTGGACGAGACTGCATCAGGACCTCACACCCCGGAAATGGTCGAAACAGGAAAGATGCGGCAATGTTATGAGGGTCGCGCCCTTTAGGGTGTGTCATTCCCTTCTGGTAAAGGGTGGTATTAGGTATGGAGCCCTGATATTTAACCTATGTGGTCGCTCCAATCTCATTTACTGTGTGGTTGTTGCTTTAGAGGCGCCTCGGATAAAGGTCCCAAAGGACCGGGGAGTGGAATGCTCGAGTAGTATTTACCTAGTTACAGAGGTAACCCGGCCTTGTGTTGGCAGAGATCCGGTTAGGTTCTCGAGACGTCCCGCCAGAGGCGATCCCATGTGGCAGTAGGGAGTTAATTAGCCTAACCATTTGTTGGAAATCCAAACAAAACAATACGCGCCTTGTACGGTACTAGTTGTATTACCTGCCATTTACTTATGGTGGTGCCCCACTGTTTAGATGGTAGCTATAGTTGGCATAGTTCGGAATGTCTATGCTGGCTAAGATTAATATTCTACTTACGAAATGCTTTCTGCACTTTGCACTTATAGTAATAATATCAAGAAATTTTCTCGTATCAAGCATGTTTGACTATCATAAGAAGAAATCTCCTCCAAGTCTGCGTTTGCATTGTGTGTGTGGCGGGAGGTTTTATGGTAGTTTTATTTTCTAAAAGCATTGCGAATTGACTTTAAAATTCTTTTGCTGTTTGTTTTAAAGTTAAACTGTTTTTGTTACTCACACCACTCCCACAACTGATCTTGCTTGTCTTTGTGAAATGTGATAGGGGGTTCTCGCTTCGCGGTTTGGTGGTGAACGGGAGACTCTTAGCCCTACATGCCCCCGGGGGTAGTATAAGGCCTTGCGGGGCTGGTTGCGAGTGGAGAGGCTGGCCGTAAAAGCAAACCCGAGGTATCACTGTGAGCCACAGCGGGACTGGGATGGTTGAAAAGCCTAGCGGTTGTGAGCCGTTGTTGATGGTTGAAAAGCCTAGGACGTCACAATTGGTATCAGAGCTAAGGTTGAACTTTGGCTCCGGAGTATAACACATTAAGTAGCTCATTAGAGATAGGGTGAAGTATACCCTAGAATGAGTGTATCCCTAAGATATCCGTTCGTGTGCCTCTGTAAATTCTCTTACTATCCACTAATAGTAAGTCTGAGTGCAAGAAGAGAACGAGATTGGGGACAGAGAAATACGATTACAAATGGTCAATACCCTGCAACAATGGAAACAATCTTTCTCTATCAATTTCCTTTGATTCGTTTCCAAATTCTTTGATTGCTTCGTACCAACTACAAGAAGAAGTTTCGGTGCGGTGATGGCTTGCGAATCATGTAGATAAGATCATACCTCCTATTCTCGTTATCAGTTTTTTTTCGATTTAAACTTTAATGAATTGAAAAATTAGAATTGAAATTTTAAATAAATTGGAAATTTTAAATTGAGTTAAATTGATTAATAGAATATGAAGCTAAATTTGAATTGAATCCATAAAACGATTTCGATTAAACCAAATTCGAAATACTATTGTAATTTCTTGTGAATATCAAAGTCCGAAGAGGGACAAGTTATATCTACTTTGGAGTATTCCGACTTGAGTTTGGAATCCATATCTAGTGTTTGAGAGCTGTGGAAAATTTAAATCCATTTATCTATTGTTTGGGTCCGGATATATTCTACGAATGGTTAGTTGTTCCTTCAAACTAACCAATGCCCCTGCATACTTCGTAGATCCGGATAACCCGGGTATCTTGTGAAGTGTTAAATAGATTCATTCTTGTATCTATTGTCGATATTTTGATTTGGTGAGCCAAATACAGAATAGATATTTAGGCTGATTTGATGAACATTCTTCATCTATCTTTGTGTCTTCTTGGCAAATTTCGGGGACGAAATTTCTTAAGGAAAGGATATGCAACGATCTCGGATTTTTAATTGATAATTAATTTAATTTTTGATTAAAAATTGTGAGTAAACTAAGTTCAAATCATCCACCTATAAACAATTTTAGACTTTGATCTCTGAATGAAAAATGTTTGAAAGAAAAGTACAACTGGACATGTACATTTCCAGTTTATATACATACATATGTATACATTTTTATCTATGAAAAGCTAGGCTACTAGAATTGGTACTTGTATAAACTTGATATCAGTGTATAGGCAAAGTAAGTGTGTATGGAAAAGAGCATAAAAGCATGCTTTATAAAATGAAAAGTACAGGTAAATTATAATTTTTTTTAAAGTAAATTGTCATCCATTAAATGCATTGTCAACTTTTATTTCGAAAATTGCCTGGGATGAACACCTTGTGTATGAACCTACTTCAAGACATGAATATTTTATGTGTGAAAAGAAATTATCAAAGCTAGATTAGCATGCTTTAGCATGTTTAGTAATCAAAGTGCATACGAAAATGAACTGACAAGACAAAGCAACATAATAAATTACAATACATATTAGCATAGACATGTAAAGGGAGGGACGAAAGTGTTCAAGAAATGCAGTTGAAGAATGAAACAAAACTCAAAGAAATCTGACAGGGATGTGAGTATATATAGCTACAGGCGAAATAATGAGGTAGGCTTGAATTTAGGAGAACGCACATGACAATTAAGATTCAACAGGGCTATGAAATGCATGTCAATTTAAAAGAAAACGTGTCAAGCAAGTGGGGGACGTATGTAATTAAAATAACCACAGCCTACAGAGAGGATGCAAGAATAATTCAAGATATCCGACAAATTTCCAAACTTATAACAGGCTACTGGATATATTTGTTCAGGCAACAATTCTCTCTTTGTATAAATAAGATTAAGATGAAACATAAAGTACCATTTCATTAAATGCTTTCATTTCTTGCAGAAAACAAAGTCAATTCGAGTCGTTTTCAAAAGCAATTCAGCCACCAAAGCGAAAAAAATCTCTGATATAATTGTACAAACAAATAATATCCTTTGTACAAACATAACACCTTATAACTCACTTTATTTATATCAACATCTTCATTCTAGTTTCGTTCATTCAACTGATTAATCTTTGAAGTAATACCATCCAAAAATAAAACAAAACTTCAAGTTTAAACACAAACAAGTCAACTAGAGGATGGAAGAAGGAGGATTCCGGCTTGCAGTTCAAAAGTCTGTTCCATCATAGACTCTGTTCGGTCCCAAAACAAAGTGAGTAATTTTCAAAATTTAAGTAAATTTGGATGCATGCTAGCGTATTGAAATGAATAAGTATTGTATGTATATATAAGTGGAATCTGATGTGATTAACTATAGTATGTATGTTGTGTATATGTGCTCTGTTCGTGTTGTGTTCCAGGCTTAAATTTTTATTTAAAATCCCTTACCACTTAATCTAGTTACTGATAGGATTTGATTTACAAACCAATGTTGTTTAATTTAACATAGATTAAGTTTTAAAAATTTAATTAAGTCAAAATATAGCCTGAGTGTCTCTGTAAATTTAAAAACAACTGTGCATGCTCAATATAAATCAAAACCCAACCATAGCAATTTATAAATTCAGTATCTTTAATTGAATCAGCCGCCGGAAATATGATTTCTAAACCAAACATCATAATTTTTAGTTTGGGATTAGTAGAGCAGTTCTGTTTTGAACTTAGGATGGGAATCGAAGATTTTTGGATGATCTCTGTGATCTGGACGTTCGGGCTTTTGGGAGATGGTGGAGGAGTGTTCAGTGATGATCGAAAAAATGTCTGATGGTGATGGAATTCATCAAGGGGGTTGCAGTAGTGAAATTTCTTCTAGAACCCTAGTTTTTAATTGGGCTTGATTTGTTGATCTCCACGGCAACTTGAGTTGATCGAGTTCAATAATATTTTGGGTAATGAAAGTGTGGTAGTCGGTGAAGTTATGGCCGAAATTGTAGATTATCCGATGGTCGAAATCACCGAAGTCGAGGTCTTTTCTAGATGGTGTTCGTTCCAGATTTTGGGTCTTTGAGCTCGAATTTGATTAGCCATCAATTTTGCTGCTCTGAGTGATCGTTCGAGACAAGAAGGTTGTTGTTGACATGCGAAGGGTATCGACGGCGATCGGAGCGGCGCTAAGCTGCTGTGCATGTACACGTTGGATTTGCTATATCAGTTGTGTTTGGGTTGAGTTTGAGGGTGAAGGATGGTACTCGGGCTCGTTACGAGAAGATAAGGTGTTCGACTCCAGTTTTGCATGCGTTTATCTCAGGAAAATTTGATCTGGGTTTGAGTTGTTTATAAGTTAACCGAATAAAAAAAAGAAAAAAAACGTTTTAAAAGAAAAGAAAGAAGGAGGGAGCTCGGGGGAAACTCAGGAATGAAGTGAAGTTAGCTCGAAAATTTAGTTTTTGGTCTCGGGGTTTATTCAAGTCGTATTAACTAGGTTGTAAAGTTTGAAAAAAATGGACAAGGTTTCAAATAAATATTTCCAAGTTCAAAGGTAAATTATTAAACAAGATTTTAACCGAGTTTCAAAGTTTAATTTTTTTTTAAAAAGTTAATAAATTGTTTTGGTGATGAATAAATACGTATTCGTTAATTAATGTAATAAGTTAACAAGTGTTTTTGATAAGTTAATTTATTTATGTGGTTAATTAGGGATGATCGTTTTTTTAAGTAATCAAGGGTAATTAATTACTTAAAAATGATTACTTAATTTAAAAGTAATTAATTATTGGTTAAAGCAAATTAAGTCATTAAGGATAATCACTTATTGAAATTAATTAGGAAAAATTAATTTATTAAGAATAATTGATTAAGATGAATAATTAAAGTTGATTACTTACTTTCATTAATTTAATGGCAAATGACTTGAAATTAATTAATTAGGACGGGATAATTAATAATGTAATTAATTAAGATAGAATGATGTTTTGATTTACCTTAATTTCTTGAATAAATTAATAATGATTAATCATAGGATTTTTTTTTTGATAATGATTAAATGATTTATAATTACTTAAATGATTAAAGAATAATTAATTAAAGGCTAATTTATTAATGAAGGTAATTATGGAGTGATAATTAATTAAGGGTTAATTTATGATGTAATTAACTTGAAGGTTAATTTAATTAATGTGATTAATTAAGGAATTAATTATTCGGTGTAATTAATTGAGTGTAATTAATTGATTATTAATTTACCATAACTATTAAATTTATTCATTGAAATCTATCTAATTTAAATTATTCAGATAATTAAATTAATCCTATTTATGGATGTTTGGATTATATTGAATCGTTGATTTGTTTAATATCCCTGATATGTGATGCTTTGTGATATATCCTGATTTGTGTTGTGATCTGTAATGTAATTAATTATCTGTGATGTAATTTAATCATTTGTGATATATATATATATATATATATATATATATATATCTGTGATCTGTACTGATAGATAAGCGTCATAGTTTATACCGCTTATCAACTATATTTCTGTATTTTAATCTGTGATGATTGAATGTTGTTGCACTATTTTGTGTAAAACCCCTGGACCACACTTATACACACACAAATATGGATTTCACGGGGAAATCAATTAAGTCACAGATTTTGAAATAGTTTAAAAGTTGAATATTTAAATCCAAATGAATTTGGAAATGTCTTGTGATTAAAGTGAAAAGCTTTGAAATGGAATTTCAAGGATGAAATTTATTTGGAACAACTTGATTAAGTTTTTAAATTTGAATAATTTGATTCAAATTAGAATTCAATATCTGAAATTGAATTCTATATTCAGTATTTATGATATAAAATGGTATACAAGTTTATATGCGTTCTAAACCATTTTTAAAGTGTTGTTTTTGGGAATTTGAATTAACCCAAAGATTTTAACTTGTATAAATGAGATCGAATTTCTCCGAAACGAAAAGTACTTGTTTTCAAATAAAAATAGCTTTCATTTAAAGAAAGGATTTTCAAATTGTGTTGAAAAGGTTTCAAGTTTGAAATGGAATTGAAATGTTCTGAAAGCTATAAGTTAAATTTTCATTTAAAGATTTGAAATGGAATTGAAATTTTTTGAAAGCTATAAGTTAAATTTTGATTTAAAGATTTAATGAGTTAATTCAAATGTTTTGAAAGCTATAAAATGAGTCTTTGATTCAAAATCCGAATGAGTTAATCCAACTTGAATTGGAATTGTTTTGAAAGGCTATGAATGAATCTTTGGAAACAATTTTGAAAGCTACAAGTTGAATTTTTGATTTAAAGATTCAACGAGTTAATCGAATTTTGAAAGCTATGAGTTAAATCTTTGATTTAAAGATATAACGAGTTAATCCAATTGAAATGGAAATTGTTTTGAAATCCATAAATGGATCTTTGTGAACGGGGTGAACTTTGTGAACTAAATCATTCGTTTAAAAGATTAAAAGCGTGGAAATTGTTTAAACCCTTGAAGGTTTTTGAAATGAATCTTTTTGTTTAAAAGATTGAAAATGGTAATTTGTTTTAATCATTCGGATGAAAAGTTTGGGCTTTAAGATGTGATTTAACTGAGACCCCAGTGTCCATATGATTTTTAAAATATTGCGCTCGTTATTCGGTTTAGTCGGGGGAGGACCTTTGTGTCATATAACCTATTCCGAATAGTGATACAACGTATATGGATATCATTGAAGACCGGTGGTGAAGACCGGGTATTTGCGAGAATGATAGGCCAACCTATCGATTGTCTCTGCACTGAGTCGCGCCATTATAGAGATTCCCTAAGTGATGGGGAGTCCGATCGGGATTGTGAATACTCGGATTGCAACGGATTCTTTGGAAGTGCCTTCGGTTCTGTTCGAACCCAGAACAGACTTGTATGTTTGTATGTCTGACACTACACTTTGAGATATAAAGCATATTTCTTTCAAATACATATCTGTTGGTGGCGGAGAATTTATTCTCTTAGTTTAACACCCTTCTCTGAGACATACGAGCTCAGAGGTTATGTAGTTGAAGGTTATCAGCGATATACTCCCAATTTGGTAGTGTGGCATGCTGAGTGCTGCTGTGTGTTGATGATCATTTGTGATCAGAGCATGGCTTTTGTATAAAGCGTAGCTTTGTGGATGAGACTGCATCAGGACCTCACAGCTCGGAAATGGTCGAAATAGGAAAGATGCGGCAAGGTTATGAGGGTCGCGCCCTTTAGTGTGTGTCATTCCCTTCTGGTAAAGGGTGGTATTAGGCATGGAGCCCTGATATTTAACCTATGTGGTTGCTCCAATCTCATTTACTGTGCAGTTGTTGCTTTAGAGGCGCCTCGGATAAAGGTCCCAAAGGACCGGGGAGTGGCATGCTCGAGTAGTAGTTACCTACTTAAAGATGTAACCCGGCCTTGTGTTGGCAGAGATCCGGTTAGGTTTTCGGGACGTCCCGCCAGAGGCGATCCCATGTGGCAGTAGGAAGTTCCTTAGCCTGACCATTTGTTGGAAATCCAAACAAAAAAATACACGCCCTGTACGGTATTAGTTGTATTACCTGCCATTTACTTATGGTGGTGCCCCACTGTTTAGATGGTAGCTATAGTAGGCATAGTTCGAAATGTCTATGCTGGCTAAGATTAATATTCTACTTTCGAAATGTTTTCTGCACTTTGCACTTATAGTAATAATATCAAGAAATTTTCTCGTATCAAGCATGTTTGACTATCGTAAGAAGAAATCTCCTCCAAGTCTGCGTTTGCATTGTGCGTGTGGCGGGAGGTCTTATGGTAGTTTCATTTTCTAAAAGCATTGCGAATTGACTTTAAAATTCTTTTGCTGTTTGTTTTTAAAGATAAACTGTTTTTGTTACTCACACCAGTCCCACAACTGATCTTGCTTGTGTTTGTGAAATGTGATAGGGGGTTCTCGCTTCGCGGTTTGGTGGCGAACGGGAGACTCTTACCCTACAGGCCCCCGGGGGTAGTATAAGGCCTTGCGGGGCTGGTTGCGAGTCGAGAGGATGGCCGTAAAACCAAACCCGAGGTATCACTGTGAGCCACAGTGGGACTGGGATGGTTGAAAAGCCTACTGGTCGTGAGCCGTTGCTGGTGGTTGAAAAGCCTAGGACGTCACAATTGGTATCAAAGCTAAGGTTGAACTTTAGCTCAGGAGTATAACACATTAAGTAGCTCATTAGAGATAGGGTGAAGTATACCCTAGAATGAGTGTATCCCTAAGATATCCGTTCGTGTGCCTCTGTAAATTCTCTTACTATCCACTGATAGTAAGTCTGAGTGCAAGAAGAGAACGAGATAGGGGACAGAGAAATACGATTACAAATGGTCAATACCCTGCAACAATGGAAACAATCTTTCTCTATCAATTTCCTTTGATTTTTTTCCAAATTCTTTGATTGCTTCGTACCAACTACAAGAAGAAGTTTCGGTGCGGTGATGGCCTGCGAATCTTGTAGATAAGATCCTACCTCGTATTCTCGTTATCAGCTTTTTTCGATTTAAACTTTAATGAATTGAAAATTTGGAATTGAAAATTTGGAATTGAAATTTTAATTAAATTGGAAATTTTAAATTGAGTTAAATTGATTAATAGAATATGAAGCTAAATTTGAATTGAATCGATAAAACGATTTCGATAAACCAAATTCGAAATTCTATTGTAATTTCTTGTGAATATCAAAGTCCGAAGAGGGACAAGTTATATATACTTTGGAGTATTCCGACTTGAGTTCGGAATCCATATCTAGTGTTTGAGATTTGTGGAAAATTTAAATCCATTTATCTCTTGTTTAGGTCCGGATAACCCGAGTATTTTGTGAAGTGTTAAATAGATTCCTTCTCGTATCTATTGTCGATATTTTGATTTGGTGAGCCAAATACAGAATAGATATTTAGGCTAATTTGATGAACATTCTTCATCTATCTTTGTGTCTTCTTGGCAAATTTCGGGGACGAAATTTCTTAAGGGGGGATCTGTAACGATCTCGGATTTTTAATTGATAATTAATTTAATTTTTGATTAAAAATTGTGAGTAAACTAAATTCAAATCATCCACCTATAAACAATTTTAGACTTTGACCTCTGAATGAAAAATGTTTGAAAGCAAAGTACAACTGGACATGTACATTTTTAGTTTATATACATACATATGTATATATTTTTATCTATGAAAAGCTAGGCTACTAGAATAGGTACTAGTATAAACTTGATATCAGTGTATACGCAAAGTAAGTGTGTATGGAAAAGAGAATAAAAGCATGCTTTATAAAATGAAAAGTACAAGTAAATTATAATTTTTTTTAAGTAAACTGTCAGCCATTAAATGCATTGTCAACTTTTATTTCGTAAATTGCCTGGGATGAAAACCTTGTGTATGAACCTACTTCAAGACATGAATATTTTATGTGTGAAAAGAAATTATCAAAGCTAGATTAGCATGCTTTAGCATGTTTAATAATTCAAAGTGCATAAGAAAATGAACTGACAAGACAAAGCAACATAATAAATTACAATACATATTAGCATAGGCATGTAAAGGGAGGGACGAAAGTGTTCAAGAAATGCAGTTGAAGCACGAAACAAAACTCAAAGAAATTGGACGGGGGTGTGAATATATATGGCTACAGGAGAAACAATGAGGTAGGCTTGGATTTAGGGGAACGCACATGACAATTAAGATTCAACAGGGCTATGAAATGCATGTCAATTTAAAAGAAAATGTGTCAAGCAATTGGGGGACGTATGTAATTAAATAACCACAGCCTACAGAGAGGATGCAAGAATAATTCAAGATATCCCACCAATTTCCAAACTTATAACAGGCTACTGGATATATTTGTTCAGACAGCAATTCTCTCTTTGTACAAATAAGATTAAGATGAAACGTAAAGTGCCATTTCATTAAATGCTTCCATTTCTTGCAGCAAACAAAGTCAATTCGAGTTGTTTTCAAAAGCAATTCAGCCGCCAAAGCGAGAAAAACATCTGATATAATTGTACAAACAAATAATATCCTCTGTACAAACATAACACCCTATAACTCACATTATTTATATCAACATCTTCATTCTAGTTTCATTCATTCAACTGAGTAATCATTGAAGAAATACCATCCAAAACTAAAACAAAACTTCAAGTTTAAACACAAACAAATCAACCAGAGGATGGAAGAAGGAGGATTCCGGCTTGTAGTTCAAAAGTCTGTTCCATCATAGACTCTATTCGGTCCCAAAACAAAGTGAGCAATTTTTAAAATTTAAGTAAATTTGGATGCACGCCAGCGTATTGAAATGAATAAGTATTGTACGTATATATAAGTGGAATTTGATGTGATTAACTATAGTATGTATGCTGCGTATATGTGCTCTATTCATGTTTTGTTCCAGGCTTAAATTTTTATTTAAAATCCCTTACCACTTAATCTAGTTTCTGATAGGATTTGATTTACAGACCAATGTTGTTTAATTTAACATAGATTAAGTTTAAAAATTTTAATTAAGTCAAAATATAGCCTGAGTGTCTATGTAAATTTAAAAACAACTGTGCATGCTCAATATAAATCAAAACCCAACCATAGCAATTTATAAATTCAGTATCTTGAATTAAATCAACAACCGGAAATATGATTTCTAAACCAAACATCATAATTTTTAGTTTGGGATTAGTAGAGCAGTTCTGTTTTGAACTTAGGATGGAAATCAGGGATTTTTGGATGATCTCTGTGATCTGGACGTTCGGGCTTTTGGGAGATGATGGAGGGTGTTCAGTGATGATCGAAAAAATGTCTGATGGTGATGGAATTCATCGAGGGGGTTGCAGCAGTGGAATTTCTTCTAGAACCTTAGTTTTTAACTGGGCTTGATTTGTTGATCGCCACGGCAACTTGAGTTGATCGAGTTCAATAATATTTTGGGTAATGAAAGTGTGGTAGTCGGTGAAGTTGTGGCCGAAATTGTAGATTCTTCGATGGTCGAAATCGCCGAAGTCGAGGTCTTTTCTAGATGGTGTTCGTTCCAGATTTTGGGTCTTTGAGCTCGAATTTGATTAGCCATCAATTTTGCTGTTCTGAGTGATCGTTCGTGTAACGACCCAACTTCCAAACTCCACGAAGTCGCATCGTTAATAAGAAAGAAAGGGATAAAGAATATAAAGAAAGAGAAGAAGAAGAAACAACACATCAGAATCTAACAGCGGAACGAATAAATTATATTAATAACATAATATATTACATAGTTTAAAACAACTATCAGAGTACATAGATAATACAATACGTACTAGACAGTTATAAACACCTGTCTAGTATTTACATCTCAATATAACTCAACAGAACAATACTAACACAGAGAACACACAACGAAATTATATATCTAACACAGAAGTCTCCTGCTCCATTTTCTCCTCCACAATTCGTCAAAGCAAACCTGAATCCCTTGGCTACTTGTAAAAATTTGAGTACCCAAGAGTTTATGAAAAACAAAAATAAACTCCGGGTCAGACATGGGTCTGGTGTGAGTAACAGGTTAAAGTTGCTGAACTTTTGAAAATCCTTTTAAAAGAAAAGGTATCACGTAAGACTTCCCACACATAAACATGGAAAAGTTTTTACCTTACGCTAACCAAAACATTTGATAGGAAATCCAGTGATATTATAATAGTGTCTAGGGTTTTCAAGTAAATAAGAAATAGACGAAATTGTTACATTCATTAAATTCCAGCTACTAGCCACAAAAGTGGGTAATACAATCAAAACCGTTGGCACTTATTGGATTTTGGATTCCATACAATGGCAGGGCTACTGGGGTACCGCCCGTCACAATACGTGGCCTAGATAACGTACCGAGGACCACTCCCGATCCCCTGCAACACAAGACCGGAACCATCCCTTACTGGACAGTCGCGAACAAGACAACCGCGCAGTTGACGTACGTTCCAACCGCCCACACAGCCGAAATAAAAAAGGACCTCTAGAAAGGGGAAAATCTTGCTCTCAAGTGGGGGCTACCCACGATGCCTTGCCACACCTCCCCTGTTTTAGCCATTCCCGGTTGATGAGGCTTGAGGCTACGATTACCTTTATAGGATATATAACTTAGAATGCTCATCGTCCACCTGACAATGTTCTGAAAGCATTCAATCCATACAAGTTCGTTCCGGGTTCGAACGAAACCAAAGGCATTATCTCGTTACACTCGTATTGGAATCACTCTCAGAGTTAGCGACGACAACCTTTGCACTCTGAATCACAATCTCGAATCAATAAGTACTATTCGGTCAAACTCATTACAGAATCACCCACAGAGTTATACTGACATATAGCCCTTACACCTCGAGTCTTCACTCGCTCCACTTGGATTCATGACCTAACGTTAATTTGGATCGATGTGGTTTCCGGATATCCAAATATGGAAACCCGATCCCGGTCTCATCGAAATCCAAAGAGTGTCTTTTAAGGCCAAGTTGTTTTAAAGATTTAAAACAATTCAATTTCATTATCTATATACACAAAGATAGATAATATACAGATTCATAATAGATAATCAACATTATCATCACAGCAGATAATCTATATTATCATTATCAAAAGATAATCCAAATCATCATCACAATGCAACCAATGCATCCATATCACCCAACATTAATTATCTCATTTCTGAGATTCAAACCATCCAAGCAACCAATATCATCCATTCATATATAAGCAATGATCTATAATCACACCACTTATAATTAATTTAACATGAATTAAATTAATTACATCGTTCTCTAATTAATTTAAAGTGAATTAAATTAATTACTCCATCAATAAAAATCTTGCTTACATAACCTTTAATTAGTTACAAATTAATTAATCAATCATCTTCCAATTGATCACTTTAATTAATCACCTTTGATTAATTATTCCTTAATAACATTTATGTAATTATCCTTTAATTAATTTCACAAATTAATGATACTTAACCAAATACAGTAATTAATCTTTAATTACTTCCTTCATTAATTAACTATAATTAATTACATTAATCCTTAATTAATTAATTACCTTTAATAACTTATTATTGATTAATTAATCTTAATTAATCAATCTTAATTACATCATTAATTATATTAATTATTGATTTCTAATTACAATTTAATTAAGTACCTTATTTAAATTAATTACATTAAGTAATTAATCTTAATTTAAACCATAATTGTTAATCACCCTTGATTAACTCCATTCAGTAATTAACTACTCTTAATTACTTCACCAAAATAAATTAATTACTCCTTAATTAATTATCTCAAGTTAATCCTTTGATTAATTCACAAAGTAATTATACTTAAATTACTTCAATTATCAAACCACCTTTAATTAATTACACATATAGTAATTACAATTAATTACTTCCCTAAGTAATTCTCTTTATTTAATTACATTAGGTAATCATATTCCACAAATCATCAAATGATTAATTTAAATTAATCAAACTGAATTAATTAACTTAATCTAATCATATTAAACTCAACTAATTACAATAAGTAATTAATTCCTTAATTACCTCCATAAGTAATTACACTTAACAATTTACTCAAATGATTATCATTAAATTAATTAATCTAATTGATTATTAAAATTAATCACATTAATTAATTAATTAATTAATCCTTAGTTAATGACCTTCATTAACTATTAAAAAATTTATTTGTTTATTTATCTGAAATAATTAACTTATTTTAAATCATTATTAATTTCAAATTAATTAATCATTAGTAACTCATTAATTAATCCCTAATTAATTAAATAATTAAGTGTTAATTAAAACTTAATTAATCCATTATTACTTGATTAATTAATTAGTAATCATTAATTAATAACTAATCTTATTTAATTAATTTTTCTTAATTACAAATTAATTATTCTAAGAATAATTAATCTTAAACCTTTCAGATTGAACCTTTAATTACTTTGAATAATTATCCATTTCCTTAATTTATTAAATAAATTAATTATTCATTTAATTACCCTAATAATTAAATGAAATACAAATTGTTAAATTTAATTTAACTTCAACAAGTTTTAAATCAATTTTTAAAACTTTAAAAAATAAATAATACTTTTCTTATAAAGAAATTTTACAAAAGTTTAAATCAAATTCTATTTTTAAATTTAAAATATTTAAATTTTTCTTAATCATTCAAATTTGTTAAATATTTAAATTTATAAAACTTAAATCTATTTTGAAAACAAAGATTCAAATTTAGATTTGAATCAAATTTAAACTTTGTTAAAACATTACTTTATATTTTCATCCCCAATTCAAATTCAAATTTCTTTAAAAACATTTTTAACATAAACTGCTTTAAAGTTATTTTAAAACAAATTTGAATTTAGAAACTTAGTTATTTACAGCCACGATTCAAAATGAAATTTGAATTCATAATCTAAACTTATATTTAAAACTCATTTTAAATCTTGCTTACACTTTTAAAATTTAGTTTAAATTTTGAAAACAAGACCAGTTTCAACTTCAACAACAACTAACTCGAGCAAGACTCAATGTAACTCGAGTAACTCCAGTAACATTTTCATTTTGAAATTATTAAACTTCAAAGCACTATCAGGTAACAAAAACCTGCAACAACATACTCCCCTGAACCCACAACAATAACTTCCCCGAGTCCTAATCCTCAAAGCTTCGAGCAAAACAAACTACAACTTCGAGCAATCAAAGATTCAACCCGATACATTACGAGTACCCATTCTTCACCAAAATCAACAGCATATACTCTAAGAAGTTCGTTCACCTGCACCGCCGCAACAACCACCACCTACCCCTCGCGACCACCCACACACGTCGGCGATCTCCTCCCAATGCTATTCCGACCAACAGAGAAACTGCAGAAGACCTAAATTGAATTTGAGCATTCGAGCTCAAAAATACAGAAATGTCAAAACCTGTAAACCACCAACATCGCACACCACCGATCACCAGAATGGTTTTGCCTCCGACCATGGACTCTCCCATACCCCCAACTACCTCTCACTAGCACCATGAAGAATTCGATCACATATTTTGATCGTGGAGACAAATTTCTTTTGCTAACAGAAACTAGGGTTAAAAGAAAATAACCCCAAATTTCCACTGTCCCCATGCTTTAAACCACCATCAACTATTTTTCCCTTAAACTACAATCATCTCTCTATCACCAGAAATGATTCTGGCCAATCCAAATTTCAAGATCGACAGATCCAACTTAAAACAGAATTTCTGGTTAAACTAGAAATACCAAATTCTTTTCAAACAAAAAATTCAAATTTTAGTTTTAAAATTCATACCCTTGATAATGTAACATGTTTATATTCTTAAATTAAAGAATCAGGATGGTCAAATTCTTATTTTCAAAAAGTTGTTTCTGTTGTACTTTGCATTCTCCAGATATGTTACAGGTTCATTTTCTTCAAGCAAATTTGAGTTCACATATTAAATAAAATTTTAAACTTTAACTTATATTACTCAACCATATATTGTTTTTAAAATTTTTAACCTTAACAAAGATTAAATTTTGAGTTTCATGATTATTGAACATAACAAGAACTGTAATCTAGAACAGGCAAAAATAAATCAACAGCAAGAATAAATTTAGAAACCCATACATATAAACAGAGAATTCTACCATATTCATTCACAATTCATGACATATCAGAAACAATCAAGCAACTATATTATCTTAAATTAGTTTAAAATAAAATGTTACTCACATAATTTTAATGAACAGAGCATCCATGTTTGTGAAATGCTTTGAATCCTGAACTTCAAATTGTTTTTTTTTTCTTTTAAACTACAGATGCTTTTAAAACATTCATCTTGCTTTTACTGAAATGCTTTCTGATTTACAATAGCATGCATCCAGGAAGTATTGCAGGCTTCCAGAAAAGTGCAGGCATGGATTTTTTTTTTCAAAACAGAAATGCAGGACTTTGAAGTTGCATATGAATTTCAGGTGCATGCTTGATTCAAGACAGGATGTAGGTTTGATGAAGTTGCAAATTGATTTCAGACATTGGAATTGAAGAGCTACAGGTTTTTGAATTTCAGGTTTACTTTGATTTCTGGTTTGTGGATGATTCAAATAACTGTAATATCCCGGAATTTTGGACAATATAAATTTGATAATCTGTGTTTAAATTTATATTGAATTGATGATTTTTGTTAATCAATTTGATTTGATTTAATAATTTTCTTTATTTAAATATTTAATTTGTGAATTTATTTTTAATAAACTAATAAATCTATTTTCTATTTAATAATGTATATATTTATGTATATTTTAAATAAACAAGTTGTTAAATTAGTATAGCATAATTTTAATAATTTTGAATTAGGAATTGTGATTTATTTATTTTTATTTAAGATTTTCAAAAACATTTAATAAAATACTAAATGATTTTAAATATGTAAGATAAATGTTTTATTGGTTTAAAATTCATTTTAACTTAAGTTTGTATATTAAAACAGGGTATAAAGATGTTTGTTTTATTTCTTTTTAAAATATTGATAAATAAATATGATTTGTAAATTAAATATGAGAATTTAAATACAACTTATAAATGAATCATGTATTCATTTAAATAACAAATAAGTTATAATCTCTTTATAAATTTATTTTAAGTGATCAAAATATTATTTTTAAATAATATTTATGTGTATTGTTTTTATTTATAATTATATTGGTTTTATTTCTTTAAAAATTATTATCTATACATAACTAAGTAATAAAACTTACTAATTAAGTTTAAACTTTCATTAACTTTAATTAAAAATGCTAATTAATTTAAAAGGACATGTGTAATTTATTAAGGCATAAGTTAACATGTGTTGAGTATTTAAATAAGAATATTTACAAGTGTTAACAATATAAGCCAAGTGTCAAGTTTAATTTTTATTTTCTTTGATTTCTAATTTATCATAAAATAAGTTATATAAACTCATACTTCTTCCTTTCCTATTCTTTTCCTCATTTTCATTTCATAAGTAAAGAATTTTTTTTTTCAGCTGAAACATCTCACTCTAAAACAATCTTCATTTCATAATACAAATGTTCATTTCTTCAAGAAAAAATCAGAAATCACTCCTCATACAAAACTGAAACCCTTTTCAATCTGTAACATGCAAAATCAAATGCATTTCAAATTCCTGTAAACCAAAATTCTGTAATATTCTTCATCCTCATATCCAAGCACATACAAACTCCTCATTTTCAAATTGCATATCAATCCCTGTAAACAAACATGCAAGTTAAACCAAGTATGAAGACCTGCATTTCATCTGAAAGCAAATTTCAAAGAGCAATAACATTTTGTTTTAAAAAGCAACATTCAAGTTTAAAAAGCATTCAAGCATGTTGCAAGGGATTATACATGCTAAAGAAAATCTGGGAATGTGCTCTGTCTGCATCATTTAATAGGTGAGTAACCTAAATTTTTTTTTTAAATTTTTTTATAAAGGATGGTTGCTTGATATTCATGAAGATAAGAAGGCCTATAATTACTATTAAAAACATTTCTAGGTATATATTTGAATGAAATGCATGTTGTTTACTTATGCTACTGACCATTTACAGTGCAAGTTTAAGTTGATTTGATAAAATATTCTTTGATCAGTTTCTATTATGATTTATATTGGAATTAAATCTATTTATTTCAAGATAAAGAAAGTTTTTAAAAACTTTATGTAAGATAAATAATATTGTGTATGCTTGGAAGTAAAGATAACAGAGGAATCAAGTATATAAGATGAAAATTCAAACTATATAATTTAATGTTTCAGGTTAATTAATAGAAACATCAAACAAACTCATGAATTTCAGATCAAATATTACAATTTATAGAATTTAAAACAAGGTGTAGTTTTGGATTTTTCGTATTATCCATATTGGTTAAGCACAGTCGATACATGCATTTGATTTGGTTGAAATTGCTTCTGAATATGGCGTAATTATCATAGATTATAGGAAAAATCTTAGATTGTGTTGAAATTCAAATTTGAGATTGTAATTTGAAATTGTCAGTTATGAACCCTAGTTTATTTGGGTCACTGATTTTGTTCAACTGCGGCTTCATCATTGGATCGAGTTCAACCATTTTTGGCATGTTGGTAGATGATGTATTAATGGAGTCATCGCCGGAGTTTGGGGTATGATAGTGGCCGAAGTTGGGTGATATCGCCGTTGACAGGTTTTAGGTGGAGGTGGTTCGGTTGTTCCAAGTTTCAGTTTTAAACTTGAATTTAAATTCGAGTGGAATTTTGGGGATCTGAGGTTTGAAGGGAGTTGTGGGTTTACTGGTCGATAGGGGATGGCCATTGACGATGGTCAGAGGTGGCCGGAGTTGGTTTATGGGTGCAGGGGATGTTGTGCATGTTGGTGTTGATGGTTATGTTGGTTTTTGGAGTTGCGGGATTTTATTTCCGTGATGGTCTCGGGTAAAATTGAAAGTGACTCGAAGCATTACCGCTTGTGACTCGAAGTAAAATTTGGTAGCTCGGGTTTGTATTAATGTTTCAGGGTTTTATTTTTTGACAGAAACTTGTTTCCAGGTTTGTAAAATTTGAAGTAAAAGTAAATTGCAAACTGAAATCTGAAACTAGGTTTGAATATAGAATTGAATTTGAATTCTATAAGTTTAAATTTGGGTCTTTGAAATATATTTGAAAATTCTTTTAAATTCTAATTTGATTTTAAATAGAACATAAATTGTTTTCTGTTTTATTTAAATTTAAAGGTAGGTATAAAATTTTAAGATTAAGTTCAAACAGGAATATTCAAACCTGAAATGTAATTATGAATTCTATATTTTAAATCTTGGATTTTGAAATCATTTTTTAATTCAAATTTAAGATGTTAGACTAAACACAAAACTGTTTTTTCTGTTTTAATTTAAAAGCAAATTTGAAAATGAAATTGAAAATTTAAAACCAGTTTAAAATCTGGAAAAAACAGAAATATGGAACCTAAGTTGGAATTTAAATCTGGAATTCAAATTTAGATTTTTTTTTAAATTTTTTTTAAGGTATAAATAACATTGTTTTGAACTTAAAACTATGAGTTTTAAATTATGAAATAAGAATTTAAAATAAGTTCAAATTCAGTTTTGAAAATATGGAATTTGACTTTAATGTCATTTTTAAAATTTAATAAGTTTTTAAATTTGTTTTATCTATTTTAGAAATTTTAAATAATTTGAATTTGAAATGAAGATGGAGATGTAAGTAAGGTTTTAAATTTTTAAGTTTGAATCTAGAATGAAAATTTGAATTTTGTTTCAGTTTGAAATTTAAAAAGGAATTTTAAAATTGAATTTTTGTTTGAAATAAAGTGTTTAAAATACTTTGCATAAAGAAGAATGTTTCTTAATTTTGAACTTAAGAAATTTGTTTCATTTAAATTATTAAATTAATTTAAATGGAATATTAATTATTTAATTAATTATTAATGTGAATGATTAATTAAGTAATTAATAATTTTTAATTTAATTAATTAGATTTGAGATTAATTAATTAAGGATAATTAATCTAAATTTAAGGTTGATTAATTAAATTTTAATTAATGATTATGATTTATTTAATCAAGTGATTAAAGATAATTTAGATTTTAATTAATACTTAATTAATTAATAATTGGAGATTAATTAAATTGTAATTAAATATTAATTAATCGATAATTAATAATGATTAATTTAAGTTAACTCTTAATCAAGTAATTAAGTAATGTTAATGGAGGTCATTAACTTAAGATTATTTTAATAATTAATTAATGTGATTACTTTTTGATAATTAATTAGATTAATTAGTTAATAATAATCAATTGTTTAAGTTTAATTACGTAATGAAAATAATTAATGTATTAATTACTTAGTGTACTTAATTTAATGGATGTGAATAGTTTAGATTAATTAAGTTAAAAATTAATTTAAACATTTTTGGATTGTTGATAAATACTTTATGTAATTTATGAAATTATAATTACTTCAGGAAGTAATTAATTAATAATTACAGGATGTAATTAAAGATTTTTATTTTAGAAGTAATTTGGATTTAAATTACTTTGAAAATTTTTCAGGGGAAATAATTAATTACGAGTAATTAATTTATTGGGAGGAGTAATTAAAGTAATTAATTACTCGATGGTTATTAATCAAGGGTGATTAACATTTATATGTGGACTAATTTCAGATAAATTACTTATGTAATTAATTTATATTTAGAGATTGGTTAAATATAGTTAGAAATCATTAATTAATTAGTTAATGATGTAATTTGGAATTGATTAATTAAGGAACAATTAATAATGAATAAATAATTAATGTAATAAATTTTAGTTAATCAATTAACTTAGTTATTACAAGTTAATCGTTTGCAAAGGGTTTAAGTAATTAACTTGTGTGATTAACTTATAAGCTAATTACTTATTGTAATTAGAGATAGTTAATCAATATTAATTGAAATATTGAGATGATGATTTGTAAATTAATTTGAAATCAATGGATGGTTAAGTTAAGCAGAATTTTAATGATGAAGTAATTAATTTAATTCATTTTAAATTAATTAGAGTTTAGGTAGTTAATTTAATTCATTTTAAATTAATTATAAATAGTGTGGATATTAGATCATTTCTTTATGTTTGATGAATGGTATTGGTTGCCTGGTATGGTTTGTAATCTCAGCTACGAGATGAGTAGTGTATGTGATATGGATGCATTGGTTGCTTTTGGATGATAATATGAATTATCTGATTATGATATGAATTATCTGTTGATAATGATAAGGTTGATTATCTGTTGTGTTGTGAATTATCTATCTGTGTATATTTAGATAATGAATTGAATTGTTTTAAAACTTAAAACAACTTGGACCTAAAAGACACGCTTTGGATTTCGGTGAGACCGGGATCGGGTTTCCATAATTGGACATCCGAAAACCACATCGATTCCAATTAAACATTAGGTCGTTAATCCAAGTGGAGTGAGTGAAGACTCAAGGTGTAAGGGCTATACGTCAGTATAACTCTGTGGGTGATTCCGTAATGAGTTTGACGGAATAGTACTTATAGATTCGAGATGGTGATTCAGAGTGCAAGGGTTATTGTCGTTAACTCTGAGGGTGATTCCAAAATGAGTGTAACGAGATAATGCCTTCGGTTTCGTTCGAACCCGGAACGAACTTGTATGGATTGAATGCTTTCAGAACATCGTCAGGTGGACGATGAGCATTCTAAGTGATGTGTCTCATAAAGGTAATCGTAGCCTCAAGCCTCATCAACCGGGAATGGCTAAAACAGAGGAGGTGCAGCAAGGCTTCTGGGTAGCCCCCACTTGAGAGTAAGATTTACCCCTGTCTAGAGGTCCCTTTATATTTCGGCTGTGTGAGCGGTTGATCATGACAACCGTCGGGGTTGTCTTATTCGGAACTGTTCAGTAAGGAATGGGTCCGGCTTTGTGTTGCAGGGGATTGGGAGTAATCCTCGGTACGGTGATCTAGGCCACGTACTGTGACGGGCGGTACCCGAGTAGCCCTGCCATTGTATGGAATCCAAAATCCAAAAAGTGCCAGCGGATTTGATTGTATTACCCACTTTTGTGGCTAGTAGCTGGAATTTAATAATGAAACAATTTCGGCTATTTCTTATTTATTTGAAAACCCTAGACCCTATTATAATATCATCAGATTTCCTATCAAATGTTTTGGTTAGCGTAAAGTAAAAACTTTTCCATGTTTATGTGTGGGAAGTCTTACGTGATACCTTTCTTTCAAAAGGTTTTGAAAATTAAGCAACTTTAACCTGTTACTCACACCAGACCCATGTCTGACCCGGAGTTTATTTTTGTTTTCCATAAACTCTTGGGTACTCAAATTTTTATGAGTAGTCAAGGGAATTCAGGTTAGCTTTGACGAATTGTGGAGGAGCAATGGAGCAGGAGGCTTCTGCGTGTACATATATATAGTTTTCCGCTGTGTGGTTTTCTCTGAGTGTTTCTGTATTGTGATTGAGTTGTAATAACTAGACAGGTGTTTATAACTGTAGTATGTGTTGTATATGTCTGAGTAACTCTGATATTTAGTGTATACTATGTTATACTTATGTTACTAATATAATTTATTCGTTTCGCTGTTGAGATTCTTGTGTTGTTTCTTCTTTCTCTTCTTTCTTTTCTCTTTTCTATCCCTTTCTTTCTTAAGGATGATATGACTTTTTATGGAGAAAAAGTCGGGTCGTCTCAATAACTTTGGGTTAGAGGAGATATAGGTTTCAGGCTAAATTTTTTTTGGAGGGGGTGTTACAAATTTTATTCTGAAAACAGAATTTTGTTTTGAATGGAGATGGTTTTCAGATTTCAGATCTGAATATTCCTCAAGTTTTTGAAGAAAAGAAGAATGGAAAAAGAAATGAGATGAGGATAAATGTAACGACCCAGGATTTTTAGTAATTAAAAATTGAATATTTAATTAATTTTAAATATTAATAAGTGAATATATAAGTCAAATAAATTTTTATTTGAATAATTGGATTGAATTGGATAATTAAGTCGATAATTTAATATGTTAAATTATGGAAATAATTGAAAATTGAGTTAAATATGATTGAAAATCATTTGTAAAATTTTATTTTATCATATTGGAGTTAGAACGATATTTTAGAACTTTTAAAATCGAATTAAAAGTTTATTTGTGAAAATTGAATATTTTAATATTAAAATCGACTAGTGAAAATAGCCAATTTTTGAACAGTCTCAGAATTGGACGAAACTAGTTCCATTGGATCCATAATAGTTAGTTATTATCGGATTTCAATTTTCGTAGCAATCGGAGTTATCGTTTGATCGTGGCAGCTCGAAACGCATCGAATTATTTTTAATTTTAATTCGGCGAGTTAAAATAGCCATTTTTCAAAAAGTCTCGGATTTCGACGAAACCAGTTTCATCAGATCCGTAATGTGATATTATTGTAAGGTTTCAAATTTCGTGTCAATTGGATTTACCGTTTGTCCGGTACAAATTAAAACGCCTAGAAAATCGTTTAAATCGGTTTAATTTAAATCGATCGTTTGTTGCTATAAATCGCACAGATGTCCGAATTAGCTTTCGAAAGCTGTTCCATTGTGTCCGGAACGCGGGATAAACCTTAGGAACGTCAGTTTCGGCGCGTAAATCAGAGCTCGGAAATTCCGGAATTAATAGTGTTTCGATCGATTTCCTATAAATAGCCCTTCACTCTAAAAAAAAAACCTAATCCTTTGCCCTAGCCGCCAGTGAAGAAATGCATGGCCGAAAATCACTCTCCTTTCCCCCTCAATCTCTCCCAATCTACAAACAATTAGAAGAAGTGTTTAACATGAAAGTTGTGGAGCGTCTCGAGCTCGTTAGATCCATACGGTGATGATGGAGTTTGGCGTCGCGTGGAGGGGGGAAAGTGGCCGCATTCGTGGGCCGCATGTCCTCGTTTTGCGTGCAACATAGGGGACCGAGCTTCATGAGGATGGAGTCGAGCATGGAGGGGATGGAGGCGCTTCCATTGGCGTTCCCTGATCGAAGTATCATCAAGTATTGAGGTTTCAAAATTTAAACCCTAATTTTTTGTAGTGGGTTCGGCTATACTGTAAGTTGCGTGAACGAAGAGGATGAAGGAGAAGGGTGCGCACGGTTCTGATGGGTTTTGCTGGGATCCTACGGCTGAGATTTGCTGATAGGTTTAATATAGTTAATTTATGTTGTAAATTAGTTATTAAAATTCGTGTAAAACTTGTAAAAATCATAACTTTTCCATACAAGGTCGAAAACGCACGAAACCAGTTGCGTTGGAATCGTATGGACGAGCACTACGCGATGAAGTTGGATTGGAGTCGTTTGGAGTTAGTGAGAATTTCGGGTAAAATTAAACGTCCGTTTAATTTTAGTCGAAATAAATCGCTAAAACGAAATTGAAATCAAGGTGAGAACTTCTCACTCAATCGAATCAGTTTCGATTTTATTTTAAATAGTTAGATTTAAAATATTTGAATGCATGTTTAAATGATGATTGTTATCTATTGATTGTTAAAATAGACATTATGCGCCGTTAGTAAGCGGATGTTATTTATTAAAAACATATACCGCGAATATTTCATAAACAGTGAAATTGGTATTATATATAATAGCAATATATATATATTGGCATATGTATATATTGGAGTTATTGATTTCCCGCATTTGTATAGCGGATGAGACCCTATTGCGCCGTCTATTAAGCGGATAATATTTTAAATCCCATATACCGCGATAATTTCGTACTGGAGCGGAATTGGTATTGTGCTAATGTTTGTGGATGCAGGAAAACAGGTTGGAGGGATCCAACTGGATTCCTCAACAGTATTTATTTGATTTCAGATATTTTGATATTTGATGGACTATCATATCGATATATGATGTCGTTGTTGTCGTGATTGGCTATTTGGTATGTAGCATCATTAGACCAAAATTTGGAATTTTAAAAGGATTTTTGAAAGTATACGTTTATAAAATATTTTTGGAATTGATTCATTTTAAATAAATAAACGTTATAATTTTAATGTTATAAAAATTATGATTTTTGAGAAATATAGTTAAAAATTGATTTTTGAAAATATGAGGCTGATGATTTTATAAAATAGTAAAAATCGGGATTTTTGAAATTATTGTGAAAAGTTTAAATATAGGATTTATGAAATTTAATTATTTTATAAATCAGAATGATGAAATTATAAAGGAGATTAAAGATGTTTTAAAAGAATAATATAAATTGATTTTATAAAGGATTTATAAATTGATAATTTATAAATGAAAATATTTGAATTATAAAACGAGTTTTTATAAGTGTTTGAATGAAGTGAAAATGGATTGCATAAGTGAATTGAATTTATAGAATTATAAATGGTGAATTTATAAGTGAAATTTATAAATAATAAGATTTATAAATTTAGTGAAGTTATTAAAGAATGGTTTTGGATAAATAATTGAATCTTATAAGTTATAAGATTTATAATTTAGAAAGTCTTAAAAAGAACGATTTTGTAAAATAATCGTTTTATAAGTATTTAACTTATAATATGGACTTTTGTTTCATAATTGAGATATAAAGTGAATAGGTTCATAAAGAAAATTTATAAAGAAAGATGTTATAAAATAAATAGAAAAGGAATTTATAAACGTTGTTTTATAAATTCGTAAATGAATTATTTTGATAAGTAAATTGTTGAAACCTATTAATGGAGTTATATTCACATTTTTGACTGTGAATAATCCTTTAAAATGAAATGTATAAAAGGATGAAATGTGTTAACGTAGTATATTCACGTTTTTGAATAGTGAATAATATGTTAAAGAAAATGTTTAGATTTGATGTTTTAAATAGAAATTAAAACGATCTAACGATGCTTTAAAATTTGTTGAGATTCGAAACCATAGATTTCAACATTCATTGTTGAAATAAACGTTTTCGAGAAATAAAAGGAAATGGTGGACTATAACACTGTTGTTATAGTAAATGATTTCCGAAAGGAAATGTTTTGTATAGTATTGGGATTTATATATCTATCTTAAATTCGAATCCCTATACTAGTGATTTTGGGTTGTCGTAACGATGTTTTACGCAACATTCGTTTTGACCCAAATAAATATGGTTAAAAGAATGATTTCCTTAAAGAATGAAATATATACTTAATTTCCATTGAAGTATATTGAATATTTTCCAAGAGTTGAAAATAAAAGATTTGTGAATTACTTATTAAATAATTATGGAAATGTTTTCCAATATAAAGTGAATATTTTGAGAATTTATCTTTTTAAAGATAAATTGAAATGAATAATTGAAATCGGATATCAGTAGATATTGAGAAATATAAATTCACTAAGGAATTTATAAAAGAAAAGGAGAATTTGTCTAAAAATAAATATTGATTTATTTTTGAAGTGTGAAAATCATATATCTTGTAAAGGTATTTTGAAAAATAAATAATTTGGAAAATTATTTGGAATCTGGTGATGTTGTCCATATCCATTGATAGTTCAATAACCGACTATCAATATTTCCCTTTGAATGGGTATTTGATGTGATTTGTTTGAATTTGAATGCCACACTTATTTTTGAATAAGCGCTCACTATTCGGGTTAACCGGGAAAGGACCATGGGGTCGTATAACCCATTCCGAATATGTGATACTTCGTTATGAATTGCATTTGATGACCGGTGTAGAAGACCGGGTATTTGCGAAAGCGATAGGATGACCTATCGATTGTCTCTGCATTGGGTAGCTCCTGGTATAGAGATTCCCTAAGTGATGGGAAATTCGATCGGGATTGTGAATACCCGGATTGCAAGGGCTTCGTGAGAAGTGCCTTCGGTTCTGTTCGAGCCCGGAACAGACTTGTATGGATTGTATGTCTGACATTACAAATTGAGATATAAAGCCGATTTCTTTCAAATATATTTCTACTGGTGGCGGAGAATTTATTCTTTTAGCTTAACACCCTTCTCTGAGACGTACGAGCTCAGAGGTTATGCAGTTGAAGGTTATCAGCGATATATTCCCAATTTGGTAATGTGCCATGCTGAGTGTTGCAGTTAAATGATCATTGTGTTGATTATTTGTGATAGGATCATTTGTTTGATCGTCTATCCTGGTGATCATTTCTATGATCATTTGTTGACCCAAAGCATGGCTTTTGTATAAAGTATGTTTTTGTGGACGTGACTTCGTCGAGCCTCTCACCTCGGGAATGGTCAAAACAGGAAGGATGCGGCAAGGTTATGAGGGGTAGCGCCCTTTAGGATATGTGCATTTCCTTCTGGAAAAGGGTGGTATCATGGTATGGAACCCAGATACTTACTCATGTTGAAAACACTCTATGATTGTGTGAATTGGTTACGAGCGCTCGGTTGAAAGGTCCCAAAAGACCGGGGGATGGCATATTGGGTCAGTTGTTACTCAGTTAGGGGTAACCCGGCCTTGTGTTGGTAGAGATCCGGTTTGGTTCTCGGGGATGTCCATCCAGAGGCATTATCATGTGGCAATGGGAAGTTCCTTGGCCTAATCATTCGTTGGAAATCCAAAGAAACAATACGATCTTGTACGGTATTAGTTGTAGAACCTATCATTCACTTATGGTGGCGCCCCACTATTTGGATGGTTGCTATAGTAGGCATAGTTCGAAATGTCTATGTTGGCTAAGATTTATATTCTACTTTCGAAATGAATTTTTTCTACACTATGCACTAATAATAATATCAAATGTTTCTTTTTAATGCGTATCAAGCATCTTTGACTATCATAAGGAGAAATCTCCTCCGATTCTGCGTTTGCATTGTGTGTGTGTGCGGGAGGCCTTATGGTAGTCTCATTTTTAAAAAGCATTGCGAATTGACTTTAAAAATATTCCTCTATTTTGATTTTAAAGATAAATAAACTGTTTTGAGTTCTCACCCCAGTCACATGACTGACTCGGAGTTTATTGTTTTCCTTCCTAAACTCTGGGTGCCCACCAATTTCTACACGGGCAGTCAAGAGTTAAGGTTTATCAGGATATTCTGGAGTTGCTGGAGGCAAGATGGATGGCATGGCGTATTACTAGTATATAGTATTTCTTTTCCGCTGTTTGTTGTTGTTGTTGTACACTCTAATGATATGATGTAATGAAATGTAATGTATAAAATGTACTAACTGATATAGTACTTTGTTTAAAAATTATTCATTTATTTATTATATGTTGTTCCGCTGCGATTGTGAGATTCTGATATTGTTGTGTTCTGTTCTGTTCCGTTCTACTTTCTATTTTCTTTTCTCTCCATTTTCCATCTTCTTCTTCTACCTCTTTCCTTTTCTTAAACCATAACATTTCGGGTTTCCGGCCTTCGATTTCTCGGCAGTCGATAAAGTGAGTATCGATGTTGAATTTTCGAAAGTCGAAAATTTCCGGGACGTTACATTTGGTATCAGAGCATATGGTTAAGCGACAACCATGGTTCTGTTGGGTATTACTCATTAGAGATAGAATCAGTAGTACTCTAGAATGAGTTTGAGTGTAATAATAGCTATGAGAGCGTATTTGTTAGTGAATATAAAATTGTTTTATATTGTGATGATTGGTTTATTGAGTGGCATATGAACCTTCGTCAGCACGGTCTGTACAACTATGCCGAAGGGGTTTATAAACACTTGAATAGAACAATTCGACACAATATTGTATAAGTATATTTTATATATAAAGGAATAATTTTTCAGAATTATTAAAGTATATAAGTTGATTGTTAAGTTGTTTGAATAATCTAAATTAAAGAATAATTGTATAAGCAAAAGAATGATAAGAATTGAATTATAATTAAACTGAATTACAATTGTGAAATAAACTTATATATATGAGAAGTGAAACTATATGAATATATTTATGAATATGAGTTATAAATAAAAATGAATTTAAAGTTAAATGGAAATTTACTTTAGAATTTAGAAGCTGAATTGATTTATAAGTGGAATTTAAGTTAAGTAAAACCAAGTGATGTTTATAAAAATGGAAGTATGACTTAAGAGTTGTTGAATGAAGTTGATATTGGTATTAAAATAAAATAATAAAGTGAAGTGATAAATGTGAACTTAAGTTATGTAAATGAAATTCAACTTTTGTAATTGAATTGAATTAATGGATTAAATGTTAAATCAATTGAATGTGAATTAAGTTGATATGAAATAATGAATATAAGTGTTAATTCATTAAAATCTAATGTTATTGGAAGTTGAATAATCGAATGAATATAAGCAGAGGAATTTGGTTGTAATTGATATATATTGATTGTTATATGGTTGTTAGTTGATTGATTGTATATAATTCATTAAGATTTAATGAAATTGGAAGCTAAAGTAATTGGAATTCAATTGGAAGTTAAGTGAATCTTAAATAGAATTGAATTTGATTTGGAAGTGAACCAACTTGAATATGAATTAGTGAATGCAAACTAATTGAAAATGAATGTTAGTAAAAACATCCACTGTTAATGAATCAAAAGTGATTAAATTGAAAACCCAAATTCATTGAATATTAATGAGAATATGAATGAATATTTATTGGTTATGGATGATAGTTGGTTGATGTTTGCATTTGTTGCTTTTATTGCATTTGCTATGTTGGCATATATAGTTATTATGTTGCTATATGTTGTATATCGATACTATTGTCTATATACATGTTCTCATGTTGTTTGTTGAGTGATTAGTAGGTGCGGATCGCGTTTGCTTCGCATTTGGAGCTCGCTTTCGCGCTATATTAGCCGTACACGCTCGCTAATAAAATATAAGGTACATATCTCGGATTACATACCGTACTTTTACATTTTTTCCCTGTGGGATGCGTCATTACTTGATGAGATGTATATTTGTGATATATATACTGTCATTTTTTTTCGGAACGAGCCGCGCAAAGGAGACTATGGCGAATTTTTCCGGAAATTTAAGGCGTTAGAAAAAAATTTGAGAAAATTGGAAAATTTTGAAAACTTTAACTTTGATTTGGAATTGAAAGTTAAATAATAGTAGTTGTTTTGAAAAGATAACTAAGTATGATTTGAAAACTTAGTAAAGTTATTGTAAGAAGTTTAAATTTGTTTTGGGAAAGTTGTTAGATTCTGTAATTTTTCTTTCTTAATAATTTCGAGGACGAAATTCTTTTTAAGGGGGGAAGATTGTAACGACCCAGGATTTTTAGTAATTAAAATTTGAATATTTAATTAATTTTAAATATTAATAAGTGAATATATAAGTCAAATAAATTTTTATTTGAATAATTAGATTGAATTGGATAATTAAATCGATAATTTAATATGTTAAATTATGGAAATAATTGAAAATTGAGTTAAATATGATTGAAAATGATTTGTAAAATTTTATGTTATCATATTGGAGTTAGAACGATATTTTAGAACTTTTAAAATCGAATTAAAAGTTTATTTGTGAAAATTGAATATTTTAATATTAAAATCGACTAGTGAAAATAGCCAATTTTTGAACAGTCTCAGAATTGGACGAAACTAGTTCCATTGGATCCATAATAGTTAGTTATTACCGGATTTCAATTTTCGTAGCAATCGGAGTTATCGTTTGATCGTGGCAGCTCGAAACGCATCGAATTATTTTTAATTTTAATTTGGCGAGTTAAAATAGCCATTTTTCAAAAAGTCTCGGATTTCGACGAAACCAGTTTCATCGGATCCGTAATGTGATATTATTGTAAGGTTTCAAATTTCGTGTCAATTGGATTTACCGTTTGTCCGGTACAAATTAAAACGCCTAGAAAATCGTTTAAATCGGTTTAATTTAAATCGATCGTTTGTTGCTATAACTCACACAGATATCCGAATTAGCTTTCGAAACCTATTCCATTGTGTCCGGAACGCGGGATAAACCCTGGGAACGTCAGTTTCGGCGCGTAAATCGGAGTTCGGAAATTCCGGAATGAATAGTGTTTCGATCGATTTCCTATAAATAGCCCTTCACTCTAAAGGAAAAAAAAAAAATTTAAACCTAATCCTTTGCCCTAGCCGCCAGTGAAGAAATGCATGGCCGAAAATCACTCTCCTTTCCCCCTCAATCTCTCCCAATCTACAAACAATTAGAAGAAGTGTTTAACATGAAAGTTGTGGAGCGTCTCGAGCTCGTTAGATCCATACGGTGATGATTGAGTTTGGCGTCGCGTGGAGGGGGGAAAGTGGCCGCGTTCGTGGGCCGCATGTCCTCGTTTTGCGTGCAACATAGGGGACCGAGCTTCATGAGGATGGAGCCGAGCATGGAGGGGATGGAGGCGCTTCCATTGGCGTTCCCTGATCGAAGTATCATCAAGTATTGAGGTTGCAAAATTTAAACCCTAATTTTTTGTAGTGGGTTCGGCTATACTGTAAGTTGCATGAACGAAGAGGATGAAGGAGAAGGGTGCGCACGGTTCTGATGGGTTTTGCTGGGATCCTACGGCTGAGATTTGCTGATAGGTTTAATATAGTTAATTTATGTTGTAAATTAGTTATTAAAATTCGTGTAAAACTTGTAAAAATCATAACTTTTCCATACGAGGTCGAAAACGCGCGAAACCAGTTGCGTTGGAATAGTATGGATGAGCACTACGCGATGAAGTTGGATTAGAGTCGTTTGGAGTTAGTGAGAATTTCGAGTAAAATTAAACGTCCGTTTAATTTTAGTCGAAATAAATCGCTAAAACGAAATATAAATCAAGGTGAGAACTTCTCACTCAATCGAATCAGTTTCGATTTTATTTTAAATAGTTAGATTTAAAATATTTGAATGCATGTTTAAATGATGATTGTTATCTATTGATTGTTAAAATAGACATTATGCGCCGTTAGTAAGCGGATGTTATTTATTAAAAACATAGACCGCGAATATTTCATAAACAGTGAAATTGGTATTATATATAATAGCAATATATATATATATATATATATATATATATTGGCATATGTATATATTGGAGTTATTGATTTCCCGCATTTGTATAGCGGATGAGACCCTATTGCGCCGTCTATTAAGCGGATAATATTTTAAATCCCATATACCGCGATAATTTCGTACTGGAGCGGAATTGGTATTGTGCTAATGTTTGTGGATTCAGGAAAACAGGTTGGAGGGATCCAACTGGATTCCTCAACAGTATTTATTTGATTTCAGATATTTTGATATTTAATGGACTATCATATCGATATATGATGTCGTTGTTGTCGTGATTGGCTATTTGGTATGTAGCATCATTAGACCAAAATTTGGAATTTTAAAAGGATTTCAAAGTGATTTATGAAAGTATACGTTTATAAAATATTTTTGGAATTGATTCATTTTAAATAAATAAACGTTATACTTTTAATGTTATAAAAATTATGATTTTTGAGAAATATAGTTAAAAGTTGATTTTTGAAAATATGAGGCTGATGATTTTATAAAATAGTAAAAATCGGGATTTTTGAAATTATTGTGAAAAGTTTAAATATAGGATTTATGAAATTTAATTATTTTATAAATCAGAATGATGAAATTATAAAGGAGATTAAAGATGTTTTAAAAGAATAATATAAATTGATTTTATAAAGGATTTATAAATTGATAATTTATAAATGAAAATATTTGAATTATAAAACGAGTTTTTATAAGTGTTTGAATGAAGTGAAAATGGATTGCTTAAGTGAATTGAATTTATAGAATTATAAATGGTGAAGTTATAAGTGAAATTTATAAATAATAAGATTTATAAATTTCGTGAAGTTATTAAAGAATGGTTTTGGATAAATAATTGAATCTTATAAGTTATAAGATTTATAATTTAGAAAGTCTTAAAAAGAACGATTTTGTAAAATAATCGTTTTATAAGTATTTAACTTATAATATGGACTTTTGTTTCATAATTGAGATATAAAGTGAATAGGTTAATAAAGAAAATTTATAAAGAAAGATGTTATAAAATAAATAGAAATGGAATTTATAAACGTTGTTTTATAAATTCGTAAACGACTTATTTTGATAAGTAAATTGTTGAAACCTATTAATGGAGTTATATTCACATTTTTGACTGTGAATAATCCTTTAAAATGAAATGTATAAAAGGATGAAATGTGTTAACTTAGTATATTCACGTTTTTGAATAGTGAATAATATGTTAAAGAAAATGTTTAGATTTGATGTTTTAAATAGAAATTAAAACGATCTAACGATGTTTTAAAATGTGTTGAGATTCGAAACCATAGATTTCAACATTCGTTGTTGAAATAAACGTTTTCGAGAAATAAAAGGAAAAGGTGGACTATAACACTGTTGTTATAGTAAATGATTTCCGAAAGGAAATGTTTTGTATAGTATTGGGCTTTATATATCTATCTTAAATTCGAATCCCTATACTAGTGATTTTGGGTTGTCGTAACGATGTTTTACGCAACATTCGTTTTGACCCAAATAAATATGGTTAAAAGAATGATTTCCTTAAAGAATGAAATATATACTTAATTTCGATAGAAATATATTGAATATTTTCCAAGAGTTGAAAATAAATGATTTGTGAATTACTTATTAAATAAGTATGGAAATGTTTTCCAATATAAAGTGAATATTTTGAGAATTTATCTTTTTAAAGATAAATTGAAATGAATAATTGAAAGCGGATATCAGTAGATATTGAGAAATATAAATTCACTAAGGAATTTATAATAGAAAAGGAGAATTTTTCTAAAAATAAATATTGATTTATTTTTGAAGTGTGAAAATCATATATCTTGTAAAGATATTTTGGAAAATAAATAATTTGGAAAATTATTTGGAATCTGGTGATGTTGTGCATATCCATTGATAATTCAATAACCGACTATCAATATTTCCCTTTGAATGGGTATTTGATGTGATTTGTTTGAATTTGAATGCCACACTTATTTTTGAATAAGCGCTCACTATTCGGGTTAACCGGGAAAGGACCATGGGGTCGTATAACCCATTCCGAATATGTGATACGTCGTTATGAATTGCATTTGATGACCGGTGTTGAAGACCGGGTATTTGCGAAAGCGATAGGATGACCTATCATTGTCTCTGCACTGGGTAGCTCCTGGTATAGAGATTCCCTAAGTAATGGGAAATTCGATCGGGATTGTGAATACCCGGATTGCAAGGGCTTCGTGAGAAGTGCCTTCGGTTCTGTTCGAGCCCGTAACAGACTTGTATGGATTGTATGTCTGACATTACAAATTGAGATATAAAGCCGATTTCTTTCAAATATATTTCTGTTGGTGGCGGAGAATTTATTCTTTTAGCTTAACACCCTTCTCTGAGACGTACGAGCTCAGAGGTTATGTAGTTGAAGGTTATCAGCGATATATTCCCAATTTGGTAATGTGACATGCTGAGTGTTGCTGTTAAATGATCATTGTGTTGATTATTTGTGATAGGATCATTTGTTTGATCGTCTATCCTGGTGATCATTTCTATGATCATTTGTTGACCCAAAGCATGGCTTTTGTATAAAGTATGTTTTTGTGGACGTGACTTCGTCGAGCCTCACACCTCGGGAATGGTCAAAACAGGAAAGATGCGGCAAGGTTATGAGGGGTAGCGCCCTTTAGGATATGTGCATTTCCTTTGGTATCATGGTATGGAGCCCAGATACTTACTCATGTTGAAAACACTTTATGATTGTGTGAATTGATTACGAGCGCTCGGTTGAAAGGTCCCAAAGGACCGGGGGATGGCATATTCGGTCAGTTGTTACTCAGTTAGGGGTAACCCGGCCTTGTGTTGGTAGAGATCCGGTTTGGTTCTCGGGGATGTCCATCCAGACGCATTCTCATGTGGCAATGGGAAGTTCCTTGGCCTGATCATTCGTTGGAAATCCAAAGAAATAATACGATCTTGTACGGTATTAGTTGTAGAACCTATCATTCACTTATGGTGGCGCCCCACTGTTTGGATGGTAGCTATAGTAGGCATAGTTCGAAATGTCTATGTTTTCTAAGATTTATATTCTACTTTCGAAATGAATTTTTTCTACACTATGCACTAATAATAATATCAAATGTTTCTTTTTAATGCGTATCAAGCATCTTTGACTATCATAAGGAGAAATCTCCTCCGATTCTGCGTTTGCATTATGTGTGTGTGCGGGAGGCCTTATGGTAGTCTCATTTTTAAAAAGCATTGCGAATTGACTTTAAAAATATTCCTCTATTTTGATTTTAAAGATAAATAAACTGTTTTGAGTTCTCACGCCAGTCACATGACTGACTCGGAGTTTATTGTTTTCCTTCCTAAACTCTGGGTGCCCACCAATTTCTACACGGGCAGTCAAGAGTTAAGGTTTATCAGGATATTCTGGAGTTGCTGGAGGTAAGATGGATGGCATGGCGTATTACTAGTATATAGTATTTCTTTTCCGCTGTTTGTTGTTGTTGTTGTACACTCTAATGATATGATGTAACGAAATGTAATGTATAAAATGTAATAACTGATATAGTACTTTGTTTAAAGATTATTCATTTATTTATTATATGTTGTTCCGCTGCGATTGTGAGATTCTGATATTGTTGTGTTGTGTTCTGTTCCGTTCTATTTTCTATTTTCTTTTCTCTCCACTTTCCATCTTCTTCTTCTACCTCTTTCCTTTTCTTAAACCATAACATTTCGGGTTTCCGGCCTACGATTTCTCGGCAGTCGATAAAGTGAGTATCGATGTTGAATTTTCGAAAGTCGAAAATTTCCGGGATGTTACAATAAATGTTTACATAAACAAGTTTTTGATCTAATTAAAAAAATATGAAAAAGATTTAATTAAGACACTTGTTTTAAATTTAAACATTTGTCACTTTAGTTCATGCTATGCTTACTGTTAACCCCGTTCCAGCCTACAAGTTAAGGGGCCCACGAGTTAAAGGAGTCAACGAGTTAAGGCCTGGGATGAGCCACGACTTAAGGTGTTTAACGGCTCAGGAAGGATCTACGACTCAGGAAGCCTCACGACTCATCGAGTCACCGACTCAATAAGTTAATGACCTAAAGCTCAAAGCGACTTAAAGGGTTACGACTCAAGGGGTTAACGGTTCACAAGACAGACCGACTCAATGCATTACCGACTCATCAAAGGTATTGCCTCAGCGACTCAACAAGTCCATGACTCATCATAAGAAATGACTCAAGAGGATTGACGACCTAAGAAATGACTTGACGACTCATAACTCAGGATGACTCGTCCGCGACATAAAGCCACTGAGTCGTATTCCGTTGCCACGATGCATGTCCCAGTGAGAATTGACTCGCCAACGACTCAGGACTTGGCTTAGAAACCAGCAAGAGAATGAGCTAGTGAGAAGACCAAATGCTTAATCAGATAAGCCGGCCATGACTCAACTTGACTCGGCCACGGCTTAGCCTGAGTCGGTCACGACTCAGAACTTGGGCGAAAAATTTCTATCCAGATTAGCCTATAAATACATTGCCACCCCCAACATTCAGGGAACTTTTTGGCTCATTCATTTCAAGCGCCGTTACTCTGCTGCATTCTGAACTACTTCAACACCTTCAAGGAACTTCACAAAGAAATCAAACATGTCTAACATGTGTTCAAAGATTTGGATCGACATTGAAGTTTAGGCTACTTGTTCTAAGTCACTTGAAACTCAAAGTGTGTTGTAATCAAAGTGTAACTGCATTGACTTGTAATCAAATCGTCATTAAAGATATTCAAAGTGGACGTAGGCTCTCTCTTAAGCCGAACCACTATAAAATTGCTGTTGTTTACTGTTTTTTCACTATTATCTGCTTATAATCTATTCCCGAGCTATCGGGTGGTGCTTTCACGATCTCACTTCATACACCGGGGTGTTCGCGTTCAAATTTTAGCGTTAATATTTTTGGTGCTTTCACTGAGAACTAAACTCAGGTGAACTATCATCATTACTTCACAGAGGTTTGTAGAGAGAATTTCCTTGAAAACCAGAAGTCTATCCGAGATTATGGCTCCTAGAAGGAAAAGTAGATCTGTCAGATCTGGGAATATTCAAGAGGGAACCTCCGCTTCCCCTATATCAAATCAAGCCACTCCAGCTGTCGGAGTTACAAAGGCAGAGCTGGATGCTGCAATCTTAGGGCTGAACCAACAGATCAAGGCCCAAAATGCACAATTCGAGGCTCGGAATGCCCTAATTCTGAATAGGTTGAAAGATTTGCTTGGGGCAAACCATCAACCGGCAGGTAATGAAAGGAATTTTGCTTGCAACATTCATGAGGCTGAAGAAAGGAATGCTCCTGAAAGGGCTGCTAGTCCCTTTGAACAAACACTTCCTAAGGTTGGTGGATCTAGAACTCGACATGATGAGGAGTATCTTTCTGGAATGGTCCGACAAATCATGAAAGAGAGTATGCAGAGGGTTGAAGACGAGAAAGAATGGGGTTTCGCCCTAAGTAAAACTCCATTTACTGAGAAAATCTTAAAGGCTGAATTCCCAAGGAAGTTTGTCCCTCCAACCATTCCAGCTTACAAGGGGACAAGTGAACCGAACGAATTCTTATACAAGTATGATTGGCACATGACAGGTGCCAGAGCCTCTGATGAAATAAAGTGCCGATATTTTCCTGTGTATCTCGAAGGCGTAGCTCTGCTTTGGTTCACCAAGCTGCCAGTCCGATCTATCGATCAGTTTTCTGACTTAACCTGGAAGTTCAAGGAGCAGTTCAGACTATACGCTTCAAAAGCCAAAGATATTATGTCATTGTCAAGTTTAGAACAGAATCCGGGTGAAACTATCAGATCTTTCTTGAATCGCTTTAATATAGCGCTGGCCGAGGTAGACAATGCAGAACCACGGATGATCTTGACCTATCTAATGAGGGCCATCGACAAGTCGAGCGAATTTGGGAAATGGCTAAACATGAAGGAACCAAATTCCCTTGAAAAATTCTATAAAAAAGCAGTGAATTCATGCGCTTGGAAAGTCATCCCGTACCGGTAAAGGCAGTGCTGGAAAAAGCTGAAGATAACACTGTTGCTCCACGCAAGAATGAATCTGTAGGGCAAAAAAGGGAAAATAACAATGGGAAGAAACAGAGTAATCTGAAGAAGCCCCGATCCTTCAAGCCCTCAGAATATACTCCTTTATCAGATACGCCGGAGCGTATCTACCTTGCCACTAAAGATTCTATTGACTTTCCTAAACCTCCTCCTCTAAGGACCGGGAAAAAGGCTATACAGAGTGGGAAGTTCTGCCGCTTCCATAATCAACCCGGTCACGAGACCGACGAATGCCGCCAGTTGAAAAATCTGATTGAAGAGTTGCTAAGGGAAAACAAACTGCAGCAATTTGTGAAAAAGAATAGCAACAATCCTGCTTCATCTAGTCAGGGGCAACAGGCTCCTACTCATCAGCCTAGGACGAGTGAGAAGGCTGCTGGGCATGAATCTGGAAGGCCCATTATCAATGTCATTACAGGAGGACCTCACCCAGCAGGCAGAAGCTGGGGTGAGATGGAAAGGTATACCCGTGCTTTAAAGTATGTACCGACCGAGGAAGATGTATTCGTTTTGGAAGGTGCTACGCCCTTGAAGCAACAAAGAACTTTCGATGATGGTATTGTGTTCAAAGCTAGGGATTCCGCAGGTATTGAAGCTCCTACCTTGGATCCCTTAGTCATCTCGGCTGGTATCGGGCCAGCTATTGTCAGAAGAGTTCTCATTGATTGTGGCGCATCCTGCAATATCCTCTTCAAGAAAACATTCAACCAAATGAAGATCCCTATGGCTGATGTGCAAGCCTCATTGCAGAAAATTGCCGGCTTCACTGGGGAGCCAAAGCAGCCGGTAGGAACCATTGATTTGTTTGTGGAACTTGGAGAAGGAGAGAGAAAAATGGTCCGCAAGCAAACTTTTGTGATTGTCGACGAATTTTCTGCTTACAATGCTTTCCTTGGTCGTCCAACTCTGGCAGCGTTCAAAGCTGTTCTTGCCCCGTGGTGCCTCACTATTAAATTCCCTACATACAATGGAGTAGGAGTCATAAAAGGGGATCAAAATGCTGGGGAAGAATGTTATCTAACAGAGCTACGAGAAACCAGAAAAAGAGAAATGGGAAAGAATGCAGCAGCCCCAGTTGGCATTAAAGAACCAGCCTTGTAGCAATTACAGGGCGGACCCTGCACTGGCGAGCACAGCGGAGCAAGGAAAGAGATGGATCCTAGAAAAGTCAGTGCAGGGGAAAATAGAGTGGTACCAGTGGAAACGACAATACCAATACCTGTTGACCCAAAGGACCCAAACAAGGTGTTGAATGTGGGTTCGCAACTTAATGCGTCAATTCAGAATACCTTAATATCTTTTTTAAAGGCAAATTTGGATGTTTTTGCTTGGACTCATGCGGATATGTGCGGAATATCCCCGGAAGTTGCAGCACACGCTCTAAATATTGATCCAAAATTTACAACTGTGAAGCAGAAAAGGAGAACTCAAGGCCCAGAAAGGTCGGCAGCATTAAAAGAAGAAGTTGATCGGCTCATGGAGAATGATTTTATCAAAGAATCTACCTATCCGAATTGGGTTTCAAATCCAGTGCTGGTTAAGAAAGCCAACGGAAAATGGAGAGTATGCATCGATTTTTCAGATCTAAATAAGGCCTGCCCCAAAGACTGCTTCCCATTACCCAGAATCGATCAACTGGTAGACGGAACAGCGGGACACGAATTGTTATCTTTTATGGATGCTTACTCCGGATATAACCAGATCATGATGCATGAGCCAGATCAGGAGGACACGAGCCTTATCACCGACATTGGTCTTTACTGCTACAGAGTTATGCCCTTCGGGCTAAAGAATGCAGGGGCAACATACCAAAGACATGTTAATGCTATGTTCAAACCGCAATTAGGCAAGACTATGGAAGTCTACGTCGATGACATGTTAGTAAAGTCTAAGAAAGCAGTGGATCACATAGAACACTTAGCGGACATGTTCGCAGTCCTCCGAAAATACGGAATGAAACTCAATCCTTTGAAATGTTCATTTGGAGTGGAATCCGGCAAGTTTTTAGGTTTCATCGTGAGCGCTAGGGGCATTGAAGCTAGTCCAGCTCAAATTACTGCATTAAAGGAAGTCAAAGCTCCTAGAACAAAGAAGGAATTGCAAAGTCTCAATGGAAAGGTCGCCGCCTTGAGTCGGTTCATTTGCAAAGCCATAGATAAAGGCATCCCATTCTTTGACGCCCTAAAGAAAGGAAAGAAAAACTTCGACTGGAGTCCCGAATGCCAAAAAGCCTTCGATGAATTGATTCGCCATATGGAAACGCCTCCAATACTTTCTAGGCCTGGCGATGGCGAGGATCTTCTTATATACTTGGCAGTATCATCTCATGCTTTAAGTGCAGCGCTGATACGAGAAGACAAGAGGATTCAACATCCAGTTTACTATATCAGCAAAAGACTCACTAGGGCAGAGATGAATTACTCTAGTTGGAAAAACTCGCCTATTGCCTACTAATTGCATCTAGGAAGTTGAGGCAATATTTTCAAGCTCATCCTATCAGAGTCCTCACTGATCAACCTTTAAAGCAAGTCCTGTTTCGCCCTGAGACTTCGGGTCGCCTTCTAAAGTGGAATATTGAACTCAGTCAGTATGACATCACTTATCATCCCCGAAAAGCAATCAATGGACAAGCTTTAGCGGATTTCATCGCAGAATTCACAGATAAGGGTAACAGTGAGGAGGAAACGGTCGACGATTCCCCAATCCAATGGAAGTTATATGTTGATGGTGCGAGAAACGACTACTGTTCTGCAGCCGGAGTTGTACTTGAGACCCCTGAAGGCCGATCATTATGCTATGCGCTAAGATTGGAATTTCCTTCAACAAATAATGAAGCAGAATACGAAGCCCTTATCGCTGGCTTAAGGATTGCTAAAGAATTAAACATCTGAGCGTTACAGATATTCAGTGATTCTCAGCTTATTGTATGTCAAGTCAAAAAGGAATTCCAAGCAAAAGGGGGGAATCTGCCCGCCTACTTGTCAAAGGCTTGGGAACTCCTGGGTGATTTCGATCGTTACATGATAAGTCACATTCCTCGAGAAGAAAACATGAAAGCAGATTCTCTCGCAAAGTATTCTAGCACAGGCGAAGCTCAATTTCTGGGGTTAACTCCAGTGGAGGTCCTGTCGACTCCTAGCATTGATGAGATGGACATTGATTGGATCATGAGCATGTCTCAAGAGCAAGAATCATGGATGGCTCCGATAACAGAATACCTGCTCAATGGATCCTTACCAGGGAACTCAAAAGAACGACAAAAGCTACTGAGAAAAGCCTCTCGATATATAATCCAAGATGGCCGATTATACAGACGGGGATTCTCAATGCCATTACTTCGATGTGTATCCAGGGAAGAGTCCAAAGCAATCCTAGCGGAGGTACACGGAGGAGAATGTGGTGATCATTCAGGTGGCCAAACATTAGCAAAGGAAATTCTCCGATACGGATATTTTTGGCCAGAAATTAATCGAGATGCAGCAGAGTATTCCCGAAAATGTGACAGATGCCAAAGATTCGCCAAAATTCCTAGAGCTCCTTCCACTGAACTCACACAGATGGTCAGTCCATGGCCGTTTGCATTATGGGGGATTGACCTTGTAGGACCGTTACCAACTGCTAAATCTGGAATTAAATATTCCATTGTTGCTGTAGATTATTTTACTAAGTGGGCAGAAGCTGAACCACTGGCTACTATCACCTCAAAGAAGATGATAAGTTTTGTGACTAAAAACATCATTTGCAGATACGATGTGCCTCAAAAAATAATTACAGACAATGGTACTCAGTTTGAAAGTGAAGAATTCCAAGATTTTTGCAAGCGATTCAAAATCCGAAAAAGCTTCTCAGTAGTGGCTCATCCGCAGGCAAACGGGCAAGTGCAAGCCGTGAATAAAATTATTAAGTCAACCATCAAAAAGCAACTTGAAAGAGCAAAAGGTGGTTGGGTCGATAAGCTACCACTGGCACTATGGGCATACAGAACCACTCACAAAACTGCGACTGGGCACACCCCGTTTTCATTAGCATACGGGTCAGAGGCAATGATTCCGGTAGAAATAGAGGTCCCTTCACATAAAAGAATCCATTTCAATCAAGCAGAAAACGAAAAGCTACAGCTTGAAGCGCTAGATCTCCTTGATGAAAAAAGAGATGAGGCTAATCTCAGAATTGCAGCTCATCAGCAAAGGATAGCCAGACATTTCAATTCCAGAGTTCGCCAACGCAGCTTTGAGATCAGAGACCTAGTCCTGAAGAGAATTATGACAGCGACAGGTGTGTTTGGGCCAAATTGGGAAGGACTATATGTCATAGGTCAAAAGCTTCTTGACGGCACATTTAAACTCACTACTGTTGAAGGAGATCAAATTCCAAGGGCATGTAACAGCAATCATTTGCGTCCATACTTTACTTGAAAATTTTGTTGAAATATTGTAAAAAGAATTATGAATGTATGATTCTTGTAATTGAAGGCAATTGTAAAACTGATGCAAGTAAATAATGAAAAAATATAAAGTGGATGTAGGCCCAATTTCCTGGCCGAACCACTATAAATCTTGTGTTCCTTATTATCATTACATGTTTGCTTTATTTTCGATATAAAAAGTACATAGAATGTATTGCTGAAATGTCGATTTAAATTTTTGCAGACAATGGAAGTGAAACTTGCACATAATAAGACCAAGTGATTCTCGCCAAATTTCAAGTCACAAAAGCTCCGAATTCAAATCCTAGATAGGAAGTACTTCAATTGAACGGCCTATGATTTCGACAGAAACGGACCTTTGCTAATAAATTGAGATCGTTTGAACAAACAAACATCCAATTAAGAAGCTGATGCTCGTTCTCATGAACTTGCCTGACAATGAAGTACACTTCCTTGGATTAAACAAGTTACTTGTAAAAAAAAAAAAAAAAAAAAAAAGAGGATCGCTGAAAAGGCATAAGCAAGTGGACAAGGGAACAACCAAAGCCATCATCGGCAGCACAAGTCCTCTTCGGAGGCACAACTCTTCGGAGGATAAAGACCTCTAATGGGTCATACGCCACAAAAAAGAAAGTTCTCTACTCAACAAAAAAAGATTGGAGGAGTCATGACCAACCAACCATGAGAGAGTAACTTCCAGGCGATGAAAACCCTCTCTGAGGCACATTTCACCAGGAGTTGAAGTGTTACGACCGCTCTTCGGAATTTCACTTCACCAGAGTTGAAATGCAAACAAAATAAAGACCTCTTCGGAGGCACATTTCACCAGGAGTTGAAGTGTAACAGCCGCTCTTCGGAATTTCACTTCACCAGAGTTGAAATGCAAACAAAATAAAGACCTCTTCGGAGGCACATTTCACCAGGAGTTGAAGTGTAACAGCCGCTCTTCGGAATTTCACTTCACCAAAGTTGAAATGCAAAACAAAATAAAGATCTTTCTGGAAGTCCACGTTTCACCGAGATTGAAATAAAACTTCCAAGTGTTGAAACGTGAAAACGCTTTCTTCGAAGGCACAACTCTTTGGAGGTACACGTTTCACCAAGATTGAAATAAAACTTCCAAGTGTTGAAACGTGAAAAATCCCTCCTCAGAGGTACAACCCCCTCCCGGGGACACAATAAAAAAGAAAGACCTCTTCGGAAGCCCACGTTTGACCGAGATTGAAATAAAACTTCCAAGTGTTGAAACGTGAAAAGGCTTTCTTCGAAGGCACAACTCTTTGGAGGTACACGTTTCACCAAGATTGAAATAAAACTTCCAAGCGTTGAAACGTGAAAAATCCCTCCTCAGAGGTACAACCCCCTCCCGGGGACACAATCAAAAAGAAAGACCTCTTCGGAAGCCCACGTTTCACCGAGATTGAAATAAAACTTCCAAGTGTTGAAAGGTGAAAAGGCTTTCTTCAAAGGAAGAACTCTTTGGAGGTACACGTTTCACCAAGATTGAAATAAAACTTCCAAGTGTTGAAACGTGAAAAATCCCTCCTCAGAGGTACAAATTTCTATTTTAAAAAAAAAATCCTCATCAAGAGCATACTTTAACTTTCAAAGGAAGAGTGATTTACCTATTCTAGAAAATAACCTTCCTCAAAAAAAAAAGGGAAGAAAGTTAAAGTACCCTTCAGAGGCCCGCTTTACCACATAGAAGAATTCACTTGGCAAAATGCGTACATAAGCAAAAGAAAAAAAAGTGATTTCTTCGAAGGACAAAGCGTAAAAACTTATATGAAGGAAGTTGTACTCTACGAAAAATTTCTTTAAGAATGAAGTAATTATTCTTCAGAAAATAAGAGTGCAAGTCCCCTCAAAGTATACAATATTGCAGCAAGCTTATGGTATGGGGGTAACATGGTATAGTTACATACAAAATGGTATAGCTACATCGGTAAAGTACGCTCAAACAACATACCACAAGCTCACCGCAATATCATATAAATAAACTTGTGCAAAAATGAATAATAAATGCATTCTCAAATTCAAACAAGAGTCTGTACAAATAAAGGATCGTTTTATTCAATTGCAGATACAGGTTTCAAAATAAAAAAGCAGGGGCCGGTACCTGCACAACATCCGACCATTACACAAAAAAGGAATCAAAAAGCCCGAAGCCCGACTCTTCACTTCTTCTTACCACCTTTGGACCCTTTGCCCGGCCGAATGATTAGTTTTTCAGGTCTATCTATAGGCATAAGGGAAGAAGGAGAGGGAGGTGCAACCGGTGCAACTTCCGGTTCCTCTTCAGTAGCAATGATTTTCTTCCCCCTCCTCTTCGATGTTCCGTGCTTCTTTCTTCTCTTCGAAGAAGACTCACTCCCTGGAGTAACAAGAGTGGACAAAACTACGTCATCAGAAGGAGTCCGCTCCAGAGAGATCTCGCCTCCTTCAAGTCCCTCGTCTTTCTGCTCTTGCGAAGCGATAGGGTCATCCAAGCCATGAAGAGCCTCAATTTGCTCCTCTTGTGACCCGGGCTGTGAAGCAGAAGGAGGACTCACCTGAAGAGACGGAGGAGGGATAACCGAAGGAGGCGAAGTCTGCACAACACTTGGTGTTTCAACTGCAGAAGAAGAGAAATTAAAAATATTAGTATCTCCCCAAAAGAACGGAGATATGGGTTCGTCGAGATTCAAGAAATAATCGAGAAGCTCATCAAACTTTTGAGGAGCAAGCAAGCGATCCACCTGAATCGGACCAATGTCAAAATTACCTGAAGATGTTTGCTTCGTTAGTTCAATCTCATAATTTTGAGCCCTCATATTCTCCAAAGCCTCATCATCAGTAGGGGTAATTACCCCGGTTCTTGTAGGAGGCAGCGAATGAGCACTGGAACCTGTGATGTCAACTTCAGAAGAAACTAAAGGACGTTCAGAAGTGGTAGTTGGTATTTCTTTTTCAGAACGTTCCCCTTCCGCCATTCCGGCCCGCACTATGGCGAGTTGCTCTTTTCCCTTGGCAAGAGCGGCGCGGGCATCATCATCAAGATAATGCTCTTCAAGAGCTGACTCAGCGTAGCCAGCACCTTTACCACCGAGCATATCGAGTGCTGCCTCCCAAACTTCAGCTAGTGTAATTTCATACTTAGGGCCTAGAAAGGCAAGGCTGCCACGCCCCAAAATGCTGTGCAGATAAAAATCAAATAATGTGGAGCCAATGTCAGCTTTGGTTGCTTGATGGGCCTCTTCGGTCGCAAGTTTACCAGCAACAGCCTCGTCATGCTCCTTTTCGGCCATAGCAAGTCGAGCTTTTAGCATCTCTATCTCCAAGCTTTGAGAGCCGGTCAGTTCTCGCAGCTGTAAAGTTTCAGCGCGATATTCTTCTATGACCTTCTCCTTGTGTGTAAGCTTATCTTCAACTGCCCTTTGACTGGCATGCGCATCTCATACTTGTTGCTGAAGCATGCTCTCCTTTTGAGAATAGAAAGTAGATGAAGTAGCTAATTCTTCATTAAGCTTTTCTACTTCCGCTTCCAGCTTTTCATTATAGGAAGCAATACTTCTCATTTCGGCGTCATGCTGTTCGAGAGTCTTCTGCCACTCAGCCTTATCGTTCTCCATTGTGAGCATGGCCTCGAGATTGGCTCGGTTAACCCTCTGAAGCTCGTCGACAAGTTTTTGCCAGTTCGACATTCTTTCAATATCGGTCCTGACAGCATCAAGATTTCGCAGCATAGCCGATTTGTCGAGAGGAACCAAGTCGAGATCAAATCGAACCCCTCTCAGGCACCACTGAGGGAATCGACTTTGAAGAGTGGGAGGACCTTGCCCAACTTGGTATGCGGGCCGGTTGATGATTGTTTGAATGTCGAAACGAACGGGGGCAGGAGATTGAGCAGGAACATTTTGAGAAACTGTCGGCATTGTTTCTTCAGTAAGTTTAGCCCGCTTGCTAGAAAAATCGTCCATGTGACCTTTACCTCTTTCATCGTGAGTCTTTCTTTTTTGAATATCATCCTCTCTGTGGGGAGGGTCATGTCTTTCTTGTTCTCTTCGGTGACGTTCTTCATATGCTCGTCTCTCGTCTGCTTTCCTGATGGCCCTCTCTTCATCAGATTCTCTGTTAGAAGGGAGGAAACGCCTATAATCATATTGGCTACGCCTCCCGTAGCGCTGGAAATCATCGTAGTATGAGCTGCTGCGCCCCATTGGAGAATCTGGAATAAAAATAATAAGCTTTAGAAATCTTTAAAGTATAAGAAGATGAATGTGTAGAAGTGCTGAAAAATCCTAAGTGTTGTGTAACGTGTAAACTACACGCATCAAGTTACAGACCACTCTGTGGAGTAGAGGTAGTGATAACTTGAGTAGGAGGAGTTGACGTTTGTTGTAGAGAAGATGTCGCCTCGATTACAGAAGAGATAGTTTTGGAAACATCATCTTTGAAAAGTTCTTGAGAAGTCACAATTAAATCGCTCAACCCCTCGAAAACATCATCACCATCATGTTTTTTGGGACTTGCTTTCTCAACTCCTTCGTTAGCAGATCTTTCGGAAGATCGTGGAGGTTCTTCCTCTTCGATAACTGGGGCAAGTACAGACTTGTCAGACGGCCCCGCAACATCCTTCGGAATTGAACACTTCACTAGTGGAGTTTCTATAGAGGTTCCTCCCTGCATGTGCTCTTTAGTAGAGACCGGGGCATCAGGAGTTTCCGTTGGAGAATCGGGAATTTCAGTTGGGACTTCACGAAGCTGAGTGAAGCGAGAGGAATGAAGAAGCCCATATTGATGTAAAAATCCATCATTTAACAAAAACTTTATACTCCTCTCTTCTGCCGCCACGGCGTTCAATCTCTTAAAAATTTGCTTATAGCATGGATCTCTAGAGGGAGAAGGAAGTGCTAAAATAGGAAAAAAGAAGCAAAGTTAGCATTTAGCAACTCAAATTTCGAAAAGCCCAAGAATGGAGAAATAAAAACAGGAAAATCTTACTTCCTACTCTCCAGATGGCATAAAAGCCTGGAGGGCAGCGAACAAAGAAATACTGATTTAGAAATCCATGAACGCTTTCAGGAAGATCGGTGATGAGTTTGCGGTTTCGAGCACTCCTTATAACTACGATAGAGGGATGATCTTTAATTTTTGTGAATGAGCAGAAGTAACAGATTTCCTCAAAGCTCGGTAATCGGTCCAGAACTCTACTAAATAGCACACATAACCCCTTCAGAATGGCATGGCCATTGGGGTGCAATTGGAATGGAGAGATAGATAATCGAAGCAGGAACTGCTGAAGGAAGTCATTAAAAGGTGGTATGGCACCGCTCAAGCACATTTGGCGATTGACAGCAATAAAGCCAGAAGGGGCCCTATCTGCAGTATCATTTGGCCCCGGCAGTAAGGCATCAGCTTCGGCAATGCCAAACTGGGTGAGCAATTGGTTAAACACCCGCTGATTCAGAGTTGTGGAAGTTCTCTCCGGAGGGTTATCCAACAGGTTGGCTACTGGGAAGACATCTTCAGCCTGGCCCATCGGTTCTTCTTGTTGAGATGTCATTCTACACAAGCAATTGGATGTTCAAATGCGAAGGTGCACGTTTCCTAAAAGTGTGAAGTGTTGTGCAGAACTAATGAAAATAACAAGTAAATATAACTGGAATTAAACTGGTCGACGATTGATCGACTATGGTAATTTCAGAACTTGTTAATTTAAAGTTCAAGCATAATATTAGTGCAGGCTGGTCAGTTTCAATTGACTATTTCAGTGTTGCTTTAATATTCTACTTGAAATCGATAGCATTTCGTTCACACGATTTGTTTAAGTTAATTATCTGTTATTAACTAATCTGTCATTTGATATGGGCGGTCGATGACAGTATATTCGTCCCAATTTTCTGTGAATGTTGTATTGAACAGATTGTTAGCCTGAAAGTCAAAATAACCTGTGAATGAATGCAATAAAATTCGACAGTTCAAAGTTTATGCAATGGTTCAAAGTTCGAGCAGAATTCACGCAAGTCCTAACTCGTCAACGGCTCAAAAAATTTTCCTACGGGTTAAGATAGATCGCTGATTCTATGGCTAGCTCGTCCACGACCTAAGGATTGGGAAGCGAGTTAAGTCAGGTCACTTCGATTTTGAGTTGTTGGTGTTTTGAGTCGGCAGTGCCCTAAGTCGTAAGTCGTAGAAAAAGGGAGAAGCTCTGGTTCAAAGTAATAAGAAAATCTCCAAGTCTTATCTCGGCCACGACTCAAGGCTTAGGTTGTGGAGCATGTTGGGTCGGATCATGGTTAAATCGCAAAGGTTGCTGGATCATACAAAAATGGCCGAGTCATACCTAAGGCAGTATTCGACTCTATCTGGCCAACTAATCACCTAACTCCTAACCAGTTTACCTTCTAACTTTTAACCCATAAACCATTTCACTCCTAACCCGTTATTCTTCCAACTTTTAACCCATTAACCCAATAAAACTCTCAATCAACAACCCTGGTCTTATCACGCCACTAAATCACCTCAAGACGCAAATCATCAGATCAGACAACCCTACATCCATTGATGGTTAGAGTGACCAAACTTGCAAGACTCAAGGGAGTAAATTGGAGGTAAGGACGGAGCGCATAGGTTAATGATGATCGACAATCGGAAGGGAAGCAAGATTGCTTACGTAATGTGGTGTCAGAGATGATCAGAGGAGAATCAAGTTGGAATCGCCTGTGAGAACTTGGAGATGCGTTAATGGCGGATGCGGTTTAGAGGATCGCTGATAAGAAGTGGGAGATAGGAGGAACGAGTCAAGCGTTTTATATTTGGAAGAGCTGGAACTCGAATCGGCACGCCCGAGTTATGATAAGTCGAAGCACACGACTTACGACTTAAGCGTGTGCTTCAAGGGGCAAATGTTAACCCCATTCCAGCCTACAAGTTAAGGGGCCCACGAGTTAAAGGAGTCAACGAGTTAAGGCCTGGAATGAGCCACGACTTAAGGTGTTTAACGGCTCAGGAAGGATCTACGACTCAGGAAGCCTCACGACTCATCGAGTCACCGACTCAATAAGTTAATGACCTAAAGCTCAAAGCGACTTAAAGGGTTACGACTCAAGGGGTTAACGGTTCACAAGACAGACCGACTCAATGCATTACCGACTCATCAAAGGTATTGCCTCAGCGACTCAACAAGTCCACGACTCATCATAAGAAACGACTCAAGAGGATTGACGACCTAAGAAATGACTTGACGACTCATAACTCAGGATGACTCGTCCGTGACTTAAAGCCACTGAGTCGTATTCCGTTGCCACAATGCATGTCCCAGTGAGAATTGACTCGCCAACGACTCAGGACTTGGCTTAGAAACCAGCAAGAGAATGAGCTAGTGAGAAGACCAAATGCTTAATCAGATAAGCCGGCCACTACTCAACTTGACTCGGCCACGGCTTAGCCTGAGTCGGTCACGACTCAGGACTTAGGCGAAAAATTTCTATCCAGATTTTCCTATAAATACATGGCCACCCCCAACATTCAGGGGACTTTTTGGCTCATTCATTTCAAGCGCCGTTACTCTGCTGCATTCTGAACTACTTCAACACCTTCAAGGAACTTCACGAAGAAATCAAACATGTCTAACATGTGTTCAAAGATTTGGATCGACATTGAAGTTTAGGCTACTTGTTCTAAGTCACTTGAAACTCAAAGTGTGTTGTAATCAAAGTGTAACTGCATTGACTTGTAATCAAATCGTCAATAAAGATATTCAAAGTGGACGTAGGCTCTCTCTTAAGCCGAACCACTATAAAATTGTTGTTGTTTACTGTTTTTTCACTATTATCTTATTATAATCTGTTCCCGAGCTATCGGGTGGTGCTTTCACAATCTCACTTCACACACCGGGGTGGTAGCGTTCAAATTTTAGCGTTAACACTTACACTTGTCTTTAATGTGCTTTAAGAGATTACACATGTAAATTAAGAGTATTTTAATTTAATTTAATTTGTTTATAAAACTCTAACTTATTTTACAAGAGCTTTTAAATCTTATTTTATTTCTTATGTAATATATAAATGAATTTACCTCTTTTTAAGTTAAAAAGAAATGAAAACAAAATAATTTATAAATAAAAGTTTATTCAAATATTTTAAGTATTTATTCTTTTAAATTTCACAACATCAAATTCAAATTTAAAATTAATTTATCAAATCCATTTTTAAAAATCAAGTTATATATAGATGCATATATAACTTTTATTAAAATTAAAAATAACAAATCTATTCCTTACAAAATCTATTTATGTTTATAAGAACTTAAGTATTATAATTTTTATTTAAAAATAACAAATTAAACAATTTTAAATAATTTATAAAAGAGATTATAAACAAATTAAGATCATTTGTAAATTTTTATTTTAAATTCTTATATATATATATATTCAAACAATATTTAAAAATAAAATAAAACCAAGCTTTAATGTTAATCTAATTTAAATTCATGTTAAAGTTAATTAAAATATAAATTTAAACAAATAAGATTTTCCTTTAATATAAACCATATAATTATTTATTGAATTGTCTTTGAAAAGTTAGATGTTAAATTTAAATCAAATTATCAATTATAAATTAAAATTAAAAATTGATTCATTTGTTGAGTTTCCAAATCAAAGTTTATCAATTTACAATATATACAATTATATATATTATAAACAGATGACAATTTATTAGCTTTAAAATGATAAAATCTTCCAATTTAAATATTTATTATAAGGTGATTATTAGATCAATTCAAAATTTTATTATCAAAAGCTATTAAATCAAATAAATTTTTAAACATAGATTATTAAATTATATTACCCAATTTCCGCGATATCACATTCCTCCCCCCTTAAAAGAATTTCATCCCCGAAATTTAAAAGCAAAGGTAATTTAATAATCTATCCTAAGATTTAATTTTAAAATACAAGCATATATCAAACATATGCTAACAACCATAGCAACCAATTTACCTAATCAAAACAAATCTAATTATGCAGAAAAGTTCTGGATAAAATTTTCATGAGTTTCCCCGGTAAATATCGGGATACTCGCTCTATAGAATCTAAACAATCAATACTATGAAGCTACAAAGCTCCTATACAACTATATTTATAACACTAGACAAGATATCAGACTATAAACGAGTCTGACTCAACAACCAAAACTCCAGAACTGCTGGTTCACAACTAGAGATAGATCATACACGTACTCCCTCAGAGATACGTGAAACTCATCGAATCCCAGTTATCCGAACTGGCAATTCAATCTTGAAAATCAACTCCAATCCTCACAAGAATACAGAAAAGATCCAATACACTTCGGAGCTGACTTACCCGGTCTTACCCAACCTTACCGCTCCTTAAATCAGAGAAAACTTACCCAAAATCAAATCTTCAACTCCGGAATCCAAATTCCTTCTTCTCTTACCCTCAGAACTCTTCTGATGATCCTGGGCTACCTTAAACTCTACTGATCAGCTCAATCCTTGTTGATTCCTCTAGAAACAAACAGAACCAAAACTTCTCAACAGAATGATCTCCTCAAGATCAATTCCAAACCAAGAACACCAACTCTACTCCACAAACATCAGAAGACCAACTTACTTCTCCTATTCGGAAAAGATAAAACAAAAGCATTTCCATCTACTTCCGCTGCACAACTCTGATCTGAAGCAGAAGAAAAACTTGAGCACAAACTGGATAACACATCACAGAAATACGGTTCAACAGATCCATAAAGGAAAAGTCAGATGCCCCATCTGATCCAAAGCTGCTTCACTAAACCTCCGGTATCACTCCTAGAATCCAGTCGATAAGAAAACTCAGCCTTTAGGTGCGGACAAACTTCTCATAGCTCAAGAGAACACTCAAACTATCGCAAGTCACTTTTGCGATCCACCGGTCCAATATCCAAAGAAAATTGTTCTCTCATTACTAATCAAAACAGTCTACGCTTAACTAGCCAACCCATCAAAGAAATGAGTCTACCCGTCTGCTTCTAAACTCCTTCAGAAAAACTGCTAACCAGAAATCCTTCTTGTCAGCATAGAACACTCTGAGCTGCACTGTTAACACCGACCCAAAGACTTCCTAATCCAAAGCTCTTCGAGAAACTCGGGCCTTAAACTAGACAGAAACATCCTGCTGAACCCAGCCACAACATCGAAGCAGACATACTTCTAAAACTTATTCCAAAGAAAAATCTTCGGGAATATCCATAGTCACTGCATCTCATCACACAACTACTAATTCCTGAGATATCGAGATACCATCATTTCCTTCTGCCCAACCGACAGATCCAAACTCTACTCGTCCAACTCAGAGATGATCTCCGAACCTTTACAGGTTACCTTAAGAGATAAATGAAATCCTTCATCACTACAAAGCTCATTCGAGACGGTATTAGGTCTACAGTCTCGACAGATACGCTCCCAACTTTAACACTCAAACTCCAACCACTTGTATTCGTGTTACACACCCACTACCATATCTATCTTTATAACTTATATTGGAAAACATGAACATATAACCCAACAGATAGGTAGAAATATATATACATATATACATATATATATTAAAAATACAAATACGCTCTCTTAAGATAGACGTCGCTCCAGAGCCTAGGTATTCACTCAACCTAATGCTCTAATACCACTGTAACGACCCAACTTCCATACTCCAGGAAGTCGCATCGTTAATAAGAAAGAAAGGGATAGAGAATAGAAAGAAATAGAAGAAGAAGAAACAACACATCAGAATCTAACAGCGGAATGAATAAATTATATTAATAACACAATATATTACATAGTTTAAAACAACTATCAGAGTACACAGATAATACAATACATACTAGACAGTTATAAACACCTATCTAGTATTTACATCTCAATATAACTTAATAGAACAATACTAACACAGAGAACACACATCGGAATTATATATCTAACACAGAAGCCCCCTGCTCCATTTGCTCCTCCATAATTCGTCAAAGCAAACCTGAATCCCTTGGCTACTCGTAAAAATTTGAGTACCCAAGAGTTTATGAAAAACAAAAATAAACTCCGGGTCAGACATGGGTCTGGTGTGAGTAACAGGTTAAAGTTGCTTAACTTTTGAAAAACCTTTTAAAAGAAAAGGTATCACGTAAGACTTCCCATACATAAACATGGAAAAGTTTTTACCTTACGCTAACCAAAACATTTGATAGGAAATCCAGTGATATTATAATAGTGTCTAGGGTTTTCAAGTAAATAAGAAATGTCCGAAATTGTTACATTCATTAAATTCCAGCTACTAGCCACAAAAGTGGGTAATACAATCAAAACCGTTGGCACTTACTGGATTTTGGATTCCATACAATGGCAGGGCTACTGGGGTACCGCCCGTCACAGTACGTGGCCTAGATCAACGTACCGAGGACCACTCTCGATCCCCTGCAACACAAGACCAGAACCATCCCTTACTGGACAGTCCCAAACAAGACAACCCCGCAGTTGACGTACGCTCCAATCGCCCACACAGCCGAAATAAAAAGGGACCTCTAGATAGGGGGAAATCTTGCTCTCAAGTGGGGGCTACCCACGATGCCTTGCTGCACCTCCCCTGTTTTAGCCATTCCCGGTTGATGAGGCTTGAGGCTACGATTACCTTTATAGGATATATCACTTAGAATGCTCATCGTCCACCTGACGATGTTCTGAAAGCATTCAATCCATACAAGTTCGTTCCGGGTTCGAACGAACCCGAAGGCATTATCTCGTTACACTCGTATTGGAATCACCCTCAGAGTTAGCGACGATAACCTTTGCACTCTGAATCACAATCTCGAATCTATAAGTACTATTCCGTCAAACTCATTACGGAATCACCCACATAGTTATACTGACATATAGCCCTTACACCTCGAGTCTTCACTCGCTCCACTTGGATTCACGACCTAACGTTAATTTGGATCGATGTGGTTTTCGGATATCCAAATATGGAAACCCGATCCCGGTCTCATCGAAATCCAAAGCGTGTCTTTTAAGGCCAAGTTGTTTTAAAGGTTTAAAACAATTCAATTTCATTATCTGTATACACAAAGATAGATAATATACAGATTCATAATAGATAATCAACATTATCATCACAACAGATAATCTATATTATCATTATCAAAAGATAATCCAAATCATCATCATAATGCAACCAATGCATCCATATCACCCAACATTAATTATCTCATTTTTGAGATTCAAACCATCCAAGCAACCAATATCATCCATTCATATATAAGCAATGATCTATAATCACACCACTTATAATTAATTTAAAATGAATTAAATTAATTACATCATTCTCTAATTAATTTAAAGTGAATTAAATTAATTACTCCATCAATAAAAATCTTGCTTACATAACCTTTAATTAGTTACAAATTAATTAATCAATCATATTCCAATTGATCGCTTTAATTAATCACCTTTGATTAATTATTCCTTAATAACATTTATGTAATTATCCTTTAATTAATTTCACAAATTAATTATACTTAACCAAATACACTAATTAATATTTAATTACTTCCTTCATTAATTAACTATAATTAATTACATTAATCCTTAATTAATTAATTACCTTTAATAACTTATTATTGATTAATTAATCTTAATTAATCAATCTTAATTACATCATTAATTATATTAATTAATGATTTCTAATTACAATTTAATTAAGTACCTTATTTAAATTAATTACATTAAGTAATTAATCTTAATTTAAACCATAATTGTTAATCACCCTTGATTAACTCCATTCAGTAATTAACTACTCTTAATTACTTCACCAAAATAAATTAATTACTCCTTAATTAATTATCTCAAGTTAATCCTTTGATTAATTCACAAAGTAATTATACTTAAATTACTTCAATTATCAAATCACCTTTAATTAATTACACATATAGTAATTACCATTAATTACTTCCCTAAGTAGTTCTCTTTATTTAATTACATTAGGTAATCATATTCCACAAATCATCAAATGATTAATTTAAATTAATTAAACTGCATTAATTAACTTAATCTAATCATATTAAACTCAATTAATTACAATAAGTAATTAATTCCTTAATTACTTCCATAAGTAAGTATACTTAACAATTTACTCAAATGATTATCTTTAAATTAATTAATCTAATTGATTATTAAAATTAATCACATTAATTAATTAATTAAATAATCCTTAGTTAATGACCTTCATTAACTATTAAACAATTTATTTATTTACTTATCTGAAATAATTAACTTATTTTAAATCATTATTAATTTCAAATTAATTAATCACTAGTAACTCATTAATTAATCCCTAATTAATTAAATAATTAAGTGATAATTAAAACTTAATTAATCCATTATTACTTGATTAATTAATTAGTAATCATTAATTAATAACTAATCTTATTTAATTAATTTTTCTTAATTACAAATTAATTATTCTAAGAATAGTTAATCTTAAACCTTTCAGATTGAACCCTTAATTACTTTGAATAATTATCCATTTCCTTAATTTATTAAATAAATTAATTATTCATTTAATTACTCTAATAACTAAATGAAATACAAATTGTTAAATTTAATTTAACTTCAACAAGTTTAAAATCAATTTTTAAAACTTTAAAAAATAAATAATACTTTTCTTATAAAGAAATTTTACAAAAGTTTAAATCAAATACTCTTTTTAAATTTAAAACATTTAAATTTTTCTTAATCATTCAAATTTGTTAAATACTTAAATTTATAAAACTTAAATCTATTTTGAAAACAAGGATTCAAATTTAGATTTGAATCAAATTTAAACTTTGTTAAAACATTACTTTATATTTTAATTCCCAATTAAAATTCAAATTTCTTTAAAAACATTTTTAACATAAACTGCTTTAAAGTTATTTTAAACCAAATTTGAATTTAGAAACTTAGTTATTTACAGCCACGATTCAAAATGAAATTTGAATTCATAATCTAAACTTATATTTAAAACTCATTTTAAATCTTGCTTACACTTTTAAAATTTAGTTTAAATTTTGAAAACAAGACAAGTTTCAACTGCAACAACAACTAAATCGAGCAAGACTCAATGCAACTCGAGTAACTCCAGTAACATTTTCATTTTTAAATTATTAAACTTCAAAGCACTGTCAGGTAACAAAAACCTGCAACAACATACTCCCCTGAACCCACAACAACAACTTCCCCGAGTGCTAATCCTCAAAGCTTCGAGCAAAACAAACTACGACTTCGAGCAATCCAAGATTCAACCCGATACATCACGAGTACCCCTTCTTCACCAAAATCAACAGCATATACACTAAGAAGTTCGTGCACCTGCACCGCCGCAATAACCACCACCTACCCCTCGCGACCATCCACACACGTCGGCGATCTCCTCCCAATGCTATTCCGACCAACAGAGAAACTGCAGAAGCCCTAAATCGAATTTGAGCAATCGAGCTAAAAAATACAGAAATGTCAAAACCTGTAAACCACCAACATCCCACACCACCGATCACCAGAATGGTTTTGCCTCCGACCATGGACTCTCCCATACCCCAACTACCTCTCACTAGAACCACGACGAACTCGATCACATATTTTGATCGTGGAGACAAATTTCTTTTGCTAACAGAAACTAGGGTTAAAAGAAAATAACCCCAAATTTCCACTGTCCCCATGCTTTAAACCACCATTAACTATTTTTCCCTTAAACTACAATCATCTCTCTATCACCAGAAATGATTCTGGCCAATCCAACTTTCAAGATCGACAGATCCAACTTAAAACAGAATTTCTGGTTGAACCAGAAATACCAAATTCTTTTCAAACTAAAAATTCAAATTTTAGTTTTATAATTCATATCCTTGATAATGTAACATGTTTATATTCTTAAATTAAAGAATCAGGATGGTCAAATTCTTATTTTCAAAAAGTTGTTTCAGTTGTACTTTGCATTCTCCAGATACATTACAGGTTCATTTTCTTCAAGCAAATTTGACTTCACATATTAAATAAAATTTTAAACTTTAACTTATATTACTCAACCATATATTGTTTTTAAAAATTTGAACCTTAACAAAGATTAAATTTTGAGTTTCATGATTATTGAACATAACAAGAACCTGTAATCTAGAACAGGCTAAAAAAAGTCAACAGCAAGAATAAATTTAGAAACCCATACATATAATAAACAGAGAATTCTACCATATTCATTCACAATTCATGACATATCAGAAACAATCAAGCAACTATATTATCTTAAATTAGTTTAAAATAAAATGTTACTCACAGAATTTTAATGAGCAGAGCATCCATGTTTGTGAAATGCTTTGAATCCTGAACTTCAAATTGTTTTTTTTCTTTAAACTGCAGATGCTTTTAAAACATTCATCTTGCTTTTACTGAAATGCTTTCTGATTTACAATAGCATGCATCCAGGAAGAAATGCAGGCTTCCAGAAAAGTGCAGGCATGGAATTTTTTTTCAAAACAGAAATGCAGGACTTTGAAGTTGCATATGAATTTCAGGTGCATGCTTGATTCAAGACAGGATGTAGGTTTGATGAAGTTGCAAATTGATTTCAGACATTGGAATTGAAGAGCTACAGGTTTACATGGTTTGCATTATGAATTTCAGGTTTACTTTGATTTCTGGTTTGTGGATGATTCAAATCACTTTGGGTTAGAGTAGATATAGGTTTTAGGCTAAATTTTTTTTTTGAGGGGGTGCTACAGATTTTATTCTGAAAACAGAATTTTGTTTTGAATGGAGATGGTTTTCAGATTTCAGATCTGAATATTCCTCAAGTTTTTGAAGAAAAGAAGAATCGAAAAAGAAATGAGATGAGGAGAAATGTTTACATAAACAAGTTTTTGATCTAATTAAAAAAAATATGAAAAAGAATTAATTAGGACACTAGTTTTAAATTTAAACATTTGTCACTTTAGTTCATGCTATGCTTATACATGTCTTTAAGTTGCTTTAAGAGATTACACATGTAAATTAATAGTATTTTAATTTAATTTAATTTGTTTATAAAACTCTAACTTATTTTACAAGAGCTTTTAAATCTTATTTTATTTCTTATGTAATATATAAATGAATTTACCTCTTTTTAAGTTAAAAAGAAATGAAAACAAAATAATTTATAAATGAAAGTTTATTCAAATATTTTAAGTATTTATTCTTTTAAATTTCACAACATCAAATTCAAATTTAAAATTAATTTATCAAATCCATTTTTAAAAATCAAGTTATATATAGATGCATATATAACTTTATTAAAATTAAAAATAACAAATCTATTCCTTAAAAAATCTATTTATGTTTATAAGAACTTAAGTATTATAATTTTTATTTAAAAATAACAAATTAAACAATTTTAAATAATTTATAAAAGAGATTATAAACAAATTAAGATCATTTGTAAATTTTTATTTTAAATTCTTATATATATATATATATATATTCAAACAATATTTAAAACTAAAATAAAACCAAGCTTTAATGTTAATCTAAATTAAATTCATATTCAAGTTAATTAAAATATAAATCTAAACAAATAAGATTTTCCTTTAATATAAACCATATAATTATTTATTGAATTGTCTTTGAAAAGTTTGATGTTAAATTTAAATCGAATTATCAATTATAAATTAAAATTAAAAATTGATTCATTTATTGTGTTTTCAAATCAAAGTTTATCAATTTACAATATACACAATTATATATATTATAAACAGAAGACAATTTATTACCTTTAAAATGATAAAATCTTCCAATTTAAATATTTATTATAACATGATTATTAGATCAATTCAAAATTTTATTATCAAAAGCTATTAAATCAAATAAATTTTTAAACACGGATTATTAAATTATATTGCCCAATTTCCGGAATATCACAGTTCGAGACAAGAAGGTTGTTGTTGACATGCGAAGCGTATCGGCGGCGATCGGAGCGGCGCTAAGCTGCTGTGCATGTACACGTTGGATTTGCTATATCAGTTGTGTTTGGGTTGAGTTTGAGGGTGAAGGATGGTACTCGGGTTCGTTACGAGAAGATGAGGTGTTCGACTAGAGTTTTATATGCGTTTATCTCGGGAAAATTTGATCTGGGTTTGAGTTGTTTATAAGTTAAAATAATAAAAAAAAGAATAAAAACGTTGTAAAAGAAAAGGAAGATGGAGGGAGCTCGGGGGAAACTCAGGGATGAAGTGAAGTTAGCTCGGAAATTTAGTTTTTGGTCTCGGAGTTTATTCAAATCGTATAAACTAGGTTGTAAAGTTTGAAAAAAATGGATAAGGTTTCAAATAAATATTTCCAAGTTCAAAGGTAAATTATTAAACTACATTTTAACCGAGCTTCAAAGTTTAAATTTTTTTTTAAAAATAGTTAATAAATTGTTTTGGTGATGAATAAATTCATATTCGTTAATTAATGTAATAAGTTAACAAGTGATTTTGATAAGTTAATTTATTTATGTGGTTAATTAGGGATGATCGTTTATTTTAAGTAATCAAGGGTAATTAATTACTTAAAAAAAGATTACTTAATTTAAAAGTAATTAATTATTGGTTAAAGCTAATTAAGCCATCAAGGATAATCTCTTATTGAAATTAATTAGGAAAAATAAATTTATTAAGAATAATTGGTTAAGATGAATAATCAAAATTGATTAATTACTTTCATTAATTTAATGGCAAACGACTTGAAATTAATTAATCTGGATGGGATAATTAATAATGTAATTAATTAAGATAGAATGATGTTTTGATTTACGTTAATTTCTTGAATAAATTAATAATGATTAAGCATAGGATTTATTTTTTTGATAATGATTAAATGATTTATAATTACTTAAATGATTAAAGAATAATTAATTAAAGGCTAATTTATTAATGAAGCTAATTATGTAATGATAATTAATCAAGGGTTAATTTATGATGTAATTAACATAAAGGTTAATTTAATTAGTGTGATTAATTAAGGAATTAATTATTCAGTGTAAATAATTGAGTGTAATTAATTGATTATTAATTTACCATAACTATTAAATTTAATCATTGAAATTTATCTAATTTAAATTATTCAGATGATTAAATTAATCTTACTTATGGATGTTTGGATTATATTGAATGGTTGATTTGTTTAATATCCCTGATATGTGATGCTTTGTGATATATTCTGATTTGTGTTGTGATCTGTAATGTAATTAATTATCTGTGATGTAATTTAATCATCTGTGATATATATATGTATATATATATGATCTGTACTGATAGATAAGCGTCATAGTTTATACCGCTTATCAACTATATTTCTGTATTTTAATCTGTGATGATTGAATTTTGTTGCACTATTGAGCGTAAAAACCCTGGACCACACTTATACACACACAAATATGGATTTCACGGGGAAATCAATTAAGTCACAGATTTTGAAATAGTTTAAAAGTTGAATATTTAAATCCAAATTGTTTTGGAAATATCTTGGGATTAAAGTTAAAAGCTTTTGAAATGGAATTTCAAAGATGAAATTTATTTGGAACAACTTGATTAAGTTTTGAAATTTGAATAATTTGATTCAAATTGGAATTCAATATCTGAAATTGAATTCTAAATTCAGTATTTATGATATAAAACGGTATACAAGTTCATATGCGTTCTAAACCATTTTTAAAGTGTTGTTTTTGGGAATTTGAATTAACCCAAAGATTTTAACTTGTATAAATGAGATCGAATTTCTCCGAAACGAAAACTACTTGTCTTCAAATAAAATAGCTTTCATTTAAAGAATAGATTTTCAAATCGTGTTGAAAAGGTTTCAAGTTTGAAATGGAATTGAAATGTTTTGAAAGCTATAAGTTAAATTTTGATTTAAAGATTTAACGAGCTAATTCAAATGTTTTGAAAGCTATAAAATGAGTCTTTGATCCAAAGACCGAATGAGTTAATCCAACTTGAATTGGAATTGTTTTGAAAGGCTATGAATGAATCTTTGGAAACGATTTTGAAAGCTACAAGTTGAATCTTTGATTTAAAGATTCAACGAGTTAACCGAATTTTGAAAGCTATGAGTTAAATCTTTGATTTAAAGATTTAACGAGTTAATCAAATTGAAATGGAAATTGTTTTGAAATCCGTAAATGGATCTTTGTGAACGGGGTGAACTTTGTGAACTAAATCTTTCGTTTAAAAGATTAAAAGAGTGGAAATTGTTTAAACCCTTGAAGGTTTTTGAAATGAATCTTTTTGTTTAAAAGATTGAAAATGGTAATTTGTTTTAACCATTCGAATGAAAAATTTGGGCTTTAAGATGTGATTTAACTGAGACCCCAGTGTCCATATGATTTTTAAAATATTGCGCTCGTTATTCGGTTTAGCCGGGGGAGGACCTTTGTGTCACATAACCCATTCCGAATAGTGATACGACGTATATGGATAGCATTGAAAACGGTGGTGAAGACCGGGTATTTGCGAGAACGATAGGATAACCTATCGATTGTCTCTGCACTGAGTCGCGCCGGTATAGAGATTCCCTAAGTGATGGGGAGTCTGATCGGGATTGTGAATACCCGGATTGCAAGGGATTCTTTGGAAGTGCCTTCGGTTCTGTTCGAACCCAGAACAGACTTGTATGGTTGTATGTCTAACACTACACTTTGAGATATAAAGCAGATTTCTTTCAAATACATATCTATTGGTGGAGGAGAATTTATTCTCTTAGTTTAACACCCTTCTCTGAGACGTACGAGCTCAGAGGTTATGTAGTTGAAGGTTAGCAGCGATATACTCCCAAATTGGTAGTGTGGCATGCTGAGTGCTGCTGTGTGTTGATGATCATTTGTTGATCATTTGTGATCAGAGCATGGCTTTTGTATAAAGCGTAGCTTTGTGGACGAGACTGCATCAGGACCTCACACCCCGGAAATGGTCTAAACAGGAAAGATGCGGCAAGGTTATGAGGGTCGCGCCCTTTAGGGTGCGTCATTCCCTTCTGGTAAAGGGTGGTATGGAGCCCTGATATTTAACCTATGTGGTTGCTCCAATCTCATTTATTGTGTGGTTGTTGCTTTAGAGGAGCCTCGGATAAAGGTCCCAAAGGACCGGGTAGTGGCATGCTCGAGTAGTAGTTACCTAGTTATAGAGGTAACCCAGCCTTTTGTTGGCAGAGATCCGGTTAGGTTCTCGAGACGTCCCGCCAGAGGCGATCCCATGTGGCAGTAGGAAGTTCCTTGGCCTGACCATTTGTTGGAAATCCAAACAAAACAATACGCGCCCTGTACGGTATTAGTTGTATTACCTGCCATTTACTTATGGTGGCGCCCCACTGTTTAGATGGTAGCTATAGTAGGCATAGTTCAGAATGTCTATGCTGGCTAAGATTAATATTCTACTTTCGAAATGTTTTCTGCACTTTGCACTTATAGTAATAATATCAAGAAATTTTCTCGTATCAAGCATGTTTGACTATCATAAGAAGAAATCTCCTCCAAGTCTGCATTTGCATTGTGTGTGTGGCGGGAGGTCTTATGGTAGTTTCATTTTCTAAAAGCACTGCGAATTGACTTTAAAATTCTTTTGCTTTTTGTTTTTAAAGATAAACTGTTTTTGTTACTCACACCAGTCCCATGACTGATCCGGAGTTTATTGTTCCTTTCCTAAACTCTGGGTGCTCACTATTTTCCACACGAGCAGTCTAGAGTTGGTTTTTTTACATAGTTAGGTTTGGTAGATTATCTGGAGCTAGTTTCAGTCTTTGGATGCACACCAGTCTTGCTTCTCTTAGTCCATCGCGATGTTGGTTCGAGCTGTTGCTGGAGTTCTTCCTTGATGACTATCTTGAGTTATTTGTTCCGCTGTTGGTGTTATCGTTTTCTTTTCCGCTACTATTTTTTTTTGTATCATACCTCTGATGTATATTGATATCCATTGTATTATCTGTTGTATCAGATATTGTATCAATGTTGTATATCAATGTATTATTCCTTTTCTTCCGCTGTGTTGTTTACTTAAATTGTGTTACAAGCTCTGGCGACTCGGATTTGAATGGTCGAATCTACGGCATACGAGTACGATGTAAAATATGGATGTCGATTTTCGAGCGCGAAAAATTCTACTCGTTACAGCTTTCCCCAGATGTCTGCGCTGAATGTCTGGAATTTTCTTCCAAATCACCCAAATTTTTTGGAAGTATGCTTAGATGTCTACGCTGATGGTCTGGAATTTTATTCCGTAGCTCTAGACATCTGGGCATACTACCAGACGTCTGAGCTGAAGCTCTGAGCAAAAACCTGCTAGGCCAATGATGGCCAATTCATCTCGAAAGCGATCGAAAGAGCACGATAGATAAGGATTTACGCAAAGCAATAACCCAACCCTATAGGCTCTTTAATACACTCCAAACAACATGTCAAAACATCTAATGTAGGATTTTCATAGATTTTGACTTCAAAATACAAAAAATTGTAAAATTCATCAAACCAATTCAAATCAAAAGCAATTGGTCATGCAGTAGATGTTAGGAATTCATACCTGACAACAATGAAGACTATAGACATAGATATGAGTTCATGAACTCACCTTTAAACCAAAACACCACAAATGAGAAGCTTTAAAACGATGGAAAGATCAACCACTCTGTAACTTCAACTCTAGAAGCTCCAATCTATGATTAGAAGCCAATATTTCCTAAGTTAGGGTTTAGGAATTTCTGAAAATTAAAGAGAGATTGAGGTGGAGAAGAAGAAGAGGATGCTTACCTAAGCTTCTTTTTGATTTATAACTTGAAGTTGAATTTCTTAAGAGAATTAGAGCTTAGGAATTTCTAATCTCTTTTCTTTTACCCCATTTTTCTAGAGCTTGAGAGTGCTAGGAAATGAGGAATGAATTGAAGAGGAGAGGGGTGGAGTTAGGGTGTTATGTTGGGTTAATAGGTTGAAACCCAAACCCAAAGCCCAATAGAAAAAATTGCAAAATTCAACCCAACTCTAAACATATCAATGTTTATACTCAAAAAGGTCGCAAATGTCATTTTGAACCCAATGGAAGTGATCTCGAGTCCTAATTCGACTGTTTACAAAAAGTAGCATTTCAAACTTTAATCAGACTAACGATGCTATATTTAAATAAAATATTTAAATATATAATCGCTGTTAAAGACTCCCCTCCTTAAACAAATTGCGTCCTCGCAATTCTTAAGAAGAAAACAAAGAGTAACAACCATAAAGCATTTCAACACAAAAGAAAATTTGAAATAAGAAGTTCACCTTAAAGAGCACGAAAGAGTAAGTCCGGATGTGTTTGCTCGAGGAACTCTCTATATTCCCAAGAACAATCCTTAGGATTTGAGGACCACTGAACTTTCATAGGTAGGACATCTTTATTACGAAGAAGTTTAACCTCTGTAGCAATGACATGAATAGGATTTTGCTCATAAGCCAAATTAGGCGAGACTTCAATTTCTTCAATAACACCAGACTCAAGAATAGAATCGGAATCCCTAAGGCATTTCGTAGTTGAGAGACGTGGAACACGTCATGAATAGCAGAAAATTGACCAGTAATAAGAGGCGATAAGCCATGGAACCAATACATTCGGTGATGGGAAATGGGCCAATATATCGAGTCGCTAGTTTTCCCGATCGACTGAAACGCAAATCACCTTTCACAGGTGAAACATGAATAAACACCAAATCTCCCACATAAAGTTCCAAATTCCTTCTTCGTTTATCGGCATAGGATTTTTGTCTACTCTGAGCTTCTTTCATCCAGTTACAAATAAGTTCAATCTTTTCTATGGAATCTGAATAAAATCTTGACGTAAAACCAGCTTCTCACCAGTCTCAAGCCGACAAAAAGAAGATCAGCATTGCCTCCCATAGAATTCCTCGCAAGGTGCCATACCAATACTAGATTGGAAGCTATTATTAAAGGAAAACTCAACAAGAGATATATGATCTTCCCAACTTCCACCAAAATCAAGAACATGTGCACAAAGAAGATCTTCAAGAGTTTGATTCACGCGCTCGATTTGTCCAACGGACTGAGGATGATAAGCAGTGTTAAAATTAAGCTTCGTTCCCAAAGTTTTTTGAAGACTCTTCCAAAATCCACTATTAAATAATGGATCACGATCACTAATAATAGAAGTAGGAACTCAATGCAATTTAACAATCTCTTTAACATAGAGTTTGGCCAAAAGAGGTACGGCCCGATTAGACCGAGCGATAATAAAATGGGCGGATTTTGTAAGCCTATCAACAATCACCCATAAACTGTCATGGCCTGAATGAGAACGGAGAAGACCGTCAATAAAGTCCATGGAGACTTGATCCCACTTCCAAACGGGAATGTCTAAAGGTTGCAATAACCCGTCGAACCTTTGATGCTCAGCCTTGATGAGCTGGCAAGTCATGCAACACTTAATGAAGTTAGATATTCAGATTTCGTACCATCCCAATAATAAAGTCGCTTAATATCCACATACATTTTACTACTACTAGGATGAATGGTAAATTTGAAACCATGAGAATCTTCTAAAAAATCTTTACGAAGATTACTAATATTTGGCATGATAAGTCTACCAAATTTTTGAATGCCGCCACGACCATCAATTTCAAAGTCTTTCAAACCATCAATATTTCTATCCCTACAACTTTGGCTAAGATGAGCCAATTCGGGATCATGCTTTTGAGCATCAAGAATACGGTTTAAAACAGATGGATAAGCCTCATGGCTAGATAAAACAAGAGATGAAAATGAATAAGATTCACGATCTTGAACCTTAGAGGTGGATAAAGTCTCGAGATCATTCCATTCGGATATCATCATTGAAACAACTTCTTGTTGCTTATGATTAAGGGCATCGACAACACGATTCCCCTTTCGGGAGTATAAAGAATATCAAGATCATAAGACGCAAGGAATTCGAGTCAACATTGTTGACGCAGATTAAGTTCCTTTTGAGAAAATAAATACTTCAAAGATTTATGATCGGTGTGGAGAACAAATTTCTCTCCCAAAAGATAATGATGCCAAATTCTAAGAGCGAAAACAATAGAAGCGAGCTCTAAATCAATAGTGGCATATATAGTCTCGGCAGGCTTTAATTGCTTAGAAGTATAAGCAATAACACGTTCCCTTTGCGTGAGAACGACTCCCAAACCAACATGACTAGCATCGGTATAAACAATAAAGTCTTGGTTCCCTTCAGGAATCACAAGAATAGGAGCATCGGAAAGGAGTTCTTTTAATCTATGAAAAGAAGCTTCACATTTGTTGGACCAATTGTAATTAACTCTCTTATTTGTCAAACTAGTAAGATGCGTGGAAATTTTAGAAAAGTCTTTTATGTACCGACGGTAATAACCCGCCAATCTGAGAAAGCTACGAATTTCCATCACACTATCCGGTTTCTTCCAATTTTGAATCGCTTTGATCTTTGAAGGATCCACGGAAATTTCGGATTAAGAAATAATATGTCCTAGAAATTTCACACGAGATTGGCAAAAGTGGCACTTAGAAAAATTTTCTTTCAATTGATTGCTCCTAAGAGTTTCCAACACAATCCAAAGATGTTTTTCATACTCTTCCTCGGTTTTAGAATAAACAAGAATATCATCTATATAGATGAGACCAAACCAATCGAGGAAGTCTTTGAAAACTTGGTTCATAAGGTTTACGAAATAAGCTGGAGCATTCATTAAACAAAAGGGCACAATAAGCCATTCATAAGATCCATAACGAGTACGGAACGACGTCAAAGGAATTCTATCCTCTACAATACGAAGCTGATGAAAACTGGTTGCTAAGTCTACTTGTGAAAACACTCTAGCGCCATTGAGTTGATCGAATAGATCATCGATCCAAGGAAAAGGAAATTTATTCTTATGATAGGATCATTAAGCTTGCGGTATCAATGCAAAGCCTAAGTGCACCATCGGATTTCTTCACAAAGATAGTTGAAGCTCCCCAAGGAGAGGAACTAAAACGAATAAACTGTTTCACTTCCAATTCGGATAATTGCCTACGCATCTCCTCATTTTCCCTATTAGACATACGATAAGGAGGACGAGTGGTAGGTAGAGCTCCAGGAATTAGATTAATTATGAAATCAATTACTCGCTTAAGGGGTAATCCTAAAACGGGCTCAAATATGTCAAAAAATTCATGAACAATGTGAATGAGGGAAATGACAGCTTCTTCATCATCATTATCGTCATCATGTGGATATAGAGAATATAAGGATGTCGCTGAATTGGAATCTAAATCTTTAAGAACAATAGAAATATGTTTAATAGATTGAGGATGTCGAAGATGTATAGTCCTCTTAGGACATAGGATGTTGGCTTCATAAACATTAAGCCAATCCATTCCCAAATCACTCTGAAGCCTAAGTAGCGCATAACATGAAAATCGGCTCGGAGCGAATAATCACATAAAATAATCTCAACATCTTTAGAAAGCAAACTGAGTGTTGCGGATCCTCCAACTAGATTCGCAATTCTCAGTGAAGTCGTCAAAGCCATAAGGTTTAAAGAAAAGTATCAACAAATTCTTTTGATATAAAAGGGTGAGATGCACCCGTATCAAAGAGAACTCGAATAGGATGATCGTGAAACATATTGATGCCATTAAGGATAGAATGTGAAATACCTTAACCAAGAGAAGTGTTATTAGGTGCTCGCATAACATTTAGTTTTCCCTCCTTCTTGCCTTGAAGTTTAGGGCATGAAGATAAAAGATGACCCGAAACTTTGCAATAACGACAATAAAGATGTTTCGGGAACCTATTTGCGAAATGGTCCTTAGCACAAAAATTATAGCATTCTCCATGATTAGAGGTAGGAGTCTTTGCTACGAAACTGCTTGCTTCCCTTTCTTTTTGGGATTAAGCTTGAACTTTATTGACCTCTTCTTGTTGATGTTGAAGTTTTGTTCGGCACCCACAACTTCAATGTCGCTTTCTTTATCAGCATCTTCAGGTCGAGGAGCGATATCAACAAGCTGATCAAAAGAAACTTCTATATTCAAAAGTAAAGGTTTTTGAGGTTCTTATTCAACCGATAAACAAAACTCTGATTTTTATTCAATGGGGTATTAATATACTCGACCACATATTTAGAGAGAGATTCAAAAGATGCGACATAGTCTATCACAGAAGATTCACCTTGAACAAGGTCAATAAAGCGATGAGCTAAAGTTACTTTTTCAGCTTTTGACACAAATCTCAACTCGAATCTTTCTCGGAATTGCTCCCAAGTAAGATCCTCTTCAATAATTTCCGGAATCAAAAGCTCATACCAATCTAATGCTCTTTCTTGGAGCATGCTAGAAGCCACTTGGACTCAAAAGAGATCAACAATATTCATGCGAGAAAAGATGCGATCGCATGATCTAAGCCAAGCTTGGACTTCTATAACGCTTTAAGAACCCTTGAATGGCTTTCCACCCAAATTGGCATAATTACTGCACAAGCGTGCAAACTCGAATTTAGGGTGAGTAGGCTTAGGAGTAGGTCCGATAGCTTGAGAATTCTTTACAAGATCTAAAAGATGTTGGGTAGATATAAATACTCCATACTGAGGAGTAGCACTGGATTGACCGACGCTAGGACAGCCAGATCTAACTATTTCTCTTCTTTAAGAAAGAAAGGAATTTTCTTCGTCGGTGACTGAGTTTTTAATTTGATGATCTTCACACTAGAATTAGAAGTTTGTTCAAATATATGTATATATCAAATTTATTTTTCAAATTGGATTTGAAGTTTAATTTGAATTTGAATATTTAAACTTGAAATTCAAAGGATATATATATATATATATCTTAAATTTTACTTTGGTTTTAAAATGTATTTTATTTGATTTTATTAAGAGCATAAATTGTTTATATTATTTTATTTTTAAATGCATTTATTTATATATGTATTTACAAATTGGAAAATTAATTATAAAAGCTTTATAAAACATTTAAAAAATCTAGTTATGCATGAAGTTACATATGTTAACCTATAATTATTCTTATCAACATGTGTTAGCTAACTAAATAAGGTAAATGACAAGTGTCAACTTTTATTTTAATTTTCTTTTATTTTGAATAAAACTTAATTTAAACCTATATTAACTTATATCATTCATCTTCATTTCCTTTCCTGTCTTCACTTTCTAAAACAAAGAGAGAGAAATCTATAACTTAAAAACAAACCAGCCAAAAGAAATCTTCTTTGTAAAATTCAAAGTTTAAAGGCAAGATCAAATTCAAGTACAATCACTTCAATTTAAAAGCAAGCAAGAGCAAAATCAGTAGCCAAAGCATTTCAACAACTAAATCAAGCCTTGAATCAACTCCAGTTTCAAGCAATTTTTCTGTTTCAAATTAAAAGCAGCTCCAACCAGTAGTTTTTCAAAAGTCAGTCATCTCAGCAACTTCTAATTCTAGTCTGAAGATCATCAAATTTAAGTTTTCCAGTTGCAAAGTATAACATCACAATTTTGGTCTCTGCACATCATAGCCTGGTGAGTGAACCTACATTTAAAAAGTGCTTAAGTAAAATTTAATCTGTGCATGTGTAGAAATATAGTTTATAATGCTTGCTTGAGTTTTGATTATAAATGTGTGTGTATAAGTATAATATTTCTGCAAATTGCCTCTGTACATTTCTATGTGTGCTTTGTTATTAGTATCAGAACTCAACATCATCACAAAATAATTCCTATCTCCCTAAATAATCAACATTGGACTTTGTTTAGTAAAAAGAAAATGTTAATGACAGTATGATCTTGTTTTTAAAAATAGTTTAAAGTAATTATATTTATTAAATAGACTGTAAATGTAAGATTATAGTAAAAATGAAAACTTTATTGAAAATCAACATCTACAATTTCATAATTGGAACGTACAAATGGATTTAGGGTAGGAAATCATGAATTTAAGTGTGAAGATTGTGATTTTCGTTTGGGTTCCGATGAGATTTTCGGTATTGATCGTTTTTGGGTTTTAGCCGTTTGTCGTTGACCGGCGATGAGTGGAAGCACGGAGTTTGGCCTGAATGTGATTGAGGAGGCGAGGGACACTTGAAAAATATTGGTTGATTTTTCTATTGGTCGTGGTGGCTAAAGGAGGAGGATGTAGGTTTTGGTGGTTAGTTTTTGGAGGTCGAAGTTGCCGAGATGAGTACGACGAACATGGTGCATCGAGTTGGATCGCATAAGGGGGGATGGCTTCGGTGGTTCGAGGCGCACCTGGGGTCACAGCAGTTTAGGGCTGCCTTTGAGTTTCGCTGTTCTACTTCATCGTGGTGGTTGTTGAGGTCGAGTGTGGGTTGGCGAAGGCTGGAGTGTTGGTCGGCGGCGTGTTTTATGGTCGTGCACGTGCATGGTGGACATCATGTGTATCTGAGATTTTGTGTTTGGGAAGAAATGTTCGGCACGGAGCATTTCGTGATTTTTCACGAGTTCGACTCGAAGGCGTTGAAGAGCGGTAGCTGTTGTTTGTGGCCTCGAGTTTGCATGGGTTTGTCCTGAGAATTTTACCTTGTTTACTCGAAAATTGTTGTGTTGGCCCGGAATTGTTTATTTCTAGTTTTTGAACTTGTCCAGATTTTTAAACTAAAATGTTTCAATTTTTTTAAAGCAAAGCTAAAGTTTAAACAAGGTTTTAACCAGTTTTTAAAACATATAAAACGTTTGAGTAGAAAATAATGTTCCAACAAATTTAAGTTTTAAAAGTATGGATTTAAAGTTTTAAATTTTGTTTTAAAAATAGTTTTGATTGATATAAATATAACCTTAACAAAATCTTGTACATTTTATTCCTAAACGTTTTCAGATTAAAAAGGTAATTTGTTGAAATTCAAATGTGAATTAAAGTAAAAGTTTTTAACTTTAATAATCAAAGAATGATGAATTTAATAAATCATATTCAAGCTTCTAAATTTAATTTATTGTAAAATGAATGTTAAGGGTTAATGTAATAAATGATTTATCTTAATTTAATCATGTTTCATTAACTAAGGTAATTAAAGTACAATTACTTAATTAACTAAGATGTTAAATTTAGGTAATTAATTTAAGATAAATTAATTTGTGAAATTAATTAAGTGTAGATGATTACTTAATTAAGGATTTATTAATAAAGGTTAATTAATTAAGAAGTAATGAAAGTAATTAAAGGTTAGGAATTATTAAGGATAATTACTTAATGAAGTAATTAAAGGAATTAATTACTCAGTGTAATTAATTAAGTTAATGTGGTTAATTTTAAATTTAATTAATTAAAGAGAATTACTTGATGATGGGTTTGAGTATAATTACTTAATAAAGTGTAATTACTTAGTGAAGTATTTAGTGGATAATTACTGGATGTAATTAATTAATGGGTAATTACTTGATGGAAAGTAATTAAAGAATAATTACTTAGTGGAAGTAATTAAGTATTAAACATTCAGTGTAATTAATTAAAGGATTTATTAATTAATTAATAGGTTAATTAATTAATGTAAGTAATTAAGAAATTAATTACCGAATGTGATTAATAAAGGTTGATTAATGAATTTAGTAAATTAATTAAAGGCTAATTACTGAATGTAAATAGAGAGAGGATAATTAGGGGATGAATAATTAATGGTTTGTAATTAATTATTGTTAAGTAAGCAAGATTAAAAGTGATTAAAGTAATTAATTTGATTTAATTAGGAATGGATGACTAATTAATCTTGCTTATGAATGATTGGTTGATATTTCTGATATGAAATGTTTATGATATGATATATTTGTCTTGAACAGTGATTATGTGGTTATCTATCGATGATGAATTACTGTGTAAAAAATGACATCTTGTGACTAAAGGTTGAATTGTGTTTCACTTGAATAGCGTGGGATAAGATGGTATTGAATTCGAAGACACCGGAGTTCGGTATTAGTAAATACCCGAAACCACTTCGATTTGTAATCTATAAAAATTCTGTACATATTTGATATTGAAATCAGTAGGCTGGAATGGAACGATTTAAGTGAATTGAACCATTTAATCTAAGTTTTGGTACTTAGAAATTGATGTGTGTAATGCGTGTTGTCTATACCAAACTTGTGAATTTGTAAAATTGGCATGAGTTACCCTGGGTTTTATGTAAGTTTTATGCTATTGTATTCCATGTTATATGGGTTTACTCATGCTAGTTTCTAGCCTGACCCAGGTGTTACTTTGATGTAATGCTCGGGTCAGACCGAGTATTACAGATTTTCAGGTAAGGACGTTCTAGAGTTCAAGAGGCGAGCTGGATGGCAGAAACGTATGGAGTGTAATCCGCTGTGATATATTGTTATTTATCTATGATAAGTTATTTTAACTGTCCAGTGATTGTGAAATATTGTAACACTAATGTATTAAAATGAAATTGACTAATACAGCATTCTCTGTGTAAAGAATATTTATTTGATATTATATTTTACCCGTTGTGAATGTGAGATACTATGACTTGTTTTGTGTTTCTTCCTCTATCTCTTTTCTTCTTTTCCTTAACTATGTGGAATTTTCTGGATCGAAAATTCCAGGTCGTTACAACTATTCTTTTGTTTCCGCTGCATTATTATTACATTACTCTGTGTCTGTGATTTTGTGATTATTTAATTTACTGTATATGTTGAGTTTTTCCAAATATAAATTAAAATCTGATATTTTGAGCAATGCAAGTTCGACATGTGTGGATGTGAATGGTTCAAAATATCAGGATGTTGCATGTTTAGAAAATATTTGTAAGACTTTTCCATACATATATAAACATACGTACCGTATTTGTATTCGTGTACATATTTTATCTTCATAATATTCGTGCTTTCAATGATTGCAACTTTTTAAAGTCATATTATTTGTAACCTCCTTCAATCAAATCTCAACATTCTTAAATTTTTAGTCGACATACATTCTAAGTTGTAGTTGAAAAAGTCACTTTGTTCTTGTCGATTTTTCTTCTTCGAAATCACCATGTATTTCAATCCACTATTCAAAATTTATTGTTCCTAAAATAGTAGAAAATAGAGCAACATAGAAAAGTTGGCTGCAAATTTGGTAGTAAAAGGAAAATATAAAAACCATATTAAAAATGGATTGTTTTGAAAAGTCTAACTTTTTTAGGAAATAAAGGCTTAGCTGTTGTTGTTGGATTATTTTGGAAAGAAAAATCAATTGTTTTTTCATATTTAACCATCATTTGATAACCTTAAAAGTTAAAAAATTTAGCATAAAATTATACGTACATAATAAAATATGAATCATTGAATCTGCATACGAAAGTTTAATCTATAATGTGAATTTTTTAGTTTATGATTCTAACCTTATTTTGATAATCTTGCCAGCAAATAATCATTTGCAACTAAATGTGTTTTTCTTTTACATTTTTTCATTTTAAAAAAATTGGTCTAGGCAAGTTTTGAACTTGCGTCTTCAAAAAAATTGATGCTTTATGAGCTACAAGACCTTTGATTATAAACGTATTTATTTTGAACTATTGCATGGTTCATTCAACGTATAACAGCTTCTATATCAATAAATATTGCATTTTTGCAGGTCTAATCTTGGTAATCGTTCTAGAATGGGATGCACCACTTCATACCTGCTAGGAAAAATATGTAACAACCTGCATATTTATCAATTGTATATTTAAATATTTTATTTAAATATTTCATTGTTAGTCAGATTTTTGTCCGAAAAGCTACTTTTTGCAAACAGTCGAATTGGGACTGGAGACCCTTTCCATTGAGTTCAAAATGTCCTCTGCAACCTTTTTGAGTATAAACTTCGATAAGTTTGGAGCTAGCTAAAAATTTGACCTTTTTCACTTTGGGTTTGGGTTTGGGTTCAGCCCACTAGCCATAATAATACCCCAAACTGAATCATCCCTCCCATTCACTCTCACTTCCTCCTCTTTTCGGTTCTAAAGTAAAAATGGTGGAAGAGATTGGAAATGGAAATTCCTAAGCCCTAGCTTTCTTTGCAAATCCAACTTCTAGCTCCAAATTCAAGAGAACCCATTGGTAAGCCTTCTCTTCATCTTCCCCAACTCATTCTCTCTTTCATTTCAGAAAATTGCTAAACCTAATTTGAGAAATATTTCTCTTTTCAGATTAGAACCAAGCTTCTTGAGTTCGGATTGAAGAGTGGTTGATCCTCCTTTGTTTTCAAGCTTCTCAATCTTGTGCTTTTGGGTTTAAAGGTGAGATTTTTATCTCACATCTAAGCTATTTATCTTCGATTGTTAGGTATGAATTCCTAACACTTATTGTTGTGCAATTGCTTTTGGTTTGGATTGATTTGGTGAATATTCCAATTTTAGTGTTTTGGGTTGAATTCTTTAAGAATCATAACTTTGATGTCTTGATCATGTTTTTGGTGATGAACCGAAGAGCATCTATGGCCGGGTAGTCGATGGCGTAAATCCTTAGTGTCGTTGCTCGACCGATTGCAAGTCGGAAGGGATTGGCATTCATTAGATAGGCATGGGAGTGCTGGCAACAGGGTCCGGCCGACCGAGCTCTGTAGCTGGCCGACCGACCTGCTACCCGAGCACTTCCTGCCTCTGTTTTGGAAGTGCAGGTTACAGGTTCCGCCGACCGAGCTCAGGGTCCGATCGACCGACCTGCTACCCGAGCACTTCCACCTTTGGTTCAGTCAACCGCTCAGGGAGTCCGGTTGACCGACCAGCTCCTATTTGCCAATTTTGCATATATTGTCTATTTTGTTGAATTTCCAACTTTAATCGATTCGTGTCGTTTCCCTTTTGTTGTTATCATTTATTATCGACTTTGATGACATTTTCTTTGGGAATTTTCGAAATATCCATTTTGATGGATTTGATTTCGATTTCTTTGGATTTTATTCACGTCTTCGCATGTGAATTTCAGTAATTGATTGTTTTACAATCATTTTTGTGATTTGTCACTTTAAAATATAAAGGTTTTCTACACTAGTAGTAAATATCAAAACTCTTTCTTCAAATGATTTCAACACTATTTTATTACAAAGCTCGTTTTCTCAAACCGATTTCCAACCTGTTAGTATATACAAACCATTACCTCACTCGAATGAGAAACCCCATTAAACGACTAAGTAAAACAAGTGGTATGAAATGCTAGCGTTTACTTCGTTGGTTAATTCTTGGACTTGTTCGATTGAAACTCTTGTGACAATTTTCTAGTGGAGATCTACAATTTGTTCGTAAATATTTAAGTTAAGCTAGTAGTTATGGGACATGATGCTAAACTCATATATTTACTAGCTTATTGCAATTGACACTTCTAGATGATCGATGATGATCATTTTATGGTTTAGACTAGCAATGTGCGATGTCTCTTTGTCCATGTGGAGGTCCGTACCACAATTCATTGAGTTTCATCTCATTTCTTTGTGGACTAGCGATCCATGTACTTCTAATGTTTTTTGATTCATTGGATGTGCCGTTTGCACTACATCAATGTCTTTGCTTTTTGATTCATTGGATGTACTATTTGCACTACATCAATGTCTTGGCTTTTGGATTCATTGGATGTACCATTTGCACTACATCAATGTCTTGGCTTTTGGATTCATTGGATGTACTGTTTGCACTACATCAATGTCTTTGCTTTTTGATTCATTGGATGTACCGTTTGCACTACATCAATGTCTTTGCTTTTTGATTCACTGGACGTACCGTTTGCACTACATCAATGCCTTGGCTTTTGGATTCATTGGATGTACCGTTTGCACTACATCAATGTCTTTGCTTTTTGATTCATTGGATGTACCGTTTGCACTACATCAATGTCTTTGCTTTAGGATTCATTGAATGTACCGTTTGCACTACATCAATGTCTTTGCTTTTTGATTCATTGGATGTACCATTTGCACTACATCAATGTCTTTGCTTTTGGATTCATTAGATGTGCCGTTTGCACTACATCAATGTCCTTGCTTTTTGATTCATTGGATGTACGTTTGCACTACATCAATGTCTTTGCTTTTTGATTCATTGTATGTACCGTTTGCACTACATCAAGGTCTTTGCTTTTTGGTTCATTGGATGTACCGTTTACACTACATCAATGTCTTGGCTTTTTGGATTCATTGGATGTACCGTTTGCACTACATCAATGTCTTGGCCAACCTTTTCTTGTGATTTCTAGATTTCTATATGATGATTTCTGGAATTTATGTTTCACCACCTTTTTCAGTTGGCATTGATATGTATGTCATTTTGTGGCTTGGTGAATGAAATAAAGAATATGACATTCTTTTGATGCTATGAGATTCTTGAGATATTGCATGACTTTTGTGGATTTTCTAATGTATACTTGTCGTAGTATGACCTTTCTGATTATCATACGTCTTTTTATTATATCTCTTCTTATATCTCATTTCATCTGATATTTATAGCTAGACTGATCCATTTGTTATTTTCTTATTAAATAATACTCGGGTCAGACCGAGATGTTACAGGTGCTTCTGCTTGACTTCACTTCTGGGATTATCATCCTGACTTTTGGCTAACTACATAGATTAGTAGTTTTTTTGCTGTATGCCTTCGAGATATACATTCCTAGATGTATACATGTTCTTTTGTCTAGCACTTGGAACAATTCTTTTGTGTTATTGTGGATCTTGTTTGATCACTACTCTGATGTACACTTTCATGTGTTATATTCATATCTTTTTCCACCTTTGAGATATGGATGTCTGTGACTGATTTATGTTATGTTTATTTCTATATTTGTTTTCGAAGATTATATATAGCCACTGTGTAGTAGCTTTGAGTTAGTATCGATATGTCGGATTTCCACTTGAAATAAAATGCATGTTATACTATCCGACATAGCGGTGCCCACACAAAGCAATTACACGGATGGTCGCTCCTCAACAGCCTTATTCTTCGTGCTAGTTGACAGCATTACTCCGTAGTGTTCTTGGCTAGCGTGGGTATAGAGGTGGGGCGTCACAGCTTGGTATCAAAGCCAAACTTCGGAACAATGTAGAATAATTTAACAAGGATCATCGTCCTAAGTCCATCTTAGGAGTCTTGCTTTAGGGTTTAATTCGAGTCTTCATACCGATTCATCCTATTTTCTTTATGATTCCTTGTTTTATCTATCAAGATTGCTTGATATTTATTTTGAGAATAACTTTTCTTCTTCTATCTTTCTTAAAGAAGAGAAATGGTTAGATCAAATCGTTCCAGACCCGGACAATCTAGTGCTACTCCCTAGGATGGAGTATTTATGTCTGCCCAGCAGCTTCTTGATCTAGTAAGCAATGCTCAAGCAGCCGGTCCCATTCCAGAGCTTTCTCATCCTAGATCCGGTTTTGCACGCTTGTGCAGAGACTATACCTATTTGGGTGTAAGGCCATTCATGGGATCCGAGAGTGTTATAGAAATTCAAGCTTGGCTCAGATCATGCCATCGCATCTTTTCTCGCATGAACCTTATTGATCTACATCGAGTCCAAGTGGCTTCTAGCATGCTCCAAGAAAGAGCATTAGATTGGTATGATCTTTTAATTTCTGAAATCGTTAAAGCGGATCTCACTTGGGAGCAATTCCGAGAAAGATTCGAATTGAAATTCGTGCCGAGGCTGAAAAAGTAACTTTAGCACGGCGTTTTATTGACCTTGTTCAAGGTGAATCTTCTGTGACAGACCGCGTCGCATCTTTCGAATCTCTCTCTAAGTATAGGGTCGAGTATATTAATACCCCATTGAAGAAAAATCATAGATTTGTCTATGGCTTGAACAAGAATCTTAAGAAGCCATTACTTCTGAAACTTGAGGTTTCATTTGATCAGCTTATTGATATCGCTCTTCGTCTTAAAGTGGCCGATAGAGAAAGTAACGTTGAAGTTGTGGTTACCAAACAGAACTTCAATGACAACACGAAAAGGCCTATCAAATTTAAAGGCCCCACTCCCAACAAGAAAGGGAAGCAACAAACTCCGGTAGCAAAGACTCCTACCTCTAGTCGTGGACGATGCTACAATTGTGGTTCCATAGACCACTATGTAGGGGAGTGCCCGAAACCCCTCTTTTGTCGTTATTGCAAAGGTTCGGGTCATCTGTTATCTTCGTGTCCTAAGCCTCCAAGCAAGAGAGAAGGAAAGCTGCAAGCCCCTAGCAACTCTTCTCTTGGTTAAGGTATTTCTCGTTTAGTCCTTGATTTCATTTGTATTGTGATTATCCTTTTCAAGTTATTGTTAATATAATCATCTTGTTATTTTATATCAAAAGAACTTGTGATTCTTTTTCTTTAAACATTTATGGGCTTGATGACTTCATTGAGAATTAGGAATCCGGATGGTAGATCCGCAACACTCAATTTACTTTTATTTGATGTCGAAATTATTTTATGTGATTTTTCTTTCCGAGCCGATATTTTTACTTAGGCTTCGGAATTGATTTGTGCGATATGATTGGCTTAATCATTATGAAGCCCATATCCTATTTTCCCGAGTGGACTATTGATCGTTGACATTTTTAATCTGTTAAGCAGATTTCTATTTTTCTTTATGGTTTTGATTCTAACTTGATGGAATCATTTTATTCTTTAAGCCCGCCTGGTGGGGAAAGTGTTATTCCTCTCATCTAAATAGTTTGTGAAACTTTCCGGTATTTTTGAGCTTGTCTTAGGATTATCACCTAAGTAATATTTTGTGTGGTGCTAAGGTCTTTTCAGTTCGACTTTACCACCGTTTTTCATTCGTTACAAGTTGTGGAAGTTAGTATTCCACTTACCGTATTCCGCACTTGTTATGATTCCTACGAATGAATTATTATGTCATTCAATTTGTCCAGCTTATTTTATCCATTTCATGTATCGAGCATTCTATCGAATATCTCGATGACTCCATTTTTACATTTATTGATTTTGGATGAAAATAGAAATTTAAAATTTTGCAAATCTTTTTCATAAGATTTATTTATAAGTACAATTGGATTTTATCTTAAACGAGCAATCAAAACTTTTAAGAGATATTTTCATCATATAAAAGATGATTTTGTGATTGTATTGCCCATTGAGTGCTTTAAAAATTCTGGTCGATGCGCTTGATCAACGTTATCGATAGGAATCTCCTAAACGCTTTGATAAGACAGTCAGACGCGATATATTGACTTATAAAAATGTAAATTTTTGTAGAAATATTATTACATAAAAATAAAAATGTAATTTTGAAAGTTTTAACTTTTCGGGAAAGAAGATTATTTAAAAGAAATTCTTTCTTTACGAAACTCTTATTCTTGTGATTCCCGAGGGGAACCAAGACTTTATCTTTTGTACCAATCCTAATCGTATTGGTTTGGATGCCATTCTCTTGCAAAAGAGAACGTGCTATCACTTGTGCTTCTAAATTATTAAAAGCCGATCGAGACAAGGTATGCCACTCACGATCTAGTGCTCGCGCCTTTTGTTTTTGCTTTTAGAGTTTGGCATCATCATTTTTGGGGGAGAAATCTATTCTTCACTTTGATCATAAAACTATGAAACATTTATTTACTCCTAAGATACTTAATTTGCGTCAGCCCCGTTGGCTCAAATTCCTTGTATCTTATGATCCTTTTACCAAGTTCATCGGATGTTTCGATGCACTTTGTTTTGTTGAGCCTCACCTCATTTCTTTTATGGACTAGCGTCCGACGTTCTTTTATGGTGTTTGGTTCATCGGATGTACTGTTATTATACTACATCGATGTTCCGTCTTATCTGGATCAATGGATGTACCATTATTATACTACATCGATGTTCCGTCTTATCTGGATCAATGGATGTACCATTATTATACTACATTGATGTTCCGTCTTATCTGGATCAATGGATGTACCATTATTATACTACATCGATGTTCCGTCTTATCTGGATCAATGGATGTACCATTATTATACTACATCGTTGTTTCGGTTTATCGGTTCATTGGACGTACCGTTTTTGTACTACGTCGGTGTTCCGAGATAATTCAAGCGTACCGTTTTTGTACTACGCCGTTGCACCGACTCAATTTTATGCTATTCTTGACATTTTCCACGTCTTTTAACTATGGAAATTCTTTTATGTTTTCGATTTTTATTCTTGAGCCTGGTGTTATAGTAGGGATTGAAGTTTCACCAGATTTGACTTTTGAGCAAAATACTATTCACATCATTTCTTCGGGGTTGAGCGCCTTCGGAATAAAGATGTTCTTCTTATAAAAGTTCATTGGTTCACACATCCTAAGGATTTCTCTTGGGATTCGTAGGAATTCATCGAGCGATCCCGTTCAGGCTTACCCTTTCATGCTCTTTATGGTGAGCTTCCTATATCAAATTTCTTTTGTGTTGATATGCTTTTATGGTTGTTACTCTTTATTTTCTTCTTAAGTATTACGAGGACGCAATTTCTTTAAGGAGGGGAGTCTGTAACAACCCGCATATTTATCAATTGTATATTTAAATATTTCATCGTTTGTCCGATTTTTGTCCGAAAAGCTTCTTTTTGCAAATAGTCGAATTGGGACTCGAGACCCCTTCCATTGAGTTCAAAATGCCGTCTACAACCTTTTTGAGTATAAACTTCGATATGTTTGGAGCTAGCTAAAAATTTTACCTTTTTCAACTTTGGGTTTGGGTTCAGCCCACTAGCCATAATAATACCCCAAACTGAATCATCCCTCCCATTCACTCTCACTTCCTCCTCTTTTCGGTTCTAAAGTAAAAATGGTGGAAGAGATTGGAAATGGAAATTCCTAAGCCCTAGCTTTCTTTGCAAATCCAACTTCTAGCTCCAAATTCAAGAGAACCCATTGGTAAGCCTTCTCTTCATCTTCCCCAACTCATTCTCTCTTTCATTTCAGAAAATTCCTAAATCTAATTTGAGAAATATTTCTCTTTTAAGCTTAGAATCAAGCTTCTTGAGTTGGGATTGAAGAGTGGTTGATCCTCCTTTGTTTTCAAGCTTCTCGATCTTGTGCTTTTGGGTCTAAAGGTGAGATTTTTATCTCACATCTAAGCCTATATTTATCTTCGATTGTTAGGTATGAATTCCTAACACTTATTCTTGTGCAATTGCTTTTGGCTTGGATTGATTTGGTGAATATTCCAATTTTAGTGTTTTGGGTTCAATTCTTTAAGAATCATAACTTTGATGTCTTGATCATGTTTTTGGTGATGAACCGAAGAGCTTCTATGGCCGGGTAGTCAATGGCGTAAATCCTTAGTGTCGTTGCTCGACCGATTGCAAGTCGAAAGGGATTGGCATTCATTAGATAGGCATGGGAGTGCTGGCAACAGGGTCCGGGCGACCGATCTCTGTAGCCGACCGACCGACCTGCTACCCAAGCACTTCCTGCCTCTATTTTGGAAGTGCAGGTTACAGGCTCCGGCCGACCGAGCTAAGGGTCCGGTCGACCGACCTGCTACCCGAGCACTTCCACCTTTGGTTCAGTCAACCGACCCAGGGAGTCCGGCTGACCGACCTGCTCCTATTTGCCAACTTTGCCTATATTGTCTATTTTGTTGAATTTCCAACTTTAATCGATTCGTGTTGTTTTCCTTTTGTTGTTATCATTTATTATCGACTTTGATGACATTTTCTTTGGGAATTTTCGAAATATCCATTTTGATGGATTTGATATCGATTTCTTTGGATTTTATTCACGTCTTCGCATGTGAATTTCAGTGATTGATTGTTTTACAATCATTTTTGTGATTTGTCGCTTTAAAATATAAAGGTTTTCTGTACTAGTAGTAAATATCAAAACTCTTTCTTCAAATGATTTCAACACTATTTTATTACAAAGCTTGTTTTCTCAAACCGATTTCCAACCTGTTAGTATATACAAACCTTTACCTCACTCGTATGAGAAATCCCATTAAATGACTTAGTAAAATAAGTGGTATGAAATGCTTACGTTTACTTCGTTGGTTAATTCTTGGACTTGTTCGATTGAAAATCTTGTGACAATTTTCTAGTGGAGATCTACAATTTGTTCGCAAATATTTAAGTTAAGCTAGTGGTTATGTGACATGATGCTAAACTCATATATTTACTAGCTTATTGTAATTGACTCTTCTAGATGATCAATGATGATCATTTTATGGTTTAGACTAGCAATGTGCGATGTCTCTTTGTCCATGTGGAGGTCCGTACCACAATTCATTGAGTTTCGTCTCATTTCTTTGTGGACTAGCGATCCATGTACTTTTAATGTTTTTTGATTCATTGGATGTACCGTTTGCACTACATCAATGTCTTTGCTTTTTGATTCATTGGATGTACCGTTTGCACTACGTCAATGTCTTGGCTTTTGGATTCATTGGATGTACCGTTTGCACTACATCAATGTCTTTTCTTTTTGATTCATTTGATGTACCGTTTTCATTACATCAATGTCTTTGCTTTTTGATTCATTGGATGTGCCATTTGCACTACATCAATGTCTTTGCTTTTTGATTCATTGGATGTACCGTTTGCACTACATCAATGTCTTGGCTTTTGGATTCATTGGATGTACCGTTTGCACTACATTAATGTCTTTTCCTTTTGATTCATTGGATGTACCGTTTGCACTACATCAATGTCTTTGCTTTTTGATTCATTGGATGTACCGTTTGCACTACATCAATGTCTTTGCTTTTTGATTCATTGGATGTATCGTTTGCACTACATCAATGTGTTGGCTTTTGGATTCATTGGATGTACCGTTTGCACTACATCAATGTCTTGGCTTTTTGATTCATTGGATGTACCATTTGCACTACATCAATGTCTTGGCTTTTGGATTCATTGGATGTACCATTTGCACTACATCAATGTCTTTGCTTTTTGATTCATTGGATGTACCGTTTGCACTACATCAATGTCTTTGCTTTTTGATTCATTGGATGTACCGTTTGCACTACATCAATGTCTTTGCTTTATGATTCATTGGATGTACCGTTTGCACTACATCAATGTCTTGGCTTTTTGGATTCATTGGATGTACCGTTTGCACTACATCAATGTCTTGGCCAACCTTTTCTTGTGATTTCTGGATTTCTATATGATGATTTCTGGAACTTATGTTTCACCACCTTTTTCAGTTGGCATTGATATGTATGTCATTTTGTGGCTTGGTGAATGAAATAAAGAATATGACATTCTTTTGATGCTATGAGATTCTTGAGATATTGCATGACTTTTGTGGATTTTCTAATGTATACTTGTCGTAGTATGACATTTTTGGTTATCATACGTCTTTTTATTATATCTCTTCTTATATCTCATTTCATCTGATATTTATAGCTAGACTGATCCGTTTGTTATTTTCTTATTAAATAATACTCGGGTCAGACCGAGATGTTACAGGTGATTCTGCTTGACTTCACTTCTGGGATTATCATCCTGACTTTTGGCTAACTACATAGATTAGTAGTTTTTTTGCTGTATACCTTCGAGATATATACTCCTTGATGTATACATGTTCTTTTGTCTAGCACTTGTAACCATTCTTTTGTGTTATTGTGGATCTTGTTTGACCACTACTCTGATGTACACTTTCATGAGTTATATTCATATCTTTTTCCGCCTTTGAGATATGGATGTCTGTGACTGATTTATGTTATGTTTATTTCTATATTTGTTTCCGAAGATGATATATAGCCACTGTGTAGTAGCTTTGAGTTAATATCGATATGTCTGATTTCCACTTGAAATAAAATGCATGTTATACTATCCGACATAGCAGTGCTCACACAAAGAAATTAAACGGATGGTCGCTCGTCAACAGCCTTATTCTCCGTGCTAGTTGACAGCATTACTCCATAGTGTTCTTGTCTAGCGTGGGTATAGAGGTGGAGCGTCACAAAATACCCTCAACTTTACATGTAACAATGTTGTACAATGGCCTTTACGCAAGAGACTTTGGTGTTAGAGGGTTATTGCAAATTTACATGCACATTGTGCTTACCAGTTCAATGGATAAAATGAGCATGTCCTTTCTAGCAATTTTAATTGATTTTTCACCTGCGTATATATTGTAGAATTATTACCGATTACCTTTCATTATGGAATCAAGAAAATAAGGTTTCGGTTTGCGATCTAGGTGTTTGTTCGGTTATTCTATTGATAGCATTTATCCTGTTTTCTTTCTGTTTTATGTCATACAAGCATATACTCCCAAGTGGAAGCCTTTTGATAATGATTTTTAAGGTATATATTTCCTTCAAACGCAATTATAAAGTGTTTCATATTTTTTTATAGAACGCTAAAAATATTTTGTACTCAAATCTCATAATTAATTTTTACCTAGGCTTGGTTCTAGGTAAATACGTAGTTCCACTCTGCTTATCATTTTAATTTATAAGATTAATAGTTAAATAATTTACACTCACCTACATCTATTACATGTCTGTTATTTTGTCCGGTGTACGTAACTAGAATGTTGAGGTGCAGACTACATACTCAGGAGATAGAAACAAATGTTAAAATGGAAAATTCAGGTCTCCCATCTTTAATATTTCTGAACTTCGATGTTGTTTATTATCGTTTCGGTATATTCTTTTATATTCATGTTTCTTTTGGAAAATGTTATTAACCTATAGAGCTAAATCAAGTTTCCCTGATAATGTTTCTCCAATTGGTTCAACTCTATGATTATTATCAAAAAGTTTGTTTTTCTTTTCTTGTGTTGCAACCTATATTTTTGCATTAAGATGTTAGGAATAAAAACACAATTTACTAATAAGGGCTGAAAAAGAAGTCTGCAGCCCAAACTTTTTTTATCTTACAACTCCAAATAGTAATTGTATTCTAATTTAAACCCAAAGGTAAAAAAGAATTCACGTAGTAGTTAATAGAGCTGTAAGAAAGTATGCTTTCCTATTGTTTACATTAACATTTTAATATCTATTTCTAGTTAGTTATGTTTTTTTATAAGATGCAATTAACCAAAAGAGATAAACTAAGTTTCCAAATAATATAATTCTTCAAATGATTAAACTATACAAGTAATATCGGGAAATATGGTTTTGTTCCCTTGGTAATATTAGAAAGAAAAAATATAATTAACAACAAGAGGCTGAAACCCAAACTTATCATTAAATCCCAAATAATAAATATCTAACTGATGAGGTATAGATTTTTAGAGAAGGTAGTCGGTGATAATGTTTTTATGACACAAAATTGAAATAAGTTGTCGTTTATATAGATTTTATCTATAAAAACTATTATGCCTTTTCTTATGAATTTTTTGGCATAGACATTGTAGTACTTCAGATAACGACATTTATTGCAAATACATCCAACTAGGTCTCCTATTTCACTTGAAAAATGCAATATCTTATAGCCCTAGCTGCAAATATGCTTGATAATTATATGCGGGCTGCATTTTTTGTCGACTATATTCGGCAGATTCACTTCTGAATCATTCCTTTCAAAAAATTGGTCGATAATGTTATTTTTTGTTTAGAAAATATTTGTAAGACTTTTCCACACATTTATAAACATACGTGTCGTATCTGTATTCATGTACATATTTTATCTTCATAATATCCTTGCTTTCAATGATTACAAATTTTTAAAATCGTATGATTTGTAATTACTTTAATCAAATCTCACCATTCTTAAATTTTTAGCCAATATACATTCTAAGTCGTAGTTGAAAAAAAATCACTTTGTTCTTCCCGATTTTTCTTCTTCGAAATTACCATGAATTTCAATCCACTATCAAAATTTATTGTTCCTCAAATAGTAGAAAATGGAGCAACATAGAAAAGTTGGCTATAAATTTGATAGTAAAAGGAAAATATCAAAAACGATATTAAAAATGGATTATTTTGAAAAGTATAACTTTTTAAGGAATAATGGATTCTCTATTGTTGTTGGATTATTTTGAAAAGAAAAATCAATTTTTTTCGTACTTAACCATCATTTGATTACCTTAAAAGTAAAAAAATTAGCGTAAAATTATACGTACGTAATAAAATATGAATCACTGAATATATACGAAATTTTAATATATAATGTGAATTTTTTAGTTTATGATTTGAACCTTATTTTGATAATCTCGCCAGCAAGTAATAATTTCAACTAAATGTGTTTTTCTTTTACGTTTTTTCGTATTAAAAAAATTGGTCCAAGCAAGTTTTGAACTTGCATCTTCAAAGAAACTGATGCTTTACCATTTGAGCTACTAGATCTTTTAATTATAAATGTATTTATTTTGAACTATTGCATGTTTCATTCAGCGTATGGCAACTTCTATATCAAGAAATATTGCATTTTTGCATGTTTAATCTTGGCGACCATTCAAGAATGGGATGCACCACTTCATCCTAGCCTAGGCAAAATACCATCAACTTTACATGCAGCAATGTTATACGATAGCCTTTATGCAATAGCCTTTGTGTTAGAGGGGTTATTGCAAATTTACATGCACACAATGCTTACCTGATCAATGGATCAAAATACCATGTCTTTTCTGGAAATTTTAATTGACTTTTCATCTTCTTACATACTGTAGGATTGTTATCAATTACCTTTCAGTATGGATTCAAGAAAATAAGGGTTGGGTTGCGGTTTAGATTTTTGATAGGTTAATCTATCGGTAGCAATTATCCTGTTTTCTTTCGGTTTTATGTTGCACAAGCATATACCCCCAAGTGGAAGCCCTTTGATAATGATTTTTAAGGTATATATTTTCTTCAAACGCAATTATGAAGTGTTGCATATTTTTTTATAGAACGCTAAAAATATTTAATACTCAAATCTGCTAATTGATTTTTACCTAGGCTAGGTCACGGGTAAATATATAGTTCCACTCTGCTTATCATTTTAATTAATAAATTAATAGTTGAATAATTTACACTCACCAACATTTGTTAGATGTTAGTTATTTTCTCCGGTGTACATAACTAGAATGTTGAGGTGTAGACTACATACTCAGGAGATTGAAACAAATGTTAAAAGGGAAAATACAGGTTTCCCACTCTTTAATATTTCAAAACTTCGATGTTTTTTGTTATCATTTCAGTATCATCTTTTATATTCATGTTTCTTTTGGAAAATGTTTTTAACTTATAGAGCTAAATCAACTTTCCTTGATAATGTTTCTCCAATTGGTTCAACTCTATGATTATTATCGAAAAATTTGGTTTTCTTTCCTTGGGTTGCAACCTATATTTTTGCATTAGGATGTTAGGAATAGAAACATAATATACTAATAAGGGGCTGAAAAAGAAGTCTGCGGCCTAAACTTTTTTTATCTTTAACTCCAAAAAGCAATTGTTAAACCCAAAGGTAAAAAAAGTGTTCACGAAGTAGTTAATAGAGCCATAAGAAAGTATGCTTCCATGTTGCTTACGTTAACATTTTAATATCTATTTTTAGTTAGTTATGTTTTTTATAAGATGACATTAACCAAAAGAGATAAACCAAGTTACCAAATAATATAGTTCCTCAAATGGTTAAACTGTACGAGTAATATCGGGAAATATGGTTTTGTTCCCGTGGTAATATAAGAAGGAAAACACAAAATTTACAATAAGAGGCTGAAATCTAAACTCATCATTAAATCCCAAATAATAAATGTCTACCTAATAAGGTATAGGTTTTTAGAGAAGAAAGTCAGTGATAATGTCTTTATGGCACAAGTAGAAGAAGCAAAATCATTCCTTGCTCTCCTTCTAATATTTTCCACCACTATCTTGATGATCTGCTACCTTTCTTAACTCCTAAGGTTCATAGTCGATTAAGGAAAGCTGTGAATACTAACCTTATATAAAACTTCCATGTGCTTCCTGATTCATTAACCCCAAAGAAACATGATATAGCATTTTATTTGGTTCTGGAATGAGTAAGTGAATAATTTATAGGAACCTAACATCCGTCATTGTGAATACGTTGACTGGAAAGGGAGTAGCACTCAAACTCATGAATGTGGTGGAATTAATGCAATATTCATTGTTTGTGGTAAGCAATATACAAAATTGAAATAAGTTGTCATTTGTATGATTTTTTATCTATAAAAACTATTATTCCATTTCTTATGAATTTTTTGGCATAGACATTGTAGTACTTCAGATAATGACACTTATTGCAAATGCATCCAACTGGGTCTCCTATTTCACGTGCAAAATGCATTATCTAATAGCTCAAGCTGAAAATATGCTTGCCAATTATCTGTGGGCTGCATTTTTGTCCACTTTATTGGGCAGGTTCACTTCTGACTCGTTCCTTTCAAAAGTTTTGTCGATAATGGTCGTTTTTGTTCAGCAAATATTTATAAGACTTTTCCATACATTTATAAACATACGTAGCGTAATTGTATTCATATACATATTTTATCTTCATAATGGTCGTGTTTTTAATGATTTCTACTTCATAAAATCATATGATTTCTAATCTGCTTTAATCAAATCTCACCATTCATAAACATTAATTCGATATACATTCTAAGTTGTAGTTGAAAAAAATCACTTTGTTCTTGCCGATTTTTCTTCTTCGAAATCACCTTGTATTTCAATCCACTATTTAAAATTTATTGTTCCTAAAATAGTAGAAAATGGAGCAACATAGAAAAGTTGGCTATAAATTTGGTAGTAAAAGGCAAATATCAAAAACGGTATTAAAAATGGATTATTTTGAAAAGCCTAACTTTTTTTAGGAACAATGGCTTAGTTGTTATTGTTGGATTATTTTGAAAAGAAAATTCAATTTTTTTCATACTTAACCAACATTCGATAACCTTAAAAGGTAAAAAATTTAGCATAAAATTATGCATATAGAATAAAATATGAATCATTTAATCTGTATACGAGAGTTTAGTCTATAATGTGAATTTTTTAGTTTATGATTTGAACCTTATTTTGATAATCTTGCCAGCAAATAACCATGTGCAACTAAATGTGTTTTTCTTTTACGTTTTTTCATTTCAAAAAAATTGGTCTAGCCATGTTTTGAACTTGCATCTTCAAAGAAATTGATGCCTTACCATTTGAGCTACTAGACCTTTTGATTACAAACGTATTTGTTTTGAACTATTACGTGGTTCATTCAGCATATGGAAGCTTCTATAACAAGAAATATTGCAATTTTGCAGGTCTAATTTTGGTAACTGTTCAAGAATGGGATGTACCACTTCATCCCCTCCAAGGCAAAATACCCTCAGCTTTACATGCTGCAATTTATACAATGGCCTTTTTGCAATAGCCTTTGGTGTTAGAGTGGTTATTGCAAATTTACATGCACAATGTGCTTACCAGCTCATTAAATGAAATGATCATATCTTTTCTAGCAATTTTAATTGATTTTCACCAACTTATACACAGTAGGATTGTTAAAGATTACCTTTCAGTATGGATTCAAGAAAATAAGGGTTGGGTTTGCGGTTTAGGTGTTTGTTTGGTTGTTCTATCGGTAGCAATTATTCGGTTTTCTTTCGATTTTATGCTGTAGAAGCATATACTCCAAAGTGGATGTAACGACCCGGAAATTTCTATCCCGAAAATTCCAAATAGTTAGTCAAAAGAAGAAAAGAGAAAGAAGAAGAAACGGAAAACTCAATCTCAGAATTTCACATTCGCGGCGGATAAAATATAATAGCAAATAATAATAACGGTTATACAAAGAAAACTGTATCTGTCAATTTACATTTATATACATCAGAGTTACAATATCCCATACAAACTGGATAGTTTAACAACTTGTCCAGATAACAACAATACTATATCAGAATCCACTCCATATGCTCCTGCCATTTAGCTCTCCTCCTGAGCTCCAGAACGTCCTTACCTGAAAATCTGTAATACTCGGTCTGACCCAAGCATTACATCAAAGTAACACCCGGGTCAGGCTGGAAACCAGCGTGAGTAAACCCAACTAACAAGGAATACAAAAGCATACATCTTATATAAACCCGGGGTAACTTATATCAATTTACAACTCCACAAGTTGTTATAGACATCACCTATTTCACATATCATTTCTGAGCCCCAAAATTTAGAATAAATGGTCCATTCCACTTAAAACATTCCATTTTAGCCTATTAATTCCACACGTCAAATTATAAAGAATCGAAGTGGTTTCGGGTATTCACCATACCCGACTCCGGACTCTTCGAATCCAATGTCATCTAAGACCAAGTTAGCCAATTAAATACAATTCAACTTAAATACCAAATAACATTTTTACACTTCAATTCATAGTCGATAGATAATCACATTATCACCATCCATCAAATATATCATATCACAAAGCAATTCATATCAGATATGTCAACCAGTCTAAAGCACTCATCATCATTCAATCATTAATAAGCAAGATTTATCACCTCATTACTTACATTAATTAATGATCCTCAAATTACTTTCCCTAGTTAATTATTCTTAAATTTCATATAATAATTAACTTTGAACTTAATTACATTTATTAATCAATCTTGATTAATCACAATCATAAATTAACTTTCCTTAATTACTTCATCAATTAGACCAACTCCTTGATTAATTATATAAATTAATCCTTCAATTACACTGAGCAATCATCACTTAATTTCTTCCATCAAGTAATCATCATTTAATTACTACCCATCTAGTAATTTTCTTAAATTAATTACATCCAGTAATTACTTCACTAAGTAATTATACCTCATTAATTACCTTAACTAATCATACTTAACTCATCATCAAATGATTATTTTAATTAATTAAACTGAATTAATTAACTAAAATTAACCACCTCAACTTAATTATACTGAGTAATTAATTCCTTTAATTACATCATTAAGTAATTATTCATAATAATTGTTTTTCATTAAGTAATAAACCTCTTAATTACTTATCACTTAATTACTCCTAAATTGATTAACCTTGATTAATCAATCCTTAATTGTCACTTTTAAGTACAATAAATAATAGGCCTTTAGTTAATTACACAAATTAATTTAACTATCACCCATTCACATTTATTACACTTGTCCATAATTAATTACTCAAATTAATTATTCGATAATAATTTACATTGATTTAATATCATTTACTTCCATCATACTCATTATTAACTAACCCATATTAAATTTCCTTAATTAATCAATCCTTTAATTAATTACACTAATTAATTATACTGATTAATTAACTTTTTAGTAAACCCCATAAATTTCTTAATCACATTGACCACTTAACTAATGGTTTATCACATTAGTTAGCCTTTGATTGATTTCATCCCACCACCCATTCTTGTCTAAATTTACTGCCTGAAATCAAACACCAGAGATCTTATAATTGGATTAAGATTGAATACAATGATCCTAAATACTTCTCATTTCCATTATAAAATTTCTTATGAAAATACTTAGGGATTTTAAATTTAATTGTTTATTCTAAACAAACAAACAATTAATTTCACAACATTTATTAAATCTTGGAAACTTGTAAAAAGAAAGAGAAAAGAAGAAAACAAATCTTCCAGAACCTATTATAAAAACCTGATCATCTTTTATATTCTTTATAACTGATAAAGCATGCCCTACCCACTCAAATAACTCGAAGCCACATTCGAGTCTTCCTACCATCTTCCCCGTGCACACCCCGATCAAAACAAACTCCATCTTCTCAACATCACAGAACAACATCAAACACAACGACCCATCCGTGCACATGCACACAGTGCCGGCTCCCCTCCGACCGATGCTACGTCCACCCACACATCGCCTACGCCACCCTCCTTTGATCTGGTCACCCAGAAAACCCGATATCAAACCCAAAACGAAATCAACAATTCCACCCTACTTGGAACAAAAGACCCTACCACCAAACATCAAACTTCGCCATCCTCCGACCATCTGCATCCCTGCCTCCTTGATCAGAACCTCGTCGAGAACCTATGATGCCTTTCCCCTACCTCCGATCTAGTTCGACTCAGTGACGAAGCCATGCCAGCATCGAATTCATGAACATCACTGTTAACCCTATCTCGTTCACGAGTTAACAGGTCCATGAGTTAAGCAGCTCACGACTCAAAAGGCTTCACGACTTAAGGAAATGAATGGTCTACGGCTTAAAAGGATTGTGTGGCTTTGAACATGTTACGACTTAAAGAAACACACGACCTAAGGATTTGTACGACTTAAGGACTCTACGGGATAGGAAGCCTTACGAGTTAAGCTTCCTACGACTCAAGGCATCTACGAGTTAAAGGATACACGAATTAGAAACCTCCTACGAGTTAAAGCCTCTACGAGTTAAGGAGTACCCGAGTTAGGCTGCTTACGAGATAAGCGGCTCACGAGTTAAGAAGAGATAACGACTTAAGACCCTGATGACCTAAGGAGTCTATACGACTTAAGGGAGCTACGACATAACAGATTAAAGCTTGACCGAGTTAACAAGTGTTACGACTTAAAAAAGGTGTACGACCTAAAGACACTATCTCTTAACTCGTCTACGAGTTAGGACTCGCCTTCACAAAGCCTGAACTCAGCTTTAAGCCGAAGGCAGCTGGTTAAGTCAACCACGACCTACGACTTATGATGAGTCGTATACGACTTATACAAACAAGCCAGAAACTACAACCAGATAACTCGTAAACGACCTAGTACTTGAAGCGTGGGTTCGAAAAAGGCAGGAAGCTTTCTACAAACCAGAGACTCAGCTCAATGAGTCGGTCACGACTCATCCTAAGTCAGCAACGACTTACCTTAAGTCGGCAACGAGTTAGGACTTAGCAACTTTTTTCACCCAGAGCTCTCTATAAATAGACATCCACCTCCAACTCTGGGGGGACTCTGGGTTCATTCTCGAAGCGCCAAAACTCTGCCATTTTCTCGACTCAAGCAACACTTCAAGCACTCCAAACATCGAAGACATTACATCAAATTCAAGAGAGAGAATCCACATCATTTATCATGAGTTTGAAAGATAATTCTCCGTCAAAGTTTGTACTAACAGTCTAGAGTGGATTATAATTGAAGAAAGTTGTATAAGTTGTACTTGTTCAGCAATAAAGAGATCAAAGTGGACGTAGGCTCGATTTTAGGCCGAACCACTATAAAACTGTCGTCTTTTACTGCTTTTCTGCAATTTCTTTACTTGTATCATGTTCCCGTACCAACGGGTGGTGCTTTCATAACTGTTATCTACTCACTGGGGTGTTAGCGTTTAAATTTTAGCGTTAACATTTTTGGTGCTTTCACTGAGAACCCAACTCAGGAAAACTCTCATCATTGCTTCACAAAGATTTATAGAAAGAATTTCTTTAAAAACCAGAAGTCTATCTGAGATTATGGCTCCTGGAAGGAAAAGTAGATCTGTCAGATCTGGAAACATTCAAGAGGGAACCTCCGCTTCCCCTGTGCCTAATCAACCCACTCCGTCTGTTGGAGTTATGAAAGCGGAGTTGGATGCTGTGATTCTAGGGCTAAACCAGCAGATAAACGCCCAAAATGCACAATTAGAGGCTCAAAGTGCCCGGAATGCCCTGATTCTGAATAAGTTGAACGACTTACTTGGGGCAAACAATCAACCGGCTGGTAATGAGAGGAACTATGCTGGCAACGTTCATGATGTTAATGAAAGAAATGCTCCTGAAAGGCCTACTAGTCCCTTTGAGCAGGCAGTACCTGAGGCCGGTGGATCTAGAACTCGGCATGATGAAGAATATCTTTCTGGAATGGTCCGGCAGATCATGAAAGAAAGTATGCAAAGGGTTGAAGATGAGAAGGAATGGGGTTTCGCTCCAAGCAAAACTCCGTTTACTGAAAGAATCTTAAAGGCGGAATTTCCAAGGAAGTTTGTCCCTCCGACCATCCCAGCTTACAAAGGGACAAGTGATCCAAACGAATTTTTGTATAAATATGATTGGCACATGACAGGTGCCAGAGCTTCTGACGAAATAAAGTGCCGATATTTCCCCGTATACCTTGAAGGGGTGGCTCTACTATGGTTTACCAAGCTGCCAGTCCGATCTATAGATCAGTTTTCAGACTTGACCAGAAAATTCAAGGAGCAGTTTAGACTTTATGCTTCCAAGGCCAAGGGTATCATGTCATTGTCCAGTTTAGAGCAGAATCCTGGTGAGTCTATCAGATCTTTCTTGAACCGCTTTAATATAGCGCTGGCGAAAGTGGACAATGCTGAACCACGAATGATCTTGACTTATCTAATGAGGGCTATCGATAAGTCAAGCGAATTTGGGAAATGGTTAAATATGAAAGAGCCAACCTCTCTCGAGAAGTTCTACAAAAAAGCAGACGAATTCATTCGCTTGGAAAGTCGTCCTTTGCCAGTAAAGGCAGTGTTGGAAAAAGCTGAAGACAACACTGTCGCTCCACGCAAGAATGAATCGGTGGGGCAAAAAAGGGAGAATAATAATGGAAAGAAACAGGGTAATCTGAAGAAGCCCCGGTCCTTCAAGCCATCAGAATATACTCCATTATCACATACGCCGGAGCACATCTACCTTGCCACTAAAGAGTCCGTCGATTTCCCTAAACCTATCCCTTTGAGAACCGGGAAAAAAGCCATACAGAGTGGGAAATTCTGCCGCTTCCACAATCAACCAGGTCATGAAACTGATGAATGCCGCCAGCTGAAAAATCTAATTGAAGAATTGCTAAGAGAAAACAAGTTGCAGCAATTCGTGAAAAAGAATAGCAACAATCCTGCATCGTCGAGTCAGGGGCAGCGGGCTCCTGTTCATCAGCCTGGGGCAGGTGAGAAAGCTACGGGGCATGAATCTGGAAGGCTCGTTATCAATGTCATTTCCGGAGGACCTCACCCAGCTGGCAAGAGTTGGGGTGAGATGGAGAGATATTCCAGGGCTTTGAAATATGCTCCAGCCGAAGAAGACGTCTTTGTTCTAGAAGACACTACGCCCCTTAAATAACAGAAAACTTTCAGTGATGATATTATTTTCAGAGCCAGAGATTCTACAGGTATTGAAGCTCCTACTTTGGATCCCTTGGTCATCTCGGCTGGTATTGGACCAGCCATTGTCAGAAGAGTCCTCATTGACTGCGGAGCATCATGTAATATCCTCTTCAAAAAGACATTTGACCAGATGAAAATCCCTATGATCGATGTGCAAGCCTCATCACAGAAAATCGTTGGCTTCACTGGGGAGCCAAAGCAACCAGTAGGAACCATCGATCTGTTTGTAGAACTTGGGGAAGGAGAAAGGAAAGTGGTCCGAAAGCAAACCTTTGTGATCGTCGATGAATATTCTGCTTATAATGCTTTTCTTGGCCGTCCAACACTCGCAGCATTCAAAGCTATCCTAGCCCCGTGGTGCCTCACTATTAAATTTCCTACTGACAATGGAGTAGGAGTTATAAAAGGGGATCAAAATGCTGCGCGAGAATGCTATTTGACAGAGCTGCGAGAGTCAAGAAAAAGAGAAATGGGAAAGGATGCGGCAACTCCAGTCCGCATCAAGGAACCAGCCTTGTAGCAATTACGGAGCGGACCCTGCACTGGCGAGCACAGCGGGGCACGGAAAGAAATGGATCCCAGAAAAGCCAGTACAGGGGAGAATAGAGTAGTATCGGTGGAAACGACAGTTCCGGTACCTGTTGACCCGAAGGACCCAAATATGGTGTTGAATGTGGGTTCACAGCTTAATGTGTCAATTCAGAATATCTTGATATCTTTCCTCAAAGCAAATCTGGATGTCTTTGCTTGGACTCATGCCGATATGTGTGGGATATCTCCAGAAGTTGCAGTACACGCTCTGAATGTTGACCCAAAGTTTACTCCAGTTAAACAAAAAAGGAGAACCCAAGGTCCAGAAAGGTCAGCAGCATTAAAAGAAGAAGTTGATCGACTCATGGAAAATAACTTCATCAAAGAATCTACATACCCGAATTGGGTTTCAAATCCTGTGTTGGTCAAGAAAGCTAATGGAAAATGGAGAGTGTGCATTGATTTTTCTGATCTAAACAAGGCTTGCCCCAAAGATTGCTTCCCATTACCCAGGATCGATCAACTGGTAGACGGAACTGCGGGACATGAATTGTTATCTTTCATGGATGCCTACTCCGGTTATAACCAAATCATGATGCAGGAGCCGGATCAGGAGGATACAAGTTTTATCACAGATGTTGGACTTTATTGCCACAGAGTTATGCCCTTCGGATTGAAAAACGCAGGGGCAACCTACCAAAGACTTGTTAATGCTATGTTCAAACCGCAATTGGGCAAAACTATGGAAGTCTACGTCGACGACATGTTAGTGAAGTCCAGGAAAGCAGTGGATCACATTGAACACTTAGCAGAAATGTTCGCAGTCCTCCGGAAATACAGAATGAAGCTTAACCCTCTGAAATGTACATTTGGGGTCGAATCCGGAAAGTTCTTAGGTTTTATCGTCAGTGCTAGGGGCATTGAGGCTAGTCCAGCTCAAATTACCGCCTTAAAAGAAGTTAAAGCTCCTAGAACGAAGAAGGAATTGCAAAGTCTCAACGGAAAGGTCGCCGCTTTGAGTCGGTTCATTTCTAGCTGAAGTGTATCCCGGGAAGAGTCTAAAACAATCCTAGCTGAAGTGCATGGAGGAGAATGCGGTGATCATTCAGGTGGTCAAACATTAGCAAAGGAAATTCTCCGATACGGATATTTTTGGCCAGAAATTAATCGGGATGCTGCAGATTACTCCCGAAAATGTGACAAATGCCAAAGATATGCCAAAATTCCTAGAGCACCTTCTACCGAACTCACACAGATGGTCAGTCCATGGCCATTTGCAATTTGGGGAATGGATCTCATTGGGCCGCTACCAACTGCTAAATCAGGGATTAAATATGCTATTGTTGCAGTTGATTATTTTACTAAGTGGGCTGAAGCTGAACCATTGGCTACTATCACTTCAAAGAAAATGATAAGCTTTGTGACCAAGAATATCATTTGCAGATACGGTGTGCCTCAGAAAATAATCACAGACAATGGTACTCAGTTTGAAAGCGAGGAATTCCAGGATTTTTGCAAACGATTCAAAATCCAGAAAAGCTTTTCGGCAGTAGCTCATCCGCAGGCAAACGGGCAAGTGGAAGCAGTGAACAAGATCATCAAATCAACCATCAAAAAGCAACTCGAAAGAGCAAAAGGTGGTTGGGTCGATAAACTACCACTTGCACTATGGGCATACAGAACTACTCACAAAACTGCAACTGGGCATACTCCTTTTTCGTTAGCATACGGATCGGAAGCAATGATCCCGGTTGAAACAGAGGTCCCTTCACACAGAAGATTCCATTTCAATCAAGCAGAAAATGAAAAGCTACAACTTGAAGCGCTGGATCTCCTTGATGAAAAAAGAGATGAAGCTAATCTCAGAGTTGCAGCTCATCAGCAAAGGATAGCCAGACATTTCAATTCCAAAGTTCGACAACGCGGCTTTGAAATTGGAGATCTAGTCCTGAAAAGAATTATGACCGCGACAGGTGTGTTTGGGCCCAATTGGGAAGGACCATATGTGATAGGTCAGAAGCTTCTTGACGGCACATTCAAACTCACTACTGTTGAAGGAGATCAAATGCCAAGGGCATGGAACAGCAATCACTTGCGCCCATACTTTACTTGAAAATTTTGTTGAAATATTGTAAAAAAGGATTGTGAATGTATGATTCTTGTAATTGAAAGCAATTGAAAAACTGATGCAAGTGATTAATGAAAGAATATAAAGTGGATGTAGGCCCAAATTCTTGGCCGAACCACTATAAATCTTGTGTTCCTCATTTTTATTACATGTTTGCTTTATTTTCGATATAAAAGTACATAAAATGTATTGCTGAAATGTCGATTTAAATTTTTGCAGACAATGGAAAAAGAACTTGCGCATAATAAGACCGAGCGATTCTCACCATCATTCAACAAACAAATTTCAAGTCGTAAAGACCCCGAATTCAAATCCTAGATAGGAAATACTTCAATTGAACGGCTAATGATTTCGATAGAAACGGGCCCTTGCTGATAAATTGAGATTGTTTGGACAAACAAATATCCAATTAGGAAGCTAGTGCCCGTTCTCACGAACTTGCCTAACAATGAAGTACACTTCCTTGGATTAAACAAGCCATTTGCAAGAAAAGGGGAAAGAAAACTTGAAAAGAAAAAAAAGAGAGAGGATCGCTGAAAAGGCATAAGCAAGTGAACAGAGGAACAACCAAAGCTACCATCAGCGGCACAAGTCCTCTTCGGAGGATAAAAGACCTCTAATGGGTCATACGCCACAAAAAAGAAAGTTCTCTACTCAACAAAAAAGATTGGAGGAGTCATGACCCTCCAACCATGAGAGAGTAACTTCCAGGCGATGAAAACCCTCTCTGAGGCACATTTCACCAGGAGTTGAAGTGTTATGACCGCTCTTCGGGATTTCACTTCACCAGAGTTGAAATGCCAAAAAATAAAAGCCCTCTTCGGAGGCCCATTTCACCAGGAGTTGAAGTGTTATGACCGCTCTTCGGGATATCACTTCACCAGAGTTGAAATGTAAACAAAATAAAAGCCCTCTTCGGAGGCACATTTCGCCAGGAGTTGAAGTGTAATAACCGCTCTTCGGAATTTCACTTCACCAAAGTTGAAATGCAAAAACAAAATAAAGACCTTCCTGAAAGCCCACGTTTCACCAAGATTGAAATAAAACTTCCAAGTGTTGAAACGCGAAAAGGCTTTCTTCGAAGGCACAACTCTTTGGAGGTACACGTTTCACCAAGATTGAAATAAAACTTCCAAGTGTTGAAACGTGAAAAATCCCTCCTTAGAGGTACAACCCCCTCCCGGGGACACAATCAAGAAGAAAGACCTCTTCGGAAGCCCACGTTTCACCAAGATTGAAATAAAACTTCCAAGTGTTGAAACGTGAAAAGGCTTTCTTCAAAGGCACAACTCTTTGGAGGTACACGTTTCACCGAGATCGAAATAAAACTTCCAAGTGTTGAAACGTGAAAAATCCCTCCTCGGAGGTACAACTTTGTATAAAAAAAAAATCCTCATCAAAAGCGTACTTTAACTTTCAAAGGAAGAGTAATTTACCTACTATGGAAAATGATCGTTAAAAAAAAAGAAAAAAGAAAAGAAGTTAAAGTACCCTTCAGAGGTCCGCTTTACCACATAGAGGAATTCACTTGGTAAAATATGCACATAAGCAAAAAAAAAAAAAAAAAAAAAAAAGTGATTTCTTCGAACGACAAAGCGTAGAAACTTATACGAAGGGAGTTGTACTCTACAAAAATTTTCTTTAAAGAATAAAATAATTATTCTTTAGCAAATATGAGTGCAAGTCCCCTCGAAGTATAGAATATTGCAGCAAACTTATGGAATGGGGGCAATATAGTATAATTACACACAATATGGTATAGCCAAACCAACAAAAGGTAACGCTCAAGTAACATGCCATAAGCTCGCTGCAATATCGTGTAAATAAACTTGTGCAAATATAAATGCATTCTCAAATTCAAACAGAAGTTTGTACAAACGAAGAATCATTTTATTCAACTATAATGCAGATACAGGTTTTCAAAATAAAAGCGGGGGCCGATACCCGCACAACTCTCGGCCAGTTCATATAAAAGACAAAAAGCTAAAGTCTTCACTTCTTTTTACTGCCTTTGGACCCTTTACCTGGCCGAACGACCAGCTTTTCAGGTCGACCAGTGGGTATAAGGGAGGAAGGAGAGGTAGGCGCAGCTGGCCCAACTTCTGGCTCCTCTTCAGTGGCAGTGATTATCTTCCCTCTCCTCTTTGATGCTCCTTGCTTCCTTCTCCTCTTTGAGGAAGACTCACTTCCTGGAGTGACAAGTTTAGATAGAGTTATATCGTCAGAAGGAGTCCGCTCCGGAGATATGTCGCCTCCCTCAAGTCCCTCATCTTTCTGCTCTTGCGAAGCAATGGGATCATCCAGGCCATGGAGAGCCTCTATTTGTTCCTCCTGTGATCCAGGCTGCGAAGCAGAAGGAGGAGCCACCTGAAGAGATGGAGGAGGGATTACCGGAGAAGTAGAGATTTGAGCAGTGCTTGATACTTTTTCTACAGAAGAAAAGAGGTTAAAGTCAGTAAAGAGAGGAGATGAAGGTTCACCAATGAAGTCAGTAAAGAGAGGAGATGAAGGCTCGTAAAGGTTGAGAAAATAGCCAAGGAGCTCATGAAACTCATGCGAAATAAATGAGTAACCCGCTTGAGCAGAATTGACAGTAGCGAGATTAACAGTGAAATTACCTGGAGAAGCTGGTTTCCTGATATCGACTTCATAAGCTTGCGCATCAGCGCTCTCTTCACCCTCGTCTCCACCTTGTATGCTTGTAATATCAGTGGTAACTTTGGTGGGAGATGCAAGATGGGAACTGGAACCAATAATGTCGACTTCAGACGAAGAAGGTGGCTGGACTAGAGTAGTTGAAGTGGTTTTCCCCAGCCGGTCCCCTTCCGTCACTTCAGTTCTTAATTTGGCAAGTTGTTCCTTTCCCTTGGCAAGGGCAGCGCGAGCGTCATCATCAAAATAATGCCTTTCCAGGGCTGATTCGTCATAACCAGCACCTTCAGCACCAAGCATCTCAAGAGCGGCTTCCCATACTTCAGCTAAAGTGATTTCATACTTAGGACCAAGAAAAGCGAGGCTTCCACGCCCCAAGACGCTATGCAAGTAGAAGTCGAATAATGTTGAGCCGAAGCTGTTTTTGGTCGCCTCATGAGATTCTTCGGCTGCGATTTTGCCGGCGACAGCCTCATCACGCTCCCTTTCAGTTTTGGCAAGCTGAAGCTCAAGCATTTGTATCTCCGCCTCCTGGGAGTTGTTTTTCTTTCGAAGCTCAGCAATATCAGAGACATAGCCTTCACTAATTCTTTTTTGTGCTTCGAGCCTGTCTTCGGCATCCCTCTGGCTAGCGTGAGCGTCTCTCACTTGTTTCAGGAGCACTTCTTCTTTCTGAGAATATGAAGTAGAGGAAGCAGCAAGTTCATGTTTCAAATTCTCAACCTTTGCTTCGAGCTCCTCATTGTAAGAAGCAATGTTCCTCATTTCGGTGTCGTGTTGCTCAACGACCTTTTGCCATTCGGCCTTATCGTTTTCCATAGTAAGCATAGCCTCTATGTTGGCTCGGTTAACTCTTTGAAGCTCATCGACAAGCTTCTGCCAGTTTGACATCCTCTCGATATCGAGCTTGACTGCGTCAAGATTGCGCAACATAGCAGACTTGTCGATGGGAACCAAGTCTAGATCGAACCTCACCCCCTTAAGGCACCATTGAGGAAATCGGCTCTGCAGAGTGGCAGGACCCGGTCCAACTTGAAATTTGGGCCTGTTAATTATCGTTTGAATATCTGATTTCCCAAGAGCAGGAGAGTCGGAAGGAATGTCGAGTGAGGCAGGAATAGTAACTTTCTCAGGAGTAGTAGAGGCCTGCTTTTCACTGTGACGGGCTCGTTTGCTTAAGTCTTCACCCGTGTGACCTTTTCCTCGATCGTCATGAGTTTTTCTCTTGTGGGAGTCATCGCCTCTTTGCCAAGAGTCATGGCGCTCTTCTCTCTCTCTTCTTTCGCGACGTTCTTCTTCAGTCCTCCTTTCATGAGCCTTTCGGGCAGCCCTTTCTTCATCAGATTCTCTGTAGGAGGGAAAGTAACGCCGATAATCATATTGACCACGCCCCCCGTAGCGTTGGAAATCTTGATAATATGATCCGCCGCGTGTCATTGAAGGATCTGAAATAAGAAAAGATAAGCTTTAGAAATCTTTAAAGTATAAGAAGATAAGTGCATAAATGTGTTGGAAAATCCTTAGTTGTGTGTGAAGTGCAAACTACTCGCGTTGGACTAACGGACCACTCCTCGGTTGGGGGGAAGTAATAGGTCCCACTGTCGGTGACAATTCTTGGGATAAAGGAGTTGGAGTCTGTTGGAGGGCAGATGTCGCTTCAATCATCGGGGGTACAGTTTTACCACAGGCAGGGTCATCTTTAAAGAGCTCTTGGGAAGTGACGATTATGTCACTTAAATCCCCAAAAACGTCATCACCGTCATGCCCAACCTGATTCCCTCCATCAGCTCCTTTGTCGGCACTCTTCCTGGTTTGGGAAAGGGGCTCCTCTTCTTCTTCAATTATGGGAGCAAGTGCGGGCTTTTCGGAGGGTCCCGTATCGTCTCTTGGAGTAGAGCACTTTACTAGTAAGGTTTCTGCAGAAATTTCTCCTCGCATGTGCTCTTTAGTGGAGATCGGAAGATCAGGAGTTTTCACCGGAGAATCAGGAACCTCCGTTGGAGCTTCACGAGGCCGAGTAAAGCGAGAGGGATGGAGGAGTCCGTATTGATGTAAAAATTCATCGTTTAGCAGAAACTTTATGCTCCTCTCTTCGACCGGCACGGCATTTAATCTTTCTAAAATTTGCTTAAGATTTGGGTCCCTGGCAGGGGGTGGAGGTGCTAAAACAGGAAAAGAATGAAATTAGCAATTGAGAGTTCAGATCTCGAGAAAGTTTCAAAACGGAAAAAGTAAAGACAGGAAATCTTACTTCCCACTCTCCAGATGGCATAAAACCCTGGAGGGCAGCGAACAAAGAAAAACTGATTCAAAAATCCGTGAGCGCTTTCGGAGAGATCAGTAATAAGTTTGCGGTTTCGAGCGCTTCTTATAACCACGATGGAGGGATGGTCTTTAGTTTTCGTGAATGAGCAAAAATAGCAGATCTCCCCGAAGCTTGGTAATCGATCCAAAACTCTCCTAAATAGAACACATAACCCCATCAGAATGGCGTAGCCATTGGGGTGTAATTGGAATGGAGAGATAGACAACCGAAGCAGGAACTGTTGGAGAAAGTCATTAAAGGGAGGAATAGCACCGTTCAAGCACATTTGGCGATTAACAGCAACAAAGCCAAGAGGGGGCCTATCCGCGGTGTCATTTGGCCCCGGAAATAAGATGTCAGCATCATCAATGCCAAACTGGACGCGCAGTTGGTTAAACACCCGCTGATTCAAAGTTGTGGATGTTCTCTCCGGAGGGTTGTCTATAGGGATGGCTACTGGGAAGACATCTTCAGCCTGGCCCATCGGCTCTTCTTGATGAGAGGTCATTCTACACAAGCAACTGGATGTTCAAATGCGAAGGTGCACGTTTCCTAAAAAGTGTGAAGTGTCGTGCAAAGCTAATAAAAAAATAATGATAATAACAAGTAAAGATAACTGGAATTAAACTGGTTGACGATTGATTGACTACGGTAATTTCGGAACTTGTTATTTAAAAGCTCAAGCATAATATTAATGAGGGCTGGTCAGTTTCAATTGACTAATCCAGTGCTGCTTTAATATTCCACTTGAAATCGATAGCACTTCGTTCACACGATTTATTTAAGTTAATCATCTATCATTAACTAATCTGTCGTTCGATGTGGGCAATCAATGACAGTATATTCGTCCCAGTTTTCTGTGAATGTGATATTAACAGGTTATTAGCTTACAAGTTAAAGCAATCTGTAAAAGATTCAAGCAGCAGTTCAAGGTTCAAGTGGAGTTTAAAAAATACATGTGCTAAGTCGTAACCGACTCAAGAGTTAAGTCGTAACCGACTCAAGAGTTAAGTCGTAACCGACTCAAGAGTTAAGTCGTTCCTGTCTTAAGTCGTCAACACATCAAGCTGATTATGCTCTAAATCCTAAGTCGTAACTCAAGGAACAGAAGAAAGGCTCCGATTCTAAGCAACTGGAAATCCCTTAAGTCTTAACTCGGCTACGGCTCATGAAAATTGCTAGGTCGCATGGAAAATCTCTGAGTTGTATATGGGACGATTCCTCACTCTATTCGAATCAAGTTTTTCAACCAACCTGCCTTCCCTTCTAACTTTCAACCTGTTCACCCACGGCCACTTCAACAGCAATAGCCTTAACCTATCACACTACAAGTCGCCTCAAATCGCGAATCACCTTATGTCAAGCCAAACGAGTTTAAGTTCGTCAATGACCGATTTGATAAAGCTCGTAGGATTTGAAAGGACAAGCCAAAAACGAGGGACTGAACATGTAAGGTAACAACGGCTAACGGTCGAAGAGGGAACAAGATCACTTACGATTGTATGATGCTAAAAGGAATCGGACGAAGTTTGGATCGAAATCGCCTTGGAGAGCTCAGAGATGCGTTAATGGCAGAAAACAGTTTAAAAGTTAAGTGATGAGAAGAAGGAAAGAGGAAGGACGACTCAGGCTTTTATATCTGGAAATGTTGGAATTTGAATCGGCATGCCCGGGTTATGATAAGTCGAAGCACACGACCTACGACCTAAGCGTGTGCTTCGAGGGGCAAATGTTAACCCTATCTCGTTCACGAGTTAACAGGTCCATGAGTTAAGCAGCTCACGACTCAAAAGGCTTCACGACTTAAGGAAATGAATGGTCTACGGCTTAAAAGGATTGTGTGGCTTTGAACATGTTACGACTTAAAGAAACACACGACCTAAGGATTTGTACGACTTAAGGACTCTACGGGATAGGAAGCCTTACGAGTTAAGCTTCCTACGACTCAAGGCATCTACGAGTTAAAGGATACACGAATTAGAAACCTCCTACGAGTTAAAGCCTCTACGAGTTAAGGAGTACCCGAGTTAGGCTGCTTACGAGATAAGCGGCTCACGAGTTAAGAAGAGATAACGACTTAAGACCCTGATGACCTAAGGAGTCTATACGACTTAAGGGAGCTATGACATAACAGATTAAAGCTTGACCGAGTTAACAAGTGTTACGACTTAAAAAAGGTGTACGACCTAAAGACACTATCTCTTAACTCGTCTACGAGTTAGGACTCGCCTTCACAAAGCCTGAACTCAGCTTTAAGCCGAAGGCAGCTGGTTAAGTCAACCACGACCTACGACTTATGATGAGTCGTATACGACTTATACAAACAAGCCAGAAACTACAACCAGATAACTCGTAAACGACCTAGTACTTGAAGCGTGGGTTCGATAAAGGCAGGAAGCTCTCTACAAACCAGAGACTCAGCTCAATGAGTCGGTCACGACTCATCCTAAGTCAGCAACGACTTACCTTAAGTCGGCAACGAGTTAGGACTTAGCAACTTTTTTCACCCAGAGCTCTCTATAAATAGACATCCACCTCCAACTCTGGGGGACTCTGGGTTCATTCTCGAAGCGCCAAAACTCTGCCATTTTCTCGACTCAAGCAACACTTCAAGCACTCCAAACATCGAAGACATTACATCAAATTCAAGAGAGAGAATCCACATCATTTATCATGAGTTTGAAAGATAATTCTCCGTCAAAGTTTGTACTAACAGTCTAGAGTGGATTGTAATTGAAGAAAGTTGTATAAGTTGTACTTGTTCAGCAATAAAGAGATCAAAGTGGACGTAGGCTCGATTTTAGGCCGAACCACTATAAAACTGTCGTCTTTTACTGCTTTTCTGCAATTCCTTTACTTGTATCATGTTCCCGTACCAACGGGTGGTGCTTTCATAACTGTTATCTACTCACTGGGGTGTTAGCGTTTAAATTTTAGCGTTAACAATCACCGATAGCGTGTTAAACCCTAAAATCCAATCGACCACCAACAACGATTATCTAGAAATTCCAGCATTATTTTTCTCGTGTGCCCCATGTTCTATTCTTTCTCTACGCCAAAAGTCAGGTATCTAAATTAACCCAACCACCTGAATTTGCCAACTCACCCGATTCTGATCATTCCACAAATCCCCACAAACCACTAACTTAAAAATTATAATATGATTGTGAAAATTCATGAAATTTCAACACCAATCAAATTACATATTGAATACGAGAAAATTATTTTTTTTTTTGATTTAAAAGAATTCCACTGTTATTTCTAGATTTTGAGTTAACTACTAAACTAAAATTTTGAAAACCATTTTAGACTTGATAATATACTGCAAAAGAATTTTATTTAGAAACCAAAGCCAAAAACACTTGCATACAGAGGATTTGAATTTGGAAATCAGGTTTAAACCTGTAATATTCAACAGAGGCCAGTTAAACCTATTCTAGACAAGTACACAGTCACTATCACACAAATATATATATAAATCATTTTCCTATCAACATGCATAGCGCAATTCATATCATGTTTCAATGATCATCACATGAAATTTCCAATATATATATCATAAATTTCAGAGTTCACTCGCCTGAAACAAAAAAAAACTAGATAATAGAGGAGCAGTAAATTAAAGCTTACTCACCTTAAAAAAAGAAAAGGCTTTGAAAGCTAGATTAAAAACTGGATTTGCTTTGATTTCAGGTTGAAGAATGCAGGCATTTGATTTTGAAGATGGCTCAGATTCAAAAATGCATGCAGGCCTTTGATAAATCTCAGTTTTGAAGAAGATGCTCAGATATATATTTTTTAACTTGCTTTTAAGTTTTTTGAACTTGAAAAGGAATGATTGTTTTAATTTTCCCCTTGATCTTGTTTCTAGTTTGTTACAGGCTTGAAGATGTTATCTTGATTTGCAGTTCCTCTCTTCTTCTTTTCTTTTTTAAAAAAAAAGTTAGTTGCCACTTGTTTAATTTTATTAACACTTGTTATGTGTATGATACTATTGTTTTACACATGTCTTAAATATGTATTTTATGTTTAAAAAAATACTTTCTTAAGTTAATATATTTATGTATTATATACACTTAGCTTACACTTGGTTTTATATATGTTAAATTTCCCTACAAGTGTTAAGTTTTATGATAAAATTAACTACTCATGTTAATGTACATTACATAATTTATACTTGTCTTTAATTTATACATTGATATGTTAATAAAACTTTTATATTAATTTTCTTATGTTTAGTATTAATAAGTTAATGTCTTTATTAATAAATTATAAAGTCAAAAAGAAAATATATTATAACAAAAGAAATTATTCCTTGTTAAATCTTATTTTAAATTTAAGCAATAATATATTTAACAACACATTATTTGTTCTAAAGGAATAATTTGCTAATGAATAAATAATTATTTAGTAGATTATCAAATGAATACTTAAAATTCAGCTTCCATTAAATTTTCAAATTTATTTATATATCCAAATATACTCTATAATCAAAAAATTTATCCGTTAAATTGAATAAACCAGTTAATTATTCAATTAACAAATATTCAAAAATTCGAGTTATCACATTCCTCCCACTTAGAATCTTTTCGTCCTCGAAAAGAAATGAAGCCAGCATTTATAAAAATACATGATATCAATGAAACTTTCTTTTAGAACATTTTTAAAACACTTTAAAATCTATATAATATTATAAATAGTTTTTATGAAAATACTTCTTATAACTCGATGTTTTAACAAGTCCATCCTCGTTCTCACAGAAATTCGGTCATACGTTGATCAGGCGTAGGACTGAAAATCTATAAGTACTTGGTAAACCCGTTTTCAACACCCAGTGAAAATACTTGGAAAATAATATATTTGAAAATATAGAAAACATTTTTGAAAATAGAGGAATATCTTTTGTGAGAATGCTCTGGAAATCATCTCCCCCATCCATGGTCGCGGTTACATTACAGGGTTACGTTGCCATCGTAGCAAAAGTCCGCGTAACTTCAGGCTCTCCGCGGCCTCTCGATTACTCCATGGATCCCACGACCGATCGTAGTTACATTCCATGGTTACGTTGCCATCACAGCAAAAGTCCATGTAACTGCAGGCTCTTTGCGGCCTCTGATTTTCGCTGTCAAAATGAAACTTCTCCACTCCTACATAGGTCGCAGTCTACCGATATAAAATCAAACGCAGACTGTTGGCTCTCAGCGGCACACACGACTTTCGCTATGTTATACCATAGGTCGCAGTCTACCGATATAAAATCGAATGCAGACTGTTGGCTCTCAGCTGCACAGACGACTTTCGCTATGTTATACCATAGGTCGCAGTCTACCGATATAAAATCAAATGCAGACTGTTGGCTCTTAGCGGCACACACAACTTTCCCTATGGTATACTCTACTCATAATCCCCAAGAACTAGTTTTGTCCGGACTCCTCACAGGATAAACTTTAGAACCCCCCCTTGGGGCTCAAGGCAGCACCACCCGGTGGTGCTCCTGAGAAGTTCATTTCAAGGGAGCGCCTTTTTCCCCAAAGCCATCATCAAAACATTTTATACTATACACATATAGTATCTTCAAATCATACACCTAGTATGATCTCGTACAAAGCTCCTTTACACAAAATTGATTATTCCAAAATCGATAATTCTCAAACTAGGCTTTCCAAATTCTCATATTGATTTTACCCAAAAATCAAAAGCCTTTCCAAATCCAATGGTTCCCAAAACCTTTTCTAAAATCCTCATAAGATCCATTATATATATATATATATATATATATATTCAAATATATATAATCTTTAAAACTTTGGATCATTTCAAACTTTTATAAAACTCCTTTTATACTTCAAAACATCTTCAAAAACTCTTTTCTTCTGGTAAAAGATTCAACAAGGGAAGTTTTATTTTATAAAACAAAGATATTTAACTTTGTTTACTCAAAATCAAATATTCAAATTTGATTACTCCTTTCAATATCATTTTCATTCAAATCCGTACGATGTACACATATCATCCGTATGCTATACTAAACTGAACGCTCACTCGACCACACAATTTCACTTCCGAACTAGTATCGTCCACTCGCCTTCCTAGTGCGGACACAGATTTGGTTTCTTGATCAGAAACCGTCATTCTCCTTGCATAGTCATAACTATAATAGAGAATATCCAGAACCAATCAACAATCCACATCCAGGTTCGCCTTCAAAAATAGAGTGGAAAATTCCAACTCGGATCGATATAACTATCTCAAAATTCTATGCTCGAATCTGGATCAAATCACTATGCGAATAGAATAACATACGTACACCCTACGTATTTATCTTTATTGGTTATTAGCACAATCAATTCCATTTCTATTCACATTCACTTTGATTTTCATTCACTGACTCACAATTGCTTCAATCCATTCAGATTATCACCTCTATTCTTACCTCAATTGGGTATTTAACCAATAACAGTTTGAACTCCGACCAGTTTATTTAGAAAATAACTTGAAAATTTTTAAAAATAGATAAGTAGTCGGAAAATAATTACTAGTTTGTAAAATAGGTGTAAAATAGTTAGAAAATAGTTAAATAATTATAGAAATTTTAGGTAAATGCAAAATAATAGTAAGATAGTAATTAGTTTTGTAAAATAGTTGAAATATAGTAATTATTTTATAAAACAGTTGGAAAATTGTTAAACAGTTTTCAAAAATAATTGTAAAGCAAGTATAAGATAGTTTGTCTTTTAAAAGAAAGGTTGTATATATAATGAATAGCTTGGAAAAAAATAGGTTTATATTAAACAATTTATATAAAAAAATAGTCCAGAGTCAAAACTGTTCAATTCCCAATCTCCATTCCAATCAATTCAATTTAAATTTCCACTTCCATTTAAAATTCCCAATTCCAATTTTAAATTACTTCAATTTCCATTGAAATTAATTTATCCCCAATTCAAGCTGAATTAACCTCAGATTCTTTCCAAATTTAACTTTATTCAACCTTGATCTCAAATTCTACTAATTCGAATAAATTTCAATTAAACTAGTCCCAATTTCAATTCATTTCATCTCCAGTTTGAATTAATCTCAATTTCAAACTGCATTTCCAAATCAAGTTGAATTATTCTTGATTTCCTCCCAAATTCAATTCAATTTCCATTTGAATTTAAAACTATTCAACTTTAATTACAATTCCAAATTATTCAAATCAATCCAATTTAAATTTTCCATTTGAATCTTATGCTCATACATCTTCAATCACAATTTCAATTAGTTCAAATCAAATTCAATTTGAACTAATTCAAATTTCATATTTAAACCATCTGGAATTGCATAAATTCGAGTTAATATTTCAAATGTTTATTTAATTCCTTTAAAGCAATTTACCTTTAAAAATTTTAAACAATTCAATTCACAGTTTAGACCTAACATATTATACCACAAATCAAATTAGCCTTTAAACAATTTAATTTTGAGTCAAATTCTCAAAATTCCATTTTAAATTTTCTTTACTTAACTTTTTTTTCAAAGTTCAAATAAGAATTCAAAACAATTTTATCTTAAAAATTTAATTTACTACTCAATTTTATCTACCAGTTTAAAACTATTTCCTCAAACAATTTTAACTTACAAGTGTAATTATTCAAATTTTCAGTTCAAAGTAATTCCTTATCCTTAATTTCAAATTAAAGTGTGATTTTCCTTTTATTCCAATAATTGAAATATGACCACACTTCATTTTTCATTTATACAAACAAATCCAATTTCAGCTTAAAGATTATTAATAACAACGGAATGGTATCATTTAGAACATACATCCATTTCAAATTTTTAGATCTCAAACCCAATTTGAACTTCCAGTTCAAATTTTAAACTTCTCATAAATAATCTTCCTACTTATTAAGTTCAAAAACTTATCACGTTTGGGTATCAATCTCATTCCCGATTTAAAACTCAATATTTAGAGTTTATCTCAAACCATCTTTGATATTATGTATATCTCATATATACATATTTATTCCTTGGCCCACCCAGCCATGCTTTATAATTTTAAACCACCTTTGGTTTTAAATTCAAGTCCAATCTTCAAACAACCCATTGTCTTTTAATCCAAACAAATTCTTTTAAAGTTTACAAACAACTTCTTATTCTAAAATAAGATTACATTCAAAATAGTTTGAATAGTATTATTTCCTTTAACATTTCATTTGCTTACTCATTAATACACATTTTATTATTAAACACAACAATTGTTTATGATAATAACCCAGATTATCATACCTGAAAACTAATTTATTATTACCTTATTCTGAAATTCTTCCAAATTCAAGATTTTAATTTCAATTTGAATTCATTTCAAACTTATCTTTATTCAATTTCAATTTCAGTTTGGTTGTGTTTCTATTACTTCGTAATTTAATTCCAATAATTTAACAACCAATTCCCTTAATATTTATTAGAAAGAAATATTGTTTTATATATTTCAAAATATATTTTTATATAAAATAATTTAAAATCTTTATATAAGAAAATAACAAGTAGGCTCTCATAAATATATACACTCAACTCATTCTGGGGTACCATTGACCCTATCCTTAATTAGTAATCCCAATAGAGCCAAGGTTCTCGCTTAACCATCAGCTCTGATACCAAATGTAACGACCTGGAAATTTCTATCCTGAAAATACCAGATAGTTATTCAAAAGAAGAAAAGAGAAAGAAGAAGAAACATAAAACTCAACTCAGAGTTTCACATTCGCAGCGGATAAAATATAATAGCAAATAATAATAACAGTTATACAAAGAAAAATGTATCTGTCAATTTACATTTATATACATCAGAGTTACAATATCCCATACAAACTGGATAGTTTAACAACTTGTCCTGATAACAACAATACTATATCAGAATCCACTCCATACGCTCTTGCCATCTAGCTCTCCTCCTGAGCTCCAGAACGTCCTTACCTGAAAATCTGTAATACTCGGTCTGACCCGAGCGTTACATCAAAGTAACACCTAGGTCAGGCTGGAAACCAGCGTGAGTAAACCCAATAACAAGGAATACAAAAGCATACATCTTATATAAACCCGGGGTAACTTATATCAATTTACAACTCCACAAGTTGTTATAGACATCACCTATTTCACATATCAATTTCTAAGCTCCAAAACTTTGAATAAATGGTCCAATCCACTTAAAATGTTCCATTTCAGCCTATTAATTCCACACATCAAATTATAAAGAATCGAAGTGGTTTCGGGTCATACCCAACTCCGGACTCTTCGAATCTAGTGTCATCTAAGACCAAGTTAGCCAATTAAATACAATTCAACTTAAATACCAGATAACATTTTTACACTTCAATTCATAGTTGATAGATAATCACATTATCACCATCCATCCAATATATCATATCACAAAGCAATTCATATCAGAGATATCAACCAGTCCAAAGCACTCATCATCGTTCAATCATTAATAAGCAAGATTTATCACTTCATTACTTACATTAATTAATGATCCTCAAATTACTTTCACTAGTTAATTATTCTTAAATTTCATATAATAATTAACTTTTAACTTAATTACATTTATTAATTAATCTTGATTAATCACAATCAGAAATTAACTTTCCTTAATTACTTCATCAACTAGACCAACTCCTTGATTAATTATATAAATTAATCCTTCAATTACACTGAGTAATCATTACTTAATTTCTTCCATCAAGTAATCATCATTTAATTACTACCCATCTAGTAATTTCCTTAAATTAATTACGTCCAGTAATTGTCCACTAATTATTTCACTAAGTAATTATACCTCATTAATTACCTTAAGTAATTATACTTAACTCATCATCAAATGATTACTTTTAATTAATTAAACTGAATTAATTAACTAAAATTAACCACCTCAACTTAATTATACTGAATGATTAATTCCTTTAGTTACTTCGTTAAGTAATTATTCATAATAATTCTTTTTCATTAAGTTATAAACCACTTAATTACTTATCACTTAATTACTCCTAAATTGATTAACCTTGATTAATCAATCCTTAATTGTCACTTTTAAGTACAATAAATAATTAGCCTTTAGTTAATTACACAAATTAATTTAACTATCACCCATTCACATTTATTACACTTGTCAATAATTAATTACTCAAGTTAATTATTTGATAATAATTTACATTGATTAAATATCATTTACTTCCATCATACTCATTATTAACTAACCCATATTAAATTTCCTTAATTAATCTATCCTTTAATTAATTACACTAATTAATTATACTGATTAATTAACTTTTTAGTAAACCCCATAACTTTCTTAATCACATTGACCACTTAACTAATGGTTTATCACATTAGTTAGCCTTTGATTGATTTCATCTCACCACCCATTCTTGTCTAAATTTACTACCTGAAATCAAACACCAGAGATCTTATAATTGGATTAAGATTGAATACAATGATCTTAAATACTTTTCAATTCCATTATAAAATTTCTTTTGAAAATACTAATGGATTTTAAATTTAATTGTTTATTCTAAACAAACAAACAATTAATTTCACAACATTTAATAAATCTTGGAAACTTGTAAAAAGAAAGAGAAAAGAAGAAAACAAATCTGCCTGAACCTATTATAAAAACCTGATCATCTTTTATATTCTTTAAAACTGATAAAGCACGCCCTACCTACTCAAATAACTCGAAGCCACACTCGAGTCTTCCTTCCATCTTCCCCGTGCACGCCCCGACCAAAACAAACTCCATCTTCTCAACATCACAGAACAACATCAGACACAACCACCTATCCGTGCACATGCACACGGCGTCGGGTCCCCTTCGACCAATCCTACGGCCACCCACACATCGCCTACGCCACCGTCCTTTGATCTGGTCACCCAGAAAACCCGTTACCTAACCCAAAACGAAATCGACAATTCCACCCTACTTGGAACAAACGACCCTGCCACAAAACATCAAACTTCGCCATCCTCCGACCATCTGCATGACTGCCTCCATGATCAGAACCTCGTCGAGAACCAACGATGCCTTTCCCCTACCTCCGATCAAGTTCGACTCAATGACGAAGCCATACTAGCATCGAATTCATCAACATCACCGACAGCGTGTTAAACCCTAAAATCCAATCGACCACCAACAACGATTATCTATAAATTCCAACATTATTTTTCTCGTGTTCCCTATGCTCTATTCTTTCTCTATGCCAAAAGTCAGGCCTCCAAATTAACCCAACCACCTGAATTTGCCAACTCACCCAATTCTGATCATCCCACAAATCCCCACTAACCACTAACTTAAAAGTTATAATATGATTGTTAAAATTCATGAAATTTCAACACCAATCAGATTACATATTGAATACGAGAAAATTAATTTTTTTTTTTTGATTTAAAAGAAATCCACCGTTATTTCTAGATTTTGAGTTAACTAGTAACCTAAAAATTTTGAAAACCATTTTAGACTTGATAATATACTGTTGAAATTTTTTATTCAGAAACCGAAGCCAAAAACACTTGCATATAGAGGATTTGAATTTGGAAATCAGGTTTAAACCTGTAATATTTAACAGAGGCCAGTTAAACCTGTTCTAGACAAGTACACAGTTACTATCCCACAAATATATATATAAATCATTTTCCTATCAACATGCATAGCGCAATTCATATCATGTTTCAATGATCATCACATGAAATTTCAATTATATATATCAGAAATTTCAGAGTTCACTGACATGAAACAAAAAAAACAGAGAAAAGAGGAGCAGTTAATTAAAGCTTACTCACCTTAAAAAACAGAGGCTTTGAAAGCTAGATTAAAAACTGGATTTGCTTTGATTTTAGGTTGAAGAATAAAGACATTTGATTTTGAAGATGGCTCAGACTCAAAAATGCATGCAGGCCTTTAGTAAATCTCAGTTTTGAAGAAGATGCTCAGATTTTTTTTTTTTTGAACATGCTTTTGAGTTTTTTGAACTTGAAAAGGAATGATTGTTTTAATTTTCCCCTTGATCTTGTTTCTGGTTTGTTACAGGCTTGAAGATGTTATCTTGATTTACAGTTCCTCTCTTCTTCTTCCTTTTTAAAAAAAATAGTTAGTTGCCACTTGTTTAATTTTATTAACACTTGTTATGTGTATGATACTATTGTTTTACACATGTCTTAACTATGTATTTTATGTTTAAAGAAATACTTTATTAAGTTAATATATTTATGTATTATATATACTTAGCTTACACTTGTTTTTATATATGTTAAATTTCCTTACAAGTGTTAAGATTTATGATAAAATTAACTACTCATGTTAAAGTACATTAGATAATTTATACTTGTCTTTAATTTATACATTAATATGTTAATAAAACTTTTATATTAATTTTCTTATGTTTAGTGTTATTAAGTTAATGTCTTTATTAATAAATTTTAAAGTCAAAAAGAAAATATATTAAAACAAAAAAATTATTCCTAGTTAAATCTTATTTCAAATTTAAGCAATAATATATTTAACAACACATTATTTGTTCTAAAGGAATAATTTGCCAATGAATAAATAATTATTTAGTAGATTATCAAATGAATATTTAAAATTCAGCTTCCATTAAATTTTCAGATTTATTTATATATCCAAATATACTTTATAATCAGAATTTTTATCCGTTAAATTGAATAAACCAGTTAATTATTAATTTAACAAATATTCAAAAATCCAGGTTATCACAGTGGAAGCCCTTTGACAATGATTTTTAAGGTGCATATTTCCTTCAAACACGATTATAAAGTGTTACATTTCTTTTTTTATAGAACAATAAAAATATTTTATACTCAAATCTCATAATTTCTCTAGTGTACGTAACTGGAATGTTGAGGTGCAAACTACATACTCAAGAGATAGAAACAAATGTTAAAATGGAAACTTTAGGTTTCCCACTCTTTAATACTTCAGAACTTCGATGTTGTTTATTATCATTTTAGTATCTTCTCAAAGTCTATGTGAGTGGATCATATATGATATATATGCATGTATGAACAACTAACTATATAATATAATTTGATAGATAATAACATAAAAGTAAATTAAAATAATCACACCAGGATTTTATACTGGTTCGGACCTCCCGTCCTACGTCCAGTCCCGAAGCTCCTCTCCGGAATTTCCTTTTAACTAACCCACACTTCACCCGAAGGAACAGGTTTACAATAGCAGAGTTTCTTTGTCAAGATTGTGTTCTATAACACGGACGTTGACTATTGAGTACAAGTGCTTCCAATATATATATATATCTATCCAGAGAATATTGAATGAGGAGTTTTGAATATATGGAAGAGTTAAATACAAGTAGTTGATACTAGAGAACAGGTATAAATCAGAGTATAGGAATAAAGAGCATGAGTAAGCAAGGTGAAGATTCTCTTTGCATTCCTGATGCTATTTATAGTGATGAAGAGTTTTCTTGTATAGTTGCATCTGTTGTAATCTCCCTAAAGTCGCTTCTGATAGTGATGAAGAGTTGCAGCAGAGAGAAGCGGATGAGTCCTTTCGAATGTGACAGTTGGTCTTTGAAATTACTCAATCGAGTTCAAAATCAGACGTTTGGAGGAATGTTTCAGACGTCTGGTCTTCATATATTTTTTATCTCTGGTTACTATTCAGACATTTGAGTTTATTATCAGATGTCTGTTTCCTTCTGAGTTGTGAACTAGAGAGTTTAACTAGACGTTTGAGCATATTAACCAGACATCTGATTCTATCTGATTTGCAAACCAGAGAAAACATTCAGACGTCTGGGTAGTGCACTCAGACGTCTGAAAATGTGCATGATGCTTTATTTGTTTCTGTGCCATTCCTTTTCAACTTCTACCAATTTGAAGTCATTTGATACTTCTCTTGAGTCTTGTTTTTGTCTCTTTGGTGATGTTACTCTATCTTCTACCTGTAAATATAGATATATATGTACATTCGATTTCCGTTGTATAGTTTTTACCATCGAAACCATAGAATTGATTTCCTACCAATCTCCCCATTTTTTATGATGACATATATTCAATGTACTTATATATAGATTAGAAATCTCCCTCTGAATATGTGCTTATTTTTATTGTTTTATAATTATACTTATATTTCTCCCCCTTTGACATTATCAAAAAGAATTCGTAATAATTGAGCCAATTGTCAAAAAGAAAATTTTCATTAATAGCAGGAAGGAGTTACATTCATGGATTTATACAAAAAATTACAAACAGCTACAATTCCTAAATTTTAGATTTCCTTTGGAGAAGCTTCATTTGGATCATCTTGCTTTGGTGAAGCTTGATTTGGATCATCTTCCTTTGGTTCTTCTTTATCAGAAGTGGCAGCCTTTGAAGGAGATGTCAAAGCTTCCTTTGGAGGTTCATCCTCAAATAATTTGGAATGCTTTGTAGGAGGAGAAGGTATAGGGGTTGCCCAATCCTCAGAGGGTGGTGTTGGACCACGAACTCATTGTAAAACTTCTTCAAGAACTGATAAAACAGTCAAAAGAGGTTCTTCAACTGTGACTAGTCGTGTAGCAAATGAACTTTCAAATTTGTTAATTCGCCTAGCCAAATATTTTTGATTTAGGGATAATGTATGTTGGTTTCGAAGTGTGAGATCTCGAATACTTTCATTTGGATTTATTTCCAATCGAGTCTCTATAATGTCATGCTGTCCCGGATAATCAAATGGTGCGGGAGGAGGAGGAGTGACTTCTCGATGTTGTTCTTCCTCTTGGGATGGAACAATGTGTGGTTGAGGAGGAGGCTCAACTCTTCGAGATGGACGATTATGCGTCCAATCTTCGAAGGACATAATATTTGGAGGGATTTCCGGTAGGTGTATCAAAGAAAAGAATTTTGTGGAAGCATATTTTGGCGAAATTTCTTCGAACGTCGATAGATAGGAGGGAATATTATGTGCACGAAAAAGTCTCATAATATAGGTAGGATAGATGATCGAAGGCCTTAATCGAGTCCAAAAGTGTTTGAGCTTGTGGAAGATGAATTTTGCCCAATTTACCCTTGTCATGCTAAATAGAGCATATAATGCTTTATGTTCCAATTCAGTAATTTGCTCGTGACTACCCATACGTGGAATAATTGTATTAATTATCATCCGTGTTAGGAGTCGAGCTTTCGAACGTAAATATTTCGAAGCAAACTTCAGCATTTCATCTTCCCAGATTTGATGAGTAATAGTATTCTGAGGCTTGAATCTCATATCTGGTTGTGTAAGTCTTCCCCGGTGTCGGTGCAACCCAATGTTCGTCTTATTAAACCAGGAGTCAATCAAATCGTATTCATGTATACGCTAGACCAAAGCCAATTGTCCTCGTCCTCAGTGCTCCATACTGAGGTACTATCTAGATTCGCATTAAATAGAAAAATGGCTAATTGGTCTATTTGGAAATCATTTGATGTAAAGGTGATTAGGGTCTCTAATCCGGCATTTTCACATAACTCATCCAATTCATACATAGGAAATTTTAAGACATTTTAGAATGGTCCTATGTGAAGTTTCTTTTTTTGGATATCTTCATACCTTTTTATAGAATGCGGAGCTCTATTCATCCACCGTTCGATTTGGTCGTCGGAGCAAACCTGGGGATTTGAAGATGTAGTGGGTTGATCTTGCTTTCTTTTCGACATTTTAGGATTCTTAGTGCGAGGTGGCATCTTGATTATATTTGCAGAGTTGATGATTTGGAGCGAAAATTGTCTTTGAGAAAATCGTAGGAGGCAATAATTTTGGGATAAAAGAATAAAAGTGATGTTATCTGATCGAATTTAAATGGTCGATTAGGAATCAGACATCTGGATTAGAAATCAGACATCTGGTTTGCCCTAATTTTTGTCCTGAAAATAAAGTTAGACGTCTGCTTTTTGAACAAGACGTCTGGTTTCGAGCATAGTTATGAAATTGTAGATACAGAGAGATTTTTCAGACGTCTGGAATTTGAAAACAGACGTCTGTTTTAGTTTAATTTCGATATAGAGAACTAAGGCAGACGTCTGGATCTTATTTCAGACGTTTAGAATGTTCTGAATTTAATTTGGGGAAGGCAGAACAACATTTCAGACGTCTGGGGAGGTATATCAGACGTCTGATATATGCACACTTCTAAATTTTGAATAGTATATCCTTGTGTCAGACGTCTGGAAGCTGTAGGTAGATGTCTGAAAATTGCAGTTTGGATAAAAATGACTTAAAGTTTGATGATTTCACTTATATATCGAATGTAGATAACAAATATCTTTATTGTTGTAAAAATATAGTAACACATAAGTTTAGATAAATTCAATTATTAATACAATTTATTTATTCAGATGGAGACGGAGTTTTAGGATTTCTTGACTCATTATCATTCCATGGTCTAAGTGGAGACCATATATTTCCACGTTCGTAGGTCCGTGGAGAGCCAGAATATCGTCTTGGTGAGGGATCTGAAGGAGTACGATACGAAGAAGATGGATCCAATGAACTACAAGGTTTTGGTAGCGGTTCCTGAACATCTTTCTTTCGTGACGAAGAAAACTTCATCGCCACTTGCTCGAGAAAGCTTAACCTTCGTACTGTAAATTTTTGTTCGAAATAAAGTTCTCATTGAAGATCCATCTGTTGTTTTTGGTAATTATGAATTTCATCAATTTTATCCTTTGTATTAGCAGAAGTAAACAGAGATCTTTTAGTTTTCTTATTATCCGGAGTGAAACCCATACGATACGAAGACCACCTATATGTTGGCTCTTGCTTTGGTGTTGGCGTCAGAAGTCATTGTGGTGTGTCAACCGAGCTATCCGTTGTTGGTGTTGATATGGAGATAGATATATAGGAAACTTCTGATGACATTGTTATATTTTGTTTCTTCTTTTAAAAAATTCTAATTGTTTGAACGTAGTTTTTCTATGTGGCTATATTTATATACTGAAAATAGACAATCTAATTTTCTAAAAGTTTAAAGGTCCAGAAATCAATAATATAGTTTGTGGTGATTACTTTGGTGACTAATTTTAGCCTAAAAAATTGTTTATATATATATATATATATATATATATATATATATATATATATATATTAAGGAAGAAGGTCATTTAGTGAGAAAATACCTAAACTTCGTTGGAGTTTAGAGAAAGTTTGTGCATTTAATGGTTTTGTAAAGATATCGGCTACTTGATTTTTGGTATTTACATATTCTAATGAAATGGTTCCTTCTTCAACATTACCTCGTAGAAAATGATGTCGTACATCTATATGTTTGGTTCGTGAGTGGTTAACAGGGTTTTTTGACAAATTAATTGCACTGGTGTTATCAAAATAAATTGGAGATTTGTTGATAGTTTTACCGAAATCCATTAGTGCTTGTTGCATGTATATTACTTGCGCACATGCTAGAGCGGCGGAGATGTATTCAGCTTTGCAAGTAGATAGAGAAACACAATTTTTCTTTTTACTAAACCATGAAACTAAAGATTGTCCGATAAAATGACAAGTTCCACTAGTACTCTTACGATCTGTTTTACATCCACCGAAATCCGCATCGCTATATGAAACTAGTTCAAACGACGATCCTTTAGGGTAAAACAAACCATAATCTCTAGTACTAGATAGATAACATAAAATACGCTCAACAGCTCTTAGATGAGCTTCTTTTGGTTGTGCTTGAAATCGGGCACAATGGCATGCACTCATCATAATATCGGGTCGACTGGCCGTTAAATAAAGTAAAGAACCAATTATGCTTCGATATAACTTTTCATCAAAATCTTTTCCATTTTCATGCCTTTCTAAGTGAACAGTGGTGCTCATTGGTGCTGGTTTTCTTGATGTTTTATCCATTTCAAATCGTCGTAATAAATCGTTATAATATTTTTCTTGGTGAATAAAGATTCCATTTTCAAGTTGTTTTATTTGTAAACCTAAGAAGAAATTTAATTCTCCCATATGCGACATTTCAAATTCATTTTTCATAATATTAAAAAACTGATTACATAGTTTTTCGTTAGTTGAACCAAAGATGATATCATCAACATAGATTTGTACAACCAATAGTTATTTTCTCTTTTAATAAATAAAGTTGTATCTCTTTTTCCTATATGAAAACCATATGTTATTAAGTGATTTTTAAGACGTTCGTACCATGCACGAGGTGCTTGTTTTAATTCATATAGTGCTTTATGTAATTTAAAAACATGATCGGGATATTTTTCGTGAATAAATAGTGGTGGTTGTTCGACGTATACATTTTCCTTAATAAAACCATTCAAAAAGGCACTTTTGACATCCATTTGAAATAGTTTAAAATTGTTATGAGTTGCAAAGGCGATTATTGTATAAATGGCTTCTAATCTTGCTACTGGAACAAACGTTTCATCGTAATCTATGCCTTCTTCTTGATTATAGCCTTGAGCAACTAAACGTGCTTTATTTCTAACAATATTTCCATTCTCTTCTGCTTTGTTTTTAAATACCCATTTTCTTCCTATTACCGATTGATCTTCAGGTCTTAGTACTAATTCCCATATGTTATTACGTTCAAATTGATTTAATTTTTCTTGCATAGCTATTATCCAAAAATTATCATTTGAGGCTTCTTTATAATTCTTTGGTTCAAAGTTTGACACAAATGCTATATGGCTTATATGATTGAGTTGATTTCTAGTTACTCTTGAATTAAGATCTCCAATAATATTATCTATTGGGTGATTCTTAAGAATTCTTGGAGGCGATATCAAAGTGTCATTTTGAATATTTGTTTCATTACTAATAGAATTCGTTGAATTTGTTAGTGGAATGATTTCTTCTTCATCATTAGTATTATGTTTAAAAGGATTTTCGTCGAATGAGACATGTAAGCTTTCTTCAATAGCATTATTTTGTTTATTAAAAATTCTATATGCTTTGCTTTGTTCCGAATATCCAACAAAGACACCTTCATCGGCTTTTAGATCAAATTTTCCTAAATTATCTTTTGTATTTAATATAAAACATTTTGAACCAAAAGTTTTAAAGTATGATACTTTAGGTTTTTTACCAAAAAATATTTCAAAATAAGTTTGTTTAGTCATGGGGCGAACAGTTACTCGATTTAATACATAACAAGATGTTGCAATAGCTTCAGCCCAAAAGTGTTTTGGTAATCCACTACTATTTAGTAATGTTCGTGCACATTCTTGTAATGTACGATTTTTCCTTTCTACGACACCATTTTGTTGAGGTGTACGAGGAAAAGAAAAATTATGAGTTATTCCTTTCTTACTGCAAAAGTTGTAAAAAGATCATTTTCGAACTCTCCTCCGTGATCACTTCTAATATTTTAAATTTTCAAATTCATTTGATCTTTAATTCTTTTAGAAAATATTTTAAACATACCAAAAGTATCGCTTTTATGTTTTAAAAATAAAGTCCATGTATATCTCAAAAAATCATCGACTATTACGAACACATATTTGTTGTGATTTATAGATCTTATTTGCGTTGGACCAAATAAATATAAATGTAATAATTCTAATGGTTGTTTTGTGGAAATATTATTTTTAGATTTAAACGAGCTTTTCTTTAGTTTTCCAATTTGACAATCGTCACATATGTTTTCTACTTTATAATTCATTTTAGGTAATCCTCTTACCAACTCATATTTTGCTAACTTATTAATATTCTTAAAATTGATATGACAAAATCGTTTATGCCATAACCATGGATCATCATGTTTGGCGGTTAAACATAAATTTGAATTTTTATTTATATTCATATTTAATACATAAATATTTTTGTTTCTAAAACCTTAAAAAATGAGTTGTTTGTTATTATCTAAAATATTACATCTATTTTTTTCAAAATTTATTTGAAAACCTTTGTCGCATAATTAACTAATGCTTAGCAAGTTATGTTTTAAATTTTCTACTAATAAAACATTTGTAATAATAGGAGAGTTAGGGATACTAGAGTTGATGACTTCTCTAATGCCTATGACATATCCTTTTGAATTGTCTCCAAAGGTTACTGTTCCACTATCGACATATGTTATTTTTGATAAACATTTTTTAATTTCCGGTCATATGTTTGGAGCAACCGCTATCTAGTATCCATTTCTCACTATTTTTTATTTTAGGTACCTACAAAATAAGAAATATTTTAATTGGTACCCATATATTTTATTAGGGTCCTAATTGTTAGAGGATTGTAGCCATACCCAAGATGGTTTGGTACCTTTATAAATATAATTTTTGTTATAGACTACATTCTCTAAGTAATTATTAATATGCTTTTGTCTAATCAAATTATTATTTGTTTTAGGAATTCAAATTTTCATATTATTGGTATTCAATTTAGTCTTAGACAAACTTCTAGTTTTTATATGCCTACTATTTTTAGCATTATTTCCTTTTTGTTTAAAAGAATTTTTGAATCCTATTCCATTTCTATTACCTGATGGTTTCGAAATTTTGATAAGATTCTCCAAATCTTGTTTTCCTTTATTAAATTTTGACACATTGTTGGTAATTTTATCTAATTTTTCTCTTAACTCTGTATTTTTAATTTTCAATAATTCAATACTACTTTTAAAATCAACATTTTCTTTTGACAAATTTTCTTTTACTATAGAAATATTCTCACTTTCTGTCATATTGTTTTTGATTTTTTCTTGAGATATTTCAAGTTCTTCTTCTAGAATAATTTTTTCATCTTTCAACATTCCTACCTCAAGTTCTAATCTATTTATTTTGACTATATATTCTTTATTCAATTTTTTTATTTGTCTAAATTTATCGTCTAGTTCCATGCTAAGTTCTAATAGTTCATCATAGCTAAGTTCAGGGCATACCTTTTCAGTTTGTGCCATAAAACACATATTAGCTTGTTCTCCGTCACTATCGCTATCTCTTTCGGGAGATGAAGAGTCCGAGTCATCCCAAGTTACTTTGAAAGCCTTATTCTTCTTGAATTTTTGAATTTTGTTATTCTATTTATCATTATTGAGTTTAGGGCAATCCTTCTTCATATGGCCGTATTGATCACATTTATAGCACTTGATTTGAGATAGGTTTGTTGTGTTGGACTTCCCTTCTTTTTGAAATTTTGTCATCTTTCTAAATTTCTTGAATCTATTTTAATTCTTGGCAATAAAAACTATTTCTTCTTCATCTAGACCAGAGTCATCATTTTTTGATGCTGGAAATGCTATATTCTTTTTCTTCGAATTTAGTTCTTTTCGTGCCTGCAAGTTAGCTTCATAGGACATTAAATTTCCTATCAACTCTTCAACTTTGAGAGTAGAAAGATCATTAGCTTCTTCTATAGCTATTCTGACGCCAAAGAGTTGAGTATTCGAGATATTAAATCAAAATCAGTGATTTTATCTCCTAATGCCATAAGATCATGTTGGATAGTTTGAAATCTAGAATACATGTCAACAATAGTTTCATTTTGCTTCATTTTAAATGAAGAAAATTGGTTTTGCAAAATCGAAATTTTTGTTTGTTTGACCTTTGTTGTACCTTCATGTGTGATTTGTAAGGTACGCTAAATATCAAATACAGTGGTGCATAACATGACATGTGAAAATTCATTTTTGTCTAAAGAGCAAAATAAAACGTTCATAGCTTTAGCATTATTTGATGCTAAGGTCTTTTGTGCATCGGTCCAAGTGTTCATATAGCAGTAGTAGGTACTTCATATCTCTCTTGTGTGGCTGACCAAATTTCAAGACCATTAGCTTCCATAAAAATTCTCATACTTGTTGACCAATATGCATAGTTAGATCCATTAAAAAGTGGTGGTCATGTAGTGGATTGTCCTTCTTGAAAAATACTTGCCATATTAAAGTGATTCAAAAAACGTGTTGCTGTTATTTGATCAAAACCTTGCTCTGATGCCAATTCAAAGTCTATGTGAGTGGATCGTATATGATATATATGCAAGTTTGAACAACTAACTATATAATATAATTTGATAGATAATAATAGCAAAGTAAATTAAAATAATCGCACCAAGATTTTATACTAGTTCGGACCTTCGGTCCTACGTCCAATCCCGAAGCTCCTCTTCGGAATTTCCTTTCAACTAACCCCCACTTGACCCGGAGGAACAGGTTTACAATAGCAGAGTTTCTTTGTCAAGATTGTGTTCTATAACACGGATGTTGACTATTGAGTACAAGTCCTTCCAATATATATATATATATATATATATATAGAATATTGAATGAGGAGTTCTGAGTATATGGAAGAGTCAAATACAAGTAGTTGATTGCTAGAGAACAGGTATAAATCAGAGTATAGGAACAAAGAGCATAAGCAAGCGAGGTGAAGATTCTCTTTGCATTCCTGATGATATTTATAGTGATGAAGAGTTTTCTTGTATAGTTGCATATGTTGTAATCTCCCTAAAGTCGCTTCTGATAGTGATGAAGAGTTGCAACAGAGAGAAGCGGATGTGTCCTTTCGAATGAGACAGTTGGTATTTGAAATTACTCGGTCAAGTTCAAAATCAGACGTCTGGGGGAATGTTTCAGACGTGTTGTCTTTATATATTTTTTATGTCTGGTTGCTATTCAGATGTCTGAGTTTATTATCAGACGTCTGTTTCCTTCTGAGTTGTGAACCAAAGAGTTTAACTAGACGTCTGAGCATATTAACCAGACATCTGGTTCTATCTGGTTTGCAAACCAGAGAAAACATTCAGACGTCTCGCTAGTGCACTCAGACGTCTGAAAATGTGCATGATGTTTTATTTGTGTCTATGCCATTCCTTTTCAACTTCTACCGATTTGAAGTCTTTTGATACTTCTCTTGAGTCTTATTTTTGTCTCTTTGGTGATGTTACTCTATCTTCTACCTGCAAATATAGATATATATGTACATTCGATTTCCATTGTATAGTTGTTATCATCGAAACCATAGAATTGATTTCCTAACATCTTCTTTTATGTTCATGTATCTTATGGAAAATGTTATTAACCTATAGAGCTAAATCAAGTCTCCCTAATAAGGTTTCTTCAATTGGTTCAACTCTTTGTTTATTATTAAAAAATTTGGTTTTCTTTCCTTCGGTTGCAACCTATATTTTTGCATTAAGATGTTAGGAATAAAAACATAATTTACTTATAAGGGTATGAAAATGAATTCTGCATCTTAAACTTTTTTTATCTTTCAACTCCAAATAGTAGTTGTTTCCTAATTTAAACCCAAAGGTAAAATTTGTTCACGAAGTAGTTAATAGAGCCATAAGAAAATAGCTTTCATGTTGTTGACATTAACATTCTAATATCTATTTTTAGTTATTTATGTTTCTTGTATAAGATGCCACTAACCAAAAGAGATAAACCAAGTTCCCGGATCATATAGTTCCTCAAATATTTAAACTATACGAGTAATATCAGGAAATGTGGTTTTGTTCCCTTAGTAGTATTGGAAGGAAAAAATATAATTTACAATAAGAGGCTGAAAAATCCCAAATAAATGTTCACCTAATGAGGTTTAGGTTTTTAGAGAAGGTAGTCAATGATAATATCATTACAACAAATGTAGACAAAGCAAAATCGTTCCTCGCACTCCTTCTAATATTTGCCAGCACAGCCTTGATGAGCTGCTACCTTGCTCAATTTCTAGGGTTCTCAGTCGATTAAGGAAAAGCCATAAACACAAACCTTATAGAAAACTTCCATGTACTTCCTGATTCGTTAACCCAAAGAAACATGACAATAGCATTTTATTTGGTTTCGCAATGAGTAAGTGAATATAATGTAGAAACCCTACATCAATCATTGTGAATACGTAGAACGAAAAGGGAGGATCATTCAAACTCATGAATGTGGTGGAATTAATGCAACATTCATCGTTTATGCTAAGCGATATACAAAATTGAAATAAATTGTCGTTTGTATAAATCTTATCTATAAAAACTATTATGTCTTTTCTTATGAATTTTTTGGCATAGACATTGTAGTATTTCAGATAATGACATTTATTGCGAATAAATCCAACTAGGTCTCCTATTGACTTGCAAAATGCATTATACAATAGCTCAAGTTGCAAATATGCTTGGTAATATATGTGGGCTGCATTTTTGTCGACTTTATTGGGCAGATTCACTTCTGACTCGTTCCTTTCAAAATTTTAGTCGATAATGCTCTTATTTTAGCAAATATTTGTAAGACTTTTCCGTACATTTATAAACATACATACTATATTTGTATTCAAGTATGTATTATATCTTCATAATATCCGTGCTTTCAATGATTGCAACTTTCTAAAATTTTATGATTTGTAATCTGCTTTCACCAAATCTCAGTATTCTTAAATTTTTAGTCGATATACGTTCTAAGTCGTAGTTTAAAAAAAGCATGTTGTTCTTGCCTATTTTTCTTCTTCGAAAACACCATGTATTTCAATCCACTATTCAAAATTTATTGCCCCTAAAATAGTAGAAAATGAAGCAACATAGAAAAGTTGGCTATAAAATTGGAAGTAAAAGGAAAATATTAAAAACGATATTAAAAATGGATTATTTTGAAAAGTCTAACTTTTTAGGAATAATGGCTTAGCTGTTGTTGTTGGATTATTTTGAAAAGAAAAATCAATTTTTTTTCATACTTAACCACCATTTGATAACCTTAAAGGTAAGAAATTTAGCATAAAATTATACGTACATAATAAAATATGAATCATTGAATCTATATACGAAAGTTTAATCTATAACGTGCATTTTTTAGTTTATGATTTGAACCTTATTTTAATAATCTTGCTGGAAAATAATCATTTGCAACTAAATGCATTCTTCTTTTTTATTTTTTCACTTTAAAAAAATTGGTCTAGGCAAGTTTTGAACTTGCATCTTCAAAGAAATTGATGCTTTACCATTTGAGCTACTAGACCTTTTGATTAAAAACGTATTTATTTTGAGCTATAACATGGTTCATTCAGCGTACGGTAGCTTCTATATCAAAAAATATTGCATTTTGCAGGTCTAATCTTCGTAACCGTTCAAGAATGGGATGCACCTCTTCATCCCCGCCTAGGCGAAATACCATCAACTTTACATGCAGCAATGTTATACCATGGCCTTTATGCAATAGCCTTTGGTGTTAGAGGGGTTATTGCAAACTTACATACACACAGTGCTTACCAGTTCAATGGATCAAATGATTATGTCTTTTCTAGCAATTTTAATTGATTTTTCACCTGCTTATATACTGTAGGATTGTTATCGATTACCCTTCAGTATCGAATCAAGAAAATAAGGGTTGGGTTTGCGATTTAGGTGTTTGTTCGGTTATTCTATCGGTAGCAATTATCCTGTTTTCTTTCGATTTTATGTTGTACAAGCATATACTCCCAAGTGGAATCCCTTTGACAATGATTTTTAAGGTATATATTTCTTTCAAACGCAACTATAAAGTGTTACATATTTTTTTTATAGAACGCTAAAAATATTTTATACTCAAATCTCATAATTAATTTTTACCCATGCTAGGTCCTACGTAAATATATAGTTCCAATCTACTTATCATTTAAATTTATAAAATTAATAGTTGAATAATTTACATTTAGCAACATTTGTTACGTGTCGGTTATTTTCTCTGGTGTACGTAACTGGAATGTTGAGGTGTAGACTACATACTCAGGAGATAGAAAAAAATGTTAAAAAGGAAAATTTAGGTTTCCCACTCTTTAATATTTCAGAACTTCTATGTTGTTTATTATCATTTCAGTATCTTCTTTTATATTCATGTTTCGTTTGCAAAATGTTATTAACCTATAGAGCTAAATCAAGTTTCCCTAATAATGTTTCTCCGAATGGTTCAACTCTATGATTATTATCAATAAATTTGTTTTCTTACATTGGGCTGCAACCTATTTTTTGCATTAAGATGTTAGGAATAAAAACATAATTTACTAATAAGGGGCTGAAAAAGAAGCCTACATCATAAACTTTTTGTCTTTCAACTCCAAATAATAACTGTATTCTTATTTAAACCCAAAGGTAAAAAAGTGTTCACGGAGTAGTTAATAGAGCCGTAAGAAAGTATGCTTTCATGTTTTTGACATTAACATTTTAATATCTATTTTTAGTTAGTTATGTTTCTTTTATAAGATGTCGTTAAGCAAAAGAGATGAACCAAGTTCCCAAATAATATAGTTCCTCAAATGGTTAAACTATATGAGTAATACCGAGAAATATGGTTTTGTTCCCTTGGTAATATTATAAGGAAAAAAACTAATTTACAATAAGATGTCGAAACCAAAACTTATCATTAAATCCCAAATAATAAATGTCTACCTGATGAGGTATAGGTTTTTAGAGAAGGTAGTCAATGATAATGTCTTTACGGCACAAGTAAACGAAGAAAAATCTTTCCTCGCTCACCTTCTAATATTTGCCAGCACAATCTTGATGAGCTGCTACCTTGCTCAACTCCTAAGGTTCTCATTCGATTAAGGAAAAGCCATGAATACAAACCATATAGAAAACTTCCATGTTCTTCCTGATTCATTAACCCTAACGAGACGTGATAATAGCATTCTATTTGGTTTCGGAATGAGTAATTTAATATAGTATAGGAACCCAACATCAATCATTGTGAATACGTAGACCGGAAAGGGAGGATCATTCAAACTAATGAACGTGGTGGAATTAATGCAACATTCATCGTTTGTTGTAAGCGATATACAAAATCGAAATAAGTTGTCGTTTTTATAAATTTTATCTATAAAACTATTATGCCTTTTATTATGAATTTTATTGCATAGACATTGTAGTACTTCGGATTATGACGTTTACTGCAAACACATCCTACTAGGCCTCCTATTTCACTTGCAAAATGCATTATCTAATAGCTAAGCTGCAAATATGCTTTCTAATTATAAGTAGGTTGCAATTTTGTCTACTTTATTGGGCGTATTCACTTATGACTCATTCTTTTCAAAATTTTGGTCGATAATATTCTTTTTGTTTAGCAGATAATAATTGCATATTTTTAAAATCGAATGAAGCTTTAATCAAATCTCACCATTCTATAATTTTTAGTCGATATACACTCTAAGCTGTAGGTGAAAAATTCAAATAGTTCTTGCCGACTTTTCTTTTTTGAAATCACCATGTATTCCAATCCACTATACAAAATTTATTGTTCCTGAAATAGTACAAAATTGGATCAATGTGGAAAAGTTGGCTATATATTTGGTAGTAAAAGGAAAATATCAAAAACGATATTGAAAATGGATTATTTTGAAAAGTCTACATTTTTTAGGAATAATGGCTTAGCTGTTGTTGTTGGATTATTTTGAAATGAAAAATCAATTTTTTTCATACCTAACCATCAATACATAACCTTAAAAGGAAAAAGGTTAGCATAAAATTATACATACATAATAAAATATGAATCGTTGAAACTGTACACGGAAGATTAATCTATAATGTGAATTTTTTAGTTTATGATTTGGACCGTATTTTTATAATCTTGCCAGCAAATAATCATTAGCAACTAAATGTGTTTTTCTTTTACGCTTTTTCATTTTAAAAAAATTGGTCTAGGCAAGTTTTGAACTTGCATCTTCAAAGAAATTGATGCTTTACCATTTGAGCTACTAGACCTTTTGACTACGAACGTATTTATTTTGAACTATTGCATGGTTCTTTCAGCGTATGCAGCTTCTATATCAAGAAATATTGCATTTTTGCAGGTCTAATCTTGGTAACCGTTCAAGAATGGGATGCACCACTTCATCCCTACATAAGCCTAATACCCTCAACTTTACATGCAATAATGTTATACAATGGCCTTTATGCAATAGCCTTTGGTGTTAGAGGGGTTATTGCAAATTTACATGCACACAGTGCTTACCAGTTCAATGGATCAAATGATCATGTCTTTTCTAGCAATTTTAATAGATTTTTCACCTGCTTATATATTGTTGGATTATTTATGATTACCTTTCAATATGGATTCAAGAAAATAAGGGTTTGGTTTGCGGTTTACGTGTTTGTTCAGTTATTCTATCGGTAGCAATTATCCTGTTTTCTTTCGGTTTTATGCTGTACGAGCATATACTCCCAAGTGGAAGCCCTTTAACAATGATTTTTGTGGTATATATTTCCTTCGAACGCAATTATAAAGTGTTACATATTTTTTATAGAACGCTAAAAATATTTTATACTCAAATCTCATAATTAATTTTTACTTAGGCTAGGTCCTAGTCAAATATATAGTTCCACTCTGCTTATCATTTTAATTTATAAAATCAATAGTTGAATAATTTACACTCATGAGCATTAGTTACATGATGGTTATTTTCTCCGATGTACGTAACTGGAATGTTAAGGTGCAGACTACATACTCAGGAGATAGAAACAAATGTTAAAATGGGAAATTCAGGTTCCCCACTCTTTAATATTTCAAAACTTCGATGTTGTTTATTATCGTTTCAGTATCTTCTTTTATATTCATGTTTCTTTTGGAAAATGTTACTAACCTGTAGAGCAAAATCAAGTTTCCTTGATAATGTTTCTCCAATTTGTTCATCTCTATGATTATTATCAAAAAATTTGGTTTTCTTTCCTTGGGTTGCAAACTATATTTTTGCATTAAGATGTTGGGAATAAAAATATAACTTACTAATAAGGGGCAGAAAACGAAGTATGCAGCCTAAACTTTTTTTATCCTTCAACTCCAAATAGTAGTTGTTTCCTAATTTAAACCCAAAGGTAAAAAAGTGTTCACGTAGTAGTTAATAGAGCCATAAGAAAGTATGCTTCATGTTATTGACATTAACATTTTAATATCTATTTTATTTAGTTATGTTTCTTTTATAAGATGTCATTAACCAAAAGAGATAAACCAAGTTCCTAGATAATATAGTTCCTCAAATGTTTAAACTATACGAGTAATATCGGGAAATATGGTTTTGTTCCCTTGGTAATATTAGAAGGAAAAAATATAATTTACAATAAAAGGCTGAAACCTAAACTTATCATTAAATCCCAAATAATAAATGTTTACCTGATGATGTATAGGTTTTTAGAGAAGGTAGTCAATGATAATGTCTTTACGACATAAGTAAACAAAGCAAAATTGTTCCTCGCTCACCTTCTAATATTTGCCGGCACAATCTTGATGAACTGCTACGTTGCTTAACTCCTAAGGTTCTCAGTCGATTAAGCAAAAGCCATGAACACAAACCTTATAGAAAACGTCCATGTACTTCCTGATTCATTAACCCCAAAGAAACATGATAATAGCATTTTATTTGGTTTCGAAATGACTAGTGAATATAGTATAGGAACCCAACATCAATCATTGTGAATACGTAGACCGAAAAGGGAGGATCATTCAAACTCATGAACATGGTGGAATTAATGCAACATACGTCGTTTGTGGTAAGCAATATACAAAATCGAAATAAGTTGCCGTTTTGTATAAATTTTATCTATAAAAACTATTATGCCTTTTCTTATGAATTTTTTGGCATAAACATTGTAGTACTTCGGATAATGACATTTATTGCAAATACATCCAACTAGGCATCCTATTTCGATTACAAAATACATTATCTAATAGCTCAAGTTGCAAATATGATTGCTAATAATAAGTGGGTTGCAATTTTATCGACTATATTGGGCGGATACAATTAGACTCGTTCCTTTCAAAATTTTGGTCGATAATGTTCTTTTTTGTTTAGCAGATATTTGTAAGACTTTTCCATACATTTATAAACATACGTACTTTATTTTTTATGTCCATATTTTATCATCATAATATCCGTGCTTTCAATGATTGCAGCTTTTTAAAATCGTATGATTTGTATTCTGCTTTGATAAAATCTCACCATTCTTAAATTTTTAGTTGATATACGTACTAAGTTGTAAAAAATCACTTAGTTTATAATGACCCATATTTTCAGCTATTTCAAATTATTATACTTAATATAATTATTAAATAGAAATGGTTAAAAATAAATATTTAATGGTTTTGAATGTAAATTATTGGATATGAACTGAAATAAAATTCCGAAATAAACTAATTTCGAAAATTTAAGCAATAACGAGTATTGGAAGGAAGTGATATGTGCTGAATATCTTTTGGTTAATAGTTGGAATAAATAATAAATGTTGAATTCATTATATGTAAATAAAGTAATTGATTGATAAGTAAAATCTATTTAAAATCAAATATTGGAATTTGAGGAATATTGAGCAATTAAACTATTTAAATTTTATATTCGAAATTAATTGAATAATTGAATAACGGGAACTGAATAGCTGTATAATGAAAATAGTTGTTCTATAATTCGAATTTGTTTTAAAAGTTAAGTCTTATAAGTTCACTTTCAAATATTTCAAAGGACGGTGAATTATTGAATAATCAAAATTGTTTAACTTTAATATTGTAAATACTTAAATAATTGAATTTTGAATATAATAAGACTGAAAATGATATTGGAAATTGATGTGAAGTTTATTTAAAGAACAATGGAGATTATCGACATTTAAAATTGGATTTAAAGGTGAATAAATAGAAATTGGAAATTTTATATTATAATCGAGACGTTAAAATAGCCTTCTGGGGCACAGTCTTGGAATTCAAAGAAAGTAGTAACATTAGATCTGTAATAGTGTGATATTATCGGATTTCAAATTTCATAGCATTTAGATTTATCATTTGGTCATACGGGTTAGAAACGCATTGAATTTAATATCGAAAATTAATATTTTAATTCGATTAAAAAAGCTATTTTCCACCTACGAACGAATTAGACCTCGAAAATGTTCCATTGTATTTGGAATAGGGGTAAAACATTATAAACGCCTGGCGGCACGTTTCTTTTGGAGATCGTTTGAAAAAGCAGGTAATTTTGGGAATTATAATAAAATAATATATAAAAATCCTATATAAACGTTCAATGAACAGTAAACCCTAGGGGATTATTCACGGCCATGGCTTATTCTTTTAATGGCCAAAAACTTCCCTATTTTCCCCCTCGTTTCCTCTCCATCCATCGACAATCGTCGAAAACTCTCAACTGGGATATCTTAGATCTCGCCGAGCGCGTCATATCCAACGGCTGCGATCATTTTTAGAGAGACGGATTGGCAGCGAAATGGAGTTGATGGCCGCAACATCGAGCATGAATTCCGAGGCCATAGCACAACCGAGCTACAAGCGGCCGTGGGTGTTCGTCGAGCATGGAACGAGCGTTGAATTACTAGCCTCCGATCGATTTGGAAATAGGCGTGGAGGCGTTGGAAATTGCGAAGCATAGGGAGACCGTGGGTTTCGTTTCCTGTAGTTGTGATTTGAAGAAGAAAGGCTCGCGTGCGGCCTTGATTTGGAGATGTATTCAAATGGTCAGATCTTGGTTAGGAAAAAAGGTAAATTTATTTATATAAAATTGTATAACAACTTTAAAACCTCAAATCTCATCCATGCGAGGTCTAAATCGGATGAAACTGGCAATGCCGAAATCGCAGCGATGAGATCTACGCTGTAGTGTAGACCTGGAGATGTTTGGAGCTGTTAAAATTTTAGGTTAAATCGAACGCGCGCGGTCTAATGTAAAATTTGAACATTGGCAACGTAAACTCAAGGTGAGTGTTTTATAACGCTCACACATACTAGAATACTTTTTATGCTAGTTAAATTTGACATCATGAAGTGATATGATTTTATTGGCCGTTGTTTGGTAAATTTAATTGTCATCTAGATTATCATTGAATTTACTGTTAAAAGTTAAAATCGACTGACAAACTGAAATTGGAATTAAATTGAAATTAAATTACCTGTTATTGATAACTAAGAAATTTCCATGAATTATACTTTCTATTTGTATGATTGGTTGCCATGGATGCTATTGATTGATATTTGGATAATTTGAATGTTTATTTATTCTGGAATATCCTGTTATCATCCTATATATTATTTACGGTTTTATAAATTGTAAATTAAATTATTTCGAATAAACTGAGAAATAAGTTGAAATGATAAACACCTACGACATTGTGATTTGGATTGAAATGATATATCCATCCCTGAAATTAAATTGAAATAACCGATCACTCGGCCATAGGATAGAAAATTATATACGAGCACCGGGTCAGTTAAATGAAATGATTTTAAATTTTGATTCGAAATCATTTTATTGAACTTGGTTTAAAAGAGATAAAATTGGATTTGTAGAAATCAAGTTGTTTTCAAACGTGAATTCAAATTTGTGAACTAAACTCGTGAAAATCGAAGTTGTTTGAAATAAGCAAAGTTGAGATTGAAATTATATTTGAAATATAATTTGAAGTTGGGAAACCGATTTATATAAAGGCTTGAATTTTTATTCGTACCTTGAATATTATTGGGTAAAGGAGATAAAACGATATTTTTGAATTAAGCTTGGAGTTGAGATATATTGAAATTAGGATTTTAAATTTGATATTGAATGTAAATTCGATTAAGTGTTTTGAATCGATATTTGAAAACCGAGCTCGAAATCGATATAAATTGAATTTGAAATTGAATTGATTGATTTGATAATGGAATTGAATTAACTTGAAATTGAAGTAGAAATCGATTTGAGTTGGTATCGAAATTGAATCGACTAAATGAAAATCGAAATTGATTTGAATTGGAAAGTTGAAATTTGACTGATTTGATTTTGAAACCATTTTTAAATAAATTATTTTATTTTAATTTGTTGAAAATCTATATTCTTTGAATCTTTAAATTATTTTGGTTTTCCAAGTATTTTTCTATATAAACCATATATACTAAACTATTTTATATTAAACTATTTTAACTATTAAAACTATTTTAACTATTTTACATTAAACTATTTTAAAAGTATTCAAACTATTTTTCAAAAATTCAAACTGGTCAAAAGTGAAGTGTTTATATTTAAATCTTGGATTTAAATACGAATCGGATTTAGTTGAAGTTATAAATTAAGTCGGAACTTGAAACAATTTTGGAATTGAAGTTGATATATTGAGGTGAACACGATTATGAATCGAAATTGTATGTTTTGAATAAATGTGACGATTTCAAAATGTATTTGATTTTAAAGCGAATATGATATTTTGATATCAATTACGGACTGTTTTCAAAATGTAAAAGAACCGACCGGTGTGTAAAACGACATTTGGTTGTTAAGGAGACCCAGGTCGGATATGGGCGTACTCTCTGTCGATGTCGGAACCACTTTAACAACTGTGTACGCGAAATAATGATCCAGAACAAAGTGGTTGGATTTGGCGTCATTTAGTGGATTTGAAGAAAGAGAACAATGGTGGGTTGGCCTGCCATTGTGCCAATTTTAAATGACTAAAACATGAGCCGTACCGGCCAAGTGGCCTAGCTACCCCGAGTGGAAGCACTTCTTTGAATTACCATCATTTACATTGTGATTGATTGGCGCGCACCCTCCGGATTATGGGAGTGTTGGACATGGTGGGCAATCATGGCTATGATGTGTCACCACCAACTATGAAGGGTAAACTAGTAGTATCCAACCTTGGGCATTGTCTCACGTGTCTTGTCATACTTTTATCCCTAAAGGAAACCCATACGATTTTGGTTTAGTGTTGTCGTATCACGGCGCATCCTATCCATCGACCGTTTAACTGGTGTTTTATATGCAAACTGTACGACAATGCTTAAAAACACGTTAAGGGGGATTAATGTAAAGCCTTAACGCTATTTTAATATTTATTTTACCGATTAGACATTATATATATAGTGTATTCTACTACATATAAATATTTTCACAGATCCTTAAAAGATGAAAAATCCCGTAACATCTCTTGAGTTATTGCAAGCACGTTATACACTGGATAGGAGATGTGAAAACCCGTAAACATCTATGACGCCGTTACACTCTTGTTTAAGAGATATCGATTTGACTTACATAAGGATATTTTATTCCAGACTCGAGTGTTTTGTCTTTTTATTACGCTCGAGTCAGTCCTGAGATTTTCAGCGTATCAAAGATTTATTCTGGAGGATGAAGATGAAGATTCAGTATAATACTACTATTATTATTCCTGCATTATGATGTCCGTTGTATTATTTTATTTGTTCTGTTGTATATGTATAACTCTAATAAATGTTGTATAAGTGATAATCGAAAGTATATTAAACAGCTTCATGAACTATTTATTTGATTCCTATATTTTATCGTTCCACTGTGAGATTCTGTGTTTTTTTTCTTCTTCCTTTCTCTTATTTTCTTATCTACCCCATTAACAATCCTCCCTTTTGAATGGTTTGAGTTGACATGTGTGGTTTATTGTCGATTTAAACTGTCCAAAAAGGTGGGCCGTTATAGTTGGTATCAGAGCTTTGGTTTAGCGATAACCTTAGCCTTGTGAGGTAACTCATTAGAGATAGGGTCAGTAACACCCTAGGATGAGTTTAAGTGTATTAATAGATATGAGCGTGTATTTGTTAGTGAAAATGAAATGTTTTATATTGTGTTGACTTATCACTTGAGTGTTTATGAATTCTGGTCGGTACTGGAAGTACAACCGTATCGATAGGGGTTTCTAAACTCTTAGACAAGGTAAACTGACACGGTATTGTTTTGAAATTAGGCAAATAGAATAATTTTACCCTATTTATATTTTATATAACAGGAATAATTTTTAGAAATTATTATAGTATATAGTGTGAATTGGTGTTAGAAACGATAATATTGATCATTATCATTTATTGTATAAATAGTCAACATTCCTAAACTATTGGCTATTATATGATTATAAGAAAATGAAATTGTATAAGTATGATTTATAAAATATAAAATGCAAGTAAAATGGAGATAAAGATAAGAATTTGAAAATTTTAAATTTCAGTGTTCCTGAAAAAAGTTTCAACATTTGAAAAATAATATCAGTATTGTTTAAAAGTATTTACAAACACAAATTGTTTTCAAATAAATTTTAAAATGAATGATTTCAGTCCTCCCCTCTTCTAATGCTGGAAAATAATTTCGATGATGACTGCCCAGCATCGTCGATGTTCATTTTCTAGCCTCAAAGTGGGGAAGACTACTGTTAAGCTTTGCTTCGAAATTGTTTTGATAAATGGAATTGGTTTAAACTCCAAAAGTATGATTTAATATGTGAAAGGACATAAGTATATCTACTTATTTCAAATGATTTGAAACGAACTGGGTATTTAGAATTTTTAAGTTCTGTTAATTAATAATTTCAAATTATTTGAAGGAAATGAAATATTTGAATAAGCTGAACTTATAAAATAAGAGAATAAAGGAATCTAAGCTAAATATTTCGAAAACTCTAGAGAGATATTGAAAGTAAAGAAAATTTAAACAAGTAAAATATTGAGCCCTCTAATTAAGTAAAATGAACCAGATTCGTTTGTATAATACCAAATTGCATTCTAATAGCATGTAATTAGACTTACCTAATGATAAAAGTTAAAATATAACTTGGATACATAATGAGATATTATACAAGTGAGAAAAACGTAAAAGTAATTAAAATGTGTATAAATGGAAATTTGGTTGTAATAATAAATGTTGTATACTTAAGTATATTATGAAATGATCAATGACTAAATGAAATAAATAAGTGAACTTAAGAAAGTAGACAAATGAATTAAAATACATTTTGTAAATTAGTTATAGAATTAAAAATGAATTTGCAAAGAAATTTTGAAATTGAAATTTATAATTTTAGAGATAATTATAAACTTAGATAAAGTCCAGCTTCTTATATATGACTTTTATAGAATGATTATAAACTAAAGTAATGATTAATAAAATGTTTCACAAATAAATTTGTTATTCACTGAAATTATGAAAATGAAGTAAATGTAAACAAAGGAATTTGGTATAGCTAAGAATCAATTGAAAAAGGAAATATAATTTAATTAAATTATATGGAATGTTTAAAGTGAACTTAAGTGAGCAAATTCTATGGAATGATGTTTAAGAAATGATAGTATTAAAGAATATGCTAAGTAAGAAATGGATATACTAAGTAAATAAGGGATATGAATAATGCATTGTGAATAATAATTGTAAATGAAATGAAGGTAAGTAAAATAATTTAATATAGATGAATAGGATTGAAATCTATTGAAAGTTAATACGTAAGTTGTGCGTATATTATTTTATTAGCATAACGATTTGATCTAGATTCTAGCATTGAGTTTCAAGATAATTTATATCGATCCGAGTAAGAATTTTTCACTTGATTCTCGACCACAAACGCTAGATATGGAATTTTGATTGATTCTAGAATTCTTTATCATGGTATATGGACACGCAAGGAGAATAACGGTTTCTGATCAAGGAACTAAACCTGAGTCCGCACTAAAGAGTCATATGAACGATACTACTTTGGAAGTGAAATTGTGTGATCGAGTGAGCGATCAGATTTGATATTGCAAACGGATGATACACTGAAATTGAAAAATATAAATTGATTTTAAATTATATAATTAGACGTCATTGATAAATAAGGTGTAGGTATTTAAAATCGAGAAAATTTGGATAGCCCGACAAGAGGTACATGTTTATTTTGTCATTGATTTGGTGATTTTTTGATGGAGCCACTTGGCTTTTATTTTGTTTTGTTGGTTTGGGACCCGTAGAGGCGTTTTGTAGTCGTACCGATCGAGTCACGCAAAGGAGACTACCGAAATTTTCCATAAATCCGGGTGTTAGAATTTTTTTTAAGTTTTAAAGCTTTATAACTAGTTTGATAACTAACTTGTAATTTACGTAACCCAATCGGAGTAGTGTAGTGGAAGCGTAGTAATGGCTTTATAAATGAAAGTTCATTGTTTTATAAGCGGATAACTTTGAATAAAATATATCAAATTTAAATTCTGTACTTAGTTCCTTTTCAAGGATAAAAGTTTTGAGTGGAGGAGAATGTAACGACCTGTATTTTCAGCTATTTTAAATAATTATACTTAATATAATTATTAAATAGAAATGGTGAAAAATAAAGATTTAATCATTTTGAATGTAAGTTATTAGATATGAACTGAAACAAAATTTCGAAATAAATTAATTTCGAAAATTTAAGTAATAACGAGTATTGGAAGGAAATGATATGTGTTGAATATCTTTACGGTTAATATTTGGAATAAATAATAAATATTGAATTCATTGGATATAAATAAAGTAATTGATTGATAAGTAAAATCTATTTAAAATCAAATACTGGAATTTGTCGAATATTAAACAATTAAACTATTTAAAGTTTAATATTCGAAACTAATTGAATAATTGAACAACAGGAATTGAATAACTATATAATGAAAGTAGTTGTTCTATAATTTGAATTTTTTTAAAATTTAAGTCTTATAAGTTCACTTTCAAATATTTCAAAGTACAGTGAATTATTGAATAATCAAAATTGTTTAACTTTAATATTGCAAATATTTGAATTCTGAATATAATATGACTGAATGTGATATTGGAAATTTATGTAAAATTTATTTAAACAACAATGGATATTATCGACATTTAAAATTGGATTTAAAGGTGAATTATTAAAAATTGAAAATTTTATATTATAATCGAGACGTTAGCCTTCCGGGGCACAGTGTCGGAATTCGAAGAAACCAGTTCCATTGGATCCGTGATAGTGTGTTATTATCGGATTTCAAATTTCGTAGCATTTGGATTTATCGTTTGGTTGTATGGGTTAGAAACACGTTGAATTTAATGTCGAAAATTTAATATTTTAATTCGATTCAAAAAGCTATTTTCCACATACGATCGAATTAAACCCCAAAACATGTTCCATTGTGTTTGGAATAGGGGTAAAATATTGTAAACGCCTGGCGGCACGTTTCGTTTGGAGATCATTTGAAAAAGTAGGTAAATTTTGGGAATTTATAATAAAACAATATATAAAAATCCTATATAAATGTTCATTGAACAGTAAACCCTAGGGCATTATTCATGACCATCACTTATTCCTTTAATGGCCGAAAACTTCCCTCCTTTCACTCTTGTGTCCTCTCCATCCATCGACATTCGTCGAAAACTCTCAATTGGGATATCATAGAACTCGCCGAGCGCGTCATATCCAATAGCTGCGACCGTTTGTAGAGAAACAGATTGGCAGCGAAATGGAGTTGAAGGCCACAACTTCGAGCATGAATTTCAAGGCTATAGCACGACCGAGCTTCAAGTTGCCGTGGGTGTTCATCGAGCATGGAATGAGCGTTGAAGTGCTGGCCTCCGATCGACTTGGAAATAGGCGTGGAGGCGTTGGAAATTGCGAAGCATAGGGCGGCTGTGGGTTTTGTTTCCTGTAGTCACAATTTGGAGAAAAAAGGCTCGTGTGCGGTCTTGATTTGGAGATGTATTCGAACAGTCAAATCTAGGTTAGGAAAAATAGAGAATTTATTTATATAAATTTGTATACAAACTTTAAAACCTCATATCTCATCCCTGTGAGGTCCAAATCAGACGAACCTGGCGATGCCAGAATTGCAACGACGAGATCTACGATGTAGTGCAGACCTGGAGATGTTTGGAGCTCGTTAAAATTTTAGGTTAAATCGAACGCGCTCGGTTTAATTTAAAATTTGAACCTTGGCAACGTAAACTCAAGGTGAGTGTTTTGTAACGCTCACACGTACTAGAATATTTTTTTATGCTTGTTAAATTTGACATCATGAAGTGATATGATTTTATTGGCCGTTGTATGGTAAATTTAATTATCATCTAGATTGTCACTGAATTTACTGTTAAAAGTTGAAATCGACCAACAAATTGAAATTGGAATTAAATTGAAATTAAATTACTTGTTATTGATAACTAAGAAATCGTCGTGAATTATACTTTCAATTTTTATAATTGGTTGCGATGGATGCTATTGATTGATATTTGGATGATTTGAATGCTTATTTATTCTGGAATATCTATTATCAACCTATATATTGTTTGCGGTTTTATAAACTGTAAATTGAATTATTTCGAATAAACTAAGAAATAGGTTGAAATGATATATACCTATGACATATTGATTTGGATTGAAATGATATATATCCATCCCTGAAATTAAATTGAAATAACTGATCACTCGGCCATAGGATAGAAAATTATATACGAGCACTGGGTTGGTTAAATGATTTGATTTTAAATTTTTATTCGAAATCATTTTTTTTTAACTTGGTTTAAAAGAGATAAAATTGGATTTATATCAAGTTGTTTTCAAACGTGAATTCAAATTTGTGAACTGAACTCGTGAAAATTGAAGTTGTTTGAAATAAGAAAAGTTGAGATTGAAATTATAGTTGAAATATAATTTCAAGTTGGGAGAACGATTTGTTTAAAGGTTTGAATTTTTATTCGCACCTCGAATATTGCTGGGTAAAGGAAATAAAGTGATATTTTTGAATTAAGCTTGGAATTGAGATATATTGAAATTGGGATTTTAAATTTGATATCGAATGTAAATTCAATTAAGTGTTTTAAATCGATATTTGAAAATCGAGCTCGAAATCGATATAAATTGAATTTGAAATTGAATTGATTGATTTGATAATGGAATTGAATTTACTTAAAATTGAAGTTGAAATCGATTTGAATTGGTATCGAAATTAAATATACTGAACGAAATCGAAATTTGAATTGGAAAGTTGAAATTGGACCGGTTTGACTTTGAAACCACTTTTAAATAAATTATTTTAGTATAATTTGTTGAAAATCTATACTCTTTCAATCGTTAAGTTATTTTGGTTTTCCAAGTATTTTTCTATATATACCATTTATACTAAACTATTTTATATTCAACTATTTTAACTATTAAAACTATTTTAATTATTTTAATTACTAAAACAATTTAAAGTATTCAAACTATTTTTCAAAAGTTCAAACTGGTCAAAAGTGAAATGTTTATATTTAAATCTTGGATTTAAATACGAATCGGATTTAGTTGAAGTTATAAATCAAATCGAAACTTGAAACAATTTTGGAATTGAAGTTGACATATTAAGTTGAAAACGGTTATGAATTGAAATTGTATGTTTTGAGTAAATATATTGATTTCTAAATGGATTTGATTTTAAAGGGAGTATGATATTTTGATATCAATTATGGTTTTGATATCAATTATGGACTGTTTTCGAAATGTAAAAGAACTGACCGGTGTGTAAAACGACCGTTGGTTGTTAAAGAGATGGGGGCCAGGTATGGCATACTCTCTGTTGATGCCGGAACCACTTTAACAACTGTGTACGTGGAGTAATGATCTAGAACGAAGTGGTTGGATTTGGCATCGTTTACTGGATTTGAAAAAAAGAGAACGATGATGGATTGGCCTGGCACTTGTGCTAATTTGAAATGACTAAAACAGGAGCAGTATCGACCAAGTGGGCTAGCTACCCCGAGCAGACGTGCCATATATGTGTGTGTGTATATATATACAAGTAGTGTATATTTATATGAATATATATATATGTTTATAAAAGTATTGTATATCATATATGTAAATGTGTATATAGTAAATATATGTATATAAGGACACATATATCTATATATATGTGTATATATACACAAAAAACATCATCATGACAATTTCAAAATCAAGTCACACATAAATTAAAATCAAGTCAAAGCAAACATAAAATCAAGTCACATGAAAAATCAAATCATTCAAAAATAAAATCAAAAAGAAAATTTAAAAAAAATAAAAAGAAATCAAATGGAATCGAGAAGCCTGTACACAGACCTCTTCCCCCATTCTCTCTATATATACATAGCCTCTTGTTCACTACGTACAAGAAAGAAAAAAAGTAGAAATTCGCCATTAAATCAAAAAAGGCTGAAGTAGGATCAAACCAAAGCATGCAGTGCTCATTCTTTTGGTTACTATGAGTGTGACAATCTATGTTTTAGTTACAGGGTATCACTTATGAATATATATGTATATATAACTGAGCTATGGATAGATCATTGATATGTACTCTAATATGATTATATGTAGGTATGTGTATACTGTTAGATCCATCAAACTCTATAAGATTCTCCTCTGATCATTTTCTAATGATTAAACCAGTAAGCTTCCCACTTTAAAAATCCATAACTAAAAATCTTCTTAATTTTAAAACATGATTCCAAAAGAAAAACTATTTATTTTTTAATGAAGATCATTTTAAAATTCAATCTATTCGATTTCGTCAAGCGGAAACGAAATATCATAATACCAGAAACGGATCATATGGTCATGTTCGACATGGGAAAATATGATTTTTGAGTGTTTTTTGGGAATTTTCAACGATATATAAAAGGAGAAAGTGGGAGTTGATCAGATTTGGGACTTTGATCAATTTCCAATGAATGGGATGATTTGTGGCTGAGTTTTTGTCTAGAGGGGGATGGGAGGATGTGGGACTCACGAAAAATGTTATGGCATTTTATAATTGTGTGTGCTGGCTTGTCAAAGTCGAACTAGGGTTATAGGGTGGTTGTGTTTGGTTCCGTTTTTCATGGGAATGGTGACTCGAGGAGGCGAAGTAGAGGTGCGGTCAGAGCGAAAAGGTAGAGGAGGTTGTGACGAACTAGGTGCCAAGATCTGGTGGTCGATGGTGGTGGCGGTTGGCGAGGAAGGGGGCTTGATGGGATCGGCTGTTATGCCAGTATTTTATTTTATTGAGGTTTGAATTTTTAACGTGGGCTTGGGTTACGTTTTAAGGTAGGGAAATGGAGTGTCATGGTCGGTGGTGACTTGGTGGGTGGTTGGTGGTCGTGAAGGGCGGCCGTGGGCGATGTGCACGTGCACACGTACGTACATGAGTAGGGTGTTCAAACAAATAAAACAAAGCAAGAAAATAAGGAGAAGGGAAGGAAACTAGTGATGGAGGAGAAAGGTTTCGAGCTTGTTGTTTTTATTTTGAGCCGTGTTTTATTTTTGGGCTGGGTTTGTTTTCTTGGGTATGGGCTGGAGTGAGTTGAAGCAAAGGAAATTATTTTATTATTAAATAAATCCTTATATATTAATTTTTTTATTCCGTCTTCATTTTTAGTCAAGATCCCACCATAGATTATTGTCACTCGAAATAATATATTGTTGAGTTTATATAAATGTAAATTTTAATGATTTTAAATTTTAAGTAAATAAATAAGTACTACCTTATTTAAATTAATTATATATTAATTAAATAATTAATTAATGAATGATCTTTTAAATTATAATTAGTTAAGAGTAAATTATTTTATTTAATTTCTTTTATTAACCAATAATCTAGATTTGAAAAAAATTGACTCAAATTGCCGGAAACAGTTCAGTTCTGAATTGTAAATTTATTTAATATTGATTACTAAATCGTCGATTGAGTTAATAATCTATACTTTGACTGAAATTGGAGTTGCTAAAATAATATTATATATATGTGTGTATATTGGTAGTATATTGTAAGTTGAACATATTCAAAAGGAAATTTAATTGGATAAAAATTTAAAGATTTTGGAAACAGCCTATTGTGAAATGTTTTATATGGAAAATGTTTTCTAAGTAATGGATTACAAATTGGAGATTGGGAGTATTTCTAAGAGTTGGAAATATCCCGTTATGGGTATAAGGAATTTGAAATTGTTCAATTATTGGATATCGAAGAGATTTTAATATATATATATATATATATATACATATATATATATATACATATATATATCCTTATAAAGGTATTTTTGAAATAAGTGTTTGGAAGGAATTATAGAATGGGCCTAGCGGTAGCTTATGTGTGTAAGTTGATAGTTAGATAATCGATTATCTAATCTGGCCAAATTCATTGACCATTCGAAGAGACCTGGATCGATATCAGCATTATCCAGAACCACTTCGATCCAATAACCACCACAAACCTTTATGGTACTGATTATTGGGCCCATTATGCTGAAATCTAATTAATATAACCAATTCGGCTATTAAATATTCTATTTAATAATACCACTGGATTTTCTATAAAACTGTTTTGGTTATCGTAAGGAAAAAAAATGTCATGTTTATGTGTGACGCGGTCTTACGAGTTACCTTTTTTGAAGGATTTTGATAACTCAGGTAATTCTAATTTAGTATGTTTACTCACGATGGTTTCCAGCTGACTCAGGTGTTATTTTGTTCTAATGCTCGGGTCAGACCGAGTATTATAGGGTTCAAGTTAGGAAGATATGGAGCTCAAGAGACGAGCTGGATGGCAGAGACGTATTGTGCATACTTGATTATATTCCCCTGTGTATTATAGTACGTATATTCATCATTTTGAGGACAAGTTATCATAACTATCTAGGTTTCTATATTGATGGTGGTACTCTGATAATTTATATGTGTATTAACAGTTACAATTTTCTTGTGTAAAAATCTATTTTTATATATTAATTTTTGTTCCCTTACGGTTGTGAGATTCTATGTTGTTGATTCTATTCCTTCTATATTTTTCTTCGTAAACCATAATGATCTGGCATTTCTGGCACTCGATTGCTCATCATTCTATACAGTGAACGTATTAATGTCGATTGCCGAGGGTCGAAAATCCCCTAGTCATTACATATGGTATCGAAACTGAAGGTTAAGCGAGAACCTTGGCTTTGGTGGGGATTTACTCCTTAGAGATGAGGTCAGTAGTACCCTAGAATGAGTTAAGAGTCAAGAGAACGCATTTGTATTATATATATACACACACTAGTATTCTGTAAACTTGTTATAACTTAAAACTCTTTAAAAAAATTATAAAAGAGTTGAGTATATTATAGGTCTGATCTGTTAAATTTAGGAACTATCAAATTTTAAGGAATATCCTATTGGAATACCTTGTTCACTTGTAGGATGGCGAAATCTGACGAGCGGAAAGAAGCATGTCGAGCATGAAGAGCACTTGCCCATAAGGAATGGGAAGAAGCAATAAAGGAACAAGAGAGGCTGTATAGGGAAAAGGAAGAAGCAGGACCTTATGATAATATCATTTTTTATAGGTGTTTGGAAAATGGACATTTTGTAGCCATGTGCAGGAAGAGAGATAAGGCAAAGAAAAATGAAGTCCGGCGTTATCGATATGAGATTTTCTGTTTTCAGTGTCGTGAGAAGGGACATTTTCCAAGTTTCAGCTTGAAGGTGATGAAAAAGAAACCCACACTCATAATTTCAGTCGGCCAACAAACCATTTTCTTCCACAACAGGTAGACTGGACACATAGCTAGAAATTGTTCCTAGAGACAACATGGAAGGCAAGTTCTATTGCGCCTTGGTCGAACTGCATACCCCAGGTTCATAAGGGAAGATGGAAGTATGGTGTACTTTTGTAAGAAATGCAATAGTTGGGGCCACATTGATGTAGAGTGCACTGGGCCTATTAAAGCACCAGCCGGAAGGGTAAATACCGAAGCATTCTTCTCGAAGTAATATGGAGAAGTGGGAGAAGCCGTGTAGGAGCCGTTATTTCTTAACTTCTTACAAGTTGTGTCCAGGCTAAGGTTTTTCTTTTGGTGCAACCTTGTGTATGGGTATTGGACCCTATTATATTCTTAATTTTTCAGTAGTTGATGCTCCAAGGTTAATGGCATGTATAATTAAATTATTAAAGTTCTTCTATATGATAAAGGTTTGGGAATATCCTTAAGCCAAGAAGAACTCGAAAATAGAAAAATTGCTATGTATTGAAATCGTTTGGTAAAATATTGAAGGCAAATCTATATATAACGATATGTGAATAAATACCATTTATTAGAAATGGTACTAATGTGGGAATTTTTTTGAGATAATGTAGACTGTGTGTGACACCCCTTAAAAATGCGAATAATAGTCCCACATCGTGGAAGAACACTATGAAGTGAGTGCTTATATACCAAAGTCTTCACCTCATAACAACGTTGAGGCTTTTTTAGGAATAAAACCCCAGATATTGGCTTGGCCAAGAGGCGGAGTTGACTTAGTTGGGGACAACACCTGTGTTAGGTGAGGTGTGGGCTATTACAATGGTATCAGAGCCAAACCCCGCCGGAATTATGGTCTGTACTATTACAACCACGACGCCTGGGTGGTGTTGTGTTCGTAAGCCAACGAGGACGTTGGGCTCTAAAGGGGGGAGATTGTAACACCGCTTAAATTTGGGAATAATAGTCCCCCACAACGCGGAAAAACACTATGAAGTAGGTGCTTATATACCAAAGTCATCACCTCATAACAACGTCGAGGCCTTTTGAGGAACAAAACCCCACACCTTGGCTTGGCCCACGAGGCAAAGGTGACTAAGTTGGGGACAATATATGAATTAAGTGAGGTGTAGGCTGTTACACTGTGTAATTAATCTAAGAAAATATATACAATTACGAAATGATTTTATATTAGAAAATGACCTATATGAATAGTGGTTTTGACTAGAAAAAAAATTTAATATGAGAATTTGAGGATTGAAATTTCAATGTTTGAAATTGACCTCTAAGATGTTGGAAAATAATAATAGTTGTAACTTTTAAGTCAAAGAATGTATGATTTAAACAAGTTTTAAACCATTAAGTATTTTGGAAAGTGTATAAAGTTTAATTTTGAAAAGTTTAAAACAAGGGCAAATAAAAGTTAGACAAGTTTTAAAATGCTATATATTTAGATAAGTAAATTGTATAAGCCTATTTTGTATTATTTAGGTATGAAATTTGTTTTGGAATGTTTTAAATGAAATTTTGTTTTAAGATATATTCTTGAAAAAAACTTATTTATTATACAAATGTATTTAAAAGTAATTTTGATTTATAAACTCTTATTTATTTGCAAAATGATTTTGAAGAGAAATTTTAATTATGTACAAACATGTAATCTAGTTTTGAAAATTTTTATAATAAATTTGTTTGAGAAATGTGTATAAAAAATATAATAATAATTTATAACAATAATAATAAAATAAAATAAAAATTTATAAGGTCAGCTTTGTATAAAGATGTAACAATCCGTAAATTTTGGTAATTAAAAATAGTTGATTCAATAAGATTATGTAATTAAAATATTAAAAGAAATAGAAATTGGTCATTTAATGTGGATGTAATAACTAATTTGAATGGTAAAAAAAAGTAATTAAAGCTAAATTTTTGATAGATTGAAGGAGATTTATGAATGTGGTATAATATAATAAATGAAATTGACTAAGACCATGGTCCTATAAGTAATTGTAATTTTGGTCTGTAGGCAATAAACTTATAAATGTAGTTAAAAGTAAACAGTGACAATTATTATGTGTTACATGTTTATTTATTCTTTTAAATTGAAATGAGAAGTCAATTTTTAATAAATATAAACAAAAGTTACATTAGTGTGAAATGTCATACAATGTTTAAAAGTTGTTAAATTGGAGTATATTAAGGAATGAATGGTTAATTAGGTTTGTAGATTAGTAATGGACTTAATAAAAGTGAATTTTAGAATTTTATTTATCTTTCTTTTTGTTTCATGAAATTCCGATTTATACTTTCATATTTGGATAAATTACAGTGTTTTACACGCAATAAATTTATGTATTTTCATTATATATATATATATATATATATTTATATATATTTCTATATTTCATATTTTATTTCCCTATGTTTGTCTCTTTAATTTTTATTTTATTTTTATTTTAATTGTATAAACATAGATTATATTTATTTGATTTATCTATTTTAATGGCAAGGAAACAAATTATTTAGGCGTATGTTACTTTGCTTTAAATTGGCATGCGTTACATTTGTTTTATTTCCTGCCCCTTTATTTGCCCATCTTTTATTTCCTACCTCCTTAATTAATTTCTAGCCGTGCCTACCAAAAACATTAGCCATTCAAAATCTATCAATTCACATGAAAAAGCAAGTAACATACCTCATTTTGTTCTATTGTTTCTTTTTATTTAATAGGAAATAAATCCCTTCAAATCTCTAGCCATTTTAGCACTTAATTATTTGCCAATTCGTTGCACTTGATTAGGCGTGAATAACTCCTCTAGAAAATTTTAATTCACGTACAAAAACTCTTTACCACATCTCATTTTCATTTGCATCTTCACGTGAGAAATTTTCTTGTAAGTAATGGCTTCCTTTTCTTTTGTTTTTCTATTTTTTTTTTTCTCTACTATTTTTTTTATTTTCTTTGTCTTCCTTCAAACTAGGCTCAGCCTTCATCTTCTTATTTACTTGTATGGTGTGTATAAACTTTATTTATTTAGTGAAGGTTTCTTTTGTGTATATACATCTATATTTATTGGATAAGTAATAGATCAGTTAAGATACGTTTTAAATATAGGCATACGTTTCTTAATTTATTTATTGCCTTTATATATTTCCCACCTTTTAATATTCTACCATATCTATTCATAAATGCATTGTGATTTTCTCCTTTTCAGCCACATACAAAGTTATCAAACTCTTTTTTTCATTTGTTTAAGAAAAATATATACAAGATCTTTTCCTACTTAAATTGTGCCTTTTTAAATTCATAATTAATTTCTGCATTTCATTTTTTTTATATTTCTATTTCCATCTTCTTATTTACTTGTATTGTGTGTATAAACTTTATTTATTTAGTGAAGGTTTCTTTTGTGTATATACATCTATATTTATTGGATAAGTAACAAATCAATTAAGATATGTTTTAAATGTAGGCATACGTTTCTTAATTTATTTCTTGCCTTTATATATTTCCCACCTTTTAATCATCTACCATATCTATTCATAAATGCATAGACGTGATTTTCTCCTTTTCAATCACGTACAAAGTTATCAAACTCCTCTTTTCATTTGTTTAAGATAAATATATACAAGATCTTTTCCTACTTAAATTGTGCCTTTTTAAATTTCCTTTCCTTTTTATTTTCTAACTATTCCTAAACTTTAGCCATGCAAATCTTTTTGTAAACCTAGCTTCCTCTTATCATTCACATGAAAAAAAGGTTTCTCATTGTATCATTAGCGTGAGGTAGGAAAAAGTCTAGATCCATGGCTTCCTTCTCTCTTCTTTTTCCACTTTCTTTTTCTCCTTTTCTCTTTGTTTTCTACTTACATAGCTCGGCCTCCACGGTTACAACATTACCTCCTCCTCACTATTAGACCATGGCCAAGCCCACTTGGTGGTTGAAAGCAAGATTATGTTCTTTGATTCAAAATTGCATAGTTTAATCCATCTTCTGTTATATTGAATCTTATTCTTATGATTTGTGTATTTGTTATATACAAGATATGGATCTTGACTCTCCATCTACTCAAAAGTTTGGTCATGCCTTGTCGTGCTTTGCAGAGTTTCAATTGTGAATTGTGAATTTGATTCTAGCTTTTAAAATGTGAGTTTTTATCACTCTAGACATATGTACTTATATTATTGTGGAATAACGACAAGTAGATCTGTATAAATTGATATGTCATTCATACATGCCTATGATATGTTATATGATGCTAAATGTTGTTTATATATATTTGTTGCATCATCTAATATGTATTTATATGTTATACTATTCATTTTATATACTGTATCTCACACTGCAAGTTCCCTATCACTATGGGCTGAAATGATAGGCTCAAATGATTTTTATTGCATTTATTTTACTTGGGATTGCGGGTTTGAAATGATAGAACCTGGATTTTTCTTTTTAAATTACGGGTTGAAATGATACTTATCTGTATCACTTGACCTATGTTAGAAAATTTTATACAGGCCTATGGATAAAATTTTATAATAGTTTTCTAAAATTATTAAGTATTTTGAATTTATAAATATATGGAAATTTAAATAAAAAGTTGATTTAAAGATTTAGTATATAAAGAGATATTGGTTTTCTATAAGTTAAAAATTTATAAGTTGATTTTAGTTTTTAATTGTAATGGAAAAAAAAATCTTTATTTGGTTTTAAATTTGGAATTTAAAGATTTGGAATATAATAAATAACTTAATAATGAAAAATGATTTGATGTGGAATTCTAAATCTAGCCTAGTAGTTGGAATGAATTTTTTTACATGAAGCGGATATGTTTATATAAATAGGTTTACAATGATTTTCTATAAGTTAAATTGTATAAGTTAATGTATAAAAAGTAATTTATATATATGACTTAACTTGATGATTGGAACTTGGTTTCCAAATGGAGATTTTATGTTAAGAAAATAAGGTATTTTAAATTGAAGAAACATGTGAAGTTTTAATTAATAAAAGAAACTTGTAAAGTCCTAATTAATAAGAGAACATGTAAAGTTTTTAATTAATGCAAGAAACATGTAAAGTTTTAATTAATGAAAGAAAATTATAAGTTTTAATTAATGAAAGAAAATTATAAGTCCTAATTAATGAGAGAATATGTAAAGTTTTTAATTGATGCAAGAAACGTGTAAAGTTTTGTAACATCCCGCCTTTTTGCACACTTTAAACCGACACACGTGCCAATTCAAAGCATACGCGAGGGCGGATTGTATGGGGGTAAATAAGAAAACAGAGAAGAAATAAAAACAAAACAGAATCTCACAGCGGAAGGATAAAATATAATAATAAATATACAGTTCAAAACAATTTACAAACACTTGATTTGCTTTATACAATAAATATCAGAGTTACACATACCAATACAATCAATGCAGCGGAACAGTATGAGTGTGGTGCAATACTGTAGATAATAATAATACGACTCCTTCGTCTTCGTCCTTCAAAGCTAAAGTCTTCGATCCTGAAACGCTCGGACTGACCCGAGCGAATTTGAAAAGACAAAAACACTCGAGTCAGAACTAAAAGATCTTATGTGAGTTAAATTAACAGAAATAAATATGAGTACAGTAACTCAAGAGATGTTCGGGATTTACATCTCCTAAGGATCCGTTAAACTATTTACTATGTAGTATATTGCGCTATTATAATAGTGTCTATTTATAAAATAAACTTACTTTTAAATAGCGTTAAGGCTTTACATTTTCCACCTTAACACGTAAAATGCCAATAGTCTATACAGTACCGTAATACCTCCTGATCGGGAGGCTACCAGAGGATACTCCATAGGTACGACACAAATAGAAACTCGTAGTAAAGGCTCGATATGGTAGGTGACACGGCACAACTAGGCAATGCCAGGGTAGATATACCAATTGCTATCCAGGCTGGTGGAAACGCGTAGCCGCAGTTACCGCCCACCTCTGACTAACTCCCCCAAAATCAAAAATAAAGTGGCCACTGAATCAATCCAAAATCAAAGTATAATATCGAAGAGGAGGGTCCGATCAGAGGAATGACCTCATTGGCCTGAGAATCGCTCCTGTTTTAGCCACCTTATGCCAACTCACGGGAGTCGGGTCCACGTATTTACCTTACAGGAAACGTCGCCACCACCTACTTCATTCTGGAATCTCCACCGCGTACACGGTTAGTCAAAGTGGTTTTCAGTATCGACAGAGAGTATGTCCATATCCGATCCCGGTCTCTTTGCCAACCCATCGTTATTATAACACCGCGGTCATTTAAAAATAGGTTATACTTTAAAAATCAGAATAAACATTCCATTTCATAACCATGAATACGATATCATTTCAAAACCCAAAACCATATTTTATCACTTATCCCAAATATAATTCTTTTCCAAAATCAAAATGCTTTAACTTCATAACGTCTGAAAATCAAATATTTTCAAAGCATAATATTTGAAAATCATAATTTAAAACCATAACTTCTAAAACTTGAATGGTTTGGACATTCAACGGTATATGAATTAAATGGTTTAACTTAAATGTTACTTTGTAAAGAAAATAGTTCTCATGGCTTTACAAATACATTTCTTTATTAAAGTCTAAACCAAAATTTATATTATCTCTCTCAAGTTCCAAAACCACTTCAATTTATTTATATATACGTATATCCATTTTGAGTATCAATATTTCAAACTAAAGTTGGATTTTATTCTTTCAACAAATCAATTGTTCTATTAATTAGTCTTGAATATTCATATAAAATCCATAAATAATAAGACTTCAATTTCTAGTAATAAAATATATATATTTTTCCCAATTCAAATTATACTAGAATATTCATTTTAATTTATTTTGGGAAAAATCCAATTATAAATATCATATCTTAAAATTTCCAACTTAACATTTAAACATATGATATAAATTATTAAACTCCATTTTCTAAATTTTCTTCCATTTTTAATAAAGATTTTTATACACCTTTTAATTTCAAAATTTTCAACTTCATATGTATATATATATATGGAAGAAAAATATTTATACAATATAAAATTTAAGATTATTATAAACCGTATTCCATCCAAACCATAGAAATCACAATAAAATAGTTATATATAGACCGCGGTGCCTGTATATAATTTTCTATCCTATGGTCAAGTGATACGGATATTTATCATTTCAATCCGCAATTTAAAAGATATAAAATTTTGCGGTTGTATATCATTTCAAACCACAATCCCGAATGAAAGGAAATATGCATGATAATTTGCAATTTAATGATATACAATAAAACATCCATCAACATCACCCATCATCCAATCACAATCATCAAGCAATATCAATCAATAACAATTTATATTTGATAATATATAACAGGTAATAACTGGCAATTTTATTCAGATTAAATTTAACAACTATTAATCTAACAGTTTATATTCAGTAATAATCTATATAACTGTTAACTAGCAGTTTATAGGCAAACAAATAAATTCTAACTATCAATTAATACGCAATAAATAAATTAAATTAACAGTTAAATTTTATAAATGCAATTCAACAAATATGAGTGAAATAAACATGCCAAATACTCATAAATAAATTTCTATTCATTTCTAAAATTAACTTAACAAACATAAAAGCTTCTAGTAGTTGTGAGTGGGTTTAAACACTCACCTTTTGAATTTAAATCGAATTTAAATTCGATTTAAACCCAAAAATTCGCCCGTCTCGGAATTCGTCCAAACCAGCGTCATCAGATCCGGAATTTAATAACGATCCGAACGAAAAAAAATTCGCGTGAAAACGAGTTCGTATGAGAAAGTTATGACGAAAATTCGATTGAACACAAAATTTAAATTAAATGAAAAAAAGAACACAAAATAAAAGAAGACAACTTACCTCAGGGACACGTCACCTCCCCCTTCCTTCCAGTAAAACCCTACCGCGTTTTTTCCAAAAACTCATGCACGCTTGCGATCAAACTTAGCCACCGCGCCTCCTGTCGTCGCTTCGGCCTCGTTCACCACCGCCAGACCATCTCTCACTAACTCCGGTCCCTATCCCCTGCCTCACGCCGTAAGCGATCGGCCTCAACCCCAAATCAAATGTAGCCGCTACCTCCTATTTAAAATCCTAATCCAAAAATCTCCATCGATCTGACCGTCGAGTCACCAGATAAACTGCATAGATGCAGTCCCCTCGGTCCACTCTACAAAACCCAGAAAAGGTTTGACGATCCGACGAAGTTTGCAACGACGATGATGAATGGTCACAGACTGTTTCAATTTATTCTGGGTAAACGATAACTCCATTTGAAAAATGAATTTCACCATGATATTACGTGTTTCGAGAACATTGACATATATTTTTGTGGAATTTTTCTGGAGATTTTGAATTTTCATTTTGTTTTTGAACTGATTGGATCTAGGGTTAGCCCCCATTGAAGAAGAAGAGAAGCTTGAAGAAAATACGCGTAGATAAATGAAATTAGGCGGAGGCTAGGGCTGAATAGCTGGGTTTATATAGAGGGTTAGAGGTAGCGTAGATAGACCGTAGAATGAACGTGCGGAATAAACTATGGCCCAAAAAGCCCGCTATGCCTCCGGAACCGAATTTATTAAATCTATATATCCAAATAGGTATTTTAAGATATTCTGAACGCGATGGAAAAAGTTTCACGTCCAAATTTGATCGTATGAAGAAGTTATGCTGAAAACAAAATTTCCAAATTGATTTCAAATTGATTTTATTAAAATTGATTTCAAGGCGTTTCACGCCCGTACGATCAAACGACAAGTCCGATCGATACGAAACTTGAAACCCTATAATAATTCACCGATAGGGATCCGATGAAACTGGTTTCGTCCAAATCCGAGTCCGTGGCCGAAATGGCTATTTTTATATTCATTAATTAAATTAAAATAAATTACAAAAATCCAAATTTTATATTATATTCTAAAATTGTCCAAATTTTATTACTTATATAATTTAATCAATTTCAAATGATTTAACAAGCTTGGATGTGAATTAAAATTATAAGTATATCAATTTGCAGTGTAAATTTCTGCACTTTCCTATATTTAAGAATTATAAAATTAAATGCTCAAAACCCCATATATTAGATTTTAACTTTTATATACTCATTCTTTATCCAAATAGGGATGCCACATACTTTGGTTCATGATTCAGAATATTATTCTTAAAGTCCATTTTAAATTTCAGTAACGTAGTATTCAACGTTAAATTTAATAAATCCTGTTATTTAAAAATTATTGCTTAGAACCTGATTTTAATCTTCCCATTATCTATTTAATTCCTTCTAGAATCATAGTTAATATTTGTCATCCCTTCATTACCCAAATGTTCTTATCCCATCAAATTTTTAAGTTATCAAAATATTAAATGTCAATTTCTTTAATTGCACTAAATTTATCTATTAAAGGTTGCACTTAACCCAAATACATAAAACTTGCCCAATTTCTCCTTAAATCAATAACCTTCATATACAAATATGTTTATCATAAATTTTATCTACTCTTCCTTTTAGGTAATGTCCTATATATTAGATTTCCATGTAATTTGCAATAAATCATACTCGTAGTTATATCACATTAAATGAATAAATAAGTGTTGACTCTATTCTTTTGATTCAACATTGGTTTACGTTATATTTCATTAATATCTCTACATACATCAGGATTTTTAAAAATGGTTGTAACGTGAAATCTCGTCTACTTTCCATTTTATATTTAAGGCTTCTAAAACCGATTCATATCATTTCTCTAGTCTAAATTTTATTAATATAACCTTAAATTTAATTTATTCCTATCGATGTAATGGTTAAACACAAATATCACTTATTTGCAATAAATCCACAAATTGGATTTCAAATTTTCAAATAAATAAATAAATTTTAGTTTATCACTTCTTAAATACCCAAACGTCAATGCCTTAATTTAAACTGCATTTATTACATTTTATAAAAATCCTCCATCTTAAGTGACAATCAAAACTACCCTAACTACACAATTTATGGTAATTAATTCCAATTGCTTTTCCATTAAACTACATAAATTGTCCAATTGTAACCTACGTAGAATGTTTATTTATTTACAATCCTACTGTTTAAATGAATTGATCCTTTACGGTATAATTCACATTTGACTTGATTTCTCATTTATTTTGCAAAACAGTAAATTTCAATTGCTACCAACATTATATTTAATATTAGATTTCCAATTAATTCTATTGGAATCAATATATCTTTATATATATATACTTTACGTATAAATATCTAAATTACCAAATCAAGTACATTTATTAGAGACAACATTCAATAAAATTACTTATCATACTTATTGCATTGATTTATTCCAACGGACACTTTTATTTAGTCACTATTTATTATTACAACCAAATGTACAATCTCCACTATTTATTTTATATTAAATGAATTCCATTCTAGTAAATATTTTTATTAATATTCACTGATTCACATTTATATTGGTTTCTTATATTTAACTTATAGCAAGGTGTGCAAATTTACATAGTTCAAATCTATTTCCATGTAACTATTAAATTGTTACATTAAATTCCAATTACTATAACAAATTACTACATTTTCTCAAATAAATCTTAAGACCTTTATTTTATTCTAAATTAGATTAGAAACATATTAATTTAATTCATTTAACATTATCAAATTCAACGGGTCGTTACAATCTCCCCCACTCAAAACTTTTCGTCCCCGAAAAGGAAAAAGAAGGGAGAAGGAAGAATAAAACAGTACATCTTATTTCAAATATTATTTATAAACAATAATTTACTAAATTTATTTTCTTAAATAAAATATACCTGTTTATAATCATTATATACTTAGATTATTAAAGCTGGAAAACATTTTCACAAAATTCTGAGTCCAAAATTTACGGAAAATTTTGGCAGAGTCTCCTTTGTACGGTGAGGCTCGGGAGAAAATATAATATCAAAATATACAAATATATTACATATATCATAAAAATATTATATATCCCAACACGGGAAAAATAGCGCTTTAAACGTAATCCGAAAACGTACCTATTTGTCGGGCAGTATACGCTTATTATTTTGGAACCAAAAGCAGTAGCAGTTGCTTCCATCACCTGTATTCACTTATATAATCTAAAAGGTTAAATATTTATTTTAAAGTGAAATGTTTAGGTGGTTTCAACCATTAATCAACCAAACAATTCAACAACCATCAACCTTACAACAGCATACATACACAAAGCAAAGCAACCATTTAATCCATCAAACAAATAGTTGTTTGGATTCAAACTTTGAAATTTGTATGAGATGAAATTAACTATCAAGTGCATCCTTTTCTCAACAGTCTTAGATGGAACATAGATAGATTATTTATTCATCCGACAAATTCAAATTCCTTACCCAACAACATAAATCAAACAACACAATTCAAACCAACACCCAAATTTATTTATTATACATTTATCTCATGCTTCAATGGTTTGATTTTCTTTCTTTCATTTATGGAGTGATTTCTTTATTTCTTACAAATTTTCATTTTCCATTTATCACAAATTCATTATATTTGTATTCCAATTTATTTACTAAAGTTTCTATCATCTATTTATACTACTTACCTTTACTTATAGTAAAATTTCTAATTTAACTTAAGTCTATACAATTAATTCTCATTAATAATAGCAAATTAATAGAATACCTTTATTACCTTACTCTTCACTTGTAAGATTTCCCTTTACATTTTCCTACTAACATTGCAACTTTTTATTATATGGTAAGTTATGTATGTTTTAAGAATGTAAGTGAAAATTTACAAGTTTCTTCTCCATTCCTTTAATTAATATATATTTGTTTTATAAATTACAATTTCAACTTACCTTTAATTTCATTCATTTATTTAATGTGGAAGTTTCCATTATATTTAATAGTAGTAACAGTTTGATTACCCACTTTCTATAATATTTAATTACAGTAACCCTTTTTAATTACACTTAAATTATTAACCCTTTAACCTTCATTCTTAAAAATAAGGAATTTTATTAATTAATTACTTAGTGTTTACAGTCATTTATATATTACTTACTTTCTATTATATTAGAATAGGGGGAATTAAAGCATACTTAAGTTAATAACGCTACAATTAAACTTTATAAATTAAGGAATTTCATTTTTTCTTTCTTAAGGTTAAAATACCTATTAATAATACAACCTTTAATTTTAGTAAAATTCCAATCATCACTTAAGTTAATACCATTAAATTCTTATTTATAACAGTAATTTATTGAATACTTTATTTTTTCCAAAATTCTACTTGCATAATATTCTATTCCACTCTTAATTTACATTTCAACTTTTTATACTTGGTAAGTTATTTATGTTAAAGAAAAAGCAAAAGAACTTATGCAAGTTTAATCTCAACTCTTTTAATTCATTGATTACTTCTTTTATTTCACTAATCTGAATTTTTTACAACTAATTAATGGAAATTCAAGAATTAATACCGGGTCAAATTCCAAAATTTCTCTAAAATAATAGATAATTAATTTATTACAACTTTTATATCTCTAATTACCTTTAAACAATTAAAATTTTAAATAATTTCAAAACGAATCTGCAGTAGAATTTACTACAGTGGCCTTTCCCTTCGAAACTCGAAAATGAAAGTCGATGATGCGGCCGTCATCACCGAAATTATTTTCCAGCGACAGAGGGGAAAGTACAAAATTTATTTTCTCCAAAATCCTCTTTAAACCAATTCTTTCGAATTATACTAAATATTTATATAAGAAAATATTTATAAACCAAATCATTATATTTCATAAATCCTTTGAAAGCAGATTTTCAAAAATCCCGGACTTAAGTTCTCAAATCTCCAATTTGATTTATTTTAATTTCAACTTTGCTTTAATTATTATAAATATTCTATTACTTAACACCCAATCTATAGCAACCAAAATATATATCTTTATAAAAATATTTTTATATATAGAAAATATAATAGGCAAATTTATTTCATTCACCTATATAAAACAAATATTATGTCGGTCTGTCCTATTAATTGTTTAGAAATCCCTATTGATGACATAGCGTCCCATGCATCAACCAGAATTTATAAATACAAAACGGAACAGATTAACACAATATCAAAATCTTTTATTAACACTAACAAATACGCTCTCTCATATATTACACTCAGCGACTCCCATAGGGTATTACTACCCTATTAACAAAGAGTCAAACCCCACAAAGCCAAGATTTATCGCTTAACCAAAGCTCTGATACCAACTGTAACATCCCGCCTTTTTGCACACTTTAAACCGACACACGTGCCAATTCAAAGCATACGCGAGGGCGGATTGTATTGGGGTAAATAAGAAAACAGAGAAGAAATAAAAACAAAACAGAATCTCACAGCGGAAGGATAAAATATAATAATAAATATACAGTTCAAAACAGTTTACAAACACTTGATTTGCTTTATACAATAAATATCAGAGTTACACATACCAATACAATCAATGCAGCGGAACAGTATGAGTGTGGTGCAATACTGTAGATAATAATAATACGACTCCTTCGTCTTCGTCCTTCAAAGCTAAAGTCTTCGATCCTGAAACGCTCGGACTGACCTGAGCGAATTTGAAAAGACAAAAACACTCGAGTCAGAACTAAAAGATCTTATGTGAGTTAAATTAACAGAAATAAATATGAGTACAGTAACTCAAGAGATGTTCAGTATTTACGTCTCCTAAGGATCCGTTAAACTATTTACTATGTAGTATATTGCGCTATTATAATAGTGTCTATTTATAAAATAAACTTACTTTTAAATAGCGTTAAGGCTTTACATTTTCCACCTTAACACGTAAAATGCCAATAGTCTATACAGTACCGTAATACCTCCTGATCGGGAGGCTACCAGAGGATACTCCATAGGTACGACACAAATAGAAACTCGTAGTAAAGGCTCGATATGGTAGGTGACACGGCACAACTAGGCAATGCCAGGGTAGAAATACCAATTGCTATCCAGGCTGGTGGAAACGCGTAGCCGCAGTTACCGCCCACCTCGGACTAACTCCCCCAAAATCAAAAATAAAGTGGCCACTGAATCAATCCAAAATCAAAGTATAATATCGAAGAGGAGGGTCCGATCAGAGGAATGACCTCATTGGCCTGAGAATCGCTCCTGTTTTAGCCACCTTATGCCAACTCACGGGAGTCGGGTCCACGTATTTACCTTACAGGAAACGTCGCCGCCACCTAATTCATTCTAGAATCTCCACCGCGTACACGGTTAGTCAAAGTAGTTTTCGGTATCGACAGAGAGTATGTCCATATCCGATCTCGGTCTCTTTGCCAACCCATCGTTATTATAACACCGCGGTCATTTAAAAATAGGTTATACTTTAAAAATCAGAATAAACATTCCATTTCATAACATGAATACGATATCATTTCAAAACCCAAAACCATATTTTATCACTTATCCCAAATATAATTCTTTTCCAAAATCAAAATGCTTTAACTTCATAACGTCTGAAAATCAAATATTTTCAAAGCATAATATTTGAAAATCATAATTTAAAACCATAACTTCTAAAACTTGAATGGTTTGGACATTCAACGGTATATGTATTAAATGGTTTAACTTAAATGTTACTTTGTAAAGAAAATAGTTCTCATGGCTTTACAAATACATTTCTTTATTAAAGTCTAAACCAAAATTTATATTATCTCTCTCAAGTTCCAAAACCACTTCAATTTATTTATATATACGTATATCCATTTTGAGTATCAATATTTCAAACTAAAGTTGGATTTTATTCTTTCAACAGATCAATTGTTCTATTAATTAGTCTTGAATATTCATATAAAATCCATAAATAATACGACTTCAATTTCTAGTAATAAAATATATATATTTTTCCCAATTCAAATTATACTAGAATATTCATTTTAATTTATTTTGGGAAAAATCCAATTATAAATATCATATCTTAAAATTTCCAACTTAACATTTAAACATATGATATAAATTATTAAACTCCATTTTCTAAATTTTCTTCCATTTTTAATAAAGATTTTTATACACCTTTTAATTTCAAAATTTTCAAATTCATATGTATATATATATGGAAGAAAAATATTTATACAATATAAAATTTAAGATTATTATAAACCGTATTCCATCCAAACCATAGAAATCACATTAAAATAGTTATATATAGACCGCGGTGCCTGTATATAATTTTCTATCCTATGGTCAAGTGATACGGATATTTATCATTTCAATCCGCAATTTAAAAGATATAAAATTTTACGGTTGTATATCATTTCAAACCACAATCCCGAATGAAAGGAAATATGCATGATAATTTGCAATTTAATGATATACAATAAAACATCCATCAACATCACCCATCATCCAATCACAATCATCAAGCAATATCAATCAATAACAATTTATATTTGATAATATATAACAGGTAATAACTGGCAATTTTATTCAGATTAAATTTAACAACTATTAATCTAACAGTTTATATTCAGTAATAATCTATATAACTGTTAACTAGCAGTTTATAGGCAAACAAATAAATTCTAACTATCAATTAATACGCAATAAATAAATTAAATTAACAGTAAAATTTTATAAATGCAATTCAACAAATATGAGTGAAATAAGCATGCCAAATACTCATAAATAAATTTCTATTCATTTCTAAAATTAACTTAACAAACATAAAAGCTTCTAGTAGTTGTGAGTGGGTTTAAACACTCACCTTTTGAATTTAAATCGAATTTAAATTCGATTTAAACCCAAAAATTCGCCCGTCTCGGAATTCGTCCAAACAAACGTCATCAGATCCGGAATTTAATAACGATCCTAACGAAAAAAAATTCGCGTGAAAACGAGTTCGTATGAGAAAGTTATGACGAAAATTCGATTGAACACAAAATTTAAAATAAATGAAAAAAAGAACACAAAATAAAAGAAGACAACTTACCTCAGGGACACGTCACCTCCCCCTTCCTTCCAGTAAAACCCTACCGCGTTTTGTCCAAAAACTCACGCACGCTCGCGTTCAAACTTAGCCACCGCGCCTCCTGCCGTCGCTTCGGCCTCGTTCACCACTGCCAGACCATCTCTCACTAACTCCGGTCCCTATCCCCTGCCTCACGCCGTAAGCGATCGGCCTCAACCCCAAATCAAATGCAGCCGCTGCCTCCTATTTAAAATCCTAATCCAAAAATCTCCATCGATCTGACCGTCGAGTCACCAGATAAACTGCATAGATGCAGTCCCCTCGGTCCACTCTACAAAACCCACAAAAGGTTTGACGATCCGACGAAGTTTGCGACGACGATGATGAATGGTCACCGACTGTTTCAATTTATTCTAGGTAAACGATAACTCCATTTGAAAAACGAATTTCACCATGAGATTACGTGTTTCGAGAACATTGACATATATTTTTGTGGAATTTTTCTGGAGATTTTGAATTTTCATTTTGTTTTTGAACTGACTGGATCTAGGGTTAGCCCCCATTGAAGAAGAAGAGAAGCTTGAAGAAAATACGCGCAGATAAATGAAATTAGGCGGAGGCTAGGGCTGAATAGCTGGGTTTATATAGAGGGTTAGAGGTAGCGTAGATAGACCGTAGAATGAACGTGTGGAATAAACTATGGCCCAAAAAGCCCGCTATGCCTCCGGAACCGAATTTATTAAATCTATATATCCAAATAGGTATTTTAAGATATTCTGAACGCGATGGAAAAAGTTTCACGTCCAAATTTGATCGTATGAAGAAGTTATGCTGAAAACAAAATTTCCAAATTGATTTCAAATTGATTTTATTAAAATTGATTTCAAAGCGTTTCACGCCCGTACGATCAAACGACAAGTCCGATCGATACGAAACTTGAAACCCTATAATAATTCACCGATACGGATCCGATGAAACTGGTTTCGTCGAAATCCGAGTCTGTGGCCGAAATGGCTATTTTTATATTCATTAATTAAATTAAAATAAATTACAAAAATCCAAATTTTATATTATATTCTAAAATTGTCCAAATTTTATTACTTATATAATTTAATCAATTTCAAATGATTTAACAAGCTTGGATGGGAATTAAAATTATAAGTATATCAATTTGCAGTGTAAATTTCTGCACTTTCCTATATTTAAGAATTATAAAATTAAATGCTCAAAACCCCATATATTAGATTTTAACTTTTATATACTCATTCTTTATCCAAATAGGGATGCCACATACTTTGGTTCATGATTCAAAATATTATTCTTAAAGTCCATTTTAAATTTCAGTAACGTAGTATTCAACGTTAAATTTAATAAATCCTGTTATTTAAAAATTATTGCTTAGAACCTGATTTTAATCTTCCCATTATCTATTTAATTCCTTCTAGAATCATAGCTAATATTTGTCATCCCTTCATTACCCAAATGTTCTTATCCCATCAAATTTTTAAGTTATCAAAATATTAAATGTCAATTTCTTTAATTGCACTAAATTTATCTATTAAAGGTGGCACTTAACCCAAATACATAAAACTTGCCTAATTTCTCCTTAAATCAATAACCTTCATATACAAATATGTTTATCATAAATTTTATCTACTCTTCCTTTTTAGGTAATGTCCTATATATTAGATTTCCATGTAATTTGCAATAAATTATACTCGTAGTTATATCACATTAAATGAATAAATAAGTGTTGACTCTATTCTTTTGATTCAACATTGGTTTACGTTATATTTCATTAATATCTCTACATACATCAGGATTTTTAAAAATGGTTGTAACGTGAAATCTCGTCTACTTCCCATTTTATATTTAAGGCTTCTAAAACCGATTCATATCTTTCTCTAGTCCAAATTTTATTAATATAACCTTAAATTTAATTTATTCCTATCGATGTAATGGTTAAACACAAATCTCACTTATTTGCAATAAATCCACAAATTGGATTTCAAATTTTCAAATAAATAAATAAATTTTAGTTTATCACTTCTTAAATACCCAAACGTCAATGCTTTAATTTAAACTGCATTTATTACATTTTATAAAAATCCTCCATCTTAAGTGACAAATCAAAACTACCCTAACTACACAATTTATGGTAATTAATTCCAATTGCTTTTCCATTAAACTACATAAATTGTCCAATTGTAACCTACGTAGAATGTTTATTTATTTACAATCCTACTGTTTAAATGAATTGATCCTTTACGGTATAATTCACATTTGACTTGATTTCTCATTTATTTTGCAAAACAGTAAATTTCAATTGCTACCAACATTATATTTAATATTAGATTTCCAATTAATTCTATTGGAATCAATATATCTTTATTGTAACGACCCATAAATTTAACCGGTTTGAATAACGTTACTAATTGAAATTTGTGGAATTTTAAACGAAAAATTTTGAAATATAAATTTGATATTTGGAATGCGTCCAGTTAAACATGGCAACCGGTAAATTTTTGTCCGAAAATATGAAAGTTTATTTCGCGCGTAAATTTACTTCAATTGAATCAGTTAAAAAGCGATGAAAATAAAACGTTTTCAAAACCTAAATATTTTTACATAGAAAAATTCTAAAACATCTTTTGAGCAAGTTGTCAGTTTGTCGTTTTTCCAAATTCGGACATCTTTGGCTCCGTCGATCTTAATTTTGTGCGATTTTCTTGCATTTTTCGTAGTAGAAAATTTCGAATTTTTATAATTAAATCGTACCACTGATATTTATACACTGTTTTGATCGTCTAGTCGTGCTGATCTCTGCGGTATTTTTATTTCTGGGTTTTGAAGCCGGTTCACAGCAGAATCCACAGAAACGGGTACTGCATCGATACCGCTTTCGTACCTTTTGGTTTCTTGTGGCTATTCAAATTTCCACCGTTGAAAATTTCAACAGTCTTTAGCATTTATTTTTCTTGAATTTAGATGCGTACCTCTACTATGCCATCCGTTCAAGAAAAAAATTAATACTCCGCAAAGAAAGTAATGAGAGCATGCACGTTTACTTCCTTCCCTTTTAAAATTTCTTCTGTCATTTTTTTTTTCATCTTACATTTTCTCCAGATCTACTTCTTGGCCAAAACTATGGCCACCTCCTCTCTAAAAAAAATGTGCGCATGACAGCCTCTGTTCAATATAATTTGCATTCATTCTTCAATTAGCCTGTACCATCTTCCTATAGGAATATACATGACAGCCTTTGTATCTCTCCATCCCCTCCATGCTTGCTCCATGACCACACATGAAGCTTCTTCCATCCACGCGCCTATTCCGACCTAGCCAGCAATAATAGATTCACGCTAGCCATCACTACACTGCCTACCCATCTTCGGCCTCCGTGCCACACCGCGCTCCTCCTCCCTGACCTCAACACTAGCCGCGCAACCGGGCCACCCTACTCGCGTTCAACCACCATACATATCCCTGCCAAACACCCACAGCCGACACTTCCCAAACCCACCAGGCTCAGCACTTTCCCGCGCGACTTGATGCAGTGCGGCCACCTCTTGAACCCAAGCTACCCGCTTTCTTATGCAACCATCAACAGCCGTGTAGAGCAGTAGAAGCCTTCTTCAGCCTTATCCTTTGACCTGACCTCCTCCTTGTCGCTTACACAAGACCCACCACCTCCTTGGCCGAGCTTCCCTTGTCTGCGTGACCCGCATCTCACCATCAATTCTCCGACTCCCTGGAACTTAAGAAGCGTGCCGCCCTCTTCGCGTGTATAGCTCGATTCCCAAGCTTTCGCCACTCAGCCAACCAAGCTTCGCATTTTTTTTTTGTAAGTGACATATTTTATAAAGTTTGACTTAAAATATATTAGTTTATATATGATTGTTGTCCACATATATATAGTATAAAAGTTGTGTTCTATGCCTTGAATATATTGATTTTGTTTTGAATTCTATAAAGTTGGTATATTTATAATTGTGTGGAAAGTATAGGCAAAGCTATGAACTCTGTTTATATATTTTATAATATTATATTGATCATATAAGCGTTGTTTGTAAACTTCTATAAGTTACTAAATAATTATATGTATAGGTATATACTAAGTTGTACATTTGGTTATAATATATATATGTTTATATTTCAATACAGTGTACGTATGTATATATTTAACTTGTTTAAATCTTTAACTTTGGTCTTATGAATATGAATTTATTTAATAAAGCACACTTTGTTAACCTGTAGACATATGGTGTCATACGCATGCAACCGGTTAGGTACGTTCAAATATAAATGTATATGTCAAGTTTATTTATTTTATTTTAATTTATTTATTATATTATGTTGTAATACACCGAGGTGTGATATATACAAGGTTACTTAAGTGTATATTCTCTGTTCATCTCAGTACATGCTAGTTCTTTAAACATATAAATAAAATTGTTTATAAAGCAGAATGTATACCATATTATAAGTTTGCCTGAGCAAAAAAGTATATTATCTGAGAGCGGAAATATATTTATAAATTAATTTATGTAAACAATGAAGGCTAGATATATGTTATATATTAGTTTATGTATATAAATTTTATACAGCTTTTAACTTCGAAACAGTTTTGTACATATGTTATGCTATATGAGTCAGGTAAATTTATATGTGGATGTAAGGGTATATATGAAATTGCATGGGTTACGCATATATAAAGAAGTATATTTCATGTTAGTAGTATATATAAGGTTTCAATATATAAATGGTTTATTTAAAATGTTATGCAGTATGTTTTGTTTGAATATGGATATAAACATTTGTTTACGTATTTATATAAGTAATATATACACATGTTTTTATTCGTCTTAAATTTAAATTATTAATTTGATGTATATATCTCATTTCAAATATATGTTTAAGAATTGGTTTTAGAGAGAATTTATAATATATATTTTGTTCGATTTCAGTTACATCAAAATGGTACTGATTATTTCATTGATTCCTATCTATCAGCTCTATTCGTCGAGTCGTTCCAATCCTGCTTTGCTTTGAAATTCGTGCTTGGATTCGTAACTCATTTCAGCGATAAACCTCTCTAGCCTCGAAAGGTGAGCAACCACTCACGATTAATATTCTTTTATTTATTAAATTTGATTTCAATTGAAACGACAATTGAAATATACTACTGTTATTTATTGCACTGTTATTTATGTATCAATTCACCCTTGACATCTGACACCAGTATCTGTTATTTACACGATGATAATCCTGTTTGATTGATAATTGATCGATTGTTTGTTGTTTATACTGGATGTTAAATTGTAATGTATAAAGCGATAAATATTACGCAATTGAATCTGACGTAGGATAATTAAAAATTTGAATCGACATATATGCGGAATTTGATTAGTTAAATATGACTCTTTTAATTGTTAAATTAATTGACATGTAGAATAGTGATAATTACACTTCGAACCATTGAACGTATATTGGATTAATTGTTGTAGTGTAAAATTGAAATTGAATGACAAGTGAAAAGAACCGTATAAATATTAGTGTAACAATCTTTAGTCTACATGAAATGATAGTGTAGATTCTAGAAATAATTATATTAATTTGCACAAACAACAATGTGGATTAATACGATTATTTCGGGGTTATTTGAATTGATTATTGGATTATGTTGGTTGTTGTTATTGCTTGTTTATTTACTTTGACACCATCCCAGTTATCACACTGCAAGTTCCCTTTATTATGCTTGATCTTGAATTGAAATTGGAATCGGGTTGAAATGATAAATACCCAAAATGAACTTGACTTAGGATAGAGAATTAAATAAACCCGATTGGTCAATAATTTGATGTGAAATAAAATAAAGTTTTTATTTGAATAATAAGGGTTTGAAATAAAATTGGAACATAAAATTTGATGAAAGGAAAGTGTAAAGATTGAAATCTGAAGCAAATATTAACGTAGTAATTGATGGAAGAACGTTGTTTGAAATTTAATTATTAAATAACTAAATTTGGAATTATTAATAAATAATTTGGAATTAGTAATAATTGAGTTTTGGAATTATTAAGTTTGAAATCATTTAATAATTAAATTTGAAATTATATTTAAGTTTGAAATTATTAAGTTGAAATTATAATTAAGTTGAAATGATTGGATAATCAAGTTTGAATTCATTGAATTAAGCTGGAAATGATTTTATAATTAAGTTTGAATTGATAATCAAGTTGTAATTATTAAGTTTTGAAATTATAATAATTAAAGATTGAAATTATTTAATAATTAAATTAGATTTAATTATTTGATAATTAAATAAAAATTGAATTCTTTGATAAGTGAAGTTGAACTTTTGAATAAGTGAATTTGAACTTCGTTAATAAATGAAATTGAGTTTCTTTATTTATTAAGGTTTGAAAAATTATTTAGGTAAGGTAATAAGTGAAATTGAACTTTTTGAATATGTGAAATTTAGTTTCTTTATTAATTGAGTTTCGAAATTTGTAACTAAGTAACTAAATAAGTGAAATCGAATTTCTTTAATAAGAAATAAAATGTGATTTATTGAAATGAATGTGATTTATCGGAATTAACGTAAGACTTAGAATTTAAAGAATTGATTTGACGAATCTAATTGAATTTAATTTGTAAGTTGATATAATGAAGTTGAACTTAAGAAATTGTTTTAACGAATTGGAAATTAATAGAAATTGTTTTGAATGATAAATTAACTTAATGAATATTGAATGAAATCGATAAATGAATTTGAATTGATTTGAATGAAAATTAAATTAAATTAATGATTTCGAAATGAAATTGATACACGAACTTGAATCGATATTTGAATTGTTTAAATAAAAGTTGAATTTGAATTATAAGATTTTGAAATTGTAATTTCGAAGTTTTGAAACGTATATTTTGGAAATTGATTTTTGAAAGACAAATGAAATATTGGTTTACGAATTGAAATTGAAATCGGAATTGATTTGGTTTTGAAAATATCAAACGACCAATCGGTGTAATAATTACGAAAGTTATTAAAGAAACCGGAATCGGTTATGGATATACTCTCTATCTAAACCGAAAACCACTTTAATAACTATACGCGGAGTGATGATCCAGAATGAAGTGGTTGGAATGATGTACGTGATGACTGAAGAAGGAGAACGATAATGGATAGCCTTGACACTTGTGTCAAATTGGAAATGACTAAAATCAGGAGCCGTGCCGGGCCAAATGGGGTTAGCCACCTCGAGCAAACACACTTCTTCGTAACTACTACTCATTACTTGTGATTGATTGGTGCACCCTCGGAATTTCAGGAGTGTTGTTTCGCGGTGTTGCGATCGCTGCGGCGATGCGTTCTCACCAGTCCGGATCAGGCAAACGGTAGTTTCACTACCTTGGGTATTGCCTCATGTGCCTTGTCATACTTGTATCCCTATATACGCGACCACTACGAATTCGTTTTGTGTTATACCTATGGAGTACTCCCTGATAGCCCACCAGTTTACGGTGGAGTTTACAGTGCTGTATAGACTATGACATTTATAAAATGTGTTAAGGGGGATAATGGTAACGCCTTAACACTATTTTGATACTTTATTTTACTGATAGACATTATCTATTTAGCGTACACTACTAAATAGTAGATAGTTTAACGGATCCTTAGAGGATGGTGATTCCAACATCCTTTGAGTTACTTGTATTTCGATTGCTATTTCACTTGAGTTGGATTTATTGATATGAGAATATTAATCCTGACTCGAGTGTTTTGTGTTTTGCTTTACGCTCGGGTCAGACTGAGTGGTTGATCAGCTTTCGAGACTCACCTTTGGAGTTGTAGCTTTGCTGGAAGATCCATCCATCTATTCTGCTTCTAGTATTCGATGATTCCAGTGGTGTATTCTGATTTGTACTGATGTATCGTATTACTCTTCCGTTGTAACTTATTTAACTCTGATGTATCTTATATATTTATATAGTAGCTTCATGAACTACTATCTCTTTTACTTCCGCTGCATATTATTACTCTGTGTCTGTGATTCTGTGATTATTTATTTACTGTATATCTGAGTTTTGCCAAATTTTAAATTAACAATTCGGTATTTTGAATTATTCAAGTCCGACGTGTGCGGATGCGAATAGTCCAAAATAGCGGGACGTTACATTTATATATATATACTTTACGTATAAATATCTAAATTACCAAATCAAGTACATTTATTAGAGACAACATTCAATAAAATTACTTATCATACTTATTGCATTGATTTATTCCAACGGACACTTTTATTTAGTCACTATTTATTATTACAACCAAATGTACAATCTCCACTATTTATTTTATATTAAATGAATTCCATTCTAGTAAATATTTTTATTACTATTCACTGATTCACATTTATATTGGTTTCTTATATTTAACTTATAACAAGGTGTGCAAATTTACATAGTTCAAATCTATTTCCATGTAACTATTAAATTGCTACATTAAATTCCAATTACTATAACAAATTACTACATTTTCTCAAATAAATCTTAAGACCTTTATTTTATTCTAAATTAGATTAGAAACATATTAATTTAATTCATTTAACATTATCAAATTCAACGGGTCGTTACAAGTTTCATTAAGAAACGTGTAAGTTTTAACTAATGAAAGAAACGTGTAAAGTTTTTAATTAATGCTAGAAACATGTAAACTTTTGATTAACGAAAGAAACATGTAAAGTTGTAATTAGTATGGTATTGATTAAATTAATAATTGCTCATTACTGTAATAGGAATGTAAATTAAAACGTACATTTGATAATGTAAGTTTTAATTAGTGTAATATTGATTAAAATGATAAATGCTCTTTATTATAATAAATGTAAGTTAAAACGTACATTTGACATGCAAGTTTTAATCAATGTAATGGTGTATTTTAAATTGATTAAAACGACAAATGTTACTTACTGTAATAATAAAATGTAAAGTTGATAATGTACATTTGATATGCAAGTTTTAATCATGTAAATGGCATACTTTAAGTGATAAAAATAATAAAGTTTTCTTTATTGTAATAAAAATGTAAGTTAGTAAGGTACTTTTAACTTAACATAAGAATTTCAGCTTTAAATTGGATATTACAGTAACATAGTTTATTTAACTATAAGGCTATGATAAAATGACCATGTTAAATTTGTAAGCATATAAATACTTTGATTTTATAAAATGTTAAAGTGGAAAGTATTACATTCCAAAAATGCTATGATTCCGTAAGGTAACATTTCCAAAATGCTATGCTAATTTAAAGGAACGTTTCAAGTTTAATAAATTGAAGGAAATATTCAATGATTTGAAAATTGGGTTTTATTTAAATGATATATTATTGAATTAGTTTTGAAATGGAAATGATACTATTGTGATATGGTTTTGAAATGAGTATGATATTTTGGTTTTGAAAATATATAGAAGTTTGAAAGAAATGATATGATTTTGAAATGGATATGCTAGTTTGGTTTTGAAAGTATAAATGATTTTGAAGTAAATATCCCTGGGTTATAATAACGTTTGGTTGTTAAAGAGACCGGGATCAGAAATTTTCATACTCTCTTCCAACTCCGAAAACCTCTTTAACAACTGTGTATGCGGTGGAGATTCCAGAATGAAGTAGGATGATGGTGGCGTTTCCTTTAAGGTAAATACGTGGACCCGACTCCCGTCAGTTGGCGTAAGGTGGCTAAAACAGGAGCGATCGATGGGTTAATGAGGTAGCACCTTTGACCGGACACATCCCTTCGATATTATACTTTCGACTTTTGGATTGATTCGGTGGCCACTTTTGATTTTTATTTCGGGGTGTGGCTCGAGGTGGGCGGTAGCTGCGCGCTACATGTTACCACCGACCCGGAAGTGTAATTGGTATATCTACCCTGGCATTGCCTAGTTGTGCCGTGTCACCTACCCTATCACGCCTTGTATGAGTTTAGTTTTCTCCCGTAGCCCGTGTGGTATCCTCTGGTGGCTTCCTGATCAGAAGGGACTATGATATTGGATGGACTACTGGGACTATTGCGTGTTAAGGGGAATATTGGGTCACTCCTTAACGCTATTTAAAAGTAAGTTTATTTTACTATAAACATTATTATAATAGCGAAATATTACTACATAGTAAATATTTTAACGGATCCTTAGAGGATGGGTGGTCCCAAGCATCCTTTAAGTTACTTGTACCTTATATTATAGTTCACTCGAGTTGGTTTACATTGTATAAGTATGTAAGTCCTGACTTGAGTGTTCTGTGTTTTGCTTTACGCTCAGGTCAGACTGAGTGATACAGCATTAGAGACTCACCTTTGGAGCTCGAGCCTTGCTTGAAGATCCAGCCATCTATTTCAATTCCATCATTCTATTGATTCCAGTTATTCAGTTGATTCTGATGATGCATTCAGCTTGTGCTTCTTTATCATATTAAACTTCTATTGTATCTTGTATAACTCTGATGTATTTATATAGTAGCTTCATGACGCTGCATTTATTACTCTGTGTCTGTGATCTGTGATTTATTTATTTCTATTTATGCTGTGTTTTGCCAAATTTATTTTACAATTCGGTATTTTGAGAAATTCAAGTCCGACATGTGCGGATGCGAATGGTTGAAAATATCGGGTCGTTACATTTGGTATCAGAGCTTTGGCTCTAGGCAAAACCTAGCATATATAGTAAATTTATTTACAGAATCACTTTCATTCAAGTGTGAATCTCTTCCTTTTGACTCGATCCCTTTTAAATTTCGGAACGTTCCCTGCGGTTTCGAAATCCGTTCTTATACCTCACTATTCATCTTCCTTTGATTTTGGAGTATCCCATAACTCCCCTTCGAAGGATCTTTATAGTGAATTGACGGTATCGTCCACATTCAGATGACTTGTAAAGGGGTGAAACTCCTTTGCAATTAGCATTGATTCACCGGAGATTAATATATATCCTCGTTTTAGATGCTAGTACCTCTTGTTATTTCGAATTCTATTTCTTAAGATCGAATGTAGAATTACCTCAGAATTCATCATTGATCTGATTCTTGAAGTCACGGTTGACCCGGTTAAGGTTGCCCATGATTTATGTAAGCTTATCTATTCCTTATTCTGTCAAGTTAATCATCTTATCTTTTGTTTCCAACTTATCTTCGAATCAAAATTCTCTTGATTTGAGTCAATCAAATTTGAATCCATATTCTTGCTTTGTAAACCTATATTTAAAATGTTTTATATATTGTGTTGTTTGAGTTGTTGATGTCGATTTGGGTTTCCGATCGATTCGTCGGATCAACACTATCGATAGGATTTCTAAAACACTTGAACAGAGCAAACTGACACCATATTGATTTCAAAATTCAGTAAATGATAAATTTTGTATAATTATATTATGTATGAGTTTGATTTTCTGAATTCTGATAATTAATTGAATAGGTTATTAAGAAATAATATTTGACTTTATATATAGCTTGTAACCATTGGCTTTTGTCTCCTATATAAATAACTGAACTATAATACATGGCTATAAATTAATTTGGAAATTAAAATGAATCCAAATCAAGAACTTGAGAATTTAATTTCCGATGGTTTCAAACTTAGGTTTTAATGTTATAAATGATACATCATTTAAAGTGTTTTCTAAATAGAGATTGTTTTCAAAGAATTTTTAATGTTTAAATCAGTGCTCTTCTCTTGTCGCTGAAAAATAATTTCGGTAATGACTGCAGCATCATCGACATTCATTTTCAAGTTTCGAAGTGAAGAGACCATTCTGTAGCTTTGCTACTATTTTTCTTTAAAAATTTAATTGATTTGAATTTCAAAAATATGACTTGATTAATAATATATATATGGACATATGATTTAAATTTGATTTGATATATATTGTATATATATTTACTTACCTCTAAATGGTTTGAAGTTAACCGGAAATGTAATTCTTAAATTTACCTTAAAGAATGTTTTCAATTATAAAATGAACTAAAATTTTTGAATAAATATTTAAGTTGAAATAATTGAATTAGAAGATTTATTTGTATAATACTCAATTTCATTCCAATATAACTTACCTAAATCATTCAGAAGTTAACTATGTAATTGGATAATATACAATATAAAAAGGATTTTTGTAAATAAAATTTTGAGTGGTCATAATATACGTTATACACTTAAATTTTAGTTATAAAAAGATTAATAGAGGTAAATAGAATGAAGGGTTAATTGAATAATATACAATATAAATGGTGTTAAAGGAATTTTTAAATAAATTGGTATATTTTATTTAAATTAATTAATTTTGTAAATTTATTTGTTTATAAAGTTAGTGTTTTTAAATAAGATGTATTGTTTACTTAATTCCTTCTTTGCCCTTCTTTTTCCTTTTTGGGGACGAAAAGTTTTGAGTGGAGGAGAATGTAACAATCCGTAAATTTTGGTAATTATAATTCCTTCTTTGCCCTTCTTTTTCCTTTTTGGGGACGAAAAGTTTTGAGTGGAGGAGAATGTAACAATCCGTAAATTTTGGTAATTAAAAATAGTTGATTTAATAAGATTATGTAATTAAAATATTAAAAGAAATAGAAATTGGTCATTTAATGTGGATGTAATAACTAATTTGAATGGTAAAAAAAAGGTAATTAAAGCTAAATTTTTGATAGATTGAAGGAGATTTATGAATGTGGTATAATATAACAAATGGAAATTGAGTAAGACCATAGTCCTGTAAGTAATTGTAATTTTGGTCTGTAGGCAATAAACTTATAAATGTAGTTAAAAGTAAACGGTGACAATTATTATGTGTTACATGTTTATTTATTCTATTAAATTGAAATGAGAAGTCAATTTTTAATAAATATAAACAAAAGTTACATTAGTGTGAAATGTAATACAATGTTTAAAAGTTGTTAAATTGGAGTATATTAAGGAATGAATGTTTAATTAGGTTTGTAGAGTAGTAATGGACTTAATAAAAGTGAATTTTATAATTTTTCCAATGTAAGTTTGGAATTTGTTTGTAATTTATTTTTCAAATGCAATAAACAAACAATTTTTGAAAATTTTATAGTTTGGTCAAAATTTGAATTTTCACTTTAAAATTTCTAAATAATTTTGAATTTTTAAATTTTTATCTTCTTCTTTTAAATTTATTTTATTTTAATATTTATCTTGCTTTTCGTTTCATGAAATTCCGATTTATACTTTTAGATTTGGATAAATTACTGCGTTTTACACGCAATAAATTTATGTGTTTTCATTATATATGTATGTATGTATGTATGTATGTATGTATGTATGTATATTTCATATTTTATTTCCCTATGTTTGTCTCTTTAGTTTTTATTTTATTTTCATTTTAATTGCATAAACTTAGATTATATTTATTTGATTTATCTATTTTAATAGCAAGGAAACAAATTATTTAGGTGTATGTTATTTAGCTTTAAATTGGCATGCATTACATTTGTTTTATTTCCTACCCCTCTATTTGCCTATCTTTTATTTCCTACCACCTTAATTAATTTCTAGCCGTGCCTACCAAAAACTTTAGCCATTCAAACCCTATCAATTCACATGAAAAAGCAAGTAACTTACCTCATTTTGTTCCATTGTTTCTTTTTATTTAACAGGAAATAAATCCCTTCAAATCTCTAGCCATTTAAACACTTAATTATTTGCCAATTCAATGCACTTAATTAGGCGTGAATAACTCCCGTAGAAAATTTTAATTCACGTATAAAAACTCCTTACCACATCTCATTTTTATTTGCATCTTTACGTGAGAAATTTTCTTGTAAGTAATGGCTTCTTTTTCTTTTTTTTTTTCTTTTTTTTTTCTCTTCTATTTTTTTTTGTTTTCTTTGTCTTCCTCCAAACTAGGCTCAGCCACCATCTTCTTATTTACTTCTATGGTGTGTATAAACTTTATTTATTTAGTGAAGGTTTCTTTTGTGTATATACATCTATATTTATTGGATAAGTAATAGATCAATTAAGATATGTTTTAAATATAGACATACGTTTCTTAATTTATTTATTGCCTTTATATATTTTCCATCTTTTAATCTTCTACCATATCTATTCATAAATGCATTGCGATTTTCTCCTTTTTAGTCACGTACAAAGTTATCAAACTCCTTTTTTCATTTGTTTAAGAAAAATATATACAAGATCTTTTCCTACTTAAATTGTGCCTTTTTAAATTCATAATTAATTTCTTCGTTTCATTTTTTATATATTTCTATTTCCATCTTCTTATTTACTTGTATTGTGTGTATAAACTTTATTTATTTAGTGAAGGTTTCTTTTGTGTATATACATCTATATTTATTGGATAAGTAACAAATCAATTAAGATTTGTTTTAAATGTAGGCATACGTTTCTTAATTTATTTCTTGCCTTTATATATTTCCCACCTTTTAATCTTCTACCATATCTATTCATAAATGCATAGACGTGATTTTCTCCTTTTCAAACATGTACAAAGTTATCAAACTCCTCTTTTCATTTGTTTAAGATAAATATATGCAAGATCTTTTCCTACTTAAATTGTGCCTTTTTAAATTTCCTTGCCTTTTTATTTTCTAACTATTCCTAAACTTAAGCCATTCAAATCTTTTTGTAAACCTAGTTGCCTCTTATCATTCACGTGAAAAAAAAGGTTTCTCATTGTATCATTTGCGTGAGGAAGGAAAAAGTCTAGATCCATGGCTTCATTCTCTCTTCTTTTTCCACTTTCTTTTTCTTTTTTTCTTTTTGTTTTCTCCTTACATAGCTCGGCCTCCACCACCACAACATGACCTCCTCCTCACTATTAGACCATGGCCAAGCCCACTTGGTGGTTGAAAGCAAGGTTATGTTCTTTGATTCGAAATTGCATAGTTTAATCCATCTTCTGTTGTATTGAATCTTATTCTTATGATTTGTGTATTTGTTATATACAAGATATGGATCTTGACTCTCCATCTACTCAAAACTTTGGTCGTGCCTTGTCTTGCTTTACGGAGTTTCAATTGTGTATTGTGAATTTGGTTCTAGCTTTTAAAAGGTGAGTTTTTATCACCCTAGACATATGTACTTATATTATTGTGGAATAATGACAAGTAGATCTGTATAAATTGATATGTCATTCATACATGCCTTTGATATGTTATATGATGTTAAATGTTGTTTATATATTGTTGCATCATCTATTATGTATTTATATGTTATACTATTCATTTTACATATTGTATCTCACATTGCAAGTTCCCTATCACTATGGGCCGAAATGATAGGCTCAAATGATTTTTATTGCATTTATTTTACTCGGGATTGCGAGTTTGAAATGATAGAACCCGGATTTTTCTTTTTAAACTACGGGTTGAAATGATACATATCCGTATCACTTGACCTAGGTTAGAAAATTTTATACAAGCCCATGGATAAAATTTTATAATAGTTTTCTTAAATTATTAAGTATTTTGAATTTATAAATATATGGAAATTTAAATAAAAAGTTGATTTAAAGATTTATAATATAAGAGATATCGGTTTTCTATAAGTTAAAAATTTATAAGTTGATTTTTTTTTAATTGTAATGAAAAAAATCTTTATTTGGTTTTAAATTTGGAATATAATAAATAACTTAATAATGAAAAATGATTTAATGTGGAATTCTAAATCTAGCCTAGTAGTTGGAATGAATTTTATTCCATGAAGCGGATATGTTTGTATAAATAGGTTTACAATGATTTTCTATAAGTTAAGTTGTATAAGTTAATGTATAAAATGTAATTTATATATATGACTTAACTTGATGATTGGAAAATGGTTTCCAAATGGAGATTTTAAGTTAAGAAAAATAAGGTATTTTAAACTGAAGAAACATGTAAAGTTTTAATTAATGAAAGAAACTTGTAAAGTCCTAATTAATGAGAGAACATATAAAGTTTTAATTAATGAAAAAAACATGTAAAGTTTTAATTAATGAAAGAAAAGTGTAAGTTTTAATTAATGAAAGAAACATGTAAAGTCCTAATTAACGAGAGAATATGTAAAGTTTTTAATCAATGCAAGAAACATGTAAAGTTTCATTAAGAAACGCGTAAGTTTTAATTAACGAAAGAAATGTGTAAAGTCCTAATTAATGAGAGAACATGTAAAGTTTTTAATTAACGAAAGAAACATGTAAAGTTTTGATTAACGAAAGAAACATGTAAAGTTGTAATTAGTATGGTATTGATTAAATTAATAATTGCTCATTACTGTAATAGGAATGTAAATTAAAACGTACATTTGATAATGTAAGTTTTAATTAGTGTAATATTGATTAAAATGATAAATGCTCTTTATTATAATAAATGTAAGTTAAAACGTACATTTGACATGCAAGTTTTAATCAATGTAATGGTGTATTTTAAATTGATTAAAACGACAAATGTTACTTACTGTAATAATAAAATGTAAAGTTGATAATGTACATTTGATATGCAAGTTTTAATCATGTAAATGGCATACTTTAAGTGATAAAAATAATAAAGTTTTCTTTATTGTAATAAAAATGTAAGTTAGTAAGGTACTTTTAACTTAACATAAGAATTTCAGCTTTAAATTGGATATTACAGTAACATAGTTTATTTAACTATAAGGCTATGATAAAATGACCATGTTAAATTTGTAAGCATATAAATACTTTGATTTTATAAAATGTTAAAGTGGAAAGTATTACATTCCAAAAATGCTATGATTCCGTAAGGTAACATTTCCAAAATGCTATGCTAATTTAAAGGAACGTTTCAAGTTTAATAAATTGAAGGAAATATTCAATGATTTGAAAATTGGGTTTTATTTAAATGATATATTATTGAATTAGTTTTGAAATGGAAATGATACTATTGTGATATGGTTTTGAAATGAGTATGATATTTTGGTTTTGAAAATATATAGAAGTTTGAAAGAAATGATATGATTTTGAAATGGATATGCTAGTTTGGTTTTGAAAGTATAAATGATTTTGAAGTAAATATCCCTGGGTTATAATAACGTTTGGTTGTTAAAGAGACCGGGATCAGAAATTTTCATACTCTCTTCCAACTCCGAAAACCTCTTTAACAACTGTGTATGCGGTGGAGATTCCAGAATGAAGTAGGATGATGGTGGCGTTTCCTTTAAGGTAAATACGTGGACCTGACTCCCGTGAGTTCGCATAAGGTGGCTAAAATAGGAGCGATCGACGGGTTAATGAGGTAGCACATTTGATCGGACACATCCCTTCGATATCATACTTTGACGTTTGGATTGATTCGGTGGCCACTTTTGATTTTTATTTGGGGTGTGGCTCGAGGTGGGCGGTAGCTGCGCGCTACGCGTTACCACCGACCCGGAAGCATAATTGGTATATCTACCCTGGCTTTGCCTAGTTGTGCCGTGTCACCTACCCTATCGTGCCTTGTACGAGTTTGGTTTTCTCCCGTAGCCCGTGTGGTATCCTCAGGTGGCTTCCCGATCAAGAGGGAGTATGATATTGGATGGACTACTGGGACTATTATGTGTTAAGGGGAATATTGGGTCACCCCTTAACGCTATTTAAAAGTAAGTTTATTTTTACTATAGACATTATTATAATAGCGAAATATTACTACATAGTAAATAGTTTAACGGATCCTTAGAGGATGGGCGGTCCCAAGCATCCTTTAAGTTACTTGTACCTTATATTATAGTTCACTTGAGTTGGTTTACATTGTATAAGTATGTATGTCCTAACTCGAGTGTTTTGTGTTTGCTTTACGCTCGGGTCAGACTGAGTGATACAGCATTAGAGACTCACTTTTGGAGCTTGAGCCTTGCTTGAAGATCCAGCCATTTATTTCAATTTCATCATTCTGTTGATTCCAGTTATTCAGTTGATTCCGATGATGCATTCAGCTTGTGCTTCTTTATCATATTAAACTTCTGTTGTATCTTGTATAACTCTGATGTATTTATATAGTTGCTTCATGAACTACTATCTTTTTGCTTCCGCTGCATTTATTACTCTGTGTCTGTAATCTGTGATTTATTTATTTACTATTTATGCTGTGTTTTACCAAATTTATTTTACAGTTCGGTATTTTGAGCAATTCTAGTCCGTCATGTGCGGATGCGAATGGTTGAAAATATCGGGTCGTTACAAAAGGATTTTTATAACAAATTTGGTTTTGAAAAGAAATTGTGGTTTTAAAACTTAGTTACTTATAAAATAATTTTGGAAAGAAAGTTGATTTAGATATGACTTTTTCTAAATAGGAAACTGTAGTAAATTTTGAAAATTTTGAATGATATTCGATTTGAAAGGAAAAATGATTGTTGAATCGTATATGGATTTGAAACTAAACAAGTATTTGAAAGTGATGGATTTCAAGAACCTTTGACTCTATATAAATATTTGATTTCAAAGTTTTCGATTTTTATATAAAATCAATTTGTATAAGTATGAAGTTATTTCGAAAACTATTGATTTTGAAAGGTATTCGATTTGAAAAGCGATGATCCCATATATAACGGAATTTTATAATAATGATATATTTGAAATTGATGGTTTGAAAAGGTACTATGTATAGTATGATATACATTTTGGAATTGAGGATGCGAGAAGTACCTTTTGCTTGATTATCAGCTTTGTGGCTCTATTGTGGATACATTCGATTGATTCTATTGATTCAAATTATTGATTCGGGTCGTCCAGTCATAAACTCCTGAGTTCATTCGAGTTCCATAGTGTAACCTATGGTCTTACGATGCGGCTGCATAGTGAAATTCACAGGGAGGTGAAGGCTTACGGTTACAGATGTTTCCTGGGGGACCTAGGCAAAACCATTGTGTAACTGCGATCAATGGTCGTTTTTGGCGTAATTCGCCTGGGTAGAGCGATTTCCCTAAGGTATGGATGTTTCGTGGGGGAACCAAGCAAAACCATTGTGTGTCTACGGTCTACATGGCATAATTCGAAGGCAGATGATGGCCTTGAGTCTATGGGTGATAGCCTCGTAAACACCAGTGTAACTATTAAGTAGACAACGATCAATGAGAGCTTTTTGCATAGCGAAATTTGTAGAGCGGTGATGTAACAACCCTGGGTTGGAGATTTATCTTAAATATTAAATGATTATGAGAATTATAATTTAATAATGGAGAAAAATAATTTAACAAGAAGAAAATGATGTATAATATTGTTTATTTGAAATAAACAATATTGTATGAATAAATCTTGGATGAATGTAATAAAGTGAGGCTTATTTCATTTTTGATGGTTGAAAAATTTAAGATAGGGGAAATTGAAGTTAAAAACCTTATTTGTGAATTTGGGTGGATAAATATCAATTGTTGGTAATTATTGTGATTAATAAAAGAATATTGGTGATGTATATCAATAATTTCCTTTTATGTGTAAATAAAAAATAAAATAAAAGAGGAAATGTTAGAGAAGTGAATAAATATGATGAACATATGTGGAAATAAAGTATTTACTTTATTTCATGAATTTTGAATGCAGTTGTGCCAAATATATTCAATAAACATGTTAAATTTGGCGATATTGCAATTTATTGCCAAATTGCCTTCTTCTTAGTTAAAATACATAAGGAATGGTAACTTTAATCAACTAAAAACTATAAATATTTTTAGTGTGAGTATTTAATTGTTTTGGAGATGCTAAAACAATTATATACACTTTATTGATTGAGAAATATATTTTATTTGGCTAAAACATGTTAAATTTGCATTATTTAATTAAATAGTGTAAATTTATTATAAATGGGGTTTTATTGCTAAAATAAAATTTAAAATGGTAAAAGAAGATGTTTAGTATTTTTGTTGGGTTTTAGATGTTAATACAATCATAATGCAATTCGTTTCGTGTAAAACGGATAAGAATTGCAAAAGTTATGAACTAAATTATATTGTAATTATATATAAACAAGAGAGAAAATTTACTAAGTACAATTTAATTAAATTGGAGGGATATTGGGCTTGTTCCAACCCATAACCAATTAACCAAAAGAAATTTCTAGAATGTTAACGCTAAAATGTGAACGCTAACACCCCGGTGTGTAAAGTGTAGTTGTGAAAGCACCACCCGATAGATCGGGAAAGAATTACAAGCAAGTAATAGCAGAAAAGCAGTAAAAAACAACGATTTTATAGTGGTTCGGCTTAAGGGTATAGCCTACGTCCACTCTAAGTACTTTTATTAATAATCCCGTTACAAACTGATACAATTCTTCTCAAGTATAATACACTTCAAGTTACAAGTGATTTGGAACAAGTCTTAAGCTTCAATGTCGATTAAAGTTCAAGATTCATGTTGAAGATGTGTGGTTTCTTCGTGAATTTCTTTGATGTATTCCCCTAATCTTGGAAGCTCTAAGTGTTGATGAAGTTCTCAATGCAGCAAGGTAACGGTGTGTGAAGAGAATGTGCCAAAAGTCCCTTGAATGTTGCAGATGGGTGCCTATTTATAGAGAGTTCTGATTCTGAAATTTGCCAAGTCCTAAACCGCGGCCGACTCAAGTTAAGACGCAGCCGACTTAAGGTGAGTCGTGACCGGTCTAAGGTCGCCTCCGAGTCAACACCACCTCTTCTCAGTAACATGGCATCGGGCTTATATTAGGTCGTGGACGAGTTAACTTGGTAAGTCGCAAGTCACGGTCTGAACGAGATAACTGGGGAGCTGGATCGGTTGTGGCTTGGGTCGTTGCTGAGTTAACATGCGCGTGTCAAGTAGCTGTATAGGATTTGCCTTCATTTGCCTGGGTCGTGAACGGCTTGGCATAAGTCTTAAGTCGGTTGCGACTTAAGTATAGGTCGTGCACCTTTCCATGTCCTGATCAGTTAGGTCGGCAACTCCTTTAGGTAATTAGATCGGTACTTAAGTTAGGTCAGTAGACTTCCTAAGTCAGCATCTCCTTGAACTTTAAGTCGGCATCTTCTAAGGCCCCTTAGGTCGGTAACTTGGTCGAGTCATTGAGTCGGCATTACTTCAAAGCGTTAGGTCGGCACACTCTTAGCAGTTGGGTCGGCAGACGATGTGAATGGCTAGGTCGGCAACAAGCTAAGGCTATTGAGTCGGAACTTCCCTTGAGCCTTAAGTCGGTCTCCTTCTCAAGCCTTTTAGGTCGGTATCTATCTTAAACCTTATGCAATTAGGTCGGTCTTCCGTGCTAAGATATTAGGTCGGCACCCCCTCGCTAAGTCGGCAGAATGTTAGGTCGTCTATCATTTTGGATCGGTGACCCACGGCCGAGGCGGGGTTAACATTTGCCCCTCGAAACATACGCCTAATAGTTAGGTCGTATGCTTCGATATCCTTTAACCCGTTCCTTTTTAGATCGGTAGGTCGTACGCGACCTAACAGTTGGTCGGCCTATGTCCCTTCAGTCCCTACCATAGTGAGATATAAATCGTCCATTTTCTTCTTCCTTCTCATTACCTATTTCTTCGATTCCGCCATTAAAAATCTTCCGGGCTCAAAAAAGACGATTTAATTCCAATCAACTACTGAAAACATCTGCTATTCATTGCGTAAGCGATTTCATTCTTTTTTCGACCATAGATTACCATTGATTCGTGAATTCTGTTGCCCAAACTCGAATCGCCTCCCTATATGACGCTCCATCACGAATCTCGTCACGTTTATAGCTGATGGAGCCTAGGTTACTCAATCCGGCTTCAGATGATCGCTGATACAACGACGGTGATTTATCACCTTAGGCTCGATGATCTCTGATGGCAGGGTATTGGATTTGTGACAACTTCGAACTGTTGTATTGGGTGATTCGATAGCATGAATGAAGGCTGTTGTTGATGGAATGGTTATCGGGTTAATGGGTAGATGGAGTGTGATGTTGGTTCGGGAGCGAGTCAGTGATTTTGGGTGGCTTATCCTTTAGCCGACCTGGCTCTTAGCAACCTTAAGTCGTGGCTGAGATAGTGCTTGAAGAACACTTGCCGATTTAAACTTTAAGGCCTGAATCGTGACCGAGTTAATACTTGGAAAAGTTCCTGTCTTTCGGACCGGAGCTTACATTCTTATCTCTCCCTTGCGACCTAGAGGACTGAGTTGCCAAATTAAAATGCTTAGACTCTGACCCGCTACCGACCTAGCCTTATCTCGCGAAAAACTTTTGAACCGTAGCCGACTTAATACTTGAGCTTTAGACGACTTAATACTTGAGCTTTAGACGTGTTATCATTTAGGAGCATAGACCCACTTTGAGCATTTGTCTTGAGCTACCGAACTATATTGTTTGAATTTTGAACTGCCCCAACTTTAAACTTGCTTGAATCTCATTGTATTATTTCCCAGGCCGCATTAACTTATAAGCTGCTAACCTGCTGAAAATAACAAACAAAGAAAACCAAGGCGAAAATACTGCCATTGATTGCCCACGTCAGATGACAGATTAGTCGAAACAAGACAAGCAACTTAAATATATTGCATGAAATGTTTGTGAATCAATCAATTGAAGTTAAACATTAATGCAAAGTATCAACAATCTGGACTGATTTGTCTGCATCAACATCATACTTGTATATTTAGGCTTAAAACAATAGTCCTTGGATTTCATAACTAACAAATGCTTGCTAGTTTTTATTCCAGTTATATTTGTTCACTGCTTGATTGATTTTACACAACACTTCACACACTTTAGGAAACGTGCACCTTCATGTTTGAATACCCAGTTGTTTATGTAGAATGACTTCCCACCGAGAAGAAGAAGTGGTAACTCAAGAGGAAGAAACTTTTCCGATAGCTGTTCCCATAGAGAATCCTCCGGAGAGAACCTCAACTATTCTAACTTCGAGAGCGTTTGTCCAGCTGCGCACTCAATTTGGCTTTGCTGAAAGTGATGTTCTCCTCCCTGGGCCAAGTGATACTGCTGACAATCCTCCCTATGGCTTTGTTGCAGTCAATCGCCAAATGTGCTTAAGTGGGGCGATTCCTCCTTTTAACGACTTCCTTCGAACTCTTCTCCTTCGGTTGACAATCTCTCCGTTTCAACTTCATCCCAATGGCTATGCCATCTTGACGGGGTTATGTGTTTTGTTTAGAAGAACCCTTGATCGCCTACCGAGTTTTGAAGAAATTCGTTATCTGTGCTCGTTTGCAAAGAGTAAAGATCATCCTTCCCTCATTATTGTGAGAAGTGCCAGAAACCGCAAGCTCATTTCCGATCTTACTGAAAGCGTTCATGGATTTTTGAACCAGTTTTTCTTTGCCCGCTGTCCCTCAGGCTTTTATGCCATCTGGAGAGTAGGAAGTAAGATTAGTGTTTCTATTTTCTCCGTTTTGAAACTTTTTCGAGATCCGAACTTTCAGTTGCTAATTTCATTCTTTGTTCCTTTCAGCACTTCCTCTCCCCTCAAGAGACCCAATTCACAAGCAAGTTTTTGAGAGGTTGAGTGTCGTGGCCACAGAAGAGAGGAGCATAAAATTTCTGTTGAGGGATGAATTTTTACATCAACATGAGCTTCTACACACTTCTCGCTCTATGCATGCTCATGAAGTTCCAACGGAAGTCCCCGATTCTCCGATAAAGACTCCTGAATCTTCGCTGGTGAAGTGCTCCACTTCTGTTGATGTTGCGGGGCCATCTGGTAAACTTGCCCCGGTTATCGAGGAAGAAGAGCCTCAGGGATCCTCTCACCATTCACAAGAATCTGGTGAAAAGGCTAAGAAATCCAGTCCTGTCAAGCAAAGCAGGGACGATACCTTCGAAGGATTGAGCGACCTCTTCGCTACTTCACAAGAGATCTTCAAAGATGACCCTACTACCGCCGGGATTTCTTCTTCAGTAGTTGAAGCTACTTCTATTTTGCAACAGCCGTCGTCGACTCAAGAGTTGACGTTAACTATTACACCCACAACCACTCCCCAAATAAAGAGTGGTTCGTAGATTAATGCGCGTAGCTTGCACAACACACTCACTTCGAATTTCTCACCACTTCTATGCATTTATCTTCTTGTACTTTAAAGATTTCTAAAGCTTATTATTTTAATTCCAGATTCTCCTATGGGGCGCAGCGGCTCGTACTATGACGATTTCCAGCGCTACGGGAGGCGTAGCCAGTATGATTACAGGCGTTACCTTCCTTCTTACAGAGAGTCGGATGAAGAGAGGGCTGCCCGAAAGGCTCATGAAAGGAGGATTGAAGAAGAACATCGTGATAGAAGGGAGAGAGAAGAGCGCCATGATTCTTGGCAAAAAGGCGATGACTCCCACAAGAGAAAATCTCATGACGATCGAGGAAAAGGTCACATGGGTGAAGACTTAAGCAAACGAGCCCGTCACAGCGAAAAGCAGGCCTCTACTACTCCTGAGAAAGTTACTACTCCTGTCTCGCTCGACATTCCTTCTGACTCTCCCGCTCTTGGGAAATCAGATATTCAAACGATAATTAGCAGGCCCAAATTTCAAGTTGGACCGGGTCCTGCCACCCTGCAGAGCCGGTTTCCTCAATGGTGCCTTAAGGGAGTGAGGTTCGACCTAGACTTGGTCCCCATCGACAAGTCTGCCATGTTGCGCAATCTTGACGCCGTCAAACTTGATATCGAGAGGATGTCAAACTGGCAGAAGCTTGTCGATGAGCTTCAAAGAGTTAACCGTGCCAACATAGAGGCCATGCTTACTATGGAAAACGATAAGGCCGAATGGCAAAAGGTCGTTGAGCAACACGACACCGAAATGAGGAGCATTGCTTCTTACAATGAGGAGCTTGAAGCAAAAGTCGAGGAATTGAAACATGAGCTTGCTGCTTCCTCTACTTCCTATTCTCAAAAAGAAGAAGTGCTCCTGAAACAAGTGAGAGACGCTCACGCTAGCCAAAGGGATGCCGAAGACAGGCTCGAAGTACAAAAAAGAATCAGTGAAGGTTATGCTACTGATATTGCTGAGCTCCGAAAGAAAAACAACTCCCAGGAGGCGGAGATACAAATGCTTAAACTTCAGCTTGCCAAAACTGAAAGGGAGCGTGATGAGGCTGTCGCCGGCAGAATCGCAGCTGAAGAATCTCATGAGGCGACCAAAAACAGCATCAGCTCAACATTATTTGACTTCTACTTGCACAGCGTCTTGGGGCGTGGAAGCCTTGCCTTTCTAGGCCCCAAGTATGAAATCACACTGGCTGAAGTTTGGGAGACAGCACTTGATATGCTCGGTGGTAAAGGTGCTGGATATGCTGAGTCAGCCCTTGAAGAGCATTATCTTGATGACGAAGCCCGTGCCGCTCTTGCCAAGGGTAAGGAGCAGCTTGCCAGAGCGCGGGCCGGGATGGCGGAAGAGGAGCGTTCTGAAAAAGAAGTACCGCCTACCTTCTCCGAACGTCCTCTAGTTTCTCCCGAGGTGGACATTACAGGCCCTAGTGCTCATTTGCCGCCTCCTACAAGAACTGGGGTAATCACCCCTACTGATGAAGAGGCTTTGGAGGACATTGGGGCTCAGAATTATGAGATTGAACTGACAAAGCCAATATCTTCAGGTAATTTCGACATTGGTCCGATTCAGGTGGATTGCCTGCTTATTCCTCAAAAATTTGATGAGCTTCTCGATTACCTCCTGAATCTCGATGAACCCATATCTCCCTTCTTTCGGGAAGATACTAACATTTTCAATTTTTCTTCTTCTGCAGTTGAAACAACAAGTGCCGTGCAGACTTCGCCTTCTCTGGTTATTCCTCCTCCATCTCTTCAGGTGACTCCTCCTTCTGCTTCACAACCTGGGTCACAAGAGGAGAAAATTGAGGCTCTTCATGGTTTGGATGACCCTGTTGCCTCGCAGGAGCAAAAAGATGAGGGACTCGAAGGAGGCGAGATCTCTCCGGAGCAGACTCCTTCTGACGACGTAGTTTTGTCCGCTCTCGTTACTCCGAGGAGTGAGTCTTCTTCGCAGAGAAGAAAGAAGCTTGGGACATCGAAGTGGAGGGGGAAGAAAATTATCACCACTGAAGAGGAACCGGAAATTGCGCCAGTTGTACCCCCCTCCCCTTCTTCCCTCATGCCTTCAGACCAACCTGGAAGACCCGAAAAGCTAACCACTCGGCCGGGTAAAGGGTCTAAAGGCGGCAAGAAGAAATGAAGAGTTGAGCTTTTTGATTCCTTTTTTGTGTAATGGTCGGATGTTGTGCAGGCACCGGCCCCTGCTTCTTATTTTGAAACCTGTATCTGCAATATCTGCAATTGAATAAAATGATTCTTTATTTGTACATACTTCTGTTTGAATTTGAGTATGCATTTATTATTCATTTTTTGCACAAGTTTATTTATGTGATATTGCAGCGGGCTTATGGTATGTTGTTTGAGTATTACTTTACTGATGCAACTATACTATTATACCATGTTGCCCCCATACCCTAGGCTCGCTGCAATATTTTATACTTCGAGGGGACATGCACTCTTATTTGCTAAAGAATAATTATTTTATTCTTTAAAGAAAATTTTTGTAGAGTACAACTCCTTTCGTATAAGTTTCTACGTTTTGTCGTTCGAAGAAATCACTTTTTTCTTTTGCTTATGTGCATATTTTACCAAGTGAATTCCTCTATGTGGTAAAGCAGACCTCTGAAGGGTACTTTAACTTATTTTCTCTTTCTTTTTTTTTTCTTTTTTTTTTTGACGATCATTTTCCATAGTAGGTAAATTACTCTTCCTTTGAAAGTTAAAGTACGCTTTTGATGAGGATTTTTTTTTATACAAAGTTGTACCTCTGAGGAGGGATTTTTCACGTTTCAACACTTGGAAGTTTTATTTCAATCTCGGTGAAACGTGTACCTCCGAAGAGTTGTGCCTTTGAAGAAAGCCTTTTCACGTTTCAACACTTGGAAGTTTTATTTCAATCTTGGTGAAACGTGGGCTTCCGAAGAGGTCTTTCTTCTTGATTGTGCCTTCGAAGAGGTCTTTCCTTTGAATGGTGTCCCCGGGAGGGGGTTGTACCTCTAAGGAGGGATTTTTCACGTTTCAACACTTGGAAGTTTTGTTTCAATCTCGGTGAAACGTGTACCTCCAAAGAGTTGTGCCTTCGAAGAAAGCCTTTTCACGTTTCAACACTTGGAAGTTTTATTTCAATCTCGGTGAAACGTGGGCTTCCGAAGAGGTCTTTCTTCTTGATTGTGTCCCCGGGAGGGGGTTGTACCTCTGAGGAGGGATTTCTCACGTTTCAACACTTGGAAGTTTTATTTCAATCTTGGTGAAACGTGTACCTCCAAAGAGTTGTGCCTTCGAGGAGAGCTTTTTCACGTTTCGACACTTGGAAGTTTTATTTCAATCTCGGTGAAACATGAGCTTCCAGGAAGGTCTTTATCTTGTTTTGTATTTCAACTTTGGCGAAGTGAAATTCCGAAGAGCGGTTGTTACACTTCAACTCCTGGCGAAATGTGCCCCCGAAGAGGTCTTTATTTTGTTTGCATTTCAACTCTGGTGAAGTGTAATTCCGAAGAGCGGCTGTTACACTTCAACTCCTGGTGAAATGTGCCCCCGAAGAGGTCTTTATTTTGTTTGCATTTCAACTCTGGTGATGTGTAATTCCGAAGAGCGGCTGTTACACTTCAACTCCTGGTGAAATGTGCCCCCGAAGAGGTCTTTATTTGGTTTGCATTTCAACTCTGGTGAAGTGTAATTCCGAAGAGCGGCTGTTACACTTCAACTCCTGGTGAAATGTGCCCCAGAGATGGTTTACATTGCCTGGAAGTTACTCTCTCATGGTTGGTGGGTCATGACTCCTCCAATCTTTTTTGTTGAGTAGAGTACTTTCTTTTTTGCGGCATATGTCCCATTTGAGGTCTTTGTCCTCCGAAGAGTTGTGCCTCCGAAGAGGAGCATTTTGCCTCCGAAGAGGGCTTTGGTCTCTGAGGAGAAGCATTCGGTCTCCGTAAAGAAGCATTTTGCCTCCGAAGAGGGCTTTGGTCTCTGAGGAGAAGCATTCGGTCTCCGTAGAGAAGCATTTTGCCTCCGAAGAGGGCTTTGGTCTCTGAGGAGAAGCATTCGGTCTCCGTAGAGAAGCATTTTGCCTCCGAAGAGGGCTTTGGTCTCTGAGGAGAAGCATTCGGTCTCCGTAGAAAAGCATTTTGCCTCCGAAGAGGGCTTTGGTCTCTGAGGAGAAGCATTCGGTCTCCGTAGAGAAGCATTTTGCCTCCGAAGAGGGCTTTGGTCTCTGAGGAGAAGCATTCGGTCTCCGTAGAGAAGCGTTTCGCCTCCGAAGAGGGCTTTTCACATTTCATCTCACAGGAGTATGTTGACCGATAATTCCACGACTTTGTAACGAGAAAGACGCCTTTTTTCGGTGAAGCCCGCTTGAGGTCTTTATCCTCTGAGGAGTTATGCCTTCAAAGAAGGCTTGTGCTTCTGAAATATTCTTTTTGCTGGCTGACGCTTGCTCTCGCATGTCTCTTTGTCGTTGATTCATGTTGACAATCCCCATTGCTTCGCAAGTGTCACCATTTTCAGCTACCAGGCCTCTCCCTTACCCAAAGGAGTATATTTTATAGTTAAGCGAATTGGTGGTGGCAGATTTAGGTTCTTTAACTTGCTGTTTGTTTGTTCAAACATTTGTAGTTAACTATATATGATCTGCTTCTATCCACCTTGCTTACTTTCGTTTGAAGTTCTCCTTTTGTAGGATTTGAATATGGGAATTTTGAATGGCCCAGTGCTTGATTGCCGGATGATGTTGCGGATCGCTTGGTCTCGTGACTGGTAAGCTTTGTTTTTATGGCCTGCATTATTAAATCGTTTTTTTTAGTAACACGATTAACGTATTTCATCTGCCGAAATAAAACAAAGCAGTTTATAATAGTAGGGAACATCAGAATTGTAGTGGTTTAACCGAAACTGGGTCTATATCCACTTTATAGCTTTTGTTATTCGCCTGCCTTGCAATTGCCCTTAACAAGAGAATCATATATTTGTAAATTCTTTGCAATATCTTAGCAAAGTTTTCATGTAAAATATGGATGTAGATGGTTGCTGTTCCAAGTTCTTGGAATTGGTTTTCTTTTGACAGTTGCGAATTTGATTGATTATATTAGCAATTCCTTAGTGCCGTCTTTAAGTGTGCATCATCTTCTTCTGTTGGCGGGTGGTTTTAACTGAAGAAACATACTCTAGACAAATCTTATTTGTTTGCTTAGAGTACTTCTTATTCAGGATTTGACCCTGGAATTCTGTTGTTTAAGGCTTGCTTTTGAATGCTACCAAGGGTTGCTTGATATTGCAGTGAATCAGCTTTGTATTGATTGCCTGCAAATTTAGATCGATAATCTTAGTGATATTCTCAGAATATTTCACATATCGAAATAAAATAAGCGACTCGTAATAATAGGGAAAGCAAGACTTATAGTTTTTATTATTTATTGGCATTGCTTTTACTACAGATTTTGAAACAAGAATCATTGGATCAGCACTCTTTTACAAATTTGAAACAAAGTGTTCAAGTAAGGTATGGAAGCAATTGCTGCCCCAGGCTTTAGGAATTGAATTTTTTGGCATAAGAGGACTGGATGGCAACATCTTTCAGAATCGAAACTTCCTTTCACTTTGAAGGTCTCCTTGGAGCGTGAGCACATCTTCCCGCCTCATCCAATTTTTCCCTGCCTGGTGAGGGCTTGCTGTGATGACACTGATGATAGGACCTTCATCTCCCTGTGCCACGGTTCTCTTACTTGAGCTGCATTGTTGAGCGGGAACCAGCTGCACCTTAGAGGATGAGGAGTAGTTAATTTCATCTTTTTTCACATACTGTTGCAGTTCATTCTGCTTGATCAATTCTTCAATCTCCTTCCTTAGATGGCGACATTGGTTAGTTTCATGGCCAGGTTGATTGTGAAATTGACAGAATTTCCCATTGTCTGTCGCGCTTCTCCTCATCAGAGATGGTTTGGGGTAAACAACAACATCCTTTGTTGCCAAGAAGATACTTTCCGGAGTGTCGGTCAAGGGAGTGAAGTTGGAGGGTATGAAGCGTCGAGCTTTTTTCAAGAGTTTATGTTTTCTCCTTCCCCCATTCTTCTCTTTCTGTTCAATCATTTCCGGTATGTATTCTTCATCGTTACCAGGATTCAATGGGTAATCATCAACTATTCTTTCAAAAGTTCGCCTTGACAAACGTTCGCGGATAGTTGGTCGTGGCCATGAATTCTCTGTTTGGGGGAATGTTCCAATAGTAATGCCAGTTGCTCGTTGAGGAGCATTCCATTCTTCTGAAACCTGGGCCTCTTTGGCAATGGTTTTTATATCACTTTCTAGTCGATGGACCTCTTCCTGCAATGCGTTCATCTTATCCAATATCCTATTGCTTTGAACTTCCATGTGTTGATATATTCCATATATCACGGCATTTAATTCAGCCCTTGTGACTCCAATACTTGAAGCTGTTTCACTTAGCGTGGGAAGAGCAATGGCATTGCTGCAAGTACCTTCAAACCTTAACAACTTTCGTTTCCTTTCTGAAGCCATGATTTCTGTTAGAATTTTGTTGAACAATGGTTGAAGTTTGCCCCTGAGTTCAATTCTCAGTGAAAGCACCAAAAATGTTAACGCTAAAATGTGAACGCTAACACCCCGGTGTGTAAAGTGTAGTTGTGAAAGCACCACCCGATAGATCGGGAAAGAATTACAAGCAAGTAATAGCAGAAAAGCAGTAAAAACAACGATTTTATAGTGGTTCGGCTTAAGGGTATAGCCTACGTCCACTCTAAGTACTTTTATTAATAATCCCGTTACAAACTGATACAATTCTTCTCAAGTACAATACACTTAAAGTTACAAGTGATTTGGAACAAGTCTTAAGCTTCAATGTCGATTAAAGTTCAAGATTCATGTTGAAGATGTGTGGTTTCTTCGTGAATTTCTTTGATGTATTCCCCTAATCTTGGAAGCTCTAAGTGTTGATGAAGTTCTCAATGCAGCAAGGTAACGGTGTGTGAAGAGAATGTGCCAAAAGTCCCTTGAATGTTGGAGATGGGTGCCTATTTATAGAGAGTTCTGATTCTGAAATTTGCCAAGTCCTAAACCGCGGCCGACTCAAGTTAAGACGCAGCCGACTTAAGGTGAGTCGTGACCGGTCTAAGGTCGCCTCCGAGTCAACACCACCTCTTCTCAGTAACATGGCATCGGGCTTATATTAGGTCGTGGACGAGTTAACTTAGTAAGTCGCAAGTCACGGTCTGAACGAGATAACTGGGGAGCTGGATCGGTTGTGGCTTGGGTCGTTGCTGAGTTAACATGCGCGTGTCAAGTAGCTGTATAGGATTTGCCTTCATTTGCCTAGGTCGTGAACGGCTTGGCATAAGTCTTAAGTCGGTTGCGACTTAAGTATAGGTCGTGCACCTTTCCATGTCCTGATCAGTTAGGTCGGCAACTCCTTTAGGTAATTAGATCGGTACTTAAGTTAGGTCAGTAGACTTCCTAAGTCAGCATCTCCTTGAACTTTAAGTCGGCATCTTCTAAGGCCCCTTAGGTCGGTAACTTGGTCGAGTCATTGAGTCGGCATTACTTCAAAGCGTTAGGTCGGCACACTCTTAGCAGTTGGGTCGGCAGACGATGTGAATGGCTAGGTCGGCAACAAGCTAAGGCTATTGAGTCGGAACTTCCCTTGAGCCTTAAGTCGGTCTCCTTCTCAAGCCTTTTAGGTCGGTATCTATCTTAAACCTTATGCAATTAGGTCGGTCTTCCGTGCTAAGATATTAGGTCGGCACCCCCTCGCTAAGTCGGCAGAATGTTAGGTCGTCTATCATTTTGGATCGGTGACCCACGGCCGAGGCGGGGTTAACATAGAAGAAGGGGAATTTGTACGTACTGATTACTTTCTTTCTCCTTCTCAAAGAAAAGAACAGAAGCTCAAAAAGAAGAAATAGTGGCCTCCTTATTCAACTTTTATTAAAATCCAAGAAATCCACACCAAATTGAAGTATTTTCATCTAAAATTTATATTAAGGTAACATCCTACCCATATTTATCTCTAATCTTGAGGAATCCCTTTTCAGTTTACTGTAATTTTGTTTATTGAAGATTTCTTCCTTTGCATGTCTTCTTTTCAGCTCCTTCAGGTTCTAGAGAAGATAACCAGTGGAAAGTCTCCATTTTGAAGTCAAATCTCCTTCTTTTTTCTGCTAATAGGTAAGCTAAGGCTTATAGCAACTGTATGTGAACAAATTTCAGCAACAAATAATCTCTTGCCTGAAATATTTGGTTAAATATGTTGAATTTTACCTTTGTTCTATATTGATTGATGCTGAAAATGCCCTGTCTTGTTTTGCTCATATCTGGCTCATCCTATGTCGGATTGATGCCACTCTTTTTTAGATTGTAGAGGACTGATTATAGTTTTTTAATGTTAAATTTCATTGGTTTTTGAGTCTGTTTGGACCTTCTTAGTTGCTGTTAAAGATGAAAATCCGTGAGGGATTAAGCCCAGAATATTCTAGTGGTTGGTTAGTGTTTTCGCCATAACTTTTGCTTTATTATCGGAATTTCAAATTCTTGTATGTTTTGAAATCCTTGTAAAATATGCCACAACTTTCATGTTTTTGGTTTTGACTGATTTAGAAGTCTACATAGTGGAAAATTGGCATTTTCATCGCTGTCCTGTGTTGACAGGCAGCGCAAATAATTTCTTTCTTAGTAGTATTTCGATCATAACTTCTTCGTTTCTGATCGGAATATCAAAATATATGAAGTTTTGGAAACCTGAGGCTGTTAGCTATAATTTTTGTATTTTGTGTTTTGTATAATTTTGAAGTTTGCATGGTGGAAAATTGATGTTTTCAATGTTGGCCTGTTATGAACTGCCCCAATATTGATGTAATTGTTCGACTTTGATGATTTCATTTGCATGCTTTTGAAAGAATTTTACTACGAAATTTGATGCGCATATTTGATTCTTTGGTCCAGCAATGACCTAGTAAATTTAGAATGTGACTTGAATTTTAATTGATTTTAAATTTGATTTAAATTTGAATATTGGTTTTTGCCGATTAAATTGCAAATTAATGTTTTCTTGAGTTTAAAAATCCGAAATAATTTCTGTAAATTTCCTAAAAATCATAGCTTGAGTTATCAATGATTTTGGGCATTTTTTAAAAGACTTTTAATGGTTATTATTATTTTTCTAAGATTTTATGATTTATTTAAAACCCTTAAAAATCAGCTTTGCCGCCCAAAATCCACTTTAAAAATTTCTATAAATTGTTTTAATTCCCGTTTTCTCCTAAAAAAATATTTTAAGTATAATTTTATTTATTTTAATCATTTTTATGATTTTCGGACGTATGAGAAAGTAAATTAAGTGGTTTAGTAAATCCACGAGGTATGGGACTCGCATATTCACTATATCGATTAATTATGGACTTGTACGATTGAAACGATATTTAGAAATCGTTTGATTTCCTTTTTAAGATTTACCACATCGTGGCATGAGATTGAGAATATTTTAGTCTTTTGGCTAATACATATGGTCCAGAATCTCCTATTTGGGAGAATATTCGAGTTAGGACTATATTGAGTGAGAATCACTTGCCAATGATATGAGGCAAGAATTTGCTGAGATTTGAGATGTTTGATGATTTTATGAGATTTTACTCGTCGATGAGATGAGACAGGTTTTAGTATATTTATATCATACGCCGATGACATGAGGCGAATCTTGTAATGTTTATTTTTAGTGTGGCACTGGCTAGCGGCTTGAAAACCACTAAGTGAGAGCATATGGTATGGGACGTATGTTACCATTTTTCGGGTTTCTATCCGAGAGTTGTTGACACATTCTGGGGGAGACACCAGCACTCTGGGTCCCGATTGGGTCAAGTAATACTTGGCTCGATCACTTTTGAAGGCGGGGACTCAGCGGACACCATTGGAGTGAGATGCTCCAATCAATTTTGATGGCGGGTGTTCGTGGGAATAGAGGTGACGTCATAGACTAAATCCATGAGTGAGGATTTCGGTCTGGAGATAGATGTGGTACCATGAGAGAGAATAGTACTGGTGAATGGCACGTGCAACATGCTTTAGCATGTAATATTGGCCAATCAGAGAATTCTTTTATGATTATGTTGTTTTCGATTTCACCGCTTTTGATGAGTTACTTAGCCTTATAGACAGAAGTAAGGCAAATATGATTGCTTTAAGAATTTTGGTGATTTCGAATTTATGACTTATACTTGGGATTATTTATGATTATGGAGAGTTTTTGATTATTTCATGGATTATGTTTGAATATTTCCCCTTTTTACATTACATTCATGAAACCCCTTATGTTAACCCAAGCATATGTCAACCCCTTAGTGATATGGTAGAAATGCATGATATCAAAACTTAGATGCGTATTTGCTTATGATCCTCGATGCGAAGCTTATTCTCTTAGCTTATCGTATTCCATTCTAACGATAAGATTCAGTTGCCTGACCTGTGTGTTTATCACTCGAGTCAGACTGAGTTGTAGGTTAGGCGGAAGTCTATCTTTTGTGCTTGGATATTTTGCTTTTTGGGTAGGACTCATGGCTATGGACTGGATCATTCACTTATGTGTTACACCGTTTTTGACATGTTGTATATATTCTTTCGGGATGTGATGTATGTATATGATATGGGTATACGATTATGGGGTAGTGTATGATACTTGATGTTTGGGGTAGTTATATATATATCTGTGACTGTTGTTCTGTGATCTGATTGTGTATGTATATTTTGTTCTGAATAGATCGTGTAGTCGAGTAGTATTGTATTAGTTAAATATTAAGTATGTCGATTCCAAAAAGTGGAGGTAATAAAAAAAATCGATGTACTTAGTATTTAGCTAACACATTACTATATCGGTCGCCCTTAACCATCCCTATACTCTACATTAGTAGACGGAATTACTCGATAATTCTCTTTACTAATGTGGGTCTCGGGGTGGGGCGTCACAGCTTGGTAACAGAGCGAGCTTTCAGAACAAAATGGAATAAACACAGAACAATGAACACGATAAACCCTATATCAAGTGTAATACCCTTGTACATCTCTTCCCGTAAACAAGGCCAGCCTAGCCATGACCCAATCCTTTTCGATTCCTTTGGGGTAGATAGAAAGGAATATGTCTAGGAATGCTAAATATTATTCCGCAGTATTCCTTAAGTGTTGAATTTCTAATGTTATATATACATGTCTACCCTGTGAATGATCTTTTGTTATCTTAAAAGTATGCTACAAGAGCGTGCTTTAGACTGGTATGAGCTTCTTATCGCTGAGGTGGATGAGACTACCCTCACATGGTAGTAGTTTTGAGATAGATTTGAGATCAAATTCATACCCAAGTCTGAAAAGGCTCATCTCACTAGTCGCTTTATTGAGTTGAGGCAAGGCAATTCTTCGGTATCAGATTATGTTTCCTCCTTCGAGTCTCTATCTAAGTATGGGTTGGAATTCATTAGTACCCCATACAAGAAGAATCGTAAGTTTGTATCCGGACTCAAGAAATATCTTAAGAAGTCTTTGATGCTTCAACTTAAGTTGCCCTTCGAAGAGTTAGTGGATGCCGCTCACAATCTCGAGACAGTCGAGAAAGAGAAAGAGAGTGATGGCGAGGGTGGTTCTCAGTCCAATCCTAAGAAGAAGAAGTTTCATTTTCACAAGTCTAGATTTCCTCCATCTAAGAAGAAGAAGCAAGGTGGATCGTCTTCTTCTCAATCTCAAGCTCCTTCTCAGCATAAGCCTTTGGCATGCTACAACTGTGGTTCTCCTAGCCATCCAGCCCATGAGTGTCCGAAGCCTAAGAGGTGCAACTTTTGCAAGGCCGAGGGAGATATGGCTTCTTCTTGTCCTAAGAAGAACAAAGGTTCTCGTCCGGGGAATCTTAATGTAGCAGCTTTTGGTAGTGCGATTCAGTCGAAAGGTACTTTTTCTTCTATTCTTGAAGGTTCCATTATTTTTCATGATCGATCGATTAGAGTGCTCTTTGATACGGGTGCATCACACTCATTCGTGTCAAAGGAACTTGTGGATGCTTGTTCTTTGGATGTTTCATGCTTGCTTACTTCGTTACGAATTGTAAATCCTATCGGTGGGTTCGCAGCCCTTACCTTATTTTGTGACGATGTTGAGGTTATGCTTTGTAGGTTTTCTTTCCGTGCGAATCTGCACGTGATTCCATCGCTTGGTTTTGATATGATCTTTGGTATGGACTGGCTAGTTTGATATGATGCCAGGATTCTTTGTTCTTATAGAGTTATTTATCTTCGACATCCAGATTCTTCTTCCCAGTTATCTCTTGTAATTCGTGACTCAGATTGTGATTCTCTAGCTACCTTATATGCTCTGGATTCTCGAGATGATGATGGTGGTTCTCGTATTCCGATAGTTTGTGACTTCGCTGATATTTTTGAGCCTGTTTCATGTTTGCCATCCAAGCGGGCCATAGAGTTTCGTATTGACCTCATTCCTGGTGTGCAACCCGTTAGTCGTCCTCCCACGAGGATGTCTACTAAGGAGAATGAGGAATTTAAGAAGCAAATCATTGAGCTCGAAGCTAAACACTTCGTTCGATCTAGTTCTTCACCGTGGGGTGCCGCGGTGGTATTTGTGAAGAAGTCCGATGGTACTCTTAGGCTTTGCGTCGACTATCGCAAGCTTAATGAGTTAACCATCAAGAATTGCTATCCCTTGCCTAGAATTGATGACATGTTTGATTAGTTGAGTGGTGCAAAGGTCTTTTCTCAACTGGACCTTGCCATGGGTTTTCATCAACTCCGAGTTGCGGAAGGTAGCATTCCTCTCACAGCCTTCCGCACTCGATATGGATCTTTTGAGTGGCTCGTCATGCCATTCGGTTTGACGAACGCTCCTGCTTACTTCATCGATCTTATGAATCGGGTATTCCGGGAATATCTTGATAAGTTCGTGCTTGTATTCATCGATGACATCTTGGTTTATTCCAAATCAGAAGAGGATCATGCTCGACATCTTAGAATTGTCTTGAGTACTCTCCGCAAACATCAACTCAAGGCAAAGCTTTCTAAATGCCACTTCTGGGAAAGGCAAGTGAAATTCTTAGGTCATGTTGTATCTTCCGATGGTATCTCAGTCGATCCTTCGAAGGTCGAAGCTATTAAGAATTGGAAGAGGCCTGAGAATGTTCATGAGATTCGTAGCTTTCTGGGTTTAGGGGATATTATCGCCATTTCATTAAGGATTTCTCTCGCATCGTGCTTCCTCTTACAAACCTCACTAGGAAGGGTGTTCGTTTTATCTGGTCTGACAAGTGTGAGGCTGCCTTCCAGCGATTGAAGGAGCTTCTCACACATGCTCATGTGCTTGTGGTTCCTGAAGGGAACCAAGATCTCATTGTTTATACTGATGCAAGCCACAGTGGGATTGGTGCGTTTCTTATGCAGAAGGATCGGGTTGTTGCCTATGCTTCAAGGCAATTATGCCCGAATGAGGTTCGGTACGTGACCCATGATTTAGAGCTTGCAGGCATCGTCTTCGCCTTGAACATATGGCTTCATTATCTCCTTAGTGAGCATTTCGTCCTTTATGCCGATCATAAGCCTCTCAAGTACCTCTTTTCACGGAAGGAATTGAATATGAGGCAACAACGATGGTTAGAGTTCCTCGCATCATATGATTTCGATATCGAGTATACCCTAGGGAAGGGTAATCATGTAGCTGATGCGCTTAGCCGCAAGCATTTGGAAGTTGTTTCCATGATGTTAGCCGAATGGGATGTTCTTGAGACCTTATCCAGCTTCGACATTCATGATCGAGCACCGTCATCTGATTCACCGGTCTTATTATTCAGCATGTTGGCTCGACCTTCTCTTCTTGATCGTATCTCTGAGGCCCAGAGACGTGATGCTTATATTATGTGCCTCATTCAGTCTTACTCATCTGAGTCCCGTGATGAGGAGTTGCGGGATTATTCGATTGATTCTCATGGTTGCCTTCATCTGAGGAACCGTATAGTTGCGCCATCTGATTCAGCACTTAGGCGTGACATACTTGATGATTGTCATCGCTCTAAGTATACCATCCATCCGGGTAGCAGTAAGATGTATGTGGATATGCATCATCTTTATTATTGGGATGGTATGAAGCGTGATGTTGCGGGATATGTGAGCCAGTGTCCTACCTGTCAGCTTGTTAAGGCCGAGCATCAGCGGCCATCCGGTCTTCTTCAGCCTCTTGAGGTTCCATAGTGGAAGTGGGACCAAGTATCGATGGTCTTCATTGACGGCCTACCTTGTTCGAGGTCGGGTCATTCTAGCATTTGGGTTATTGTGGATCGTCTTACTAAATCTGCTCATTTTATTCCTATTAAATCTAATAGGAATGCTCCTCTCCTGGCTAAGCTCTACATTAAAGAAGTCGTGCGATTACATGGTGTTCCTTCTTCGATTGTATGTGATCGTGATCCCTTGTTCACAAGTCATTTATGGACCAGTTTTCAGCAAGATTTGGGTACAAAGCTTAATCTTTCTACGGTTTATCATCCTCGGTCTGATGGACAGACTGAGAGGGTGAATCGCATTCTTGAAGATCTTCTCCGTGCATGTATTCTTGATTTTAGTGGTTCATGGGAAGATCATCTTACATTAGTAGAGTTCTCCTATAATAATAGCTTCCAATCCAGTATCGGCATGGCTCCATCCGAGGCACTATACGAAAGACCATGCCGTTCTCCTTCTTGTTGGTTAGAATCTGGTGAGAGGATTATACTCGGTCCAGATTCGATTCGTGATTCTTCGGAGAAGATATCTCTTATTATATAGAGAATGAAGGAGGCACAGAGTCGCCAGAAATCCTACGCGGACAACCGTAGGAAGCCACTTGAGTTCTCCGTGGGTGATCTTGTTTATATCCGTGTATCTCCAACGAAGGGAGTAATGCGCTTTAGCTCCACTGGGAAATTAGCTCCTCGCTTTATAGGGCCATTTCCGATTATCGAGCGCATTGGTCCGGTTGCTTATAGATTGTCACTTCCATCTCATCTATCTGGTATTCATGACGTCCTCCACGTCTCTCAGCTTCGGAAATGCATTCGAGATCCAGATTCTGTTATTGATCCATCCGAGCAGCTTGAGCTTGAGATCTCACCAAGCCTATCCACTGTTCAGCAACCTATTCGTGTACTTGATTCGGAGGTAAGGCGCCCTCAAAGCAAGAACGTTCCTCTTGTAAAGATTCAATGGTCGGAGAACCCCAATGATTGCACTTGGGAAACCAGAGAATCTATTGAGCGTTCATTTCCGTGTTTTCTATCTTCATTCGAGAATGGTGAGAATTTTTAGTATCTCGAGCAATTTCCTTCTCATTCATGACTGAATTGTTGTGGTATTACGGATTTCCTTAAGAAATTGCGTGGATGCAATTTATTTAAAGGGGGAGTCTGTAACAACCATGGGTTGGAGATTTATCTTAAATACTAAATTATAATGAGAATTATAATTTAATAACGAAGAAAAATAATTTAACAAGAAGAAAATGATGTATAATATTGTTTATTTGAAATAAACAATATTGTATGAATAAATCTTGGGTGAATGTAATAAAATGAGGCTGATTTCATTTTTGATGGTTGAAAAATTTAAGATAGGGGAAATTGAAGTTAACAACCTTATTTGTGAATTTGGGTGGATAAATATCAATTGTTGGTAATTATTGTGATTAATAAAAGAATATTGGTGATGTATATCAATAATTTCCTTTTATTGTGTAAATAATAAAAAAATAAAAGAGGAAATGTTAGAGAAGTGAATAAATATGATGAACATGTGTGGAAATAAAGTATTTACTTTATTTCATGAATTTTGAATGTAGTTGTGCCAGCTATATTCAATAAACATGTTAAATTTGGCGATATTGCAATTTATTGCCAAATTGCCTTCTTCTTTGTTAAAATGCATAAGGAATGGTAATTTTAATCAACTAAAAACTATAAATATTTTTAGTGTGAGTGTTTAATTGTTTTGGAGATGCTAAAACAATTATATACACTTTATTGATTGAGAAATATATTTTATTTGGCTAAAACATGTTAAATTTGCATTATTTAATTAAATAGTGTAAATTTATTATAAATGGGGTTTTATTGCTAAAATAAAATTTAAAATGATAAAATAAGATGTTTAATATTTTTTTTGGGTTTTAGATGTTAATACAATCACAACGCAATTCGTTTCGTGTAAAATGGATAAGAATTGCAAAAGTTATGAACTAAATTATATTGTAACTATATATAAACAAGAGAGAAAATTTACTAAGTACAATTTAATTAAATTGAAGGGATATTGGGCTTGGTCCAACACATACCCAATTAACTAAAAGAAATTTCTGGAAGAAGGGGAATTTGTACATACTGATTGCTTTCTTTCTCCTTCTAAAAGAAAAGAACAGAAGCTCAAAATGAAGAACTAATGGCCTCTTTATTCAACTTTTATTAAAACCCAAGCAATCCACACCAAATTGAAGTATTTTCATCTAAAATTTCTATTAAGGTAATCTCCTACCCATATTTATCTCTAATCTTGAGGAATCTCTTTTTCAGTTTTCTGTAATTTTGTTTATTGAAGATTTCTTCCATTGCATGTCCTCTTTTCAGCTCCTTCAGGTTCTAGAGTGGCATAACCAGCGGAAAGTCTCCATTTTGAAGCTTAAATCTCCTTCTTTTTGCTGCTAATAGGTAAGCTAAGGCTTAGAGCAACTGTAAGTGAACAAATTTCAGCAACAAATAATCTCTTGCCTGAAATATTTGGTTAAATATGTTGGATTTTACCTCTGTTCTATATTGATTGATGTTGAAAATGTCCTGTCTTGTTTTGCTCATATCTGGCTCATCCGTTATCCGATTAATGCCACTCTTTTTTCATATTGTAGAGGACTGATTATAGTTTGTTCGTGCTAAATTTCATTGGGTTTTGAGTCCGTTTGGACCTTCTTAGTTTCTGTCAAAGATGAAAATCTGAGAGGGATTATGCCCAGAATATTCTAGTGGTGGTTAGTGTTTTCGTCATAACTTTTGCTTTTTTTATCGGAATTTCGAATTCTTGGATGTTATGAAATTGTTGTGAAATATTCCACAACTTTCATGTTTTCAGTTTTGACTGATTTAGAAGTCTACATACTGAAAAATTATCATTTTCATCACTGTCCTATGTTGACAGGCAGCGCAAATAATTTCTTTCTTAGTAGTATTTCGATCATAACTTCTTCGTTACTGATCGAAATATCAAAATTTATGAAGTTTTAGAAACCTGAGGCTATTGGCTACAATTTTTACATATTTTTGTAGAATTTCGGAGTTTGCATGGTGGAAAATTGATGTTTTCAATGTTGGCCTGTTATGAACTGCCCCAACATTGATGTAATTGTTCGACTTTGTTGATTTCATTTGCACGCTTTTGCAGGAATTTTACTACGAAATTTGATGCTAATATTTGATTCTTTGGTCCAGCAACGGACTAGTAAATTTAGAATGTGACTTGAATTTTAAATTGATTTTAAATTCGATTTAAATTTGTATATCGATTTTTGCCGATTAAATTGCTAATTGATGTTTTCTTGAGTTTAAAAATCCGAAATAATTTCTGTAAATTTCCTAAAAATCATAGCTTGAGTTATAAATGATTTTGGGCATTTTTTAAAAGACTTTTAATGGTTATTATTATTTTTCTAACATTTAATGATTTATTTAAAACCCTTAAAAATCAGCTTTTTCGCCCAAAATCCACTTTAAAAGTTTCTATAAATTATTTTAATTCCCGTTTTCTCCTTAAAAATATTTTAAGTATAATTTTATATATTTTAATCATTTTTATTCTTTTCGGACGTATGAGAAAGTAAATTAAGTGGTTTAGTAAACCCACGAGGTATGGGACTCGTGTATTCACTATATCGATTAATTATGGACTTGTACGATCGAAATGATATTTGGAAATCATTTGATTTCCTTTTTGAGATTTACCACATCGTGGTGTGAGATTGAGAATATTTTAGTCTTTTGGCTAATACATATGGTCCAGAATCTCCTATTTGGGAGAATATTCGAGTTAGGACTATATTGAGTGAGAATCACTTGCCGATGATATGAGGCAAGAATTTGCTGAGATTTGAGATGTTTGATGATTTTATGATATTTTTCTCGTCGATGAGATGAGATAGGTTTCAGTATATTTATATCATACGCCGATGACATGAGGCGAATCTTGTGATGTTTATGTTTAGTGTGGCACTGGCTAGTGGCTAGAAAGCCGCTAAATGAGAGCGCATGGTATGAGACGTACGTTACCACTTTCCGAGTTGCTATCCGAGAGTTATTGACACATTCTTGGGGAGACACCAGTACTCTGGGTCCCGATTGGGTCAAGTAATACTTGGCCCGATAACTTTTGATGGCGCGGACTCAGCGGACACCGATTGGAGTGAGATGCTCCAATCACTTTTGACGGCGGGTGTTCGTGGGAATAGGGATGACGTCATAGACTGAATCCGTGAGTGAGGATTTCGGTCTAGAGATAGTTGTGGTGCCATGAGAGAGAACAGTACTGGTGGATAGCATGTGCAACATGCTTTAGCATGTAATATTGGCCAATCAGAGAATTCTTTTATGATTATGTTGTTTTCGATTTAACCCCTTTTGATGAGTTACTTAGCCTTATAGACAGAAGTAAGGCAAATATGATTGCTTTAAGAATTTTGGTGATTTCGAATTTATGACTTATACTTGGGATTATTTATGATTATGGAGAGTTTTTGATTATTTCATGGATTATGTTTGAATATTTTCCCTTTTTTCATTACATTCATGAAACCCCTTGTGTTAACCCAAGCATATGTGAACCCCTTAGTGACATGGTAGAAATGCATGATATCAAAACTTAGATGCTTATTTGCTTATGATCCTCGATGCGTAGCTTATTCTCTTAACTTATCGTATTCCATTCTAACGATAAGATTCAGTTGCCTGACCTGTGTGTTTATCACTCAGATCAGACCGAGTTGCATGTTAGGTGGAAGTCTATCTTTTTTGCTTGGATATTTTGCTTTTTGGGTAGGACTCATGGCTATGGACTGGATCATCCACTTATGTGTTACACCGTTTTTGACATGTTGTATATATTCTTTCGAGATGTGATGTATGTATATGATATGGGTATACGGTTATGGGGTAGTGTATGATACTTGATGTTTGGGGTACTTATATATATATATATATATATATATATATATATATATATATATATATATATCTGTGACTGCTGTTTTGTGATCTGATTGTGTATGTATATTTTGTTCTGAATAGATCCTGTAGACGAGTAGTATTGTACTAGCTAAATATTAAGTATGTCGATTCCACAAAGTGGAGGTAAGAAAAAGAAAAAAAATCGATGTACTTAGTATTTAGCTAACGCGTTACTATATCGGTCGCCCTTAACCAGCCCTATTCTCCGCATTAGTAGACGGAATTACTCAATAATTCTCTTTACTAATGTGGGTCTCGGGGTAGGGCATCATAGGTGATTGCTTACTGTTACAGATGTTTCCTAGGGGACCCAGACGAAATAATTGTGTGTTTACGATCCATGGTTGTTTTGAATGTCATGGTGTAAGACGTGGGTCAGTGGCTACCTAAAGTCACCTGATGCCACGTCGCTCTATCCTCGCGACTTAGCGAGAGAGCGACCTTAGGCACTGCATTCCATGACGATCCCATTTGATTGTTTTCGGTGATTGGATAGTACTTTCCATGTATGTTTTTTAAGTTTTTCAAGTATTTTCACTAGGTGTTGAAATGGGTTTACTAAGTACTTAAAGATTTCTAGTCTTGCGCCTGATCAATGTATTACTAAACTTTGTAAGAACGAGGATAAACTCGTGGAAACATTGACTTATCAAAAGTATTTTCGATATAAAAGTATTTCATTAAAAAAGAATTTCTAACAAAGAAATTTTTTCAAGCAATTAAAATTTGAATATAAAAACCATTTGAATTATCTATTGGTAAAATTAAGAAACCAATAGAATAAATAAATAAGTTGTATATAGAACATTCTAATTACATTTACTGTTTTGATTCAGATTTGAATAAACAACTTTACGGTAATTTATACCTGTCCGATTAAGGATTGTTCACTCGATTCTCAACAACGAACACTAATACGAATTTTTAATAGGAATCTAAAGTACTCTATCATAGTTTATTACTATGTAAGGAGGATGGGAGTTTCAAATCAAGAAGTCAGATTAGAGTCTGCATAAGTGTGGTCGGGTTACCAATACTAGTTCGGAGAATAAAATTACGTATTCAAATAACTGATCGAAATTGTTATGCACACGAATGGTGTATATATATCGTATGGATTCTAATAAAATGATCATATGTTATGGTTGCTAGGTATGATTGTTTCTTGCTTAGCATTGTTGTGTTGTTTGGTTGCATGTAGTTTGACATCATCCCTATTAGTGCATTACATTTATGAGTTGCGCATTGTTGCATTAATGATTATTATGTTTTATAAGTTAATTATTTTGAGTAAAATATACCGTATGTTAAATTTCTTACTTCATTCCTTTTCGAGGATAAAAATTTTTGAGTGGGGGAGATTGTAACGATAGGTAGTTTTAACTATTCTTGATTATTAAATTTAATATAATTTTTGAATTAAAATGGTTAAAAATAAAGTTTAACGATTTATTAATGTAATTTATTGGATGCGAACTTCGTAAAATTTTAAATAACAAAATTCGGTGTGAGAAAAAAATGTTTAACTAATTTTAAATATGGAAATATTAATTTTTATAAGTCAAATAAATAAATTTTCTAATAATTGAAATATCCGAATCTATAAAATGATAGACTATATTTAATTTCAAAATATAACTTTCTGGATATGATAAATTTTATAGATATATGTATACAAACTCCACCATTAAAAATTAAGATAGAATATCCATAAATGTATATATATAAATATATACAAGCTTTATGATGTTTAAAAATGTATATAAGTTTGTATGTGTATATCAATATATATATATGTGAATATATATATATATATATGTGTTTATAAAAGTATTGTATATGTAAATGTGTATATAGTAAATATATGTACATGACTACATATATATATATACACACACACAAGAAACATCATCATGACAATTACGAAATCAAGTCACAAACAAATCAAAATCAAGTCAAAGCAAACATAAAATCAAGTCACTTGAAAAATCAAATCATTCAAAAATCAAATTAAAAAGAAAATTAAAAAATCAAATGGAAGTGAGAAGCCTGTATACAGATCTCTTCCTTCAATCTCTCTACGTATACATAGCCTCTTGTTCACTTGCATACAAGAAAGAAAAAAAAAGTAGAAATCTGCCATTAAATCAAAAAAGGCTGAAGCAGGGGCAAAACAAAGCAAGCAGTGTTCATTCTTTTGGTTACTATAAGTATAACAATCTATGTTTTAGATACAGGTTATCACTTATGAAAATATATATAAATAGAATTGAGTTATGGATATATCATCGATATGTAACAAGTATGTACTAGAATATGATTATGTATAGGTATGTGTATACCGTTAGATCCATTAGACTCTGTAAAATCCTCCTCTGGTCATTTTCTAATGATAAAACAAGAAAGCTTCCCACTTTAAAATCCATAACTCAAAATCCTCTCAATTTTAAAACATGATCCAAAAAGAAAAAGAGTTTGTTCTTGAATGAAGATCATTTTAAAATTCATTCAATTCGATTTCGTGAAGCAGAGGCTGAGAAAATTCTATCTTTTAGTTGATGGGCCAGTTTTGTCGAAAACGAAATATCATAATACCCGAAACGGATCATATGGTCGTGTTCGACATGGGAAAATACGATTTTTGAGAGGTTTTTGGAAATTTTTAACGATATATAGAAGGAGAAAGTGATAGTTGATCGGATTTGGGACTTCGACCATTTTCATGCGATTTGGATGATTTCATGGCCCGAGTTTTGGTCTGAAGGAGGATAGGAGGATATGGGACTCACGAAAATTGGTGTGGCATTTTATAATTTGGCGTGTTGGCTCATCAAATTCGAACTAGGGTTCTAGGTATTGTTGTATTTGGTTTCGTCTTCACGGGAATGGTGACGTGGAGGAGGCGAAGTAGGGGCGCGGTCCAAGAGGAAACGTGGAGAAGGTTGCGGCGAACCAAATGGCAAGGTCCGGTGGTAGATGGCGGTGGTGGTTGGCGAGGTGAGGGGTTTGATGGGGTTCGGCTGTTATGCCAGTTTTTCTGGTTGAGGTTCGACTTTTGAACATGGGCTTGGGTCTCGTTTTTAGGCAGGGAAGTGGAATGTCATGGTCGGTGGTGACTTGATGGGTGGTCGGCGGTCGTGAACGACGACCGTGGGTGATGTGCACGTGCACACGTATGTGCACGGGTGGGGTGTTCGAGCAAATAAAAGAAAGGTAGAAAAAGAAGGGGAAGGGAAGAAAACTGGTAATGGAGGAGGAAGGTTTCGGCCTTGTTTTTTTCTTTTGGGCCGTGTTTTATTTATGGGCTGGGTTTTTTTTCTTGGATTTGGGCCAGAGTCAGTTGAACCAAAGGAAATTAGTTTATTATTAAATAAATCCTTAAACATTAATTTTTTTATTGCGTCTTCATTTTTAACCAAACCAACGAACAGGGCTTTGTGCCAAGATCCCACCGCAGAGTATTGTCATTCGAAATAATATTGTTTAGTTTTTGTAAATGTAAAATTTAATGATTTTAATTTTTATGCAAATAAATAAGTACTTCCTTATTTAAATAAATTATATGTTAATTAATTAACTAATTACTAAATGATCTATTAAATTTTAATTAGTTAAGAATAAGTTATTTTATTTCATTTCTTTGATTGACCAACAATTCGGATTTGAAAATATAACTTGACACAAATTGTTGGAAACCATTCAGTACTGAATTGTAAATTTATTTATACTATATCTCTAATTGAGTTAATAATCTATACTTTGACTGAAATTGTTGTTTCTAAAATTGCATATATATATTGGTAGTATAGTGTAAATTGAATATATTTAAAAGGAAATTAAATTGGATAAAAATTTAATGGATTTGGAAATAGACTAACTAAGAAATGTTTTATATGGAAAATGTTTTCTATGTAATGGATTACAAATTGGAGATTGGGAATATTTCTAAGAGTTGGAAATATCCCGTTATAGTTATAAGGAATTTGAAATTGTTCAATTATTGGATATTGAAGAGATTTGAATATATATCTATATGTATGTATGTATGTATGTATGTATGTATGTATGTAGGTAGGTATGTATGTATGTATGTATGTATATGTATATGTATATGTATATGTATATGTATATGTATATGTATATGTATATGTATATGTATATGTATCCTTATATTTTAAAATAAATGTTTGGAAGGAATTATAGATTGGGCCTAGTGATCACTTATGTGTGTAAATTGATAGTTAGATAACCGATTATCTAATATGACCAAATTTGTTGACCGTTCGAAGAGACCGGGATCGGATATACTATAAGAGATTTCAGGGCCTGGTCTAACACTCTTTATCATTACTTGCATGTTTTTCCAAGATGACTTGGTTTACAAATGAATTTGAGTAAATAGAAGTAGGATTCTCTGAAAGAAGATGATCAACCTATGATCTTTTGAAGAACTTCATTTTCAATTTAATGTTAATCCATAGAAGGTGAAACAATTGGAGTGACAGTGATCACTGATAATGATGGTAAACATTTGGTTGAGTAATCAGAGATCTTGGTTCTGCTCCATAAAACATACATTATTTATTATTTACCATGTTCAATTAAAATAAACTTGAGAAAAAAGAAAAACCGATGTATCTTTCTCTTCACCAAACATACCCTTTCAGGTTTTGTTTTAATTCCATTTACTTGACAGTGATATGCCTATGCTAATATGCACATCAATCTGCATATTGTAACTGTCCTCTAAGTTCAATGTGCTTTTTTGCAACTATTTTATACCTCTTTCACACACACACACACACACATATATATATATATATATATATATATATATATATATATATATATATATATATATATATATATATATATATTTGGAGATTGAAATGTTCTATGGTTCCTGCATTGTTTTTTAATAAGATGTTATGACCATACTGTACACTATTTCAGTAATATATACATGTGAGCAAAGTGAAATATCATGGCATAACCAGCCTGAAATTTTCCCATTTTCTCTTATACATAATTTGATGGAATAACGTGGAATAACTTTTTGGAAAATTAACTAGGGATAACTTAAAAAAGAAGAGTTTTAAGATAGAGTAAGTCTATTGTTTTATTAATCTTTGTGTATGTCCATTTACTTTAATAGATAATAAGTAAATGGATACAAATAACGTTAAATGAATATGTAACGTTTAGTGACAGAATTTTCTCCATCAATAAATGAAAGACATGCCAAAATGGGAACTGCCATTAAATTTTAATTGCATTTTTCAACCATAGTGAAACTTTCAAGTACCTTTTTGAATGACAGATTAAGGTCTAATGGTCTTAAAATTATTATTTTAACTATTTTTTGAATGTTATTTCAAAAAATAAGATTTTATAAAGTTATTACATATATTTAATAATAACGGTCACCATGTAAATGATTACCAATTAGTTGATTTAAATATGAATACAAAAATCAAAAAACTTTGCAGTAATAAGTTAGTGTATCTTTAGTTACATAAATGCTTCTCTATTGAAGATTTATTTTGTAATATTCTTTATGAGAAAAATAATCTACGAGAAGCCCATAAAGAAATTACCAATGTACCTCCTAATTCATCATTTTATGCCAATTCCCACTTTTGACAAAGATATTTCAATTGTACTAGCATAGTTGTAAGTGCGTTCAAACAAAGTGGTTGTATTATATCTCTTCTTTCAAAATTTGAAGTTATAATCAAATATAGATTTCGACGAAATATCAATTGTAAATTTGTAATTATATGTAATATAAAGCATTATAATGTATCTGTTTAAGTAATGGAGAAATATTATCATTGAATGCATATTTATGAACTCGGATTTTAAGTGCATAGAAATTATATAATAAAACATATCAAATAGTTTATTTTACCTAATCTATGTTATATGAGTATAGATAAATAATTTGATTAATTTTGATTACCATAAATGTATTTGGATTCATTATGTGAAGGTGTATGGTTTCGAAACATTATAATTGTATCTTCCTTCAACAAACATAAGATCTAGATTTCTTTATGCAATGTAGTAATAGTTGTAAGGTAGTTTTAGACTAGATTCTTTCCATGCACTAATAAACTACAATTGTAAGTAGCATAAACTATTTTAAAACAAATATATATTTCTTCTGTTATCAAAATGCACTTTCAAGCTACTTTAAGGCACTCTGAGGAAATTATAAAAAGGTCAAATGTTTCTAAGTGAGTTAATTGTCAATTTATATATAAATTGAAAGAATGATCTATATGTTTAAATGATAAAAATGATCATCAATACAATATGTTCGCTAAAAATTATCAAATTTTAAAGGGTGATTTTTTACATTTACATATGCATAATGCCAATCTTTTGAAAGATGGTAAAATCTGTGAACTAATTTGAAAACAATTAAAGATAAGCATTGCATTTATGCACTGCAAAGGAAATAAGGTGTTAATATCAACAAGGTATAAGAATAGCAGCTAAATATGAAGTAGAAGAACCAACTAAATAATTGTACTTCATATACAAATTTCACTAGAAAGAAGAAAAAACCAAAATAAAACTGAACAATAATGCACGACAAGATCCACACATATAAAATTAGCAACTGCCCGTGTGCGTAGTACGGGCCACTCACTATGGTTCTAAGTCAGGTTCGATACGCTGAAGATGCATGTTGATGGACCACTAGAGTTGCAAGCGTCAGGCTTTGTTGTGTGCATACTGGAACAAAGTTAGGGAGGATTGAAGGTGCAATTCAATCAAGGATAAGATTTAATGAGCCTATTCTATAGAGTAAGCTGGATGTGGTTGTTAGCAATCAGGTGCTAGTGAAACGATGATGACGGAATGATGTGGGACATTGGCAAAACTGGGGTGCATTGCTAGCCAATCTGAGGTGCCTACTGTTTGAAAACACTATTGCGAGTATATTTGTATGTATATACTGAAGTGGTGACACAATTGGTTATGAGTTATATTAATTTTATGGAAGCTTATGAGTTAGGAAAATGTACGCAACTGTATACATGCATGATTAGATCCACTGATTATTTGATTTATGTACATAATGGGTTCTGATTTGTTTATATAATTGTATAAAACATTAGTTTATAATTCAGCATTTGAGTGTGGTTGCAATGTATATTTCAGCACCAAATATGTACATGGTGCGATAAGTGCCATAATATTATCCATGTATTTCTAATTTATTAATGCAGCATTATGACTATCATTTACCACTTGAGTATACGATGTTCATGTTATTGTGCAATTCAAATATTCACGAAGCAAGAAAAAAATTAATTACTATGTGCAGTACACATATCTTAAAGAGAATGACATAAGTAACTAAAAATAATTTTGTAATGATGTTAACTATGTTTACTTTTATCCGACATATATTTGAAAATTTATATTCCTAGAAACTTATTGTATCAATATAGTTACCGACATTGCCCGTATGCGTGGCACGGGTCACACACTAGTATGTGCCATATACAAGAGGCTAGCTACATTAGTATCGTATTGCCATGTTCAGTAACTTAACTACAAATCATCAGTATGTTCAACTTATAGATAATTTAAGGCTTGCACTATTGGATAGATAATAAATAGAGTCAGAATGAAGATGGCACAAAATGAAATAGCTCCCAATATGTGTTATTCTTCAATTAGCTAGTTTGGGAAGATACAATGTAATATGATTGTCATTTACACTATATTTAAATAAGCATGATAGAAAAGGAAATGTAGATAGACTTTTGAATTTTCTAACAGACTTTAAAATAACTTTCTTGTATGCAATCAACAATGTTTAAAAAGACCTCTACAATTTTCAATGCTAGAACAAGGGAAAGTATATAACCTTTGAATGAGTGAAAAAGCTACAACAGAAATACGCTAAAAATTAAGCACAACAAATTAGATATGCATATAAAATATAATAGTACATAAAGGGCATAATATATGTATAAATCTAGTCCAAATTTTAATGTTACACCACATCATATACACATATCCTGCGTGGTTCGTTTAACATGACATGATTAATGTATCTTTTAACTCACCATTAAACATTAGATATGATACAATTTAATGAAACCATTCATGACCCTTAGTATCCTCTTTTACAACTGTAGATATACCATATATAACAACAGAAACAACATACCGCACCAAAGTTTGACCACATTATGGAGACAGTTTTTCCTATACATAAAATTAGTATGCATAGGACATTTAGTACGAGTTGTTGGAGATCTTCGGTTAAATCTCCAACGCATATATAACTTTAAAAAAGTCAAAATAAATAAGATGCAAAATAAGAAGAATAAATCTCACCTTATTCTCACCTCACTGGAAAAATCGAAATGGGTGGCTTGAGATCTTGGATTCAAACCTAGTCATCATATATATAATAACAAAAAAGGAAAAAAAAATGAATATAAGGAAACCTAGGTAGAATAATTATCACCTCACTAAAAATAAGGAAGCATTTCTGAACTCAAGAGCATCTTGTTTAGATGTATATAATTAATTTGAAAATGTATATGAATGTGTTGATGTATACACTCATAATGATCAAAATCATTATGTATATATGTTCTTCGGGTTGAAACCACATGGTCCCATTTTTCATGCTCTTCATGAACTATTCAAATCTACATCATTTATTTTCTATTTTTTAATTATTAAAAATTAAAAAAGAAAAAAGAAATGAAGGGGTGGATCTCAAAAGGTCCGTGGATTCATGGAAAATTGGGATCGGGTGATTATTTGACATGTTCTGCTGACCATTGTTTCATCGCTGCCATATAAAGAAAATAATGAGTAGATGGGTTCAACATATTGAAGATGTATAATATTATTAGCTAAAAAATCTAAGATAGAATTTTTGATAGGTCATTATGCAAACAAAATAGTGGCAACATGACACAAAAAATTTGTGCATTGATGCAACCCATTCTTAAAATTCTACATAAATAAATCAGGTAATATCCATGACTATATAGAACCAAATAATGCAAGGTAGCAGACAAATACACTACAATTCAACGAAGAATCACTTAAGCATGAATAAGATTTTAAAATATTTTTTATTTTAAGGATACAAATAAACATTTGAACCAAATTTTGAAGAAGAAGAAATAATGCCTTCCACTTTCGCTCACTTGTTAAACACTATTAGCTTGCATAATTATAACGAAAATAATACAAAAGGGATATAGTCCTCTTCTATTTAACATCTTCTAACTACAAATAGAAATAGCATAAAATGATATATGCCCACTTTCTAGTTTAATTCTTATACATTATGTAGCTTGCATAATTGTAAATTATGTAGCAAAACCTTTTTCCAAGATATCCAAATTCCATGGGGATAAAGGTGTTGAAGAACCCAGGTATATCCCGCACTATACAAATGTCAAACTATTTAAGAGAATAATTGCTCAAAGTAATCCTAAACAAATTTTGTGTTACTTGCAATGATACTAGTATGAACTCTGCACTTTACACACGGACAGAATATAACTCCTCTATGTTGGTAGTTATAGAATCCATAGATTTTGTAGATTTAATACTACAAATTTAGAGTTGCAATATTCATTTGAATTACTACCTTCTTTCAATGCATAAAATCAAGATAGTCGAAATACATTGAATTTGTCACACAAATCTTGAACCCATGTATGTTGGTGAGGAACAAACTAGGCAAACGTGATATATGACGCAAAAATGTAACATGGTTGATATAGAATGATCACCAAATTATGTTTCCAAGTCAGAGCTTATAGATATTGGCAGTATACGATTCATAACCATCTATTTTGCAAACAAAAAGAACATAGATAAAATTCAATTACATGGAGGTGGAAATACTTACAGAAATTTAAAATATAAACTTAGAAATTATAACATAGATGAAAGTACACAAGCGCACAATTAAAACAACAAAGTTGATTACGTAAATTAAGTACATTGACAAACATCAATGTACATAAAAAGAACACATGGAAGTTTAAAAATAAAATAAACAACAAGCTTAACACCAAGATTTTACATAGATATCACAATTTAAAAAAGAAGAAAATTAGTGAAATGCTGCATGCATGTTTTTCGTTGAATATTTTAACTTGCATCTCCAAGATTATTTGATTACCTTATTTGGATCGACTTATATAAGCTACTTTTTTGCTTTTTGGAAGCCAAAATATTTAAAAGGCTAAAAAAGTAGCTTATATAAGTCGATCCAAACGTGTTGGAACATCTTCATCTTCATTTTGGCTTTCATCATACCTCCTTTTTCTTTGCTTATCTTGAGACTTGTCTCCGATGGGCTTGCAACATCTTCATCTTCCTATTTTCAAAAATATAATTCCTAATGGTGTAACACTTTGTAATAGATGTATATGATGCAATACGTCTACTTAAACATGGACGTGATATGCAAGGGGTAGTACAATCAATTGTGCAAGACATATACATAGCACAAAAAAATATCGACCAATTTATAATGATAGTAAAAACTATAAAGCATGATGAATGGTGGGAAGAAACATATATTGTAACGGCCCGCACCCCAGTGGGCCTAAATTTCCACTGTGACTTATATCTTTAGTGCTCATACATTCACTGTTTTATTTGCAGGATACCAAACAGACGATCTGTATTTTGATGGACTTGGATTTCCATAGCGGAAATTCAAGCCCAGTGGGGTGCGGGTTGTTACATATATCAACAAAAATCCCTCATCTTCCTCCTTTCCTAGCATCTAATGCAACAGTTCTATTCTTAAATTTTTCTCTAGTACTTTGTTCTATAATGTATAAATATTGAACCCTGTCATATCAAGAAGCAACCGAGCAAGTCCATTGGTGATAACTCTATTAACCACTTTCCTGAAATAATCAAAAGTTGTCCTTGCAATTTGCTCCCATCCTTCTAAAGCCTCTAGATGATAAGGATTGACTGCAACATTAGATGGAGTAAATTTTAAATATTTTCTAGGTCGAGTAAAGCTTAATTTGATGGTTCATTTTTCTTCTTCTGAAAATTCATTTGAGTGAAAGGGACAACAAATGCACATCCAACATTAGGAAGAACGTCTAAAAGTATTTACAGAAATTTAGGGCCCGTTTGGTTTCATTTTGTATTCTGAGTTTTGTATTTTCAACCTGCACAAAAAAATAGCAAGAAATAAGAGAAGAATATTTATAATTCTTAGCCATTGCGACAACCAACGGACAACGAAAGAGTTGGATTGTTTTCCGTGCTTTTGTTATCCCTCAAAACACAAAAAACAAAATAAACTTATTTTCTATTTTGCATGTTAATTTCATTTTTCAAAATTGTTTGTTTTTCAACGATACGTACAACGGACGCACTTTTGTATAGACGAAAACACAAAACTAAAAACGACAAGCCAAACGAAGCCTTAATTTTTCTTTTTAAACTTGATTTTTCTTATTCAACCTGATATACATGTTAATAAATGACGCAGCGAATTAATAAAAACTTGATATGTCGATGGAATTAGCAATCGGTGGATTGAATGATGCCGAAAATGCCCAAATCCGTTGATCTCAAGAGATACCGGATTCTAGCTATCCTTAACACGTTGATCGCGCACGATACCATGATGAAGGATCTACGACTCTTCGACGTTGATCAAGCGCACTTGATTCCGTGAATCGGCTTCAACGTTCGTTGATTCGAGCGCACTCGAATGCCGAAGTGGAGATAGGAGATTTTCACTCGACTACCAGTTTAAAGAAAGCACAAAGCAATCAAATGGAAATTTTATTCAATTTTCAACAACCATTTACAAATGACATGACTTGCCTATTTATACGCTTTCAACACATTACAAACAGTACAATGGTTACAACATAACATGACTTCAAAAAATTACAAAACAAATGACTTAACACTGCAACTTCTTCAGCGCGATTTCATAACTCGGCAGCGACTTAACCATTTGTCCTTGACCTGGAGAATCAGCTTGCATTTTAAAAGATGGTAAACGGCACCTTGGAAGCGACTTAAGGAATAGTTCACGACTTAAAAATAACTTGGTAACGACTCACCATTGTCTCGGCTACGACTCAACATTATCCCGCGACTCAATCAGTAGGTGATAAAATGAAATTCGCGACTTACTGGAGCTTCTCTATGCCATTCGCGACTCAGAATAGGCCTAGGTCATTCGTGAATTGAGGGAAGAGGGTTATGTCTCGTGTCTCGGTGACGACTTAGGTTTAGTTCGTGGATGATGGATGAGTCGTAGGTCGTGGAGAGGTCGTGGGTCGCGGCTGAAGGGGTGAGGGAATTGAGTCGTGGAGGAGTTAGGTCTTGGGTCGCAGTGTTGATTTGAATTGGAGATGTGAGTCGCGGGTGGAGGTCTGAGTCGTGGGTAGAGGTGGCAACGCGATGAGTCGTTCGCGACTCAAGGAATCGATGAGTTGGCCGCGAGATAAGTGCTTCATCATCTTTCCCTTGTTGGAAAGAATTCATCCTCGAATTCACATTTTCGTCGTCTTCGTCAAGTTCCTCCCCATAATACGGAATTAAGTGTTTGACATTGAAAACATCAGAAGTATGGACCTCTTCCGGCAATCTTAATCGATACGCATTATCATTGATCCTCTTCAAGATTTCTACTGGACCAATCTTTCGTGCTTTCAACTTATTGTAAGCTCCAACTGGAAAACGATCTTTCGTCAAAACCGCGTAAACAAAATCGCCTTCTTTGAAGACTACACTTCTTCGTTTCTTATCCGCCATTTGTTTATACTTCTCATTTGTCTTTCCCAATCGTTCCTGAACGATTCTATGGCATTCCGTCAACCCATCAACAAAATCAGCAACCCGCTTAACTGTCCCCTTTGGTTGTGGAACCATTGTCAAATCCAACGGCCCCTTTGGTAAGCTTGAATATACAATTTGAAATGGACTGAAACCTGTACTTCGGTTATTTGCATGATTGTGAGCAAATTCAGCTTGACACAACTTCAAATCCCAACTCTTCAAATTGTCTTTCACAAGACATCGTAACAAGTTTCCCAATGATCTATTCGCCACCTCTGTTTGCCCATCTGTTTGCGGATGATAAGCACTACTAAATTTCAGCTTCGTTCCCACCATCTTCCACAAACTAAGCCAAAAATGACTTAAAAATCTGGTATCCCTGTCTGAAACAATAGACTCCGGCAACCCATGTGAACAATAGATTTCTTTAAAGAATAACTGTGCCACTCGAACTGCATCCGCTGTCTTCTTACAGGCTATAAAATGTGCCATCTTCGAAAACCTGTCCACCACAACAAATATAGAATCATTCCCCCTCTGAGTTCTCGGCAAACCCAACACAAAATCCATACTAATATCAACCCATGGTTTAGTAGGCACGGGTAACTGCATATATAATCCCGCATTCGTAGCCGTTCCCTTTGAAATCTGACAGATATGACATCTCTCCACAAATCTTTCTACCTCTTTCCTCATTGACGGCCAAAAATAAGACTGAGTAATTAACTGCAATTTACGATCTCTGCCTACATGGCCTTCTTCATGTAATTCTTTAACAATCTTCATTCTCAAGCTACAGTCTGGTATACATAATCGATTCCCCTTGAACAAGAATCCATCAACCAACACAAATTCACCAGTATCATCATCCTTAACTTTCTCAACAAACTTTGCAAAGTAAGGATCCTCCTCAAACAACTCAGGCAATAATTCGAATCCTGTCACTTCAACCTTCAACGTTGTCAACAAGTGATTCCGCCTACTCAAAGCATCAGCCACACGATTCGTCACCCCTGATTTGTGTTTGACAACAAAAGTAAACTGCTGTAAATAGGCAATCCACGATGCATGTCTCGCTGAAATCTTTTCCTGCCCTTGCATATGCTTCAACGCCTCATGATCAGTGTACAGAACAAATTCTTTCTGAAACAGATAGTGTCTCCAATGCTTAACAGCCTGAACAATTGCGTAAAACTCCACATCGTACGTGCTATACCTCATCTTTGCTCCTGATAACTTCTCACTGAAATAAGCAACTGGCCTTCCATTCTGACTTAAAACTCCGCCAATACCAACTTTTGAAGCATCGGTATGTAACTCAAACAGTAACTGGAAATTCGGTAAAACAAGAATTGGTGTTGTTGTCAACAGTTCTTTGATTTTCTCAAAAGCAATCCCGGCTTCCTCTGACCACGAAAACTGTTTACCCTTCATACAATCAGTAACTGGAGTCATCACGCTACTGAAGTGTGGAATGAATCTTCGGTGGAATAACGCTAACCCATGAAAACTTCTCACTTCTGTAATTGTCCTCGGCTGTGGCCAATTTCTGACTGTTTCAACTTTATTCTGGTCCACCTGTATACCTTCTCCTGACACAACATACCCCAGAAATAAAACACTATGCGCCATGAACACGCATTTCTACGTAGCAGCATAAAATTGTTCCTCACGAAGAATAATCAGCACTTCCCTCAAATGTTGAACATGCTCCTCCATATTCCGGCTATATATCAGAATATCATGGAAATAAACCACCACGAACTTCCCAATGAATGGTCTAAAGATTTGATTCATCACCCCCATGAATGTACTAGGTGCATTTGATAAACCAAATGGCATAACCAACCATTCGTATAAGCCCTCTCTTGTCTTGAAGGCTGTCTTCCATTCGTCTCCAGGTCTAATCCGAATTTGATGATAACCGCTTTTCAAATCAATCTTCGAAAAGATAGTAGCCCCACTCAACTGATCTAGCAAGTCATCCAACCTCGGCATTGGAAATCTGTAACAGTACGGATTTTCGTTCTCCGAAAATTCAACATCGACACTCACTTCGTCGACTGCCGAGAAATCGAAGGCCGAAAACCGAGATGTTATGGGTTCTAAAAAGAAAAGAAAAGAAAGAAGAGAGAAAAAGAAGAAAGAAAAAGAAAAATAGAGGGAAAAGAAGATAGACAATTTTTAGAAAATAGAGAATTTTTTAAATAGAAAAAGAGAATTTGAAAATAGAAGAAAGAAGAATTTCAAAAATAGAACGGGACAGAAGAAAACAACAGAACAACAACAGAATCTCACAATTCGCAGCGGAACAACATATAATAATAAATGAATAATCTTTAAACAAAGAACTATATCAGTTATTACATTACATCACATTTTATTACATCATATCATCACATCAGAGTGTACAACAACATACAACAACAAACAATGCAGCGGAAAAAGAAATACTATATAACTAGTAATACGCCATGCCATCCAGCTTGCCTCCAGCAACTCCAGAATATCCAGAATATCCTGATAAACCTAATAAACCTAACTCTTAACTGCCCGTGTGGAAATTGGTAGGCACCCAGAGTTTAGGAAGGAAAACAATAAACTCCGAGTCAGTCATGTGACTGGTGTGAGAACTCAAAACAGTTTATTTATCTTTAAAATCAAAATAGAGGAATATTTTTAAATTAATTCGCAATGCTTTTTAAAAATGAGACTACCATAAGGCCTCCCGCACACACACACATGCAAACGCAGAATCGGAGGAGATTTCTCCTTATGATAGTTAAAGATGCTTGATACGCATTTAAAATAATATTTGATATTATTACTAGTGCATAGTATAGAGAAAATTTCATTTCAAAAGTAGAATATAAATCTTAGCCAACATACGACCATTATCGTATGCCTACTATAGCTAACTATGTTCAATAGCAGGTTACCGCCACATTCCATAGCAGGTTATACAACTAAAACCGTACAAGTCACGTATTGTTTCTTTGGATTTCCAACGAATGATCAGGCCAAGGAACTTCCCATTGCCACATGAGAATGCCTCTGGATGGACATCCCCGAGAACCAAACCGGATCTCTACCAACACAAGGCCGGGTTACTCCTAACTGAGTAACAACTGACCGAATATGCCATCCCCCGGTCCTTTGGGACCTTTATTACCGAGCGCTCGTAATCAATTCACACAATCATAAAGTGTTTTCAACATGAGTAAGTATCTGGGCTCCATACCATGATACCACCCTTTTCCAGAAGGAAATGGACACATCCTAAAGGGTGCTACCCCTCATAACCTTGCTGCTTCTTTCCTGTTTTGACCATTCACGGTGTGTGAGGCTCGACGAATTCACGTCCACAAAAACATACTTTATACAAAAGCCATGCTTTGGGTCAACAAATGATCAACACAATGATCACTAAGATAGACGATCAAATAAATGATCCTATCACAAATAATCAACACAATGATCATTTAAGCAACACTCAGCATGTCACATTACCAAATTGGGAATATATCGCTGATAACTTCAACTATATAACCTTTGAGCACATACGTCTCAAAGAAGGGTGTTAAGCAAAGAATAAATTCTCCGCCACCAACAGAAATATATTTGAAAGAAATCGGCTTTATATCTCAAATTGTAATGTCAGACATACAATCCATACAAGTCTGTTCCGGGATCGAACAGAACCGAAGGCACTTACAAGAAGTCCTTGCAATCCGGATATTCACAATCCTGATCGGATTTCCCTTCACTTAGGGAGTCTCTATACCGTTGCAACTCAGTGCAGAGACAATCGACAGGTCATCCTATCGCTTTCGCAAATATCCGGTCTTCAACACCGATCTTCAAATGCGATTCACAACGACGTATCACATATTCGGAGTGGGTTATACGACCCCATGGTCCTTTCCCGGTTAACCCGAATAGTGAGCGCTTATTCAAAAATAAGTGTGCATTCAAATTCAAACAAATCACATCAAATACCCATTTAAAGGGAAATACTGATAGTCGGTTATTGAACTATCACTGGATATGCACACATCACCAGATTCCAAATAATTTTCCAAATTATTTATTTTCCAAAATATCTTTACAAGATATATAATTTCAACACTTCAAAAATAAATCAATATTTATTTTCACACAAATTCCACTTTCACATATAAATTCCATAATGAATTTATATTTCAAAATATTCATGCATATATGATTTCAATTATTCATTTCCAATTTATCTTCAAAAAGATAAATTCTAAATATTCACTTCATATTGGAAAACATTTCCATACTTATTATTCATAAGTAATTCACAAAACTTTTTATTTTCAACCTTGGAAAATATTCAATATACTTAAATCGAATTAAGTATATAATTCATTCTTTAAGGAAATCATTCTCTTAAACATTTTTATTTGGGCCAAGACGAATGTTGCGTAAAACATCGTTACAACAACCCAAAATCACTAGTATAGGGATTCGAAATTAAAATAGATATATAAATCCCAATACTATACAAAACATTTCCTTTCGGAAATCATTTACTATAACAACAGTGTTATAGTCCACCATTTCCTTCTATTTCTCGAAAACGTCTATTTCAACAATCAATGTTGAAATCTATGGTTTCGAATCTCAACACATTTAAACCATCGTTAGATCGTTTTAATTCTATTTAAAACATCACATTCAAAACAATTCCTTTAACGTGTTATTCACTATTCAAAAATGTGAATAAACTTCGTTAACAAATTTCATCATTTCTATTCACTTTTACTTAAAGGATTATTCACTGTTCAAAATGTGAATATAACTCTATCTCTAAGTTATAACAATTAACTTATCAAAATAAGTCATTTGCGGATTTATAAAACAACGTTTATAAATTCCGTTTCTATTTATTTATAAAAACTTCCTTTTTATAAATTCCTTTATTAACCTATTCCAGTTTATAACTCAATTATAAACTAAATGTTTATATTATAAGTTAAATACTTATAAAACGATTATTTTATAAAATCGTTCTTTAAACTTCATAATTATAAATCTTATAACTTATAAGATTCATTTATTTAACCAAATCTATTCTTCAATTAACTTCACAAATTTATAAATCTTACTATTTATAAATTTCATTTATAACTTCACAGTTTATAATTCTATAAATTTCATTCATTTATGAAATTCATTTCCACTACATTCAAACACTTATAAAAAACTCGTTTTATAATGTCTATATTTCAATTTATAAATATCCATTTATAAATCTCTTAATATAAATCAGTTTATATTATTATTCTAAAACGTCTTTAAATTCCTTTATAATTTCATCATTTCGATTTATAAAATAATCAAATTTTATAAATCCTATATTTAAACTTTTATCATATATTCAAAAATCCAATCTAAACTATTTTATAAAATCATTAGTTCATATTTCTCAAAAATCGACTTTTAACTGTATTTCTAAAAATCAGCTTTTTAACTATATTTCACAAAAACCATAATTTTATAACTTTAAAAATTATAACGTTTATTTATTTATAATGGATCAATTCCAAAAATATAGTATATTTTCAAAAATCACTTTAAAACCATTTTAAAATCCCAAAATCTGGGTCCAATGATGCTACACACCAAATAGTCAATCACGACTAACAACGATATCATATATCGATATGATAATCCATCAAATATCAAAATATCTGAAATAAAATAAATACTGTTGAGGAATCCAGTTGGATCCCTCCAACCTGTTTCCCTGCATCCAAAAACATTAGCACAATACCAATTTCGCTCCAGTACGAAATTATCGCGGTACATGTTCTTATTAAATATTATCCGCTTAATAACGGCGCAATAGGGTCTCATCCGCTAAAAAATACGGGAAATCAATCAACTGCAATATATACATATGCCAATATATATATATTGATATTACATATAATACCAATTTCACTGTTTATGAAATATTCGCGGTATATGTTTTTAATAAATAACATCCGCTTACTAACGGCGCATAATGTCTATTTTAACAATCAATAATTTACAGTCATCATTCAAACATGCATTCAAATATTTTAAATCTAACTATTTAAAATAAAATCGAAACTGATTCGATTGAGTGAGAAGTTCTCACCTTGGTTTTAATTTCCGTTTTAGCTTTTATTTCGAATAAAATTAAACGCGCGTTTAATTTTACCCAAAATTCTCACTAACTCCAAACGACTCCAAACCAACTCCATCGCGTAGTGCTCGTCCATACGATTCCAACGCAACTGAGTTTGCATTTTTTCAACCTCGTATGAAAAAGATATGCATTTTACAAGATTGTGCACAATTTATATATACAAATTACAACATTTTAATTATAATTTTTAACCCCTAACTGACCATAGCCCTTGGATCCAACCGCAACTCCATCATGGCCGTTAACACCTTCTCCCTCATCATCACGCAATACTTCCAGGCATCTCAATGGAGGCCGAACCCACTTTTACAAACTAGGGTTAAACATTACCCCACCTATACTCGACGAAATCTCGATCAAATACCATAGACATGCGCGCCTTCGCACCCTCTATCATCGGCCAGAGCAGGGCTGAGCTCGGCCACGACCTGACCCCAAACGACGTGTGCGAACCGAAGACAAACGCAGGTCATTTTCTCCCACTATGTTGCTCCTTTGTCGATCATCACCATATGGATCGAAAGATCTCACTTCGCTCTTCATTTTCTTAGTTGATCGTTTGTTGAATCTATGCATGGATATGAAGAGATTAAGGGTGGGAGTTGAACAATTTTCGGCCATTGATGCTTGTAGTGGCGGCTGTGTATTATTATTAGGGTTTGTATATTTTTTTTTTAATTTATGAAGGTGATGGTGTATTTATAGAAAAAGCTAGCGTAAACACTATTCATCCCGGGAATTCCGAACTCCGATTTAGACGCCGTAACCAGCGTTTCTAAGGTTTACCCCGCGTTCCGGACACAATGGAACAGGTTTCGGAAGCTAATCCGGAAGTATGTGCGAGTTATGGCTGCAAACGCTCAATTTAAATTAAACCGATTTAAATCGATTTCTAGGCGTTTTAATTCGTACCGGACAAACGGTAAATCCAATTGACTTGAAATTTGAAATCTTACAATAATATCACATTGATCCGATGAAACTGGTTTCGTCGAAATCCGAGACTTTTTGAAAAATGGCTATTTTGACTCGCCAAATTTAAATAAAAAATAAATCGATGCGTTTCGAGCTGCCACGATCAAACGATAACTCCGATTGACACGAAAATTGAAATCCGGTAATAACTAACTATTACGGATCCAATGGAACTGGTTTCGTTCAATTCTGAGACTGTTCAAAAATTGGCTATTTTACAGTCGATTATTAAATATTAAAATATTCAATTTTCACAGATTAACTTTTAATTCGATTTTAAAAGTTCTAAAATATTTCTATAACTCCAGTATGATTAAATAAAATTTTCCAAATTATTTTCAATCATTTTTAACTCAATTTTTAATTATTTCCATAATTTAACATATTAAATTATTGTTTTAATTATCTAATTAAATCCAAAAATTCAAATAAAAATTTATTTGACTTAAAAATTCACTTATTAACATTTAAAATTAATTAAATATTCAAATTTAAATTTATAAAAATTCTGGGTCGTTACAATCTTTCCCCCTTAAAAGAATTTCGTCCTCGAAATTACAAGTAAGAAAGGTTACAGAATCTATTAATTTTCCAAAATTCATAATTAAACTTCTTACAAAACTTTACTAAGTTTTCAAATCATACTTAGTTATCTTTTCAAAAACAACTATATCATTTAACTTTCAATTTCAAAATCAGAGTTAAAGTTTTCAAAATTTTCCAATTTTTCTCAAATTTTTTCTAACGCCTTAAATTTTCGGAAAAATTCGCCATTGTCTCCTTTGCGCGGCTCGATCCGAAAAAAAAAATGACAGTATATATATCACAAATATACATCTCATCAAGTAATGAGGCATCCCGAAGGGAAAAAAGTGTAAAAGTACGATATTTAATCCGAGATATGTACCTTATATTTTATTAGCAAGCATATACGGCTAATATAGCGCTAAAGCGAACTCCAAATGCGAAGCAAACGCGATCCGCACCTACTAAACTCAACAAACAACATGAGAACCATGCATATAAACCATAGTACCAATATACAACATATAGCAACATAATAACTATATATGTCACATAGCAAATGCAACAATAGCAATATATATTCAACCATCAACCAACTACATTCATAACCAATAATATTCATTCATATTCTCATTCATATATAATGAATTGGTTTTCAATATCAAATCACATTTGATTTATTTACATTGGATTTACTAACATTCATTCTCAATTCAATTAGTTTACATTCACTAATTAAATCCAATTCACATTCAATTCTATTCAAATTTATTTACTTTCCATTTGAATTCAATTACATAGCTTTCAATTTCATTAACACTTAATGAACTTATATACAATCAATCAACAATCATATAACAACCAATGTATATTAATTTCAACCAAATTCCTTTGCTTATATTCATTCATTTTTTTTCAACTTCTAATAACTTTAGATTTTAATGAATCAACACTTACATTCATTATTCCATATCAACTTTAATTTACATTTAATTGATTAACATTCAATTCATTCATTCAATTCAATTACATAAGTTGAATTTCATTCATATAACTCAAGTTCATATTCATTTAATCCACTTGATTATTTACAACTCATATTCATATAATTTTACTTCTTATATATATAAGTTTATTCACAATTGTAATTCACATTAATTATAATTCAATTCTTATAATTCTTTTACTTATACAATTATTCTTTAATTTAGATTATTCAAACAACTTAACAATCAACTTATATACACTTTAATAATTCTGAAAAATTATTCCTTTATATATAAAAATATACTCAAGGTAAAATCATTTCATTTACCCAATTTAAAATCGATATTGTGTCGAATTGTTCTATTCAAGTGTTTAGAAACCCCTTCGGCTCAGTTTCGAGGCTGTGCTGACGAAAGTTCATATGCCACTCAATAAACCAATCATCACAATATAAAACAAATTTTATATTCACTAACAAATACGCTCTCATAGCTATTATTACACTCAAACTCATTCTAGAGTACTGCTGACTCTATCTCTAATGAATTACACCCAACAGAACCATGGTTGTCGCTTAACCATCAGCTCTGATACCAAATGTAACAGTACGGATTTTCGTTGCCGAAAAATTCAACATCGACACTCACTTCGTCGACTGCCGAGAAATCGAAGGCCGAAAACCGAGATGTTATGGGTTCTAAAAAGAAAAGAAAAGAAAGAAGAGAGAAAAAGAAGAAAGAAAAAGAAAAATAGAGGGAAAAGAAGATAGACAATTTTTAGAAAACAGAGAATTTTTTAAATAGAAAAAGAGAATTTGAAAATAGAAGATAGAAGAATTTCAAAAATAGAACGGGACAGAAGAAAACAACAGAACAACAACAGAATCTCACAATTCGCAGCGGAACAACATATAATAATAAATGAATAATCTTTAAACAAAGAACTATATCAGTTATTACATTACATCACATTTTATTACATCATATCATCACATCAGAGTGTACAACAACATACAACAACAAACAATGCAGCGGAAAAAGAAATACTATATAACTAGTAATACGCCATGCCATCCAGCTTGCCTCCAGCAACTCCAGAATATCCAGAATATCCTGATAAACCTAATAAACCTAACTCTTAACTGCCCGTGTGGAAATTGGTGGGCACCCAGAGTTTAGGAAGGAAAACAATAAACTCCGAGTCAGTCATGTGACTGGTGTGAGAACTCAAAACAGTTTATTTATCTTTAAAATCAAAATAGAGGAATATTTTTAAATTAATTCGCAATGCTTTTTAAAAATGAGACTACCATAAGGCCTCCCGCACACACACACATGCAAACGCAGAATCGGAGGAGATTTCTCCTTATGATAGTTAAAGATGCTTGATACTCATTTAAAATAATATTTGATATTATTACTAGTGCATAGTATAGAGAAAATTTCATTTCAAAAGTAGAATATAAATCTTAGCCAACATACGACCATTATCGTATGCCTACTATAGCTAACTATGTTCAATAGCAGGTTACCGCCACATTCCATAGCAGGTTATACAACTAAAACCGTACAAGTCACGTATTGTTTCTTTGGATTTCCAACGAATGATCAGGCCAAGGAACTTCCCATTGCCACATGAGAATGCCTCTGGATGGACATCCCCGAGAACCAAACCGGATCTCTACCAACACAAGGCCGGGTTACTCCTAACTGAGTAACAACTGACCGAATATGCCATCCCCCGGTCCTTTGGGACCTTTATTACCGAGCGCTCGTAATCAATTCACACAATCATAAAGTGTTTTCAACATGAGTAAGTATCTGGGCTCCATACCATGATACCACCCTTTTCCAGAAGGAAATGGACACATCCTAAAGGGTGCTACCCCTCATAACCTTGCTGCTTCTTTCCTGTTTTGACCATTCACGGTGTGTGAGGCTCGACGAATTCACGTCCACAAAAACATACTTTATACAAAAGCCATGCTTTGGGTCAACAAATGATCAACACAATGATCACTAAGATAGACGATCAAATAAATGATCCTATCACAAATAATCAACACAATGATCATTTCAGCAACACTCAGCATGTCACATTACCAAATTGGGAATATATCGCTGATAACTTCAACTATATAACCTTTGAGCACATACGTCTCAAAGAAGGGTGTTAAGCAAAGAATAAATTCTCCGCCACCAACAGAAATATATTTAAAAGAAATCGGCTTTATATCTCAAATTGTAATGTCAGACATACAATCCATACAAGTCTGTTCCGGGATCGAACAGAACCGAAGGCACTTACAAGAAGTCCTTGCAATCCGGATATTCACAATCCTGATCGGATTTCCCATCACTTAGGGAGTCTCTATACCGTTGCAACTCAGTGCAGAGACAATCGACAGGTCATCCTATCGCTTTCGCAAATATCCGGTCTTCAACACCGATCTTCAAATGCGATTCACAACGACGTATCACATATTCGGAGTGGGTTATACGACCCCATGGTCCTTTCCCGGTTAACCCGAATAGTGAGCGCTTATTCAAAAATAAGTGTGCATTCAAATTCAAACAAATCACATCAAATACCCATTTAAAGGGAAATACTGATAGTCGGTTATTGAACTATCACTGGATATGCACACATCACCAGATTCCAAATAATTTTCCAAATTATTTATTTTCCAAAATATCTTTACAAGATATATAATTTCAACACTTCAAAAATAAATCAATATTTATTTTCACACAAATTCCACTTTCACATATAAATTCCATAATGAATTTATATTTCAAAATATTCATGCATATATGATTTCAATTATTCATTTCCAATTTATCTTCAAAAAGATAAATTCTAAATATTCACTTCATATTGGAAAACATTTCCATACTTATTATTCATAAGTAATTCACAAAACTTTTTATTTTCAACCTTGGAAAATATTCAATATACTTAAATCGAATTAAGTATATAATTCATTCTTTAAGGAAATCATTCTCTTAAACATTTTTTTTTGGGCCAAGACGAATGTTGCGTAAAACATCGTTACAACAACCCAAAATCACTAGTATAGGGATTCGAAATTAAAATAGATATATAAATCCCAATACTATACAAAACATTTCCTTTCGGAAATCATTTACTATAACAACAGTGTTATAGTCCACCATTTCCTTCTATTTCTTGAAAACGTCTATTTCAACAATCAATGTTGAAATCTATGGTTTCGAATCTCAACACATTTAAACCATCGTTAGATCGTTTTAATTCTATTTAAAACATCACATTCAAAACAATTCCTTTAACGTGTTATTCACTATTCAAAAATGTGAATAAACTTCGTTAACAAATTTCATCATTTCTATTCACTTTAACTTAAAGGATTATTCACTGTTCAAAATGTGAATATAACTCTATCTCTAAGTTATAACAATTAACTTATCAAAATAAGTCATTTGCGGATTTATAAAACAACGTTTATAAATTCCGTTTCTATTTATTTATAAAAACTTCCTTTTTATAAATTCCTTTATTAACCTATTCCAGTTTATAACTCAATTATAAACTAAATGTTTATATTATAAGTTAAATACTTATAAAACGATTATTTTATAAAATCGTTCTTTAAACTTCATAATTATAAATCTTATAACTTATAAGATTCATTTATTTAACCAAATCTATTCTTCAATTAACTTCACAAATTTATAAATCTTACTATTTATAAATTTCATTTATAACTTCACAGTTTATAATTCTATAAATTTCATTCATTTATGAAATTCATTTCCACTACATTCAAACACTTATAAAAAACTCGTTTTATAATGTCTATATTTCAATTTATAAATATCCATTTATAAATCTCTTAATATAAATCAGTTTATATTATTATTCTAAAACGTCTTTAAATTCCTTTATAATTTCATCATTTCGATTTATAAAATAATCAAATTTTATAAATCCTATATTTAAACTTTTATCATATATTCAAAAATCCAATCTAAACTATTTTATAAAATCATTAGTTCATATTTCTCAAAAATCGACTTTTAACTGTATTTCTAAAAATCAGCTTTTTAACTATATTTCACAAAAACCATAATTTTATAACTTTAAAAATTATAACGTTTATTTATTTATAATGGATCAATTCCAAAAATATAGTATATTTTCAAAAATCACTTTAAAACCATTTTAAAATCCCAAAATCTGGGTCCAATGATGCTACACACCAAATAGTCAATCACGACTAACAACGATATCATATATCGATATGATAATCCATCAAATATCAAAATATCTGAAATAAAATAAATACTGTTGAGGAATCCAGTTGGATCCCTCCAACCTGTTTCCCTGCATCCAAAAACATTAGCACAATACCAATTTCGCTCCAGTACGAAATTATCGCGGTACATGTTCTTATTAAATATTATCCGCTTAATAACGGCGCAATAGGGTCTCATCCGCTAAAAAATACGGGAAATCAATCAACTGCAATATATACATATGCCAATATATATATATTGATATTACATATAATACCAATTTCACTGTTTATGAAATATTCGCGGTATATGTTTTTAATAAATAACATCCGCTTACTAACGGCGCATAATGTCTATTTTAACAATCAATAATTTACAGTCATCATTCAAACATGCATTCAAATATTTTAAATCTAACTATTTAAAATAAAATCGAAACTGATTCGATTGAGTGAGAAGTTCTCACCTTGGTTTTAATTTCCGTTTTAGCTTTTATTTCGAATAAAATTAAACGCGCGTTTAATTTTACCCAAAATTCTCACTAACTCCAAACGACTCCAAACCAACTCCATCGCGTAGTGCTCGTCCATACGATTCCAACGCAACTGAGTTTGCATTTTTTCAACCTCGTATGAAAAAGATATGCATTTTACAAGATTGTGCACAATTTATATATACAAATTACAACATTTTAATTATAATTTTTAACCCCTAACTGACCATAGCCCTTGGATCCAACTGCAACTCCATCATGGCCGTTAACACCTTCTCCCTCATCATCACGCAATACTTCCAGGCATCTCAATGGAGGCCGAACCCACTTTTACAAACTAGGGTTAAACATTACCCCACCTATACTCGACGAAATCTCGATCAAATACCATAGACATGCGCGCCTTCGCACCCTCTATCATCGGCCAGAGCAGGGCTGAGCTCGGCCACGACCTGACCCCAAACGACGTGTGCAAACCGAAGACAAACGCAGGTCATTTTCTCCCACTATGTTGCTCCTTTGTCGATCATCACCATATGGATCGAAAGATCTCACTTCGCTCTTCATTTTCTTAGTTGATCGTTTGTTGAATCTATGCATGGATATGAAGAGATTAAGGGTGGGAGTTGAACAATTTTCGGCCATTGATGCTTGTAGTGGCGGCTGTGTATTATTATTAGGGTTTGTATATTTTTTTTTTAATTTATGAAGGTGATGGTGTATTTATAGAAAAAGCTAGCGTAAACACTATTCATCCCGGGAATTCCGAACTCCGATTTAGACGCCGTAACCAGCGTTTCTAAGGTTTACCCCGCGTTCCGGACATAATGGAACAGGTTTCGGAAGCTAATCCGGAAGTATGTGCGAGTTATGGCTGCAAACGCTCAATTTAAATTAAACCGATTTAAATCGATTTCTAGGCGTTTTAATTCGTACCGGACAAACGGTAAATCCAATTGACTTGAAATTTGAAATCTTACAATAATATCACATTACGGATCCGATGAAACTGGTTTCGTCGAAATCCGAGACTTTTTGAAAAATGGCTATTTTGACTCGCCAAATTTAAATAAAAAATAAATCGATGCGTTTCGAGCTGCCACGATCAAACGATAACTCCGATTGACACGAAAATTGAAATCCGGTAATAACTAACTATTACGGATCCAATGGAACTGGTTTCGTTCAATTCTGAGACTGTTCAAAAATTGGCTATTTTACAGTCGATTATTAAATATTAAAATATTCAATTTTCACAGATTAACTTTTAATTCGATTTTAAAAGTTCTAAAATATTTCTATAACTCCAGTATGATTAAATAAAATTTTCCAAATTATTTTCAATCATTTTTAACTCAATTTTTAATTATTTCCATAATTTAACATATTAAATTATTGTTTTAATTATCTAATTAAATCCAAAAATTCAAATAAAAATTTATTTGACTTAAAAATTCACTTATTAACATTTAAAATTAATTAAATATTCAAATTTAAATTTATAAAAATTCTGGGTCGTTACAAAATCTATATCTCACAGTAATCTTATTCAAGGCTCGACTGTCAGTGCACATCCTCCACGTCCCATCCTTCTTTGGTACCAACAAAGCTAATACAACACACGGTCTCAAGCTTTCCTGTACACGTCCCTGCTCAAGCAACTCTTCCACCTGCCTTCTCAACTCCTCATGTTCCTTCGGACTCATTCGATAATGCGGTCTATGCGTTAATACTGCTCCCGGAACATGATCGATTTGATGTTGAATGTCTCTCAGTGGCGGTAAATCCTTAGGCAATTTTTCTGGAAATACATCCTCAAATTCTTTCAAAACTGGCTTCGCTTCTTCTGGAATTTCGACCTCTTCACTGCTCTCACGCCCTATCAACAAGTACACTTCAGGTTCCTCTTCGACTTCCTTGACAAACTCCTTCAAAGTTAACAGAGTTTCCAATTCTTCAATTTCCTCCAGCTTGCTTTCTTTGTGTTGCTGCTTCTTGGGAACTAACGTGATTTTAGTACCTTCAAACATGAAACTGTAGCTATTAGCACGACCATCATGTTGTACTGCTCTATCAAACTGCCATGGTCTACCCAACAACAGATGACACACATCCATGTCCACTACATCACACCAAATTTCATCTTTATATTTCTTCCCGTTTGAAAATTTAACACAAGCTCTTCGTCCAACTTTCACTTCACCTCCTTTCCTCAACCAAGCTAACTTGTACGGTTTAGGATGCTTCTCGGTTTTCAATTCCAACTTCTTCACAGCCTCTGTAGAGATAATATTATCACAACTCCCGGCATCAATAATAAATTTACAAACTCTTCCAAGGATAGTACAAGTAGACTGAAATATGTTATTCCTCAACCAACTGTCTTCCTCCTCTTGTTTTGGCGTCAAACAACTTCTCCTCATCATCAGTGAATATCCTTCGTCTCCCGACAACAAGTCTTCCTCCTCAACCGGTAAGGAATTAGAACACTCTGCCTCTTCTTCCTCTTCTTCAACCTCAGCTATCATAGTTCTCTTCTTCGGCTTTGGACACTCGTTGCTTTTATGACCCATCTCCTGGCAATTGTAACATTTGAAACCATTGTTAACCTTCGCCTTCTCACCCTCCTTTAGAACTGGTTTGGCAACAACCTTAGGAACATTAGAACTTCCACCGACACCCTTCATTTGATTGTTAGAATTAGTAAACACACCACCTCCACGCCTTCCCTGCTTCTCCCAAGCCAACGCTTTCTGATGTGCCTCCGCTACAGATCTTGGATCAAACATATTAACCATATCCTGGATCTGCATTCGTAACCCTCCAACAAATCTAGCAGTCAGCTGCTCTTCCGTTTCCATTATATCGTTCCTGGCAATGAGTTGGTAAAATTCATCTTCATAGTCGTTAACTGATTTCGTCCCCTGCCGTAGATTCTGCAATCTCTGGTACATAAGTGATTGATAGTTGTATGGTAAAAATGTAGCTCTCATCATTTTCTTCATTTTCTCCCAATCAACAACCTTCGACTTCCCCATCCGTTCTCGTGTAAGTTTAGTTTGCTGCCACCATGCCAATGCTCTTCCCCTCAATCTAGTAGCAACCAACTTCACTCGACGATTCTCCAGCACTTTCTTGAAATCAAAGATTTCTTCAACATTAGATAACCAATCCAAGAATTCTTCGGCAACCATTCCACCTTTAAATTCAGGAATTTCCATCTTCATACCCGATTCCCATCGATGATCATCATCTACATCTCGATTCTGACGTCGTGTTTGTTCTCTATCTCGATAGTGAACACTTCCCCTATCACCATCAAACTCCTCATCAAAATCTGAAGTATATCGATGTCGATCACGACCTCCAACATCTCTACTACCACTCCTTCGATCAACATTCCTATCACGATTATCAACACTTCTATGGTCTTCTCTTCTCTCCCGATCTGAATGTATCGCAGCTCTACTTCTCTCATGGCTCGATTCAGGTGAAACTCTTCTTCTACTTCGATTCATTTCAAGCATCATTCTCTCTAATCGACCAATTCCTTCATTCAACTTCTCAGTAAAACTCTCGTTGATTCGTTGCTCCATTTCATCAGCTTCTTCTCTTCCATACAAAGCATTGATATTTCGATGACGTTGAGCTCGTCTTGGAGGCATGGTTGAACTTCAAACAAACTCAAGAATAAATTTCAAACACTCTCCGTCTTTTGATCCAAGAGACTATGGATCACAAACTTCAAACTTGTTGCAACTTCACGATGAACACGATGAACAACTTCAAACTTCAAATACTTGGCTCCAAGACCCGATTTAGCTATGATTGGCTAAAACAAGCTATGATACCAAACTGACGCAGCGGATTAACAAAAACTAGATATGTCGATGGAATTAGCAATCGGTGGATTGAATGATGCCGAAAATACCCAAATCCGTTGATCTCAAGAGATACCGGATTCTAGCTATCCTTAACACGTTGATCGCGCACGATACCGTGATGAAGGATCTACGATTCTTCGACGTTGATCATGCGCACTTGATTCCGTGAATCGGCTTCAACGTTCGTTGATTCGAGCGCACTCGAATGCCGAAGTGGAGATAGGAGATTTTCACTCGACTGCCAATTTAAAGAAAGCACAAAGCAATCAAATGGAAATTTTATTCAATTTTCAACAACCATTTACAAATGACATGACTCGCCAATTTATAGGCTTTCAACACATTACAAACAGTACAACGGTTACAACATAACATGACTTCAAAAAACTACAAAACAAACGACTTAACACTGCAGCTTCTTCTGGGCGATTTCATAACTCGGCAGCGACTTAACCATTTGTCCTTGACTTGGAGAATCAGCTTGCATTTTAAAAGATGGTACACGGCACCTTGGAAGCGACTTAAGGAATAGTTCACGACTTAAAAATAACTCGGTAACGACTCATCATTGTCTCGGCTACGACTCAACATTATCTCGCGACTCAATCAGTAGGTGATAAAATGAAATTCGCGACTTACTGGAGCTTCTCTATGCCATTCACGACTCAGAATAGGCCTAGGTCATTCGCGAATTGAGGGAAGAGGGTTATGTCTCGTGTCTCGGTGACGACTTAGGTTTAGGTCGTGGATAATGGATGAGTCGTAGGTCGTGGAGGGGTCGTGGGTCGCGGCTGAAGGGGTGAGGGAATTGAGTCGTGGAGGAGTTAGGTCTTGGGTCGCAGTGTTGATTTGAATTGGAGATGTGAGTCGCGGGTAGAGGTCTGAGTCGTGGGTAGAGGTGGCAACGCGATGAGTCGTTCACGACTCAAGGAATCGATGAGTCGGCCGCGAGATAAGTGCTTCATCATCCTTCCCAATTAGGACCCTTTATCTAGGGATCAATATGAATAAAAGCAACATAAATCAGTAAATTACGGCTTGTTGGAAAAAGTAGTTGTGTTTGACACCTCTAGGCACATATAGGTACATTGAAAGGAACATTGTCCGGTTTTAATCTTAATCAACTTACAATTGTCAACAGCCATGTATGTATGTGTTAGTCTTTAAAGTGCAATAATTAGACAGTATACAAGTGGAAACAAACTTTTTACCTAATGAAAGACTTAAGTTAGAGAAGGCATCGAATACATTTGCGTAACGCTTAAACCGAAATAAAATGTTGCTTAGAATCAGGACTCTTATGGTAACGATAAATTTACCATTACCAGTCAATTGGTTACCATTTTTGAGTGAAATCGGTATACCAGTTTAATCGGTATAGTAACGGTAAATTTACCATTTTCAGCGGTAAATCATCTAGTATTTTTTCAAAACCAGCGGTAGCGGAAAATTACCGATCAATTTATAATTGCATGAATATTTGTGTACTATGTTTTATTGTAGGTATTTAGAACCGAGCATGTGATATCCTGGAAATTTGGGCAATATCAATTTAATAATCTGCGTTAAAAATTAAATTGATTTGATAATAATTGTTAATAAGATTTGAATTGATTTAATAATTTTCTTTTAAATAAATATTCAACCGGTAATATATCTTTTAAAAGCTAATAAATTGTTTTCTATTTATAATGTATATATATTTGTATATATTGTAAATAGGTGAGCTTTGTTTTTAATTTAACAAGTAAAACATATTTTCTAATTTAAATATTTTTGGTAATTATAATTTGATTTAACATATTTTTTTTTCTTCTAAAAGGTTATTTAATAAATAACTATACGGTTTAAATATACTCAAGATAAAGTTAAAATTTGTTTAAATGATTTTAGCTAAAATTTAAATTTAAAAAAAGGTTTTTTTGTTCTTTTTAAACATAGCTTGTTAAAAATAAGTAACCATATGATTTCAAATACTCAAGATAAAAACTTAATTGTTTAAAATTGATTTTAGCCCAAGTTTAAGTTTAAATAAAAGGTTTGTTTTGTTTTAAACATAGCTTGATAGCATAAGTAATTTATTAAATAAGAGACTAATTTCTTTTATAAATTATTTTAATTTAATAATGAGCTATATTAATAATGTGATGACTTTACAATTGGATTTTTACTATAAATAGAAATTGTTATATATATATATGTATGTATATATATATATTAGAAGAAACTATGGTTTTAAAAATTCAAATAAACCTTTCAAAAATATATATAATAAAATAAACTTATAAGTATTAAACAAAATATGTGATCTTAACATAAGTATAAAAATAAATAATAGTAGACTAAGTATTTAATAATTTAAGTTTAAAAACAAAGTAAAAATATGTTGTTGTTGTAAGTTAATAGGCTGGCAAATAAGCAAAGACTAAAATAACTTTATATTAACATACATAAAGTATATATGTTCATAGGGTAGGAAAGAATAACCAGGCAAGAGTAAGAAAAATATGCAGGCAAGAAAAATGCAAGCAAAGTAATAAACAAAAACATCTATGAAACATAAAAAGATAAAATAAGCTAAGTAGGGAACACAAAGTACTCAAACATTTAATGCAAGCAACATTTGGTCAATTCAAATGTGTTTTAAAAATAAACTCAGCCCCATTGGTAAAACAATCACTGATAAAAAAATGAAATACTTGTACCTGTATACAAACCCATATCTCACTCCCTGTAAAACACTTCTATTTATATATATCTGCTCATTCGTTGAACATAGCAAGCTTTTCTCTCTTTTTTTATATACAACTGAAGCATCATACATCAACAAACAAGAAGATTAAGGAAATCAAAGCAAACAACTTCTCAGTTTTTAAAGTTCAAAACTGTTCAAACAAGAAGTGCTCTGTCTTCTCAAAACTGTGAGTAACATAAAATTTAAATAGCTTAAGTATATATATAGGTTGCTTGTTCATCTCTGAAAAGTATGTTTGTGAATGTATTTTTAAGATAGTTTTATGTGCATACATATAAATACACTGGTATGCATGAAGTATTTGGATTCTGTTTCTCAGACTTTAATTTCTAGGCTAAATTTATAACCAAATCTACTTGCTCTTGATCCCTAATTTGTTAAGGCTTAAGTCCTGAAGCAAATATGTTAGTTATACCATAATTTTTTTTAGTTTAAAAACTTCTTTAAGTAAAAATAATTTGGTGTTGTCTCTGCAAATTCAAATATCAGAGCATGTTAAATAAGGTAAAAATTCGAACATAATGATTTATAAATTCAGGATTATAAATCAAATATCTGAACTAAATCAAGATTTTAGAAAAAAAAATCAAATTTTTTAGTTAAGTTTTGGAGGAGCAGTTCCAGTTCATCGGTAAATGGGAATTTTTGGATTTTTTGCTGATCTCTGTTATCTGGGTGGTCGGGCTTGCTCGTGGCGATGGAGGAGGCTAAGGTGGTGATGGGAAAATGTCTGATGGTTGGTCTGAGCACGGTGGCACAGCGGCAAGCGTTTGGTGTTTCTAAACCTAGTTTTGTCATGGGTTCACATTTTGCTTCGTTCGTCTACGGCGATCGATCGAGTGTATCGTGGTTCTGAGGGATGGAAGGGGGGAGGTTGACGAGTAGTTGGCCGGAGTGGTATGAATTCCGGTGGTCTTGGTCGCGAGAACGGCGATGTTCCAGGTTTCGAGGGGGAAGCCTATTTGTGTTTCCAGGTTTGGTGATGAGGCAGTTCAAGTTTCCAGGTTTCGAGTTTAAACTCGAATTCGAAATTGTGAGGTGGATGGGGTTTCCTGATGATCGAGGCAGGGTTCGGGAACGATCGTCGACATGTTCGACGTTCTGGTGATGACCGGAGATGGTCGGCGGCATCGTGCATGTGCACGGTGCACGTTTTGATTTCTGGTGGTGTTTTTTTGGTGGGTTTGGTTTTCTCGGGGAAGACTCGAGTCATTCGAGCTGTTTACTCGAAGAAGGGTAGGTGAGGACTCGAAGCAAGTTTGTTGCCTTGGGTTATTTTTGTATGCTACAGGTATTTATAAAAACCTGTCTGTATGTTGAAATTTTAAGCAAATTCAAATGAAGTTTAAATTGGTATATTAGATTTAAACAAGTTTAAATCCAATTTGAAGTTTGAATTCAATTTTTTATTTTGAATTCAAATCTGAAATGTAATAAAAGTTTAAAATATTTAATTGGGGATTTCAGGTTAAAAAAAACCTGACAGTTTTAAGATTTAAAATTTAATTTAAAATCTGAAACAAAATTTAAACTGTGTTTTAAATTGAAAGTTTAAAGTATAGATTCAAATGAACTTTTGAATCTAAGGTTTTAAAAATGAATTTGTATTTTAAATCAAGAATTAAAAACCAAGTTTATAAAAGCAAGTTAAAACCAAAGTTTTAAAATCAAAGTTAAACCAATGGATTCAAGTTCTTCTTTGAATTCAAACCTGAAATTTAAATCAGTTTTTAAATCTGAATGTTTAAAACAAGTTTAAATCAAATAGTTTTTAACAGTGATTGGTTTCAAATTAATATTTGATTTGATTTTGACATAGTTCTTTTTAAAGGGGATTTTTTTGAATGAAAGTTAAATAAATTGTTTTTAACTTGAAATTGGCAATTAAAATATTAAACTATTTTGAAAGTTTAATTTTAAAATAAAAATTTAAGTAATTTAGTTTAAGGTCTTTTTGTTATATAAGAAATAAATGTTATTTACATTTTTTTAGGATTATAAATTGAACTTCAAATTAGATTAATATTTAAAAGAATAAATAATAAAAATCATTTTGAATTTTAAATACAAAATGGAATTTGAATTTAAATTTAAAAATGAAATGTTCTAATACACTTTATTATTAATGAAGTCATTAATAAAGAAATAAATTATCTTAGAAATAATTAAGGTATTTAAATGATTAAATGAATAAGATAATTAAGGAATGACTTATGTATTTAATTTATAAATTAATACTTTAGATTAATTTATAATTAGAGATTAATTAAGAAGTAAATGAAGAAATGTTATTAGCTAATGAAGATAATTAACTAAGGATTATTAATTAATTAATTAATTAATGTGATTAATTTTGATAATTAATTAGATTAATTAAGTTAGATAATCTATTGTAAATTGTTAAATGTAATTACTTGATAAAAGTAATTAAGCGATAAATTACTTATTGTAATAAATTTTGATGGTATGATTAAATTAAGTTAATTAATTTAGTTTAATTAATTTAAGGAATCATTTGATGATTTGATAAGTGCAATTACTTTGTGTAATTAATAGAGCATAATTACTTAGGGAAGTAATTAGATGATAATTACTGGATGAAATTAATACAAGAAGATTTGTAAATGATGTAATTTGGATAATTACTTTTGTAATTAATCAAAGGATTAATTAATGGATATAATTAATTATGGGATAATTAATTTTTTAATAAGTAATTAAGGGTAGTTAATTACTGGTTTGTTATTAATCAAAGGTGATTAATAATTGTGTTTAAATAAAGATTAATCACTTAATGTAATAAATTTAAATAAAGTAATTTAATTTCAATATAATCAGAGATCATTAATTAATATAACTAATGATGTAATTTATAATGAATTAATTAAGGAATAATTAATAATGTGGTGATTAATTTATGTAATTAATTAAGGATAAATGTAATTATTTATATTTAATTAATAAATGAAGTAATTAAATGTTAATTACTATGAATGATTTAGAATAATTCATTTGAGAAATTAATTAAAGACTAAATTACTTATTGTAATTAGAGAATGGTTAATTAATTTGATTTATAATTAACTAATGGTTATATGAGCATGATTTATGGAATGAGTAATTAATTTAATTTATTTTAAATTAATTAAAGATAGAAGTAATTAATTTAATTCATTTTAAATTAATTATAGATTGAGAATAATAAATCATTGCTTTTGGATGATGATATTGATATTTCATTGATTGATTGTGATCTCAGATATGAGATGAGTAATATCTATGTGATATGGATGCTTGGTTTAAGTATGATAATATTAAGTATCTGTTTGGATGATAATATTAATTATCTATTTATGATGATAATGTGCTTATATATTATGAGATGTGAACTATCTATCTGTGTGTATATAGATAATATTGAATTGAATTGTTTTAACTTTAAAACAACTTGGCTTTAAAAGATACGTTTTGGATTTCGATGAGACGGGGATCGGGTTTCGACATTTGGACATCCGAAAACCACATCGATCCAAATTAACGATAGGTCGTGAATCTGAAGTGAAGATGAAGATTCAAAGTGCAAGGATTATTGTCGTTAACTCTGAGGATGATTCCAAAAATGAGTGTAACGAGATAATGCCTTCGATTTCGTTCGAACCCGGAACGAACTTGTATGGATTGAATGCTTTCAGAACATCGTCAGGTGGGCGATGAGCATTCTAAGAGATGTATTCTCTAAAGGTAATCATAGCCTCAAGCCTCATCAACCGGCAATGGCTAAAACAGGGGATGTACAGCAAGGCTGGTTGGGTCATACCCAAGTAGGACGAGACTTTCCCCTGTCTAGAAGTCCCTTTTTATTCGGCTGTGTGGGGCACTTGATTGCAACAACTGTCGGGGTTGTCTTGTTCGGGACTGTTCAGTAAAGAATGTTTACAGCCTTGTGTTGTAGGGGGTCGGGAGTGATCCTCGGTACGGTGATCTAGGCCACGTACTGTGATGGACGGTACCCCAGTAGCCCTGCCATTGTATGGAATCCGATCTCCAATAAGTGTCGTACGTATTAGTTGTGCCCAACTATGTTGGAATGTGAGATGTAAGCATTTCAGCTATTTTCTAGCTTTACTTGAAAACCTTAGACCCTATTATAATATCATTGGATTTCATAAAAATATTTGGTTAGCGTATGGTAAAAACTTACTCATGTTTATGTGTGGGAAGTCTTACGTGATACTTTTGTTTCAAAGGTTTTCAAAATTAAGCAGCTTTAACCCGTTACTCACACCAGACCCATGTCTGACCCGGAGTTTATTTCTGTTTTTTCCTAAACTCTTGGGTATTCAAATTTTTACGAGTAGCCAAGGGATTCGAGTTTGCTTTGACGAATTCTGAAGGAGCAATGGAGCAGAAGGCTTCAGCATTTGTAGATATAGTGTTCCGCTGTGTTGGTATCTCTGTGTTGTATTGTATATTGAGTTGTATAACTAGACAGGTGTCTATAATTGTCTAGTATGTGATATATTGTCCGTATAACTCTGATTGATGTTGTATATTATGTAAATACTTATGTGATTAATATAATTTATTCGTTCCGCTGTTTAGATTCTGATGTTGTTTCTTCTTTCTCTTCTTTCCTCTCTCTTTTCTATCCCTTTCTTTCTTCAAGATGATTCGATTTTCTGTTGTGAGAAAGTCGGGTCGTCACAGAGCAAATGATCAAATTTAGAACCGAGCAAATGATCAAATTTAGTTAAGCAGTTTAAATCAAATAATGCTAACTACACTTATTTTATTTCTTCTTGATATCTTTTATTAAGTAACACTATAAATTGTACGATGAAGCATCATCATAGTGCAAAAAAATGTCAAGTTACTGATCTTTAAGAAAAACGGTAATTAACGTTACCAGTGTAATGGTTACCAGTTTATGTGTATGCCAGTCTTCGGCATAGCAGCAAGTCGATCACGGTAACGGTAAATAATTTTAGCTTAACAGTAAAAAAGGTACGGTAACGATATTTGCATAATGGTAACGATAACCATTAGCATAACAGCCCTACTTAGAATTACATGGAAACATGATATCAGATATTGTAATGTTTAAAAATATGGTTAGAATATTACAGTATTAATAAGAATTCCCTGGAAACAAATATGTGAACATATCAGATGTTTAATAAATAAGTTCACATGGATTTTTTATACAAGGCATTAATTTATGTATTCAATAGATAGGAGTGTAATCTATGAGCTGTAGCAAGAATCATTACCCAATAAGTTTCAAATGCGGTAATAAGATATGCTGACCTGGCCTTTCTTGTCATTTATTTATCTAGTCTTGAAGGGTTCTCACTAAAACTACATATGCTTTAGTTTAGGTTTCATTGGACTGAAAATAAATCCCGTATTTCTTGTATCAAACAATTTATAGTTATCTACTTTAATCATGTAAAATGTACTATTGGGAAATTCTAATTAGTCCAGTATGGAATTTATGTGCAACCAACTAAATAATTTTGGTCCCTTTTAACATGCGGATGTCATAGTTTTAAAAAATATACAAAAATGTGGGACTTTGAAAGTTAGAAAATTTAAAACATTCAAATTGGTACACAATAGTGAAAAAAGAGTTCCCTTTTAAATAACTTATTATAATAATGTTGGGGAGAATCGCTTCAGATGATCAGTCTAAGAGAATAAAAAATCCAAACGCAGCGGAAAATAATGAACTGGATCGTGATTGTAGTGAGACGTAAAAAAAAATATAAACACCAAAACAGACAGTAAAAGATCTATGTAATACAGAAAAATAAATAATATCAGCATTTATAGTGGTTCCAATACCATGAGACAGTGTATGTCCAATTGGTGAGAGGAGATTTTATTAATCCCTGAAGTATTAGAGTTACAAGATTGATTCACTTTGGAGGCTATACACAAAAAGAATTAACAATACAGACAAAATTCTACAAAGTTTCAGCTCTCTAGAATGGCTATCATTATTGTCCAGAAGCTCCACTATTTATAGAGTGAAGAAAGGAGAAGGGGTAGCTGCTATATAGCAGCCCTGGGGTTTGGTTCGGCATGCATCTGGCTTGGCATAATTTGGTTTGGCACGTATTTGGTTCGACGGAGTCATACAAAGCTGGTTCGGCAATTCACAATTCTTTTGGACCGACATGCTCCAAATCACCGAACGAAATATTTCGTTCGGCAAAATTTTCATCGCTTCAAATTGAAGCACCTCCAAATGAACTCAACACCGAATGATAAATCTCGTTCGGTCCTCCTCCATCGCTCGGCAATTTAGAGCGGCATCTGCCTCTTCACGCAACTCTATTCGATCTTCCTCCGCTTCTCTCTAAGGCTTAGGATTAGGGTTTCTTCCTTCTCCCGACTCCTTATTCGGGTATCAATTTCAACAATCTCCACTTTGATACCAAATTCCATACAAGTCTTCCAAACTCCCTTTACACCTTTATGCTCCAGACAATGGATACTTACCCAATGAGTTTCGGCAATGCCATCACCAATTACGCTCTGTCAACGAACTCCGGCAAGGTCACCGTCCATCATCAAAGTGTTCGAAGTACCCAGTCCGTATAGAACCTATCAATCTCCACCATGAAAACAAACATCTCCATAAACCATCTCAACTATCCCCCGTGCTACCCAGCGGCACCTAACACTTCATTAAGCGAATCAAGTCCGTGCAATGCTCGAACTTAACAACAGGCAATGACTTGGTAAACATGTCTGCTGCGTTCTCCTTTGCGTGAATCTTCTGAAGATGAACTAGCTTCTCTTCACTCATCGAGACAAGGAACGATTCTCTCGCCTCAATATGCTTCGTCCTCGAGCTGAACGCCAGATTTTAAGCTAAGTGAATTGCACTCTGACTATCACAGTACACATCCACGCCTTCATATACGAAGCCCGAATCACACAACAATCGTCTCAAATAACGCGTCTCCTTAGCTGCTTCGACCACAGCTATGAGCTCTGCATCTGTAGTAGATAAAGCCACAATCGTCTACAACCTCGTTTTCCAACTGATCGCTGTCCCACCAAAGACGAACACATATACGGAGGTTGACTTTCTTCGATCTCTATCACTGGCATAGTCAAAATCATAAAATCCAACCAAGCTAAAATCTCTTCCTTTGCCACCAAAGACAAGTCCATTGTTTGGAGTTCCTCTAAGATATCTGAAGATATACTTCACTGCTTCCCAATGCGTCTTTCTTGGATTCGCCATGAATCTACTCACCAATCCAACTGCCTGTGCAATGTCAAGCGTACTGCAGACCATGGCATACATCAAGCTGCCAACTGCACTTTCATATAGAACCTTCATCATATTAGCCCTGTCCTTTTCCAAGATCGGAGAGCGTTTACAAGAAAGCTGTATGTGCAAAACATGGGTGTGTTGATTGCCTTTGCCCCTTCCATGCTAAACCGAGCAAGCACCTTTTGAATGTACTCCTTCTGAGTGAGGCTCGAAAGTCCTATCTTTCTATCTCTTTGGATTTCCATACTCAAAATTTTCTTTGCTTCTCAAAGGTTTTTCATTTCGAATTCCGTTTTTAGCTTTTGCTTCAAACTATCAATTTCAGCCTTATCCTTGGAAGCAATCAATATATCATCCACGTACAAGAGTAGGTACACTCATCTATCATCCCTTAAATGCTTGAAGTATACAAAAGCATCCATGATGCTACGATCAAAACCAAGTGAAAGCATAAAAGAGTCAAACCTCTTGTACCATTGTCTAGGCGACTGTTTAAGTCCATACAACATCTTCTTCAATTTGCAAACCTAATTTTCATTCACATCTACAATAAATCCTTATGGTTGTTTCATGTAGATGGTCTCATCTAAGAGTCCGTGCAAGAAAACGATTTTCACGTCCAGTTGCTCCAGCTTCAAGTCATGAGCTACGACGATAGCGAGCAAATTGCGGATGGACGTATGTCTCACTACCGGAGAGAATATCTCAACATACTCCAATCCCTTTCTTTGTGAAAACCCTTTAACAATTAGTCTAGTATTGTATCTCCCATCATCATTCACCTTGAACACCCATTTGCAACCTATGGCTCAACTTCCATGAGGAGATGGTACCAAATCCTAAGTCTTGTTGTTCTTTCATGACTCTAACTCCTCTTCCATAGCGCACATCCACTTCAAACTGTCACATGTCTTTAAAGCTTTATCAAGGTCAAGCGGCTTCTCACGAACTATATGTAGGAATGAGTATATCCATAAGATATCTCGTCCTTATGGTCTAAATCAAGTTTTATTATTATTTACAGATAGTGAGAATGAGCACTAAAAGATGACGAGGTAGGGGACGGGGAAATACCACTACAACTGGTCAAGTCCCTGCAACAACGGAAGCAGCTATTCTAACTCAACCTCAGCCAAATCTGGCTGATTTATATCGAAGTTTTTCCAGACTTGATGGAAAGCCGTTCACAAGTAAGGAGTCTGTTATCGAAGCACAAGCCTCAATTCGATCGTGTGAAAGGATTTTCAGAGGACTGAAGTTGGAGGACGATCAAATGAGATTGATAGCTTCTTGGCAACTCCAAGAGAAAGCTCTAGCCTAGTGGGAGACTGTGACAAGTGATATCAAGCACAATCAAACTGATCACCAAGGCTAAGGTTTGCAAACTGCCAATCACCGTACCTTTCGGACGGCCTAATAGTCCTACGACTGACCCGGGTATGTACTGCTTCGTCTAAACTCGTTTCAGCTCCACCTTGAACTGAACTTCCTATAGATTCATGCACATCACCAGCACTACTAGAAGATACCTGTGGACTATCCTGTGATGTTTCATCAATTGTGTTTTCCTTGACAGCATCAACAACAACTATACTATTTGGCTGGAACACGGGAACTTCTTCCATCTCCTTAGGCCTATCAGAATCTTCAGATGTGGTAGGTGGCTTCTCCTTTGGATTGAACATAGCAGACTCATCAAAAGTAACATGTCAGGAATGAACAATCTTTTGATCAACAGGGTTTCAAATTCGATACACTTTGATACCATCGGTGTATCTCATTAGTATGCCCTTGTATGCTATAGCCTTCTATTTTTCATCACCTATATGGTAAACGTACACAGGACAACCAAAAATTCAAAAGTAACCAAGATACACTGCTTTACCTCTCCACTTCTCCTCTGTAATCTTCTCATCTATAACTGAGCACAAAATTCAATTTATGATATGCACCACAGTTGATAATGCATCATCCCAAAATCCTCTAGACAAGTTCGCCGTCAATCTCAAGCAACGAGCCTTCTCACGTAAATCGTGTTCACCTTTCTACAACCCCATTGGATTGCGGATCCGGGTGTAGTGAAATGTCTCTGAATGTCATGTTGTCCACAAAAGTCGAGGAACTCCCTGTAGACAAATTCACCGCCATTATCAAATCTCAGCATCTTCAACCTAGAACCAGATTGATTCTCAACAAGCACTTTCCAGTCTTTGAACTTCTCAAAACTCTATGATTTGGCCTTTATCACATACACTCATACTTTGTGAGAAAAGTCATCAATGAAAGAGATGAAATACTTTGTTCCTCTAAGGGAAGGAGTAGCAACTGATCCTCAAACATCTGTATGCATGTACTCAAGTACTCGCCTCGATATATGGAGTCCAACTCCAAAAGATACTTTAGTTTGCTTGCCTAACACAGTCCTGGCAAAAGTCCATCTTGTCGAAGCTTTCTCCTTTGATCATCTTCTTTCTCCGAAGCAACTCTAAGACCTTCTCTAAAATATGACCCAACCTGAGATGTCAAAGTTTTTTGGCATCCAATGCACGAGAACTATCTACTCTAACACACGACTCTCCAAGAATTGTGCTTCCTTTCAGCAAATATAGATTTCGAAACGTATCTCCTTTTATAAGAAATAGTGCACCTCTCGAAACCTTAAGACTATCCTTCTCGATATTTACCTTACATCCCAAAGATGCCAATTGTCCTAAAAAATTAAGGACTTTCGAAAACCAAGAACATACCGGACACTTGTCAAAGTGCGTATCACTCCATCAAATATATTGATCCTCACTGTACCTTCACTCATTGCTCTACAGCTAACATCATTACCCATAAGAATAGAGCTTCCCTCTTCTTTCAACGAAAGAACTTAAGTAATCATTATTAGACGTCATATGAAAGGACGCCCCCCGAGTCCAATATCCAATGGTCCGAGACATCCGATACTGCTGCAGACAACACAATGTCAGATACAGACTTCTCCACCGCAAATGATGAAGATCCGTCTTCTTCCTTCTACTTTAAATCTGGACAATCATTTTTCAAATGACCAGGTTTTCTGCAGATAAAGCACTTTTCGTCCTTAGACTTTCCTCTCCTGCCATTACCAGGCTTCCTGGACTTGAAACGCCCTCTAGAGTGTCAATCTTCTTATCTTCTCTACATCTTTTAACAAACAGGCCGTGACTACTACTTCTACCTCTACTTCCTTCACTTATCTCCTCCATTGAATCTCTCAAGCCCTTGAATAGAAGGCCTGACTTCATATCTTCCACTGTCAATGTGGCTCTAGCGAATATAAGGCTGTTAGCGAAACTTGTATATCGCTTCGGAAGAGAACACAAAAGAATCATTGTCATTTGCTCCTCATCCATCTTCAAGTCAACAGTCTTCTTCTTCATCACGAGATCATCAAAGAAATTAAACTGTTCATTCACTGAAGTACCCTCTCTCATGCGCATGGTGAAAATTGTCTTCAGCAATATTAGACGGTTAGTCAGAGATTTCAAGTAGACATTTTCTAGCTTGGTCCAAATGCCCCTAGCAGTGGTCTCAATGCTAATCTCTGAGATGACATTCTATGTCATAGCTAGTTGTAAAGTGGTAAACACTCATTTCTCCATCTTCTTCCTTTCCGCGATTGAGATGTCATCCGTCAACTCCTCAGAGGCAAACACTACTGGATGGGCTTTATTCCTCATTAGAACGGTCTTCATCCTCCATTGCCACTTCTCGAAGTCTTTATCCTCATTTCATTTTTCAATTGCCAACTATGATCCTGATGCAATATACATCCCTCTAGTGTAGGGTCTGGTAACAACTGGAGTCGCTTCATCTCCTGCCATAGCGTCTAACACTCTTCAAACAACCTTGCAGTGCCGATACCAGACTGTTGGAGAAAATCCCTTCAGACGATCAGTTTAAGAGAATAAGAAACCCAAACGCAGTGGAAAACAATGAACTAGATCGTGATTGTAGTGAGACGGAACAAACAGAGATAAAAATCAAAACAGACAGTCACAGATCCATGCAACGCAAAAAAATAAATAACACCAGTATTTATAGTGAAACCACTACCATGAGGCAATATACGTCTACTTGGGAAGAAATTTTATTAATCACTAAAAGATTAGAGTTAAAAGATTGATTCACTTGAAGAATTAACAATACAGACAAAATTCTGCAGAGTTTCAGCTAGGATGGCTGTCATTGTTGTCCAGAAACTCCACTATTTATAGAGTGAAGAAATCAGGAGGGGTGGCTGCCATATAGCAGCCATGGGGTATGGCTTGGCATGCACCTGGTTTAGCATAATTTGATTCGGCGCGTATTTGGTTCGGCAGAGACATACAAAGTTGGTTCGGCAATTCACAATTCTTTTGGACCAGCATGCTCCAAATTGTCGAACGAAACATTTCGTTCGGCTAATTTTTCTTCACCGCTTCAAATTGAAGCACCTCCGAACAAACTCACCACCGAACGATAAATCTCGTTCGGTCCTCCTCTATCGCTCGGCAATTTAGAGTGGCATCTGCCTTTTCACGCAACTCTATTTGTTCTTCCTCCGCTTCTCTTCTATGGCTTAGGGTTAGGGTTTCTTCCTCCTCCAGACTCCTTATTTGGGTATCAATTTCAACAAATAATACCTCATCGAATTTGCTAATTCTTTGTTGCATATGCATTGTGCATTTTTGCCAAGTTAATAGAGGTAAATATCTTGAGTGTAGTAATTGAATAGTTTTTCAATTATGATGAATAATACATTATTAATGTGTAAATCATGTTGTATAAACTATGCTTGGCATTGTCATACTACATGTGCACTAATGGATAAATATCTGTGCATATAAAAAGTTTGTGGTTATGGAAATAACATCATTACCAATTAACAATATTTTCTCATGGGGTTGTCCTTTTGATGACCAATAAACACATATGATATAGCACCTTCTTTCTATGTTCCGAATTCCAGACATAATGGTTGAATCATATTATCCAGAAAAATGACTGGGTCGACAAACTAAACGAATATGACATGAACCACTATGCGTATGATTTTATTAACGTGCGCTAAAAATCAAATTCTGCACCTTTTCCGTCATATTGAAACGTACTATAGGAATTGGAGCTATTAGGACGGCAAGCAAAGGTCACATTGCATGTACTTAATTATGATGTATATATCATTCTGTTTAAATCCCCATGATAGGTAATTTGAACAGTTAAAAGTTAAGCACATGTTCTAACTTTTGCAGCCAACATTCTACCAAACAGATTTAACTTTAGAGGGGTGGGGTTTATATGATACAATTTACCCAAACATACCTCTCCCGTTCGAGATTTTAAACTTTATGCCCAACCTTAACATTGATGCACATAGGAAGCATATACCAGATATGATTTAAATTTTGAGCTTAAATTACTTCCTCCTAATGCTCATCAAACTTTTGTTTTTCTTAATACAAATTACTTGCTTAATATGACATAACAATCTATAAACTATGACTGTAACATCATCTGAAGCAAGGATAAAGAAAATTGAGATAAGTTTCAAAATTAAATCGATTACTTTGACTTCATGGATCTAAATCAAATAAGCAATGGATATTTTGCATGATAGGTGGAAAGGTAGGTTTTCATTTTTAACGCATCTAAGAGTCACAATCCCAGCACTCAAAGTCAAGAAAGTGTAAAATTATAAATAAAATAGTCAAGAAATCAGACGATTTAAACTTTTGTTACAATTTAGTTGGAAAAAATGCAAGATTGAATCAGTACATAATATTTGACACCCAAAAAATAAGTTTACAAGGCAGAGGCATAACTGTGGAAATTAAAAACATTTAAAAGAGAGATCTAACTCATACATATATGGAGTTTATGAAAAGTCATCAAAGAATGTTAAAAATATTGGTCAGAAATACTTTAAAACGAAATGATGCGAAAACTTCCTCACCACGATCATGAAAAAAAACAAGCACGTATATTGGCCATAAAGAATATGAATCCATAAACATACCGAGCATATACAGATTGCTTCTGTTTGATCAAATACATAGAACTCATTCGGTTGGTTGTTAACAACTCCTCATTTGCCATTACTTCTTCACTTGCATTGCCTTCTGTAACAGGTTTGCTGAATAAACCAGCAAGGCAATCAAAACTGCAAATTACGTAGATATAAAAGAGTATTAGCATCAAATTCAGCACATAATCGTGTAAAAACATATAAACTATTGCATACGTAAATGAACAAAAATATGAGAGCCACGGAATACTTACAATGCCGTAGTGCTTTCTCCATGTAAACTTAGAAGCATATTTGTTTAAATATGCAATGAAAAGAAAGAGCCTAAAGCATATGTTTTCTATTCATTTTGGTTGAACCCTGTATTAAACATTCATTTCTAGAACACTTTTTGTTATGTGGAGGCAGCAAACTCAACGTGTTTCTGAAAAATAAAACATTTTTAATGGGACATTTTTTAGACTTGATTTCCAAGTTTTATAAGTAGAGTACAAATACAAATGAAGACAAATCTGATTTTAGAAATCTCATACAAATTCCTTAACAGAAATTTTTACACAATCTTGATTCAACTTTTTAAACAAATAAAAACTTGAAGATAATGGCAAAAAAGTGGAAATGGGTGAGAATTTGAAGATTGCTGCAGAATGTATCTTTATTTTATTATTAAGTATATATTCAAAAAAACATCAGTATATTTTGGTCACTTTCAACCAATTACGTAAAAAATAGGTTATATTTGTAAGTAATTTTCAAAATGTTCTAATTAGAAATCCATTCATATGACATTCAACCATAGAAGGGGAGAAAGAAGAAAAACTCTCACCTGGGTGTAATTAGAGTTTTTGAACTGATAAGAGGAAAAGGAGTACAGCGCATTTGCAGTTTCAACTTCAACGATATTGAAGAGTGGATAAGAAAAGTCGAAAAGCTCAAAGTGGAACTGCTGACCAAGCAAGTAGACTATAGTACAGCCTGTCCAAGCAACAGAGTCGCCGAAACTTTCATGGTATATTGAAGGATCAAGAATCATCTCTAAGTAGGTCTGTTCATATAATATCTTGTTAGAGTCGCGTTTCTTTGCAGCAAATGGGTTCTCATTAAATAACATTCAAGTACCAAAAGATAAACTCTGAAGAATTAACCTTTTTGCATAACCTCAAAAAAGATCTTGTTACCATCGTACAACCACACTTGCACAATGCCACTTTTTTATAACTTTTTTGTTTGTTGAAATTATATCATCCACGCATTCTATGGTCATCGGACATATAGTGACCAGGTATAGGCTTTTAATTCATGGCATTTACCAACACATATGAAATACTGATAGTCGAAAGTATCATCAATCATACCCCAAGCCATGCAACAGCAAAAATGTGGTCAAATAAGTGAAGATAATAAAACATAACTATATGACATTTCAATTTATAACATTATCAGGGTTGAACCAAATTCAAAGATGTTCAAATATTTGTGTGTGTGTTAGAATATTCCAAATATAAGGGTGACGCATCCAGTTCTTTATTTCCAGCCACAATTACCTCGACTGTGTAACGTGTGAAGAATATGTTCATAGCCATACTTTTTTTATGTTCTAAGTTAATCTGTATTTGTCCAATATGCATCAACACGAGATTTGTACCTCCTTATCTTATATTTTAAAGTGGGGTCTTCTTCAAATATTAGGCTGTGAGAGCAGCGAATAAATATTTGCACTGAAACAACTCCTAGAGGAGAGAAAATTCATCACATACTGAAAATTGAGCAACTGTGTGTGTATGTGTGTGATATAACCAAGCTAATCAGAAACAAAAAAAATCAAACTAAAGAAAACAAATATGAATAACAAAATGACATAGATGTGTGCGTACATATTAAATATTAGAACTTTGTGTACTTAAATATCACCAGACCCTCTAGAAATACCCTTGTAAAGGCAAATTCTACTCAAACATTATTGACTTCAAGGTTAATTTAAGGATAAAATCAACCTTCTTCGTCATTGCAATGGCAACATGATATTTCTTACTAAAAAACCATAAGTGAAATCCTATAATAAATAAATGAAAACTCAAACAAACCTTATCATTGAATTGATCATGAACAAGCTACATCAGTCATCATCCCCTCCTCTTCTTGAGCTCATTTCCTCCCTTCCTCTATTGATGTAAACCATATAAACTTCAGATATTGATACAATTATATGAAATCCAAAAGGATTTATGCATATATGAGCCAACTTAACACTAAAATTTATTAAAATAAGTATTTACATGATTTAAGACTTAACAATATGGGGAAAGTGAACTCTGAATCAATGGTACTAATGTAAATTTTTACAAAAGGAAAAATTATTTTTATTCTGGAAAAGGTTTAGTATAAAATGGTGGGTGTTGATTTTAGATATTTTATGGTGTAGATTAATCAATTAGCGGTGTATAAATGAATTAGCCCAATTTAAAATACATGTCTCTTGCATACTTCATGATATCTGTATTGAAATTTAATGTTGTTACCTTGTATTTTCTTGCATTGCCTTGAATACCCAAATTATTTCATGATTTGTTGGTTAAAACTGAGATACAAAGTTTGTGTGCAACACATAATCAGTTGTTGTGCATAAGAATTAGAAAGCAAGTGCTCCTAACATATGGCTAACTATTGAGTTGTTGAAGAGTACAATTTACCCCCAAATTTGTAAGTGAGACATGGGGAAAATACAGTGATACTATTGACGACAAATATAAGTTCATATAAGGGGGGAAAATAATGATTCAACTTAAATGTTTTAGTTTTCTATGTGGTCTGTCTATCTAAATCAAATATACTGTAGAATAGTGGGTTGAGGAAAAAAGAATTTGAAATATGTAACAATTGAATTCATCCACACAAGGAGGGCTATCATACGAGTGTCTAACAATTGAGTTTGTCCACACATTGAAAGTTGCCATACAGGTATATATCTTGTACCATGTATGTCCTATTTTAATTCAACTTCAAGTAATAAATATAGTATTAGGGCAATTAATATTGGATTAATTTTTAAAAATTAACGTGTATAAAGTATACTAGAGGAAACTGAAACCCAGCCTAATGATGCTATTCTTTTTTTTTGACCATGCAGTTAATTGACATGTTTGTGTGTGTGCACATTTCTGTACGTGCTTGCATGCAGGCATGTGTGTTTGTGTCAATTCATGAAGTCTCGGAAAGTAAAAGAATTTACAAAATTTCATGAAATATTTGGTACTCAAAACAAACTGTTCAAGAAAGAATTATGGTAAAATAAGAAGCAATAGGCATACATAATCTTGTACATTTTGGACAAAAAATCACCTCATTATGAGCTTGAAACTCTAACTTTCACTAATAAAATCATTTTATGCTGAAGAACTAACGATGTGAACAGAACTATCATCCTTTTTTATGTGAATTTTCAAGTATAAAATGGCATTCCTCTACATTCCACTATGTATAACTAATAAAACATGAAAATTACACTTAAAACACACATTTCTTAATTTGCATTTTGCGTTGAATAGTATAAATTTTTAGTAAAGAACATACGAGTCTAATGAGATTATATGTTAAATGGAAGTTATTTAACGTAATATGCTATGCTTAAAATTACATACGTGTTGGAATTTCCTTCTAAAATGCAATGTTCAAATTGAAAATGAGCCATGAGTGTTGAATATAAAGTTTTAGTGCATTGTATGACAATGCATAATACTACCTTGAGTTTTTTTTAGCCCACGACATATATAAAAACCAAAGTATACCATTCTGGCCATTCTAAACCTGATAATAGTCATGAGTTTACCTGTAAAAATCAAAGTAGCTTATGGGTAAATTTTGAAGTTTATAATTATGTTACTACATACATCCTTATATGTGTGTGTGATATAATAAGTGTGATAACACAGACAATGCTCCAAAATTTATTGTCATTTGTATGACCTAGAGAGGTAACAAAAGCTCCAACTAGTGGATAAACCCGATATGACCTTATTAATGAGACAAACTTCAAAAATATTTCATACAAAATGGAAATAATACCTAAATCATTATGCTTCAGAATACAACAATGTTAAACATCTGATGTGATAAAGTTAATATGTCCGAATACTGTGAAAGGTAGAATAATGAAATAAATTTGAATTACAATTAAGGTACTTTATGAGAAGGAAACTAATGCTAAGTTCGATGATCGGTTAAATTCCATAGAAATTAATGGACATAAATACTTGCGCAATCACTACTAATTAGTTGCAAGTGGAAATTACAGGATTCCTGTAACGCAACAAAGTAGACTAGATTTCATTTGTTTTGTAATAAGTTCTTGGGCTGTATTATAAAGCCTGCTTGTGGTCCAAAAGCATATATATAAGTATATCAAGATACGTTTTGTTACTAGCCAGAAAATGAATGAAATATACTTTTGTTTCCTTTTGCCTTCTTCCTCCTCTCTATCTTATTTTGTTTTTTTCAAACTGATCTGTTAACCTCCTCAACCATTTCTTCTTCTCAACTCCTATTCCCTTCTTCCAACTACGACTTTCACTTTAGATTCGTAACAAGTGGTATCAGAGCTCGAAGATTCTCATCGAATCAGATCTGATTTGTGTTCAATTTCAGAACGATGGCTAGATCCGATTTTAGATCAAATGACATCACTACCTGTTATGGAGCTTCTAGTGAAACTGACAAACTTTGTGCTGCTGCTATTAATACATCGAAATTCAGCCAAGTTCTTCTAGTTTCAGTCCACAACATGATATATCCAATCACTAGGAAAGAACTTCATCAGGTATTTGATCCATATGGATGTATTGAGAATATCATCATCACTTCCACAACATCTTATGATTTGAAAGCACTAATACAATTTCATTCATTCCATTGTGCTATTCAAGCAAAAATTCATTTACATGGTAGAAACATATATGATGGGAGTTGTCAATTAGATATTCAATATTTCAGATCTGGATACAATGTTGGTTCAGCAAACTTAGGGCACAATGATTTTCCAAATTGTATTAGTGGGATGATAGTGATTGTAGAAAAAATGTTAGCCACTGTAAATAATATGCAGTCAAGAATAGAGAGAATACAATTTTTACACACACAGAAATGTCAATTGTTCAACAATTTTGTCAAAAGTTACCGATCTGCAAAGTTGAAACTGAACCACAGTAAAAATGACTCCATGTCCAGTGAGAAATCAACAGCAAGGCCATATTCTATAGAAAGGAAAGTAAAAAAAGCAGGTGCTCACCAAACACCCAACTTATGTGAGAAGACAAAGGAATTAGAGCATAATATCAGCTTACATAAGAAAGTAAAGATGGCTGATTCAGATCAAGACTTGCTCGAGAAATCATTAAGGAAGTGGTGGTCTAGTACAAAGATATCTTCTCCTTTGAATTTGAATATTCCAGTGAAACCATTTGCTCCAATGGACAGAGCAACCACACAGAATATTTGTTATGGACACGTAAATATGAATTGTGCTGATAAACTGTGTGATGCTAGGTTTGAGAAACATGAATGTGCGATGTTCCGTTTAGTGCTTGTACGAAATGGCAAGAGGTTTATTGATAAAACCATATTCGTATTTGATCCTGGAGGTAGTGCTTTTGTGCGGGAAGTTTAAGCTCAGCCGTTATTTGCATTTGGTAGCATACATCTTGGGAAATTTTCGTTTAAGTCAAGGTTGCCTCTTATCAATATGACTAAATATCCATAAATTTGGTTATCAATGACTTTTTTGATTCAAAATGAAGTGGTGTTGCCTTTCAGAATATGCCTGGATATGTTTTAGGAAAGACCCAAAAAAAAAATCTTTATTTGTAGGATGAGTTGTCGATTTGATAGCTGATTTGACTATAGTTTTATGCCCTAGTATAGTTTCATAGCCTAGTCTCATTCATGGTGCTCAAGTCTACAATGTCTCTTTGTCAGAAATTCATGCATATAAGTGTGAAATGCGAAATTAGTTGATGTTCATGTGAATTAAAGTTTGATTGGTTATGGGATATCTATGCTTGCAAAATGATTGTTAATAAGGGTTACCCAGTAGCGGTGAGGTTCCTTGAGCTACTATGATTATTGAAATATGAAATGTGATGAGCCTACTAATTACTTAGACATATATTGGGAAACGACTAAGCTGTACTAGCTACAGCAACAGTGGCTCTAATATTGAATGGTATGGTTTGTCCTCTTCAAGGTTAGCTGTAACGAAGAAAATAAAAAGTAACAAGAAGTTAGAAGTAGAAAGGTGCATTCCGATGGCGCATTCCTTCTTACTACAGCTTGAATGAGTACTTACAATCAACCAACTTTGATATGGAAAATAAAAATATTAAGTGTGGTGGATTCATTTATATCAAATGTTGATCATTGGCACAATGATTGTATCACATAAGAGAATTGTCCTATTACACCTTCTACTAATTTGAGATCTGTAGCAATCATTGGCAAATATTAAAATACAGTAATGTTTGTATGCTTTTCGTGAATGAGCAAGCTGAAACCTTGAGGACAAGGTTGCTTTTCAAGAGTGGGGCAATGTAACGCAACAAAGTAGACTAGATTTCATTTGTTTTGTAATAAGTTCTTGGGCTGTATTATAAAGCCTGCTTGTGGTCCAAAAGCATATATATAAGTATATCAAGATACGTTTTGTTACTAGCCAGAAAATGAATGAAATATACTTTTGTTTCCTTTTGCCTTCTTCCTCCTCTCTATCTTATTTTGTTTTTTTCAAACTGATCTGTTAACCTCCTCAACCATTTCTTCTTCTCAACTCCTATTCCCTTCTTCCAACTACGACTTTCACTTTAGATTCGTAACAATTCCATAGCAGATGCGATGATCTAACAACATCCAATGCCATTATAGGTAAACAAAATTAGGCGTATTTACCACAACTTCAGTGATCATCAGAAATCAACAACAGAAACAAATATTTGTAAAGACAATCAACCAATTTTATAACCGATAATTATGCAATTTCAGACAATAAATGCTCAGTTGAGTGTGCATAGTAGTGATTTACAAAAGAAAATCAGTATGTTAACATGAGATAGAAAAGGAAAACGAACTTTGGTACCTTCAACCCTAACACCTAATATCCGTCGAACATCGGTTGACGGAACCGATGCAGATCTTGATCGGCGGAACTAAAAACTCAAGGTTAATCGATTTAAGATGACATCATTGGAATTTGGAAAGGGGACAATCGATTTAAGAGTTTGGCAACTTTTTTGATGGCGGTGGCGGTGATAAAGAATATGTTTATCGGAATAAAAAGAAGGTAGTTCTATTTCAACATCTCTTTGTTCATTTCGTCCCCATTGATTCACATTTCAAAAATATGTCCTCTTATTTTTTAAGTGGGGCTGCTCTTGGTGGTACCGATTTTCTCATTTGGCCAGTTTTAATATAAATGGTTTTTTTTTTATATGCTTCTGGCCACCAATATCTTATTTCTTCACTCGGTTATAAGCAACCGTTTGTATCAGCAATTTTTCGGTGGTTTAACGCCGCACGGCCGTTGACAACCGAACTTTATTTGTAGAAAACGACTGGAGGTAGCCGAACAGTATTTCAGTCTTTTATAACCGATCGGGATGCCGCTTGATTTAGAGAGAAAAATAAACGGTGTTAGAAAGAGGAGTTCACATTATTTTAGGGTGGCCTTCAGTGTAGATAGCCAGAAGAGGAAATCGGAGTGTCAATAGCAATACACTTTTCTAAACCATGTATAGGACGTTGTTTATTCACAAACGATGCTCGGTCCAAACTAGCTTGTTACACAAACCTCACTCGATCCGAATTAGATTGTTACACAAACCTCGCTCGGTCCGAACTAGCTTGTTACATGAACCTCGCTTGGACCGAGCGAGAATTTACATAAACATCGCTCCTTTAGAGCCTTTGTACGTAATTATTTCTTATAAACATAATCTGTTGTGGTTCAAAAATATGGAAAATTTTGGAAAACCTGAAAATTGATGAAGTAGCGGTGTGTCAAAGGAGGAAACCGGGGTATGAGTAAAATCAACCTAAAAAGAAATACGAACGAAAGTACAGTGCTGTTGTATTTTGAAATGCTGAAAATCTAAGGATGTCGCACGCACATGGACAACGCTTTCAATGACTACAAAAAAATTTCTATATTTTTATCCAAAAAGCGGATACAATATTATACGAATGCAAACGCGAAGACATCCATAACCGAAAATTATCGGTCCGGTTCTTTTTCAATATTATACTTTAATTATGTGTAATTTAGCATAATGAAAGATATTTGTTTATTGTTTTATTAAGTTAGAATTTTATATCATATGCATCAAATGCATATTAACTGTTCAAAACTATTTATTACCATCATATTTGTTTACTTTTAACACTTTAATAATAAGTGAGACTGAATAAAGTTTATGTTAAACTAAAAATTTTCATTTATATTTCTTGATTTATCGGTCATTGGCGGATAGAATAATTACCAAGTATCCATTCGTATCGGCCAATGCAGACCTCTGATATCCAAAAATAATTTCGATTGCAGATACAGATATGACACTATCTGCATTCCATGTATCCGTTGATAGTCTAGCAATGTAGAGTTTCTGTTTTAAGTTTAAGTAATTGATCGATTCCATTTCGATTCCCGTTTCTATTAATTTCTTCAAAGTAATTTCAAAAATATTCAAACAGCTACAATGTAGTAGTCTGCATGGTTACTGATTTGACTTGAAGCGATTCAAAACTTATTTCAAACAAATTGATTAATTAACTTATGTCCTTAATCCACGTTATATTGTTTTCAGAACATTAATAAATACTCAAAAATTAGTTTGGCTTTGACAAATCAGATAGGTTGAGCTTAGTACCACTGTTCTTATGGTTAGACGTTCAATCTTTGTGTAAGGACCCGATTCTTCGACTTTCGAAAATTCAACATCGATACTCACTTTATCGACTGCCGAGCAATCGAACGACGGAAAACCGAACACTTAGGGTTTTAAGAAAAAGAAAAGGAAGAAAAAGACAGAAAAGATAGAAAATAGAGGGGAGAAGAAAATAGAAAATAGAACGGAACAGAAGAAAACAACAGAACAACAACAGAATCTCACAATTCGCAGCGGAACAACATATAATAATAAATGTTAACGCTAAAATTTGAACGCTAACACTCCGGTGTATGAAGTGAGATTGTGAAAGCACCACCCGACAACTCGGGAACAGATTATAAGCAGATAATAGTGAAAAAGTAGTAGACAACAGCAATTTTATAGTGGTTCGGCTCAAGAGAGAGCCTACGTCCACTTTGAATATCTTTATTGACAATTTGATTACAAATCAATGCAGTTACACTTTGATTACAACACACTTTGAGTTTCAAGTGACTTAGAACAAGTAGTCTAAACTTCAATGTCGATCCAAATCTTTGAACATATGTTAGACATGTTTGATTTCTTCGTGAAGTTCCTTGAAGGTGTTGAAGTAGTTCAGGATGCGGCAGAGTAACGGCGCTTGAAATGAATGAGCCAAAAGTCCCTTGAATGTTGGAGGTGGCCATGTATTTATAGGCAAATTTCTGGGCTGGAGTTGTTAAGTCATGAGTCGTGACCGACTCAGAATGAACCGTGACCGACTCACATACCACGAGTCAGCAAGCAGTGGCATAGATGAAATGGCATTGAGCTTGTTCCTCGTATGTTTAGGTCGCCAGCGACTTATGATAGGTCGTTAGTCACCTTGAGTCGTTGGAAACCCTGAGTCGGTCTACCCCATAAACCACTAACTAGTTAAACCACTCTTCTCTTCTAAGGTACTAACTCGTTGAGTCGTTGGCCCACTGAGTCGTTACGAACCTTGAGTAGATGAGTCGGTCCAGTCCTTGAGTAGATGAGTCGGTTCAGTCCTTGAGTCGTCTCGTATGAGCCGTGAACTTCGTTGAGTCGGTAACTCAATGAGTCGGCCTGTATCATGAACCGCTAACCTCCATGAGTCGTTCCATTCCTCTAAGTTGCCTTGAGCCTTAGCTCGTCAGCCAATTGAGTCGCTACCAGTTGAGTCGGTCCTTTCCTTAAGTTGCTGAAGCCCCTTGAGTCGTAAATCCAATGAGTCGTTAAAGACCTTAAGTGGATGAGTCGGCCCAAGTTTCATCTCGTTGGCAGAACAGGGTTAACATTTGCCCCTCGAAGTACACGCCTAAGTCGTAGGTCGTGTGCTTCGACTTATCTTAACTCGTGTGCCGACTCAAACTCTACTGCCCAACGTTATAAAAACCTGAGTCGTTCACCTTTTCTTCTCATTCCCTAACCTTTAAACCGTGTCTGCCATTAACGCACATTCAAGCTTTCAAAAGCGATTTCGACCAGATTCTCCATCGATCATCCCTATCATCATATTGCGTAAGCGATCTCGCTCTCCTTATGATTTTCGATTATCCCTAGCTTATGCGCCCCAACTCCATCTTCGATTTGCCCCTTTGAGCCCTGCGAATTTGGTTGCTTTGGTCATCAATGGACTTAGGGTTATTTGTTCTGATGGTTTACGATTCGAGGCGGTTTAGCGGTGCGATAGAGCTAGGATTGTTGATTGAGAGCTTATTGGGTTAATGGGTTAAAAGTTGGAAGATTAACGGGTTAGGAGTTAGAAGTGAAATGGTTTATGGGTTAGATGGTAACCTGGTTAGGAGTTAGGTGATTAGTTGGTCAGATTGATTCGAATACTGCTTTAGGTACGACTCGGTCATTTTTGTATGATCCAACAACCATGATCCAACCCAACATGCTTCACGGCCTAAGCCTTGAGTCGTGGCCGAGATACGACTTACGACTCACGACTTACGACTTACGACTTACGGCCTAAGCCTTGAATTGAACCAGAGCTTCTCCCTTTTTATACGACTTAGGGCACTGCCGACTATAAATTTTTTAGCCGTTGACGAGTTAGGACTTGCGTGAATTCTGCTCGAACTTTGAACCATTGCATAAACTTTGAACTGTTGAATTTTATTGCATTCATTCACAGGTTATTTTGACTTGCAGGCTAACAATCTGTTCAATACAACATTCACAGAAAACTGGGACAAATATACTGTCATCGACTGCCCATATCAAATGACAGATTAGTTAATAACAGATAATTAACTTAAACAAATCGTGTGAACGAAGTGCTATCGATTTCAAGTAGAATATTAAAGCAACACTGAAATAGTCAATTGAAACTGACCAGCCTGCACTAATATTATGCTTGAACTTTAAATTAACAAGTTATGAAATTACCATAGTCGATCAATCGTCAACCAGTTTAATTCCAGTTATATTTACTTGTTATTTTCATTAGTTCTGCACAACACTTCACACTTTTAGGAAACGTGCACCTTCGCATTTGAACATCCAGTTGCTTGTGTAGAATGACATCTCAACAAGAAGAACCGATGGGCCAGGCTGAAGATGTCTTCCCAGTAGCCAACATGTTAGATAACCCTCCGGAGAGAACTCCCACAACTCTGAATCAGCGGGTGTTTAACCAATTGCTCATCCAGTTTGGTATTGCCGAGGCTGATGCCGTACTGCCGGGGCCAAATGATACTGCAGATAGGCCCCCATTCTGGCTTCATTGCTGTCAATCGCCAAATGTGCTTGAGCGGTGCCATACCACCTTTTAATGACTTCCTTCAGCAGTTCCTGCTTCGATTATCTATCTCTCCATTCCAATTGCACCCCAATGGCCATGCCATTCTGATGGGGTTATGTGTGCTATTTAGTAGAGTTCTGAGTCGATTACCGAGCTTTGAGGAAATCTGCTACTTCTGCTCATTCACAAAAATTAAAGATCATCCCTCTATCGTAGTTATAAGGAGTGCTCGAAACCGCAAACTCATCACCGATCTTCCTGAAAGCGTTCATGGATTTCTAAATCAGTATTTCTTTGTTCGCTGCCCTCCAGGGTTTTATGCCATCTGGAGAGTAGGAAGTAAGATTTTCCTGTTTTTATTTCTCCATTCTTGGGCTTTTCGAAATCTGAGTTGCTAAATGCTAACTTGGCTTCTTCTTTTTTCCTGTTTTAGCACTTCCTCCTCCCTCTAGAGATCCATGCTATAAACAAATTTTTGAGAGATTGAACGGCGTGGCGGCAGAAGAGAGGAGTATAAAGTTTTTGTTAAATGACGGATTTTTACATCAATATGGGCTTCTTCATTCCTCTCGCTTCACTCAGCTTCGTGAAGTCCCAACTGAAATTCCCGATTCTCCGACGGAAACCCCTGATGCCTTGGCCTCTACTAAAGAGCATATGCAGGGAGGAACCTCTATAGAAACTCAACTAGTGAAGTGTTCAATTCCGAAGGACGTCGCGGGGCCGTCTGACAAGTCTGCACTTGCCCCAGTTATCGAAGAGGAAGAAACTCCACGATCTTCCGAAAGATCTGCTGACAAAGGAGTTCAGAAAGCCAGTCCCAAAAAACATGATGGTGATGATGTTTTCGAGGGATTGAGCGATTTAATTGTGACTTCTCAAGAACTTTTCAAAGATGATGTTTCCAAAACTATCTCTTCTGTAATTGAGGCGACATCTTCTCTACAACAAATGTCAACTCCTTCCACACAAGTTATCACTACCTCTATTCCAAAGAGTGGTCTGTAACTTGATGCGTGTAGTTTACACGTTACACAACACTTAGGATTTTTCAGCACTTCTACGCATTCATCTTCTTATACTTTAAAGATTTCTAAAGTTTATTATTTTTATTCCAGATTCTCCAATGGGGCGCAATAGTTCATATTATGATGATTTCCAGCGCTACGGGAGGCGGAGTCAATATGATTATAGGCGTCACCTCCCCTCTTACAGAGAATCGGATGAAGAGAGGGCCATCAGGAAAGCAGACGAGAGACGAGCATATGAAGAACGTCACCGAAGAGAGCAAGAAATACATGACCCTCCCCATAGAGATGATGATACCCAAAAAAGAAAGACCCACGATGAGAGAGGTAAAGGTCACATGGAAGATTCTTCTAGCAAGCGGGCTAAACTTACTGAAGATACAATGCCGACAGTTTCTCAAAATGTTCCTGCTGAATCTCCTGCCCCCGTTCGTTCCGACATTCAAACAATCATCAACCGGCCCGCATACCAAGTTGGGCAAGGTCCTCCCACTCTTCAAAGTCGATTCCCTCAGTGGTGCCTGAGAGGGGTTCGATTTGATCTCGACTTGGTTCCTCTCGACAAATCGGCTATGCTGCGAAATCTTGATTCTGTCAGGACCGATATTGAAAGAATGCCGAACTGGCAAAAACTTGTCGACGAGCTTCAGAGGGTTAACCGAGCCAATCTCGAGGCCATGCTCACAATGGAGAACGATAAGGCTAAGTGGCAGAAGACTCTCGAAAAGCATGACGCCGAAATAAGAAGTATTGCTTCCTATAATGAAAAGCTGGAAGCGGAAGTAGAAAAGCTTAAGGAAGAATTAGCTACTTCGTCTACTCTCTATTCTCAAAAGGAGAGCATGCTTCAGCAACAAGTACGAGATGCGCATGCCAGTCAAAGGGCAGTCGAAGATAAGCTTACACACAAGGAGAAGGTCATAGAAGAATATCGCGCTGAAACTTTACAGCTGCGAGAACAGACCGGCTCTCAAAGCTTGGAGATAGAGATGTTAAAAGCTCGACTTGATATGGCCGAAAAGGAGCGTGACGAGGCTGTTGCTGGTAAACTCGCGGCCGAAGAGGCCCATCAAGCAACCAAAGCTGACATTAGCTCCACATTATTTGATTTTTATCTGCACAGCATTTTGGGGCGTGGCAGCCTTGCCTTTCTAGGCCCTAAGTATGAAATTACACTAGCTGAAGTTTGGGAGGCAGCACTCGATATGCTAGGTGGTAAAGGTGCTGGCTACGCTGAGACAGCTCTTGAAGAGCATTATCTCGATGATGATGCCCGCGCCGCTCTTGCCAAGGGAAAAGAGCAACTCGCCAGAGTACGGGCCGGAATGGCGGAAGGGGAACGTTCTAAAAAAGAAATACCACCTACCACTTCTGAACGTCCTTTAGTTTCTTTCGAAATTGACATTACAGGTTCCAGTGCTCATTCGCTGCCTCCTACAAGAACCGGGGTAATTACCCCTACTGATGATGAGGCTTTGGAGGATATCGGGGCTCAAAATTATGAGATTGAACTAACGAAGCAAACATCTTCAGGTAATTTTGACATTGGTCCGATTCAGGTGGATTGCTTGCTTGCTCCTCAAAAGTTTGATGAGCTTCTCGATTACTTCTTGAATCTCGACGAACCCATATCTCCCTTCTTTCGGGGAGATACTAATATTTTTAATTTCTCTTCTTCTGCAGTTGAAACACCAAGTGCTGTGCAGACTTCACTTCCTCCGGTTATCCCTCCTCCGTCTCTTCAGGTGACTCCTCCTTCTGCTTCACAGCCCGGGTCACAAGAGGAGCAGATTGAGGCTCTTCATGGCTTGGATGACCCTATCGCTTCGCAAGAGCAGAAAGACGAGGGACTTGAAGGAGGCGATATCTCTCCGGAGCGGACTCCTTCTGATGACGTAGTTTTGTCCGCTCTTGTTACTCCAGGGAGTCAGTCTTCTTCAAAGAGAAGAAAGAAGCACGGAACATCGAAGAGGAGGGGGAAGAAAATCATCACTACTGAAGAGGAACCGGAAGTTGCACCGGTTGCACCTCCCTCTCCTTCTTCCCTTATGCCTATAGATAGACCTGAAAAACTAATCATTCGGCCAGGCAAAGGGTCCAAAGGTGGTAAGAAGAAGTGAAGAGTTGGGCTTCGGGCTTTTTGATTCCTTTTTTGTGTAATGGTCGGATGTTGTGCAGGCACCGGCCCCTGCTTTTTTTTTATTTTGAAACCTGTATCTGCAATTGAATAAAATGATCCTTTATTTGTACAGACTTTTGTTTGAATTTGAGAATGCATTTATTATTCATTTTTGCACAAGTTTATTTATATGATATTGCGGTGAACTTGTGGTATGTTGCTTGAGCGTATTTTACCGATATAGCTATACCATTTTGTATGTAACTATACCATGTTGCCCCCATACCATAAGCTTGCTGCAATATTTTATACTTTGAGGGGACTTGCACTCTTATTTTCTGAAGAGTAATTACTTCATTGTTGAAGAAATTTTTCGTAGAGTACGACTTCCTTCACATAAGTTTTTACGCTTTGTCCTTCGAAGAAGTCACTTTTTTTTTTTATACTTATGTATGCATTTTGCCAAGTGAATTCTTCTATGTGGTAAAGCGGGCCTCTGAAGGGTACTTTAACCTTCTTCCTCTTTTTTTTTTCTTGAGGAAGGTTATTTTCTGGAATAGGTAAATCACTCTTCCTTTGAAAGTTAAAGTATGCCCTTGATATATTTTTTTTTAAAATAGAAATTTGTACTTCTGAGGAGGGATTTTTCATGTTTCAACACTTGGAAGTTTTATTTCAATCTTGGTGAAACGTGTACCTCCAAAGAGTTGTGCCTTCGAAGAAAGCCTTTTCACGTTTCAACACTTGGAAGTTTTATTTCAATCTCGGTGAAACGTGGGCTTTCGAAGAAGTCTTTCTTTTTGATTGTGTCCCCGGGAGGGGGTTGTACCTCTGAGGAGGGATTTTTCACGTTTCAACACTTGGAAGTTTTATTTCAATCTTGGTGAAACGTGTACCTCCAAAGAGTTGTGCCTTCGAAGAAAGTCTTTTCACGTTTCAACACTTGGAAGTTTTATTTCAATCTCGGTGAAACGTGGGCTTCCGAAGAAGTCTTTCTTTTTGATTGTGTCCCCGGGAGGGGGTTGTACCTCTGAGGAGGGATTTTTCACGTTTCAACACTTGGAAGTTTTATTTCAATCTTGGTGAAACGTGTACCTCCAAAGAGTTGTGCCTTCGAAGAAAGCCTTTTCACGTTTCAACACTTGGAAGTTTTATTTCAATCTCGGTGAAACGTGGACTTCTAGAAAGGTCTTTATCTTGTTTTGCATTTCAACTTTGGTGAAGTGAAATTCCGAAGAGCGGCTATTATACTTCAACTCCTGGTGAAATGTGCCTCCGAAGAGGTCTTTATTTTGTTTGCATTTCAACTCTGGTGAAGTGAAATTCCGAAGAGCGGTCGTAACACTTCAACTCCTGGTGAAATGTGCCTCCGAAGAGGTCTTTATTTTGTTTGCATTTCAACTCTGGTGAAGTGAAATTCCGAAGAGCGGTTGTTACACTTCAACTCCTGGTGAAATGTGCCTCAGAGAGGGTTTTCATCGCCTGGAAGTTACTCTTTCATGGTTGGAGGGTCATGACTCCTCCAATCTTTTTTGTTGAGTAGAGAACTTTCTTTTTTTGTGGCGTATGACCCATTAGAGGTCTTTATCCTCCGAAGAGTTGTGCCTCCGAAGAGGACTTGTGCTGCCGATGATGGATTTGGTTGTTCCCTTGTCCACTTGCTTATGCCTTTTCAGCGATCCTCCCCCCCCCCTTTTTTTTACAAGTAACTTGTTTAATCCAAGGAAGTGTACTTCATTGTCAGGCAAGTTCGTGAGAACGAGCATTAGCTTCTTAATTGGATGTTTGTTTGTTCAAACGATCTCAATTTATTAGCAAAGGCCCATTTCTATCGAAATCATAAGCCGTTCAATTGAAGTATTTCCTATCTAGGATTTGAATTCGGAGCTTTTGTGACTTGAAATTTGGCGAGAATCACTTGGTCTTATTATGTGCAAGTTTCACTTTCATTGTCTGCAAAAATTTAAATCGACATTTCAGCAATACATTCTATGTACTTTTTATATCGAAAATAAAGCAAACATGTAATAATAATAAGGAACACAAGATTTATAGTGGTTCGGCCAGGAAATTGGGCCTACAACCACTTTATATTTTTTCATTATTTACTTGCATCATTTTTACAATTGCCTTCAATTACAAGAATCATACATTCATAATTCTTTTTACAATATTTCAACAAAATTTTCAAGTAAAGTATGGACGCAAATGATTGCTGTTCCATGCCCTTGGAATTTGATCTCCTTCAACAGTAGTGAGTTTGAATGTGCCGTCAAGAAGCTTCTGACCTATGACATATGGCCCTTCCCAATTTGGCCCAAACACACCTGTCGCTGTCATAATTCTCTTCAGGACTAGGTCTCCAATCTCAAAGCTGCGTTGGCGAACTTTGGAGTCGAAATGTCTGGCTATCCTTTGCTGATGAGCTACAATTCTGAGATTAGCCTCATCTCTTTTTTCATCAAGGAGATCTAGCGCTTCAAGCTGTAGCTTTTCGTTTTCTGCTTGATTAAAATGGATTCTTCTATGTGAAGGGACCTCTATTTCTACCGGGATCATTGCCTCTGACCCGTATGCCAATGAAAACGGGGTGTGCCCAGTCGCAGTTTTGTGAGTGGTTCTGTATGCCCATAGTGCCAGTGGTAGCTTATCGACCCAACCACCTTTTGCTCTTTCAAGTTGCTTCTTGATGGTTGACTTAATAATTTTGTTCACGGCTTCCACTTGCCCGTTTGCCTGCGGATGAGCCACTGCTGAAAAGCTTTTCCGGATTTTGAATTGCTTGCAAAAATCTCGGAATTCTTCACTTTCAAACTGAGTACCATTGTCTGTAATTATTTTTTGAGGCACACCGTATCTGCAAATGATGTTTTTAGTCACAAAACTTATCATCTTCTTTGAGGTGATAGTAGCCAGTGGTTCAGCTTCTGCCCACTTAGTAAAATAATCTACAGCAACAATGGCATATTTAATTCCAGATTTGGCAGTTGGTAACGGTCCTATAAGGTCTATTCCCCATATTGCAAACGGCCATGGACTGACCATCTGTGTGAGTTCAGTGGAAGGAGCTCTAGGAATTTTGGCAAATCTTTGACATCTGTCACATTTTCGGGAATACTCTGCTGCATCTCGATTAATTTCTGGCCAAAAATATCCGTATCGGAGAATTTTCTTTGCTAATGTTTGGCCACCTGAATGATCACCACATTCTCCTCCATGCACCTCCGCTAGGATTGCTTTGGACTCTTCCCTGGATACACATCGAAGTAATGGCATTGAGAATCCCCATCTGTATAATCGACCATACTGGATTATATATCGAGAGGCTTTTCTTAGTAGCTTTTGTCGTTCTTTTGAGTTCCCTGGTAAAGATCCATTGAGCAGATATTCTGTTATCGGAGTCATCCATGATTCTTGCTCTTGAGACATGCTCATGATCCAATCAATTTCCATCTCATCAATGCTAGGAGTCGACAGGACCTCCATTGGAGTTAATCCCAGAAATTGAGCTTCGCCTGTGCTAGAATACTTTGCGAGAGAATCTGCTTTCATGTTTTCTTCTCGAGGAATGTGACTTATCATGTAATGATCGAAATCACCCAGGAGTTCCCAAGCCTTTGACAAGTAGGAGGGCAGATTCCCCCCTTTTGCTTGGAATTTCTTTTTGATTTGGCATACAATAAGCTGAGAATCACTCAATATCTGTAACGCTCGGATGTTTAATTCTTTAGCAATCCTTAAGCCAGCAATAAGGGCTTCATATTCTGCTTCGTTGTTTGTTGAAGGAAATTCCAATCTTAGTGCATAGCATAATGATCGGCCTTCAGGGGTCTCAAGTACAACTCCGGCTCCAGAACAGTAGTCGTTTCTCGCACCATCGACATATAATTTCCATTGGATTGGGGAATCGTTGACCGTTTCCTCCTCACTGTTACCCTTGTCTGTGAATTCTGCGATGAAATCCGCTAAAGCTTGTCCATTGATTGCTTTTCGGGGATGATAAGTGATGTCATACTGACTGAGTTCAATATTCCACTTTAGAAGACGACCCGAAGTTTCAGGGCGAAACAGGACTTGCTTTAAAGGTTGATCGGTGAGGACTCTGATAGGATGAGCTTGAAAATATTGCCTCAACTTCCTAGATGCAATTAGTAGGCAATAGGCGAGTTTTTCCAACTTAGAGTAATTCATCTCTGCCCCAGTGAGTCTTTTGCTGATATAGTAAACTCGATGCTGAATCCTTTTGTCTTCTCGTATCAGCGCTGCACTTAGAGCATGAGATGATACTGCCAAGTATATAAGAAGATCCTCGCCATCGCCAGGCCTAGAAAGTATTGGAAGCGTTTCCATATGGCGAATCAATTCATCAAAAGCTTTTTGGCATTCGGGAGTCCAATCGAAGTTTTTCTTTCCTTTCTTTAGGGCATCAAAGAATGGGATGCATTTATCTGTGGCTTTGGAAATGAACCGACTCAAGGCGGCGACTTTTCCATTGAGACTTTGCGATTCCTTCTTTGTTCTAGGAGCTTTGACTTCTTTCAATGCAGTAATTTGAGCTGGACTGGCCTCAATGCCCCTAGCGCTCACGATGAAACCTAAAAACTTGCCGGATTCCACTCCAAATGAACATTTTAAAGGATTGAGCTTCATTCTGTATTTCCGGAGGACTGCGAACATGTCTGCTAAGTGTTCTATGTGATCCACTGCTTTCTTAGACTTTACTAACATGTCATCGACGTAGACTTCCATAGTCTTGCCCAGTTGCGGTTTGAACATAGCATTAACGAGTCTTTGGTATGTTGCCCCTGCATTCTTCAACCCGAAGGGCATAACTTTGTAGCAGTAAAGACCAATGTCGGTGATAAAGCTCGTATCCTCCTGATCTGGCTCATGCATCATGATCTGGTTATATCCGGAGTAAGCATCCATAAAAGATAACAATTCGTGTCCCGCTGTTCCGTCTACCAGTTGGTCGATTCTGGGTAATGGGAAGCAGTCTTTGGGGCAGGCCTTGTTTAGATCTGAAAAATCGATGCATACTCTCCATTTTCCGTTGGCTTTCTTAACCAGCACTGGATTTGAAACCCAATTCGGATAGGTAGATTCTTTGATAAAATTATTCTCCATGAGCCGATCAACTTCTTCTTTTAATGCCGCCGACCTTTCTGGACCTTGAGTTCTCCTTTTCTGTTTCACAGGTGTAAATTTTGGATCAATATTTAGAGCATGCACTGCAACTTCTGGGGATATTCCGCACATATCGGCATGAGTCCAAGCAAAAACATCCAGATTTGCCTTTAAAAAAGATATTAAGATATTCTGAATTGACACATTAAGTTGTGAACCCACATTCAACACCTTGTTTGGGTCCTTTGGGTCAACAGGTATTGGTATTGTCGTTTCCACTGGTACCACTCTATTTTCCCCTGCACTGACTTTTCTGGGGTCCATTTCTTTCCTTGCTCCACTGTGCTCGCCAGTGCAGGGTCCGCCCTGTAATTGCTACAAGGCTGGTTCTTTGATGCGGACTGGGGCTGCCGCATTCTTTCCCATTTCTCTTTTTCTGGTTTCTCGTAGCTCTGTCAGATAACACTCTCGTCCAGCATTTTGATCCCCTTTTATAACTCCCACTCCATTGTCTGTAGGGAATTTGATGGTGAGGCACCACGGGGCAAGAACAGCTTTGAACGCTGCCAGAGTTGGACGACCAAGGAAAGCATTGTAAGCAGAAAATTCGTCGACAATCACAAAAGTTTTCTTGCGGACTACTTTTCTCTCTCCTTCTCCAAGTTCCACAAACAAAACAATGGTTCCTACCGGCTGTTTTGGCTCCCCAGTGAAGCCAGCGATTTTCTGCGATGAGGCTTGCACATCAGCCATAGGGATCTTCATTTGGTCGAATGTTTTCTTGAAGAGGATATTGCAGGATGCGCTACAATCAATGAGAACTCTTCTGACAATAGCTGGCCCGATACCAGCCGAGATGACTAAGGGATCCAAGGTAGGAGCTTCAATACCTGCGGAATCCCTAGCTTTGAACACAATATCATCATCAAGAGTTCTTTGTTGCTTCAAGGGCGTAGCTCCTTCCAAAACGAATACATCTTCCTCGGTCGGTACATACTTGAAAGCTCGGGTATACCTTTCCATCTCACCCCAGCTTCTGCCTGCTGGGTGAGGTCCTCCTGTAATGACATTGATAATGGGCCTTCCAGATTCATGCCCTGCAGCCTTCTCACTCGTCCTAGGCTGATGAGTAGGAGCCTGTTGCCCCTGACTAGATGAAGCAGGATTGTTGCTATTCTTTTTCACAAATTGCTGCAGTTTGTTTTCCCTTAGCAACTCTTCAATCAGATTTTTCAACTGGCGGCATTCGTCGGTCTCGTGACCGGGTTGATTATGGAAGCGGCAGAACTTCCCACTCTGTATAGCCTTTTTCCCGGTCCTTAGAGGAGGAGGTTTAGGAAAGTCAACAGAATCTTTAGTGGCAAGGTAGATACGTTCCGGCGTATCTGATAAAGGAGTATATTCTGATGGCTTGAAGGATCGGGGCTTCTTCAGATTACTCTGCTTCTTCCCATTTTTATTTTCCTTTTTTTGCCCTACAGATTCATTCTTGCATGGAGCAACAGTGTTATCTTCATCTTTTTCCAACACTGCCTTTACCGGTACGAGACGGCTTTCTAAGCGTATGAATTCGTCTGCTTTTTTATAGAATTTTTCAAGAGAATTTGGTTCCTTCATGTTTAGCCATTTCCCAAATTCGCTCGACTTGTCAATACCCTTCATCAGATAAGTCAATATCATTCGCGGTTCTGCATTGTCCACCTCAGCTAGCGCTATATTAAAGCGGTTTAAGAAAGATCTGATAGTCTCTCCTGGATTCTGCTCCAAACTTGACAATGACATGATATCCTTGGCTTTTGAGGCGTATAGTCTGAACTGCTCCTTGAATTTCCGGGTTAAGTAAGAAAACTGATCTATAGATCGGACCGGAAGTTTGGTGAACCAAAGCAGAGCTACACCTTCGAGATACACAGGAAAATATCAGCACTTTATTTCATCAGAGGCTCTGGCACCTGTCATGTGCCAATCATACTTGTATAAGAATTCGTTCGGATCACTTGTCCTCTTGTAAGCTGGGATGGTTGGAGGGACAAACTTCCTTGGGAATTCAGCCTTTAAGATTTTCTCAGTAAACGGAGTTTTACTTGGGGCGAAACCCCATTCTTTCTCGTCCTCAACCCTCTGCATACTCTCTTTCATAATTTATCGGACCATTCCAGAAAGATACTCCTCATCATGTCGAGTTCTAGATCCACCAACCTCTGGAAGTGTTTGTTCAAAGGGGCTAGCAGCCCTTTCAGGAGCATTTCTTTCTTCAGCATCATGAATGTTGCCAGCAAAATTTCTTTCATTACCTGTCGGTTGACGGTTTGCCCCAAGCAAATCGTTCAACCTATTCAGAATTAGGGCATTCTGGGCATTCTGAGCCTCGAATTGTGCATTTTGGGCATTTATCTATTGGTTTAGCCCTAAGATTGCAGCATCCAGCTCTGCCTTTGTAACTCCGACAGCTGGAGTGACTTGATTCGATATAGGGGAAGCGGAGGTTCCCTCTTGAATATTCCCAGATCTGAAAGATCTACTTTTCCTTCCAGGAGCCATAATCTCGGATAGACTTCTGGTTTTCAAGGAAATTCTCTCTACAAACCTTTGTGGAGCAATGATGATAACTCGCCTGAGTTCAGCTCTCAATGAAAGCACCAAAAATGTTAACGCTAACACCCCGGTGTATGAAGTGAGATTGTGAAAGCACCACCCGACAACTCGGGATCAGATTATAAGCAGATAATAGTGAAAAAGTAGTAGACAACAGCAATTTTATAGTGGTTCGGCTCAAGAGAGAGCCTACGTCCACTTTGAATATCTTTATTGACAATTTGATTACAAATCAATGCAGTTACACTTTGATTACAACACACTTTGAGTTTCAAGTGACTTAGAACAAGTAGTCTAAACTTCAATGTCGATCCAAATCTTTGAACATATGTTAGACGTGTTTGATTTCTTCGTGAAGTTCCTTGAAGGTGTTGAAGTAGTTCAGGATGCGGCAGAGTAACGGCGCTTGAAATGAATGAGCCAAAAGTCCCTTGAATGTTGGAGGTGGCCATGTATTTATAGGCAAATTTCTGGGCTGGAGTTGTTAAGTTATGAGTCGTGACCGACTCAGAATGAACCGTGACCGACTCACATACCACGAGTCAGCAAGCAGTGGCATAGATGAAATGGCATTGAGCTTGTTCCTCGTATGTTTAGGTCGCCAGCGACTTATGATAGGTCGTTAGTCACCTTGAGTCATTGGAAACCCTGAGTCGGTCTACCCCATAAACCACTAACTAGTTAAACCACTCTGCTCTTCTAAGGTACTAACTCGTTGAGTCGTTGGTCCACTGAGTCGTTACGAACCTTGAGTAGATGAGTCGGTCCAGTCCTTGAGTAGATGAGTCGGTTCAGTCCTTGAGTCGTCTCGTATGAGCCGTGAACTTCGTTGAGTCGGTAACTCAATGAGTCGGCCTGTATCATGAACCGCCAACCTCCATGAGTCGTTCCATTCCTCTAAGTTGCCTTGAGCCTTAGCTCGTCAGCCAATTGAGTCGCTACCAGTTGAGTCGGTCCTTTCCTTAAGTTGCTGAAGCCCCTTGAGTCGTAAATCCAATGAGTCGTTAAAGACCTTAAGTGGATGAGTCGGCCCAAGTTTCATCTCGTTGGCAGAACAGGGTTAACAATAAATGAATAATATTTAAACAAAGAACTATATCAGTTATTACATTTCATCACATTTCATTACATCATATCATCAGAGTGTACAACAACAAACAATATCAACAGCGGAAAAGAAATACTATATAACTAGTAATACGCCATGCCATCCATCTTGCCTCCAGCAACTCCAGAATATCCTGATAAACCTAACTCTTGACTGTCCGTGTGGAAATTGGTGGGCACCCAGAGTTTAGGAAGGAAAACAATAAACTCCGAGTCAGTCATGAGACTGGTGTGAGAACTCAAAACAGTTTATTTATCTTAAAAATCAAAAATAGAGGAATATTTTTAAACTCAATTCGCAATGCTTTTTAAAAATGAGACTACCATAAGGCCTCCCGCACACACACACAATGCAAACGCAGAATCGGAGGAGATTTCTCCTTATGATAGTCAAAGATGCTTGATACGCATTAAAAAGAACATTTGATATTATTATTAGTGCATAGTGTAGGAAAAATTCATTTCGAAAGTAGAATATAAATCTTAGTCAACATACGACCATTATCGTATACCTACTATAGCTAACTATGTTCAATAGCAGGTTACCGCCACATTCCATAGCAGGTTATACAACTAAAACCGTACAAGTTTCGTATTGTTTCTTTGGATTTCCAAGGAATGATCAGGCCAAGGAACTTCCCATTGCCACATGAGAATGCCTCTGGATGGACATCCTCGAGAACCAAACCGGATCTCTACCAACACAAGGCCGGGTTACCCCTAACTAAGTAACAACTGACCGAATATGCCATCCCCCGGTCCTTTGGGACCTTTCAACCGAGCGCTCGTAATCAATTCACACAATCATAAAGTGTTTTCAACATGAGTAAGTATCTGGGCTCCATACCATGATACCACCCTTTTCCAGAAGGAAATGCACACATCCTAAAGGGCGCTACCCCTCATAACCTTGCTGCATCTTTCCTGTTTTGACCATTCCCGAGGTGTGAGGCTCGACGAAGTCACGTCCACAAAAACATACTTTATACAAAAGCCATGCTTTGGGTCAACAAATGATCATAGAAATGATCACCAGGATAGACGATAAAATAAACGATCCTATCACAAATAATCAACACAATGATCATTTCACAGCAACACTCAGCATGTCACATTACCAAATTGGGAATATATCGCTGATAACATTCAACTACATAACCTCTGAGCTCGTACATCTCAGAGAAGGGTGTTAAGCTAAAAGAGTAAATTCTCCACCACCAACAGAAATATATTTGAAAGAAATCGGCTTTATATCTCAATTTGTAATGTCAGACATACAATCCATACAAGTTTGTTCCGGGCTCGAACATAACCGAAGCCACTTACAAAGAAGTCCTTGCAATCCGGATATCCACAATCCCGATCGGATTCCCCATCACATATGGAGAACTCTATACCGGAGCAACTCGGTGCAGAGTCAATCGACAGGTCATCCTATCGCTCTCGCAAATATCCGGTCTTCAACACCGATCTTCAAATGCAATTCATAACGACGTATCACATATTCGGAATGGGTTATACGACCCCATGGTCCTTTCCCGGTTAACCCGAATAGTGAGCGCTTATTCAAAATAAGTGTGGCATTCAAATTCAAACAAATCACATCAAATACCCATTCAAAGGGAAATACTGATAGTCAGTTATTGAATTATCAATGGATATGCACAACATCACCAGATTCCAAATAATTTTCCAAATTATTTATTTTCCAAAATATCTTTACTAGATATATAATTTCACACTTCAAAAATAAATCAATATTTATTTTTAAACAAATTCTCCTTTTCATTTATAAATTCTATAGTGAATTTATATTTCATAATATTTATGAATAAACGATTTCAATTATTCATTTTCAATTTATCTTCAAAAAGATAAATTCTCAAATATTCACTTTATATTGGAAAACATTTCCATACTTATTTAATAAGTAATTCACAAATCTTTTATTTTCAACGCTTGGAAAATATTCAATATACTTAAATCGAGATTAAGTACATATTTCATTCTTTAAGGAAATCATTCTCTTGAACAAATTTATTTGGGCCAAAACGAATGTTACATAAAACATCGTTACGACAACCCAAAATCACTAGTGTAGGGATTCGAAATTAAAATAGATATATAAATCCCAATACTATACAAAACATTTCCTTTCGGAAATCATTTACTATAACAATAGTGTTATAGTCCACCATTTCCTTCTATTTCTCGAAAACGTCTATTTCAACAATAAATGTTGAAATCTATGGTTTCGAATCTCAACTCATTTTAAAACATCGTTAGATCGTTTTAATTCTATTTAAAACGTCAAATCTAAACATTTTCTTTAACATATTATTCACTATTCAAAAACGTGAATATACTACGTTAACCAATTTCATCATTTCTATACATTTCATTTTAAAGGATTATTCACTGTCTAAAATGTGAATATAATTCCATTAATAGGTTTCAACAATTTACTTATCAAAATAAGTCGTTTGCGGATTTATAAAACAATGTTTATAAATTCCTTTATTATTTATTTTATAACAACTTCCTTTTATAAATTCCTTTATTAACCTATTCAATTTATAACTCAATTATAAAACAAAAGTTCATGTTATAAGTTAAATACTTATAATTTATTTGTTTGCAAAATCGTTCCTTTGAACTTCATAATTATAAATCTTATAACTTATAAGATTCAATTATTTATCCAAAACCATTCTTTTAATAACTTTATAAATTTTATAAACCTACTGCTTATAAAAATTCCTTTTATAACTTCACCGTTTATAATTCTATAAGTTTCATTCATTTATGAAATTCATTCACAATTCATTCTAACACTTATAAAACTCGTTTTATAATTCCAAATATTTTAATTTATAAATATCAATTTATCAATCTTTTAATATAAATCAATTTATATTATTATTTCAAAACGTCTTCAAAGTCCTTTATAATTTCACCATTTTGATTTATAAAATAATCAAATTTTATAAATCCTATATTTAAACTTTTTACAATAAATTCAGAGATCCAATTTAAACTATTTTATAAAAATTATTAACCCATATTTTCAAAAATCAGTTTTTAACTATATTTCTCAAAAACCATAATTTTTATAACATTAAAAATTATAACGTTTATTTATTCATAATGGATCAATTCAAAAAAAATATTTTATAAACGTATACTTTCAAAAATCACTTTGAAATCATTTTAAAATCCCAAAATTTGGTCCAATGATGCTACATACCAAATAGTCAATCACGACAACAACGATATCATATATCGATATGATAATCCATCAAATATCAAAATATCTGAAATCAAATAAAACTGTTGAGGAATCCAGTTGGATCCCTCCAATCTGTTTTCCTGCATCCACAAACATTAGCACAATACCAATTCCGTTCCAGTACGAAATTATCGCGGTATATGGGATTTAAAATATTATCCGCTTAATAGACGGCGCAATAGGGTCTCATCCGCTAAAAAATGCGGGAAATCAACACAATCAATAGATAACAATCATCATTCAAACATGCATTCAAATATTTTATATTTAACTATTAAAATAAAATCGAAACTGATTCGATTGAGTGAAAAGTTCTCACCTTGATTTCAATTTCGTTTTAGCGATTTATTTCGAATACGTTTAATTTTACCCAAAATTCTCACTAACTCCAGACGACTCCAATCCAACTCTATCGCGTAGTGCTCGTCCATACGATTCCAACGCTACTGGTTTCGCGCGTTTTCGACCTCGTATGAAAAAGTTATGCATTTTTAAAGATTCACGAATTTATATACATAAATTTACAACCTTTTATTTTAATTTATAAACCTAAGTTTAATCACAACTTTTGATTTCAATCCCCTGCAATCTAAGCCGTGCATTGCATCTTCCTTCCTTCTTCCTCTCACGCACGTAACTTACAGGTAACGGCCGAACCCAATTCATATATTAGGGTTAATTTTCGCGCCATCCACGCTCAATTGAAATTCGATCAGGCACCTCCACGTCGAAGGCCGTCCCAACCTCCATGCTCGGCCAGAGCATAGGCCAACTCGGCCCCCATCTCCCCCTCGAATCTCGTGCCAAACTGAAGACGAACGCCACGCCATAACTCCACCTCTGGTCGACGATAGTCGATCTCCACCGTTCAGATTGTAGCCCTCGCCGCCCTCTACAATTTTCATTTAGGAGTCGAGGCTTGAAGATGAATGGATTGAGAGATCGGAGGAGATGAAATTCGTCACTTTCTGGCCGTGGGTTTCAGCATAAGCGGCTAGGGTTTAGTTTTATATATATATATTTTTAATTTATGAAGGGGTAAGGGTCTATTTATAGGAAATCGTTGAACACTATTCATCCGGGAAATTCCGAACTCCGATTTACGCGCCGTAACCAGCGTTTCTAGGGTTTACCCCGCGTTCCGGATACAATGGAACAGGTTTCGAAAGCTAGTTCGGTCATCTGTGCGAGTTATGGCAATAAACGTTCAATTTAAATTAAACCGATTTGAACGATTTTCTAGGCGTTTTAATTTGTACCGGACAAACGGTAAATCCAATTGACACGAAATTTGAAACCTTACAATAATATCACATTACGGATCCGATGAAACTAGTTTCGTCGAAATCCGAGACTTTTTGAAAAATGGCTATTTTAACTCGCCAAATTAAAATTAAAAACAATTCGATGCGTTTCGAGCTGCCACGATCAAACGATAACTCCGATTGCTACGAAAATTGAAATCCGGTAATAACTAACTATTACGGATCCAATGGGACTGGTTTCGTCCAATTCTGAGACTGTTCAAAAATTGACTATTTTCACTAGTCGATTTTAATATTAAAATATTCAATTTTCACAAATTAACTTTTAATTCGTTTTTAAAAGTTCTAAAATATCATTCTAACTCCAACATGATAAAATAAAATTTTACAAATCATTTTCAATCATATTTAACTCAATTTTCAATTATTTCCATAATTCAACATATTTAAATTATCTATTTAGTTATCCAATTAAATCCAGTTATTCGAAATAAAAATTTATTCGACTTATAAGTTCACTTATTAATATTTAAAATTTATTAAATATTAAATTTTAATTATCAAAAATTCTGGGTCGTTACAATCTTCCCCCCTTAAAAGAATTTCATCCTCGAAATTATTAAGAAAAGTTACAGAATCCATTAACTTTCCAAAATTCATAGTTAAATTTCTTATAATACTTTACTAAGTTTTCAAATCATACTTAGTTATCTTTTCAAAAACAACTACTATTGTTTAACTTTCAACTTCAAATCAAAGTTAAAGTTTTCAAAATTTTCCAATTTTCTCAAATTTTTTCTAACGCCTTAAATTTTTTGGAAAAATTCGCCATAGTCTCCTTTGCGCAGCTCGATCCGAAAAAAAAATGACAGTATATATATCACAAATATACATCTCATCAAGTAATGAGGCATCCCGAAGGGAAAAAAATATAAAAGTACGGTATGTAATCCGAGATATGTACCTTATTATTTTATTAGCGAGCATATACGGCTAATATAGCGCGAAAGCGAGCTCCAAATGCGAAGCAAACGCGATCCGCACCTACTAAACACTCAACAAACAACATGAGAACATGTATATAGACAATAGTATCGATATACAACATATAGCAACAAAATAACTATGTATGTCAACATAACAAATGCAATAAAAGCTATATATCCAACCATTAACCAACTAGCATCCAACTAGCATTCATAACCAATTCGATATTCATTTATATTCTCATTAATATTCAATGAAATGGTTTTCAATTTAATCACATTGATTCATTAACAGTGGATGTCTACTGACATTCATTTTCAATTAGTTTATATTCACTAATTCATATTCAAGTTGGTTCACTTCCAATTCAAATTCAATTCTATTTAAGATTCACTTAACTTCCAATTGAATTTCAATTACTTTAGCTTTCAATTTCATTAATACTTAATGAATTATATACAATCAATCAACCAACAACAAATAACAACTAATGTATATTAATCTCAACCAAATTCCGTTGCTTATCAATTGGTTTAATTAAATGATTTTCATTCAACTATTCAACTTCTCATAACATTAGATTTTAATGAATTAACACTTATATCCATTATTCCATATCAACTAAATTTACATTCCATTGATTAACATTCAATCCATTAATTCAATTCAATTCCTAAAGTTGAATTTCACTTACATAACTTAAGTTCATATCTATCACTTCACTTTATTATTTTACTTTGATCTCTTAAGTTATATTCCATTTAACTTTAAATTCATTTTTATATTTACAACTCATATTCATAAATATATTCATATAGTTTCACTTCTTATATATATAAGTTTATTTCACAATTGTAAATCACTTTAATTATAATTCAATTCTTATAATTCATTTTACTTATACAATTATTCTTTTATTTAGATTATTCAAACAACTAAACAATCAACTTATATACTTTAAATAATTCTGAAAAATTATTCCTTTATATATAAAAATATAATCAAGGTAAAATTATTTCATTTACCCAACTTTAAAAACAATATTGTGTCGAATTGTTCTATTCAAGTGTTTAGAAACCCCTTCGATTCAGTTTCGAGGCTGCGCCGACGAAGGTTCATATGCCACTCAACAAACCAATCATCACAATATAAAACAATTTTATATATCCACTAACAAATACGCTCTCATAGCTATTATTACACTCAAACTCATTCTAGAGTACTACTGACTCTATCTCTAATGAAAATACCCAACAGAACCATGGTTGTCGCTTAACCATATGCTTTGATACCAGATGTAAGGACCCGATTCTTCGACTTTCGAAAATTCAACATCGATACTCACTTTATCGACTGCCGAGCAATCGAACGACGGAAAACCGAACACTTAGGGTTTTAAGAAAAAGAAAAAGAAGAAAAAGACAGAAAAGATAGAAAATAGAGGGGAGAAGAAAATAGAAAATAGAACGGAACAGAAGAAAACAACAGAACAACAACAGAATCTCACAATTCGCAGCGGAACAACATATAATAATAAATGAATAATCTTTAAACAAAGAACTATATCAGTTATTACATTTCTTCACATTTCATTACATCATATCATCAGAGTGTTTACAACAACAAACAATATCAACAGCTGAAAAGAAATACTATATAACTAGTAATATGCCATGCCATCCAGCTTGCCTCCAGCAACTCCAGAATATCCTGATAAACCTAACTCTTGACTGCCCGTGTGGAAATTGGTGGGCACCCTGAGTTTAGGAAGGAAAACAATAAACTCCGAGTCAGTCATGAGACTAGTGTGAGAACTCAAAACAGTTTATTTATCTTAAAAATCAAAATAGAGGAATATTTTTAAACTCAATTCGCAATGCTTTTTAAAAATGAGACTACCATAAGGCCTCCCGCACACACACACAATGCAAACGCAGAATCGGAGGAGATTTCTCCTTATGATAGTCAAAGATGCTTGATACGCATTAAAAAGAACATTTGATATTATTATTAGTGCATAGTGTAGGAAAAATTCATTTCGAAAGTAGAATATAAATCTTAGCCAACATACGACCATTATCGTATGCCTACTATAGCCAACTATGTTCAATAGCAGGTTACCGCCACATTCCATAGCAGGTTATACAACTAAAACCGTACAAGTTTCGTATTGTTTCTTTGGATTTCCAACGAATGATCAGGCCAAGGAACTTCCGATTGCCACATGAGAATGCCTCTGGATGGACATCCTCGAGAACCAAACCAGATCTCTACCAACACAAGGCCGGGTTACTCCTAACTGAGTAACAACTGACCGAATATGCCATCCCTCGGTCCTTTGGGACCTTTCAACCGAGCGCTCGTAATCAATTCACACAATCATAAAGTGTTTTCAACATGAGTAAGTATCTGGGCTCCATACCATGATACCACCTAGGGGTGTCAATGGGTCGGGTCGGGTCGGGTTTGGGTCGGGTCAAGTCGGGTTCGGGTTGATTTTAAATGGGTCGGGTCAACCCGTTTATTAAACGGGTCATAAAAACTCAACCCGAACCCGACCCATTTATAAACGGGTTGACCCGACCCGACCCGTGTAACCCGTTTATAAATGGGTCGGGTCGGGTCGTAAATGGGTCGGGTCAACCCGTATAAGGTGTAAACGGGTCGTAAACGGGTCGGGTCAACCCGTATAAGGTGTAAACGGGTCGTAAACGGGTCGGAACGGGTCGTAAACGGGTCGGGTCAACCCGTATAACCCGTATAAGTATAAACGGGTTGTTAACGGGTCAATTTCGGGTTAGCGGGTCAACCTGAAACCGACCCGTTTATAAACGGGTCAAATTCGGGTTGACCCGAAAATGACCCGCCAACTTATCGGGTCGGGTTAACCTGCTAATTTCCGTGTGGGTTTCGGGTCGTGTTTCGGGTCGTGTAGGAAATTGACAGCCCTAATACCACCCTTTTCCAGAAGGAAATGCACACATCCTAAAGGGCGCTACCCCTCATAACCTTGCTGCATCTTTCCTGTTTTGACCATTCCCGAGGTGTGAGGCTCGACGAAGTCACGTCCACAAAAACATACTTTATATAAAAGCCATGCTTTGGGTCAACAAATGATCATAGAAATGATCACCAGGATAGACGATCAAATAAACGATCCTATCACAAATAATCAATACAATGATCATTTCACAGCAACGCTCAGCATGTCACATTACCAAATTGGGAATATATCGCTTATAACATTCAACTACATAACCTCTGAGCTCGTACGTCTCAGAGAAGGGTGTTAAGCTAAAAGAATAAATTCTCCGCCACCAATAGAAATATATTTGAAAGAAATCGGCTTTATATCTCAATTTGTAATGTCAGACATACAATCCATACAAGTCTGTTCCGGGCTCGAACATAACCGAAGGCACTTACAAAGAAGTCCTTGCAATCTGGATATCCACAATCCTGATCGGATTCCCCATCACATATGGAGAACTCTATACCGGAGCAACTCGGTGCAGAGTCAATCGACAGGTCATCCTATCGCTCTCGCAAATATCCGGTCTTCAACACCGATCTTCAAATGCAATTCATAACGACGTATCACATATTCGGAATGGGTTATACGACCCCATGGTCCTTTCCCGGTTAACCCGAATAGTGAGCGCTTATTCAAAATAAGTGTGGCATTCAAATTCAAACAAATCACATCAAATACCCATTCAAAGGGAAATATTGATAGTCGGTTATTGAACTATCAACGGATATGCACAACATCACCAGATTCCAAATAATTTTCCAAATTATTTATTTTCCAAAATATCTTTACTAGATATATAATTTCACACTTCAAAAATAAATAAATATTTATTTTTAAACAAATTCTCCTTTTCATTTATAAATTCTATAGTGAATTTATATTTCACAATATTTATGAATAAACGATTTCAATTATTCATTTTCAATTTATTTTCAAAAAGATAAATTCTCAAAATATTCACTTTATATTGGAAAACATTTCCATACTTATTTAATAAGTAATTCACAAATCTTTTATTTTCAACTCTTGGAAAATATTCAATATACCTAAATCGAGATTAAGTACATATTTCATTCTTTAAGGAAATCATTCTCTTAAACATATTTATTTGGGCCAAAACGAATGTTACGTAAAACATCGTTACGACAACCCAAAATCACTAGTGTAGGGATTCGAAATTAAAATAGATATATAAATCCTAATACTATACAAAACATTTCCTTTCGGAAATCATTTACTATAACAACAGTGTTATAATCCACCATTTCCTTCTATTTCTCGAAAACGTCTATTTCAACAATAAATGTTGAAATCTCTGGTTTCGAATCTCAACACATTTTAAAACATCGTTAGATCGTTTTAATTCTATTTAAAACATCAAATCTAAACATTTTCTTTAACATATTATTCACTATTCAAAAACGTGAATATACTACGTTAACCAATTTCATCATTTCTATACATTTCATTTTAAAGGATTATTCACTGTCTAAAATGTGAATATAATTCCATTAATAGGTTTCAACAATTTACTTATCAAAATAAGTCGTTTGCGGATTTATAAAACAATGTTTATAAATTCCTTTATTATTTATTTTATAACAACTTCCTTTTATAAATTCCTTTATTAACCTATTCAATTTATAACTCAATTATAAAACAAAAGTTCATGTTAGAAGTTAAATACTTATAATTTATTTGTTTGCAAAATCGTTCCTTTGAACTTCATAATTATAAATCTTATAACTTATAAGATTCAATTATTTATCCAAAACCATTCTTTTAATATCTTTATAAATTTTATAAACCTACTGCTTATAAAAATTCCTTTTATAACTTCACCGTTTATAATTCTATAAATTTCATTCATTTATGAAATTCATTCACAATTCAATCTAACACTTATAAAACTCGTTATATAATTCCAAATATTTTAATTTATAAATATCAATTTATCAATCTTTTAATATAAATCAATTTATATTATTATTTCAAAATGTCTTCAAAGTCCTTTATAATTTCACCATTTTGATTTATAAAATAATCAAATTTTATAAATCCTATATTTAAACTTTTTACAATAAATTCAGAGATCCAATTTAAACTATTTTATAAAAATTATTAACCCATATTTTCAAAAATCAGTTTTTAACTATATTTCTCAAAAACCATAATTTTTATAACATTAAAAATTATAACGTTTATTTATTCATAATGGATCAATTCAAAATTATATTTTATAAACGTATACTTTCAAAAATCACTTTGAAATCATTTTAAAATCCCAAAATTTGGTCCAATGATGCTACATACCAAATAGTCAATCACGACAACAACGATATCATATATCGATATGATAATCCATCAAATATCAAAATATCTGAAATCAAATAAAAACTGTTGAGGAATCCAGTTGGATCCCTCCAACCTGTTTTCCTGCATCCACAAACATTAGCACAATACCAATTCCGCGCCAGTACGAAATTATCGCGGTATATGGGATTTAAAATATTATCCGCTTAACAGACGGCGCAATAGGGTCTCATCCGCTAAAAAATGCGGGAAATCAACAACTGCAATATATACATATGCCAATATATATATATATATTGCTATTATATATAATACCAATTTCACTGTTTATGAAATATTCGCGGTATATGTTTTTAATAAATAACATCCGCTTACTAACGGCGCATAATGTCTATTTTAACAATCAATAGATAACAATCATCATTCAAACATGCATTCAAATATTTTAAATTTTACTATTAAAATAAAATCGAAACTGATTCGATTGAGTGAGAAGTTCTCACCTTGATTTCAATTTCGTTTTAGCGATTTATTTCGAATAAAATTAAACGGACGTTTAATTTTACCCGAAATTCTCACTAACTCCAAACGACTCCAATCCAACTCCATCGCGTAGTGCTCATCCATACGATTCCAACGCAACTGGTTTCGCGCGTTTTCGACCTCGTATGAAAAAGTTATGCATTTTTAAAGATTCACGAATTTATATACATAAATTTACAACTTTTTATTTTAATTTATAAACCTAAGTTTAATCACAACCTTTGATTTCAATCCACTGCAATCTAAGCCGTGCATTGTATCTTCCTTCCTTCTTCCTCTCACACACGTAACTTACAGGTAACGGCCGAACCCAATTCATATATTAGGGTTAATTTTCGCGCCATCCACGCTCAATTGAAATTCGATCAGGCACCTCCACGTCGAAGGCCGTCCCAACCTCCATGCTCGGCCAGAGCATAGGCCAACTCGGCCCCCATCTCCCCCTCGAATCTCGTGCCAAACTGAAGACGAACGCCACGCCATAACTCCACCTCTGGTCGACGATAGTCGATCTCCACCGTTCAGATTGTAGCCCTCGCCGCCCTCTACAATTTTCATTTAGGAGTCGAGGCTTGAAGATGAATGGATTGAGAGATCAGGGGAGATAAAATTCGTCACTTTCTGGCCGTGGGTTTTAGCATAGGCGGCTAGGGTTTAGTTTTATATATTTTTTTTTAATTTATGAAGGGGTAAGGGTCTATTTATAGGAAATCGTTGAACACTATTCATCCGGGAAATTCCGAACTCCGATTTACGCACCGTAACCAGCGTTTCTAGGGTTTACCCCGCATTCCGGACACAATGGAACATGTTTCTAAAGCTAATTCGGTCATCTATGCGAGTTATGGCAATAAACGTTCAATTTAAATTAAACCGATTTAAACGATTTTCTAAGCGTTTTAATTTGTACCGGACAAACGGTAAATCCAATTGACACGAAATTTGAAACCTTACAATAATATCACATTACGGATCCGATGAAATTGGTTTCGTCGAAATCCGAGACTTTTTGAAAAATGGCTATTTTAACTCGCCAAATTAAAATTAAAAACAATTCGATGCGTTTCGAGCTGCCACGATCAAACGATAACTCCGATTGCTACGAAAATTGAAATCCGGTAATAACTAACTATTACGGATCCAATGGAACTGGTTTCGTCCAATTCTGAGACTGTTCAAAAATTGACTATTTTCACTAGTCGATTTTAATATTAAAATATTCAATTTTCACAAATTAACTTTTAATTCGTTTTTAAAAGTTCTAAAATATCATTCTAACTCCAACATGATAAAATAAAATTTTACAAATCATTTTCAATCATATTTAACTCAATTTTCAATTATTTCCATAATTCAACATATTTAAATTATCTATTTAATTATCCAATTAAATCCAATTATTCGAAATAAAAATTTATTCGACTTATAAATTCACTTATTAATATTTAAAATTAATTAAATATTAAATTTTAATTATCAAAAATTCTGGGTCGTTACACTTTGGTTCGTGATGTCATAGGTTCGTACCTTGGACAACGTGATTCAAATCTGGACATGTGTATGATACATACTACCTAAGACTTGTATTACAATCATGTACTAATAAGTTTCCTATTTCAGAAAAGATAAGGTATGTGAAAAATAGTAGGTTTATAATATTGATTATAGTAACTTATCATAATCTGTTTAAAAACTAGTAAGGACGATAAATGGAAACAGAAAAACAACAGATTGAACTTATCCAAATGTAGAAGAGTGTCTCACTTCCATTGTTGCATTCAAAATTAACAACATGGGTTCAATAATCTTAATTTTTACCATGTTCATCCACAGTTATGAAAAATTTAATTATAATATATTTATTAAGTGACTAGCTTATAAAGATAGTACAAATAGTGTAGTTTTCAAAACAGTAACACAATAACAACAAATTAGACAAGCTCTAACAAATCAGCCAGGTTAAATAAGTGATATTGTGTTCATTTGTAACAACTTATCGTAATATTTTCATATACCCCTAATAAGGGAAGAACGACAAAAAGTACAACAAATTTTCCACATCACTAAGGCTCTGCTTGTAAGTTTATTTTCTACAGGTTTTGACTGGTTTTGAACGACTATATATTTCATGTGTTATCATAACCTTCGCTTATATTTTTTTTCACACCAGTTGTTGTTGGTTATAAAAGCGGTGCGATGTAATTTTCATGGCAATTCTCAACCTATCAAACTGAGGTGTTCTGAGGGGTTATAACTTTTTTCATTTATACCTCCACTAATTATACTGTAGAATATGTAACATACCATATTTTTAATAACATTATTTAGGATATTTAATTAGCTAAATTAAATTAAATAATGTGATGATTAGGAGATTAAATTTCATTTAATTAGGGGGCAGCCGTGCTGTTGTGTGCATTTCCACCACCGAACCAACGAGCAAGGGGACACCACCGAACCAACGCTTCTCCAATACCTGCCGGTCCAAACCCACCTCCAAGCTCATACCGAACCAACCACTCCCTAGCTTCTACCAGACCACTTCTCCACTAAGTCCCACCGGTCCAATATCTCACCGGACCGGTTCCACCAAATCAACATCCCACAACAACCGAACTAGCTCATCCCCAACCTACGACCGGACCAACCCTCACTCCACCTACTACCGGTCCAAACAACATACCACCTCCTACCGAACCAACCTACTCCACCCATTGCCGAACCAAGTTCCACCGGACCAGGGCGTGTCGGACCAACTCTTTCAGGCCAGATTGCGCCAGCCCAGGCCCACCAGCAGCCGTACACATCCAAGACCCCTGCCCCCAGCCTCACTCTATAAATAGAGGGGCAGGGGTACAACAATGGCAGATAAGTTTGAGAATTCAAGCACGGATAAAACTTTCAAACAACTTTCAGTTACTTGTAATCAAAGCTTTGTACTTGTAATTTGAATAGAAAAGGAGAATAACATATAAAGTGGACGTAGGCACGTTCTGGCCGAACTACTATAAATCTGTGTGTCTTTTACAGTTTAGTCCATCTATTTCATATATTTGCATAAATCACCCAAACCATTCAGAACAACATATAATCAACTAAATCATACGACTTGGAGGTGTTTGTCCATTTTTTGTGCAAACATTTTTGGTGCTTTCACTGAGAACTTGAGCTAGAAGCTTCAAGCTTCTCCCACTCAACCACTTTCCTATCAACATCGTTCATTGCTTGAAAAACATGCCTCCAGGACGGAAGAAAGATGCTAACAAAGGAAAGAACATCGCAACTGGTAGTATCCCAGATCCAGTGATCAGAGACCAAGACAATCGTCCGGTTCTAACAGCAAATTTAAATCAAGCAAATCCGACAGCCCCTGCTACGGAACAACCAATTACAAGGGCGGATCTGGACAGGGTTGTGGCTGAAGTAACCAACCGCTTCGCATCTCAACAAGAAGCCTTAGTGGATCAACTCATGTCACGCTTAAGGGATGTCGAAAAAACCAACCGCAACATTGAATCATGGGGTGAGTCCCAGTCTGGAGGATCTATGAGACGACAAGTGTCTTTCTTCTTCGAAGAGGCTAACAACAGAAACAGTTATGGTAGGAGCCGAGCTCGGACTCAACCCGTATTCCAACCCGAGGAAACGCTTGGAACCGAACCCAACGGGGGAGGTACCAGGCAAGGGTCGGATGTAGCTGAGCCCGCCATGCTACCTAACCGTGGAAACACCAAGGAACGGGGCCAAGCTGGAGTCCAGCCCGAAGTTGGAGCCGAGGAAGTGCTGAGAAGAGAACCCAGCAAGGAAAGATCAAAGCAAGGGCCAACTGTGGCTGACCCCAGCATGCCCTCGGAAGACCAAAGGCAGCCATTGGAGAATGTTAGAAGTGATAGATGATACCATCCCTACAGGTCATCTGGATGGAATCAATCCTGCCGGGAAGAACCAAACTCATTTCTATCCGCTCCAAGTTCTGATGAAAGGTTGGCGCGATTGTTCAGAGAGTGCGTCCAACGGGACCAAAGAGATAGAGGGATAGGCGCTAGGGTAACCAGCCCCTTCACCCGTAATATCGAAATTGCCATCACCCCCCGAGAATGGAAAATGCCAACAATGGAACCTTACAAGGGAACCTCTGACCCCGTCGTACACCTACAAAGATACACACAACATATGCTCACGAGCGGAGCAACAGAGGGAGTATTGTGTAAATACTTCCCACTATTCTTGGCAGATCTATCTACCTCCTCGTTCAGCCATCTACCCCAAGTGTCCATCAGCTCGTAGGAAATGTTGAAAGAAAAGTTCATCAGCCAGTTTCGCATTCATGTAGAACAACCCAAGGACGCTTATTCCTTATCTAATATCAAACAAAAGCCTGGAGAGACGGTGCAGCAGTATTTAACCCGATTCAATGCCGCAGCAGCTGCAGTTCAAGATGCCAATGAGAAACTTATCCTAATGGCCCTCTGCAGTGGCGTGCACCCGGATACTAAATTTGCTAGAAGACTAACGAAAGAAAAACCAGCTACTTTACCCGATTTCTTCCATGAAGCTGGAAAATATATGAGACTTGAAGACGCTGCCACTGAGAAGTAGTCGGGACAACAGGCTAAGGCAACTCCAGACAGGGTTCCCGCTACAGCAAAGGATATTAGGAGAAATGACTCTAGATACAATGCGGGGGGCAAGAAGGGATAAAAGCGTTTATATTGACCAGGACCGAGATTTGACTCTTACACCCCTTTGAATGAAACAATCGAAAACATCTTCTTGGCCACCAGGATGAAGTTAGATACAAGCGCCCCCCGCACAAGAAGGAATCAGATAATGCAATTAAGTCTGGAAAGTTCTGCCGATTCCACGAATCTCACGGGCATGACACCAATGAATGCCATCATCTCCGGGACTTGATTGAAGAACACATCAGAAGGAAGAGACTAGAACGCTATGTGAAAGGTCAGAACAGGACTTCAACTCCTGTTAATGAGAACCCGCTGCCCCTCCGGGAAGTAGGCGGAGGGAATCACAACACCAACGGCTCCAGTCAAGAGAAGATAGTGGTCCTTACCATATCAGAAGGACGACACATCACCGACAGAAACTGGGCAGCGATGGAAAGATACGGTAAGTCACTTAGAAACGATGAAGGCTACGTTAATTCTGTTATGGAAGAACGCCACCCGAAACGGAAAGAGAATGACGACATCACATTCAGTAGGCGTGATCTAGAGGGAAAGCAGTACCCACACATGGACCTTATGGTCATCTCTGCCTGGTTCGGTCCAGCCAAAGTTTTTCGAATTTTAGTAGACACTGGAAGCTCAGTAAATATCCTATTCAAGAATGCTTTCGACAAAATGAAGCTGTCAATGAAGGATGTGTCTCCCTGCAACAAACCACTACATGGTTTCACTGGAGATGCGAAGATGCCCCTTGGGCAACTGGACATCTTTGTTGAAATAGGAAGTCATCCCCGCTCCGTTGTGCGAAAACAGACATTTGCACTAATAGAGAACCATTCGGCCTACAACGCCTTTTTGGGAAGACCAGCCTTGTCTGACTTCCAAATTGTCCTAGCCCCATGGTGCCTGAAGATGAAATTTCCAACAGATAACGGAATAGGAGAAATAGAGGGAGATCAAGACGCTGCTCGAGACTGCTATGTAACTGAACTTCGCAATAACCGCAGAAAAGATAAAGGGAAAAATGCAGAGACTACTCTCTGCATGAAAAGCTAGGAAGCATAGCAACTAAAGAAAGCCCCTCCTCTTCGATATACCAGTGATCCTTTTAATGAATTAGACCCCAGGGACAAAGAGGAGGAGGCCACCGCCGAGCCTGCAGAGGCTATGGAATTCGTAGCTGTAGACAAACATGACTCAAGTAGACTATTGAAAATCGGATTTCAACTAAAAGAAGAATTAAAGGATCAACTCATTGATTTTCTTCGCCACAACATGGACGTATTTGCATGGACGCACGCTGACATAAAAGGAATCTCCCCGGACGTAGCATGCCACGTGCTGAACATCGATCCCACCAAGGTGCCAGTAAAGCATAAAAAGAGAAGTATGGGAAGAACGGTCAGCAGCCCTAGAGGAAGAAGTAAAAAACCTACTGGCCAATAACTTCATACGAGAAGCCATCTACCCCGAATGGATCGCTAACCTGGTGCTGGTAAAGAAGGCTAATGGGAAGTGGCGAACATGCATCGACTTCTCCAACTTAAATGACGCTTGTCCGAAGGACTGCTTCCCACTCCCCCGAATCGATCAGCTCGTGGACAGCACAGCCAGACACGAACTCTTATCCTTTATGGACGCATACTCAGGATATAACCAGATCCCTATGCACGCCCCCGATCAAGACCACACTAGTTTCATCACTGATCCGGGATTGTACTTCTACAGAGTAATGCCTTTTGGACTTGAAAACGCTGGAGCTACTTATCAGCGCCTCGTCAACAGGATGTTTGCGAAACTAATAGGACGAACTATGGAAGTTTATGTGGATGACATGCTGTTAAAATCGAGGAAAGCCAACGATCATATAAACCACCTGGATGAGATATTTCAAGTACTTCGCCAATATGGAATGAAGCTGAACCCTCTAAAGTGCTCCTTCGAAGTATCGCTGGGAAAGTTCTTGGGATTCATCGTCCATGCCAGGGGGATTGAAGCAAATCCCGAACAAGTTCGGGCTTTGCAAGATATCAAGATACCATCCACTCGAAGAGAGATGCAAATCCTAAATGGGAAAGTGGCCGCCCTAAGCAGGTTCATCTCTAAAGTAACCGACAAATGCATCCCTTTCTTCGAAGCTCTAAAGAAAGACAAAGGAAAGTTCGAATGGACTGACGAATGCTCGACAACCTTCCTTAACTTAATCGAACACCTCCAGAGACCACCAGTACTCTCAACTCCAAATGAAGGCGAGGAACTATACCTATACCTTGCTGTATCGTCCCATGCTTTAAGCGCCGCTTTGGTGAGAGAAGACAACCGCGCGCAGCGGCCCGTATACTTTGTAAGTAAGTGATTTACAGGGGCAGAAGCCAGATACCCTAAACTTGAAAAGCTAACATACTATTTGCTAATCACGTCACGGAAACTGCGACACTATTTCCAATCTCCTTCCATCAGAGTTTTAACCGATCAACCACTAACGCAAGTACTTCATCGCCCCGACACTTCTGGGCGACTACTTAAGTGGTGCATTGAACTGAGTCAATATGATATCACCTACCATCCTCGCACTGCTATCAAGGGGCAAGCCATAGCTAATTTCATTGCCGAATTCACTACTAACAAAGGTAAGGAGCAATCTGAAGTAGCAGAAGATATCAAGTGGAATCTCTTCATAGATGGAGCATCAAATGAACGAGGCTCGGGGGCAGGTGTTGTGATAATCACCCCCAGGGGAAGGAAGCTGCACTACGCCCTAAGGTTGGAATTCGCTGCCACAAACAACGATGCAGAGTATGAAGCAGTAATAGCAGGACTGGAACTTGCCTTAGAAATTGGAATCGGTTCCTTATGTCTCCATAGCGACTCTCAACTTATTGTATATCAAATACTGAGAGAATTCCAGACTCGAGGAGAACGACTCACAGCATATCTAAAGAAGACCAAGCTGCTGCTCAATCAATTGGATCACTAATTAATCAAACACATTCTTCGAGAAGAGAATCAGGAGGCCGACGAACTGGCAAAGCAAGCTAGCATGAAGGACGACACCACTTCCCAAACAATAACCATCTCACAGCAACTAGCCCCGAGTTACGAGACAATGAATATGGTAGCTGCAATCGAAGAGGAAACTTGGATGACTCCTATCCGGAAATATTTACAAGATGGCACACTGCCTGACGAGCGTAACGAAGGTAAGAAAATCTTAAGGAAAGCTTCCCGCTACACATTACAAGAAGGCGTCCTCTATCGGCGCGGCTTCTCTAATCCCTTATTAAGGTGTATCGCTGAAAGGGAAGCCAGGGAAGTCTTGTCCAACATCCATCAAGGAAGTTGCGGAGATCACACCGGAGGGCATACTCTAGCCAAGAAAACACTCCGATACGGGTATTACTGGCCCACTTTAAACAAAGACGCCTTGGACTTCGTCCAAAAATGCAACAGATGTCAGAAATTTGCTAAGATTCCTCGACTGCCCATAAATGAGATTACTCAAATGACCAGCCCTTGGCCCTTTGCAATATGGGGAATAGACTTGATTGGCGAACTGCCAATGGGCCAAAGCGGAGCCTCTAAATAAAATATCTTCGGCAAAAGTTATTAACTTCTTGATCAAAAATGTTTTATGTAGGTACGGGGTTCCACTCAAAATCATATCGGACAATGGACTTCAATTTGACAGCGAGGAATTAACCGACTGGTGCCAAGAGCACGGATTTCACAAAAGCTTCTCATCTGTGGCTTACCCCCAGGCAAACGACAAGTCGAAGGTGTCAACAAAATCCTCAAAACCCTAATCAAGAAGAAACTTGAAAAGTCAAAAGGCGCTTGGGTGGATGAACTTCCTACGGCACTTTGGGCCTACCGCACAGCTTACAGAACGTCAACAGGGCATTCTCCTTTCTCTTTGGCATACGGATCGGAGGCCATGCTCCCAGTTGAAACTGTAGTGCCTTCCCACCGTAGGATCCACTACAACCCAGAAGAGAACGAAGGACTCCTCCACATGTCTTTGGATCTAATTGAGGAGAGAAGAAATGATGCAGCACTCAAAGCGGCATCTCACAAGCAAAAAGTAGCAGCACAATACAACTCCAAAGTCACACACCGCAGCTTACAAGAAGGAGATCTTGTCCTCAAACGGGTCTTCCCGCGCCCTGGGGCGCTAGATCCAGTCTGGAAGGGACCCTATGTAATTCATAAAGATCTCCACAACGGAGCTTATATTTTGTCAATAGTGGATGAAGAGGTGTTCTAGAGGGCATGGAACGTCCAACACCTTCGTCGACACTTTTCTTAACTTATACTGCCCATATGAAGTGAATTAACAAAGAGAATCAGTGGACGTAGGCATTTTCGTGCCGAACCACTTTAAAAATCTTGTCTCATGTTAACTTGTTCCTTTATGTCTTGGCTACTTGTTGAGTTTTATCCTTTTCTGTTGAAAAAAATCCTGCATTTCCATTCAAGACGCATCATAGCGCGGCTTCACCTGGACAAGACCTAACAGGTACTATACGAATCTATGCACTCGCCAATGAGACACTTTTGCTCCAGCATCCCTCTGTTGCGGGTTAACTCATTGCTCGCGACTGCCCTCAAAGCCAACTGTAATGAGCCGATTATAAGCCATCAAGAAGGCCGACTATAGCCGATGGCAGCTCATTACGGCGTTCGGCTCGCCGGCAACTATGAACCTACTTTAAGCCCCAACATAAGGTATGGCCAGCCAGGGGTAGTTCACGATTGACGATCGGCACCCACGCTAGCCGGCCACAGTAAATCGAATAATACCCATGATTACGGGCCATAATGGCTCGGGTAGTTACTGTGCGCGATCTCTGCTCCGATATGTCTTAAGTGCGGCTGTGGTAAAAAAGATAAACTCCCCGCGGAGGCGTAAGATGGGTGACAAATGTCTCCAAGACCCACAGCTAGGGAAAGTGACTACAAAACCCGTTTTCCACGAACTTAAGCATATCGACGGCCTTTGTGATTGGAAGTTTTACTATTTCTCATATTTCCATTTCATTTAAAAACTTTTCTCCTATCCTATATAACAGTCCCTAAAATACAGGTCACAAAATAGGGGAACTCTCGCTTGTGGAAATATGAACTCACATCCGGATGGCGGAACACTCAGCTACATTCCATACTCAGTCACGCAAGACATTCAAAGCAACCCTCTACAACTAAAACACGAAGGGCGGTACTTTCTTCTCTTGTATGAAAATATTTAGCTTTAATTTATTCACACATCATATGAACATAGCAAGACATGAAACAATATTTTAAGCAGAAACTTAGCATCAAATACGATTAAATCACATGCATAAACACGCAGCTGTATTTCTTATGCAACATATCAAAATAACAACCACATTCGAACATGACAGAATCTGCTTATGTTATAAGGTTACATAAAGACGTTCGTTGCAATGACATAATTACAGCCTGAAAATACAATAATGTTTTGGACTAGTATATATAGGAATGTCAAACAAACCAAATAAAAGAGTCGACTACATCGGGGCTCCGCCTCTATCCTGCCCGCCATCCGGACCTACTTAACTGCAGGATCAGAACTACCCCGCATGTACTCCAGAGGTCCCACCTATCCGATTCGGGAAAAGAATCCATCAGATAAATTATACGCAATCAAGTAAAGGAAAGATTGAGAGGGAAGACTTACCAGCACCTGCTCCCTGATCATCATCATCTAGCTGCACGCCTACCTCATCCGCAGCGAGCAGCCGCATGCCCTCCTTAACCGCTACCTTCTCTTCCTTAGTAAATAGGGCCGTAACCACACCCATCCTGAAAGCCACACCACCTTCCTTATCCGCATCGGCCTTAGCCTCCTCCAAAGCCCGAAGATATATCCTAGCCATGACCCGGGGATAGTCGTCCATCCAGGACAGGTTGCCCTGCTTCCAAGTTCGGAAATACATGTCCTGGAGCATCTCATCCATCATCCCCTCGTTCTCCTCAAACTCTTTCATCCGGACCTCAGAAGCCGACAGCCGTGCGACGGCAGCATCTCTCTCCAATCAGTATCTCGAGCAGTCAGCCTGAAGGGATTTTCGCATCACTTCCATCTCTTCCTTCAGCTTGGCCTGAGCAAGCTCTGTGGCCTCAAGCCTCCCAGTTAACTCCTCTACCTGCTCAAAATCCGCACTCCGAACCTCATCCACCGTTGCGATGGCCATATCAATTCGTTCTTTGCAAACAGCCTCCTTTTTTCGCAACTCAGCCTTGCTAGCCTTTTCCATGGTTTTCTTTAGTCGTCTGGAGGCCGCCTCATGCTGGGATATATGGATAGCCTAATCGGCAAGCTGTTTGGCCTGATCAGAAACCCTTAGCCGCAACCGAATGTTAGCACTTCCGATTTCCTCTCCAGCCATGGCCAGTCGAGCGTGATGCTCCATTAGCCTCTTGGTCTCTTTAGCCACCCGATCGATGTTTGCCTTGGCCTCATTCCCCATGGTCACAATCCGAGTAGTAAGAAAATCGAGGTCTAAGGACTGAGCCTCATCAAGCACCCGTACCATGGGATTGCGGGGAAGAAGATGCTCACCCGTGGCCTCGTCAAAAGAAATATCCTGAAAACTCGGGTCCAGATCCGGGTGGCCGGCAAATGGGTTGCGAACCAAACCAGGGTGGTCTATCGGGGTGACGGTTGGATTTTCGGACGGATGTGGGGAAGGCATAAACTCAGTATCTTCCTCAGTAATATCATGGATAGGCTGGACTGGAGGCTGAGGGCCAGGTGAAGGTTCAAACAAAGATCGGCCCCTCTTCCACTTTTGCATATCTTCTTCAATAACTCCGAGAAGAGGGCGATAGCCAACCACATTTTCGAGATGGCTAGTTGACGGCTTCGGTTTGGCGGAAGCTTTGAGTAGGTTGTACTGTTCAAGGAGGTGCCGAATATCTGATGTCTTGGCCACCTTACCCGTTCCTGGAATAAAAACCAAGTGTTACGAGCATGCATGAAACTATGATTCGAGAAATATTTTAAGTTAAAAGGAGTAGGAAAACACATTTATTTTACAAACCCTGAGGGGGAGTAGGATACTGCAATAAGTCCTGAATCTCATTCCAGGACGGGAGCTGGCCATAAAATATTACTAAGTCCTTATCATAAAGGGAGTCTGCGGAAGTTAAGAATTCACCTTGAACCGCCGGAGTTTCTTTTGCTGAAATACTCTTAGAAGACAGACTGGCACCTGTCCCGGCCTTATCAGACTTCTTCGATTTCTCCACCAAGGCCGGCCCTTCCCCCAACCCCTCGAAGGCTTGACGGAAGGCATCATCCGTCCACTCTTGAATCTCACCCGCTTGCCCAGAAGTCAAGGCACCAACGCCACTACCACTCTGCCCTTCGCCACCGTCACCACCGTCACCTTCTCCATCACCTCCACTCTCCTCCTCGCCTCTTTCTTCCTCTCCACTTTCCTCCTCTGGAACATCCGGGCATGTGCTGGGAGAGGGTCCATCAGATTTCTTAAGCTTCTTTCCCCCGACGACTGGAGGTACCGAGAAAGGTCTCCTCTTGCTACTCTTCGCAGTAGCCCCGTCTTTAGCTTTGGCAGCCCTCTCCTCGGCTGTATCTCTCTGCTTAACCACAGATTGACGTGGCAGAATTAAGTTGTACTCCAGGAGAGTGGCATTCCTGATCAGGTAAGAAGCCGACCTATCCCCTCCCGAAATGGCCTTTATTTCCGCAACCATCCGAGCCAACGAATCATTCTCCACGACCGCAAAGCCACCTGTCGCTAGCAAGAAATAAAAGCATATAAGAAGAAGCATTGCGGTCGAGACAATGGAAATATAAATGAAGTTCAACTTACAGCCGGAAGTGAAAAGACGGAAGGAAATAGAGTCATCCTTGATAAAGAACCATTCTTTCTTGAACATACTGAGCTTCGAATACAAATCCAGGACCGGCTTGAAGGGCACGGCCGCTTCCAAGCTGATGTATGGAGACCCCTTCTTATAGCCTCTTAAGTTGTACAGATACCGGATCTCCCGGTTGGAAGGGGGACGCCCATATTTCCTCTGAAAAATGATGAACAAGCACACCAGGATAGCATAGGAATTGGGCTGAAGTTGGAATGGAGCCACCTTCAAATAGGTAAGAAAGCTGACTATCCAGGCATTGATTGGGCGAATGGCCCCGCACATACAATGGTATCGGCTGTAAGCGAAATATCCTTCAGGAGGATCATAGGGCATCACACCATCTCCCGGCAACAGCATATTCGCCATGTCAATCCCAAAAGAGCAAGCGATGACATCAAGTTGCCCTTCTTTGAGGGAGCTCGGAAAGCAATCGGGAGGAGAGTTCAAAAGCTCCTGAGGGTCATATCCGTCCACTAATGACTTCGGGGCAGGTCCGTGTCGCGCTTGTCCCGGCTGGACTGGGGGCACGGCAAAAGACTCTCTTATATCCGATGATTTTCCCATTTCTGATCGAGTTTCCACTTTGCGAGACATTTTCTGCAACACCGGAAAAACATATTGTTAGAACAGAGGATATAAACAAGCAAGTGCATATAGTCTGAAATTTCACTCATAAATCAAAACGATCAAACTCCCAGTGTCATTCGGTAAAGCAAATGTAAAATTTCATTCGGTATTTGGAGTCTCAGGGTTCATCCGGTGATTTAAGAATGAGTTCATTCAGCGTTTCCTATTCTCATTCGGTGGTTCGAGCACGAGGTCTCATTCGGCAATTCAATGTGTCAAAGGGACATTCGGTACTTAAAATCCCTCGGGTCCATTTTGTGAATCAAAGACATTAAGTTCATTCGGAAGCTCGACATTGAAAAATCGGTTGGCAGAAAAAAGCTTACCTTGTCTGGCAGATAAGTTGATTCGGTATGCAGTTGATTCGGCAGCCAGAAACGGTTCGGCACTACTCGGTTCGGCAGTTAGGAATTCGATTCGGCTATTTCACTGGGTAGGGAATAACGGAGGCCTAACACCCCTACTTATAGACGAATGCAGGATGACCGGACAGGGTGGTTCGGCACATATGACCGGGTGAAAACACCCAAGTTAAAACAAAGCACACCATGTGCATGCACATGCCCTACTTCGGGGGCAAGTGTTGTGTGCATTTTCACCATCGAACCAACGAGCAAGGGGACACCACCGAACCAACGCTTCTCCAATACCTGCCGGTCCAAACCCACCTCCAAGCTCATACCGAACCAACCACTTCCTAGCTTCTACCGGACCACTTCTCCACTAAGTCCCACCGGTCCAGTATCTCACCGGACCGGTTCCACCGAATCAACATCCCACGATAACCGAACCAGCTCATCCCCAACCTACGACCGGACCAACCCTCACTCCACCTATTACCGGTCCAAACAACATACCACCTCCTACCGAACCAACCTACTCCACCCATTGCCGAACCAAGTTCCACCGGACCAAGGCGTGCCGGACCAACTCTTCCAGGCCATATTGCGCCAGCCCAGGCCCACCAGCAGCCGTATACATCCAAGACCCCTGCCCCCAGCCTCACTCTATAAATAGAGGGGCAGGGGTACAACAATGGCAGACAAGTTTGAGAGTTCAAGCACGGATAAAACTTTCAAACAACTTTCAGTTACTTGTAATCAAAGCTTTGTACTTGTAATCTGAATAGAAAAGGAGAATAACATATAAAGTGGACGTAAGCACGTTCTGGCCGAACCACTATAAATCTGTGTGTCTTTTACAGTTTAGTCCATCTATTTCATATATTTGCATAAATCACCCAAACCATTCAGAACAACATATAATCAACTAAATCAAACGACTTGGAGGTGCTTGCCCATTTTTTGTGCAAACACGTGCATTTAATCAATGAATTAAGATAAGAGTTAAAATGAAATAGAGTAGGGGTAAAATGGGAATGGGGCTTTTCCTATATCCTTAACCCTTGGCTATGTAATACATACACGTCCATTTCATTTTATAAATTTTTAAAACTTGAGTTCGGCCACCATTAACAAGAGCAAGGGGAAAACGATAAAGAAAAGCTAGGAAGAAGCTAATTCAAATCAAATCCATTCAAATCTCAAACTCCTAATGTAACGACCCGAAAATGTTAACGGTTTTAATAACGTAATTAACTGAATTTTGTAAAATTTTAAATAATTGAACTTTGAAATAAAATTTGATATTTAGAATACATCTATTTAAACATAGCAAATGGTAAATTTTCATCAGATAATATTGAAGTAAATTTTATTGTGTAATTTCATTTCAATTTAAATCAGTTAATATTTGATGCTAATAAAATATTTTCTAAACCTAAATATTTTTATATAATAAATTTGTAAATCATCTTCCGAGTGAGACGTCATTTTCCGTTTCATTAAATTCGAACTGCTATTACTCCGTTTACCTTATTTTCGGTAAATTAGCAGTATTTCTGGTACTGATTATCGACTTTTGATCGGATGATCGTTCCACTGATATCTCTATACCATTTTGATCATTCGTCGAGCTGATCTCTGTAGTGTATTCATTTCGATGTTTCGACATTTGATGCACGGAAGAATTTGCAAAATGGATAACTGTATCGGTATCCGTTTTGTGACTTTTTGATTTGTATGTCCACTTATTTACCCACCATATTATACCAATAGTCTCTGACCTTTTATATTCCCCAAATTTATTTCTGCCTTTTAAAATTCATACCGGTTCAAAGCATATTTGCTTTTCCCTTCACTATTCATCTATTCATTTATCACCATTGTTTATCACTATTCCTGTACTCTTCCACTTTTTATACAAAAGAAGGCTTCATCATTTCATTCGCCAACTTTACCAAGATCACCTTGTTGCGTGCCAATCTCCTCTCCTCTCACTCTTACATCAAGCTTCCACCAAGCTTTCCCTCAGCCTTTCCCCCCTCCGTCCACGCAAGGCTCAACCAACCAAGCTTTGCAGCCCCTTCCTTTTTCCAACCGAAGCCAGCCTATCCCGTCCTAAGCGAATCACCACTTTTGCCTCCCTCTGTCAATAGTCGCGACCTCATGCCTTCTCCGCCTTTCTCCCTTTTGCAACCACTTTGGCCACCACCTACTCCCCTAGCTTGGTCGAGCACTCTTTTGTTCGGCTCCACCATTTCCATGATCATGTGCAGTTTTTTAAGGTATATATATTTCGATTCGTTTATCTGCGTTTTTTTAGTTATATATATATATATCGGTTTATTTATATTTTTATATGAGTGATATTAGATTTTGGCTTTTATAAGGAAAGTTGGCATATGCGTTTAAAGTAAAAAACTTTGGGTTGAAATAAAGTGATCTTCTATGTTAAGTATTTATATATCTGACCATGTTCTAAAAAATTTATATAGTATTTATATAATACGCTATATAATGTGTTATGTAATAATGTTTAGAAAGGTGAATAGTTACAGTATTATAAATGTATATTTTATATTTATGTTAGTGGTTTATACTAGTTATCATACTGATTACAGTTACGTATATTAGCTTTGATTTTTTTAAGTTTAAGTGTGTGTATATATATATGTTCTGTTTCTCTGTTATTATACGTATGTGTGTGTGTGTGTGTTTGTTATATTGCTTGTGTATATCTTAGCTTCTAAGTGATCTGTTGAATTTATCTTTAATTATATAGTTGTTGTATTATAAAGTTTTTATTACACATGCTTAGTTATATAAGATTATATTATATGTTAGTTTACAGAGTTATATATATATATATATATATATATATATATATATATATTGTGTATACCTGTGTAGTTAATGCCCCATTATTACCCACTATAAATCTGCAATATCAGATAGTGGATTTCTACCGCTACGATTTTTCCATATAGCCCCAAAATATAGCCTTTCCGCTTTAATCCCCGCTATTTCCGCTATATCCCGTTATTCCCACTATATTTTGCTATTTTTGCTATATCTTTTTTAATAAAATGAATTAAGAAATTGCATTTATACATTATAAAAATTGTGAAACTAATTTATTTGATTTAATTTTCAATGTATTTTCAGAAATGAAAATACTCTAATATTCTACTAAATTCAATTATGTTATATAATAGTTTTACGTTTATTTAAAGTATATTCGCATATTTTTTTTTTAAATCATTTATGTATTAATTATAATTCAATTGAATGATAATTTTTCATTTAATTACCATTTATATATTTGTAAAAACATTAAGTACGAGTTTTATTTGCTATTTTAGAGCTATCCGCTATATCCCGCTATATCCTCACTTTATCCCCGCTACGACTTTTTGCACCCCCATCGCTTTGAATCTGCCGAGCGCTTTAACTACACAGGTGTATACGCCAGTTGATAGTAGTTTATATATATGTATTCGACTCCAGCGTGATATATATGTAGTGCATATTATAAAGATATTTCGATTGTTATATTTTTTATGATTCGATAAAGTGGTTTATATATATATTTATAGTTTTACTTGTTTATCTACAGCCGATATTTTGTATGATTAATAACTAAAAGCATATAAGTCATATATTCTGTATTTATGCTACACGTTAAATATATATATATATATATATCAGTTATATTTTCATAGGTTATAGTGCTACTAAAATATTATTTAAGGCCGCCTATGTTGTTATTAATATGGAGTCTACATATTTGGTTTTTGGGGTTAGCGCATACATATATATACGGGTTTTGACCTTTGTTTATAGTTATATATATAAATTCATTTATACAATTTTCTTCATCAATCTAGTTTGATTTGATTTCGTCAATTTCAAGCTTTTAGCTTCATTCGTCGATTCGAGTTCAATCTCGCCCTACTTTGAGATTTGTTCCTGAATTCGTAGCTCAATTCTTTGTCAAATCTGTCTAGCCTCGAAATGTGAGAAATCACTCACGATTAAAATTCTTATATTTATTAAATTTGATTTCAGTTGAAACGAAAATTGAAATATGTTGTTATTAGTTATTTACATTGCTATTTATATGCTATTATCTGTATCTGTTCACCTGTGACATCTGACACCGTTATCGGTTATTTATATTGATAATATATGTCTGTTTATTTTTACCATATATGTTATCACTATGCAAAGTTCATTGTTAGTATAGAATTCCCAATGGGTTGAAATGAAACATACCCGAATGATCTGTAGAATAGGAGAAACTCTTTATGGGTTGAAATGATAAACCTAAGCGATTTTCATTTGAATTGAATTTGAGATTGCAGGTTGAAATGATATATACCCATATATATAATTAAATTACGGATTGAAATGATAAATATTTGTATCACTTCACCATAGGATAGAAAATTATATACAAACACTGTTGGTCTATATATAAATATTAAAAAAATAATAATTTCTATGGTTTTTGGAGAGAAATATATGGTTCTATTATTAATATTGATTTTTGATATTATATACAGTCACTACTACAAAACAGGCCATTTGCATCGGTTGTTTACCCCCCTTTTGCATCAGTTCAACAACCGATGCATATGCAACCGATGCAAGAGGCTTAACACTTTTGCATTAGTACTGAAACCTTTTTTTGCATCGGTTGTTACTAACAACTGATGCAAAATATCATGATTGGTTGCTTGGACACAGCCCCCATATTGCATCGCTTGTAATGAAAACCGATGCGACAAAGGAACTTGTCGCATAGGTTGTTGTTGAAAACCGATGCAAACTAATCCCTCTATTGCATCAGTTTTTTATAACAACCGATGCAAGTAATCCCTCTATTGCATCAGCTATTTATACCTGATGCAAAAAAGTCATTCTCAGAAACCATTATTAGAGTACTCAAATTGACTATATATATATTATTGATTATAAAAACAATTATTGCATGCAATATTACAATCATTCAAAATAAAATTTGATGGCAAATACATAATCAGATTTAATAATTCTACAAAAGAATGAAAAACATAAATAAATTCCACAGTACATAATCACACAGTCAGTTGTAAAAAATAAATGCCAACAAAAATACTACCTTCTGCCTGTATTAATAAATTACCTATTTTTATGATAATCAAATTGTGAAATAGGACTATACTGACAGTTAACCTCTGCTATACTGACAGTTAACTTCCTCCGTTATACAAGACAGCTCACCAAAGTAGCCACACAACAATACTGCCTTACTTCCTTCCCTCCCTGACTTCCATTCACCACTACTAGCTGCTTTACCTCAAACAACACCTTTCTGTCGGCAACAGAACTACTATCACCCTTCTGAAAACAACCAAATACAAACTAGAACTCCACATTGCATTGCAAAACCAGCCATCCGACAGAACTGCACATTTCAAACTTGCATAAAAACAGTGAACATAACCACCAAATTCCAGCAAACATACTTCCAACCATAACAAAACTGCTCCAATACTTCGTCATATTACCACCACTCTGCGTTCACTGACAAACAAGTTTTACCATTCACTCCAGTGCCTGTACATCCATCAAACCACTTTGCCACTCTCCTCTACACATATTCCTCTACTACTACTGACTTCCACCCACTGTAATTCCACACTGACCACCACTGCCATCATTTACATTTCATCACACAACATCACCGAATCAAAAACTGCAATATTCACCATGAACCACTGCTTACCCCTTCCACCTCCATCTTCTTACCACTGCCATATATACACTGACATATATACACTGTTAGAAACCATTACTGCCACTGTCATATACCTTTGCTAACCTCCTTTACCTCCATCTGGTACTGCTCCTCAACTACACATCTGAAACAAACTTTCCCTTCCATCACCATTACAACAGCCCTGTCACCACTACAATCAAAAACAAACCACTACAGTCCTCCAATACAACTCTAGTTCATCAATAAATTTACCTACGGATCCATTCATCACTGTCACCCCTGCTCTGACCGTCTATCCATCATCTCCTCCGCTCATACATATGATAAAATAAGTTTTTTTTAAACATATTTTTTGACAAATAAAATATCAATGGTAGCAAATATTTAAAATGAGAAGTTAAATATTTAGCGATGTACCATGGAATGGCAATAACTAACTCCAGATATAAGTTGTTGAAAGAAGAATCTTGCCTGTTCAAAAGATAATCCACGTAGATACATTTTAGTGATATCAACAATAGTATATAATAAAAATTTGTTCTAAATAAATGAATGAGAAATAGAAAATAACCTCATCTTCGCTAAATCTCCAAACATTGCATACCCTTTCAAAAAGTTCACCTCCTGCCGCATATTCCATAACAATAGCTAGGTGAGTTGGCATAAGCAAAACCTGGAAAAGACATTTCTAAATTCTAAATTTCTAATAATGCAAAATAGAATAATGTGTGATATATGCAAGCTCATCCTTGCACTTGATCAAATAAAAATGGGTTTTGATTGCTTACTATTGATGACTAAAACAAATTAAATAAAAGGCTCCTGTATGAGCTTTAAGTAAAATATCATAATGGTTATACTATATACTGTTGATTAGAGTACAGGTTATGAACACATCTAGTAGGTTTCATGTATAGGTTAGATTGAAAAAACTACATAAATCTAGAGCATAAACAAACAAAATTGTAATCTCATTTTCCTATTGTTACCTCCTTAAAGCAGACAATATTAGAATGCCTCGATGACCTATGATTGATGATTTCTCTTTGAACTTTCTCATCAATCTGCAAAAAATAACAGAAAATTTAATTTTCTAACATTGTAGTGATATAAAAGATGAAAAGAAGAAGCAGTAATCAAGAATATCATGCACCTTTTTTCCTCATTCAAAGGTGTTACATATTGCTTATATTTGTCAATGTAAATTGCCTTCTTTTAAAATGAGGAACATAGTTCGTACATTTTAGAATCAGACGATAAATAAAAACGGTTTTTAATTAAAGACTGCATATCATCATTTATCAGTTTATAATGCATTTATTTCTAATTCACATAACACACGTAGCAGTATAAACCTGGTAAAAGCTTCAGCTACATTATCCTTTAGCGATCGTTCAGAAATTCATTGCTTAACCAGTTCATATATGGCACTGTTGCGTAACCAGCTCGGATACATGCTTCAACTTCAGTGCATTTTTCACTTCAGTTTGCACGTGCTCCAGCCAGCATGGCACTTCACATGCCTACTCAATGCTCCAGTTTAATCATGTTCTGTCCGGTCATTTATTAGCCACAGCCTGCATGATTCCATTATCAACCCGAGGCACCTTTTATAACCTGTTGCAGCTTAATCAAGACCTGCATGCACTCTCTCGATCTTCAATTGTGGGCACTTCAATTTTGGGCACTTTAGCTTGTGCACTTCAGTATAACCAGCATGCACTTCATTTTTGACTGCATGCACTTCAGTTGTAGTTGTGGCCATAGCTTGTGCCTGTGCGCGCTTAATTAGTATAACCACCATGCACTTTATTTTGACTGCATGCTCTTCGGCATGGTGTAGGTCCTTCAGTTGCAGTTGTGTCATGCATGTGCACTTCAGTTTCATTCGCTCAGGCATATGCATGTGCACCACTGTTTAACATCTCAATCAGTTTAGCAGCCTCTAGTCACTAGCTACTTAGTTTATCATGCTTCTCGGTCACATAATCTCTAGTACCTTCAGTTACGCTTTTCAGTTCAGCAGCCCTTTAACACATTCTCCATCTACTCAAGCCACAACAACTGATTTATGCCATGTCTCATATATAGGCAGATGCTGTTAAATGCCATGTATAACCTCACAACCTTGTATAACCACAATGAACAAACATTAGGCCTACTTTTTTTATTTGTTTCTCTTGTATTTTGATCATCCATGTGACGATCCCTGGTTTCCGTTTGTACAATTTGCATTATCGAATGTATTAGTAATAATTTTAATGAGTGCTTTCCACTTTTCGAGGACCGTATGTATTAGGAGACGTACATGATGCTGTTGTAATGAAGTGAAGTTATGGAGTTTGTTGAGACCGCTGTTCAGACCCTATACATATGATGTTGAATTTTGTTTGCTAATCTAATCATGTTTTTAACCATGTGTACTGCAACACACAAACAATAGATTCAAATAGAGTGAGAATGCTAATGAGTTGTCCTAGTCAAAGCACTAATCATGGTGGAAGTGACAATGAATCTTTACATTTTTCATATTTTTAAATAAACAACCACCATATGTGAATATATGATATTTTTGCGAATTAGAACATACTGCATATTTACAATAAGATTTAATTTAAGATATTTGCGAGGCTTTTATGTTTGTAATGTTTTATTTGAGTTGCGGAATATTCCATAAGAAGACATAAAAAAGTTATTTAAAAATGTAGTGCAAGGTAATAATACCCTCTGCATCTTAAATTAGTCAGAATTTCTGAAGTTTTCATTGGATTTGTTAGCTGGTTACGGTTACCTTCTTCAAAACTAAAGTTATTGTAACTTTAAAATAAAAAAGATATTAATAGACATGATTACCAAATATGAACAAAATCAAAGAACTGTAATACTGCATTTATAAGAGACTGACATCTTATTATTTTCGATGAATTATTTGATTAAAATTCTAAACCTGTTAAAAAAATAAGAAAATAAAATATCGCAAATATAAAAAATATTAAAATTTTAACTCAGTAAACAACAATGCAAGTTTTAACATTTCCAGTAATCCAGTTGACTAGTGGGGTTCAGTTATGTTGCATTCATTATTTCCGCTAGCATGTCATTATGCTACAGCTACAAACGAAGAATATGATCCATCATTATGGAACAAGTGCCTTTTTTTGGCTACAATCCCATAAAAATACATGGCATTCATTTGGAATTGGTGCCATGCCAAGCTAAAATGACTAGCGGTGCATTTTGTTATGCTCTAATAGACTCAGAGGTAGCGAATTTCAGTCAAAGGTTCATGGATAATAACAGAAGTAACGACACTGCAAAAATTGTCCTCCTTACCTCTGTGTGGAGCATTTGAAATGAGAGAAATAATAGATTGTTCAAGGGTATATATAGTAGTGAACAATATACTTGCAAATAGATTTTAGAGCATGTAAACATCAGATCCATTGAGTCCAAACACAAACATCATATCAACATCAAAGACCAAGAAATTTGTAGAGAATTAAAGAGTTAAAAAGTTCACGAACCATTGTAAGAGTGGTTTACCATAGTATGATCAAATGAACTGCCTTCCTTTATAATGGACCTTTATTGCTTTCTGGTACGAGATTCAACCTGTAATCATTTTACATTTTGTTACACAAAGTTTCATTTACAGAGAATAGAATACACGATAACATGCCATCAATTAGAGATATTTGGCGAGGGCCCAAATTCTTGCAACCAAAATCAAATCAAATATTGACATTGAGCTGGAGAGATAAAGCATTCCAAGCAGGTAAGACAATGGTACCTGTATCCTCAAATCTTATATCTTAATGTAAGTGGCAATGAAAGCATGGCCGCTTCGTGTTAATTTTGACAGATAAATCAGAGAAACGCTCCGCTAAACTCCATTCCAATGATTCCGTCGAGCTTCCCTTCTGAATCTCTACCTGACCATACCAATATCATCGAGCTCATCACCTCCAGTAGAAACATGACCGTATCCCCCTCCACCTATTACTGTAGCAACGTAATCATCTACAAGGCACCGAGCTTCACCCAATCTCGATCATAGATGCTAATTTCTTCGCTGAACTCGAATCCGTCCTCCATTATCACCAATTCTCCCTCAAATTGATGCAAACCGAAGCCCTAGTTCGAAGTCCCTACTGTCGAAGCCCAGACAAGCAACACACCCATAAAAATGCATATGAAAATGAAGCTATCCGCGAACGAAAGATTTTAAGGCTTGTTTCGTATTTTTATATTGAGCAGATTTTTATATATTGATTTTTGAATTCAAACATTTTTTTCTTTTCTCTGGCCGAGTTTAAATAATGGAAAGGGGAAAAAATAATTTTTTTGGCAACGAGATTCTGAGGGAAGAATTTTTTTCCAAGTGGGTTACTAAGGAGGATGGAGTAAATTTGTACAAAGCAGTAACTTTAGAGCCAATTTTTCATTATTTCCCACCTAAATTTCATATCTTTGCCATCAACATGTAGTTGCATCGGTTGAATTTAAAACCGATGCGACTAAAACTATTTGCATCGACGTATTTGCATCGGTTGTTGGTGACAACTGATGCAAATTTAATTTTTTATTACCTATTGCTTTCCACGTACCAATTGCATTGGTTATTAAGATAGAACTGATGCAAATAGTTCTATTTACATCAGTTTTTACTTCAACCGATGCAAATGAGGCGAAGCAGTTTTCACTTTTTGTACTAGTGAGTAAAATTCTTAATTTTAAGCTATGTATAAATTTATTTAATATAAAATAGGTTTAATGATAAAGTTTGATTTTATTAAAATATAATATGGTTAAGTATTTATTTAAAATTTATTTTAAAAAAATAGATTTTTATAATGATTTTAAAAGTTAAGGTTGGGAAGATAAATTTGAAATTTATTTGAAATTGTATTTAATTAAGAATTTTAAATAATTAAAATCAATTTGAAACTTATTGAATTGAGATTTGAAAATATGATTTTATAACTTGATTTGGTTTAAGGTGATTAAATGAATACTTCAAGATTAAATAAATTGAAGGAAATATGAAGTTTATTGAAATTTAGGGTGTTATTTAAATGATATTGGATTTATTAAGTGAATATTTCAAAACTAAATAATAATGAATTTAAATTATTATATATATATAAAATTATTAAATTTAGTTTTGAAATGGTTGGATAGTTAAAGCTTTGAAATATACTGAAATTTAAATGGCTTATTTTGTGGTTCAAATCTATATTTTAAACCGATATAATTTTAAATAGGCTTATTTAGAAACTGAATCGAATAGAGATTGATGAATTGAGATTGAATTAAATTTGAATTTGGAATTCGAGTTGATTTGAATTGATTTGCAAAATTGATTTGAATTCGAGTTGATTTAATATAAAATATTTTATTTTATAAACTATTTTATTTTGTATACTATTATTAATATCTAAACTATTCATGTGGTGAAATTTATGATTTCAAAGTTATGGTTTTCCAAAGTATTATGATTTCAAAGCGTTTTGTTTTCGAAAGGGGTTATAACTTTAAAAGTGCTATAATTTAGAAATAGATATATCTGAAATGGAAATGATATTGTATCGACATGGTCTTGAAATGGAAACGATATAATATTAGTATGTTTTTGGAATAGAAATGATATTTTGGTTTTGAAGTATAAATTATTTTGAAAGGACCACGGTGTTATAATGGCTTTGGTTGTTAATAGCATATATTTCTACCTAGTGGATAGTTCCACGGATCCTTAGAGGATGTGTATCCCAAACATCCTTTAAGTTACTTGTATTTCAGTTGATATTTCACTTGAGTTGGATTTATTGATATAAGAATGTTATTCTTGACTCGAATGTTTTGTGTTTTGCTTTACCCTCGGGTCAGACTGAGTATCACAGCATTTGAGACTCACCTTTAGAGTTGGAGCTTCGATTGGAGATCCATCTATCTATCCAGCTTTCAGTTATTCAGTTGACTCCATGGATATATTCTGATTTTGTGTTTGACTATTTTATCGTAACTTCTTTTGTATCTTGTTTAACCCTGTTTGTATAAATGGTAGTTGTTTCCTTTGTTTCCGCTGCATTATTGTTATATTACTCTATATCTGTGATTCTGTGATTTTATTTACTGTATATGTTGAGTTTTACCAAATATAAATTAACAATCTGGTATTTTGAGCAATTCAAATCCGACATGTGTGGATGCGAATGTTTAATAATATCGGGTCGTTACAGTTGGTATCAAAGCTTTGGTTTTTGTAAAATCTTAGCATATAAAGTAAATTTAATTATAGAATTACTTTCATTCGACCTTGAATCTCTTCATCTTTGATTCAGATCTCTTTTGAATTCTGGGACTTGCCTTTTATTCTGGAATCCATCATCGTCTTCCTATTCGTGTTCTTTGATTTTGGTGTATCCCATAACTCCACTCCTGTTGATCTCTATAATGAATCGGTGGTCCCGCCAATCTTAGAATGATTTGTAAAGGGTTAAACTCCTTTTCAACAGGCATTGATCCACCGAAGATTTCTGTATCTTTGGTTTAGATGCTGCTACCTTTTGCTATGCCCGAATTCTATCTCTTGCGATCGAATGACGATTTGCTTTAGAATTCTGCATCGATCTTATTCTTGAAGTCACGGTTGACCCGGTCAAGGTACCTGTGAATTAATATAAGGCTATCAATCTTCCTCGTTTGTAATTTAATTATCATATCCTCCTACCGAGTTCGTTTTTGTGATTTGAGTTCTCTTCGATTAGGACTCCTCTAATTTTGAATCTCGTATGGAGTTTCATACAGTGAAATTGATTTTGGAAAATTTTATTCTTGTATAAGATGGACTTTGTATAAGTACAAGTGATTTTGAAACTGCTGATTTTGGAAGGTATTCGACCTGAAGAGATAAATCTTATATATAACGAAATTTATACAAGTAATTTAATATATTTGAGATCATAGATTTTGGAAAGTACTTTATCTGAAATGAAATCTTATATATAATGGAATTTATATAAGTGTGATATTTGAAGCTATGATTTCAAAAGGTACCATATATGGTATGTTATATTTTGAAGTAAGAGGTATGGGAAGTACCCTCCGTGAAGAAGTATAGTATGATATGCTTCGACCCAGATGGACTTGGGGAATCCAAGAATGGATTCGACCGATATACCCTAATGGACTTTGGTGAATTCAGAAATGGATTCGAACCGATATGATTGTCTGGACTTAAACTCATGAGTTCCTCGATTTTTTTCAGGGTAGATGGTTCTTTAGTTTACCTAATGGAGGCACTTTCGATCCTGGGATCTGTTGTTTATAGATCTTTCGGGAAGGAAGTGCATCCATTGCGTAAATCGTTGAATCATCAGCATACCACTGCAGCAGGGGTCGATGGTCCCTTATTTACGAAATGGATACGATATTTTTCTAGAATCCAAAAGGTAGAAGGATCTTCTAGAAAGTTTTGTGTCCATTGCGTAAATACTGGATTAGCAGCGGGCCACTGCTATCGTATTATCTCATTGACATTGGATTTTGAGCGGTGTTTCTCATACCTATTTTTAAGCATTTTCACTAGGTGTTGAAACAGGTCTACTAAGTATTTGGAGAAATCTAGCCTTGCGCCTGATCAACGCATGGCCAGAGTCTGCAAGAGCGAGGATAAACCTGTTAAGACATCAAGTTATAAAAGTATTTCGATAAAGTATTATATAAAGGATATTTTGATGATTTTCTTTCTAAATAATTTAAAATGTTTAAAATGTTGTTTATTTATATACTACATGGTTTAATAGTAAATTATTAGTGTTGTAAAAAATTTAGAAGTTATTAATTAAATAGAACATATTTAAAGAAAATGATTATTGATTTATTAATAATGTTTGAAAAGTATCTTAAGATAAGTTAATAAATTTATGAATTATGGATTTAATGTTTTCAATAGCTTCATTGTAAAGATAAGTAATGATGTAAATAATTGTTTTCAAATGGCTTACATATATTTATAAAGGTGTTATTTTAAAATATATAAATGGTATTTTTAAATTAAGCAAGAAATTTTACAAATGAATTTTGAAAGAATTAAAGTATTAAAGATAATGGATTTGCAAATGAAGCTTTCAAATGAATATTTCAAGTAAAATTTATATCAGTTTCTTTGAATGTATAATTTAAAGATATTATATATATGGAAAATTTTGATTTTCGAAGTTTATTTATAGTAATATACTTGACAAATAAATTTGAATCTCTATTTTGGAAGTATAGTTTGGAATATTTACTTGATTTCGAAGTACTAATAGTAAATTTATTGGTTTATTTACTACTTGAATTTTTTTATTAAACCATAATAAATGTTTTTCCATGATTGAATATTCGTTTTAAACAAGTGTGTAAAATTAGTTATGAAAATATTAAATTTTATACTTTGATTTAGAAATATAACGTAAGATTTGAGTATACTATTAGTTTCAGTTTAATAATCTTGAATTATACTTATTTTTAAAAAAATGATGAATCTGATAAATTTTCGGATTTAAGGAAATTTATTTTAAAGCTTACTATAATGTATTAATAAAAATTTATAACATTGTTTTAGAATTTTGAAAATCTTTGCATAATGCTACGAGGATGTTTTAAACATATCATATATTTTACTAAGTGAATGAGGTTAAATGTTTAATTAAATTTTAGATATATTGAAATATTTCTTTTCTCTTCAAGGGCGAATACCGAAAACTTTAAATTTTTATTCAATATCTGAATTAAGTTATAAATTTAAGTAAGTCAATAGAATCTTGAGTAATATTTTATGAAATTTTTATGATCTGAATTGACATTTTGAACGAACAGATTTAAATTGAATGACTATTTATGGATATAATAAAATGGGTTTAACCAAATTATTGAATATTATTCAATTTAAATTGAAATTTATATAGTTTTAAATAAATGGTTTTATTTTGTTTTTCAAATCTATTTTCATTCTGGTTGTTTCTATTCCCCTACCTCCTTCCTTTTCGGGGACGAAAAGTTTTGAGTGGGGGAGAGTGTAACGACCCGAAATTTTTATCAGTTTTAATAACGTAATTAACAGAATTTTGTAAAATTTTAAATAATTGAATTTTGGAATAAAATTTGATATTTAGAATACGTTTATTTAAACATAGAAAATGGTAAATTTTCATCAGATAATACTGAAGTAAATTTTATTATGTAATATCATTTCAATTTAAATCAGTTAAATTCGAATTGCTATTACTCCGTTTATTTGAAATTGTATTTAATTAAGAATTTTAAATAATTAAAATCAATTTGAAACTTATTGAATTGAGATTTGAAAATATGATTTTATAACTTGATGTTAACGCTAAAATTGAATGCTAACACCCCGGTGTAAGTAGAGAAAAGGTGAAAGCACCACCCGTCGATACGGGAATTAGAAACAAGCAGAAAATTGCAGAAAAATAGTAAAGAGACAACAGTTTTATAGTGGTTTGGCTTCAAGTTAATCCTACGTCCATTTTAATCTTCTTTATTGCTGAATCGATTATAACTTTAAAACAATCTTCGATTACAACACTACAAAGACAAGTAGCTAGAACTCCGATGTAGAAGAACTCTTTGAATCCACGTCGAATGTGTTAGATTTCTTCTTGAAGTTCAATGAAGCGTCTTTCGTGTTCAAAGTGTCGGATGAGTTGAGAAAACAGCAGAGTATCGGCGTTCCAGAAGTGAGCCCCAAAAGGTCCCCTTCCAGTTGGAGTAGGTGGGGTATTTATAGGGAAATTTCGAAGTTAGGTCGTAGGTCGTGGGCGACCTATAGGTAGGTCGTAGGTCGTGAGCGGCCTAGTGAACGCAACTTACAGCCTAATAAGAGCATACTTGATCGCTTTGAACAAACTAGCAAGTCCTAGGTCGTGAACGACCTAGAGAGGAAGCGACATAAGATGCTACTTCGGTATGTTTAGGTCGTGAGAGACCTAGGGGAGAATGGCTGGCGACTTAAGGTTGGGAGCGGCCTAGAGGTAAGCGGCTTCATTCTGTGATAACTCGCTAGGTCGCTGGATCTTTTAGGTCGCTAGGTCATTGGGTCGTTGCTCCATTGAGTGGCTTAGGTCATTTAGCTGCTAGGTCGCTAGGTCGTCCTTCTGTTAACCCGTTAGGTCGTTAGGGCCTTTTAAGCCGTTGAGTCGCGTCTTGCTGTGCCGCTTCATGATGTTAAGTCGCTAGACCCTTTAGGTAGCTAGGTCGTTAGGTCACTCAACTGTCTAGGTCACTGAGCTTCTTAGCTCGTGAGGTCGCAATAACTTTAGGTCGCTAGGCTCTTCATTCCATTAGGTCGCTTATTTGTGAAACAGAGGAGTTAACACTTGCCCCTCGAAGTACACGCCTAGGGGTTAGGTCTTGTGCTTCGATACATCTTAACTCGTACTATTCTGAGCTGTTAGGTCGTAAGCGACTTATGAGAAAGTAAGGTCGTTTGTGCCGATTCGAGTTCCGTTGCTCCGGTACATAAATAGCTTAGGTCGTTCCTTCTTCGCTTCATCTGCTCTAACATTTTATTCCGCTATTAACAAGTTTCTGTGCTCTCGAAGACGATTCCAATTACTCAACCATCAATCATTTCCACCATTATATTGCGTAAGTGAATTCAATCAAAATTCAACCACGTTCATCATCAAATCACGAATTCCCAACTTCCCGTCCTTAATCCAGCTTTGTATACCGCGCTTCGCCATGAATCGTGTCACCTCATCTACCCTTGGTTGCGATATCATTGTAACTCTTCGAAAACGCAGCAGCATATTGGATCCATGATGGATCTAAGGTGATTTGAATCGACTCTGGGTGATTTGGTAGTGAGACGGTGGATTTCACGGTAGAGGTGATAATAGGTTATCGGGTTAACGGGTTTGTTCGTTAAGCCGTTTGCTGAGTGGAGAGGAGCAATGAGAGTTACGAAATGATTGGTTTAGGAGCTTCGGCCGACCTTAGGCTTATCGGCTTGATTGTGAAACACGCGACCTAACTTGCTCGCAACCTAACTTTCTTGAATAACATAGAGCTTAAAGCAGAGCGACATAACGAACTAACGACCTAACTTTCTGCGGCATAGGTTTTAGGTCGCGGCCGAGCTAGTACTTAGACAATTTTCGACTGCCTGGCCTTGAACAATGCGACTTAGGAAGTTCGACTTATGTTAAGTCGTATGACTCAATCCGGACGACCTAAATAATCCCTGAGCTAGCTTGAGTTGTTGCTACGACTTAAGGACCTGAACACCTTTCAACTTGAATGAACACGACATTGTTGAATTGAATTCTCAACTTGAACTTCCGAGACAACATTTCTGAACTTGTTGCACTTATCTACAAATTATATTAACTTTTGAAGCTAACAGACTGTTAAATACAACATTTACAAAAAAACTAGGGCGAATATACTGCCACTGACTGCCCACATCGAATTACAGATTAGTCGATAAAGAATAATCAACTTAAAGAAATTGTATGAAATGTTGTGAATTAACAAATTCAAGTGAAGTATTGAAGCAAAGAAAAACTGATCAACTAAAGCTTATTTGTATGCATTAACACTGCACTTGTACTTGGACCTTAAACAACAAGCCTTGAAACCTTATAATTGACAAATGCATATTAGTTTAATTTCAGTTATATTTGCTTGTCGTTTTATTAGTTTTGCACAACACTTCACACATTTAGGAAACGTGCACCTTCATATTTGAATATCCAGTTCCTTGTGTAGAATGTCTTCTCGACAAGAAGAAGTAGTGGGGCAACCTGGAGAGGCCTTCCCGATAGCCAATCCACTGGATAATCCCCCGGAAAGGACTTCAAACACCCTGAATCAACGGGTGTTCAACCAGTTACGCATTCAGTTTGGAATTGCTGAAACAGATGCTTTACTTTTTGGGCCAAACAATACTGTTGACAGGCTACCTCTCGGTTTTGTCGCTGTTAATCGCCAGATGTGCCTGTGTGGTGCTATTCCTCCTTTCAATGATTTTCTTCAACATCTCCTTCTCCGATTGACTATCTCTCCTTTCCAATTGCATCCCAATGGTTACGTCATCCTAATGGGACTGTGTGTGCTGTTCAGGAGGACACTTGATCGTCTTTCGAGCTTCGAAGAAATCTGCTACTTGTGCACGTTTGCAAAGAATAAAGATCATCCTTCCATAATACTTGTAAGAAGTTCCAGGAACCGTAGACTGATCGTTCTTCCAGAAAGCGCCCACGGGTTCTTGAATCAATCTTCTTCTTTTGTTGCCCTCCAGGATTTTATGGCATATGGAGAGTTGGAAGTAAGATTGCTTACCTCCTTCTTTCCATTTTTGAGCTTTTCGAGATCCGAGTTGTCATGTGCTAACCTCGTTCTTTTCTTTTTCAGCACTTCCTCCTCTTTCTTAAGACTCTAGCCACAAGCCAACTTTTGAAAGATTAAACGCCGTGGCGATTGAGGAAATAAGTATTAAATTTTTGCTGAAAGACGAGTTTCTGCACCAATTCGGACTTCTGCACTTTTCCCGTTCTACTCAGCCTCATGAAGTCCCTGATTCTCCAGAAGAGACATCAAATGCCCCAGTTTCAGCAGAAAAAATCACATTGAAAGAACCTGCTGTAGAAGCCTCATTAGTGAATGCTCTATTCCTACTGATATCGTGAAGTCATTTGGCAAGCTTATGCTTCTTTCGGTAATTTAAGAAGAGGAACCTCCTCAACATACCGGGAAATCTACTGATGAAGGGGCTGAGAGAACGAGTCCCGCCAAGCACGGTGGTGACGATATTTTTGAGGGGTTGAGCGACCTGATGATTACTTCACAGGAGCTCTTTAAAGATGAAACCGTCTCTACTAAAGTTCTCTCTCCAGCAGTTGAAGCGACCTCTATCTTGCGAAAAATTTGGTCAACCCAAGAGTTGACACTTGTTGCAAAATCCGTCATCACCCCCAACCGAAGAGCGGTTCGTAGTTTGACGCGCGTAGTTTGCACGCTACACACACTTAGGATCTTTTCTTCCCTTATATGTACTTAGCTCATTTACATCGAAAATTCTTAAGTTTGCTTCTTAATCACTTTTAGGTTCCCCAATGAGGCGAAGTGGCTCATACTACGATGATTTTCAGTACTACGGAAAACGCGGCTCTTATGATCCCAAGAGGTATCTGCCTTCTTTTAGAGAGACCAACGAAGAAAGGGCTGCGATAAAAGCTCATGAGAGGCGTGCTTGTGAAGAACGCTATGGGAGGAGGGATGAACGACATGATTCTTCCCAAAGAGAGGATGATTCTCATAAACGAAAATCTCGTGACGACAAAGGGAAAAGTCATGTTGCCGAAGATCCGAGTAAACGGGCCAAACTTAGCGAAAAGCCAACATCCGAAATTCCAGAAAAGCCCGCTGCTCCCATCTCTTCTCAATCTCCTGCCCTTACCCGAACTGATATTCAGACAATCATCAACAGGCCCTCGTATCAAGTTGGACAGGGTCCAGCTACTCTTCAAAGCCGGTTTTCGCACTGGTGCTTAAAAGGAGTGCGTTTCAATCTCGATTTGGTCCCAATCGACAAGCCAGCTATGTTGCAAAATCTTGATGCCGTCAGACTCGATATTGAGAGAATGTCTGGTTGGCAAAAACTTGTCGACGAACTTCAAAGAGTAAATCGTGCAAACCTTGAAGCCATGCTGACCATGGAAAATGATAAATCTGAGTGGTAGAAAACTCTCGACCAGCATGATGCAGAGATGAAGATCATCGCCGCTTACATGAGAAGCTCGAAGTGGAAGTTGAAAAAATCAAAGAAGAGCTCACCACTTCTTCCACTTCCTATACTCAAAAGGAAAAAGTGTTTCAAAAACAAGTACGGGATGCCCATGCCGCTCAACGAGATGCTGAAGCTAAGCTCGAGGGACAAGGGAAAATTATGGAAAGCTATCGCACTGATATTGTTCAGTTGCGAGAAAAAATTAGCTAACATGACATAGAGATTGCAATGCTAAAAGCTCAACTTTCTAAAGTTTAAAATGAGCGAGATGATGCCATTGCCAGCCAAGTTACACCCGAACAATCTCATGAGGCCACTAAAGCCAATATCTGCTCTACATTATTCGACTTTTACTTGCACAATGTCCTGGGGCGCGGTAGTCTCTCATTTTTAGGCCCTAAATATGAGATTATTTTGGCTGAAGTGTGGGAAGCCGCACTTGACATGCTTGGAGGTGCTGGCTATGCCGAAGCAAATCTTGAAGCACATTATCTAGATGATGAAGCACGTGCTGCTCTTGCCAAGGGAAAGGAGCAACTCGCTAAAGAGCGAGCCGGAATAGCGGAAGGAGAACATTTAGGGAAGGCAACCTTAACCGACCCAGTTCAACCTTCGGTTTCGGCCAACATCAATATTGTTGGCTCAAGTTCCCATTCTCCACCTCCTGCTAAAGTTGTCATCGAAAGTGCAATTGCTAACACCAGAGTTGAGACTCAATAAAGCGCTGAGGCGCAAGACTTTGAAGTTGACGTAATAAAGCCCACTTCTCTAGGTAACCTCAATGTTGATCTTGCTCAAGCGGACTGCTCGTTTACTTCACATGAGCTTGATGAACTTTTTGATTATTACTTAAATCTTGAGGCGCCACTATTTCCTCTCTTTAAGAGAGATACTGATTTTAACTTCTCTTCTCCTGTAGTGAAAACGCCAAGTATTGTTCAGACTTCCCCTCCTCCAGCTACTCCCCCTCCGTCTCTTCAAATTACTCCTCCTTCTGTTTCTCAGCAGGGGTCACAAGAGGAGCAGATAGAAGCTCTTCGAGACTTGGATGATCCGGTTGCTTCTCAAGAACAGAAGGCTGAAGAACCCGAAGAAGGCTAGAGAACTCCGGAGCAAACTGCTTCTGATGACATAAAGTTGTCCGCACTTTTCACTCCGGGAAATGAGTCTTCTACAAGGAAGAAGGGGAAGCGCGTAATCTCAAAGAAAATAAGGGAAGTTTCTGCCAGCGAAGAGAAAGCAGTAGAAGATCCAATTGTACCCCTTTCTCCTTCTTCCCCTACTCTCACAAGCCGACCCAAAAAGTTAATCATCCGGCCAGGCGAGGGCCCGAAAGGTGGCAGGAAGAAGAAGTGATGGGTTTGGTCCTATGCTTTTTATCTTGCTTTTTGCTTTTTTGCATGTGTATAGAAGCTTGTGTTGACCGGAGATTGTGCGGGTACCGGTCCCCGCCTTCTTTTTATTTTGAAACCCACACATGTATAAATTTTTTATAGTATGGAATAAAATGATTCTTTTACTTGTACAAACTTCTGTCTGTATTTGAGAATGCATTTATTCTTCTTTTTCGTACAAGTTACAAGTTTCTTTGTATGAGGTTGAAGTAAGCCTGTGGTATGTTGCTTAAGCATTGCTTTTATTAATGTAACTATATTATATTGCCCCCATACCACAGTTTATTGCAATCTTTTTCACATTGTCAAAATTTTGGTGAACAACTCTTCTTTTTCGAGAAGACTTGTATTCTTTCTTCGGAGAACAACTTTTCCATTTTGAGAAGGCTCGTATCCGTACTTTAAAGAATAATTTTTCCATTTTTGAGGAAATATTTCTCTGATTTAGTAGAATGTGTATTGGAGAATTTTTTATTTTATTTTATACACTTCAACTTTTTGGAGATGATCACTCTTTTCTCCTTTTTTAAAAAAAAGAAAAGAAAAGTAGTCAACTCTCCTGTGCGGTGAAGTGGGCTTCAAAAGAAGGCTTTGATTTGGTACTTCAACTTTCGGAGAAGAATATTTTCATTGTAAAGAGATTGATATTCTCTTAAGAGTAGAGGTACGCCTCTGAAGAAGGCTTTTTTTCTTTCTTTCTCTTTATGCGAGGTAGTGGGCCTCTGAAGAGGGTTTTTTAACATTTCAACTCTGGTGAAATAGGCCTCCGAAGAGGGCTTTTCACATCTCAGCTCTTGTGAAGTTTGCACTTCAGATCTTGGTGAAATGTGTGCCTCCGAAGAGGTCTTTTATCATTTCAACTCTGGTGAAATGGGCCTCCGAAGAGGGCTTTTCACATCTCAACTCTTGTGAAGTTTGCACTTCAGATCTTGGTGAAATGTGTGCCTCCGAAGAGGTCTTTTATCATTTCAACTCTGGTGAAATGGGCCTACGAAGAGGGATTTTTACATCTCAACTCTTATGAAGTTTGCACTTTAGATCTTGGTGAAATATGTGCCTCCGAGTAGAGCTTTTGCCTGGAAGTTACTTTCTCATGGTTGGATGGATTCACGGGGCGACCCAAGTTACTTGGATGTTTGTTTGCACAAACGATCTCAGCTAGTTAACAAGGGACCTGTGCCTTCCACTTGGAAAGGTGCCTCCGGTCGTTCCATCAATCTTTTTTGTTGAGAAAGAGAACTTTCATTTTCTGGCATGCCCCGTTAGAGGTCTTTATCCTCCGAAGAGTTGTGCCTCCGAAGAGGGCTTGTGCCTCCGAAGAGGTCTTTGGCTGCTTCCTGCCTGCTCGCCCAAGTCTTTTCGCCATTTGCTTATATCAGTGATTCCCTGTTATCATTTTCAAGCACACATCCCTTTCTTTTGCAAGTAGTTTGTTTTATCCAAAGAAGTATACTTCACAGTTAAGCGAGTTCGCAGGGGCAGACACATGCTACTTAATCGGATGCTCGTTCGCACAAACGATCACAATTAGTTAGCAAGGGCCCACCTCCGGCAAAATCACTAACTTTTTGCTTGAAGCACTTCTTATATAGGATTTGAATCTAGAATTTTTGTGGCTTAACATTTGTTTTTTGAGTGATGTCAGGGATCGCTTGGTCTCGCGATGGATAAGCTTTATTTTAATTGCCTGCAATATTAAATTGACATTTTAGCAATACATTTAAAGTACTTTACATATCGAAATAAAGCAGGCGTTTTATAATAGTAGAGAACACAAGATTTATAGTGGTTCGGCCAAAAGCTGGGCCTACATCCACTTTATAGTTCTTATTATTCACTTGCACTGGCTTTACAATGGCTTTCAATACTAGAAACATACATCCATAATTCTTTTACAATATTTCAGCAAAGCTTTTAAGTAAAATATGGACGCAAGTGATTGTTGTTCCAAGCCCTTGGAATTGGATCTCCTTCAACAGTTGTGAGTTTGAATGTGCCATCAAGAATTTTTTTGCCTATGACATACGACCCTTCCCAGTTTGGCCCAAACACACCTGTTGCTGTCACGATCCTTTTCAAGACTAGATCTCTTATAACAAAGCTGCATTGGCGAACTTTGGAATTGAAGTGCCTGGCTATCCTTTACTGATGGGCTGCAATTCTGAGCTTAGCCTCTTCCCTTCTTTCATTAAGGAGGTCAAGTGCTTCATGTTGCAGCTTTTCATTTTCAGCTTGATCGAAATGGATTCTTCTGTGTGAAGGGACCTCTGTTTCCACCGGAATCATTGCTTCTGATCCATATGCTAATGAGAATGGAGTGTGCCCAGTCGCAGTTTTGTGGGTAGTTCTGTATGCCCATAGTGCTAGTGGTAGCTTATCGACCCAACCTCCTTTCTCTTTTTCCAGCTGTTTTTTGATGGTTGACTTGATAATTTTGTTTACTGCTTCCACTTTCCCGTTTGCCTGCGGATGAGCCACTGCTGAGAAACTTTTTCGGATCTTCAATCGCTTGCAAAAATCCTAGAATTCTTCACTTTCAAATTGGGTACCATTGTCCGTGATTATCTTCTGGGGCACACCATACCTGCAAATGATATTTTTAGTCACAAAATTTATCATCTTTTTAGAGGTAATAGTAGCCAATGGTTTAGCTTCAACCCATTTAGTAAAATAATCAACAGCAACAATAGCATATTTGATTCCGGACTTGGCAGCGGTAAAGGCCCAATGAGATCTATTCCCTAAATGGAAAATGGCCATGGGCTGACCATCTGTGTTAGTTCGGTGGAAGGTGCTCTAGGGATTTTGGCAAATCTCTGGCATTTATCACACTTTTGGAAATAGTCAACAGCATCTCGATTAATATCTGGCCAAAAATATCCATAACGGAGAATTTTCTTTGCTAAAGTTTGGCCACCTGTATGATCTCCACATTCTCCTCCGTGCACCTCAGCTAGAATTGTCTTAGCTTCTTCCTTGGTTACACATCGGAGTAATGGCATTGAGAATCCCCATCTGTACAATCGGCTATCTTGAATTATATATCTCGAGGCTTTTCTTAACAGTTTCTAATGCTCTTTTGAATTTTCTGGCAGAGAACCATTGAGCAGATATTCCTTTATCGGAGTCATCCATGATTCTTGCTCTTGAGATACGGTCATGATCCAGTCAATATCCATTTGGTCAGTGCTTGGAGTTGACAAGACTTCCACAGGGACCAATCCCAATAATTGAGCTTCACCAGTGCTGGAATACTTCGCGAGAGAATCTGCCTTCATGTTCTCTTCCCGGGGTATATGGCTTATTGTGTAATGGTCAAAATCATCAAGAAGCTCCCAGGCCTTTGACAAGTAAGCAGGCAGATTCCCTCCTTTAGCTTGAAACTCTTTCTTAACTTGGCATACAATAAGCTAAGAATCACTGAAGATCTGCAATACTCTGATGTTCGGTTCTTTAGCAATCTTCAAGCCTGCAATAAGAGCTTCATATTCTGCTTCATTATTGGTCGAAAGAAATTCTAATCTCAATGCATAGCACAGTGACCGCACTTTAGGAGTTTCAAGCACAACCCCAGCTCTGGAACAGTAATCTTTTATTGCACCATCAACATACAATTTCCATCGAATTGGGGTATTATCAGTCACCTCTTCCTCACCATCACCTTTATCTGTACATTCTGCGATGAAATCTGCCAAAGCTTGTCCATTGATTGCTCTCTAGGGATGATAAGTGATGTCGTACTGACTGAGTTCAATATTCCACTTCATAAGACGACCCAAAGTCTCAGGGCGAAACAGGACTTACTTCAGAGGTTGATCAGTGATGACCTTGATGAGATGAGCTTGGAAATATGCCCTCAATTTTCTTGATGCAATCAGTAGACAATAAGCGAACTTTTCCAACTTCGAATAATTCATCTTCGCCCCAGTGAATCTTTGCTGATATAATAAACCGGCCGCTGAATTTTTGCGTCTTCCCGTACCAAACTGCGCTGAGACTATGAGATGAGATTGCCAAATATACGAAAAGATCTTCACCATTATCGGGCTTAGAAAGTACTGGAGGCGTTTCCATATGACGAATCAACTCATCAAAAGCTTTCTGGCATTCAAGAGTCCAGTCAAAGTTTTTCCTTCCTTTCTTCAGAGCATCAAAGAATGGAATGCATTTATCAGTAGCTTTGGAAATGAACCGACTCAAGGCAGCGACTTTTCCATTGAGACTTTGCAATTCCTTCTTCGTTCTAGGAGCTTTGACTTCTCTTAAGGCAGTGATCTGAGCAGGATTAGCTTCAAAGCCCCTAGCACTCACAATGAAACCCAAGAACTTTCCGGACTCCACCTCAAATGAACATTTCAAAGGATTAAGCTTCATTTCGTACTTTCGGAGGACTGCGAACATCTCTGCCAAGTGATCCTTATGGTCCACTGCTTTCTTTGATTTTACCAACATATCGTCAGCATAAACTTCCATAGTCTTTCTAATCTATGGTTTGAACATCGCATTAATAAGTCTTTGGTAAGCTGTCCCTACATTTTTCAGTCCGAAGGGCATGACTCTGTAGCAGTAAAGACCAACATCGGTGATGAAGCTTGTGTCCTCTTGATCTAGCTCATTCATCATGATCTGGTTATATTCGGAGTAAGCATCCATAAAAGATAACAATTCATGCCCTGCTGTTCCATCCACCAACTGATCAATCCTGGGTAACGGGAAGCAGTCTTTGGGGAAGGCTTTGTTTAAATCTGAAAAGTCAATGCATACTCTCCACTTTCCATTAGCTTTCTTAACCAGTACTGGATTTGAAACCCAAATCGGATAAGTAGACTCCCTGATGAAGCCATTCTCCATGAGCCGTTCTACCTCTTCTTTCAATGCTGCTGACCTTTCAGGACCATAGGTTCTTCTTTTCTGCTTTACAAGTGTAAACTTTGGATCAATATTCAGAATATGTACTGCAACTTCTGGGGATATTCCACACATATCAGCATGAGTTTAAGCGAATACGTCCAGATTTGCTTTCAAGAATGATATCAAAGAATTTTGAACCGTCACACTAAATTGCGAACCCACATTCACCACTTTGTTCGGATCTTTCAGGTCAACAGGTACTGGCACCGTTACTTCCACCGGCACCACTCTATTCTCCCCTGCATTGGCTTTCCTAGGATCCATTTCTCTTTGTGCTCCGCTATGCTCGCCAGTGCAGGGTTCACCCTGTAATTGCTACAAGGTTGGTTCTTTGATGCGGACTGGGGTTGCCGCATCTTTTCCCATCTCTCTCTTCCTTGCCTCACGCAACTCTATCAGATAACATTCTCGTCCAGCATTCTGATCTCCTTTTATAACACCAACTCCATTTTCCAGAGGGAATTTCATGGTAAGGCACCACGGGCGAGAATTGCCTTAAATGCTACAAGAGTTGGCCGGCCTAGGAAGGCGTCGTAAGCAGAAAATTCATCAACAATTACAAAAGTCTGTTTTCGAACTACCTTTTTCTGCCCCTCTCCAAGCTCCATGAACAAGTTAATAGTTCCAATTGGTTGCTTCGGTACCGTAGTAAATCCTACAATCTTCTGCGATGAGGCTTGAACATCAATCATTGGAATTCTCATTTGATCAAATGTCTTTTTGAAAAGAATATTGCAAGAGGCGCCACAATCAACAAGCACCCTTCTCACAACAGCTGGCCCAATTCCTGCAGAGATAACCAGGGGATCTATGGTGGGAGCCTCAATACCCATAGAATCCCTGATCCTAAACACAATGTCATCATTAAAAGTCCTTTGCTGCTTCGTGGGTGCAGAATCTTCCAACACAAATACATTTTATTCATTCGGGGCATACTTCAAAGCACGGGCATATCTCTCCATCTCGGCCCAGCTTCTAACCTCTGGATGAGGACCTCCCGTAATCACATTAATAACAGGCCTTTCCGATTCATGCGCTGCTGCCTTTTCACTTGAGCTGGGACGATGAATAGGAACCTGTTGTCCTTGAGTTGATGAAGTTGGGCCATTCCTGTTCCTCTTCACATACTGCTGGAGTTGTTTTCTTTCAATAGTTCCTCAGTCAAAACCTTCAAGTGGCGGCACTCATTATTATCATGGCCAGGTTAGTTGTGGAACCGGCAAAATCTTCCACTCTTCTTAGCATTTTTCCCAACCCTCAATTTAGCTGGTGTGGGGTATTCGACAGTGTCCTTGGTTGCAAAGAAAATGTTCTCCGGGGTATCGGTTAAGGGAGTGAAGTTGAAAGGACGATTTTTCTTCACATATCCTTGCTTTTACCCACCATTGTTTCCCCTCTTCTGAGTGCCAGATTCCTTCTTATTTGGAGCAGCATTATTATTCCCAACCTTTGTTGATACCACCTTGGCCGGTGCTTGAAGGCTTTCCAAGCGCATGAATTCATCAGCTTCCTTATAGAATTTCTCAAGCGAATTCGGTTCTTTCATCTTCAGCCACTTCCCAAATTCACTCGATTTGTCGATTGCCCTCATTAAGTATGTAAAGATCATTCGTGGCTCTGCATTATCTACTTCAGCCAAACCTACGTTGAAGCGATTTACGAAAGATCTAATAGATTCTCCAGGATTCTGTTCCAGGCTGGACAACAACATTATATCATTCGCCTTTGAAGCGTACAATCTGAATTGTTCTTTAAACTTCCTAGTTAAATCAGAAAACTGGTCAATAGATCGGACAGTTAGCTTTGTAAACCAAAGTAGAGCCACTCCTTCCAAGTATACCAGAAAGTACCGGCATTTGATCTCATCCGATGCCCTGGCACCAGTCATGTGCCAGTCATACTTGTACAAGAATTGGTTAGGGTCGCTTGTCCCTTTATAAGCCGGAATGGTGGGGGGAACAAACTTCCTTGGAAATTTTGCTTTCAAAATCCTTTCAGTGAACGGAGTCTTGCTCGGAGCGAACCCCCATTATTTTTCGTCCTCTTCCCTTTGCATACTCTCTTTCATGATTTGACGACCCATTCCCGAGAAATATTCCTCATCATTTAGAGGCTCTGCGGGACAAACATCAGCCATTTTCTCGGAAGTTTGTCTTGACAAGCGTTCGCAGAGAGTTGGCTGCTGCCCTGATCCTCCAGCTTGGGGAGGTGTCCCTTCGACGGGGCCAGCTGCCCTTTGAGGAATATTTCTTCCTTCAACATCATGAAAATCATCAGCAAAGTTTTTTTCATTATTCACCGGTTGACGGTTAGCTCCGAGCAAAGCGCACAACCTTTCCAACATTAGATTGTTTTGGGCTTCCATTTGCTGATATAGCCCAGACACTGCAGCATCTAACTCCGCTCGTGTAACTCCAACAGTTGGAGCTGTTTGGCTTAATGGAGGAGAGGTGGCAGTATTTTCATGAACATCACCGTATCTAACAGATCTGTGCTTTCTTCCAGGAGCCATTATCTCTGATAGACTTCTGGTTTTGAGAGAGATTCTTTCCACAAACTTTTACGAAGTAATGATGAAAGTAGCCTGAGTTGGGTTCTCAGTGAAAGCACCAAAAATGTTAACACTAAAATTGAACGCTAACACCCCAGTGTGAGTAGAGAAAAGGTGAAAGCACCACCCGTCGATACGGGAATTAGAAACAAGCAGAAAATTGTAGAAAAATAGTAAAGAGACAACAGTTTTATAGTTGTTCAGCTTCAAGTTAAGCCTACGTCCACTTTAATCTTCTTTACTGCTGAATCAATTACAACTTTACAACAATCTTCGATTACAACACTACAAAGACAAGTAGCTAGAACTCCGATGTAGAAGAACTCTTTGAATCCATGTCAAATGTGTTAGATTTCTTCTTGAAGTTCGATGAAGCGTCTTTCGTGTTCGAAGTGTCGGATGAGTTGAGAAAGCAGTAGAGTATCGGCGTTCCAGAAGTGAGCCCCAAAAGGTCCCCTTCCAGTTGGAGTGGGTGGGGTATTTATAAGGAAATTTTGGAGTTAGGTCGTAGGTCGTGGGCGACCTAGAGGTAGGTCGTAGGTCGTGAGCGGCCTAGTGGACGCGACTTACGGTCTAATAAGAGCATACTTGATCGCTTTGAACAAACTAGCAAGTCCTAGGTCGTGAATGACCTAGGGAGGAAGCGGCATAAGAGCTACTTCGATATATCTAGGTCGTAAGCGACCTAGGGGAGAATGGCCGGCGACTTAAGGTTGGCAGTGGCCTAGAGATAAGCGGCTTCATTCTGTGATAACTTGCTAGGTCGTTGGATCTTTTAGGTCGCTAGGTCGTTGGGTCGTTGCTCCATTGAGTGGCTTAGGTCATTTAGCTGCTAGGTCGCTAGGTCGTCCTTCTCTTACCCCGTTAGGTCGTTAGGGCCTCTTAAGCCGTTGAGTCACGTCTTGCTGTGCCGCTTCATGATGTTAAGTCGCTAGACCCTTTAGGTAGCTAGGTCGTTAGGTCGCTCAACTATCTAGGTCGCTGAGCTTCTTAGCTCGTTAGGTCGCAATAACTTTAGGTCGCTAGGCTCTTCATTCCATTAGGTCACTTAGTTGTGAAACAGCGGAGTTAACACTTGATTTGGTTTAAGGTGATTAAATGAATACTTCAAGATTAAATAAATTGAAGGAAATATGAAATTTATTGAAATTAGGGTGTTATTTAAATGATATTGGATTTATTAAGTGAATATTTCAAAACTAAATAATAATGAATTTAAATTATTATATATATATATGAAATTGTTAAATTTAGTTTTGAAATGGTTGAATAGTTAAAGCTTTGAAATATATTGAAATTTAAATGGTTTATTTTGTGGTTCAAATCTATATTTGAAATCGATATAATTTTAAATAGGTTTACTTAGAAACTGAATTGAATTGAAATTGATGAATTAAGATTGAATTAAATTTGAATTTGGAATTCGAGTTGATTTGAATTGATTTGCAAATTGATTTGAATTCGAGTTGATTTATTATAAACTATTTTATTTTATAAACTATTTTATTTTGTATACTATTATTAATATCTAGACTGTTCAAGTGGTGGAAGTTATGATTTCAAAGTTATGGTTTTCCAAAGTATTATGATTTCAAAGCGTTTTGTTTTCGAAAGGGTTTATAACTCTGAAAGTGCTATAATTTGGAAATAGACATATTTGAAATGGAAATGATATTGTATTGACATGGTTTTGAAATGGAAACGATATAATATTGGTATGGTTTTGGAATAGAAATGATATTTTAGTTTTAAAGTATAAATTATTTTGAAAGGACCACAGTATTATAATGGTGTTGGTTGTTAATAGCGTATATTTCAGCCTAGTGGATAGTTCCATGCATCCTTAGAGGATTGGTATCCCAAACATCATTTTAGTTACTTTTATTTCAGTTGATATTTCACTTGAGTTAGATTTATTGATATAAGAATGTTAATCCCCACTCGAGTGTTTTGTGTTTTGCTTTAAGCTCGGGTCAGATTGAGTATCACAGCATTTGAGACTCACCTTTGGAGTTGGAGCTTCGATTGGAGATCCATCTACCTATCTAGCTTTCATCAGTTTACTCCACGGATATATTCTAATTTTGTGTTTGACTATTTTATCGAGACTTCTGTTGTGTCTTGTTTAACCCTGTTTGTATAATTGGTAGCTGTTTCTTTTGTTTCCGCTGCATTATTATTCATTTGAATCTCTAAAGCTAAGTTAAATAATGTTTACATCTCTTATTTTTTGTTTTTGATTTTATAATGAAATATGAACCTATTGGCAATGATTTGCTATGTTTTTGAATGATGGAATGGCTATATATACTTGATGAATTATGCTTATTCATATTGATTTTATGATATGTTTTATGGTGAAACCCTAATAAATAACATCCAAATGCCTTGTGGATTTTTATATGGAACATAAATAATATTTAGAGAAAGATTTCAATTTTTAGAATTTTAGAATTTTCGTGGAATTTATATGAATTTTCTAGTAAAAAAATGTTATTTTGGGTTATAAATTATTTACGATTAAATAATTAATGGTTTGGGTCTGAAATTTATATATGTTAGAAGACATAGAAAAAGTGATTTTTAGGAATTTTTACAGAATTTTCCTAAGTGTTTTAATGGATATATAAAATTATTTAAGGTATGAGACTTAAATGTTTTATACATTTATAAAAGGAGAAGAGGCTTTTTGCAAATAAATTCAAATTGTTATTTTTGGAAAGTCGAAAGTACTTTTAGAAAAGAGAAACTTGCAACCAATCACAATTTGACAAACAAGACAGGTTAGGTATAAAAGAAATAGTTTAAAAGGACAAATAAATATGTTTTTCACTATTTCGATGCTTTCAGCACCAGGTTGCGCCTACATACCTTCGCGTCCGACTCTATCGAAACCAATACACGTGGTATCGGGTACTGGTACGTAGTGAATTGGATATAGGCGGAATGTATAGGGCTGAAACTAGGAGTTCCGAAGGGGTTGAAGCAATACTTTGCTTTTAAATAAAAATGCTCCTGCTTGCTTTTGACCGAGTAGCTTTCGACTAGGTTGGCTTTCGACCAAGTCAAATAGATTTAAAGAAATGGTTTTGATTGGGTTGCGCTTCAGTTTTAAATAAACGCTTTCGACTAAGTAGAAACCTTTAGTCCGCGCTTTCTACCTTTCGATCCAGAAGGTTTCGAAGGGGTTACTTTGTTTTCTAAAATTTGGCCATTTCTCTAATGCTTTCGAAGAGATGGTTTTGACGCCATCACTTCTTTACTTAGGAATGATTTCAAAAGGATTGCTTTCGACTTTGATGGGTTTTGATCCTTTTTCTCTACTTGAAGGCATAATCCAATTAGTTTCGACCGAAATGGTTTTCAAAGGTTTTGAAGGGGTAAATTTTTGAATGGTTTCGTAAGGTTTCCATATGTTTTGAATTGAACCCGAAGGCTTTCGAAAGGTTTAATATTTTAATGCTTCGAGGTTTTAATGAATAGTTTCGAAGGGGTGGTCCTCTAGGGATTTGAAAGGGTTGAATGGAAAGGTTTTTCCTATGTTTTCGATTGGCAATATTTAAAGGTATTAAAAAAGGATGCACTACACCAAAACATGAAATTCCCAACAAAAATATTTCTGAATTACTAACAATCAAATGCCATTATAAAATAATAACACTTAAATCCCGCTATAAAACTTTCAAAGCCGTTGTAAAAGGAGCTGTAAATAGTTTATCACTGCTTTACACCGTTATAAAATTTGGTAAAAATGAAAATAAATTGAAAACAAAAGGGTAAAAGATGGAAAATATCATCTGCACTCACAACGCTTAAGCTCATTACGCTTCCCCCTTTCTTTGGCCACCAATTCTCCAAATTATTTTCACTTTCCGCCAATCCCCATTTCCTCCTTAAATTCGCGCTTCAGGATCGCTTTTACTTTTCTAATCGCAAAACCTTCTCAAGCAAAATCAAGCGCTAAATCAACTAAAGGTATCAACGCTTTTAGTTTTTATTTGGGTTCATGTAACAACCCTGAGATTGCAATTACCGAATGATGAATTAAAATTATGATTTTAATTTAAAAAGGGGGCTAAACAAATTTTTGGGAATTTAAATTTGTAATTTATTTGCAAATTAAAATGTTTTGGGGTAAAATGGAGAATTGTTAAATAAAAAGTGATTATGGGTTAATGGGCCTTATGAGATAATAACATGGTTTTGATAAAAACTAGGATGCCTTAGGATTTTTGGTTCACATGATAACTTATTAGTTTATTTCCTAAGTCCTAATGGGTTTCTAAACCCACTTACCATTACCCATTAGCCTAACCCCTCCTATATAATATCTCAAACCCCATCCAAACCCTAACCCTAACCCTCCTCTTCATAAATTCCAAAACCTAAATCTAAACAAATTAATGGCCTCCACTTAGCTCCTTCTCCTTCTCTTCATAATTTGATTTGCTTAGAAAAAAATAGGTAATGCAATCTCTCTCTCCTATTATCTAATCTTCTTAATACTCTTTTTATTTCCTTCATCTTGTTTGTAATTATTGTTTTATTTTTATGAAATTTTGGGTCCATGAAGCTTCTTGATCTTGGCTTTGGAGCTTAGGAATTTGGCTTGTTGATTGTGCACTCTAACCATTTGATCATTTGCTTAATTAAGGTAATTACTATTAATTAGTAATTATTGCTAGTTATAATGCTATGATTTGGCCTTGGTTTCCTTTAATTAGTGTTATAATCATTATGTAGTGATTAATGATGGTTATTAGTGATTTTTTTATGTCAAAAATTGAGAAAAACACCCCTAAACCATAAAAAACTGCATATTTTGCTTGCTGGAAAATGCAGTCTGAAAATGGGCTGAAACAGTGCAGTGACAGGCCCAAACATGACCCAGAAGCAGCCCGGGCACAGCCCAGGCGTAGCCCGGGCGCAGCCCGGGCTCAGCCCCAGCCCAGGCGGACTGGGGCGGGCAGCAGATCCCCAGCCCGCATGGGGCTGGGGCAGCCCCTTTCCCCAGCCCGCATGGGGCTGGGGCGGGGCCCAGATCCCCAGCCCGTTAGGGGCTGGGGCGGGCCCCAGATCCCCAGCCCGCATGGGGCTGGGGCGGGGCCAGATCCCCAGCCCGCTAGGGGCTGGGGACGGCCCAAACCCCAGCCCGCATGGGGCTGGGGCGGGGCCCCAAACCCCAGCCCGCTTGGGGCTGGGGGCGGCCCCAATCCCCAGCCCGCGCGGGCTGGGGACGACCCACCTAACCCCAGCCCGCATGGGGCTGGGGCGGGGCCGTTTACCCCAGCCCGTATGGGCTGGGGCGGCCCACGTAGCCCCAGCCCAGGCGGGCTGGGGCAATATTATGTCCCCAGCCCGCCTGGGCTGGGGCACACGGGCGCGGGCCTTGGCCCGCGTCCCATATCCCCAGCCCAGGCGGGCTGGGGCAGGCCGACGCGGGCCGGGCCCGCGTCCACCAGAAAAAAAAAAAAAAAAAAAAAAAAAATTTACCTGTGCTTGACTCCGGTTTCAGTTTTTGACCTCTACTTCGTGATGCCGCCCTGATCGCATACGAAGTCGGAATTCGACGTTTTTGGTCTCGTTGGAAAGGTGGAGTTTCGAACTCCATCTCTGTAAAATTTGGACAACATTGGGATTCGTTTGGTACTTCGGTTTTCGTGCCAAAGTTAGACTCTGGTCGCTGTTGGAAAACAGTGTGAATCTTTCTCTGGGTTCAACTTTGAGACGTCGCTGCCACTTCGTCTCAACTCGGAATCCAGAAATTCTTTTTGCATCTTAAAGTAGGGATGTTGGACTATATGCCTACCAGTTTTCATGCCATTTGGACACAGTTTGCTGGTCTAAATAAATTGTCGAACTTGGGTTCGCAGCAGTTTTTGAATGGTTTCAAACACTTAGAATATTTTTGATGATTTTCTGGTTTTCGTCGATTTTGTTGAGATTTGTCTCTGGATTTCGTACACGGACTTTATAAAAAGGTTTTAAAAGGATTTTCACTCCAAAATGGCTTTCGAAATTATTATATAATATTATTTTTAATTATTAAATTAATTACTCCATAATAGGAGACTTTTCAAAAGACCGTTTTAAAAGTGATTTCGAAATCTACTACAAATCTGTTTTACACCATTATTTTCTATAATAAAAATCTCACACTCACTTTTAGCACGTCAAGCGAAGTGGAAAGGTGCTTAAACGGTTAGGAAATCTCCGGCCTATGAAAACCGTGTGTATTTTCTTTCCGGTTAATCCCCGACCTATTCGATTGATCGTTTTGACCTTTGGGTCTAGTTTACCGATGATGCGAGGTAGACTTTGTATTGTTTGGAGTGTGAGCTTGCTATTGGTTAGGAAACCGTTTAGTGCGAACGTGGGGTATGGGACTCATTGTTAACACTTTGCAGGTTCCTCTCCAAGAAGTTAGTGGCACATTAGCCTCTGGGCGGCCAGTACTGGACCTCTGGGTCACCACGCCTCTGGGCAAACGTCTCTGGACACCTGCTCTATGGAGCAGTTTTTATTCGGCATGTGCCTCTGGGCCTTTATCCTTCTGGGAAGGATCTTGCCGTTTCGCGCGTTCCGCATCTGTGCGAGTGATCGATCACAACTCTACAGTACTTGGCAACAACGACTCTGGTCGGTGCACGTGCAATATTTGTATTATCTGATGATTTTTATATCCATTCGAGTATCGCCATTCGGTGTTGGTTCTATGGAACCATACGATGTAAGTGCGATTACCTTGTGGATTCACAGTGTCTCTGGACACTGTTTTTCAGTATTTGATGTCATTGACTTTTTAGTATATCCCTATTGCTCTTTGGAGCATCGATCTTTGCTTGGGCATTGATTTTAGACTCTGGTCACTTTTGGGATTATTACCTATGAGCAACTTTATATAGCTTTGGCTACGCCGATGATATGAGGCGATTTTATTTATTTAACACTTTGGTGTTTGTATTCTCTTTGGAGATTTTTACTGTTTATTGATGATTAGGGATCGTCATTATATTCATGTAGTCCATATTACTCTTCTCTTTGGAGAAGTATTGTTTTATTTATGTACTGCATTATTATATATATCTCAGTTATTACTGATTATTTAGCTAGCCTGACCCGAGTGTTTTCGCTCGGGTCAGACCGAGTTGTTTCAGGTTAGGTCTCTGGACTTAGCTTATGTGCTTCTGCTTGGACATCATCTGCTATGCTGATAGATAGCGCTTTTATTTGTCCACTATTCCGCTACTCTATTTTATTCGGACTTTGATATGTACATATTTTTGACTCACATATGTGAGCAGTGGCTTTGTACCCACTTATAGTATTTGGATCTGTATTGATGATGTATTGTTCTGGGATGTTATATCTGTTATGTGATTCTGTGATGATGATGTTATCATTTAGTATTATGCTTGTTCTGAACCTATTTTCCTTAGCCATTGTAATTTCGTTATAAATATCTATTGGATATGTCGAACCACTTTAGAAAAGAAAACCACCTATTCGACGTATTCAGTGGTTAGTTATAGCTTGATTACACATGGTCGCTTCCATTATACTCTATTCTCCGTTCTAGTAGACGGTATTACTCCGTAATACTCTTTACTAGAGTGGGCCTTGGAGTGGGGCGTTACAGTTTGGTATCAGAGCAAGGTTCAGAATTAAGCATAACAAACACAGAACGGATACACTTAGTACAATACATTTTAATTGGATCCGAATTAAATCAAATCTCTTCCTTATGCTTATTGATAGATAAGTTAGGAATATGTGTAGGAATTTATTATATTCCGTAGTATTCCTTAATTAAGTATCTATCATTGAATCATGTCTAACTCTAATTCCCGTTGACTTTCAGTATGTCTGGAAGGGGAAGAGGGAGACCCACACGTCAGACTAGTGCTGCTGGACGGTCCAGCAACACTCATCCAGAGGGCGTGTTCATGACTACCGACCAGATCATGGAGCTGGTTCGGAATTCTCAGTCTCATTCTCAGTCTCCAGCCCCAGTTGCTGATGCACCGCGCATGTCTGTTTTCGCGCGTCTCTGTAGTGATTTTACCCATCTCGGAGGAAAGCCGTTCAGTGGCTCCGAGAATGTCTTAGAGGTTCAGGCTTGGATTCGGATATGCGAGCGCATTTTCACTCGTATGGGTATCCCAGATCATGATCGTGTTCTTATTGCTTCTAGTCATCTTCTGAGTCATGCCCTGGACTGGTACGAACTACTTATTGCCGAGGTCGATGAGACCACACTTACTTGGGCTCAGTTTCGTCAGAGGTTCGAGCTCAAATTCATCCCAGAGTCAGAGAAGAACTCCCTTGCTCGCCGCTTTCTTGATCTCAAGCAGGGGAAGTCCTCCGTATCCGACTATGTCTCTTCCTTCGAGGCCCTGTCCAAGTACGGCCTTGAGTTTATTGCTACTCCTTATAAGAAGAACCTCAAATTTGTTGAGGGCTTGAAGAAATATCTGAAGAGGCATCTTATGCTACAGCTTGAGCTCTCATTCGAGAAGCTAGTCGATGCAGCCCTACATCTTGAGTCAGTCGAGATGGAGCATAGTGATGATGGTGGTGGGGGTTCCAAAAACCCCAACCAGAAGCGGGGTCCATTTCAGAAGAACAAGCCTTGGAACAAGAAGAAGAAGACCGGCAGTTCTGCTGTCCAGGCTCAGCCTCAGACTCAGCCTCAGATTCAGTCACAGCCTAGTGGAACCCGTCCTCCGAGGAAATGCTTCAACTGCGGATCTCCAGATCATTTCATTCGAGAGTGTCCCAAACCTCTCTATTGTACTTTCTGTAAGAAGGAGGGACACAGGATCTCCACTTGTCCTATTGCTCCAGCTAGTGCCAAGCCTGGCAAGCTTAATGCTGCCAAGGCTCCTGCATCTTCATCTCAGCCTCAAGGTACGCATCCTTCCGTTCTTGAAGGTTCTATTTTATTTCGTGGTAGATCTTGTAGAGTTCTCTTTGATACGGGTGCCTCTCACTCATTCGTATCAAAGGAGCTAGTAGATGCTTTATCTTTGGATGTTACTTGTCTGGTTTCTTCACTAAGGATTGTGAATCCCATTGGTGGATCCACGACCCTTAGCTTGCTTTGTGAGAATGTAGATATTGATCTTTGTGGCTTTCCTTTTCGTGCGAATCTGCACGTTATGGAGTATTTGGGATTTGATATGATTCTTGGCATGGATTGGCTCGCTCAGCACGACGCCAAAATTATTTGTTCGGAGCGGATATTATTTCTTCGTCATCCTGACTCGTCCGCTCCATTAGCTATTGCTCTTCAGGATGTTGGGATTTCTGATGTTACTCTATTTTCTCTTGATTCACGAGATGAGGATTTGGACATATCTCGTATTCCTGTCGTTCGGGATTTCCCCGATATATTCGAGCCAGTATCTGGCCTGCCGCCAAAGCGGGCCATTGAGTTCCGCATCGATCTCATTCCAGGCTCTCATCCAGTTGGGCGTCCTCCTACGAGAATGTCTATTAAGGAGAATGAGGAACTCAGGAAGCAGTTAGTGGAGCTTGAGGCGAAGCAGTTCATCCGGTCCAGTTCTTCGTCATGGGGTGCTGCTGTGGTCTTCGTTAAGAAGCCCGATGGCTCTCTTAGGCTTTGCGTTGACTATCGCAAGCTTAATGAGTTGACCATCAGAAATCGTTATCCACTGCCACGGATAGACGATATGTTTGACCAACTGAGCGGTGCGAAGGTATTCTCTCAGCTTGACCTTGCCACCGGATTCCATCAGCTACGAGTCGCGGAAGACAGCATTCCTCTTACAGCATTTCGCACTCGTTATGGTTCTTTTGAGTGGTTGGTCATGCCGTTCGGCTTGACGAACGCTCCGGCTTTCTTCGTCGATCTCATGAATCGAGTATTCCGGGAATACATCGATAGATTCGTTCTGGTTTTCATCGACGATATTCTTATTTACTCTAGATCCGAGGCAGAGCATGCTCATCATTTGCGGATTGTCTTGGATACTCTTCGTCAGCATCAGCTTAAGGCCAAGCTCTCCAAGTGCCATTTCTGGGAGAGCAAGGTTAAGTTCTTGGGCCATATTATATCATCGGAGGGTGTTTCTGTCGATCCTGCCAAGATCGAAGCTATTCAGAATTGGAAGCAGCCCGAGAACGTTCGTGATATTCGCAGTTTCCTTGGTCTGGCGGGTTATTACCGTCGGTTTGTCAAGGATTTCTCTCGAGTTGCACTTCCCCTTACGACGCTGACTCGTAAGGGTGTTCGCTTTATTTGGTCTGATAAGTGTGAAGCTTCTTTTCAGCGATTGAAGGAACTTCTCACTCATGCTCCTATTCTTGTGGTTCCTGAGAGTAACCAGGATCTTGTTGTTTACACCGACGCTTGTGGTAGCGGGCTCGGTGCTGTGCTTATGCAGAAGGATCGGGTAGTTGCTTATGCTTCCAGGCAACTGCGTCCGAATGAGCTTCGCTATCCTACTCATGATCTTGAGTTAGCAGCTATCGTCTTTGCCTTGAAGACGTGGCGTCACTTTCTATTAGGCGAACGCTTCACTCTTTACACCGATCATAAGTCGCTGAAGTATCTATTCAGTCAGAGGGATCTCAATATGAGGCAGCAGCGATGGCTTGAGTTTCTCGCCTCATATGATTTAGATATTCAGTATACCCCTGGCAAGGGTAATCGTGTTGCAGATGCGCTCAGTCGCAAGCACTCGGCGGTAGTTTCTATGATGATTGCCGAGTGGGATATTCTTGAGACTCTATCTTTATGTGATATTAGAGATCGAGCTCCACCTTCTGATTCTCCGGTCTTATTATTCAGCTTGGAAGCTCGTCCTGTCTTATTGGATCGCATTGCCCATGCTCAGCGGCAGGATCCAGACTTATTGCATCTTATTCATCTTCTCGAGTCGGGATCCAGTGATGAGACATTACCGGATTATTCTCTCGATTTTCATCGGTGTCTTCGTAGGAAGAACCGTATCGTTGTACCATCTGATTTATCACTTAGGCGTGACATTCTGGACGAGTGTCATCGCACTAAGTACACTATACATCCCGGTTCGAGTAAGATGTATGCCGATATGTGTCGGCTATATTATTGGGAGGGTTTGAAGAGAGATGTGGCAAGTTATGTGAGCGGTTGCATGACTTGTCAACAGATCAAGGCCGAGCACCAGCGTCCATCCGGTCTTCTTCAGCCTCTAGAGGTTCCATTATGGAAATGGGACCAGATATCTATGGATTTTATTGACGGTCTGCCTCGATCGAGGTCAGGCCATACTTCTATCTGGGTTATTGTTGATCGCTTGACCAAATCGGCTCATTTCATCCGATTAAGTCCACTCGGACTGCACCTCAGTTGGCCAAGCTCTATGTGAAGGAAGTCGTTCGACTTCATGGCATTCCTAACTCTATCGTATGTGATCGAGACACTATCTTTACTAGTCACTTCTGGAAGTGCCTACAGTCAGCTTTGGGCACAAAGCTGAATCTCTCGACTGCTTATCATCCTCAGACCGACGGTCAGACGGAGAGGGTGAATCGTGTTTTAGAGGATCTTTTGCGCTGTTGTATTCTGGATTTCGGAGGTAGTTGGGAGGATCACTTACCGCTCGTAGAGTTCTCCTACAACAACAGCTATCAGTCTAGTATCGGCATGGCACCTTTCGAGGCTCTCTACGGAAGGCCATGTCGTTCTCCTGCTTGTTGGTTAGAGTCTGGCGAGAAGCTCATTCTTGGTCCAGATTCAGTTCGGGAATCTTCTGAGAAGATCGTGCTTATCCGTCAGAGAATGAAAGAGGCACAGGACCGACAAAAATCCTACGCGGACAACCGTAGGAAGCCTCTTGAGTTCTCCATTGGCGATTCTGTCTTTATTCGGGTTTCTCCCATGAAAGGGGTTGTGCGTTTCAGTTCTACAGGGAAACTGGCCCCTCGCTATATTGGACCATTTCCTATTACAGAACGCATCGGCCCCGTTGCTTATCGTGTGGCTCTACCTGCTCATTTCTCTGGAATACATGATGTGTTCCATGTTTCTCAGCTTCGCAAGTGTGTGCACAATCCTGATTCTATTATCGAGCCTCATATCGTACCTGATTTGGAGATCTCACCCGGTCTATCTATAGAGCAGCAACCTCTTCGTGTGCTTGATTCGGAGATCAGACGTCTTCGAAACAAAGAGGTTCCGCTTGTGAAGATTCAATGGTCGTCTAATCCTAAGGACTGCACTTGGGAGACCAGAGAATTTATCGAGCGTACTTATCCTGGTTTTCTTTCATCTTCCGGCACGGGTGAGCATCTATATTTTATCTACTGTATTCCTTTTGTGGATTAGATGTTATAGACGGCCTCTATATTTAAGGAATTGCGGGAACGCAATTTTCTTAAGGGGGGAGTCTGTAACAACCCTGAGATTGCAATTACCGAATGATGAATTAAAATTATGATTTTAATTTAAAAAGGGGGCTAAACAAATTTTTGGGAATTTAAATTTGTAATTTATTTGCAAATTAAAATGTTTTGGGGTAAAATGGAGAATTGTTAAATAAAAAGTGATTATGGGTTAATGGGCCTTATGAGATAATAACATGGTTTTGATAAAAATTAGGATGCCTTAGGATTTTTGGTTCACATGATAACTTATTAGTTTATTTCCTAAGTCCTAATGGGTTTCTAAACCCACTTACCATTACCCATTAGCCTAACCCCTCCTATATAATATCTCAAACCCCATCCAAACCCTAACCCTAACCCTCCTCTTCATAAATTCCAAAACCTAAATCTAAACAAATTAATGGCCTCCACTTAGCTCCTTCTCCTTCTCTTCATAATTTGATTTGCTTAGAAAAAAAAAGGTAATGCAATCTCTCTCTCCTATTATCTAATCTTCTTAATACACTTTTTATTTCCTTCATCTTGTTTGTAATTATTGTTTTATTTTTATGAAATTTTGGGTCCATGAAGCTTCTTGATCTTGGCTTTGGAGCTTAGGAATTTGGCTTGTTGATTGTGCACTCTAACCATTTGATCATTTGCTTAATTAAGGTAATTACTATTAATTAGTAATTATTGCTAGTTATAATGCTATGATTTGGCCTTGGTTTCCTTTAATTAGTGTTATAATCATCATGTACTGATTAATGATGGTTATTAGTGATTTTTTTGATGTCAAAAATTGAGAAAAACACCCCTAAAGCATAAAAAACTGCATATTTTGCTTGCTGGAAAATGCAGTCTGAAAATGGGCTGAAACAGTGCAGTGACAGGCCCAAACATGACCCAGAAGCAGCCCGGGCACAGCCCAGGCGTAGCCCGGGCGCAGCCCGGGCTCAGCCCCAGCCCAGGCGGGCTGGGGCGGGCAGCAGATCCCCAGCCCGCATGGGGCTGGGGCAGCCCCTTTCCCCAGCCCGCATGGGGCTGGGGCGGGGCCCAGATCCCCAGCCCGCATGGGGCTGGGGCGGGGCCAGATCCCCAGCCCGCTAGGGGCTGGGGACGGCCCAAACCCCAGCCCGCATGGGGCTGGGGCGGGGCCCCAAACCCCAGCCCGCTTGGGGCTGGGGGCGGCCCCAATCCCCAGCCCGCGCGGGCTGGGGACGACCCACCTAACCCCAGCCCGCATGGGGCTGGGGCGGGGCCGTTTACCCCAGCCCGTATGGGCTGGGGCGGCCCACGTAGCCCCAGCCCAGGCGGGCTGGGGCAATATTATGTCCCCAGCCCGCCTGGGCTGGGGCACACGGGCGCGGGCCTTGGCCCGCGTCCCATATCCCCAGCCCAGGCGGGCTGGGGCAGGCCGACGCGGGCCGGGCCCGCGTCCACCAGAAAAAAAAAAAAAAAAAAAAAAATTTACCTGTGCTTGACTCCGGTTTCAGTTTTTGACCTCTACTTCGTGATGCCGCCCTGATCGCATACGAAGTCGGAATTCGACGTTTTTGGTCTCGTTGGAAAGGTGGAGTTTCGAGCTCCATCTCTGTAAAATTTGGACAACATTGGGATTCGTTTGGTACTTCGGTTTTCGTGCCAAAGTTAGACTCTGGTCGCTGTTGGAAAACAGTGTGAATCTTTCTCTGGGTTCAACTTTGAGACGTCGCTGCCACTTCGTCTCAACTCGGAATCCAGAAATTCTTTTTGCATCTTAAAGTAGGGATGTTGGACTATATGCCTACCAGTTTTCATGCCATTTGGACACAGTTTGCTGGTCTAAATAAATTGTCGAACTTGGGTTCGCAGCAGTTTTTGAATGGTTTCAAACACTTAGAATATTTTTGATGATTTTCTGGTTTTCGTCGATTTTGTTGAGATTTGTCTCTGGATTTCGTACACGGACTTTATAAAAAGGTTTTAAAAGGATTTTCACTCCAAAATGGCTTTCGAAATTATTATATAATATTATTTTTAATTATTAAATTAATTACTCCATAATAGGAGACTTTTCAAAAGACCGTTTTAAAAGTGATTTCGAAATCTACTACAAATCTGTTTTACACCATTATTTTCTATAATAAAAATCTCACACTCACTTTTAGCACGTCAAGCGAAGTGGAAAGGTGCTTAAACGGTTAGGAAATCTCCGGCCTATGAAAACCGTGTGTATTTTCTTTCCGGTTAATCCCCGACCTATTCGATTGATCGTTTTGACCTTTGGGTCTAGTTTACCGATGATGCGAGGTAGACTTTGTATTGTTTGGAGTGTGAGCTTGCTATTGGTTAGGAAACCGTTTAGTGCGAACGTGGGGTATGGGACTCATTGTTAACACTTTGCAGGTTCCTCTCCAAGAAGTTAGTGGCACATTAGCCTCTGGGCGGCCAGTACTGGACCTCTGGGTCACCACGCCTCTGGGCAAACGTCTCTGGACACCTGCTCTATGGAGCAGTTTTTATTCGGCATGTGCCTCTGGGCCTTTATCCTTCTGGGAAGGATCTTGCCGTTTCGCGCGTTCCGCATCTGTGCGAGTGATCGATCACAACTCTACAGTACTTGGCAACAACGACTCTGGTCGGTGCACGTGCAATATTTGTATTATCTGATGATTTTTATATCCATTCGAGTATCGCCATTCGGTGTTGGTTCTATGGAACCATACGATGTAAGTGCGATTACCTTGTGGATTCACAGTGTCTCTGGACACTGTTTTTCAGTATTTGATGTCATTGACTTTTTAGTATATCCCTATTGCTCTTTGGAGCATCGATCTTTGCTTGGGCATTGATTTTAGACTCTGGTCACTTTTGGGATTATTACCTATGAGCAACTTTATATAGCTTTGGCTACGCCGATGATATGAGGCGATTTTATTTATTTAACACTTTGGTGTTTGTATTCTCTTTGGAGATTTTTACTGTTTATTGATGATTAGGGATCGTCATTATATTCATGTAGTCCATATTACTCTTCTCTTTGGAGAAGTATTGTTTTATTTATGTACTGCATTATTATATATATCTCAGTTATTACTGATTATTTAGCTAGCCTGACCCGAGTGTTTTCGCTCGGGTCAGACCGAATTGTTTCAGGTTAGGTCTCTGGACTTAGCTTATGTGCTTCTGCTTGGACATCATCTGCTATGCTGATAGATAGCGCTTTTATTTGTCCACTATTCCGCTACTCTATTTTATTCGGACTTTGATATGTACATATTTTTGACTCACATATGTGAGCAGTGGCTTTGTACCCACTTATAGTATTTGGATCTGTATTGATGATGTATTGTTCTGGGATGTTATATCTGTTATGTGATTCTGTGATGATGATGTTATCATTTAGTATTATGCTTGTTCTGAACCTATTTTCCTTAGCCATTGTAATTTCGTTATAAATATCTATTGGATATGTCGAACCACTTTAGAAAAGAAAACCACCTATTCGACGTATTCAGTGGTTAGTTATAGCTTGATTACACATGGTCGCTTCCATTATACTCTATTCTCCGTTCTAGTAGACGGTATTACTCCGTAATACTCTTTACTAGAGTGGGCCTTGGAGTGGGGCGTTACAGTTTGGTATCAGAGCAAGGTTCAGAATTAAGCATAACAAACACAGAACGGATACACTTAGTACAATACATTTTAATTGGATCCGAATTAAATCAAATCTCTTCCTTATGCTTATTGATAGATAAGTTAGGAATATGTGTAGGAATTTATTATATTCCGTAGTATTCCTTAATTAAGTATCTATCATTGAATCATGTCTAACTCTAATTCCCGTTGACTTTCAGTATGTCTGGAAGGGGAAGAGGGAGACCCACACGTCAGACTAGTGCTGCTGGACGGTCCAGCAACACTCATCCAGAGGGCGTGTTCATGACTACCGACCAGATCATGGAGCTGGTTCGGAATTCTCAGTCTCATTCTCAGTCTCCAGCCCCAGTTGCTGATGCACCGCGCATGTCTGTTTTCGCGCGTCTCTGTAGTGATTTTACCCATCTCGGAGGAAAGCCGTTCAGTGGCTCCGAGAATGTCTTAGAGGTTCAGGCTTGGATTCGGATATGCGAGCGCATTTTCACTCGTATGGGTATCCCAGATCATGATCGTGTTCTTATTGCTTCTAGTCATCTTCTGAGTCGTGCCCTGGACTGGTACGAACTACTTATTGCCGAGGTCGATGAGACCACACTTACTTGGGCTCAGTTTCGTCAGAGGTTCGAGCTCAAATTCATCCCAGAGTCAGAGAAGAACTCCCTTGCTCGCCGCTTTCTTGATCTCAAGCAGGGGAAGTCCTCCGTATCCGACTATGTCTCTTCCTTCGAGGCCCTGTCCAAGTACGGCCTTGAGTTTATTGCTACTCCTTATAAGAAGAACCTCAAATTTGTTGAGGGCTTGAAGAAATATCTGAAGAGGCATCTTATGCTACAGCTTGAGCTCTCATTCGAGAAGCTAGTCGATGCAGCCCTACATCTTGAGTCAGTCGAGATGGAGCATAGTGATGATGGTGGTGGGGGTTCCAAAAACCCCAACCAGAAGCGGGGTCCATTTCAGAAGAACAAGCCTTGGAACAAGAAGAAGAAGACCGGCAGTTCTGCTGTCCAGGCTCAGCCTCAGACTCAGCCTCAGATTCAGTCACAGCCTAGTGGAACCCGTCCTCCGAGGAAATGCTTCAACTGCGGATCTCCAGATCATTTCATTCGAGAGTGTCCCAAACCTCTCTATTGTACTTTCTGTAAGAAGGAGGGACACAGGATCTCCACTTGTCCTATTGCTCCAGCTAGTGCCAAGCCTGGCAAGCTTAATGCTGCCAAGGCTCCTGCATCTTCATCTCAGCCTCGAGGTACGCATCCTTCCGTTCTTGAAGGTTCTATTTTATTTCGTGGTAGATCTTGTAGAGTTCTCTTTGATACGGGTGCCTCTCACTCATTCGTATCAAAGGAGCTAGTAGATCAGTGATGTTACATCACTGATGTAGCTTAATCAGTGGTGAAGTCAGGTGGTTGAACTGTGATGAAGGAGAATTGCATTAGTGTAGTTTTGAGGGCTAATGGGAATGGAATTTTATGGTTTTGGATGATGTTTGGGGAGCCGTAGTTTTAGGAGGGTCGGTGCTTTAATGGCAGTGATGAAGAAAGGGAGTGTTGTACACTGATGGTAGTTATGCAGAGGCGAGGTGATGTAATTTTGCAGTGGCAATTGAGGTGGTATTGGAGTGATGTGGGAAGGTTGATTTCAGTAGTGGAGGTGGATGTTGTGAATTGAAATGAAATGGGTGGTAGAAGTTTTATGTCTAGAGTGGTTTAGTTGAGTGGCAAGCAAGTGGGGAGTGGTGATAACGAGCAGCAGTGATGTTTCGGGGTGTTTGATGGCAGAGTTGCAGGCTGTGGCAGATGTAATGTATGATGTATGCACTAAGCAGTGTTGTAAGAGGATGGTGTATGTTTGCATCTGTGATGTAGAGAAGCAGAGGCGGAGGCTCTGGCAGGTGGTATGCAGTGAAGGTAGATGTTTTCAAAGGTGAGTGGGGATGGTGGTTTGTTTGATGAAGGCACCGGTTATGTGTGCATTGCTGTGGGGATGGTTGAATGGTAATAATTTCTCCTTAACTGAATTAAAATTCACGCTTGACCCACCAAATATTTTCTCATACCTGAAACATCGTCTGAGGTAATAATTTTGAAACTATTTGAAGCCCGATTAAACTAATAAAAAGTTATCAGACTTTATCAACATGTAGAAATATTTCTAATATTAAACTTTAGAAGAAGTATGACGGATATACGTAATACGTGCTGTTCAATGGAAAATGTGGGAATGAATTGTATAATTTTAACATCTCCTTGTATCGCATCGATCAGCAACAACATCATTGGTAAATAAGCTGCTTTTAGGTTTGGTCCATGATTCTCATAAACTAAAAAAAATGTCAATCAAGTTAAATAACGTCACTAATCCCCTTTTAGCAAGAGCATACAATTGGTTGTTGGACAAATGAGGGTTAGGAATATCAAAATCATCGGGTTTGATAGCACAAAAGTGAATTGCTTGTAGCTCTCAGTTGACTCTTACCGTTGACCTGAGCTAGAGAGGTGGTTTTTACTGCCTTACTTGTTTTAATATTGGAAATAAATATTGGAACTGTTTAATACAAAGTATGATTGCATAGTTGATCATGGTTTCAGACTTTGAAACCCTCATTATTCTCTTCTATTTTTGTTTCTATTTTGTCTTCCATATTGCCTGCCTGACCTGATTCTTTTTCATGCTGGTTCATTTACTGGATATGTGAAAGTGTATAAGTAGCATAATACCACCCCATTCATAAGTACCTTTAATAAACCAATGTATTTGAAGTTTACAATGTAGTTCAAGGCTGACATTGATAATTGTATCCAATGTATTTCGCCCTCATCCTTACTATTGGTACCCTCACTGAATGTTGCTATTAATTTACAAGATTCATATATTAAATCAGATTATAACATAAATTTGTCATCGAGAACTTATGTATTATTTAATCATGAACTTTGTTTCTTTCTGGGTAAATATTTCATAGGTCAATTGTAGAATCAAAAGTAAAACAGTTACCCGTTGGTGTAATTATTTTGTTGGTGGTATTAGTATTCAGGGTTGTTTGTAAATAGGTCTTTGCGTTTGTATTATACTTCTCATTGTGTTGACTACATTTTTGTTTCACGTTAAGAAGAGTGCTTTTCATTTTACCAAAAAGACTTAGCTAAAAAGGTGAATGCTAGTGGTGATGCTCTGAACTATTACTTAAGAAGGCATGTCATCTGATGTGCTTAACTGTGACATTGAAGGTGCAAGCTCAATTTCCTGTTTTCCAGTTTATTTTCATTTTTATCTTCCAATATGTTTCCAACTCTTTTAGAAGCCTTACTTTCTTCAATGTTGTCCTTGATTCATTATTTTCCTAATTGTTATATTTAAATTGATTTTGGTATGATTTTAGTCTTTGTTGCTTTAATGAAGTTAAAACTCAAGGACACAAAACATAGTTAATGGGTCCATGTGACTCTCTTGAGAGCATTAGGAGAGATAGGTCACAATTTAGTTCTTCTCACTGAGATGATGATCATATGAGTGGACAGTCGATTTAGTGGAGGTTAATCTCATTGATTCGCAACCTCAATACTAAGAGCTCATTCAAATTTGTACAGCTTTTAGGTGGTGAAGTCATATGAGTTTTCTCACTTGATGCAATTTTTAAAAGATGCTTTTTATTTTTTTTTATCAATTTTTGGCACTAATTACAATTCACAAATGAATATTCCTGAGGTTAAAAAAATGAATAGTATTAAGGCAAGAGTTGATACCCTTTTAATTTAGTAGCACTGTATCCTAACTGAAGAAACAAAATCAAGACGGAAAATTCAGTCCTATAAATAAGATACTGTTATATTTTCAAAATGCAGAGACATTGGATGCAAAGAAACTATTTGATTATAGAGTTTCTGGAAATAGTTGTCAAGTTGAAAATATTTGTGAGAACTGAGAAGTCGTATGCAGAAATTATAAATTGAGTTGAATCCAGAAGATTGTGAGTAACTGTATATTGATTCACAGTCGTATGTAGAAATTTCATGTTTTAATTCACAAGCAGAACACGATGTACAATAAGTACACAGTAACACTATTTGGTGGTTAGTCTTTTGCTGTTGTACTTTCTCGTGTGAACTCTTGGACGGTTAATACTCTTCTTATATTACAGACAATTATATATTATGATTAGTCATGTAACATATTCAATTTGCAGTACATAGATAAAACAGAAGAAATCACAATGAATGGATTGATGCAAAATAAGGATATCTTGGATATGATTGCCAGAGAACTATTGTCAAATTCAAGAATAATTGGATTGGTATTTTCCTTTAAAACTATATTTTATCATTCAATTTTTGTTTATTTTAAGCAACCAATAAAATTCTTTCTTTCAGCTCTTATCAAACAGTGAAAAATTTCATGATGATACTTCTTTTAAAAGGTAATAACCCGATAGAAACTGCGAACTCATACGTGGTGGCCTAATGTGTTAACAAACAGTTATTAAAAGGTTGTATAATTATCTATCATTAGAGTGTCACCATTTGTCCAAAATGGTTTTTTCTTTAATAATTCCCATAATTAATAATCTTCAAAGTTCAAATATGCTACAACACTTATGTGGTAGAATGATAGTGTTTTGGAAAATCTCAAGATTTGGGTTATGATGTCGGTGTTAGTATATGACAGAGATTACTATTTGAATATATGCAAGCTCAAGCTTACGACTTTCGTAAGCTCAGGCAGTTTAAGCCTTAATTAAATAATGGCAACATACCACTATAGTTCATATTCCCATAGAAAAAAGTTGTTTATATGATTGAACTTGGCTTTATAGTTTACCTTATGCATTATAGTTTATCTCCTCCATATTTTGTTTTACAGTATTCATAATTTGATAGGATTTTTTTTTACATTATTCACATGTTCATCATTTTCTATCAACCAATATGCAAGATATTGATAGTATATTCTTTAGTTTATGCTTTTACTTTATTTAATATTCAAAATATTTTCAAGTTCAACTTTTGTTTATAATTTATTTGGGTATTATGCAGGCATTAGTTGAAGCAGCGGAGGAAAGACAAAAGGAAAACTCTAGTGTCAATGGTAGCAATGGAAGTAGAAGTTTTGAAGATTTTGAGAATGATCACATTGCTGAAGTGTTTGGAAAGGAGAAAAGAAAAAACTATTGTCGTGCAATTAGCTCTTTAGTTATGTATGATGAACTTGTGAAATTTCGAATCTTCCTTTAATTTTTTGTCAAATATTTGTGCAATTTAAGCTGTATGTTTGGATGCGTAATTGCTTATTGTTATCGAAATTCTGTAATTTTTGATATGTATGTATCTACTGTATTATAATAGCCATTCTGTAGTGTAAATGCTAGCAAAAATGCAGCTCTACATGGTTTGATAGTTGTAACGAACATGTTCGTTACCAAAGACGAAATTTATAACGAGCATAGTCGTTACTATTGATGAAATCTGTAACGAACAAGTGCGTTACTAATGATGAAATTTGTAACGGACAAGGTCATGATAATTTAGAATGACAACCCCTTCTTCTACCATGAAAGGTGAAACTAAGCAACGGAAAATACCCGTTACAAACCGATGCAACTAATAACAAACTTTTTCGCTACAGAAATTTAGATTTCTAACGACAAAGTCTGTTGGTAAGTGATATATCTAATGACGGGTAGAGGCCGTTATAAATATTTGTAACGACGAACCTCACGCCTATACCGCTCACGACTATATCTGTTATAAATTTCATTTGTAATGACTATATTCGTTACAAATACACCTTTTTGGTGTAGTGATGTCTAATTTTTTGAAGCTTTCAAAGGAAAGTCTTTTAATGGTTTTAAAAGGGAAACTTTCAATGGTTTCAAAGGGGTCACTTTAAAGGGTTTCAAAAGGGTTACTTTTAAGGGTTTCGAACGGGTTGTTTAAAGGTTTTAAACAAATTCGAATGTATTAACTAGGCAGTATAGCCTAAGTGTTTTCAAGTTAAAAAGGGTTTTAACTTATTTGGGGAATAGGTAATCCTCATTAAATTTCATCAACATTATTTTGAGTAAAGTATATATAACATCACAAAATAGCTTAGAGTAAAACTAAGAATATATTTTCCTTGTATAAGTATGATTATAAAGGTTAAATCATTTTGAAAAGGTTTTCAAGGAAAAAGATGAAGGGTAGTTAGCCCTAAGAAAATGATTCGGACAGATAGCCCATTTTGATTCGGACAATTAGTCCAGTTTAAGGATAGTTAGTCCAGTTTATGGACAGTCAGTCCAGTTTGCGGACAGTCAGTCCAGTTTGTGGGAAGTCAGCCTAGTTTTCGGACAGATAGTCCATTTATTACTCATGGACACTTAGTCCATTATTTACTTGTTTATAGCATAACAGATATTGCTATTACTATTGTTATTATAATTAGTTTGGTTGTAGGAAAGGATTTTCAAATCATATATTTTGAAAAGGATATTAGTAAGGGGAAACCCGTTCTGCTAAGCGGCATGGTCTCACTTAATATCAGTAAATTGAGATGTCATAGTATTATTCATCATAGGCTTTATGTCTAACTTGAAGTTTTTGTTTCCCCTTAAACTCTCGGGTGCTCAAAACTGATTTAAGTAGAATGAGGGTTGAGGTTTTTAGGTTTTAGTAATTTTGGTGAACAAAGCTTCCGAAGATGAGCAAGTGGATGATAGATAGCCGTTTAGGAGTTGTAGTTTACTCTGTTTATTTCCGCTGTGTGTATTAAGTCAGATAAGACTATATTGATGCTGATCAACCAAGGGGACATTGTTATATGTTTTTCTTGGCGAAAAATTGTATAATTATATTTGATCTTTATCTGGGAAATAGTTTGGGATTATATAACTTGGATATGAGTTATTATTTTGAAATATAATCAGTAAATTATTGTTTTGGAAATCTATGATTTTGTTCATATTCAAGTGTTTTTGATATTATAGATACCATTAGCATTACCATTTGTCACCAGAAGTTAATACTGTAGATGACTTCAGCATCTGTAGTGCTTAGCTTTTAGCCTCCAGGTACGGGATGTTACAACTTGGTATTAGAGCATAGGTTTATGAAAAAATTTAAACTAAAAATGTTTTTTGAAAACATAATCCTAAAGAATTAGAGTAAGATTGGGGTATGGGATGACGCTATAGTAACGTACTTGTATTTGCTATATATAAGTATACGCTTTATCTCCAGTCTCTTATCTTTGTTGGCTTATTTTTCTATATTTCATGAGGTTTGATTACAGATATGGATGGTAGAAGAGGAAGAGTTAACCCAGGAGGGGAAGACAACGATGGGAATGCCAGACCTTATACAAGGAGGACCGATGGTCAAACATAAGCAGAGCATGTGGGTGCTGGAGTCCCGCAAATGGATATGGGAGCTATGTATTAGTTTATCATGAATACGATACAAGTTAGAATTGCAGCTGGAGTGGTAAAATGCTGAAGGAGTGGGAGTTCCGAAAGTTCCGGTAGTTAACCATTATAAGCTGAGCAGAGATTACGCTAAGCTTGGAGGGAAGCCATTTCTAGGAACGAAAAATGCCATTGAGGTAGAGAATTGGTTGCTGCACCGTGAGAGATTTTTTACAGACTTGGGGCTCAATGATAAGCCAAAGAGGAGGCTTGCTTCAAGACAGCTCTAGGGTGCATCTTTATTTTGGTGGAACAGTGTGATGGCTGGTATGGACGAGGAAACCTTGACGTGGACAAATTTCAAGGGGAGATTCCAGGAGAGGTTCATGTCTGCGATGGCATATTCAGCTCTGATTAGAAAGTTTGCCGCGTTAGAGCAAAGAGAGATGTCTATTTTGGAGTATGCTAGATGGTTCGAGGAGTTGGCCAAATGTAGGTATGCTTCCTGGACACAGTGATGAAGAGGAATGAGAAGTTTATCAGGGGGTTGAAGCCTGAGTTAGTAAGAGCTACATTACCTCATATTAGAGATCCTTCTGATTTTGTAGTGGAGATGGCCTTAAGGCAAGAGGAGATGCTTAATTCTCTTGAGAAGAGTAAGGCTAAGGAGGTCCAGGTTGGGAAGGGTCGGAAGAGGAAATTCTTTCCTAAGAAGGGTGCTCAAAAGGGTGAAGCGGCTAAGGAAAGGAAGTCTGAGGTTGTCTGTTTTAAGTGCGACAAGAAGTGGCGTTTTGCTAATGAGTGTCGTGCTGGAAAGGCAAAGGATGTGGCCGGGAAGAAGAATTTCAGGTGCTTCAACTGCGACCAGATTGGCCACTATAAGAATTAATGCAAGGAGCTCGCTAATGATGGAAATGGAAAGGTGTATGCATTGGAGCCTGCTGCTTCAATGGCAACTGCTCAGGAGAAAGGAAAGGCGGTTTTGGAAGGTACGCTTCAAATTCATGGTATGTCTGTTAGTGTTCTATTTGATACTGGTACATTGCATTCTTTTATAACTAGATGTTTGATAGATAAGCTTAATCTAGAACCCACATATTTAGTTACTTCCTTACGGATTGCGAATCTAATAGGAGGGTATGCAACTCTAGGATGAGATTTGACCGATTAAAGCATGACTTGTTAGGTCATACTTTTGTTTGCAGTTTGTACTTTTTTGATTTTATGGGGTTCAGAGTTATTCCTGGCATGGATTGGTTAAGTGGGTACGATGCTAGGATATTTTGCCAGGATAGGAAAATATCACTTAAACACCACAATAGTAGCTACAAGATTGTTCACACCGTAAAAGGTTCTAACAACGAGGCGAATGCTTTGTTGGGTGCTTTGGAGTTGAAAGATGAGCTAAATCGAGTTTTCGTGGTTAGAGACTTCACGGATGTCTTTGAGCTTGTAGTAGGATTGCCACCGAAATGAGCCATTGAGTTTCAAATAGATTTGGTTCTAGGAGCAGAACCAATGAGTAGGCCACCAAGCAGGATGACGCCTACATAGATGAGGGAGTTGAAGGTGCAGTTGGTGGATTTGGAAGGCAAGAGTTTTATCAGGCCGAGTAGTTCACCTTGGGGAGTAGTCGTAGTGTTTACTAAGAAGCCGGACAGATCATTAAGGCTATGTATCGATTACCGTAAGTTGAATGAGAGGATGATAAAGAATCGATATCCATTGCCGAGGATTGATGATTTGTTCGACCAGTTGAGTGGAGCCGATGTATTTTCTCATTTGGATTTGGCAACAGGTTTTCATCATCTCAGGGTAGTAGAGAATATTATACCTTTGACGACGTTTAGGACCAGATATGGGTCATACGAATGGTTAGTTATGCCATTCGAACTGACTAATGCGTCGGCTTTCTTTGTGGATTTGATGAACTGGGCTTTCCGAGAGCGCTTGGACAGGTTCATATTGATTTTCATAGATGATATCTTGATATACTCTAAGGATGAAAGAGAGCATGAAGTTCATCTTAGAGTGGTGCTTGAGATGCCAAGGCAGCATTAGCTAAAGGTGAAGTTTTTGAAGAGTCATTTTTGGAAGAAGGAAGTGAAGTTTCTTGGTCATGTAGTCTCAGAGAAAGGGTTGTAAGTAGATCCAACTAAGATTGAAGTAGTGAGTTGGAAGAGACTCGTCACAGTGACTGAGATAAATAGTTTCCTCGGGTTAGCTGGTTATTATCGGAGGTTCATTAAGGATTTCTTACGAATAGCAGCAACGATGACCAAGCTAATGAGAAAGGATGTGAAGTCTGTGTGGACCGGTAAGTGTGAGGAAGCATTCCAAAATTCAAAACACTTACTGACCCATGCACCACTGTTCGTTGTTCCAAAAGGGAATTGGAATTTAGTGGTTTATATTGATGCGTGTGGACACAGGATTAGGAGCTATGCTGATGCATAAAGGTAAAGTGATTGTATATGCTTCTAGACGGCTTAAACCGTATGAGGTCAGATATTCGACGCATGATTTGGAATTGGGTGCAATGATTTTTGCACTGAAGGTGTGGAGACACTACCTTTTGGGAGAAAGGTTTGATTTATATACATATCATAAGTTGCTGAAGTATTTGTTCTATCAGATGGATCTGAACATGAGACTATAGAGGTTGTTAGCATTTATAGCCGCTTATGATTTTGGGATTAAGTACACACCTAGGAAAGGCGACAAGGTTGCAGATACACTTAGCATGAAACATCAGAATGCAACATTAGCGATGATTGTTGAGTGGAAAGATTTGGAAGCATTGGCAGATTGCAGAGTGCAGTGGAGATCTGAGACTGGGTCTAGTACAGATACTATAACATTATCTTGTTTGAAAGTTCAACCAATGATAATCGAAAGGATTTTTTCTAAGCAGGAGGAGGATCTAGTGTTAGCCGAACGGATTGGGAAGTTGAGAGATGGAACCGAGAACGATGACTTAAAGGATTTCAGTCTAGATCATAATGAGTGGTTGAGAAAGAAAGGGAGATTATGTGTTCCGTGTGTAGGAAACATAAAGAAAGAAGTTTTGGAGGAATGTCATCGTTCAAAGTTCTCTATATCTAGGATGAACTAAGATGTATCAGGATATAAAGAGAAGTTTTATCTGGGAAGGTATGAAGTGGGATGTTGGCTTATGGTTGAAGCAGTGTTTGAACCTCCAACAGGTAAAAGCTGAACATCAAAGCCGAGTGGGTTGCTTCAGCCATTAGATATTCTGGTATGGAAATGAGATTCTATTTTCATGGATTTTATTGATGGGTTTCCACGGTCAAATAGAGGAAATGAAAGTATATGGGTCATTGTAGACAGATTAACCAAGAGTACCCATTTCATTCCAGTTAAGTCAATCAGAACGTCGCCTGTTTTAGCGAAGTTGTTTATGAAGAATGTGGCTAGAATACATGGAATTCATAGTAGCATAGTTATTAATAGAGATTCCTTACGAGTTTTGGAAAAGTCTATAGGAAGTTTTGGGAACCAGGCTCAAGATGAGTACCGCTTAGCCTCCGTCGATAGATGGGAAAACCCGAAAGAGTTAACAGAACCTTGGAAGATTTGTTAAGAGCTTGTGTTCTAGTTTTTGGGGGATCATGGTAAGACCATCTACATTTAGTCGAATTTTCGTATAGCAATAATTGTCTAACTAGTATTGGGATGACACTGTTTGAAGCTTTGCATGGAAGGACATGAATATGGCCCGTTTGTTGGTTGGAGACCGGGGATAGATTGGTTCTTGGTCCAGATTTGGTTAGGGAAGCTACAGAAAAGATTAAGATCATTCGAGCTGGAATGAAGGAGGCTCAGTCTAGGCAGCAAAGTTATGAAGATAAAAGATGGAAAGATTTAAAGTTTTCAGTTGGAGATCAGATTTTCGTCAAGGTGTCACCGATGAAGGGTGTGATCGGATTTGGAAGGTTAGGAAAGTTGACACCGAGATTCGTTGGATCTTTTTCTATTGTTCATAGGATTGGGAAATTCGCATACAGATTTGAGTTACCGAATAGTTTAGCAGGAGTCCGTGATGTTTTTTATGTTTCTCATCTCATAAAGTATATCAGACCCGGAGACTACTATCACACCAACTGTGCAAGAGGACTTAGTAATAGAACCGGACTTGACTATAGTAAGAAAGCTGGTTCGTATTGTTGCGAGAGCTGAGAAAAGGCTTATAACCAAGACGGTTTGATTAGTCAAAGTCTAGTGGGGTGACTATTACATGGACTTTACTTGGGAGGTTGAGAGCAGGATTAGAGATATTTATCCTAACTTTTTTGATGGTATGTTTTACCTCTTTGATTGATTTGCTGTGTACCTTATCATAATTTCGAGAATGAAATTCTTTAAGGAGGGGAGTTTGTAACACCACATGTTTTTGGTAACATTATTTAGGATATTTAATTAGCTAAATAAAATGAAATAATATGATGATTATGGGATTGAGATTTGATTTAACTAGGGAGTAGCTGTGCCATTTAACCAATGAATTGAGATAAGAATGAAAATGAAATAGAGGAGGGTAAAATCGGAAAGAGTACATTCCTGTATCCTTAACCCTTGGCCGTGTAATGCATACACGTTCAATTCGTTTTATAAATTTTTAAACTTGAGACTGACCACCACTAACAAGAGCAAGTGGAAAAAGAGAGAGAAAAGCTACGAAGAAGCTAATTCAAATCAAATTCATTCTAATCTCAAACTCCTAAATCTCTAAAGCTAAAGTGAATAATGTTTACATCTCATATTTCTTTTGTTTTTGGTTTTATGATGCCATCTGAACCTATTTGCAATGATTTTCCAGGGTTTTGAATGATGGAACGACTTTATATAATTGTTGATGAATTATGCTTATTCATACTGATATTATGATATGTTTTAAGGTGAAAACCCTAATAATGACATTCTACTGCCTTGCTAACTTTTATATAGACCAGAAATAATATTTAGAAATGGGTTTATTTTAGAATTTTCATAATTTTTGTGGAATTTATATGAATTTTCTAGTAAAGAAAATCTTATTTTGGGATATAAATGATTTATGGTTAAATAATTAATGGTTTGGGTCCAAAATTATATACGTTAGAAAACATATAAAAAGTGATTTTTAGGAATTTTTATCGGATCTTCCTAAGTGTTTTAATGGATATATAAAATTATTTAAGGTATGAGACTTAAATATTTTATATATTTATAAAAGGAAAAGGAGATTTCTGCAAATAAATTCAAATTGTTATTTCTGGAAAGTCGGCAGTACTTTTAGAAAAGAGAAACTTGCAACCAATCATATTTTGATAAACAAGGCAGGTTAGGTACAAAACAATAGTTTAAAAGGACAAATAAACATGTTTTTCACTGTTTCGATGCTTTCGAAACAAGGTTCCGCCTCCATACCTTCGCCTCCGACTCTATTGAAATTAATGCACATGGTATCAGGTAACTAGTACGTAGTGAATTGGATATAGGAGAAAGGCATATGGTTGAAACCAAGGGTTCCAAAGTGGTTGAAGTGATATTTTGATTTTAAATAAAAATGCACCTGCTTGCTTTCGACTGAGTAGCTTTCGACTAGTTTGGCTTTCGACCAAGTCAAATGGATTTAAAGAAATGGTTTCGGCTGGGTTGCACTTTTGTTTTAATAAATGCTTTCGCCTAAGTAAAAACATCTGTCTGCCTCTTTCTACCTTTCGATCCAGAAGGTTTCGAAGGGATTACTTTTTTTCTAAAATTTGGCCACTTCTCCATTGCTTTCGAAGGGATGGTTTCGACACTATAACTTCTTTACATAGGAATAATTTTGAAAGGAGTGCTTTTGACTTTAATGAGTTTTTGACCCTTTTGCTCTACTTGAAGGCATAATCCAAATGGTTTCGACCGAAACGGTTTTCAAAGGTTTTGAAGGTGTAAATTTTTGAATGGTTTCGAAAGGTTTCCACATGTTTTAAATTGAACCCAAAGGCTTTCGAAAGTTTTAATATTTTAATGCTTTCGAAAAGGTTTTAATGAATGATTTTGAAGGGGTGGTGCCCTAGGATTTTGAAATGGTTGGAAGGAAAGGTTTTTTCTATGTTTTCGAAAGGCAATATTTAAAGGTTTTAAAGAAGGATGTCTAATGTTTTGAAGCTTTCGAAAGAAAGACTTTTAATGGTTTCGAATGGGATACTTTTAATGGTTTCGAAAAGGGTCACTTTAAAGGGTTTTGAAGGGATCACTTTAAAGGGTTTTGAAAGGGTTGTTTAAAGGTTTTAAATAAAAATTTCGAATAAAGGTTTTAGAAAAAGATTTCGAATGTATTAACTAGGTGTATAGCCTAAGTGTTTTCAAGTTAAAAATGGTTTTAGCTTATTTTTGGGAATAGGTAATCCTCATTAAATTTTATCAACAATATTTTGAGTAAAGTACATATAACATGACAAAATAGCTTAGAGTAAAGCTAAGAATATATTTTCCTTGTATAAGTATGATTTAAAAGGTTAAATCATTTTGAAATTATTTTCAAGGAACAATATGAAGGGCAGTTAGCCTTAAGAAAATGATTAGGATAAATAGTCCATTTTAATTCAGACAGTTAGTCCAGTTTGAGTTCAGTTTGTCCAATTTGCAGACATTAGTTCAGTTTGCAGACAGTTAGTCCAGTTTGCAGGCAGTCAGCCCAGTTTCCAGACATATAGTCTATTTATTGCTCATGGACAGTTAGTCTGTTAGTTACTTGTTTATAGCATGACGGATATTTCTATTATTATTATTATTATTATTATTATTATTATTATTATTATTATGTCTAATATTATTATAATCAGTTTGGTTGACCAGTTTGGTTGCAGGAAAGGATTAGCAAAATATATGTTTTGGAAAGGATATTAGTGAGGGGAAATCCTTTCCGCTAAGCGGCATGGTCTCACTTAATATCAATAAACTGAGATGTAACAGTATTATTCATACCAGGCTTTATGTCTGATTCGAAGTTTTTGTTTCCCCTTAAAGTCTCGGGTGCTCAAAATTGATTTGACTAGGCTGAGGATTGAGGTTTTCTGGTGTTTATAATTTTGGCAAATAAAGCATCCGGAGACAAGCAGGTGGCTGACAGATAGCTATTTAGGAGTTACAGTTTATTCTGTTTATTTTCATTGTGTGTATTAAGTCAAATATGACAATATCAATTCTAATCAACCAAGTGGGCACCATTATATGTTGCTCTTGGCGTATTACTGTATAATTATATTTGGTCTTTACCAGGGAAATGTTTTGGGATTATGTAACTTGGGTAAGAATTATTGTTTTGAAATGTAATCAGTAAAATGTTGTTTTGGAAATCTATGATTTTGTTCATATTCAATTGCTTCTGATATTATGGATACCATTAGCATTGTCGTATTTAGTCACCAGATGTTAATACTATAGATGACTGCAGCATCTGTAGTGCTTAGCTTTTGGCCTCCAGATCCCTGATGCTGCAAATTTATCTTTACAAAATATAAGGATATATATATAATGTTACTTTAGTAAAAAATTCTCAAAACCGGTGTATGTTGAACTTCCAAGCATGCATTGATTGTTTATAACAATACTTCATGTAAACCGATCAAAACCGCTAAGGTCATTGACGTTCAAAACTGGCACTTCCAAAACCTCTCATAATCGGTACCATAAAACTCCCGAGCAGAGATGGAACTTAAGGCGATTGATCGGTTATAACAACATAGGTGTTATCATGACTGTAAGACCCACTTTTCCGCTCAGTTTAAGCTGACAATGAACCACACATGTCTAACTCAAATTGAATAGAAAGGTGGATAGTTAGGAAAAGAAAGAAGAAAGAAGACAAGAAGAAACTAAACAACATAAAATCTCACAGCGGAATGAATAATATATTATATATAACAAATCTTTACACAAAAACAAAACTGCAATATATATAAGTACAGACATCAATCAGAGTGTACTAACCAATTTCCGCTCAGACAGTTATAATAACTTGTCTTTATAATTGCCGATAAATACAACCATGAATGAAATGGAAAAATAACCATGTACGTGAATACATCTCTAGGCCTCTAGCTCATCTTCTGAAGCTCTAGATATCCAAGCAAACCTGGAAATATGCTCGGTCTGACCCGAGCATTATAAGAAAACAACGCCTGGGTTAGTCTGGTAAAACCAGTGTGAGAAACACAATCACATGGATTATTGAAGTTTAAATAATCTTTCAAAACAAAGGTATCTCGTAAGACAACGCCGCACATAAACACGGACGGGTTTTTACCTTACAATAACCAAAACTTTTTATATCAGAAATCTAGTGATATTATAATAACGTCTAAGGGAGAAAATAATAATATTCAAGTAGTTGTGATGCTCGTGAGTGTACATCACAACAATAATAAGTATATAATCGGAAATCGACAAGCCGCATTCGATAATTGTGCAGGATTTCCATGGAAGTTCCCTCAGTACTTCAAGGAACGATCCTCCTACACAAGGAACGGAGATATCCTTCCGAATTAGCATACATCTGTAACGACCTGCCTTTTTGGACGTTTTAAGTAGACATACATATCAGTCTCAAACCATTCAAAAGGGCAGATTGTTATGGGGTAAATAGGAAAAAGAGAAAGAAATAAAATAAATACAGAATCTCACAGCGAAATGACAAATTATAGTAATCAATAACAGTTCATGAAGCTGTTTTATAAATACATTTGATTATTCTTTACAACACAAATATCAAAGCCACATAAATAGGAATAAATAAATAACTGCAGTGGAATAACATGATGCAGAGGAATAGATATCATAAATCACAAATAATAATAGTACAAATCTTCATCTTCGTCCATTAGAAATAAGGTCCTCAATCCTGAAATGCTCAGGCTGACCTCAGCGAATTTTATAGGCAAAACACTCGAGTCAGAACTGAAAGATCTTATGTAAGTTAAATCAACGGTAAATATGAGTGTGACGGTATCAGAGATGTTTTCGGGGCTTGAAATCTCTTATCCAGTGTCAACGTGAGTGTAGTAACTTAAGAGATGTTCGGGATTTACATCTCCCAAGGATCCGTTAGACTATCTACTATGTAGTACAATACGCTATTATAATATGTCTAAAGTAAAGTAAAAGTATTAAAATAGCGGTAAGGCGTTACCCACATCCCCTTCCCCTTTAACACATTTTATATATTCCCATAGTCCATATTGTACCGTATGCTCCTCCGTAAACTGGAGGTTTACCCAGAGGGCACTTCATTGGTATGGTACAAAACATACTCGTAGAAGGCGCGCTAGAGCATTTGAACACGGCACTCGAGGCAATGCCAAGATAGATTTACCAATTGTGTATCCGGACTGGTGGTAACGCATAACAGCTACTACCGTCACCTCGGAACACACTCCCAAATCAAAATCCAAGGTGGCCACCAAATCATCACAAATTCATAATACGGTATCGAAGCAATGTGTTCTATCGGAGGAATGACCTCACTTGGCCCGACGTGGCTCCTGTTTTAGTCACATCTATGTTGACTCGCAGGAGTCAGGGTCATGTCATACCTCATACAGAAATCGTTCACCAAATCATCCTACTTCATTTCTGGAATCTCCACCACGTCCACAATTGTTAAATTGGTTTTTGGTATTGGCAGAGAGTATGACAATATCCAATCCCGGTCTCTTTACCAACCAAACGCTTATTTCACACGGGATGGTTCTTTTACATTTCAAAAGTCAATTCATAATTAATATCCAAAATATCATATTCTCAAAACCATATTATTTCAAATCATATTCACTTTCAAAATCACATTCACTTCCAAAATCATAGTTAAATATGTCATTTAACAAAGGTTATCGATTCTAAATTTTAACTTAGGTTGTTTCATCATCAAGGATATAAATATTTAACTTTGCACAGTCTGAATTTTTAGAAAATAATTTAGGTATTTATAAATAATTTTAATAGTTTTAAAATAGCCTAAATTAGACTTAATGTAGTCTAAATAATAAAATAGCTTTAAATAGTTTTAATTGGGTTCTGTTAGATTTAATAATGATTTAAATAGATTTAAAATAGATTAAATAGATTTTATTTGGTTTTAAAGGCTTAGATAGATTAATTATAGACTAAATTGATTTAAATTATATTAAGTAGATTTTTAAATTGATTAAATAAATTTAAAATAGGTTAAATAGATTTAAATCATATTAAATAGATTTAAAATAGATTGAATAAATTTAGTTAGTTTAAAGTAGGAAAAATATTAAATTGGGTTAAATAGGTTATAATAGATTAAATAAATTAAAATAGTATTTAATTGGTTAAAATAGTTAAACTAGCCTGAAATAGATTTCAAGTCATCCAAACATTTCCAATAACTAAATTCTGACAAGTTCATTTCATTTGGCGCTTCAACTTTGAAATTTCTAAATTTGAATCCTTTTAACAATTCATTAAATCTATTCAAATTTCAACATTTACGCTTGGACTTCCAAAAATAATTCAGTTTATACAAATCAATTTACTATTTCAAAATATCATTTAACTAAATTCAAAATTTAAAGGTTCAAAAATTCACTTAATTTGACCGATCCGGTGTCCGTATATAATTTTCTACCCTATAGTCAGGTGATACGAATATTTATAATTTCAATCCACAATTTAAAATTTTACGGTTATATATCATTTCAAACCGCAATCCCGAATTAAATAAAAATCCATAAAATCGCTCGAGTCTATTATTTCAGCCCATAATGATTTTTCCCTAATCTATAGATCAACTGGGTATGTATCATTTCAACCCATAGGGAAATTGCAATATTATAACAACAAAAATGCAATATCCAGCCATCCAATATCAATAAATCAAACATACATCACAATCATCATCCAAATCAATCAATGAACATCAATAGATAATTGATAATCATACAGGTATTAAATTGACAATTTAAATTTCAATATTAAATTAAATGATAATTTAATGCAACAAAAGTCAAATTTAACCAGAATGACAATTTAAATATACCAAACAACGATCGGTGAATTTCTAATCACATCATAAATTAAATTTAACTAACACAAGAAATTTTAGAAGTTGTGAGTGGGTTAAAACACTCACCTTTGATTTTAAATCGAATTAAAATGCAATTTGGGATCGAAATTCAAACAGTCCCAGAATTCGTCCAAACCAGCGTCAAAATGTCCGAAATTTCAAAACAATCGTAGCGGAGCAAACCGCGCGTGAAATGGATCTCGCATATGAAAGTTATGTACGTTAGAACATTATACGATCTAATTTTTTTTATGAAATAGTTAATACAGTATGTACACGTCATCACCTACAAATAATCCTTGCCAGACAGAGAGCTCGCGAACCCTAACTCGACACATCCAAGCCGCCACCACTTCCATGAAATTTCGCAGCCTATAGGTCCCTCCATGACTAGACCAGACCATGCCGCGGTGAAGTGCTTCTCCGGCCGACCTCCAGGGCCCAACGCGAGGCCTCCACGAACCCCAAAGCCCACCGCCGTCGCTCGCCAATAATGGCCAAATCCAAGCAGAACCACCCACCTCCGAACACTAACGAACGAAATGGATGACCTACATTCATCAAGCTCTATGCCAAAATACCTCCCGATCGTCGTGAACCGACGATCCGCCACACAATCCAACGATCGCAACGGAACGGCCAAGAATAAATCCACCAATTTCGGCTGAACAGAAACCCAGATCGAAAAATAAACTGTAGATTTGACCTACGCACATCAAGAGCTTCAAATCGATATATTTTGAGGAGTTTGAATTTTTGATTTGATATGCAATTGAATTTGGAATTGGTTTTGGCTTGTCTGCCACTGAGAAGGAGAAATGCAGAAAGAATTGTACATACTGTAAATGAGAATAAGAAGTAGCTAGGGTTTATAACGGACTATTTATAGGTAGATCAGAATTAAGATAAATGGACAAGATTGATTTCAATATATCAAAATAAATGTTTTCGATATTTTTAAACTCAATTGAGCAGGTTTCAAGTCCTACTTCCATCACATGAAGAAGTTAGCTTGAAAATCTGTTTATTTCAAATCGGTTTCAATTGAATTGATTTCTACGCATTTCGAATCCGTACAATCAAATGACAAGTCCAATCGTTACGAAACTTGAAATCGTACAATAATTTACCGTTTGATGAAACTTGTTTTGTCGAAATCCGAGCCAGTGGCCAAAATGGCTATTTTCATGTTAATTAAATAAATTAATATTAAATTAATTAAATCACTTTTTCAATTCAAATTTAATAATTTACAATTTCTATCATTTTAGATTACTTAGTACATTATAATCTTTTAAAACAAATTTCCAAATCAATTCAAAATTCAATATTGCATAAATTATAGTATTTAAATTCAATTTCAATTAATTAAGTAATTATAAATTTAAATTTCGATCAATCCATTTATTTGATTGTCAATCTTGTTATTCAATCAATTATCCTCTTATGGGTATAATTAACATTGGTTTATATCTTAGTACATTAATATTCCCCAATTTCATCTTAATTCTTATTAACGTAAAATTAAATTTCATTTAATTGCAGTTGGTTTCCAATTTAATTTAATAGACCAAATAAATAGGTAACATATAATAATTGTTACCATTAACTTTTAATCACTTATAAGTTCATTATTTACAAACAAATGTTATAATTTCTTACATAACACTGATTTTATTCACCATTTGTTATTTACTTGTTCATTAATTTATACAACATTTACATTTATTTACTTGTATTCAAATTATAACCAAGTATAACATTTAAATAATTTCAATTGATTTGACTATCGTTAAAATATTTAATAATTAACTTAAATTTACATTGTTACATTTCGCTTCAGTTATTATCTTAACTCACATTAACATAACATTTATTTACATTTATCTGTAATTGATTAGTTAAATTGGTAACAAATAATAATGGTCACAATTTCTACGTTTAATAACATTTATAAGTTTATTATTTACAACAAAAGTTATAACCACTTACACTATACTAATTCTATCCATATACTATTTATTGCCTATTATGTAACTAATTAATATACCCTTTAAATTATCAATTTCTTCTTGAATCCAATTATCAATTAATACATACACTACTATAATTTATTCACAATCTATATCAATTCTACTCTTAATTATTTTAATAAATTTGGAATTACATTTAAAGCAATTATAATTACCATAAGTTAATACTATTACCTTTGATTTCAATTATATTCTTAGTAATAAGCCACAAATTTTTATTTCTTCCAGCATTAAATTACAAAACTCATTTAAATTTACAATTTTTAATTATCGAAAATTACGGGCCATTACAACATCCCTAGTGATGTACCATAGGAAAAATATAGCAGGTCTCGCTAAGACTGAGTGCATCGCCCCTTGCATGCATTACAACTATAAGTGACATCTAGGTGGAGCCGACTACACCCTATGGGTTTCCCAACCTTACTGGCCATGACTTCTATCTCTGGTTTTATTCATTCCCTTGATAGGGCTACGTCCGGCATTCCAGCTTATGCATTGGCACCAAATAGATCACGGTATCCGATATGGATTTTCATACCCAACAGGTCTTGGTATCACATATAGATTCCCATATCTCAATTAGATCTTGGAATCACATCTGGATTCCCATACCCCAACGGCTCTCCAAATCCTCATGGATCCCAACATCTCAATATATCACGAATCTTCTCTGTAGAACCGTATATAGTATTTGGAGGGGTCATGGGTTCGAATCATCTCTTACGAGTACACTCTTCCAATTCCCAAGTGCTCCACAAAAACAAACACCGATTTCCAGAATGCTCAATACTAGTTCTTTAAGAAATAATGAGACAACACATAAGAGCGGAGATCACCCCTAACCGTTTAAGTGGACAGATCTCCTTATAATTTGTCTTAGAAGAAAAAATGAGTTTATACGTACAGTATAGCACCAATGATCATAACTATACCATATTATCCCCATGTTTCCCTTAGATATTTCTAGAGTTAAAGTCCTTCGGTGTTAAGTAGGGAATATTTCCGTACCACCAAAATTAAGAAGGATTACATTTTTAGGCCAAGATTTGATAGTCGGTTATTTAACTATCAAATAAGCAAACATTCAAAACAAAGATTGCATTTCCCATGAAAATCACTAAGCCTCTTAAATTAATCTTTCATTAATTTAAAATCACATTTAAAATCTTTGGAAATCACTTCCACTTATCTCAACATGATAAGTATATTCACAAACCATTTTTCTTCACAAACTTAAAAACTTGAAAACTCTTAAAAATAGACATTGAAAAGTACCGCCCAATATCGACTATGGATTACAGCTTACACAATGGTTATGTCACTGTCCCAGCAAATCTATAATAAAATGTAGGCATTCCCTGCCAATCGAATTACGCCATGAATATCAACCATTTTTTCGAAATTCCATTATCTTATAAATATTTCCAAATATGGTTATAAAGCTTCTTTATAAATCTTAAATCTAATTATAAACATTCTTTATAAATCTTAAAACCATATTCATAAAACTTCTCCTCTTAGATTTTAAAATTCATTTATAAATCCTTTTATAAATATCCTAATCCATTTATAAACTCTTCCCAAATTTAATCCAATTCATTAATAGACACTTTATGTAACGACCCATAAATTTTCGATGTTAAAAGTTGTTAATTTAATAATATTTTATGAGTTAATATTGAAAGAAATAAAAATTTGTAATTTAATAATGGAATAATAACTAAATTAAAATGAAACAATGTTAATACAAGTTAATTGTCAACAATCTTAATGAAACTCCAATTCATTATATTTAAATATGCTGTGCTTGGTTATAAAATTTTAAAAATAACAAATGTAAACATTTAATTATTATATAAAATAGATAGTTAATGGTAATTGAATAAGATCAGTATTGTGTATGGAATTATAATATGGGTTGTATTAGTGTGTGCACTGATTATAGTGGGATGTAAAATGTAAAGAATAAATTTACAAATGTTATAAAATGGATAATGGTGACAATTATTGTTCGTTACCAATGTATTTAATCAATAGCAATTAAATGTGATTAAACATTACCTTATGTAAGTTAAGATAACAACTGAAAATTTTGAATGTAAAATCATTAGAAATGTTAATTATATGCATAGATGGAAATTGTTTTAATAAAAATTTGAAACCAAGATAAATAAATGAGTTGGGATATCAAATGTGTATAAGCGACTAAATTTCAGAATAATGAAAATTAAATAGTAAATATAGTAAAAGATGAAACTAGAATTATATAGCTGATTGGAATCAATTATACTTAATTTAGTTACCTATTTATTTAGTTCGTAAAATTTAGTTTGAAATCAATTATAGTTAATTTACTTCAATAGTGCAATTTGATGTAGATTAATTTGGTAATTGGAGAATGTTAATTCAATAGGATGTAACCAATGAAATTTTAATCTAATACTACGTTAAGGTTAACTAAGGTAATAATTAATAAATCGAATGAAATGCAATACCAATTGAGGGAAACAAATTGTAAGGGTATAACTAAATGAAATCGGTAAATTGGGAAATAAATTCAAAATTGATATTAATTGATGAAATAATGCATAATAAATTATTGGTTGATAATTAAAGTATGAAAGTGTGTAGATCGGGCAATAGTGAAAACTTTAATCATTTACCATTTATTTAATGCATTGAATTAGATTTAAATCAATTGCAACATTTGTTTGTTAAGAATAGCTTATAAGGGAAGTTTAACGTTAATGTTAACGATTAGTATAGGTTAACCATTTTTTTTGTATATTTAATATAAACTGGCAATCAATTGAAATAATCTAAATTAAAATCTATGATAGCATAAATTAAGGAAATAATTGGTAACCAATGTTAATTTTATTTACAATATGACCATTGGTCGATTTAAGAAGTAAAAATCAAGATTTATTAATTTATTTGAAATTTAAAATTCAATAAGTGGATTAAATGCAAATAAGTGGAATTTAATATTAAAATATTACGCTAACGGAAATTAGGATAAAATTTGTGAATAGTAATGCATTAACTACGAACCAATGAAAATTTCATCCAATTGATAATGATAGATTGAATAATAGAATGAAAAGTCAATTAAATGGAATTATTGAAATTAAAATTGGTAATTTCTGAATTATTGAAATTGAAAGCAAGGATAGTAATTATTGAAATAATTAACATTGAATCAACATGAAAATTTGTTTAAATTGTTTTAAATTGCTAAATAAATCAAGTGACAAAATTTGTAAGCTAAAGGATTTGAAATTTAAATGTTTATTAAATTAATTAATTATTAATTTATTTAATTAATGTAAAAATAGCCATTTGTGCCACTGAATCGGATCTCGGCGAAATTAGTTTCATCGGATTCGTAACGGTGAATTATTATAGGGTTTCAAGTTTCGTAGCGATCAGACTTGTCGTTTGATCGTACGGACACGAAACGCCTTGAAATCGATAAATTGAAATCAATTTGAAATCGATTTGAAAATATTGTTTTCAACATAACCATTTCATACGATGCAATTTGAACCTGAAACCTTTTCCATTGCGTTTAAAATATTTTAAAATATCTATTTTGATATATGGGTTGACCCAATTTCGTTCCGGAGTCGAAACGGGCTTTTTGGGCCACTTTGGCGTTAGCACGTATATCCAACCTTATCCATCTATTCTAAATTTCCGACCTACCTATATAAACCCGGTTGTAAACCCTAGCATACGTCTATTTTCAATTGTCTACACGTAAATTCCATCAGCTCCTCCTCTTCCAATGGCTGCAAATCCTAGATCCAATTTCAAAATTCTAAAATCAAATGAAAATTCAAACTCTTCGGAAAAAATTCGAAAAAATTATAGAATCTAAGATCTCATCGATACAAATCTATGCGTAGCTTATGTTTTTGCAATTGGTGATCGAATCAACGACAAATCTCGGTCAAAGCTCATAAATCGCGAAACCCTAAGTACAATTTGGGCATTTTTGATTCGGGAAGCAATCAGAGGAATTGGAATATGGGTTTGGTGGAGATTGTCACGAGGAACCATTCGATGGTGGCCAGAGGTCGTATAGGGTGCCGTGGCGACTGGAATCAGCAAATTAGGGTTCAGCCAAACCCTAATTGGAGGCGGCGGCCAGTAGGGGGTTGACGACCGGACCCCATCCCTTACGTGCGGCCGGAGCAGGGAGGCAATGGTGATAAACGGCGTGGTTGATGGAGGATCAGGGCGTCGTGCAATCGATGGTCAACGGTGGTCAAAAGGTGGAGTTTTCGTGCGTTTCAGGTTTGAATGGTACGTGCGCGTTTACCTTGATGAGGAAGTGTGACGTGGCGGGCTTTGGTTGGCTGTTGAGTGGTGATGTTTTATTTGCTTATTTATTTTAATTTTTGCTTTCAAATCATTCTAACATAAGTATCTTTCGCATACGAACTCCGTTTCACATCCAATTTTTTTTGTTAGGATCGTAATAAAATTCCGGACATTTTGGAGCAGGTTTGGATGGATTCTGAGACTATTGAATTTTTGGGTTTAAATTGGATTTGCATTCAATTTAAATCCAAAAGGTGAGTGTTTTAACCCACTCACAACTTCTAAAATTTCTTATGTTTGTTAAATTGATTTATGATAAGAGTAGAAATTTATTTATGACTGTTTGGCATATTTTTATTCATCATCTTAGTTAAATCGCATTTATTTAATTAAATTGTTATTTAATTATTCATTGCATATAAACTGCTAGTTAAATTTTTATTTATTTATTATTGCATATAAACTGCCAGTTAGACAGTTTTAGTTTATTATTGAATATAAACTGCTAGTTAATACTTGTTGTTTATTATCCGTTCGATAGTGATGTTATTGTTTATATTGGATGATGACTGTTATAAATGGTTGATGATTGATATTGCCTGAATGAATGCTTTATTTATATTGTATAAACTGCAAGTTATTGTGCATTTTCATTCGGGATTGCGGTTTGAAATGATATATAACCGTAATTTTTATTTTAAATTACGGATTGAAATGATAAATATCCGTATCACTTGACCATAGGATAGAAAATTTTATACAGACACCGCGGTATATATATAAAAATATTTTGAAATGATTTTCTATGGTTTTGTAAAGAAATATATATGATTTTTGAGATATTGATTTGGATATTTGATAAAGGTTATTTTATATATAGTTAAATTTTTGGTTTTAAACTATGTAAAAAATTTGTTTAAAGTATAAAATAATGTTTGATTTTTATTGAATATAATATTGATAAGTATTTACTTAAATTATATTTAATATAGAGTTTATATTGATTTTATAAATCAAGGTTAAGAAGATAGTTGAAATCGATTGAGATTTTATTTAATTTAGAATTTTACTTAATAAGAGTCCATTTGGGACTTATTGAAATTTAGATTTTAAAAGAATATTGTTTTATAACAAAATTCGGGGTTAAGGTAATTTAAGTGAATTTATCAAGTCTAAATAAATTGAGGAATATTAAATTGTTGAAATTTGAAGTTTATTTAAGGGATACTAGATTTATTAAATTAAATATTTCAAAACTAAATGATAGTAAAGTAAATGTGGTATATATATATGGATTATAAAAATTTAGTTTTGAAACATTGAATCTTTAAGCTTTGAAATATATGAAATTTGAAATGGTTTATTTGAGGATTTAAATATGTATTAGAATGGATTGCGAAATTAAAGAAGCTAATTTATTTTATTAAGTAATTTAATGTTTAAACCATTTAAGGGGTGTAGTTGTATTTCAAAGCTATGAAATTCAAAGTTTTATGTTTTGGAAGGTTATATTTCAAGTTTGGTTTCGAAATATTATAACTTTGAAAATGTTATGGTTTTAGAAAACGATATATTTGAAATAAAAATGATATTATATTAAGTTGGGTGGTTTTAAAACGAAGATGATATCGTATTTATATGGTTTTGAAATGAATATTTTATTCTGGTTTTGAAGTATAATTATTTTTAAATGGCCACGGTGTTATAATAACATTTGGTCGTTAAAGAGACCGGGATCGAAAGTTGTCATACTCTCTGCCAACTTCGAAAACCACTTTAACAACCGTGTACGCGGTGGAGATTCCAGAATGAAGTAGGATGGTTGCGACGTTTCCTTTGAGGTAAATAAGTGGACCCAACTTCCGTGAGTTGGCATAAGGTGGCTAAAACAGGAGTGATTAACGGGTTAATTGAGGTAGCACCTTTGATCGGACACATCCCCTCGATATTCTACTCTGACTTTGGCTTTATTCGGTGGCCACTTTTGATTTCATTGATTTGGGAGTGTGGTTCGAGGTGGGTGGTAGCTGCGGCAACGCATTACCACCGACCCGGAAGCGTAATTGGTATATATACCCTGGCATTGTCTAGTTGTGCCGTGTCAACTACCCTATCGCGCCTTGTACGAGTTTCTATTTGTGTCGTACCTATGGAGTATCCTCTGGTAGCCTCCCGATCTGGAGGTATTACGGTACTGTATAGACTATTGGCATTTTACGTGTTAAGGTGGAAAATATAAAGCCTTGACTCTATTTAAAAGTAAGTTTATTTTACAATTAGACACTATTATAGTAACGAAATATACTACATAGTAAATAGTTTAACGGATCCTTAGGAGATGTAAATTCCGAGCATCTCTTGAGTTACTGCACTCATATTTATTTCTGTTAATTTAACTTACATAAGATCTTTTAGTTCTGACTCGATTGTTTTGTCTTTTCAATTCTCTCGAGTCAGTCCGAGCGTTTCAGGATTTGAAGATTTTAGCTCAGGAGGACAAGACGAAGATTTGTATTACTATTATCTACTATATTATTCCACTACACCATTTAATTCCGCTGCATTAATTATTATTCTATGGTATGTATAACTCTGATATGTATTGTATAAGTAAAATTAAATATTTTGCAAACAGCTTTATGAACTGTATATTTGATTATTATATTTTATCCCTCCGCTGTGAGATTCGGTTTTGTTTTATTTCTTTCCCGTTTTTCATATTTACCCCATAACAATCGGCCTTTCCGTATGGTTTGAATCGACATGTGTGTCGATTTAAAGCGTGCGAAAAGGTGGGACGTTACATCTGGTATCAGAGCTTTGGTTTAGCGATAAACCTTAGCTTTGTGGGGTTTGACTCTTTACTAATAGGGTACGAATATCCTATGATGAGTCACTGAGTGTTTATATATGAGAGAGCGTATTTTTAGTGTATGAAAAGGTTTGGATATTGTGTTAATCTGTTCCGTTTTGTATTTATAAATTCTGGTTGGTGCATGGGACACTATGACATCAATAGGGATTTCTAAACACTTAATAGGACAGACCGACATAATATTTGGTTTTAATATAGGTGAATGAAATAATTTGCCTATTATATTTTCTATATATAAAATAATTTTTTTATAAAGGTTATATTTGGTTGCAATATTGGTTGTTAGGTAATGAAATTTATAAATAATAGTTGAAATAGGAGTGAAAATAAAATAAATGAAATTGGGAATTTAAAACTTAAGTTCCGGGGTTTTGAAAATTCCTTTCAAATGGTTTTGGAATATAATAATAATATTATTAGAAGTATTTTTTTGACAAAAATATTTCAATATAATTTGAAAGAATTGTTTTAAAGAAGATTTTGGAAAGAAATAAGTTCTGTACTTCCCTCTCTGTCGTTGGAAAATAAATTTCGGTGATGAGTGCACGCATCATCGACATTCATTTTCGAGTTTCGAAGAGGGAAGGCCACTGTAGTAGTTTTACTGCAGATTTATTTTAATAAACAAATATAAATTTTAAATTATTTTAAATATAATTGGATATATAATTTGCAAGCATATGTTTATTTGTTATTTTAAAATGATTTTGAATAAAGACCCGGTATTTAATTCCTAAGTTTCCATTAATTAATAGTTTTAATTAAGGTAGTAAAATGGAAGTTAATTAATAATTGGAGCTTTTAATTAAAATACGTAATTTAATGCTAGGTTATGAATTAAATTAAAGGTAATTTGAAATTGTAACTTATTAAACAAAAGATGTAATTATTGAACATTAGATTAAATTAAAAGAATTGAGAAAAACTTGTGTGATTATCAATTACATTCTTTAAAAACATACACACACACACACACACACAACTTACCAAAGGATGTAAAAAGTTGAAATGCTAATAAGAAGTTATAATAGATATTATACAAGTAATAAATTTGAGGTAATGAAAGTAATTAAAGGAATTCTTTAATAAATAAGAATTAATATTGTAGTGTTATAAGCTTAAGTAAAATTGAAATGCTACTAATATAATATAATAGGAAGGTAAGTAATATAAATAAATGATTATAAACCTTAGTAAATGAATTATTGTGCAAAGAAATTGAATTAAGCATGAATAGCATGAATATTAATAAATGAAATTATGTAATAATTGATAAATGATGGCATTAATGAATGAAATAAGATTTGTAAGTAATAAATGAATAATTAAAATAAACATTGAACCAATGAATAAAAGTAAAAGGCTGTAAGAAGTAAATGTAATGTAAAGGATAAATCATTATATAAATAAAAGGAAATCAAACAACGATAGTATGAAATGAAATTAACAAGAATAAACTAAATCTGTTGTTTGAAAATTTATTGATGTTTATTTTGGTTTATGATTGTTTGGGTAAGGATACTTTAAAAGTGTTTGGATGTATGAATAATCTATTTAGCTTCATCAGAGGCTGTTGAGTAAATGATGCGCTTAGTAGTTATTTTGCATTCTGCACCATTTAAAGTTTTAAACCCGAACAACTATTTGCTTTGTTTGGTATGAATGAATGATTGATTTTATTGATTCTATGTGATGGTTGTATACTGTTGTTGAAATTGGTTGTTTTTGTATTGATTAGTTGTTGGTGATTCAAACAACTTAAATATTTTATTTATTAAAGTGTTAACTTTATTGGATTATATAAGTAAAATACAGGTTATGGAAGCAATTGCTACTGCTTTTGGTCATAATTTAAGCGTAATTGACCGACAAATATGTACGTTTTCAGATTTTGGTTTATAACGTTATTATTTTATTTTTCCGTGTTGGGATATAATATTTTGGATATTATATGTGATATTTTGTTATATTTGACCGAGCCTCTTCGTATAAACGAGACTGCCGAAATTTTCTGCGAATTTTAGACTTAGAAATTTTTTGAGAAAAACAAAAAAATGATTTCCAAACTTTATTTATTTAAGTATAAAAGATTTAATGGTATAAAATGGGTATATTTTATTTAAAGTAATAAATTTTGTAAATTAATTGTTTATAAAGTTAATATTTTAAATAAGACGTATTGTTTATTTAATTCTTCTTTTCCCTTCTTTTCCTTTTAGGGGACGAAAAGTTTTGAGTGGGGGAGAGTGTAGCGACCTATAAATTTTTGATGTTTAAAAGTTGTTAATTTAATAATATTTCATGAGTTAATATTGAAAGAAATAAAAATTTGTAATTTAATAATGGAATAATAACTAAATTAAAATGAAACAATGTTAATACAAGTTAATTGTCAACAATCTTAATGAAACTCCAATTCATTGTATTTAAACATGTTGTGCTTGGTTATAAAATTTGATAAGTAACAAATGTAAACATTTAATTATTGTATAAAAGAGATGGTTAATGGTAATTGAATAAGATCAGTATTGTGCAAGGAATAATACTATGTGTTGTATTAATGTGTGCACTGATTATAGTGGGATGTAAAAGGTAAAGAATAAATTTACAAATGTTATAAAATGGATAATGGTGACAACTATTGTTCATCACCAATGTATTTAATCAATAGCAATTAAATGTGATCAAACATTACCCTATGTAAGTTAAGATAACAACTGAAAATTTTGAATGTAAAATCATTAGAAATGTTAATTATATGCATAGATGGCAATTGTTTTAATAAAAATTTGAAACCAAGATAAATAAATGAATTTAGATATTAAATGTGTATAAGCGACTAAATTTCAGCATAATGGAAATTAAATAGTAAACACAAATAAAATATGAAATTAGAATTATATAGCTGATTGAAATCAATTATAGTTAATTTAGTTACCTATTTATTTCGTTCGTAAAATTTAGTTTGAAATCAATTACAGTTAATTTACTTAATCAGTGCAATTTGATGTAGATTAATTTGGTAATCGGAGAATGTTAATTTAATAGGATGTAACCAATGAAATTTTAATCTAATACTATGTTAAGGTTAACTAAGGTAATAATTAATAAATCGAATGAAATGCAGTACCAATTGAGGGAAACAAATTGTAAGTGTATAACTGAATGAAATCGGTAAATTGGGAAATAAATTCAAAATTGATATTAATTGATGAAATAATACATAATAAATTGTCGGTTGATAATTAAAGTATGAAAGTGTGTAAATTGGGCAATAGTGAAAACTTTAATCATTTACCCATTTATTTAATGCATTGAATTAGATCTAAATCAATTGCAACATTTGTTTGTTAAGAATAGCTTATAAGGGAAGTTTAACGTTAATGTTAACGATTAGTATAGGTTAACCATTTTTTTGTATATTTAATATAAACTGGCAATCAATTGAAATAAATCTAAATTAAAAGCTATGATAGAATAAATTAAGGAAATAATTAGTAACCAATGTTAATTTTATTTATAATATGACCATTGGTTGATTTAAGAAGTAAAAATCAAGATTTATTAATTTATTTGAAATTTAAAATTCAATAAGTGGATTAATTGCAAATAAGTGGAATTTAATATTAAAATATTACGCTAACGGAAATTAGGATAAAATTTGTGAATATTAAAGCATTAACTACGAACTAACGAAATTTTCATCCAATTGATAATGATAGACTGAATAATAGAATGAAAAGTCAATTAAATGGAATTATTGAAATTAAAATTGGTAATTTCCGAATTATTGAAATTGAAAGCGAAGATAGTAATTATTGAAATAATTAACTCTGAATCAACACAAAAATTTGTTTAAATTGTTATAAGTGGCTAAATAGATCAAGTGAAAAAATTTGTAAGCTAAAGAATTTGAAATTTAAAATTTGATTTAATTAATTAATTATTAATTTGTTTAATTAATGTAAAAATAGCCATTTCGACCACTGACTCGGATTTCAATGAAACCAGTTTCATCGGATCCGTAACGATGAATTATTATAGGGTTTCAAGTTTCGTAGCGATCGGACTTGTCGTTTGATCGTACGGCCTCGAAACGCCTTGAAATCGATAAATTGAAATCAATTTGAAAATAATTTTTTCAGCATAACTACTTCATACGATACAATTTGAAACTAAAACCGTTTCCATTGCGTTTAAAATATTTTAAAATATCTATTTTGATATATGGGTTGACCCACTTTGGCGTTAGCGCGTATATCCAACCTTATCCATCCATTCCAAATTTCCGACCTACCTATATAAACCGGTTATAAATCCTAGCCTACGTCTATTCTCAATTGTTGCGCGTAAATTTCATCAGCTCCTCCTCTTCCAATGGCTGCAAACCCTAGATCCAATTTCAAAACTCAAAAGTCAAATGAAAATTCAAACTCTTTGAAAAAAATTCGAAAAAATTATAGAATCGAAGATCTCATCTATACGAATATATGCGTAGCTTCTGTTTTTGCAATTGGTGCTCAAATCAACGGCAAATCTCGGTAAAAGCTCATAAATCACGAAACCCTAAGTACAATTTGGGCATTTTGATTCGGGAAGCAATTGGAGGAATTGGAATATGGGTTTGGTGTCGATTGTCACGAGGAACCGTTTGATGGTGGCCAGAGGTCGTATAGGGTGTCGTGGCGACTGGAATCAGCAAATTAGGGCTTGGCCAAACCCTAATTGGAGGCGGCGGCCAGTAGGGGGTTGACGACTGGACCCCATCCCTTGCGTGGTTTGTGGACGAGACTTCGTCAGACCTCACTCCTTGGAAATGTTCAAAACAGGAATATGCGGCAAGGTTATGAGGGTCGCACCCATTAGGGTATGTCATTTCCTTCTGAAAAGGGTGGTATCATAGTATGGAGCCCAGATACTTACTCATGTTGACACACTATATTTATTACTGTGTGATGTTGGTTATCGAGCGCTCGGATAAAGGTCCATAGGGACCGGGGGATGACATATTCGTGTAGTAGTTATCTAGTTACAAAGGTAGCCCGGCCTTGTGTTGGCAGAGATCTAACCGTAACGTTAGGTTCTCGAGACGTCCCGCCAGAGGCGATCCCATTGACAGTAGGAAGTTCCTTAGCCTGACCATTTGTTGGAAATCCAATCAAAACAATACGAACCCTGTACGGTTTTAGTTGTATAACCTTTCATGGAATGTGGCGGTAACCTGCTATTGAACATGGTAGCTATAGTAGGCATACGATAATGGTCGTATATTGGCTAAGATTTATATTATACTTTCGAAATGTTTTCTACACTATGCACTAATAATAATAATAATCAAATGATTCTGCGTAGTAAGCATATTTGACTATCATAACGAGAAATCTCCTCCAATTCTGCGTTTGCATTGTGTGTGTGGCGGGAGGCCTTATGGTAGTTTCATTTTCCAAAAGAATAGCAAAATTCTTTTGATTTTCTTTGTGAAAATAACTGTTTTAGTTCTCACACCAGTTCCATGACTGACCCGGAGTTTATTGTTCCCTTCCTAAACTCTGGGTGCCCACCAATTTCCACACGGGCAGTCTAGAGTTAGATTATCAGGTTATTCTGGATTTAGGAGTGCTATGGAGCTCAGGAGGCGAGCTGGATGGCGAGACGTATCACTAGTATATAATATTTCTTTTCCGCTGTTTGTTGATGTAAACTCTGACAAGGTAATGTAAAGTGATGTAATGTAATAACTGTTATAGTTCTTTGTTTTAAAGATATGCATTTATCTATTATATGTTGTTCTGCGACGACTGTGAGATTCTGTTATTATTTTTCTGTTTTCTTCTTCTATCTTCTTCTTCTTAAACCCTAAGAATTCGGTTTTCCGGCATTCGATTGTTCGGCAGTTGATACAGTGGACGTATTAATGTCGATTTTCGAAAGCCGAAGAATCGGGTCTTTACAGAAGTAATCCCAAAAAAATTTGAACAATAGAAATGAAGGCAGTAGCATACGTATTTACTGATTATAAACCTTAACTAATTCCAAAATTATCAAAAAAAATTGATAGATAACAAACATTACATAGGGTCAAAAACATTAACAAAATAACACAGCAGAATAGGCTTGCCCTAAAAAATCTAGCAGTTGAACGATTTGGATGTACTTATATTTATGGAAAATGTTAAATTAGAGTGATTCAAACATTTAATAAAGAAGAATGAAACTAATCAACTGATTCAATCAATCAATTAATTAGGCTATATGTAATAGTCCGCTTTTCCGTACCCCTTGAATTGACACTAATCTCCATCGATTAACTCAAGATGAACGGAAATACGAACCATTAGGGTTTAAGAAAAAGAAAAAGGTAGAAGAAGAGAGAAAAGATAGAACAGAACAGAAAGAAAACAACAGAACAATATTAGAATCTCACAATCGCAGCGGAACAACATATAATACATAAATGAATAATCTTTAAACAAAGAACTATATCAGTTATTACATTACATCACATTACATTATCAGAGTGAACAACAACAAACAACAAACAAACAATGGAAAAAGAAATACTATATACTAGTAAATACGCCATGCCATCCATCTTGCCTCCAGCAACTTCTGAATTCCAGAATATCCTGATAAACCTGTCTCTTGACTGCCCGCGTGGAAATTGGTGGGCACCCAGAGTTTAGGAAGGAAAAACAATAAACTCCGAGTCAGTCATGTGACTGGTGTGAGAACTCAAAACAGTTTATTTATCTTTAAAATCAAAATAGAGGAATATTTTTAAAGTCAATTCGCAATGCTTTTAAAAATGAGACAACCATAAGGCCTCACGCACACACACACAATGCAAACGCAGAATCGGAGGAGATTTCTCCTTATGATAGTCAAAGATGCTTGATACGCATTAAAAGAACATATGATATTATTACTAGTGCATAGTGTAGGAAAAATTCATTTCAAAAATAAAGATATAAATCTTAGCCAGCATAGACATTTCGAACTATGCCTACTATAGCTACCATCTAAACAGTGGTGACCACCATAAGTAAATGGCAGGTTCTACAACTATAACCGTACAGGGTTTCGTATTGGGAATTGGATTTCCAACAAATGGTCAGGCCAAGGAACTTCCCATTGCCACATGAGAACGCCTCTGGAAGGACGTCCTCGAGAACCTAACCGGATCTCTGCGAACACAAGGCCGGGTCACCCCTAACTGGGTAACTACTGCCACGAGTGTGCCATCCCCCGGTCCTTTAGGACCTTTATCCGAGCGCTCGATAACCAACATCACACAATGATAAATAAAGTGTTTCAACATGAGTAAGTATCTAGGCTCCATACCATGATACCACCCCTTTCCAGAAGGAAATGCACATACCCTAAGGGGCACTACCCCCAATAACCTTGCTGCATCTTTCATGTTTTGACCATTCCGGGGTGTGAGGTTCGACGAAGTGTCGTCCACAAAGCCACGATTTGGTACAAAGCCATGCTTTGGGTCAAACAAATGATCAAAGAAATGATCACAAAGATAAGTGATCAAACAAATGATCATATCACAAATGATCAAGCAATGATCATTTCACAGCAACACTCAGCATGTCACATTACCAAATTGGGAATATATCGCTGATAACCTTCAACTACATAACCTCTGAGCTCGTACGTCTCAGAGAAGGCTGTTAAGCTAAAAGAATAAATTCTCCGCCACCAACAAAAATATATTTGAAAGAAATAATCTTTATATCTCAATTTGTAATGTCAGACATACTATCCATACAAGTCTGTTCCGGGATCGAACAGAACCGAAGGCACTTACAAAGAAGTCCTTGTAATCCGGATATTTACTAATCACGTCCGGACTTCCCATCACATATGGAATTTCTATACCAGGGCCATTCGGTGCAGAAAAATTCGACGGTAATCCTTCCGTTTTCAAAAATATCCGGTCTTCAACACCGGTCTTCAAATGCAATTCATAACGACGTAATCACATATTTGGAATGGGTTATACGGCCCCAAGGTCCTTTTCCGGTTAACCCAAATAGTGAGCGCTTATTTAAAAATAAGCGTGGCATTCAAATTTAAGCAAATCACAACAAATACCTATTCAAAGGTAAATATTGATAGTCGGTTATTGAACTATCAATGGATATGCACAACATCACCAGATTCCAAATAATTTTCCAAATTATTTATTTTCCAAAAATATCTTTACAAGATATATAATTTTCACACTTCAAAAATAAATCAATATTTATTTTTAAAAAATTCCCCTTTTCATTTATAAATTCCATAATGAATTTAATTCCAAAATATTTATGAATATACGATTTCAATTATTCATTTTCAATTTATCTTCAGAAAGATAAATTCTCAAAACGTTTCATTACACATTGGAAAAACATTTCCATACTTACTTATTCATAAGTAATTCACAAATCTATTTATTTTCAACACTTGAAAAATATTCAATATACTTAAATCGAAATTAAGTATATATTCCATTCTTTAAGGAAATCATTCGTTTAACCATATTTATTTGGGCCAAAACGAATGTTGCGTAAAACATCGTTACGACAACCCAAAGTCACTAGTATAGGGATTCGAAATTAAAATAGATATATAAATCCCAATGCTATACAAAACATTTCCTTTCGGAAATCATTTACTATAACAACAGTGTCATTGTCCACCATTTCCTTCTATTTCTCGAAAACGTCTATTTCAACAATGAATGTTGAAATCTATAGTTTCACATCTTAACACATTTTGAAAACATCGTTAGACCGTTTTAATTTTATTTAAAACATCACATCCAAAACATTTTCTTTAACATATTATTCACTATTCAAAAACGTGAATATACTTCGTTAACCAATTTCATCATTTCTATTCATTTTACTTTAAAGGATTATTCACTGTCTAAAACGTGAATTTAACTCCATTAATAAGTTATAACAATTTACTTATCAAAATAAGTCGTTTGCGGATTTATAAAACAATGTTTATAATTTCCATTACTATTTATTTTATAACAACTTCCTTTTATAAATTCCTTTATTAACCTATTTCCAATTTATAACTAAATTATATACCAAAAGTTCATATTATAAGTTAAATACTTATAATTTATTTATTTGCCAAAATCGTTTCTTTAACTTCCCAAATTATAAACCTTATAACTTATAAGATTCATTTATTTACCCATATCTATTCTTCAAATAACTTTACAAATTTTATAAACCTACTGCTTATAAAATTCCATTTATAACTTCACCGTTTATAATCCTATAAATTTCATTCATTTATGAAATTCATTCACAATTCATTCTAACACTTATAAAAACTCATTTTATAATTCAAATATTTTAATTTATAAATGTTAATTTATAAATCTCTTATATAAATCAATTTATACTATTTTTTAAAACGTCTTTAAACTCCTTTATAATATCACCATTTTGATTTATAAAATAATCAAATTTCATAAATCCTATATTTAAACTTTTTATAATAAATTCAAAAATCCCGATTTAAACTATTTTATAAAATCATTAATCACATATTTTCAAAAATCAACTTTTAACTATATTTCGCATAATTTTTATAACCTTAAAATTATAACGTTTATTTATTTATATTGGATCAATTCCAAAAATATTTTATAACGTATACTTTCAAAAATCACTTTGAAATCCTTTTAAAATTCCAAAATTTGGCCCAATGATGCTACACACCAAATAGTCAATCACGACAACAACGACATCATATATCGGTATGATAATCAATCAAATATCAAAATATCTGAAATCAAATAAATACTGTTGAGGAATCCAGTTGGATCCCTCCAACCTGTTTTCCTGCATCCAAAGATGTTAGCACAATACCAATTCCGTTCCAGTACGAAATTATCGCGGTATATAGGATTTAAAATATTATCCGCTTAATAGACGGCGCAATAGGGTCTCATCCGCTATATACTGCGGGAAATCAATTCCAAGTACATAAATAATACCAATTTCACTGTTTATGAAATATTCGCGGTATATGTTTTTAATAAATAACATCCGCTTACTAACGGCGCATAATGTCTATTTTAACAATCAATAGATAACAATCATCATTCAAACATACATTCAAGAATTTTAAATATAACTATTTAAAACTAAAATCGAAACCTATTCGATTGAGTGTGTAACGACCCCACTTCCTACTCCAGGAAGAAGTATCGTTAATAAGAAAGAAAAGGGTGAGAAAATAGAAAAGATAGAGAAGAAAGAACAACAACATCAGAATCTCACAGCGGAAATAATAAAATATATTAATCACATAAGTATTTACATAGTATATAACATCAATCAGAGTGCTACATATAGTACATCACATACTAGACAGTTATAAACACCTGTCTAGTTAATACAACTCAATACAATACAACACAAACAACATGACTCAGAGATACCCACAACGGAAATTATATATATATATATATCTATAACGCTGAAGCCTCCTGCTCCATTGCTCCTCTAGAATTCGCCAAAGCTAACCTGAATCCCTTGGCTACCCGTAAAAATTTGGGTACTCGAGAGTTTATGAAAAACAAAATAAACTTCGGGTCAGACATGGGTCTGGTATGAGTAACAGGTTAAAGTTGCTTAACTTTGAAAATCTTTTGAAAACAAAAGGTATCACGTAAGACTTCCCACACATAAACATGGAAAAGTTTTTACCTTACGCTAACCAAAACATTTGATAGGAAATCTAGTGATATTATAATAGGTCTAGGGTTTTCAAGTAAATAGAAAATAGCCGAAATTGTTACATGATTAAATTCCAGCTACTAGCCACCAAAGTGGGTAATACAATCAAAACCGTATGCACTTATTGGATTTTGGATTCCATACAATGGCAGGGCTACTGGGGTACCGCCCGTCACAGTACGGGGCCTAGATCACCGTACCGAGGATTACTCCCTTCATCCCCTGCAACACAAGGCCGAAACCATTCCTTACTGAACAGTCCCGAACAAGATACACCCCGCAGTTGGCTGCAGACCAACCGCCCACTAAGCCGAATAAAAAGGGACATCTAGACAGGGGAATATCCTTGTCCTGCTTGGGCATGACCCACCTAACCTTGCTGCACCTCCCCTGTTTTAGCCATTCTCGGTTGATGAGGCTTGAGGTTACGATTACCTTTATAGAACATATTTCTTAGAATGCTCATCATCCGCCTGACGATGTGTTGAAAGCATTCAATCCATACAAGTTCGTTCCGGGTTCGAACGAAACCGAAGGCATTATCTCGTTACACTCATTTTGGAATCACCCTCAGAGTTAACAACGATAACCCTTGCATCCTGAACCTTCATCTTCACTTTAGATTCACGACCTATCGTTAATTTGGAAACGATGTGGTTTTCGGATATTCCTAATGCGGAAAACCGATCCCGGTCTCATCGAAATCCAAAGCGTGTCTTTTAAGGCCAAGTTGTCTATTTAGTCTTAACAGTGAATTCAATATCATCAATATGCACAGATAGATAATTCACATCTCATAACAGATAATACATCATTATCATAAACAGATAATTAAAATCATCATCCAAACAGATAATTAAACATTATCATACTTAAAATATACATCCATATCACATAGATATTATTCATCCACATCTGAGATCACAATCAATCAACGAAATATCAATATCATCCATAAGCATGATTTATGAATCAATCTATAATTAATTTAAAAATGAATTAAATTAACTACTTCTATTTTTAATTAATTTAAAATAAATTAAATTAATTTCTCATTCCACAAATCCTGCTCTCATAATCAATAATTGATTATAAATCAATTTAATTAATCATTCTCTAATTACAAGAATAAATTAGTCCTTAATAAATTCCTTAAACGAATTTTTTCTAAATCATTTATAGCAGATTAACATTTAATTACTACCCATTAATCATTCCTTAATTTACAATTCTTAATTACATCATTAATTATATTACTTAATGATCTTCAATTTGTATTCAATTACTTATCTAAAATAATTGAGTGATTAATCTTTACTTAAACACAATTATTAATCACACTTGATTAATAACAAACCAGTAATTAACTACTCTTAATTACTTATTAACAAATTAATCATTCCATAATTAATTATTACCATAAATTAATCCTTTGATTAATTACAAAAGAAATTACTCAAATTACTCTACTACAAATCATCTTGTATTAATTACATCAAGTAATGATCATCCAATTACTATTCTGAGTAATTATGCTCCATTAATTACACTAAGTAATTACACATACCAAATCATCAAGTGATTTCTTAAATTAATAATTATTAATTTAATTAATTCAAATCTTATAATCAATTACTTATATATTCAAATTAATCATCTTGATTTACATATCTTTTACTGTATTCCAGAAGTTTTCCTTAATTAATTTACAGAAATTAAACTTGAATAATCCATTAATTAATTTCATTTATATGAATTTATTACCATTTAATTATCTTGTTGATTTATTATTCTCAAATAAATCAATTTCTCTAATTCCCATCATTAATCATATTAATTATTGATTTCTAATTTCATTTTCATTTGTTAATTATATTAAGAAAACAAATCTTCAGATTACAAATATTAATCCTCTTGATTAATAACAAACAGTAATTAATTATTCATAATTAATTACTTCTCGATAACACTCTAAATTAATCCCCTGATTAATTTCAAGTAATTATTATTCCAATTATTTCCATTAACAACATCACCCAATTTTATTACATCCCGTAATTATCCTTCAATTACTATTCTAAGTAATTTAATTTCCAAAATATCAGTTAATTAATCTAAATTAATTAACTCAAATCAAATCAATTTACTCAGTAAATAAGTAATTAATTTCTTAATTACTTCTCAATAAATAATTACATTTAAACTATTACAATGATTATTATTGAATTAATTAATCAAATTAATTCATTAATTAATTATAATTAATCTAGTTAATGATTAACACTTATTTAATTATTTTCTTCTCAAATAATTAGCTTAGTTTAATCATTACTAATTATAAGTTTTATTAACCATTAAAAATTTATTAATTTATATCAAATCCTAATCTAGGGTTCTTAATCACATATCAGTTAATTAATTTATTAATTAACTTTAATTACTACTTTTAAACTTATAATTACCAAATTAATTAATATCCATCATTAAATAAGTTTAAAGCACGTTTTAACATTTACTTCAAATTACTTCTTAAACATATTCCAATTTTATCCTTAAATAAGTTTAAAACCAAATTTTCAAAACCCCTTTTTAAATTCACATATTTGATGGCACTTAAAAATCTTGTTGAATCAATTTATATTATAAAACTTATTTTAGTTCCAAATCTTGAAGTTCAAATCGAAGTTCTGGTTTAAGTTGTGGAGTTTACTTGTCTAAATCCTTTCTTAACAATTTCTATTTCATTTTTGAATTTAACTCCTTTTTGAATACACTTAAACATTTAGTACCTTTAAATTATTAAAATAATTTAAATTATAGAACTTTATTATCCCCAACTTTATTTTCAAATCTAACTTAAAGTCACCATTTAAACTTGTTTTAAAACTAAGTTTAATCTTTGATCTTAAATTTTTAAAACAAAAATTAAAACTGTCAAAACCTGAAACAGTTCTAAACTGAAAAACAACAGCCGAGGCCCCTGTTGTTTACTTCGAGTAACACGCGATGGTCCCCCGATAAAACAACTGCAATTGCTTCGAGTCGTCCCTCATGCGCGCGCGAAATAAGAAAAAAACAAAACCTGGAAAACAACTACACCACACCCCTCCATGCCTGTCAACGGCACGCACACAAAACCACGACCACCGGGGGCCACCCAACTCCGGCTACCACTTCGGCCATCACTCCCCCACCTCCCCTTCCAACCACGCTACACTCGAACGCCTGTGGTGGCCGCAGCGACCAAAACTATAGACTCAGTGAAATTAGGCTTACGTGCAGAAATTTGCCCACCGCCTCATCCACGTTCATCGAACCACCCGACGAATATTTTTCCCCCAACCACACTTCACTCTTACACGAGTGTTCAAGACCCCATCCACCACCAACTCGTGGATTATCACAGATCATCAAAAGAAAGAAATTCGAACCAAACCAAACTGTGCTTACTTCCTCAGCCCAAAAATTATAATTTATGTTTTAAAAATCACGTTATAGTATACGAATTCCAATTACAATCCTGAATTTGTAAATTTAGAAATTCAAAATTTGACTAATTTATAATTTGGTTCAGTTTCTTTGATTTCCAGAGATATTGATAAATTGTTTTGGCTTGAAGAAATTTTTAAAACTTAATTTACCTAGTAACAGACAACTTTTGTTTTAATACTAAATTTAAATATCGAGTAAATCAATTGTAAATGATTCTTTAAACCAAAATCTTATGTTTAAAACACAGAACAGAGAACATATGTGATTAACAGCCTGCACACAAATGCTATTCATTATTCACAGAACATCCATATGTATAAAGATACAAACATAAGCATTCATCTATATAAACAACAAATCTTATGCTTTAAATTTATTAAAAAGTTGTTGTTACTCACCATATGTGAAAGAACAGAGGAACTGTTGTTGAAGCAGGCTTAGAAATTTACAGGCTTCACTTTCCTTGATTAAGCAACAGGCTTGAATACAACTGTAACTTCATTCTACTTTGCTTCTTGAATTTTGTTTAAGTATGGAATAGTTTTATTTCGTATTTTAGTTTGTATGTTCGAATTAGAAGGGTAAGTCTGAGGTATAAATAAAAGAAAGAAGACAGGGATTTAAACAAAGGATTTGTACAGGGTATATACAGACAGTTTTATTATTATGTTTCATGAAATAGTGACAATATAGCCTACAATCTTTTGTTTGTACAGATTGTTTCCAGAGATATTTGTTAATGGTGGCTGAAATGAATACTTTGTGTACTAAAAAGATTTTTACATTAATTAGTTTTTGTTTGTTAGCTTAAAGATATTTAACAATGTCTTCCTTCACAAGCTTCACATATATATACAGTTGTGTATCTTTGTTACTGTAATTTGTTTCATTTAATTAGGCCTGCACACTTTATATTTATATCTTCATTTTGTTTCTGTCTTTAGCTTTGTTTGTTTACTACGGCCTGCATATGATTTCACTTGTTTGGGTAACATATATCTTGTTTCTGTCCTTATTGCTTTACTTCAGCCTGCACACATAATTGTGCTTTTAAACATATACATATATTTATACTGCAGTTTGTTTTTATCTTTATTTTGTTACAGTCTTTTACTTCAGGTTCATGCCTATCATATTTAAGTGTAATACTTATACAAGGCTACAGATATTTATCTAGATGTCTAAACATATTCATATATATACTACAGTCCTGTTTTTATGTTAGCTTACAAATCTAAAATATCTTTTATTTCCAGTTTTAATTGTTGACTTATTACTATATTTGAAAAGTATGTGAATGTTATATAAATTTATCCAATATGATTATTACCTATTACTTAAAACCTTGTATCCCTATATATATATACATTCTTACTTATTTATATTATAAAACACATGATCAATTTGAAAAGATAGATAGAATAAATCATCTTTTTATAATAACTACATATTTTATTAATGTATGTTAATGTATTGATTGACAAAATTATATGAAAACTCATATATCATTTTAAATTCATATTTTAAATCAAACCATACTAAAAAGAAAAGTAAACAAATCTTTTTGTTAGTAAATTAAATTTAAACTTAAATTAAAATAAGTTTTTAAACTATTTAAACATTTATTTATGTATTGAAAATCCTGTATTTATTTTTTTATTTAGCTTTTGAAAAGTTTATATTAAATAAAACATAATTTCCAATTCACTAAAATATACATTAGTATTTAAAACAATTTATTAGTTAAATTTTAAAACAAATTTCATCTATTTATAATGTATACAAATATATACATATATAAATAGAAAACAAACAATTAATTTTTAACAAATAAAATTTATCAATTAGATATTTATTAAAAGAAAAGTATCAATTCAATTAAATTATCAAAAATATATCACATCAATTTAATATTTAATGCAGATTATTAAATTGATATTGCTAGAAAATTCCGGGTCGTCACATTCCTCCCCCCTTAAAAGAATTTCGTCCCCGAAATTTAAAAGCAAAGGTAATTTAATAATATATTTAAGATTTTAAATTATTTTTAAACCATAAGCAGATATCAATCACATGCTAACAATCATCACATCCAATTCACTCAATCAACAAAGCTAACTATCCAGACAAAATTCTGGATAGAGCTCCCTAGAGTTTCCCAGTATAATACCGGAATACTCAATCTATAGAATCTAAATAGTCTACACTACTAATCTACAGAACTCCTTCGAATCAGATAAAATTCATACAAAATGAAATCTCCGACTTCAAAATCCAAATTCCTTCGTCACTTGTCCACCAAATACTTCTGACAATCCAAAGCTGTCTTCAACTTACTGATCAGCTCAACCTTCGCAGATAACTCCTAAAACAATCTGAATCCAAAAATAATCCAGTAGAATAATTTCCTCAAAACCAACCAAAATCAAGAACTCAACCTCTACTATCATCAGTAGAAAACATCTTCTCTTTCCCAGAAAAGAAAAACAAATGCACTCCCAACTGCTTCCGCTGCTCAACTCTGATCTAGAGTAGATGAAAATGCTAATGATGCACATAAGCATAACTGGACAACACATGACAAAAATATGTTTCAACAGATCCAAAATAAAACTCAGAAGTTCCTCCGAAACTTGAGCTGCTTTACCAATTTCTCTCTCCAGAAACCATTCTATTACTAAGCTGAACCATCGACACTACTTCTGAAGTCCAATCGATACCAAACTCAACTCCTCAGATGCTAAGGCAAACCCCCGACTTCTTCAAAGGTATCCAGAAAAAATTTCTGCCATCCCAGAAAATACTTAACTATCGCAAGTCACTTTTGCGATCCACTCAGGTTAATATCCAAAGAAAACTGTTCTCTCCTACCAATTTGAACAGCTTATGCTTATCTAGCCAATCCATTGAAGAAATGGATCCACAAAACTGCCTCTGGACTTCACCTCTAAAGAATTGCTGACAAATGACCTCCTCGCGTGCCGGCAGAACAACCTGAGCTGCAACACTGCTGCTGATGCCAAAACTCCTTAATCCAAAATTCCTCAGAAAACTCAGGCCTCAAAGCCAAACACAACATTCAGCTGAAATCAACTTCAAAACTGATGCAGACACAGTTCCTTATCCAAAGATCTTTGAGAACTTCTTCGGAAACAATCCATCGCTACTCCATCTCAACACACAACCACTACTTCTTGAGTTACCAAGATAATATTCTAGCTTCTACTCAACTCACACAATCCAAATCCTACTCATCCAATTTGTACAACAAATATGGACTCCAAATATTAACAGGTTTCCTCAAGAGATTAGGTGAAATCCTTACACCACAAATTTACTCGAGACGGTATTAGGTCTACAGTCTCGCCAAACATACTTCTAACCACAGGTAGTCGTGTTACACACACCACTACTCAATCTATCCTTATACGTATGTTGGAAAACCCGAACAGGTAATCCAACAAATAGATAGAAAATATATATATATATATATATATATATATATATATATCAAATTTACAAATACGCTCTCTCAGGAAAGAAATCACTTAAGAGCCTAGGTATTCACTCAACCTAGCGCTCTGATACCACTGTAACGACCCCACTTCCTACTCCAGGAAGAAGTATCGTTAATAAGAAAGAAAAGGGTGAGAAAATAGAAAAGATAGAGAAGAAAGAACAAAAACATCAGAATCTCACAGCCGAACGAATAAAATATATTAATCACATAAGTATTTACATAGTATATAACATCAATCAGAGTGCTACATATAGTACATCACATACTAGACAGTTATAAACACCTGTCTAGTTAATACAACTTAATACAATACAACACAAACAACATGACTCAGAGATACCCACAGCGGAAATTATATATATATATATATCTATAACGCTGAAGCCTCCTGCTCCATTGCTCCTCCAGAATTCGCCAAAGCTAACCTGAATCCCTTGGCTACCCGTAAAAATTTGGGTACCCGAGAGTTTATGAAAAACAAAATAAACTTCGGGTCAGACATGGGTCTGGTATGAGTAACAGGTTAAAGTTGCTTAACTTTGAAAATCTTTTGAAAACAAAAGGTATCACGTAAGACTTCCCACACATAAACATGGAAAAGTTTTTACCTTACGCTAACCAAAACATTTGATAGGAAATCCAGTGATATTATAATAGGTCTAGGGTTTTCAAGTAAATAGAAAATAGCCGAAATTGTTACATGATTAAATTCCAGCTACTAGCTACCAAAGCGGGTAATACAATCAAAACCGTAGGCACTTATTGGATTTTGGATTCCATACAATGGCAGGGCTACTGGGGTACCGCCCGTCACAGTACGGGGCCTAGATCACCGTACCGAGGATTACTCCCTTCATCCCCTGCAACACAAGGCCGGAACCATTCCTTACTGAACAGTCCCGAACAAGATACACCCCGCAGTTGGCTGCAGACCAACCGCCCACTAAGCCGAATAAAAAGGGACATCTAGACAGGGGAATATCCTTGTCCTGCTTGGGCATGACCCACCTAACCTTGCTGCACCTCCCTTGTTTTAGCCATTCCCGGTTGATGAGGCTTGAGGTTACGATATCCTTTATAGAACATATTTCTTAGAATGCTCATCGTCCGCCTGACGATGTGTTGAAAGCATTCAATCCATACAAGTTCGTTCCGGGTTCGAACGAAACCGAAGGCATTATCTCGTTACACTCATTTTGGAATCACCCTCAGAGTTAACGACGATAACCCATGCATCCTGAACCTTCATCTTCACTTTAGATTCACGACCTATCGTTAATTTGGAAACGATGTGGTTTTCGGATATTCCTAATGCGGAAAACCGATCCCGGTCTCATCGAAATCCAAAGCGTGTCTTTTAAGGCCAAGTTGTCTATTTAGTCTTAACAGTGAATTCAATATCATCAATATGCACAGATAGATAATTCACATCTCATAATAGATAATACATCATTATCATAAACAGATAATTAAATCATCATCCAAACAGATAATTAAACATTATCATACTTAAAATATACATCCATATCACATAGATATTATTCATCCACATCTGAGATCACAATCAATCAACGAAATATCAATATCATCCATAAGCATGATTTATGAATCAATCTATAATTAATTTAAAAATGAATTAAATTAACTACTTCTATTTTTAATTAATTTAAAATAAATTAAATTAATTTCTCATTCCACAAATCCTGCTCTCATAATCAATAATTGATTATAAATCAATTTAATTAATCATTCTCTAATTACAAGAATAAATTAGTCTTTAATAAATTCCTTAAATGAATTTTTTCTAAATCATTTATAGCAGATTAACATTTAATTACTACCCATTAATCATTCCTTAATTTACAATTCTTAATTACATCATTAATTATATTACTTAATGATCTTCAATTTGTATTCAATTACTTATCTAAAATAATTGAGTGATTAATCTTTACTTAAACACAATTATTAATCACACTTGATTAATAACAAACCAGTAATTAACTACTCTTAATTACTTATTAACAAATTAATCATTCCATAATTAAGTATTTCCTTAAATTAATCCTTTGATTAATTACAAAAGAAATTACTCAAATTACTCTACTACAAATCATCTTGTATTAATTACATCAAGTAATGATCATCCAATTACTATTCTGAGTAATTATGCTCCATTAATTACACTAAGTAATTACACATACCAAATCATCAAGTGATTTCTTAAATTAATAATTATTAATTTACTTAATTCAAATCTTATCATCAATTACTTATATATTCAAATTAATCATCTTGATTTACATATCTTTTACTGTATTCCAGAAGTTTTCCTTAATTAGTTTACAGAAATTAAACTTGAATAATCCATTAATTAATTTCATTTATATGGATTTATTACAATTTAATTATCGTGTTGATTTATTATTCTCAAATAAATCAATTTCTCTAATTTCCATCATTAATCATATTAATTATTGATTTCTAATTTCATTTTCATTTGTTAATTATATTAAGAAAACAAATCTTCAGATTACAAATATTAATCCTCTTGATTAATAACAAATAGTAATTAATTATTCATAATTAATTACTTCTCGATAACACTCTAAATTAATCCCCTGATTAATTTCAAGTAATTATTATTCCAATTATTTCCATTAACAACATCACCCAATTTTATTACATCCCGTAATTATCCTTCAATTACTGTTCTAAGTAATTTAATTTCCAAAATATCAGTTAATTAATCTAAATTAATTAACTCAAATCAAATCAATGTACTCAGTAAATAAGTAATTAATTTCTTAATTACTTCTCAATAAATAATAACATTTAAACTATTACAATGATTATTATTGAATTAATTAATCAAATTAATTCATTAATTAATTATAATTAATCTAGTTAATGATTAACACTTATTTAATTATTTTCTTCTCAAATAATTAACTTAGTTTAATCATTACTAATTATAAGTTTTATTAACCATTAAAAATTTATTAATTTATATCAAATCCTAATCTAGGGTTCTTAATCACATATCAGTTAATTAATTTATTAATTAACTTTAATTACTACTTTTAAACTTATAATTACCAAATTAATTAATGTCCATCATTAAATAAGTTTAAAGCACGTTTTAACATTTACTTCAAATTACTTCTTAAACATTTTCCAATTTTATCCCTAAATAAGTTTAAAACCAAATTTTCAAAACCACTTTTTAAATTCACATATTTGATGGCACTTAAAAATCTTGTTGAATCAATTTATATTATAAAACTTATTTTAGTTCCAAATCTTGAAGTTCAAATCGAAGTTCTGGTTTAAGTTGTGGAGTTTACTTGTCTAAATCCTTTCTTAACAATTTCTATTTCATTTTTGAATTTAACTCCTTTTTGAATACACTTAAACATTTAGTACCTTTAAATTATTAAAATAATTTAAATTATAGAACTTTATTACCACCAACTTTATTTTCAAATCTAACTTAAAGTCACCATTTAAACTTGTTTTAAAACTAAGTTTAATCTTTGATCTTAAATTTTTAAAACAAAAATTAAAACTGTCAAAACCTGAAACAGTTCTAAACTGAAAAACAACAGCCGAGCCCCCTGTTGTTTACTTCGAGTAACACGCGAAGGTCCCCCGATAAAACAACTGCAATTGCTTCGAGTCGTCCCTCATGCGCGCGCGAAATAAGAAAAAAACAAAACCTGGAAAACAACTACACCACACCCCTCCATGCCTGTCAACGGCACGCACACAAAACCACGACCACCGGGGGCCACCCAACTCCGGCTACCACTTCGGCCATCACTCCCCCACCTCCCCTTCCAACCACGCTACACTCGAACGCCTGTGGTGGCCGCAGCGACCAAAACTATAGACTTAGTGAAATTAGGCTTACGTGCAGAAATTTGCCCACCGCCTCATCCACGTTCATCGAACCACCCTGCGAATATTTTTCCCCCAACCACACTTCACTCTTACACGAGTGTTCAAGACCCCATCCACCACCAACTCGTGGATCATCAAAGATCATCAAAAGAAAGAAATTCGAACCAAACCAAACTGTGCTTACTTCCTCAGCCCAAAAATTATAATTTATGTTTTAAAAATCACGTTATAGTATACGAATTCCAATTACAATCCTGAATTTGTAAATTTAGAAATTCAAAATTTGACTAATTTATAATTTGGTTCAGTTTCTTTGATTTCCAGAGATATTGATAAATTGTTTTGGCTTGAAGAAATTTTTAAAACTTAATTTACCTAGTAACAGACAACTTTTGTTTTAATACTAAATTTAAATATCGAGTAAATCAATTGTAAATGATTCTTTAAACCAAAATCTTATGTTTAAAACACAGAACAGAGAACATATGTGATTAACAGCCTGCACACAAATGCTATTCATTATTCACAGAACATCCATATGTATAAAGATACAAACATAAGCATTCATCTATATAAACAAAAAATCTTATGCTTTAAATTTATTAAAAAGTTGTTGTTACTCACCATATGTGAAAGAACAGAGGCACTGTTGTTGAAGCAGGCTTAGAAATTTACAGGCTTCACTTTCCTTGATTAAGCAACAGGCTTGAATACAACTGTAACTTCATTCTACTTTGCTTCTTGAATTTTGTTTAAGTATGGAATAGTTTTATTTCATATTTTAGTTTGTATGTTCGAATTAGAAGGGTAAGTCTGAGGTATAAATAAAAGAAAGAAGACAGGGATTTAAACAAAGGATTTGTACAGGGTATATACAGACAGTTTTATTATTATGTTTCATGAAATAGTGATAATATAGCCTACAATCTTTTGTTTGTACAGATTGTTTCCAGAGATATTTGTTAATGGTGGCTGAAATGAATACTTTGTGTACTAAAAAGATTTTTACATTAATTAGTTTTTGTTTGTTAGCTTAAAGATATTTAACAATGTCTTCCTTCACAAGCTTCACATATATATACAGTTGTGTATCTTTGTTACTGTCATTTGTTTCATTTAATTAGGCCTGCACACTTTATATTTATATCTTCATTTTGTTTCTGTCTTTAGCTTTGTTTGTTTACTACGGCCTGCATATGATTTCACTTGTTTGGATAACATATATTTTATTTCTGTCCTTATTGCTTTACTTCAGCCTGCACACATAATTGTGCTTTTAAACATATACATATATTTATACTGCAGTTTGTTTTTATCTTTATTTTGTTACAGTCTTTTACTTCAGGTTCATGCCTATCATATTTAAGTGTAATACTTATACAAGCCTACAGATATTTATCTATATGTTTAAACATATTCATATATATACTACAGTCCTGTTTTTATGTTAGCTTACAAATCTATAATATCTTTTATTTCCAGTTTTAATTGTTGACTTATTACTATATTTGAAAAGTATGTGAATGTTATATAAATTTATCCAATATGATTATTACCTATTACTTAAAACCTTGTATCCCTATATATATATACATTCTTACTTATTTATATTATAAAACACATGATCAATTTGAAAAGATAGATAGAATAAATCATCTTTTTATAATAACTACATATTTTATTAATGTATGTTAATGTATTGATTGACAAAGTTATATGAAAACTCATATATCATTTTAAATTCATATTTTAAATCAAACCATACTAAAAAGAAAAGTAAACAAATCTTTTTGTTAGTAAATTAAATTTAAACTTAAATTAAAATAAGTTTTTAAACTATTTAAACATTTATTTATGTATTGAAAATCCTGTATTTATTTATTTATTTAGCTTTTGAAAAGTTTATATTAAATAAAACATAATTTCTAATTCACTAAAATATACATTAGTATTAAAAACAATTTATTAGTTAAATTTTAAAACAAATTTCATCTATTTATAATGTATACAAATATATACATATATAAATAGAAAACAAACAATTAATTTTTAACAAATAAAATTTATCAATTAGATATTTATTAAAAGAAAAGTATCAATTCAGATTAAATTATCAAAAATATATCACATCAATTTAATATTTAATGCAGATTATTAAATTGATATTGCTAGAAAATTCCGGGTCGTCACAGAGTGAGAAGTTCTCACCTTGATTTCAATTTCGTTTTAGCGATTTATTTCGAATAAAATTAAACGGACGTTTAATTTTACTCGAATTTTTTGGTAACTCCAAACGACTCCAATCCAATTCCATAGCGTAGTGCTCGTCCATACAAACCCAACGCAACTTGTTTCGTGCGTTTTCGACCTCGTACGAAAAAGATACGAATATTTAAAGTTACACGATTTTAAAACATAATTAATTTACAAATTATATTATATTTCTAACCCTAACTATCCAGAGCCGTTGATCAAGAACCCTTGCATCTGAACCGTCCCTTTCATCTTCTCCCTCCCCAGGTTATACGCATGCAACACACCCATAGCCGCCACTTTTCAATCAATTTTCGCACCCCTTTCCAAACGTCTTTGCATCAATCAACCACCACCAAATTGAAGCCACCAACAAACTCCACCTTCGGCCATAACCCCATGCAACTCGGCCTCTCCATTGCATGGGAATTCGTGTGCAAACGGGAGGAGGATGCGGTCAAAATCGAGCCCCTACAACACTCCAATCTCGATCATCACCGTATAGATTTCGAGATCTCATCGTCCTCTTCAATGTTGCAGTTGACAACTTTCTCTATTTCATGATGGATTTTGAGAGATTGAGGGAAGAAGACGATGCATTTTTGGCCATCGAACAGATAATGGCGGCTAGGTTTCTGAAACCCTAGGTTTTATTTTTTTTTGCAAATTTATGAAGAGGGGGGGCTTATGTAGAAAAATAGGCGAACACTATTCATTCCGGATTTTCCGAACTCCAAACGAAGCGTGCCGTTTGGCATTCCTAAGGTTTACCCCACGTTCCAAACACAATGGAATGTGTTTCGGGAGCTAATTCGGTCATCTGTGCGAGTTATGGCAATAAACGTTCGATTTAAAATTAAATCGGTAAATCAAATTTCAAGGCGTTTTAGTTTGCACCGGACAAACGGTAAATCCGATTGACACGAAATTTGAAACCATACAATAATATCACATTACAAATCCGATGAAACTGGTTTCGTCGAAATCCGAGACTGTTTGAAAAACGGCTAATTTCACTAGTCGATTAAATATTAAAATATTCAATTTTCACAAATTAACTTTTAATTCAATTTTAAAAGTTCTAAAACATCATTCTAACTTCAATATGATAAAATAAAATTTTACAAATCATTTTCAATCATATTAAACTCGATTTTTAATTATTTCTGTAATTTAACATATTAAATTATCGATTTAATTATTCAATTAAATCTAATTATTCAAAATAAAATTATTCAACTTATAAATTTCACTTATTAATATTTAAAATCAATTAAATATACGAATTTTAATTAATTAAAATTCTGGGTCGTTACATACTTCCCCCCTTAAAAGAATTTCGTCCTCGAAATTACCAAGTAAGAAAAGTTACAAAACCCATTAACTTTCCCAAAACCCATAGTTAAACTTCTTACAATAACTTTACTAAGTTTCCAAATCATACCTAGTTATCTTTTCAAAAACAACTACTATTATTTAACTTTCAATTCCAAATCAAAGTTATAGTTTTCACAAGTTACCCAAAAATTCCCAAATTTTTTCTAACGCCTTAAATTTTCGGAAAAATTCGCAATAGTCTCCTTTGCGCGGTTCGATCCGAAAAATATGACAGTATATATATCACAAATATACATCTCATTAAGTGATGAGGCATCCCGCAGGGAAAAAAGTGTAAAAGTACGATATGTAATCCGAGATATGTACCTTATATTTTTTTATTAGCGAGCATAAACGGCTAATATAGCGCGAAAGCGAGCTCCAAATGCGAAGCAAACGCGATCCGCACCTACTAAACACTCAACAAACAACATGAGAACATGTATATAGACAATTGTATCGATACACAACATATAGCAACATAATAACTATATATGCGAACATAGCAAATGTAGTAAAAGCAATATATTCAACCATCAACCAACTAGCATCCAACTAATGTCCATAACCAATAAATATTCATTCATATTCTCATTAATATTTAATGAAATGGTGATGCAGCGGATTAATCAAAAATAAACTTCAATTGGTGAAAGTAGCAATCGATGGATTGATGAATACCAAAATGCCCAAATTCGTTGATCCGAAGATACCGAATTCTAGCTATCTCTAACACGTTGATCGCGCACGATACCGTGAAAGAAGATCTTCAATTCTTCAAGCGTTGATCAAGCGCACATGATTCCGCGAATCGGCTTCAACAATCGTTGATTCGAGCGCACTCGAATAACCGAAAGTGGAGATAGGAGATTACACTCAACTACCAATTTAAGATGAAAGCACACAACAATCAAAAAGAAATTTTATTCAAAAATCAACCCCCATTACAAATGACCCCACATGCCTATTTATAGGCTACAACTCACACGGCTCAACATTTACAACACAAGTACACGACACAACAGTACAAACGACCTAAGACATCACACATAGGTCGGTAACGACTTATATACAACACAACTCAAAACAGCAATATGAATATCTTCCCTGCGGCATAGGCTAGAACTACCTTGCGACCTATCTATTTGAATGACTTAACATAGGTCGTTAACGACCTAAGATCTGGAGCGGCATAAGCGACTTAAATATGAGCAACTTAAAAACTCCGACCTAAGAATTAGCGACCTAACATAAGTCGTGTCTCGTGACTTTGATGCAGTATTCCTTCGCGACTTAAAGAATCAGCACACGAGTTAGGTCGTTTGCGACCTAAAGAATGGAAGGTCGTTCGCGACCTAAAGAAACTGGCCGATATTCTCCGTTGCTTATCCCGGTAGGTCGTTGGAATGACGTAAGCTTAACTCGTTACTACTCTTAGGTCGCTGGAGCGACTTAAAACTTAACTCATCATTCTTGGGTCGAGACTTATTAGGTCGAAACTCTTTAGGTCGTGACTCGCTTCGCCTGGCATAACTCGCTTCATAACTCGTAAGGTCGCTTGAGCGACTTATCCCTTCTTTACGTCATAGCTTGTGAGAGTTAGGTCGTAACTCGTCAATGTGGTTGGAGTGACCTTTGGCCGCTTCTGTTATCTCGATAACTCGTATCCCACTAGGTCGCAAACGACCTAAAGCTTGTTGCACTGAATCATGTAGCTCGTTAGGTTGATCTCTTTGGCCCGTTAGGTCAGTTGGACGACCTATCAATACACTAAGTCGCAGCCGACCTAAATACAACACAAATTGCACATCTCGGCCTTCACTAGGTCGTTCACGACCTTTGCTAGGTCGCCGGCCACCATATGATTGTAGAATCTGACGTATTGCATCATCTAACACATTAGGTTGTAAGTCTTTATGGACTTCACGACTTGAAGCAATCTAACCCACCTCCTGGCCTGCATCATCCTCCCCTGGTTGGGAGAAATTCATCCTCGAATTTACAAGCTTTCTTCTTCGAGACGTTGTCTTCCATTCATTATCTGGTCTGATGTGGCTCTGGTGATAACCACTCTTGAGATTGGCCTTGTCTTGACCCTTTGACGATGCGGTTCAGAATAAAGAATGCATAGAATGGAATATACGTGGCATTAGGCAGGCGGCATAAGGGAGTGATATGAGAGAGATGACAAATGAAAAGGTGTAGGATAAACTAAGCACTAGGTGCCAGATCCATTTCATGTAGCACAGAACTTCATAAGAATAGTGTCGTATACCACATTGCTTTTTCCAATAGGAAGACGCTATATAGAACCAAAACGTGTCTAAAATGTGAGACGATACAAGGACGTTTAAAATCACGGAACGACTTAGGAAGTCTTGTCCGAAGAAGTGTGATGATTCATGCTCAGATTCTCGTCTTTCCTTATCTCGTTCCGATGTGCCATCATCTAAAATCTTCCCTTGATGTGTTGTATCAATCTCCCCTGACTGAAATGAATTCCCACTCGATTCTCCTTCAACATATTTGATTTCATAAAATGGTTCCAAGCGATTGACGTTGACAACGTCAGTAGTGCAGACATGATTAGGCAATTCCATAATCATTCTCTTCATTCCGTATTTTCAATTCTTCCTGTTCAGTCATATCCTCAATATCATACGATCCTTGTAGTAAGATAGTATCTGGTATTAGTTCAGTGTGAGGTTGAACATCCTGTAGTGGTGGTAATTCTGTGGGTAGTTCATCAGGATATTCGTCTTCAAACTCATCGAATTCTGACCCAACTTCCTCGAAAACCTCAAGAACTTCACTCGTTCCTTGCTCGGTCAATTCAAACAATTCATTACTACATTTCACCTTTTCGTCAGACTCTTCCAAACATACAAGACTAGTCTCTTCGGACGGTTTCTCAGAAATCTCATCTTCACATTCTTCAAATACTTCATCTTCTTCAGGATTCTCAAAATCAGAATCTTTTCCTGGTTCAATCAACATTGACATCTCATCATCATCTTCCGTTTCACTGACGAACTCTTTCAAAGATAGTAAACTTTATGATTCTATCTTCTTTTCTGCTTCACTCTCTCTTTGTTCGGCTTCCTCGGAAATTAAGGAGATTATACTTGGCTGAATCTCATCCATAAGCTCAAGTGTTAAATAAGAATCCTCCATTATCAAATGAATTCCCTCAACTTCGAACACAATTTCTTCTTCCATACTATCGACATCCATCTTTGGCTGTGAAGAATAATCAACTTCTACATCCACATACTTTGACTCAATTTCTTCATTATCATCAAATTTCGGCGGTTGATAAAAGTCAATTTCATCAGTCCTCCTCAACAAGTTACCCCCATCATCTCTTGACAAAACTCCTACATCCCCTGACGAAGATCCTTTATCTCTTGGTAAAAATTCTTCATCGTTATCAAATTGTGGTGGTAAGGCTGCGAATGATTCCGTAGGACCAACCTCTTCAAGCTCTTCCAACATTGGTTTAACCTCCTCAGGAGTTTTAAGCTTGTTACTTGCCTCATACCTAACCAATGTTTCAGCACTACCTTCCGCTTCTTCAACACTCTCGCTGAATGATATTGGACTAGTCGGTTCCTCTTCCTCTTCTGGCTCGCTTTCAGTCGAATCATCCACATCCTCGTTTTCATATTCTTCCACAACTACGGCTTTCTTCTTGGGTTCCGTACATTCAACACTTCGATGGTCAAACTCCTGATAATGATATTGCTTAATTTTGTCATCAACATTTGTCTCAGCGTTTCCAGGTACAACTGGTTTGTTGACTCTCTTAGAAACATCTCTACTATAATGAACACCATTATTCTGATTGCTGGAGCTTGTAACCACACCCTGTCCTCGACTCCCTTGACTCAACTTCTGCAACTGTTGATTCACACAAGCTTGATAATTGTAGGGTAAGAAATTTGCTTTCATCATCCTTTTCATCTTATCCCACGAGACAACTTTAGATTTCTTCATTCTTTCCCTGGTTGATTTAGTTTGTTGCCACCAATCCATAGCTCTTCCTCTCAAGCTCGTAGCAACTAACTTAACTTGACGATCTTCAGGAACATAGTTGAGCTCAAAAAACTTTTCAACCTTTGACAACCAATCAAGGAATTCCTCCGCTTGTAACCCACCTCGGAATTCTGGAATTTCTATCTTCATTCCTGATTCCTAACGTCGATCATCATCAATAACCCGATACTGACGTTGTCCCTGATCTCGATCTCTATAATGAACACTTCCTCTCTCAATATCAAACTCCTCATCAAAATCTGAAGTATATCGTTGTTGTTCACGTCCTCCAACATCTCTACCACCACCACTCCTACTACCAACATCCCTTCGATCCCGATCATCATCATTTCTCCTACTACGATTATCAACACTTCTATGATCTTTACTCTCTCTCCTCTCCCGTTCTGAATGAGGTGAAATTCTACTTCCTCCATGGATGGATTCAGGGGAATTTCTTCTTCTACTTTGATTCATATCAATCATCAACTTTTCCAACCTACCAATGCCTTCATCAATCTTCTCATGCATACGTTGTTCCATTTGATCGGCTTCCTCTCTTCGATACAATGCTTCAATATTTTGATGGCGGTTAGCCCTCCTTGGCGGCATGATTGAAATTCACAAATAATTCAAAAACTTCACACTTCAACAAATATTTCAACGAATCGAACACAAAACTCCAACACAAGCAAGTCACGGCTCAACCACTAACTCGAACAAGATGAACGACTTAAGGTTTAAGTCGCTCGGCACAAATCTTCACTAGCTTGGCTCGACCTCTACAAAGCACGGCTCCAACACTTCAAATTCAAACACCTTTCGACTTTTGATCCGAAAGATTATGGATCGCAAACCCCAAACTTGTTGCAACCAATGATGAACACGATGAACACAACTTCAAACTTCGGCTCCAAGATTGGCTTAGCTATGATTGGCTAAGTCTAGCCCTGATACCAAAAACTGACGCAACGGATTAATCAAAAATATACATCAATTGGTGAAAGTAGCAATCGGTGGATTGATGAATACCAAAATGCCCAAATTCGTTGATCCGAAGATACCGAATTCTAGCTATCTCTAACACGTTGATCGCGCACGATACCGTGAAAGAAGATCTTCAATTCTTCAAGTGTTGATCAAGCGCACTTGATTCCGCGAATCGGCTTCAACAATCGTTGATTCGAGCGCACTCGAATAACCGAAAGTGGAGATAGGAGATTACACTCAAATACCAATTTAGGATGAAAGCACACAGCAATCAACAAGAAATTTTATTCAAAAATCAACCCCCATTACAAATGACCCCACATGCCTATTTACAGGCTATAACTCACACGGCTCAACATTTACAACACAAGTACATGACACAACAGTACAAACGACCTAAGACATCACACATAGGTCGGTAACGACTTATATACAACACAACTCAAAACAGCAATATGAATATCTTCCATGCGGCATAGGCTTGAACGACCTTGCGAACTATCTATTTGAACGGCTTAACATAGGTCGTTAACAACCTAAGATCTGGAGCGGCATAAGCGACTTAAATACGAGCAACTTAAAAACTCCGACCTAAGAAATAGCGACTTAACATAGGTCGTGTCTCGTGACTTTGATGCAGTATTCCTTCGCGACTTAAAGAATCGGTACACGAGTTAGGTCATTTGTGACCTAAAGAATGGAAGGTTGTTCGCGACCTAAAGAAACTGGCCGATATTCTCCTTTGCTTATCCCGGTAGGTCGTTGGAATGACGTAAGCTTAACTCGTTACTAATCTTAGGTCGCTGGAGCGACTTAAAACTTAACTCATCATTCTTGGGTCGAGACTTATTAGGTCGAAACTCTTTAGGTCGTGACTCGCTTCGCCTGGCATAACTCGCTTCATAACTCGTAAGGTCGCTTGAGCGACTTATCCCTTCTTTAGGTCGTAGCTTGTGAGAGTTATGTCGTAACTCGTCAATGTGGTTGGAGTGACCTTTAGCCGCTTCTGTTATCTCGATAACTCGTATCCCACTAGGTCGCAAACGACCTAAAGCTTGTTGCACTGAATCATGTAGCTTGTTTGGTTGATCTCTTTGGCCCGTTAGGTCGGTTGGACGACCTATCAATACACTAGGTCGCAGCCGACCTAAATACAACACAAATTGCACATCTCGGCCTTCACTAGGTCGTTCACGACCTTTGCTAGGTCGCCGGCCACCATATGATTGTAGAATCTGACGTATTGCATCATCTAACACGTTAGGTTGTAAGTCGTTATGGACTTCACGACTTGAAGCAATCGAACCCACCTCCTGGCCTGCATCAAATGGATTCTCAATTTAATCACATTTGATTAATTAACGGTGGATGTTTTTACTAACATTCATTTTCAACTAGTTTATATTTACTAATTCATATTCAAGTTGGTTCACTTCTAAATTAAATTTCAATTCTATTTGAGATTCACTTAACTTCCAATTGGATTTCAATTACTTTAGCTTCCAATTTTCATTAACACTTAATGAATTATATACAATCAACTAACAACCATATAACAACCAACTTTATTTGCTTATATTCATTTTTGTTTTACACCTTTGCTTTCAATTGGTTTAATTAAATTGATTTTCATTCAATTATTCAATTTTTCCAATAACATTAGATTTTAATGAATTAACACTTACATTCATTATTTCATATCAACTTAATTTACATTCAATTGATTAACATTTAATCCATTAATTCAATTCAATTACAAAAGTTGGATTTCATTTATATAACTCAAGTTCATATCTATCACTTAACTTTAATAATTTACTTTGATACCAAAATCAACTTCATTCAACATCACTTAAGTTATATTCCATTTAATAAACATCTGTAACGACCCGCTATTTTGGACTATTCGCATCCGCACATGTCGGACTTGAATAATTCAAAATACCGAATTGTTAATTTAAAATTTGGCAAACTCAGATATACAGTAAATAAATAATCACAGAATCACAGACACAGAGTAATAATATGCAGCGGAAGTAAAAGAGATAGTAGTTCATGAAGCTACTATATAAATATATAAGATACATCAGAGTTAAATAAGTTACAACGGAAGTCTCGAATACAACAGTCAAATATAAGAATCAAGATACATCACTGGAATCATCGAATATCTGAAAGCTGGATAGATAGCTGGATCTCCAGGCGAAGCTGCAACTCCAAAGATAAGCCTCGAAAGCTGGTACTCATGGTCTGACCCGAGCGTAAAGCAAAACACAAAACACTCGAGTCAGGATTAATATTCTTATATCAATAAATCCAACTCAAGTGAAATAGCAATCGAAATACAAGTAACTCAAAGGATGTTGGAATCACCATCCTTTAAGGATCCGTTAAACTATCTACTATGTAGTAATATACGCTAAATAGATAATGTCTATCAGTAATATAAATATCAAAATAGTGTTAAGGCGTTACCATTATCCCCCTTAACACATTTTATATAAGTGTCATAATCTATACAGCACTGTAAACTCCACCGTAAACTGGTGGGATATCAGGGAGTACTCCATAGGTATAACACAAAATAAATTCGTAGTGGTCGCGTATATAGGGATACAAGTATGACAAGGCACATGAGGCAATACCCAAGGTAGTGAAACTACCGTTCGCCTGATCCGGACTGGTGAGAACGCATCGCCGCAGCGATCGCAACACCGCGAAACAACACTCCTAAAATTCCGAGGGTGCACCAATCAATCACAAGTAATGAGTAGTAGTTACGAAGAAGTGTGTTCGCTCGAGGTAGCTAACCCCATTTGGCCCGGCACGGCTCCTGATTTTAGTCATTTCCAATTTGACACAAGTGCCAAGGCTATCCATTATCGTTCTCTTTCTTCAATCATCACGTACATCATTCTAACCACTTCATTCTGGATCATCACTCCGCGTATAGTTATTAAAGTGGTTTTCGGTTTAGACAGAGAGTATATCCATAACCGATTCCGGTCTCTTTAATAACTTTCGTAATTATTACACCGATTGGTCGTTTAATATATTTCAAAACCAATCAATTTCAATTTCAATTTGAATTTATAAATCAGCATTTCATTTGTTTTTTTTTTTTAAACAATTTTCACAACTTACGTTTCAAATCTTTTAACTTTCCATTTCAAGATCTTATAATTCAATTTCAATTTTTATTTAAACAATTCAAATATCAATTCAAGTTCGTATATAAATTTTAGTCCGAAATCATTTAAATTAATTTATTTTAACATTCAAATCAATTTAAAATTCATTTATCGATTTCATTCAATATTCGTTAAGCTAATTCATCATTTAAAACAATTTCCATTAAATTTCCAATTCACTAAATCTATTACTTATGTTTATCTTTATTATATCAAAACTTCAAATTTAACTAAATTAGATTCGTCAAATCAAATTCTCAAAATTTCAAGTCTTTCATTAATTCCAATAAATCACATTTTATTTCTTGTTAAAGAAATTCAATTTCACTTATTTACTTACTTAAACAATTTCCAAAACTTAATTAACAAAGAAACTCAATTTCAATTATTTACGAAGTTCCAATTCACTTCTTCAAAAGTTCAATTTCTCTTATCAAAGAATTCAATTTCCATTCCATTATCAACTAATTCAATCCTATTCAATTATTAAATAATTTCAATCTTAATTATTAATAATTTCGAAACTTAATAATTACAATTTTGATTATCAATTCAAACTTAATTATTAAATCATTTCCACTTAATTATGAATTCAACTTAATCATCAAATCATTTCAACTTAATTATAAATTCGACTTAATAATTTCAACTTAATTATAATTTCAAACTTAATTATAATTTCAGATCTAATTATTAAATGGTTTCAAACTTAATAATTTCAAAACTCAATTATTACTAATTCCAAATTATTTATTAATAATTCCAAATTTAATTATTAAATAATTAAATTTCAAACAACGTTCTTTCATCAATTACTACATTAATATTTGTTTCGGATTTCAATATTTACATTATCCTTTCATCAAATTTTACGTTCCAATTTTTATTTCAAAACCTTATTATTCAAATAAAATCTTTATTTTATTTCAAATCAAATTATTGACCAATCAGGTTTATTTAATTCTCTATCCTAAGTCATGTTCATTTGGGTAATTATCATTTCAACCCGATTCCAATTCCAATTCAAATATCAAAACATAACAAAGGGAACTTGCAGTGTGATAACTGGGATGGTGTCAAAGTAAATAAATAAGCAATAACAACAATCCAATAATTCATTCAAATAATCCCGAAATAATCGTATTAATTCGCCTTGTTGTTTGTGCGAATTAATATAATTATCTCTAGAATCTACACAATCATTTCATGTAGATTAAAGATTATTACATTACGGTTTTCCACTTGTCGATCAATTTCAATTTTAAAGCTACGATAATTAATCCAATATACGTTCAAAGGTTCAAAGTCTAATTTATCAAATTCTACGTGTCAATTAACTTAACAAATAAAAGGGGTCATATTATTCAAATTAACTAAGCAAATTCAACACATATGTCGATTCAAAATTTTAAACTATCCTACGTCAAATTCAATTGTATAATATTTATCACTTATCGTGTTTCGCTTTACATTCAATATAAACAACAACCAATCAATCATTCATCAACCAAATTGGATTATCATCGTATAATTAACAGATAATGGTGTCAGATGTCAAGGTGAACAGATACATAAATAACAGTGCAACAAATAATAGAAGCATATTTAATTGTCGTCTCAATTGAAATCAAATTTATAAATAAAAGAATATTAATCGTGAGTGATTGCTCACCTTTCGATGTTAGAGAGATAGACAATGAAGTGCGCTACGAAATCCAAAGCAACGCTGGACAGACAAGATTTGATGTAGAAAACAGGCTCGACGGGCAAGGCTGATAATGGAAAATCGAAGAGAGCGATTGAATCAGTTGATATAAATTGAACCAAATATATATATATATATATATATATATGAAATCAATATTTAGTTTAAACAAATGATTAAAATTAAATCTTCATATATACATATAGACCCATGCTAAATTCAATTTTGCGAAATTATATATTAAACTCTTTAGAGCCGCAAATAAATACGGTATAAAATATGTTTTCTAACCTGAATGCTTTACTGTGAAAATACATAAGCTGTAATCGAAATTTATACAACAAAAGAGGGAACTATGTGATATATACATATACAATACCTTTTATAATATATAAACCGTACCCTTTAAACATATATATTATTATACGTTTTACCCCTGTAAACACCAAACTGCTAATATATAAGATAAACTTTGTAATATATAAATGTATATTCTATAATATTTGTACAAAACAGAGCTTATATACATACCATTAAATATAAAACGCAGCAGGTGGAATGAAAATTTCAGATTGGCTTCATGCGAAAATATATATACTAGAATATATGCAGATAAAACTATTCATATACACTAATAAAAAAATATATATAGTATACACTATGACTACGGTTTTCTTTCGAAAAGCAATGTGTATACTATACTAACATATGAAACATACAAACAACTATTATACACTTGTTAACTATGAGAGGAGAAGAAATGGATAACAACATCAATATAATACTGTCACTTTATAGACAAATATACAATTTGAACTTAGAATTGTACAGCTTATCAACATAATTTTTTTTTTAACAATAGATAGAAGTGACGCTGATAAATAAGATGTAAACAAACTGACCCAATATGCACGCGAGCCACGAAAACGATAGGAGGAATGAGGACTTCGGCCAGGGCGACGTCTGGCGTTGGACAAGGCGATGATGAGATCTAGGAAGTAGCAGTTGCGTGGAAGAGCTGGCCACGGCTAGGTGATAGGAAGGGAATGCAAATGGTTTCAGGGAGGCAACAGGTCGGCGACAGAGCTAGGAAGTGGAGGAAGGGAAAGAGGCGGAAGTGTGGGCGAAAGCTGAGGAGAGAGAACGAGGCGGAGGTGGATGGATGGGGATGCGTGTGGAGATTGGGTTCAGCAGCGGTGGTGACCGGGGCTTGGGCAGGCGTGGGTGGAGGAGCACGACAAGAAGAAGTAGGGACGTGCGGGTGCATGCGAGGTGGATTGTAGGCATTCGTTTCCGTGCATGCGTGAGTTGCAGGGGAGTTTTTTTTTTTATTTGGTCGACGTTGTCAATGGGTGACTAGCTTTCAGCAATGGTGGATGGTGGCTGTGAAGTGGAGGAGAAGTGTTCGGCTGGCCATGGTTGCGTTCGGCAAGGGGAATGGTGAGGTATGGCTGTTGTATCTTGTTTGATGGGAAGTGATGAAATGGTGGTGCAGCAGATGACAATCAGAGGAGAAAAGAAAAATGAGGAAGAGGAATGGTTTTAGGGAAGAGGTGTACTGATGTTATGAACAATTCCAAAGCAAAAATGCAGAATAAAATGGGCATAGAAAGAACGGAAATATAAATGCAATTGAAAAAAAAAATCAAATCAAATGTTGGAAATAGAGAATGCTTACGAGAATCATTAAAGCAATTTACTTTTCTTGCATGTCACGGCTGTAATTCGAAAGGCCATAGGGAGCAACCGGTAGCGGATACGGTATCGTCACGACACCTGTTTTTGTCATTGCTATTGCGTGACGGATTTCTAAACACAGAAATGGATATATGGCAGAGATCAGCACGACGATACGGTCAAAACGGTATACAGATATCGGTGGTACGATTCGATTACAAAAATTCGAATTTTTATACTAGCGGAAAATGCATAAAAATCGCAGAAAAATAAGATCGACGGAGCCAAAAAATTTCGAATTTGGAAAAATGAAAAACTGACAACTTGCTCAAAAGATGGTTTAGAATTTTTCTATGTAAAAATATTTTGGTTTTGAAAAAGTTTTATTTTCATCGCTTTTTAACTGATTAAATTGAAGTAAATTTACGCACAAAATAAACTTTCATATTTTTGGACGAAAATTTACCAGTTGCTATGTTTAACTAGACGTATTCCAAATATAAATTTTATATTTCAAAATTTTATCGTTTAAAACTTCACAAAATTTTAATTAAATACGTTACTAAACCCGGTTAAACTTACGGGTCGTTACACTCTCCCCCACTCAAAACTTTTCGTCCTCGAAAAGGAAGGAAGTAGGAGAATAGAAACTATCAAAAGAGAATAGACTTAAATTTCATAATATTCAATTAATTTAAACCATATAAATTCCAATTTAAATAAATCTATATTCAACAATTTTGTTTTTTTAAATTCACAGTTTCCATTAAATTGATTTGATATCACGTTCATTAATGTTAGGTACAAAAGGTTTCTTTCTAAAATGAAATTCAATTTAAATTCAATCAATTCAAGATACCTCATTGAGTTGATTTAATTTCAATTTTATTAACTTTCAAACAAATTTTTTATTTTATTAATCACATCTATTATTCAATTAACTTATTATTCTATTTATCTCCATAAACATTTATAATCAAAATTTAAGCGAATAACATTTATTATACGCACTCACATTTTATTTATAAAGACAATTTATATTATATATATTATCCAATTATCCTAAATTAACAACTTCCAAGATCATACATTTGAATAGTCATTTATTATAATTATATTTTATTCGACAAATTTTATTTCTTCTTTATTCCAAATTATTATTTAATTTATTCCACTTAATATATCTTATCACATATATATTAAGTATATTTACATTTATTATAACTACTCACATTTATTTAAGAATTCCTTTGATATCATTTTATATTGTATAATATTCAATTACGTAGTTAACTTTACAAATTCTAGGTAAGTTATATTGAGTGCAATTAAATGTTATACAATTGAATTTCTAATTCAATTCTCTCAAGTTTAAATATTAATTCAAAATTTGGTTTCATTTATAATTGTAACCATCTTTTATCCAAATTTTAAGAATTAAATTTCGATTAACTTCAAACAATTTAGAGATAATTATACACATACAATATATATCAAATCAAATTAAATTTTAAAATAATATACCTATATATATATAAATCAAATCATACTTAAGAAATTTAAATCGTTTTAATTTTCAAAAACAAACTGTGGCAAAGCTACGAATTTGTCTCTTCATTTCGAAACTCGAAAATGAATGTCGATGACGCGACCGCCATCACCGAAATTATTTTCCTACGACAAAATAGAAGAGCACATATATAACCAATTAAAATTCTTTGAACAGTTCATATTTCAAATACTATATGTTTTAAAACTTAAAAATCAAAGTTTGAAATCACCAGAAAATAAATTCTCACATTCTAATTTAAATTTACTTCAAATTCCAAATCCATTTATAACCAAATTTTTATAAATTCATTCATTTATATTATGAAATAGTCAATGATTTATAAACAATAAATGAAAATTAAATTGTAACATTTCGGACAACAGATTCATTAACATTTTGGTTTCAGAAGATTTATACTTATTATAATATAATCGTACAAAACTATTTTATTTACCAAATTTGAAAACAATATCGTGTCAGTATGCTCTGTTAAAGTGTTTTGGAAATTCTATCGATAGCGTTGATCAGACGAATCGATCGAAAACCCAAATCAACATCAACAACTCATACAACACAATATATTTAAACATTTTTAATATTAATTTACAAATACACTTCCTCGCTCGATGATACAAGAATGGATTTCAAATAAGTATAGAGATTCAAATTTGATGGAAATTAAATCAAAGAGAATTTTGATTCGATAATAAGTTCGAAACAGAAGACAAGATAATTCAATTAACAAAATCGGGAGATGGACAAGCTTATTTAATTCACGGGCAACCTTAACCGGGTCGACCGTAACTTCAAGAATAAGATCGATGCTGAATTCCGATGTAAATCGACATTCGATCTCAAAAGATAGAATTCAGGTATAGCAGGGAATAGATAGCATTGTAAACCGAGGATACAGGAATCTCCGGTAAATCGAGGTCTATTGTAAAGGAGTTTCACCCATTTAAAAATAATTAGAAGATTGGCGAGACCGCCGATTCATAATAAAGATCATTCGAAGTGGAGTTATGGGATACTCTAGAATTGAAAGAAGACGAATAGTGAGGGACACGAATGAATTTTGAAACCGTAGGGAACGTTCCAAAATTCAAGGGGATCGAGTCAAAAGGAAGAGATTGAAACTCGAATGAGAGTGATTCTGTAAATACATTTACCCTATATGCTAAGTTTTGCCTAGAGCTACCAAAAGCTCTGATACCAACTGTAACGACCCGCTATTTTGGACTATTCGCATCCGCACATGTCGGACTTGAATAATTCAAAATACCGAATTGTTAATTTAAAATTTGGCAAACTCAGATATACCGTAAATAAATAATCACAGAATCACAGACACAGAGTAATAATATGCAGCGGAAGTAAAAGAGATAGTAGTTCATGAAGCTACTATATAAATATATAAGATACATCAGAGTTAAATAAGTTACAACGGAAGTCTCGAATACAACAGTCAAATATAAGAATCAAGATACATCACTGGAATCATCGAATATCTGAAAGCTGGATAGATAGCTGGATCTCCAGGCGAAGCTGCAACTCCAAAGATAAGCCTCGAAAGCTGGTACTCATGGTCTGACCCGAGCGTAAAGCAAAACACAAAACACTCGAGTCAGGATTAATATTCTTATATCAATAAATCCAACTCAAGTGAAATAGCAATCGAAATACAAGTAACTCAAAGGATGTTGGAATCACCATCCATTAAGGATCCGTTAAACTATCTACTATGTAGTAATATACGCTAAATAGATAATGTCTATCAGTAATATAAATATCAAAATAGTGTTAAGGCGTTACCATTATCCCCCTTAACACATTTTATATAAGTGTCATAATCTATACAGCACTGTAAACTCCACCGTAAACTGGTGGGATATCAGGGAGTACTCCATAGGTATAACACAAAATAAATTCGTAGTGGTCGCGTATATAGGGATACAAGTATGACAAGGCACATGAGGCAATACCCAAGGTAGTGAAACTACCGTTCGCCTGATCCGGACTGGTGAGAACGCATCGCCGCAGCGATCGCAACACCGCGAAACAACACTCCTAAAATTCCGAGGGTGCACCAATCAATCACAAGTAATGAGTAGTAGTTACGAAGAAGTGTGTTCGCTCGAGGTAGCTAACCCCATTTGGCCCGGCACGGCTCCTGATTTTAGTCATTTCCAATTTGACACAAGTGCCAAGGCTATCCATTATCGTTCTCTTTCTTCAGTCATCACGTACATCATTCTAACCACTTCATTCTGGATCATCACTCCGCGTATAGTTATTAAAGTGGTTTTCGGTTTAGACAGAGAGTATATCCATAACCGATTCCGGTCTCTTTAATAACTTTCGTAATTATTACACCGATTGGTCGTTTAATATATTTCAAAACCAATCAATTTCAATTTCAATTTGAATTTATAAATCAGCATTTCATTTGTTTTTTTTTTTACAATTTTCACAACTTACGTTTCAAATCTTTTAACTTTCCATTTCAAGATCTTATAATTCAATTTCAATTTTTATTTAAACAATTCAAATATCAATTCAAGTTCGTATATAAATTTTAGTCCGAAATCATTTAAATTAATTTATTTTAACATTCAAATCAATTTAAAATTCATTTATCGATTTCATTCAATATTCGTTAAGCTAATTCATCATTTAAAACAATTTCCATTAAATTTCCAATTCACTAAATCTATTACTTATGTTTATCTTTATTATATCAAAACTTCAAATTTAACTAAATTAGATTCGTCAAATCAAATTCTCAAAATTTCAAGTCTTTCATTAATTCCAATAAATCACATTTTATTTCTTGTTAAAGAAATTCAATTTCACTTATTTACTTACTTAAACAATTTCCAAAACTTAATTAACAAAGAAACTCAATTTCAATTATTTACGAAGTTCCAATTCACTTCTTCAAAAGTTCAATTTCTCTTATCAAAGAATTCAATTTCCATTCCATTATCAACTAATTCAATCCTATTCAATTATTAAATAATTTCAATCTTAATTATTAATAATTTCGAAACTTAATAATTACAATTTTGATTATCAATTCAAACTTAATTATTAAATCATTTCCACTTAATTATGAATTCAACTTAATCATCAAATCATTTCAACTTAATTATAAATTCGACTTAATAATTTCAACTTAATTATAATTTCAAACTTAATTATAATTTCAGATCTAATTATTAAATGGTTTCAAACTTAATAATTTCAAAACTCAATTATTACTAATTCCAAATTATTTATTAATAATTCCAAATTTAATTATTAAATAATTAAATTTCAAACAACGTTCTTTCATCAATTACTACATTAATATTTGTTTCGGATTTCAATATTTACATTATCCTTTCATCAAATTTTACGTTCCAATTTTTATTTCAAAACCTTATTATTCAAATAAAATCTTTATTTTATTTCAAATCAAATTATTGACCAATCAGGTTTATTTAATTCTCTATCCTAAGTCATGTTCATTTGGGTAATTATCATTTCAACCCGATTCCAATTCCAATTCAAATATCAAAACATAACAAAGGGAACTTGCAGTGTGATAACTGGGATGGTGTCAAAGTAAATAAATAAGCAATAACAACAATCCAATAATTCATTCAAATAATCCCGAAATAATCGTATTAATTCGCCTTGTTGTTTGTGCGAATTAATATAATTATCTCTAGAATCTACACAATCATTTCATGTAGATTAAAGATTATTACATTACGGTTTTCCACTTGTCGATCAATTTCAATTTTAAAGCTACGATAATTAATCCAATATACGTTCAAAGGTTCAAAGTCTAATTTATCAAATTCTACGTGTCAATTAACTTAACAAATAAAAGGGGTCATATTATTCAAATTAACTAAGCAAATTCAACACATATGTCGATTCAAAATTTTAAACTATCCTACGTCAAATTCAATTGTATAATATTTATCACTTATCGTGTTTCGCTTTACATTCAATATAAACAACAACCAATCAATCATTCATCAACCAAATTGGATTATCATCGTATAATTAACAGATAATGGTGTCAGATGTCAAGGTGAACAGATACATAAATAACAGTGCAACAAATAATAGAAGCATATTTAATTGTCGTCTCAATTGAAATCAAATTTATAAATAAAAGAATATTAATCGTGAGTGATTGCTCACCTTTCGATGTTAGAGAGATAGACAATGAAGTGCGCTACGAAATCCAAAGCAACGCTGGACAGACAAGATTTGATGTAGAAAACAGGCTCGACGGGCAAGGCTGATAATGGAAAATCGAAGAGAGCGATTGAATCAGTTGATATAAATTGAACCAAATATATATATATATATATATATATATATATGAAATCAATATTTAGTTTAAACAAATGATTAAAATTAAATCTTCATATATACATATAGACCCATGCTAAATTCAATTTTGCGAAATTATATATTAAACTCTTTAGAGCCGCAAATAAATACGGTATAAAATATGTTTGCTAACCTGAATGCTTTACTGTGAAAATACATAAGCTGTAATCGAAATTTATACAACAAAAGAGGGAACTATGTGATATATACATATACAATACCTTTTATAATATATAAACCGTACCCTTTAAACATATATATTATTATACGTTTTACCCCTGTAAACACCAAACTGCTAATATATAAGATAAACTTTGTAATATATAAATGTATATTCTATAATATTTGTACAAAACAGAGCTTATATACATACCATTAAATATAAAACGCAGCAGGTGGAATGAAAATTTCAGATTGGCTTCATGCGAAAATATATATACTAGAATATATGCAGATAAAACTATTCATATACACTAATAAAAAAATATATATAGTATACACTATGACTACGGTTTTCTTTCGAAAAGCAATGTGTATACTATACTAACATATGAAACATACAAACAACTATTATACACTTGTTAACTATGAGAGGAGAAGAAATGGATAACAACATCAATATAATACTGTCACTTTATAGACAAATATACAATTTGAACTTAGAATTGTACAGCTTATCAACATAATTTTTTTTTTAACAATAGATAGAAGTGACGCTGATAAATAAGATGTAAACAAACTGACCCAATATGCACGCGAGCCACGAAAACGATAGGAGGAATGAGGACTTCGGCCAGGGCGACGTCTGGCGTTGGACAAGGCGATGATGAGATCTAGGAAGTAGCAGTTGCGTGGAAGAGCTGGCCACGGCTAGGTGATAGGAAGGGAATGCAAATGGTTTCAGGGAGGCAACAGGTCGGCGACAGAGCTAGGAAGTGGAGGAAGGGAAAGAGGCGGAAGTGTGGGCGAAAGCTGAGGAGAGAGAACGAGGCGGAGGTGGATGGATGGGGATGCGTGTGGAGATTGGGTTCAGCAGCGGTGGTGACCGGGGCTCGGGCAGGCGTGGGTGGAGGAGCACGACAAGAAGAAGTAGGGACGTGCGGGTGCATGCGAGGTGGATTGTAGGCATTCGTTTCCGTGCATGCGTGAGTTGCAGGGGAGTTTTTTTTTATTTGGTCGACGTTGTCAATGGGTGACTAGCTTTCAGCAATGGTGGATGGTGGCTGTGAAGTGGAGGAGAAGTGTTCGGCTGGCCATGGTTGCGTTCGGCAAGGGGAATGGTGAGGTATGGCTGTTGTATCTTGTTTGATGGGAAGTGATGAAATGGTGGTGCAGCAGATGACAATCAGAGGAGAAAAGAAAAATGAGGAAGAGGAATGGTTTTAGGGAAGAGGTGTACTGATGTTATGAACAATTCCAAAGCAAAAATGCAGAATAAAATGGGCATAGAAAGAACGGAAATATAAATGCAATTGAAAAAAAAAATCAAATCAAATGTTGGAAATAGAGAATGCCTACGAGAATCATTAAAGCAATTTACTTTTCTTGCATGTCACGGCTGTAATTCGAATGGCCATAGGGAGCAACCGGTAGCGGATACGGTATCGTCACGACACCTGTTTTTGTCATTGCTATTGCGTGACGGATTTCTAAACACAGAAATGGATATATGGCAGAGATCAGCACGATGATACGGTCAAAACGGTATACAGATATCGGTGGTACGATTCGATTATAAAAATTCGAATTTTTATACTAGCGGAAAATGCATAAAAATCGCAGAAAAATAAGATCGACGGAGCCAAAAAATTTCGAATTTGGAAAAATGAAAAACTGACAACTTGCTCAAAAGATGGTTTAGAATTTTTCTATGTAAAAATATTTTGGTTTTGAAAAAGTTTTATTTTCATCGCTTTTTAACTGATTAAATTGAAGTAAATTTACGCACAAAATAAACTTTCATATTTTTGGACGAAAATTTACCAGTTGCTATGTTTAACTAGACGTATTCCAAATATAAATTTTATATTTCAAAATTTTATCGTTTAAAACTTCACAAAATTTTAATTAAATACGTTACTAAACCCGGTTAAACTTACGGGTCGTTACAACATCATTTGGTTTTACTTAACTTAAATTCCCACTTATAAATCAATTTCAAATTCCAATTCTAAAGTAAATTTCCATTTAACTTTAAATTCATTTTCATTTACAACTCATATTCATAAATGTATTCATATAGTTTCACTTCTTATATATATAAGTTTATTTCTCAATTGCAAATCACATTAATTATAATTTAATTCTTATAATTCTTTTTCTTATACAATTATTCTTTAATTTAGATTATTCAAACAACTAAACAATCAACTTATATACACTTTAATAATTCTGAAAAATTATTCCTTTATATATAAAATATACTCAAGGTAAAATTATTTCATTTACCCAGTTTAAAACAATATCATGTCGAATTGTTCTGTACAAGTGTTTAGAGATCTCTATCAACAACGCTGATCCACGTATTAACCAGAATCCATATACCACTCAACAAAGCAATCATCACAATATAAAATAATTTTATATTCACTAACAAATATGCTCTCATAGCTATTATTACACTCAAACTCATTCTAGAGTACTACTGACTATATCTCTAATGAGTAATACCCAACAGAACCCTGGTTGTCGCTTAACCATATGCTCCGATACCAAATGTAATAGTCCGCTTTTTGGTACCACTTGAATTGACACTAATCTCCATCGATTAACTGAAGATGAATGGAAATACGAACCATTAGGGTTTAAGAAAAAGAAAAGGGTAGAAGAAGAGAGAAAATATAGAACTGAACAGAAAGAAAACAACAGAACAATATCAGAATCTCACAATCGCAGCGGAACAACATAAAATACATAAATGAATAATCTTTAAACAAAGAACTATATCAGTTATTACATCACATTACATTACATTACATTATCAGAGTGAAAAACAACAAACAACAAACAAACAGCGGAAAAAGAAATACTATATACTAGTAAATATGCCATGCCATCCATTTTGCCTCCAGCAACTTCTGAATTCCAGAATATCCTGATAAACCTGTCTCTGGACTGCCCGTGTGGAAATTGGTGGGCACTTAGAGTTTAGGAAGGAAAAACAATAAACTCCGAGTCAGTCATGTGACTGGTGTGAGAACTCAAAACAATTTATTTATCTTTAAAATCAAAATAGAGGAATATTTTTAAAGTCAATTCGCAATGCTTTTAAAAATGAGACTACCATAAGGCCTCCCACGCACACACACAATGCAAACGCAGAATCGGAGGAGATTTCTCCTTATGATAGTCAAAGATGCTTGATACGCATTAAAAGAACATTTGATATTATTACTAGTGCATAGTGTAGGAAAAATTCATTTCAAAAATAAAGATATAAATCTTAGCCATCATAGACATTTCGAACTATGCCTACTATAGCTGCCATCTAAACAGTGGTGACCACCATAAGTAAATGGCGGTTCTACAACTAAAACCGTACAGGGTTTCGTATTGGGAATTGGATTTCCAACAAATGGTCAGGCCAAGGAACTTCCCATTGCCACATGAGAAAGCCTCTGGAAGGACGTCCCGAGAACCTAACCGGATCTCTGCCAACACAAGGCCGGGTTACCCCACTGGGTAACTACTGACACGAGTATGCCATCCCCCGGTCCTTTAGGACCTTTATCCGAGCGCTCGATAACCAACATCACACAATGATAAATAAAGTGTTTCAACATGAGTAAGTATCTGGGCTCCATACCATGATACCACCCCTTTCCAGAAGGAAATGCACATACCCTAAGGGGCGCTACCCCCAATAACCTTGCTGCATCTTTCCTGTTTTGACCATTCCGGGGTGTGAGGTTCGACGAAGTTTCATCCACAAAGCCACCCTTTGGTACAAAGTCATGCTTTGGGTCAAACAAATGATCAAAGAAGTGATCACAAAGATAAATGGTCAAACAAATGATCATATCACAAATGATCAAACAATGATCATTTCACAGCAACACTCAGCATGTCACATTACCAAATTGGGAATATATCGCTGATAACATTCAACTACATAACCTCTGAGCTCGTACGGCTCAGAGAAGGGTGTTAAGCTAAAAGAATAAATTCTTCGCCACCAACAGAAATATATTTGAAAGAAATCAGCTTTATATCTCAATTTGTAATGTCAGACATACTATCCATACAAGTCTGTTCCAGGATTGAACAGAACCGAAGGCACTTACAAAGAAGTCCTTGCAATCTGGATATTCACTAATCACGTCCGGACTTCCCATCACATATGGAATTTCTATACCGGGGCCATTCGGTGCAGAAACATTCGACGGTAATCCTTCCGTTTTCAAAAATATCCGGTCTTCAACACCGGTCTTCAAATGCAATTCATAACAACGTAATCACATATTCGGAATGGGTTATACGACCCCAAGGTCCTTTCCCAGTTAACCCAAATAGTGAGCGCTTATTTAAAAATAAGCGTGGCATTCAAATTTAAGCAAATCACAACAAATACCTATTCAAAGGTAAACATTGATAGTCGGTTATTGAACTATCAATGGATATGCACAACATCACCAAATTCCAAATAATTTTCCAAATTATTTATTTTCCAAAAATATCTTTACAAGATATATAATTTTCACACTTCAAAAATAAATCAATATTTATTTTTAAAAAATTCCCCTTTTCATTTATAAATTCCATAATGAATTTAATTCCAAAATATTTATGAATATACGATTTCAATTATTCATTTTTAATTTATCTTCAAAAAGATAAATTCTCAAAACGTTTCATTACACATTGGAAAAACATTTCCATACTTACTTATTCATAAGTAATTCACAAATCTATTTATTTTCAATACTTGAAAAATATTCAATATACTTAAATCGAAATTAAGTATATATTCCATTCTTTAAGGAAATCATTCGTTTAACCATATTTATTTGGGCCAAAACGAATGTTGCGTAAAACATCGTTACAACGACCCAAAATCACTACTATAGGGATTCAAAATTAAAATAGATATATAAATCCCAATACTATACAAAACATTTCCTTTCGGAAATCATTTACTATAACAACAGTGTCATAGTCCACCATTTCCTTCTATTTCTCGAAAACGTCTATTTCAACAATGAATGTTGAAATCTATGGTTTCAAATCTTAATACATTTTGAAAACATCGTTAGACCGTTTTAATTTTATTTGAAACATCACATCCAAAACATTTTCTTTAACATATTATTCACTATTCAAAAACGTGAATATACTTCGTTAACCAATTTCATCATTTCTATTCATTTTGCTTTAAAGGATTATCCACTGTCTAAAACGTGAATATAACTCCATTAATAAGTTATAACAATTTACTTATCAAAATAAGTCGTTTGCGGATTTATAAAACAATGTTTATAATTTCCATTACTATTTATTTTATAACAACTTCCTTTTATAAATTCCTTTATTAACCTATTTCCAATTTATAACTCAATTATATGCCAAAAGTTCATACTATAAGTTAAATACTTATAATTTATTTATTTGCCAAAATCGTTTCTTTAACTTCCCAAATTATAAATCTTATAACTTATAAGATTCATTTATTTACCCATATCTATTCCTCAAATAACTTTACAAATTTTATAAACCTATTGCTTATAAAATTCCATTTATAACTTCACCGTTTATAATCCTATAAATTTCATTCATTTATGAAATTCATTCACAATTCATTCTAACGCTTATAAAAACTCATTTTATAATTCAAATATTTTAATTTATAAATATCAATTTATAAATCTCTTATATAAATCAATTTATACTATTTTTTAAAACGTCTTTAAACTCCTTTATAATTTTCACCATTTTGATTTATAAAATAATCAAATTTCATAAATCTTATATTTAAACTTTTTATAATAAATTCAAAAATCCCGTTTTAAACTATTTTATAAAATCACTAATCCCATATTTTCGAAAATCAACTTTTAACTATATTTCTCAAAAATCATAATTTTTATAACCTTAAAATTATAACGTTTATTTATTTATAATGGATCAATTCCAAAAATATTTTATAATGTATACTTTCAAAAATCACTTTGAAATCCTTTTAAAATTCCAAAATTTTGCCAATGATGCTACACACCAAATAGTCAATCACGACAACAACGACATCATATATCGATATGATAATCAATCAAATATCAAAATATCTGAAATCAAATAAATACAGTTGGGGAATCCAGTTGGATCCCTCCAACCTGTTTTCCTGCATCCAAAGATGTTAGCACAATACCAATTCCGTTCCAGTACGAAATTATCGCGGTATATAGGATTTAAAATATTATCCTCTTAATAGACGGCGCAATAGGGTCTCATCCGCTATATACTGCGGGAAATCAATTCCAAGTACATAAATAATACCAATTTCACTGTTTATGAAATATTCGCCGTATATGTTTTTAATAAATAACATCCGCTTACTAACAGCGCATAATGTCTATTTTAACAATCAATAGATAACAATCATCATTCAAACATACATTCAAGAATTTTAAATATAACTATTTAAAACTAAAATCGAAACCGATTCGATTGAGTGAGAAGTTCTCACCTTGATTTCAATTTCGTTTTAGCGATTTATTTCGAATAAAATTAAACGGACGTTTAATTTTATCCGAATTTTTCGCTAACTCCAAAAGACTCCGATCCAATTCCATAGCGTAGTGCTCGTCCATACGAACCCAACGCAACTTGTTTCGTGCGTTTTTTACCTCGTATGAAAAAGATACGAATATTTAAAGTTACACGATTTTAAAACATAATTAATTTACAAATTATATTATATTTCTAACCCTAACTATCCAGAGCCGTTGATCCAAGAACCCTTGCATCTGAACCGTCCCTTTCATCTTCTCCCTCCCCAGGTTATACGCACGCAACACACCCACAGCCGCCACTTTTCAATCAATTTTCGCACCCCTTTCCAAACGTCTTTGCATCGATCAACTACCACCAAATTGAAGCCACCAACAAACTCCACCTTCGGCCATAACCCCATGCAACTCGGCCTCTCCATTGCATGGGAATTCGTGTGCAAACGGGAGGAGGACGCGGCCAAAATCGAGCCCCTACAACACTCCAATCTCGATCATCACCATATAGATCTCGAGATCTCATCGTCCTCTTCAATGTTGCAGTTGGCAACTTTCTCTATTTCATAATCGATTTTGAGAGATTGAGGGAAGAAGACGATGCATTTCTGGCCATCGAACAGATAATGGCGGCTAGGTTTCTGAAAACCTAGGTTTTATTTTTTTTGCAAATTTATGAAGAGGGGGGGCTTATGTAGAAAAATATGCGAACACTATTCATTCCGGATTTTCCGAACTCCAAACGAAGCGTGCCGGTTGGCGTTCCTAAGGTTTACCCCACGTTCCGAACACAATGGAACGTGTTTTGGGAGCTAATTCGGTCATCTGCGCGAGTTATGGCAATAAACGTTCGATTTAAAATTAAATTGGTAAATCAAATTTCTAGGCGTTTTAGTTTGCACCGGACAAACGGTAAATCCGATGGACACGAAATTTGAAACCATACAATAATATCACATTACGGATCCGATGAAACTGGTTTTGTCAAAATCCAAGACTGTTTGAAAAACGGCTAATTTCACTGGTCGATTAAATATTAAAAAATTCTATTTTCACAAATTAACTTTTAATTCGATTTTAAAAGTTGTAAAACATCATTCTAACTTCAATATGATAAAATAAAATTTTACAAATCATTTTCAATCATATTAAACTCGATTTTTAATTATTTCTGTAATTTAACATATTAAATTATCGATTTAATTATTCAAATAAATCTAATTACTCAAAATAAAATTATTCAACTTATAAATTTCACTTATTAATATTTAAAATAAATTAAATATACGAATTTTAATTAATTAAAATTCTGGGTCGTTACACTATATGTGGCTAGAAAATTAATCAATTAATTAATACAATCATCTAATTGATTTGCAATATGGATAAAGAAAAGATTAGGTATGGGGACTTAATCATGTAAAGAGAAATTTGTCAACGATAATACCTATCATTTATTTGCTTGAAATCTAGTCATGCAATTTTGGAAAAGTTTTAATATAATTGAGCAACTAAGTTAATTGATCTCCAATTAATTCCTACTTTCTTAAGTTTATAGTACTGCAAAAATAAAGACAGTTCATCTCCATATTGATGTTGAGAGCATCTGCTATTATCTTCTTCTTTGGTAGAACAGAATTTCCATTGTCAACTTACGTTGGGGTTTGAATGCAAACAAGTCTTTGGAGGAATTGATTATTCAACTTGTAATTCTAGGTTAGTGTCTCTGCTTTTCTACCTATAGTTTTTGTATCTCTTTTGTACTCTCTTTTTTCAAAAAAATAAAGAATAATGGTATGATCCACAAATGTAGGAAATTTGGCTAAACCACATTAACTCTTTATGTTCTCCTCTCTTCTAATTTTTTCCATTTGATGATTATTATCCATTGAATTGGTTATTAATGATTATTCAATAAGCTATATTGTAACAACTCATATTTTACGTAACGGAGAATTGTAAAATATTTTTTATTTTATTCATATGAGGTCAAATGATTCCATAATTTTGGAGAGAAGTGAGAGTCTTAGACATTGTTTCAGGATAGGGTGTAGGAGTGGATCCTGTGAAGGTAGCAATGGTCCAAGATTGTAATCAGTTCAAGAATGCTATGGATGTGAGAAGTTTCATAGGATTGGCAGGATACTATAAAAGATTCATAAAGAACTTCTCGAAGTTAGTGGCACCATTGACTAATTTGATGAAGAAGAATTAGACCTTTGTATGAGATGTGAAGTGTGAGCATGCATTTGTGAGGCTGAAAGAGAGATTGACGAGTGCACCAATGTTCACAATTCCAAGTGAAAATGAGGAGTTGACAGTATACATCGATGTTTGTGGTACTGGATTAGATGCGGTGTTAATGTAGAAAGGAAGGGTTGTTGCTTATACCAGTTGACAGCTAAAGCCGCATGATAGGAATTATCAAACACATGATTTGGAGTTGATGGCGATTGTTTTTGTTTCGAAGATGTAGATGCACTATTTGCCAGGGGAGAAAGGTTTGAGTTATTTACGGACCACAAACCTTTAAAGTGCCTTTTCTCTCAGAAGGATCTTATCCTTTGACTGCAATGGTTGGAGTTCTTGACCTCTTATGATTTCAATATTTCCTACACTCTAGGGAAAAGGAACGCAGTCACCGATGCATTGAGTTAAAAATATGCTGGGTTAGGGGCAGTGTTCTTGGAGTGGAAGAAGATGGGATATATTGTTGGATTTGATTTTAGGCCTCACTGCGAGTAGAACTTAAATTATTAGCAACCTTATCAATTAGACCTACTCTGTTGAAAAGATCGATAAAGTTAGAAGCGAGATGCTAAGCAAGCAGAGATCATAGCAAAGATAGAGGAAGGAGTAGAATCTGAAAATATGAACCAATATAAACTCGATCGAGAAGGTTGGCTTCATAAAGACGGGAGGTTGTTTATTCCTGATGTTGATAGATTGCAAGATAAAGTGCTAAGAGAGTGTCATCATTCTAGATTGATTGCTCATCCTGGTGATAATAAGATGTACCAAGATATGAAGTGAACTTACTACCGGGAAGGTATGAAGAGGGATGTTGGGGCATTCATCTCCAAGTGTACGAACTGCTAATTAGTAAAGATAAGGTAGAAGAAACCTAGTGGGTTATTGCAACCATTAGAAATTCTAGAATGTAAATAAGAGCAAGTATCGATTGATTGCCAAATGCTCGAGTTGGGTACAATGGCATTTGGGTAATAATAGCTCAATTGACCAAGAGTTCGTGGTTTATACCTGTAAAGTCAAGTTGAAAGGCATCCATGATAGCGGAGTTGTATGTAAAGTGGATAGTATAATTTTATGGTGCACCAAGGTGCATTGTAAGAGATCGAGACCCGTTGTTCACTAGTAGGTTTTGGAAGAGTTTACAAGAGGCGTTAGAAACGGAGCTGCATCTTAGTACAGCTTATGATCCGCAAACGGATAGGCAGATCGAAAGCGTAAATCATATATTAGAAAATCTTTTGCGAGCACACATTATAGACTTTAGTGGGTCATGGGATGATCATTTTCATTTGGGGGAGTTTGCATACAACAATGGTTATCAATCGAGTATGTGTATTGTTTTATATGAAACATTGTATGGATGACCATGTAATGCTTCTTCGTATTGGGGGAAAGCGAACGAGAAATTGATACTTGGACCAGATATTACTAGGGAGACTATGAAGAAGATTGAGGTCATTTGAGAACGAGTGAAAATTGCTCAGGATTAACAAAAAAGCTAAGCGGATAATAGATGAAGAAATTTAGAGTTTTCTTTCAGTGATATGGTGTTTGTAAAGGTTTCCCTCTAAAGAATATAGTTTAATTCGGTAGAAAAGAGAAGTTGGCATCGAGATTCGTAGATCCTTTATCGATAGCCAAGAGAACTGAAAAGGTAGCATATTAGGTCGACTTACCGTGGAAGCTGGTGGACATGCACCATGTTTTTCATGTCTCTTATTTATAGAAGTTTGTGCATGACTCAGGTATGAAGATTGTTTCCAATCAGCTAGAAGATATTGTGGTGGATTCATAAGTTTGTATATCTCGTAGGTCGCTTTGTATTATTAGGTACGATACAAAATAGCTTAGAAGAAAGACGGTGAAGCTAGTAAAGGTACAATGGAGTAGAAGTGGTGACGATTGTACATGGGAGACAGAGAAGAGCATCAGGACTACGTTGTCAGTCCGAGAGATGATGGTTTTGATGGCAACAACCTTAGAATAGATTATAAAATATAAATACTAACATTATAAGTTCAGATATATATGTATATGCTGGATTTAACCATGCAGGTACCAAGAATGAAGACTGTACAGTATAGAGATTCAAGATATCAAAGATTGTAGACTCATGAGTATCAAGATTATCAAGCGTTCAGGATTTCAAGAATAAGTTTTTTATTAAGAATTTTGTTAAAACTCCTAGAAAAGCACTGGCATCTTAAAATCCAATTTATTCGTGGAATGGAATCCACTTCGAGCCCGTTAAAGGGATGGAACCCTAAGTAGGATGGAATCTACGAAAAATCTAGTGGAACATTGTTTTGTATCCACTAATTTTAATTCAAATGATTTTACAAAATTATCTTGTTTTCAAAATGATTCCAAAACTTTCCTTTTAAAAAATTCAAAACCCTCTATCCCGATTTTAAATAATTTTAGCCTCAAAATTATCTTTAATTTCAAAGATTGAAGACTTATGTATTTTAACTATAGCCAAGTATATTAGAAAAGTTTAAAATAGTTTTAATATAAGATAAAGGTAATTTTCAAGGAAAATCAAATCATCAAAAATTGCTTTGGGATGTCGACATGCCTATGGTGACCATGTCGACATGGTATCAGTTGAGTTCAAAACTTAAATTTCAAAAGAAGTGTCTATTCGCCATAACTCTTTACGAAGGGACATGGCTGTTTTTCTTCTATAAAGAGAGGTTAGTTTCAACGAATTTGATATTAGATTTTCTGGTTTTTCACTCCTCTTCTTCTTCCGCATTTCTTAATACATATTCTTACCATTACTCTGTCGAAATCAACATTGAATCGAACTCCATCTTTTCTAGTTTGATTCTCTATCACTATCTCAACAAGGTTCTCAGTGCTATTTAGAGTTATAGGCTTCTTTTTAATATATTAAGTGAGAAAAGGTGTGATTGTGGCCTTGAAAATCAATCAAGCGAGAAAAGGTGTGATTGTAGCCTTGGTAAATCAATTGGGTAAACTTGTGCCCCGAAAATCAAGTATCTCTACCTAGAGGATTGAAATTCTGGAGGGTGTACCTCGTAGCCTTGAAATCGAGGGTGTAATTGCACAATTGCTTTTGAAAGGAAATTCGTACTTGTGTTGCGGGACTGGATGTAGGAAAACTCCAAACTAGTATAAAATCCGGCGTGTTCTTTCCTTTACTACTTTTATTTTATTTCTGCATCTGTGTTTGTTTCTGTGATTATCCCTATATCTATGGATTGCATACATCTGTGTCTAAATTAACATAAACTCAAAAAGATTTAGTAATTCTTTATGAACACTATTCACCCCCCTCTAGTGTTAATCCTAGCCTTAAGATCCGTAATCCGCATTTCTCACAATTGGTATCAGTGTAAGGTTTTCAAAGTTTCATAATCTGATTTTTGAAAAGTTTTCAAAATGGCTACCAACACTGGTACTGTTACTAACACTAGTATTCCTGTCACTAGTTCATTTGTAGAAGGTCATTCCACTGTCAGACCACCACTTTTTAATGGCAGTAACTATGCATATTGGGCATGTAGGATGAAAATATACTTACAATCTATAGGATTAGACACTTGGAATATTACACAAACTAAATATTCTGAACCCACAACTGATTTTGCACAGTGGACTGCTGAGCAAAAGACTGTTGCACAAAATAATTCTAAGGCAATGAATATTTTGTTTTGTTCACTAGATAGAAATGAATTCAATAGAGTGTTAGTTTGTAAGTCTGCATACGAAATCTGGAAAACTTTGCAAGTTACTCACAAAGGAACAAGCAAAGTTAAACAGACCAAAATTTCCATGCTTACAAATCAGTTTCAATTATTTAAAATAAATCCTAATGAGTCTATTTCAGATATGTATAGTAGATTTCAGGATATTGTGCATTCTCTAATATCTTTAGGAAAGGAATTTTCTGAAGAAGATCAAGTCAGAAAGATTTTAAATTCTCTTACTCCAGAATGGGATCAAAAAACACTTGCGATCGAAGAGGCAAATGACCTCAGTACTTTAAAGATAGAAGAATTAATTGGAAATCTAATGTCGTATGAAGTTCAAATGATCGGGAGAAGAGAAAACAAAGCAATTGAAAAGAAATAAATGGCATTCAATGCATTGACTGATGGATCAGATTCAAACAGCGAAAATGTTGAAGAGATAGCCTTTATGACCAGAAATTTTAGGAAATTCCTGAAATACAGAAAGATGAATAATCTCAAGAGAAACAACTGTAAGAACTCTGAAAATCAGAATGTAGTACCAAATAATGTCAAATGTTACAACTGTGATGAACCAGGCCATTTCAAAAGTGACTGTCCGTATCCAGATAGGCAAAATCCACCTATGAACAATGATCCAGCAAAGAAACGAAAGCCTGCATTTACTTCTACTCTAGATGACTCAGTCTCGTCCTCAAGTGATGATGATCAGAAGACAGATAATTCGAATTTGTGTTTCACAGCTGTTCACGACTCCGATGAATTCAAAGAAACGGACTCAGAAAAAGGTACACGTTTACAATACAATTGGTTGAAATTGCTTGCTTAGAATTAGTTGCCTGATTGCTTGATTGATTGATTTTGAATTGGTGTGTTGTTTAAATTTCAAAATTTATTTTTTATTTTTAATAATATTATTTTGTTATTATTTTTATTATTTTTAATTGTATAATTTTTTGAAATATAATATAAATCTAATAATATTTCAGAAATATATATATATATTGACATTAAAAATAATAAGTATATTTATATATATATATATATATATATATATATATATATTAGAGAACTTTGGAAAAATAAATTATCAAAATTCACTGGCACATGTCGATATGGTCCCTACCATGATGTCGACATGGGTACTAGAATTTGAATTTCAAAATTTGAACTCAAATGTTTGAATTTCCCTCCACCTTTTCACTTCATTCAATTCTCTGAAAAGCTACCTTTTGACCAGAGAATATGTCCTTTGAGAATTTATTTATTCACCATCTTTTATCATATCTTTTCACTCTCATTTTCAAATTCAAACTCTCTCTTCAAAACTTCAAGCTCTCTACTCTCTACTCTCTACTTTAGTGGCTTCTTTAAGCAACACCTCCACCATGAGAATTTCCAGAAAAATAATAGAGCAATTATTCGATGATCCGGAGGCAATAAAAGCATACATCAATTATGATAATTATGCCAAAGTCCATCCCGGAAAGTTTGCTATTTTTCAAGATTTCTCTTCTCATGAACTTATTCTCTTTTTGCAAACAATGGAGTTCTTTGTCTTATTGATGCTTCTCAAAATGATTTTGTTTGCTATCCAAATATTGTCAAAATTTTCAATGCTAATTTAAACCGAGGCTTTTATCATGGAAATGAGAATGAAATTTGGAGTAGTGTCAAAGGCACTAGAATTGTTTTGAATTGTGATCTTTTGGGTACCATTCTCAATTGCAAGTGTACGGGAATGGATCTTTGTAATTTAAAATCGATGAAAATGATCGTGAGACATTACATCACATTTTCGAAGGGAATGATAATTTTGAATTCAAAAATTGAAATTTTCGACCAAAGGCAAGAATTCTCAATCTTCTTTTGCAACATACTTTGAGCCCAACATCGGGGAATTTTAACAATCCTACTTCAAAAGTTTGCAAAGCTCTTTTTGCTATTTTTTAAAATTATGACATAAATTGGGCGCAAGTTATTTTGGATGAACTTCATCCTAAAACTCTTGAAATGGGTGAGAATACTTTATATCACGAAATTTATCTCACTCGGATTTTTAACTATTTTGGAGTGGATTTCAAAGGCGAAGAATTTGTTTCTAGAAAAGTTTTCAATCATTCCAACATTTCGCTTTTGAAAATTCTATTTGTTTTTCAACCTTATGAGACCCTTGCCGAAAAGGAAGAGCGTTTGGCTCATGAGGAAATGGAAGAAGAGGAAGAGGAAGAAGAAGAAAAGGGGATGAAATTGAAATTGAAGAAGAAGAAGGTGAAACCTCTTTGGAAAGCATTGACTATCCTCCTAATCCATCCACCAAAACCCTTCTCAAAAACCAAAAGACGATAGTTGAGAATAAACGGATTCTTAAACGATCCATTAGTAAGAAGTTGGACAAAATTTCATCCAAGATGAACAAGTTCAGTCCAAAGTCAGCAAGAAACTTGGACTTTCTTCATCATCATCATCCTCTAACTAGTTTTATCTTTTCGTATCTTGTTGTATGTGTTTTAGCTTGTTTCAATTCGAAAGTTCATGTAGTTTCGTATGTTTAATCATTGTATCATCTTAGTATGCAATGAAATGAAATTTTCTTTCTGTTATCTAGCTTATCTTATCTCCAGAATAAATGTTAGTATATTATACACACACACACACACACACACACACACACACACAATTATTCACAAAATCTAAATAGTCATATTTTTTTTCACTAAACCATGTCGACATACCCCCTATGACCATGTCGACATGTACTGGTCAGAAATGACAATTCATTTTGAATTTGAAATTTGAATAACAACCATATGTCTATTCATTTCCAATGAATTTTTGCACCTATATATACCCATTTCTTCCAGATTTTTCATGGAAAATTATTTTCTATCTTCTAATTCTCCATTTCTTTCACAAATTCAATTATGGCTAATCCAGTTCACAATTTATCCGAAAATCTTGAAGAAACTCTTAATTCGTTCAAGAGTATTCTCTCGTTCATTCTTCATAACTAGCGACACTTAGAATTGAGTCAAATGGAGATGATCAAGGAGCAAGAAAGGCATTTCGATGCAATACGATGGATGATTTCCTCCCTACATAAGGATGATGACGAAGCACATCGTCTAGTCTCTCTCACCAATGATAATGATAATTGGGATACTATTAAGGCAGACCCAATCATTGGAGAAGAAGGATGGGTGGAAGTTCCACGTAACGTTTGATTTTTATTTGTTTGCTTTGTTTGAATTGTTTGTTTGAATTATTTGGATTTGGTTTGGATTGATACTCGGTGTGGATTGATTTCTTAAATTGGTTTGATGGTTGCTACATAAAACATGTATATATATAAACTGAAATGTATATAATCCTTGATTAATTATCACTCTCATAAGGATAATTATTTCTTAATCCATCTATTATATATTCCATTGTATAGTTTATTAATGGAGGTACTCTAATCCAAGAATGAGGGGGAGTTAGTTTTTGTTGATGACAAAGGGGGAGTTATTAGGATAGAAGTAATATTTTATAAACAAAGGTTGTCATCATCAAAAAGTGGGAGATTGTTAGTCCGAGAGATGATGGTTTTGATGACAACAACCTTAGAATAGATTATAAAATATAAATACTAACATTATAAGTTTAGATATATATATGTATATGCAGAATTTAACCATGCAGGTACCAATAATGAAGACTGTACAGTATAGAGATTCAAGATATCAAAGATTGAAGATTCATGAGTATCAAGATTATCAAGCGTTCAAGATTTCGAGAATAAGTTTTTTATTAAGAATTTTGTTGAAACTCCTAGAAAAGCACTGGCATCTTAAAATCCAATTTATTCGTGGAATGGAATCCACTTCGAGCCCGTTAAAGGGATGGAACCCTAAGTAGGATGGAACCTACGAAAAATCTTGTGGAACATTGTTTTGTATCCACTAATTTTAGTTCAAATATTTTACAAAATTATCTTGTTTTCAAAGTGATTTCAAAACTTTCCTTTTAAAAGATTCCAAACTCTTTATCCTGATTTTAAATAATTTTAGCCTCAAAATTATCTTTATTTCAAAGTCAAATTACTCCTGATTTTAAACTATCTTTTAAAATAATGTATTTAACTTTTAAATATTTATACTTAAGATTTAAATATAAAATTATAGTTGAATTCTATATATACTATTCTCTATATTACTTATGTATTTTAACTATAGTCAAGTATATTAGAAAAGTTAAAATAGTTTTAATATAAGATAAAGGTTATTTTCAAGGAAAATCAAATCATCAAAAATTGCTTTGGGATGTCGACATGCCTATGGTGACCATGTCGACATGGTGTCAGTTAAGTTCAAAATTTAAATTTCAAAAGAAATGTCTATTCACCATAACTCTTCACGAATGGACATGGTTGCTGTTCTTCTATAAATAGGGGTTAGTTTCAACGAATTTGATATCAAATTTTCTTGTTTTTCACTCCTCTTCTTCTTCCACATTTCTTAATACATATTCTTACCATTACCCTGCCGAAATCAACATTGAATCGAACTCGATCTTTTCTAGTTTGATTCTCTATCACTATCTCAACAAGGTTCTCAGTGCTATTCAGAGTTATAGGCTTCTTTGTAATCAATCAAGCGAGAAAAGGTGTAGTTGCGGCCTTGAAAATCAATCAAGCGGTTGGTAAATCAATTAGGTAAACTTGTTTCCCGAAAATCAAGTACCTCTACCCAGAGGATTGAAATTCTGGAGGTTGTACCTCGTAGCCTTGAAATCGAGGGTGCAATTCTACAATTGCTTTTGAAAGGAAATCCGTACTTGTGTTGTGGGACTGGATGTAGGGTAACTCCGAACCAGTGTAAAATCCAGTGTGTTCTTTCTTTTACCGCTTTCATTTTATTTCTGCATCTGTGTTTGTTTCTATGATTATCCTTGTATCTGTAGATTGCATACGTCTGTATCTAAATTAACATAAACTCAAAAAGATTTATTAATTCTTTATTAACACTATTCATATAACGCCCCACCCCGAGACCCACATTGACAATGAGCATTACTGGGTAATACTGTCTGCTAACGTAGAGAATAGGACTGGATAGGAGCGACCATCTATAGACTTGTCTTAAATATCTATTGAATACGTCGACAATGCCATTTTTACCCCAATTCAAGTGGATCGACATATCCAATAAATACTTAATACGAAGCCATAGGTGGCTATAGGATCTATCAGAACAAAATACAACAACTCAAATGTAAAACACATCACAAAGCAGCAGATAATCCCATAGATACACACGTACACAAATACATCACAAAGTATACAAAATGATACATCACATATGTGGTATGATGACCACAATACAAACACGAGTCAAAAGAATATACATATCAGAGTAGCAAACCAAAAAGGACTACACAAAAAGCTATAACAAAAAGAGCTAGCAGAATAGTCCATGCAGAAGCAGAATAGGCTAAGTCCAAAAGTACCTAACCTGAAACACCTAGGTCTGACCCGAGTATAAAATACACGGATCAGTCTAGCTAAACGAATCGGTAAAAGGTGATAGTAGAATAATAGAGCATAAGAGCATAGTGATATTCTTCTTAAACAAGAAGAAACCATAAGAAAGCTAATCATAGTCATATGGAGGATACAGAACATGTATGGCATATATGGTTACACTAGGTGATAGAACACTATAAGCATAAAACACAAAGGAGACGAGAAATCTCATGATTCACTAAAATGTAGCATGCCTTATATCATCGGCAATCATAAATCAATAAGAATGGTTTAGGGAATAGTAAAATGTAAACTCCTAAAAGAGTAATTTCCAAACCCGCCATATCGGCAACTCCCAGGAAAGCATAAGCAAAAGCCATCTCGACATAAGCCATAAGGCAAATGTCAACAAAGAGATAAAAATCTCATACAACGCCAAAAGGCAAATCTCATAAATAGCGCCAATAGGCAATCTCAATACACACACACACACACATGCCAAAAGGCAAATCTCAACACGCCAGTGTAGGCAATGAAAATCTCAAAAGAACTTCCAAGAGTCCAAAAATTCCCAAGTAATCGCCACCGAATGGTTCAAAGGACCTATTCTAAAATGATGACATACAAGGGTAAAAGTCATCTCAAAAAGGTTTTGAACGTGCTATTATTGCCAAGTACTGTTTCACATAATAGGTACCTCGCCCAAAGGCAAACGTCAAAAGACAAATAGCAAATATGCCGCAATGGCAAACGCCCGAAGACAAATACGCTGCAATGGCAAACGTCCGAAGACAAATACGCCGCAATGGCAAATGACCCGAAGGTCCAGTACTGGCACGCCAACAGGCAAATGTGTCACAAACTCTCGGAAAGGAACCAGAAAAGGGTTAACGTATGTCCCATACCACCCGTTCGCACTAAACGGTTTACTAACCGCTAGTAAATTTCACACTCAAAGCAGTAAAAAGTTCACCTCATATCATCAATAAAACTAGACCCGTAGGCCGAAACGATCAAACGAGCAAGTTAGGAATTAACCGAAAGGATAAACGCACGTATCCCATACTACGCATTTTACCCAATCGTTTAACTCTCCTTCTCATTCGCTCGACAGTGAAAAAACATGTAATATTTATAGAAAATAATTTACCTTGAAACTAAGCTTTGAAAATCGATTTCGAAAACCATTTGGAAACCATATTTGAAAATTTCCCTTATTATCAAGAATAAATAGGTTTTATACTTGGAAATACTTAAAATATTATATAATAATTATTTTTAAATCCCTTAAATTTTCAAAAATCATTTCAAAAAGAATTGGAGAAAACCGTGCTCGAAAACGACCAAAAACAAGCAAAATTCCACTCAAACCGAAATTCAAATTTAAATTCAAATTAAATTCAAATAATTCAAAATTTGAATTCCAAACTCATTAAAACTGGGCTAACCTATTGATAGGCATTATAGACCCCGAAATACTTTAGAAATATCACAAAAACTGAAGTAAAAGACAAAAATCGTACGGAAAATGTACATAAAAAAGGTGGCCGAACGATCTTTGTTCAACTGAAAATTAGTGCGCTCAAAGTAGAAAAGTTCATCTTTCAAACAAAAAAAGAATCAATCAATTCCAAAAGAAAATGAAAAAGTTATGCCGTCACAAACATGGACTCAGACCATGTTTGTAACAGTTCAACAAGGATGTGCCCAGGCTTAAAAATCCACTCTGGTTTCTATTTCCAAGCATGAAACTGAGGAACAAATTGTATCTGATTGAGCTCAAAATACTTATGCATGCAGTAGAAAACTTCATCTTTCAAATAAAAAAAGGATCATGCAATTTGGATAAAAAATGAAAAAGTTATGATGTCTCAAAGTTGCACCCAGACAGTGTTTTCACTGTAAAATCTGGGCAAAAACATGGTCCAGGTCAAAGTTTGGTAGCAAATTTCTATAAGCTATCTAAGTCGGAATGACTTGAAATTTGGTATGCATATATAGAAAACTCTGTCTTTCAAAAAAAAAAGAATCACGCAATTTCAATAAGAAATGGAATAGTTATGCGATCGCAAACTGGACTCACCCATGTTTGCAGCAACAAAACACAGTTCCTACAGGCAGAAAAACTGTGTTTTGTTGATTTTGCAACAACGGTTTGAACACCCAAATCATACTATTTTTGTTCCAAAATTGGTAGAATGAAGTTCAACACGCAAGCTACCAAATGCTAGAAATCTGGCAGCATTTCTTTGCCGAAATCAAAAGTTATATGCATTCAAAGAGGCAATATGGAAAAGATTTCAAACAGAAAATAACAGCAAAAATTTACCGAAAAAGCTAAATTTTTGCTTGCTTTACAATTTTTTGAGCTTGGCTCAGCTAGATTATGTGAGTATTTCAACTCACCTTGCTGTCGCAATGGAAAGACTTGGATTTATATTGCAAGTTGGAAGCTTTTTGCTAGATTGAAGCCTCCAAGAACCTGTAGAACAAAAGAAAAAGATTTGCAAGAGGAATTCAACAATAAATTAGAGAACCCATTTTTGAAATTAGGATTTTGCTGAAATTGTAGGGTTTTGGAGTTGATTACCTTTTGAATTTACACCTTAGAATGAAGAAATTATAGTTTGCTTGAATTGATTTTGAGTTTGGAGGCTTTGAATTGAGAAATTTTTGATGTTCGTTTACTGTATTCTCTTTCCAGAAGTAGAAGAAGATGAGATGTTGTGAGCGTACAGGTAAACTCTTTTCTCACCTTTTCATTTACCGTCCAAGTGCTAATGGGATTTGACCCATTAATTAAAAGAGAAATTAATTAGCCTATGTGCATTTATTCAGTACTAATACCAATTATGTACATATTTACACTATATTATAAAACATATTTTCCAAGTTTTTATACACAAAAAAATGTAAACTTACATAAATATTAAATAAAATATTTTCCATCATATAAAAAGATTAATTTTAATTTTAAAAACATTTTTATTATTAATTTCCTTTATTTAACAAAAATGCACTATTTACTCAAATAAACGAATAGAATCATGTTTTTAACTCCTAAAATTCCACAAAATTTATTTTATCACTTGTAAAAATATTTCAAACCATTTCAAAACATTTTTCATAGCCAAAAAGTTATTTTTAACCTAATTTCCACCTTTTATTTCAATAAACAACCTTTAAAAATCAAATACTTCCTTTAAAATTATTAAAAGAAGTAATTGGAAATAATTAATAAAATTATTGCAATTTCTTTGAATAAAAATTATTTTCCACTTATTATTAACCCAAACAAACAAAATAAAACTTTTAAACTTTATTTTCACGTTTTATTTCCCAAAAATTCATTGTTTATTCCAAATAAGCAATTTAAAATCTCCAAACCTTGTTTTGCTTCACAATATTAAATCATAACTACCGTTATAATTTAATATTTGCAGGTAATCTCCAAAACCATGATTGTTACAGACTCCTCCCCTTAACAAAATTGTGTCCTAGCAATTCTAGAGAAGAATCTATATTCAACACTATCATTTCATCACTCAAAAAATAAGAAATAAGCTTGAGGTAAAAAGATTCTCACCATCGCTATGCGAAGAAAGAAAACCAGGGTAGGATCGCTCGATGAACCCTCTGGTTTCCCAAGTGCAGTCATTGGGATTAGCAGATCATTGAACTTCAACGAGCGGCACGTCCTTGTTTCGAAGGCGTCTTACCTCCGAAGCAAGTATGCGAATAGGCTGCTGCACAACAGATAGGTCAGGTGAGATCTCAAGCTCTTGCAAATCAGGAGAATCGATGACAGAATCCGACTCTCGAGGACACTTCTAAAGCCGAGAGACGTGAAACACGTCATGAATGCCAGATTGGTGAGCTTGAATTGATACTCTATAAGCCACAGAGCCAATACGTTCAGTAATAGGAAATGGTCATATAAAGCGAGGAGCCAACTTTCTAGTCGTACTGAAGCGCATAATCCCTTTTAGAGGAGAAACATGAATAAAGACGAGATCACCAACCGAGAACTCGAGTGGCTTCCTACGGTTGTCCGCGTAGGATTTCTGACGGCTCTGTGCCTCTTTCATTCTCTGACGAATAAGTTCAATCTTCTCAGAAGAATCACAAAAAGAATCTGGGCCAAGAATAAGCTTCTCACCAGATTCCAACCAACAAGAAGATGATCGACACGGCCTTCCGTATAAGGCTTCGAAAGGTTCCATATCAATAATGGACTGAAAACTATTGTTGTAGGAGAATTACACAAAAGGTAGGTGATCCTCCCAACTACCACCAAAATCTAGAATGCAAGCACGGAGAAGATCCTCGAGGATACGATTCACCCGTTCAGTCGTTCCATTAGACTGTGGATGATATGCTGTGCTGAAATTAAGCTTTGTTCCCAAAGCTTGCTGAAGACTCTACCGGAAATGACTCGTGAATAGCGGATCACAGTCACAAACAATCAAATTAGGAACACCGCGAAGTCTCACGATTTCCTTGACATATAACTTGGCCAAATGAGAAGCACTCCTATTAGACTTAATAGGAATGAAATGAGCTGATTTGGTGAGGCGATCAACAATAACGCAAATGCTAGAATTGCCCGATCTCGAACGAGGTAGGCCATTAATGAAATCCATCAAAATCTGATCCCATTTCCACAATGGAATCTCTAGAGGCTGAAGGAGACCAGAAGGCCGTTGATGTTCGGCTTTGATATGTTGACAAGTCATGCAATACTCACATAACTCGCCACATCGCACTTCATGCCTTCCCAATAATAAAGGCGATGCATATCGGTATACATCTTACTACTGCCAGGATGAATGGTATACTTAGAACGATGACAGTCATCGAGAATGTCATGCCTAAGTGCAGAATCAGAAGGCACAACAAGACGGTTCTTCTTACGAAGACACCCATGAGAATCAATGCTGAAATCCCTCAACTCCTCGTGATGGGACTCAGACTCACAAATCTAAATAAGGTGCACAAGTTCGGGATCACGCCGCTGAGCATTGGCAATATGATCCAATAAACTAGGTCGAGCTTCCAAACTAAATAATAAGATAGGAGAATCGGAAGATGGAGCTCGATCACGAATATCACAAAGGGATAAGGTGTATAGAACATCCCACTCGGCTAGCATCATAGAAACAACAGCCGAATATTTGCGACTAAACGCATCAGCAACACGATTACCCTTACAAGGGGTATATTGGATATCGAAGTCATAGGAAGCAAGGAACTCGAGCCAACGTTGTTGCCTCATATTGAGCACCTTCTGTGTGGATAGATATTTCAAGGACTTGTGATTGGTATAGAGAATGAAGTGCTCGCCTAATAAATAATGGCGCCAAATCTTCAAGGTGAAGACAATGGCGGCTAATTCGAGGTCACGAGTGGCATAACGTACTTCATTCGGTCGCAGTTGCCTAGAAGCATAAGCAACTACCCGATCCTTATACATAAGCATGGCACCGAGGCCACATCTACTAGCATCGGTGTAGACAACAAGATCTTGATTCCCTTTAGGAACCACTAGAATAGGAGCATTAGTGAGAAGCTCCTTCAACTGTTGAAAAGAAGCATCGCACTTGTCGGACCAAATAAATCGAACACTTTTCCAAGTAAGGCTGGTGAGAGGAAGCACAATACGAGAGAAATCCTTAATGAACCGGTGGTAATAACCCGCCAATCCAAGGAAACTACGAATCTCATGAACATTCTCAGGCCTCTTCCAATTCTGGATAGATTCGATCTTCGAATGATTGATCGAAATGCCTTCGAAAGAAACAACGTGGCCTAAGAACTTAACCTTATTCTCCCAGGAACGGCACTTGGAGAATTTAGCTTTAAGCTTATGGTGACAAAGAGTACTCAAGATAATTCTCAAGTGATTAGCATGCTCGGCTTCAGATTTTGAATAAACAAGGATGTCTTCGATGAACACAAGGACGAACTTATCAAGATATTCCTGGAATACTCGATTCATAAGATCGACAAAGAAAGCAGAAGCATTCGTCAAACCAAACGGCATAACGTGCCACTCGTAAGATCCATATCGAGTGCGGAAAGCTGTAAGAGGTATGCTATCTTTCGCAACTCGAAGCTGATGAAAACCAGTGGCAAGATTGAGATGAGAGAAGACCTTAGCGCCACTCAATCGATCAAACATATCGTCAATCCTAGGTAATGGATATCTATTCTTGATGGTCAACTCTTTAAGCTTGCGATAGTCGATGCAGAGCCTAAGAGTTCCATCAGACTTCTTCAAAAAGACGACTGCGGCACCCCACAGTGAAGAACTAGACTGAATCAACTGCTTGGACACAAGCTCTAAAAGCTACTTCTTGAGTTCCTCATTTTCTTTTGTAGACATCCTCGTGGGAGGACGACTAACTGGCTGCGCGCCTGGAATGAGATCAATGTGGAACTCAATTGCCCGCTTGGGCGGCAAAACCCGACACAGGCTCAAATACATCAGAGAATTCACAAACAATAGGAATACGAGATATATCATCATCATCTTGTGAGTTTAGAGAATATAGAGCCACTTCGGAATTATCCACATTCCGAAGAAAAAGTGGTAGCTGAGTAGATGAATTTGGATGTCGAAGATATGAAATTCTCTCAGAACAAATAATCCTGGCATTGTATTGCACTAGCCAGTCCATACCCAAAATCATATCAAATCCCAAATAAGAAATAACGTGCAGATTCGCACGAAAAGAAAAGCCACATAAAAAAATTCTCAACATCATCACAAAGCATGCTAAGGGTTGCGGATCCCCCGATAGGATTCGCAATCTTCAATGAAGTAACCGTACAAGAAACATCCAAAGACAAATCACCGACGAGCTTCTTCGATACGAATGAATGCGACATACCCATATCGAAAAGGACTCGAACAAAACGATCATGAAACAACAATGAACCTTCAAGAATAGAAGGAGAAATACCTTTGCGCTGGGAAGAACCTCCATAAGCATCTGCTACATTCATCTTGCCAGATTTGGCATTATTTGGAGCAATAGGACAAGAGGAAATACGATGGCCCTCTTTCTTGCAATATGACAAAAGAGAGGCTTAGGACACTCCCGAATCATATGGTCAGGCGAACCACAATTGAAACACCCCTTGCGAGATGGAGGTGCTCCAATAGACTGAGGTCGAGAATGAGGCCGAGACTGGGACTGAGAAGTAGAACCAACTGGCTTCTTCTTCTTGGATGGAAAGAACTTAGATTTCTGAAAAGGAAACCGCTTCTTGTTGGGGTTCTTGCGAACCTCAACATCATCACCACATTCGATCTCCTTCTCGACGGCTTCAAGATGAAGCGCCGAGTTAACTAGCTCCTCAAAAGAAAGCTTAAGCTGCAACATCAAAGATTTCTTCAAACACTTCTTAAGGCCGGAAACGAACTTGAGGTTCTTCTTGTATGGAGTGCTAATATACTCAAGGCCATACTTAGAAAGAGCCTCGAAAGAAGACACATAATCTAAAACAGAAGATTTCCCTTGCTTTAGCTTGAGGAAGCGACGGGCAAGAGATGCTTTCTTAGACTTAGGAACGAATTTAAGCTCGAATCGTTCCGGAAACCAACTCCATGTAAGAGTAGACTCGTTGAGCTCGGTAGTGAATAGCTCGTACCAGACAAGAGCACGCTCTTGTAACATGCTGGATGCTACAAGAACCCTATGGTAATCTGAAAGATCCATGCGAGAAAATATCCGCTCGCAAGAACAAATCCAAGCTTGAACCACCAAAATAGACTCGGAGCCTTTGAATGGCTTGCCTTCGAGATGTGCAAAATCACTACACATGCGCGCGAAAGGAGACTTGCGCGAAGGAGAAGCTGAAGTAGGAGCTGGAGGCTGGGTGCTCCTAAATAACTCCATAAACTGATCGGCAGACATATAAACGCCGCCAGGATGCGAGCCGCTGGATTGCCCAGCATCCGAGTGTCGTCCTCTATCTCTTCCAGCCATTACCTGAAAGTTAAGATAAGATAAGATTATTCACATGGTAGATATCATTAATTCAAATATGGAATACTACGGAATTAAAATGCATTCCTAGACATATTCCCTAAATTATATCTACCCCAAAGCACACGAAAAGAACAAAAGCATGATGATTCAGGGATTCGTAACATTTGTACTACACTTTGATGTACCGTAATATGTGTTTCTGTTCTGTGTTTATCAAATTTTGTTCTTAACTTAGCTCTGATACCAAGCTAAAACGACCCACCCCGAGACCCACATTAACAAAGAGCATTAGTGGGTAATACTTTTGGCTAATGCGGAGAATAGGGCTGGATAGGAGCGACCATCTATAGCCTTGTCTTAAATATCTATTGTATATGTGGACAATGCCATTTTTTTCCCATTCAAGTGGATCGACATATCCAATAAATACTTAATACAAAGCCATAGGTGGCTATAGGATCTATCAGAACAAAATACAACAACTCAAATTTAAAACACATCACAGAACAGCAGATAATACCATAGGTACACACATACCCAGATACATCACAAAGTATACAACATGATACATCACATATGTGGTATGATGACCACAATACAAACACGAGTCAAAAGAATATACATATCAGAGTAGCAAACCAAAAAGGACTACACAAAAAGCTATAACAAAAAGAGCTAGCAGAATAGTCCATGCAGAAGCAGAATAGGCTAAGTCCAAAAGTACCTAACCTAAAACACCTCGGTCTGACCCGAGTATAAAATACACGGGTCAGTCTAGCTAAACGTATCAGTAAAATGTGATAGTAGAATAATAGAGCATAAGAGCATAGTGATATTATTCTTAAACAAGAAGAAACCATAAGAAAGCTAACCATAGTCATATGGAGGATACGGAACATGTATGGCATATATGGTTACACTAGGTGATAGAACACTATAAGCATAAAACACAAAGGAGACGAGAAATCTCATGATTCTCTAAAATGTAGCATGCCTCATATCATCGGCAATCATAAATCAATAAGAATGGTTTAGGGAATAGTAAAATGTAAACTCCTAAAAGAGTAGTTTCCAAACCCGTCATATCGGCAACTCCACGGAAAACATAAGCAAAAGCCATCTCGACATAAGCCATAAGGCAAATGTCAACAAAGAGATAAAAATCTCATACAATGCCAAAAGGCAAATCTCATAAATAGCACCAATAGAAAATCTCAATATATATATATATATATATATATATATATATATACACACGCCAAAAGGCAAATCTCAACATGCCAGTGTAGGCAATGAAAATCTCAAAAGAACTCCCAAGAGTCCAAAAATTCCCAAGTAATCGCCAACGAATGGTTCAAAGGACCTATTCCAAAATGACGACATACAAGGGTAAAAGTCATCTCAAAAAGGTTTTGCACATGCTATTACTGCCAAGTACTGTTTCACATAATAGGTACCTCGCCCAAAGGCAAATGTCAAAAGACAAATACGCCGCAATGGCAAATACGCCGCAATGGCAAACGTCCGAAGACAAATACGCCGCAATGAAAAACGTCCGAAGACAAATACGCCGCAATGACAAATGACCCGAAGGTCCTGTACTGGCACACCAACAAGCAAATGTGTCACAAACTCCCGGAAAGGAACCAAAAAGTGTTAACGTGTGTCCCATACCACCCGTTCGCACTAAACGGTTTACTAACCGCTAGTAAATTTTACACTCAAAGCAGTAAAAAGTTCACCTTATATCATCAATAAACTAGACCCACATGCCAAAGCGATCGAACGGGCAAGTTAGGAATTAACGGAAAGGACAAACGCACGTATCCCATACTACACGTTTTACCCAATCGTTTAACTCTCCTTCTCGTTCGCTCGACAGTGCAAAAACATGTAGTATTTAGAGAAAATAATTTACCTTGAAAATAAGCTTCGAAAACCGATTTCGAAAACCATTTGGAAACCATATTTGAAAATTTCCCTTATTATCAAGAATAAATAGGTTTTATACTAGGAAATGATTTAAAATATTATATAATAATTTTTTTTAAATCCCCTAAATTTTTAAAAATCATTTCAAAAAGAATTGGAGAAAACCGTGCTTGAAAACGACCAAAGACAAGTAAAATTCCACTCAAACCGAAATTCAATTTTAAATTAAAATTAAATTCGAATAATTCAAAATTTGAATTCAAATTCATTAAAACTGGGCTAATCTATTGATAGGCATCATAGCCCTCGAAATACTTCAGAAATATCACAAAAACTGAAGTAAAAGTCAAAAATCGCACGGAAAATTAACATAAAAACACTTAGGCAAAATAATACCCAAGTCTGTAATCTTCTTTGGGTTCAACTTTCAGACATAAAACAGATGGCCGAACGATCTTTGATTCAACTAAAAATTAGTGTGCTTAAAGTAGAAAAGTTCATCTTTCAATCGAAAAAAGAATCAATCAATTCGAATAGAAAATGAAAAAGTTATGCTGTCACAAACATGGACTCAGACCATGTTTGCAACAGTTCAACAGGGATGTGCCCAGGCTTAAAAATCCACTCTGGTTTCTATTCCAGGCATGAAACAAAGGAACAAATTGTATCGGATTGAGCTCAAAATAGGTATGCATGCAGTAGAAAACTTCATATTTCAAACAAAAAAAGGATAATGCAATTTGGATAAAAAATGAAAAAGTTACGATGTCTCAAAGTTGCACCCAGACAGTGTTTTCACTGTAAAATCTGGGCAAAAACATGGTCCAGGCTAAAGTTTGGCAGCAAATTTCTATAAGCTATCTAAGTCGAAATGACTCGAAATTTGGTATGCATATAATAGAAAACTCTATCTTTAAAAAAAAAAAGAATCACGCAATTTTACAAAGAAATTAAATAGTTATGCCATCGCAAACATGAACTCACGCCATGTTTGCAGCAACAAAACACGGTTTCTACAGGCAGAAAAACTGTGTTTTGTTGATTTTGCAACAACGGTTTGAACACCCAAATCATAATATTTTTGTTACATAATTTGCAGAAATGAAGTTCAACATGCAAGCTACCAAATGCAAAAAATCTGGCAGCATTTCTTTGCCGTAATCAAAAGTTATAGACGTTCAAAGAGACAATATGGAAAAGGTTTCAAACAGAAAATAACAGCAAAAATTTACATAAAATGCTAAATTTTTGCTTGCTTTTGCAATTTTTTGAGCTTGGCTCAGCTAGGTTATGTGAGTAGTCTAACTCACCTTGCTGTTGCAATGGAAAGACTTGGATTTATGTTGCAAGTTGGAAGCTTTTTGCTAGACTGAAGTCTCCAAGAACCTGTAGAACAAAAGAAAAAGACATGCAAGAGGAATTCAACGATAAATTAGAGAACCCATTTTTGAAATTAGGATTTTGCTGAAATTGTAGGGTTTTGGAGTTGATTACCTTTTGAATTTACACCTTAGACTGAAGAAATTATAATTTTCTTGAATTGATTTTGAGTTTAGAGGCTTTGAATTGAGAAATTTTTGATGTTCGTTTACTGTATTCTCTTTCCAGAAGAAGAAGAAGATGAGATGTTGTGAACGTACAGGTAAACTCTTTTCTCACCTTCTCATTTACTGGCTAAGTGCTAATGGGCTTTGGACCCATCAATTAAAAGAGAAATTAATTAGCCTATGTGCATTTATTCAGTACTAATACCAAATATGTACATATTTACACTATTATAAAACATATTTTTCCATGTTTTTACACACACAAAAAATGTAAACTTACATACATATTAAACAAAATATTTTCCATCATATAAAAAGATTAATTTTAATTTTTAAAACATTTTTATTATTAAATTCCTTTGTTTAACAAAAATGCACTATTTACTCAAATAAACGAATAGAATCATGTTTTTAACTCCTAAAATTCCACAAAATTTATTTTATCACTTGTAAAAATATTTCAAACCATTTAAAAACTTTTTCTATAGCCAAAACTTATTTTTAACCCAATTTCCACCTTTTATTTCAATAAACAACCTTTAAAAATCAAATACTTCCTTTAAAAATTGTTAAAAGAAGTAATGACAATAATTAATAAAATTATTGCAATTTCACTAAATAAAAATTATTTTCCACTTATTATTAACCCAAACAAACAAAATAAAGCTTTTAAACTTTATTTTCACATTTTATTTCCCAAAAATTCATTGTTTATTCCAAATAAGCAATTTAAAATCTCCAAACCTTGTTTTGGTTCACAATATTAAATCATAACTACCGTTATAATTTAATATTTACAGGTAATCTCCAAAACCAGGGATGTTACAATTCACCCCCCGCTAGTTTAATCATAGCCTTAAGATCCATAATCTGCATTTCTCACATACATGTCCCGAGCCTTTGAATGGTAAGATCCACTGCTTATCGTATCTACTTTCACCGTTATATGCCATATTGGATAGGTGAGTATCTCGCATGCTAGAATAAGTTTACAATATTATTAGTTGCAGGGCTGTTTGTTTAAAATGTCTGCTGGTTGCATATAATTGGTAGGCATGCGAAATAACTATTGCTGCTTTTACTTTTGGCTTATTTGGGATTTTGTGTAACGACCCAGAATTTTTAGTAATTTAAATTTGAGTATTTAATTAATTTTAAATATTTATAAGTGAAAATTTTAAGTTAAATAATTTATTTCTTGAATATTGGATTTAATTGGTCATTTAAATCGATGATTTAATAGTGAAATTCCAAAAATAATTAAATATTGGGTTAAATATGATTGAAAATGGTTTGGAAAATTTTATTTTATCATATTAAAGTTATAGAAATGTTTTAGAACTTGTAAAATTGAATTTGGAGCTAATTTGTAAAAATTGAATATTTTAATATTTAATTATCGACTGAAAAATAGCCAATTTTTGAACAGTCTCGGAATTGAACGAAACGAGTTCCATTGGATCCGTAATAGTTAGTTATTATCGGATTTCAAATTTTCGTAGCAATCGGAGTTGTCGTTTGACCGTGGCAGCTCGAAACGCATCGATATCGTTTTAATATTTATTTAGCGAGTTAAAATAGCCATTTTTCAAACGGTCTCGGATTTCGACGAAACCAGTTTCATCGGATCCATAATGTGATATTATTGCAAGATTTCAAATTTTAAGTCGTTTGGATTTATCGTTTGTCCGGTACAAGCCAAAACGCCTAGAAATCGTTTAAATCGGTTTAAATTTAAATTGAGCATTTATTGCTGTATCTCACACATATGATGGAATTAGCTTACGAAACCTGTTCCATTGCGTCCGGAACGTGGAAAAACTTTAGAATCGCCTGTCGGAACGTCAAAATTGGAGTTCGTTTGCATAAGTTATTGAAAAAGAGAATTTTATTATTAAAATAATATTTATAACATATACATTCATTTATATCTTCACTAAACCCTATATGCTCAAGCTAGCCGCCAGTTTATGGTTAATGGCCGAAAAGCAACGATCTTCTTCCTCATTTATCTTCTAATCCGTGCAACGATTCGCGAAACCTTCAACTAGTAAATTGTAGAGCACTCTGAGATCTCGGAATCCAACGGTTATGATCGTTTAACTCGAAGCGGATTGGCGGCAAATCGAGCTGGAAGCACGAAAGTTGCGCACGCAATTCCATGCGCTGGGGTTGACCGAGTTGACTGCTCTTCTGGCCGTGTGTAGCATATGTGATGAGCTTCGATATGGTGCCGATATGATGAAGTTTCGTCAAGCGGTTTGGAGGCGATTTCAAACCCTAATCTAGCTTGTTGGGTTCATTTTGCACGCATATGGCCTGGAGTTTGGAACGCACGCATCAGGGAGGAAGAAAGGTGGGGGGGCCCGCGCGTGTGGGGGGAGGTGAGATGAATATCTTTTCCTTTTTTTTAGTTTAAGTTTAAAATTCAAATCGTTCAATGTTTAAACCGTGATAACTTTTTGCTGCGAGGTCGGATTCGGACGCGGTTTTTTGCGTTGGAATCGTATCGCCGTGCTCTTCGTGATGCAACTGGTTTGGAGTCGTTTGGAGGTCGTTTGAATTTCGGGTAAAATTAAACGTTCGTTTAATTTTATTCGAAACGAACGACGAAACGGAAAACAAAATCAAGGTGAGAACTCCTCACTCAATCGAAAGGTTTTGTTTAAAATTTTAAATAGTTAATGTTGATTGTTGATTACTGATTGATTGTGGTAGTAGATATAATAGGATATATATTATATATAGCAATATATATATATTGGCATATGTATATATTGGATTTGATTTCCCGCCTCGTATAGCGGATGAGACCCTATTGCGCCGTTATTAAGCGGATATTTTATAAAATCCCATATACCGCGATATTCCACCTTGAAGTGGAATTGGTATTGTGCTAACGTCTGTGGATGCAGGGTAACAGGTTGGAGGGATCCAACTGGATTCCTCACATATTTATTTGTTTATAAATATTATGTTGATTGTTGATAATCATATTGATATATGACACTTATTCCCGTGATTGACCATCTGATGTTGTTGCATCATCGGATTCAAATTTTTAAAAATTAAAATAACGGTTTTGAATTTAAAAGGGGTTTTAAATTGATTTTTTTTCTTTCAAAGAATATGGTTTATTAAAATTTTGAATCGATTAAATTTTAAAATAAATAGATGGATAAATTTTTATGTTTTGGAAGTTAATATTTTTATGAAATATAACCAAAAAGAAAAATTTAAAATCAATTGATTTTATTAAATAGTTAAATTGGGGTTTTGGGTAATTATTATAAATTGTCTATATAAAGGATGTTTATAAATGGATATTTATAAATCTAAATTTATAAGAATTATGAGACGAGTTTATAAAGTATTGAGAAGGGTTATAAAATGGGTTTCGTTAAAAATTATAGATTTGTGAATCTTGGGAGTTGAAATAAATAGGTGTGGAAATATAAGTTTATAAGTTATTAACTTATAATATGGCCTTTGGGTAGGTAATTGGATTATGTAAATTGGGTTGAATTTTATAAAAGAGATTTATAAAATGGAAGTTTATAATAAGAATGGAATTCATAAACATTGTTATAAATCCGAAAATCAATTGGGTTTGATAAATTGAATATGGGATTTGTTAAAGGAGTTATATTCACTATTTTTGAACGGTGAAATATTATTTTATGGAATGGACGTGTTTTTGGAAAGGAATGTTTTAAATGGAATTTAAAACAAATTAAAGATGTTTTAAATATATTAAGTATCGAAATCTTAGGTTTCAACATTTATTGTTGAAATAGACGTTTTCGAGAAAATATTTTGAATAGTATTGGATTTATGTATCCATTTTTTTATTTCAAATCCATATACTAGTGTTTTTGGGTTGTCGTAACGATGTTTTACGCAACATTCGTTTTTAACCCAAATAAATGTGAATAAAGGAATGTTTTCTTAAAGAGAATGGAATAAATACTTAACTGTGATTTAAGTATATGGAATATTTTCAAATCGTTGAAAATAAATAAATTTGTGAATTACTTATTTTTAAAATAAGCATGGGAATGGTTTTCTAATATGAAATGGAACGGTTTTTGTGAATTCACCTTTAAGGTAATTGAAAGCAAATAACTTGAAATCGATTTGGGAATCGTATGCTAGTAGATGCTTGGAATTTAAATCCACTTTGGAATTTATATATATGAAGGGAAATTTGTTTAAAAATAAATGTTGATTTATTTTTAAATATGAAAATATAATTTACGAATTTGGAACGTAAGTTAAAATATATCGGTAAAGATTTATTTGGTGGTTTGAAATTTGTTTCAAAGGGTATATATGGTTAAGGTGATTTGAAATTAGTTTTCAAATGGTTAAGGTGATTTGAAATTGGTTTGCAAATGGTTAATGTAATTTGAAAATTGGTTTTCAAATGGTAAAGGTAAATTGAAAATTGGTTTTTCAATTGGTTAAGTGTGGAAATTTTTATCGTGAAGTGGTTTCGGTAAAACAAATAACTGGGGCAATTATTTGGAAATGGTGTATATATATATATATATCTCGTAAGATATTTTTGGGACTTAATAATTTTGGAAAAATTATTTGGAATCTGATGATGTGGCGCATCTTTATTGATAGTTAAATAACCGACTATCAATATTTACCCTTGGATGGTATTGATTGTGTTTGTTTGGAATTGAATGCACACTTATTTTTAAAATAAGCGCTCGCTATTCGGTTTAGCCGGGAGAGGACCTTTGTGTCATATATCCCATTCCGAATATGCGATACGTCGTTTGGATTGCATTTGAAGACCGGTGTTGAAGACCGGGTATTTGTGAAAACGATAGGATGACCTATCGATTGTCTCCGCATCGTTAGCTACGATATGGAGATTTCCTTTGTGATGGGAAATTTTATCGGGATTGTGAATACCCGGATTGCAAGGGCTTCTTTGGAAGTGCCTTCGGTTCTGTTCGAACCCGGAACAGACTTGTATGGTTACGTGTCTGACATTACATTTTGAGAAATAGAGCAGATTTCTTTCAAATACATTTCTGTTGGTGGCGGAGAATTTATTCTCTTAGCTTAACACCCTTCTCTGAGACGTACGAGCTCAGAGGTTATGTAGTTGAAGGTTATCAGCGATATTTCCCAATCTGGTAATGTGGCATGCTGAGTGCTGCTGTGTGATGATCATTGGTTGGTCATTTGTGATATGATCATTTGTTTGATCATTTATCTTTGTGATTATTGCTTTGGTCATCTGTGGACCCGAAGCATGGCTTTGTTACACAAAGCGTAGCTTTGTGGACGAGACTTCGTCAGGACCTCACTCCCCGGAAATGGTCGAAACAGGAATATGCGGCAAGGTTATGAGGGTCGCTCCCTTTAGGGTATGTCATTCCCTTCTGGAAAAGGGTGGTATCATGGTATGGAGCCCAGATATTTACTCATGTGGAAACACTATATCTATTTCTGTGTGGTGTTGTTGGTATCGAGCGCTCGGATAAAGGTCCCAAAGGACCGGGGGATGACATATTCGTGTAGTAGTTACCTAGTTACAGAGGTAACCCGGCCTTGTGTTGGCAGAGATCTAACCGTAACGTTAGTTCTCGGGACGTCCCGCCAGAGGCGATCCCATGTGGCAGTAGGAAGTTCCTTAGCCTGACCATTTGTTGGAAATCCATTCATCCAATACGTGCCTTGTACAGTTTTAGTTGTAGAACCTGCCATTTAACATGGCAGCTATAGTAGGCATAGCATCATGGTACCTATGCTGGCTAGGATTTATATTATACTTTCGAAATATTTTCCACTATGCACTAGTAATAATATCAAAGAATTTTTCTCGTAGTAAGCATGTTTGACTATCATAAGGAGAAATCTCCCCCATGTGTGCGTTTGCATTGTGTGTGTGCCGGGAGGCCTTATGGTAGTTTCATTTTCCAAAAAGCATTGCGGATTTCAAAATTTAAATTTTCTTGTTGCTTGTTTAAAGATAAACTGTTTTGAGTTCTCACACCAGTCACATGACTGACCTGGAGTTTATTGTTCCTTTCCTAAACTCTGGGTGCCCACTATTTTCCACACGGGCAGTCTAGAGTTAGGTTATCAGGTTATTCTGGATTCGGGAGTTGCTGTGCAGATCTGGAGGCGAGCCAGATAGCGTAGTCTATTATCTATTGTATATAGTATTTCTTTCCGCTGTTGTTGTCGTACACTCTGATTGATGTAATGTAATGTGATGTAATGTATAAAATGTATAGTTCTTTTGTTTTAATGAATATTCATTTACCTATTATATGTTGTTCCGCTGCGACTGTGAGATTCTGTTATTGTTTCTCGTTCTGTTACTTGTTTTTCTGTTTTCTCTTCTCTTTCTTTTCTTTCTTCTTCTACCTCTTTCTTCTTCTAAAACCCTAACGGTTCGATTTTTCGGCAACGAAAAATCGCGATCGTTACATTTTGGCGGCGAAATTCCTAAAAGGGGAAGAATATGACGACCCATATTTTACATTTTGGAGGATCGTAAAATATTTTTGGTTTATTTATATGAGGTCATATGATTCTATAATTTTAGGGCATGACTCTTATGGGACATTTTACATATTTATATTTTTCTCGAATTTTTATCCAATAGTTTTGACTCTGAAAATCTTTATTGGTGCTATAGATTTTGATTGAAGTTGAATTATGGTCTTAAATTAGTTCCATTATTTCAAAATGATGGTTTCTCTTTCCGTAGAGTTGTCATAATAGAAAAATGGACTAATAGTTAGGAAGTTATGCCTGTTTTAGGTTTTAGAAGCTGTTGCTCATAATTAGTGTGTAATTAGTCAAGCCCATTGTTGGTCCATTGTCTAATTAAAGATTATTATAAGTAGGGGCTGTAGAAATCAAATTGGAACCTTTCCCTCTCATTCCAAATCAAATATAAACCCTAATTATCCCTAAATCGATCCTAGTTCATCCAAATTTCTCCCTGAACCAAACTAAATTATGGACTAAAGATTAGACCTTCGATAAGGGGCTACAGATAATCAAATTGGTTGATTAGAAGCGCTTTCATTACTGTTCGTATTGGATCCACACTCGAGTTGGTTAAATTTTGTAATTGGTGAGTGGTTTACCTTCTCACTACAGTATGCTTGTGTATATGGTAAACTTGTAGGATGTAACATGTTTAGAAATTGGTTTTTGGCCATAAAACCTTTTCTAACTCTAATCAGATGTTATTCTATGTATATACGTTGTATTTGATTAGGAATTACCTTCATTCATGTTCATATGTTGATATAAAATGCAGATCAAGATAAGAATTGGCTTGCTTATAAGTATTGGCTTGCTTATCATATTCTTATGTTGTGATTGCTTGAACGGATGTATGTGCATGATGTTCTATGTTGTATTTTGCGCTTTGGTATTGTTTGTTAGTGTTGTGATTACATAGATAGGTGGGTTTAAAAATTGAGCATATTAGAGGCAAATACGGTCGGAATTGGTAAAAACATAGAGGGGAGGCTGTGGAGTATTGGAAGATCTCGTGATCAAGGCACAAGTTCCCATTCATTATCTACACCAGTCAGTACCGAGTTGAGGGTCGGCACCAACACATGTTTTTTGGTCCATGGTGTTGGCGAATTTGGGGAGAGCAAGGGTGTTGCTAGAAAAGGTTGCCTAAGGTGATGGATAGGTGATTGGCTAATTATTTGAGGCTATAACAACTTGTTTCTAGAATATAAGGTCGGGTGTATTGAAGAAAGGACTTGTTCTATGGTCTTTGTAAAGTGGTTGGGGTTAAAGCATCTGGGAATAGGGTAATAAAACTAAGGAAGGAGTGGGAGAAAACTTAGCCATAGGTTAGCTAAGTAAACAGATCGGCATCGAGTTAGAAGATCGGTACCAACTTCTCGGGTTAAAAAAAAATGGGATAGAACTTCTGGAGGGTCTCATAGATCATGCTAGAGGTATCGTTGGCATCAGGGTTGATTAGCGATGTATCAACATGATGGAAATCTAGAGTCTTTGGATGTTGGCTCAGGTTGGGAGTAGGTTCCAAAGATGGTAGCTTAGTAATGGAGGGATCCATAGGATCGAGGAATGTGGAAGGGTTCCTTTTGAATAATGGAAGCTGGATTGAGCAAAAGGACTCGAAATCCAAATAAAGCAAAGTGGGGCTGAAATTGATGTATGTAATAAGGAATCATTGATACTCGAAGTATTTCCTTATGTACTCAAAGCAGGATTGTTGTAAGTGATTGCAACGACCCAAGTTTTTTGACGTCACGAGTTTTGAATATTAATTTTGAATATTCAATAATGCAATATTTTAATTAACAAAATTTCTTGTTTAATAGTAGTTGATAATATTTTATAGTTGTCAAAACAAAATGATACGTGAATTTCCAGATATTTGTTTATTGACTAGGAGATTGATTCAGTAGGAATTTCCTATATGAATATGTATATATATATATATATCAATTCAAAAAGAAATATATAGAATCTATAAAACAAATAATACGGTATTAAGAGAATATAAAAAGATAAGTAATATATATATATATATATATATATATATATATGGGCTAGATAAAAATAGTTTATTAAAAAGCAAAAATATATTTTTATATATTGAAAAATGAAAAGAGGAATATATATAATATATATATATATATATATATATATATATATATATATGAAAGTGTATATGGTATAAATGAGAAAATCTAAAGAACCATTTCAAAAGAAAGATCATTAACCAAGTAATGCATTGTTAAAAATGCTATTTTATACCCTTAAATAAAATAACAAAGTTTTCATTTTTACTTTCAATTTTATAAATATATATATATATAAATGCGTAAACATTAACATTGTTTTGGACCATTTTTTTAAACTCTTATTCCAAAACATATATGTATATATATAAATGTATGCATATAAAGAAATCAAGTAAAAAGTAAATAAACAAAAGAGTAAATCATGTGAAAGTTAAAATAAGAGAATTTACCAATCAGTAATATAAAACATTTACTGTAAAAAGATTTACAGCCTAAGGCAAGTAAGTAATTGAGAAAAATCCAATATAAACACACACACATATATTTATAAAAGTCCTATTCCATCAAAAGAGGCAAAAACCAAAATCATTGTTTAAACTTCATCTCAAATATCATTTCCAATCATAGACAACTTCAACTCAGTTTTATTTAAAATCTCATCAATCCATTAACCCATCACTGTTCAAAACCTTAAACAACATATCAAGATCTTTGAGCCAAGATATTATACGAAATACAACAGTTCACTCTTGCATAAGCATGTCTATAAGTTGGGGTGTAGCTTCATTTTTCTGAAAGCCTGTAAACAAACAAAATCTGTAAACTAAAAACTATAAAAAGAGAAAAAAAGAAGAGGAAGAAACATCCTCTGTTAAAATCAAGAACCAAAGCAAAATTTGAAGTTCAGATTAGAATGAAGGAGTAATTGGAAGTTTTTCAGAGGAACAACAATGTGGAAGGTGAGATTTAAACCTTGGAATCCTGGAATATTGGATAAGTGCTCTTCATGTTAATAGAGTCCAAGTTTCTTTTTTACTTTTAAACTTTAAAAATCATTATCTCATATATTCTGAATTGAATTTGTGAATAAGGTCAACTAATGAAGTTTTTGTTTTTAGACTAAGGTCGCGCTAAAAATTAGTTTGTAAATCGTTTGTTTGGTATATTGAGGTAATTACAAGAATATAGTAGGAAACCCGGACCTTGACAAAATTCAACTTATCTAAATCATTGAATCAAGCATATTGTCAGGTTCGTCATATCAAAATAGAATTTTTAATATATAAATTTTGATTTTTAGCAGTATAGATTGTGTGATTTTTGAAGATGATTAGGAATCATTTAAAAATTAACTGCGGTCGCTTTCGTCGACGAGAAAAGGTGTGGGTTGGTCGTAGGGAGGTGTGGCGGCATGGACAAGGGCTACACCGTGGCGGAATCTCGATTTATGGTGTGATTTGGGTGTGCGGGGTGGTTTTAGGGTTTGGGAAGCTTTGGTTCATGCTCTAAGATGCGGTCGATCAGGAGAGGGAGGGGACGACCGGAAAGCACGGCTTCTAGCGTAAAGGTGGCGATGGGAACGGGCTTCCAATGGTGGCGCCGGTATGTGAGTCAGGTGTGGGAGGTGAGAGTAGTTAGAAAAGTTGGTAGGCATGGTTTCTGGGTTGGTTTGAGCAAGAGGCTCGTTCTCGATCGAGGTTGTTGGAATGTTAGCGAAGGGGTGGGAATGGCTAGGGGGTCAGGGGCATCAGTAGTTGGTCTTGGTTTGTCGAGCAAGGACGGGGTGGAGTCGTGCACGTGAATGTGCACGCGTGCACGGGGAAAACTAGGCGAAATGTGATGGAGAGGGCATTTGAACTTCAACGATGGAGGCTATAGCTTTGTTTGGGGCTTCGAGTCTTGCCAGGGATAAAAAATGGTTATGTGTGGGTAGAGTCGTGATCGAGGAGATAAGCGGTTGGTTCATGGTTTTCAAATTTGATTAGCCACTGATATTTTAAATCAAAGAATGAGGGAAAAGTGTGAGAGGGAAGAAGGAACGAGGAAATGGGTTGGCTGTGTTTGGTTGGGGAAGTAGGCTTCGGCCCGTTTGTTTTAAAAGGAATATATATATATATATATATATATATATATATATAAAGAAAATTATGATTGTTGTTTTAGGGAATTATCTTTGAAAACTTTAAAAATTAAATGCTCACAAACCGTAAGTTCGATTAACACAAAACGACTTGCAATGGGTCCGTATCGACAGGTAGTGCGACATCGTACGAACTGTTGCTCAATTTTCCATAAGTGAAATTTTACAACAATTTGAAACGGATAGAAAATTTAAGTGATGGAATTAGACTAACATTTACGTTTGAATGTATATGACCCGTATATTGTAGGATTTTGCAAATAGAAATAAGTGTCAAGTTCATTTATTTTAGTTATGATGTTTTTAACATCTGTTCAGTGGAAACAAAACAACTTTCCGCTGGTTTTTAATCAAACCCCTGTTGGCAGAATAAATCACCATTCTGCCGTTATTACTGAATATTTTGGATGTGGCCATTTTATTTGCAACAATAAAACCCTGATGTGTTATTATATTTGTTTGAACATCTATTTATTTCCCCTGGTAATTTTATTGGCAGTACGATGTTGAATTGGTTGTTAAAAGCAGATTGATACAAATATCTGCATCTGTTATTATGGATTGTTATGAAATTGGATGATATCTTAATTAAGTACCATTAGAATTGTTAAGCCTTCTTTTTCGATTTGGGTTGGTTTTGAACCAAAATTTGTTTTAAAAATGGTTATTATTTATTAATGATATTTTTAAGGTTAATGGATAAAATTTTGATAATATTATAAAGTAAATATTTTATTTTCCTCAAAAATTATTTAAATTATCGATTAATTGTCTTAAAGTTATTAGTTATCTAAATCGTTAAAGTATAATAACTATTAATTACAAAGTAATTCATAGTGGTTGTTTAAAAGTTAATTTTTACTTAGTGTAAATTAGTATTAAAGTACTCTTCTTTCAAAAACAAATTTATCGAATATTAATGATGTTTTAAAAATAATATACTATATAGTAAATTTTTGTAAAGGAATTTTTACTTAAATGAGAACTTGGAGTATTCATATTGAAAAATTTATAAGTATTTATTTCAGAAAATTATTAAAACAAAGTTTTTAGGAAGTAATGGTATACTCGCGTGGCGTAAATCGGAGGCAGTGAGCGCCTATAGTTAAGTCTTGAACTTTTTTGGGATAGAGACGTAACCATTGAGCTGTGATCCATGGATTGATACTGCAGTGGTGCTTTTTAGATTTTATTTTAAAAATTGTTTTTCAAATATTTTGAAAATGAAGGGTTTCGTGAATATACTTATCTGATGAGATAAGCGTATGCTGTTTGATTAAGTAATTTTAATTTATTTGGATTTTAAATTAAATAAGGCTTAATGTTGCAATGGAAAATGAAACTTTGGTTGGATTGATTGTGTTAAATAAACGAATATCAAATTTGGACTCAAATATAACTTTAGAAATATCTAGATGGAGTACTAGAATTATATGGTACAGTTACCGTCCGAGGTGCTATAGTGTACGTATAAACTCATTTCGCTCTTCTGGGATGTTTATAAGGAAATCCGTCTATTAACGGTTAGGAGGTGATCTCGGATCATATTCTCGTCTATTTATTTCCTAAAGAACCGAGGTTGAGTTTACCAGGTAATATCGAACGCTGTTTCAAGGAGACCGAAATCGAATTTGTGATCCAAAGACCACTTCGATCCAATAAGTACGTTTTCGTAATGAGGACAATGAGCATTCTAAGTGAATCTTCCTAAAAAGATAATCGTGGCCTCTAGCCTCATCAACCGGGAATGACTGAAAATAAGGTGGAATGCAGCAAGGCTAAGTGGGTCGAACCCAAGTAGGGTATGTCTATCACCTTTCTAGATAACCTTGGATATTATCACCACTTGTGAAAGGAGCTCGGAAAATGGTGGGAACACCCGGGGTGATTGCATATTTGGTCTATTCCGGTTAGGAATAGTCCGGTCTTATGTAGCAGGGGATCACAGAGTGGTCCTCGGTATGGTGTTTCTAGACAGGTACCGTGACAGGTGGTACCTCAGTGCCTAGTCATTTAGATGGAATCCATTCTCCAATACGTACCTTTACGGTTTTGGTTATAGAACCTAGCATTGCTGGAATTTAATTAATGTAACAATTTCAGCTATTTAAATAAGTATTTATACTTAGAAACTATTATAATATCAGAGGATTTTGATTTGAAATGTTTTGGTCATCGTAAGGTAAAACCCCATCGTGTTTATTTGTGGCGTGGTCTTATGAGATATCTTTGATTTTCAAAGGATTTTGAAACTTTAATAATTTTAATTGAGTGTGTTTCTCACGCTGGTTTTACCAGGCTGACCCGGGCATGGTTTTTCCTATATGCTCGAGTCAGACCGAGCATATTTCCAGGTTTAGATGGACAATGGAAGCTTCAGGAGAGGAGCTGGAGACCAGAGACGCATCCACATAGATAATTATGTTCCATTGCATTTGGTTGTTTTATCAGCAAATTATAAGGACAGATTGTTATAGCTTTCCGTGCTGAATAGGTTTATACTCTGATTAATGACTGTATATGTTTTAAGTTACAATTTTGTTTTGTGTAAAGACTTGTTCGATATTATAGATTGTTCATTCCGCTGTGAGATTCTGTGTTGTTCTATTTTCTTTGTACCTTCTTTCTATCTTCTACCAACTTTCTTTCTTTTACTATCATCCTTCCCATGCGATTTGGACGACGAGCGTGGTTAAAAGTCAGTTTAAATCTGCATGGAAAAGTGGGTTGTCACAGTGAGGACCCCATGGATTGGTAGCGAGTATCCAAATAACCTGGACTAGTGTTTTTTGGGTCTAGTGTCTAGCATTGGGGCTATAAGACACGTATCAAGCTTTGGGCTGTGTGATATGAGAGTATACAGAGAATTGGTATTTTCTTTAGTCATTGGCAGTAAGGAGGCCATACGAGTTATCATATATTCATAGCACAGGGATAAGTGATAATGAGCCTTGTTTGATGGATGTTATGGTTGCTTTCCTTTAGTGGGCTATAATGGGGATATCATTGGAAGTATATTAAAGATAGGGATATTTGGACATCCACTATGGTATTAAGTAATTATACCATTATGGTACTATCGAGTAGCATATTATAGTTATGTTCTATCTCTTTGGTTGTAGGGATAGGTCGGTTCGTGTACTCTTGTTCCTTGCCATATTTACCTATTTAACATTTTGAGACATTTGCCGCTTACACCAGACTGTTGTTTTACCTAAAGTTTTATGCTTGGCCTATTATTATCTTAGGTACTCTTAAATAACTAAACTAGATAACAGGTCTAGGTGACATAATAGCTATTCGATGGATGAAGTGGATGGAGTTATCTCATATTATATACATATGTGGAGTCTACGGTTATTCCGTTGAGCAACACTATGGAGCCTATAACAATGCTTGCTTATATCTATTTCTTAAGACAGTTTATTAAATTCACTTCCATGTATAAACCCTACTGCATTTGATGCATAACTTTGTAGATAAATTGCTTCCATAATGATTTGTTCACATAGTTATTATCGTCTCTACTGTTATATATGATATTATATTTTATCTATGTGTTGTGAGATATGACAGGTTATATGCTGTAATTGTTCATTTTGAACCAATCCTATATCGGTTGGTCATGATTGCAGCACACCATTTATACTCTAATGGTGCCAATGGTATAGGACGATCGTCATATATATCATTGGGTATTTTCGTGCCTATGCCTAAAATTTTTCACAATAGTTTGATATCTGAGCTTGCTTACTTGGAGAGTGGGTGAATAAGGCTTAAATGAAAAGTAATATAAAACTCTTAAATATGTCACAATTATTTGTCTAATTTAAAACAAATAATTATTTCTTTTCTTTCCGTTAAAATTTAATATGTACATATTAATTCAACACCAAAAGTAGTATTGTATTTTAAATAATGTATCATTTGACTTTTACTTTCCATCCATCATAAGCTTCGATAAAATATTTAAAATTATGTTCAAGTTAAATACATGAAATAAATGGTAAATAGATATTCCATGTATTTGTTCCAAAATAATAGCAATCATAGTTACTGCGTTCCATGGAGAAATAAAAGGAGAAATGTTCTTGAATAAAAATTTAATATTTAATATATTTACCAAACATCCATAATGATTCAATTGATAAAACAGATATGGATTTGATGTACTTTACATGAAATGAACGGTAAATAGATATTCCACATATATGGTCCATATATTTGTTCTAGCAATAAAACTAACCATGATTATTTTGTTCATAGACAAATAAATGAAGGAGAAAATTTCTTATTAGCATCAGGAATACTTAGTAAATATCCATAAAGATTCAATAGCAAAATGCAAATGGATTTGATTTAATTTTCCTTTTTCACTTTTATTTTGTTTTAGAGAGAGACAAGGCACTTTAATTAGAAATTTTTAGTAAGATTTCCATATATTATTAATTACGATTTCTTCGAATGTTTCTAATCCATCTAATATACTTTTGAATGAATTTTTTCCAAACCATTGAAGGGACTTATAAGATCTTTTTTATCGGTAGAAATTGTAAGCAATTAAACATTCGCAATTTTTGGAAAAAGAGCCATTCATTCCTGATGGAGTAATAGTGAAATGGTATAGATATGCCTACTTTTTTAATAAATTGACAGAGTTGTTTAAAGTAAGAGATAGATGGAATAAATATTTTTCTGGTAATAACAAATACTTAGATTCAAACATGGAAACCCCCACAATAAGGAGATAATCATAAGAATACAATATAAAGATTTGTATGTATTTGGATTTTGAAAAATTGATCAAACTATAAACAATTTTTCATGGTATAAGTTTGGGACCAAAGAAGAAACATGAAAAATTGCTGCATCCATAGTATATGGTATTATAGAGAATTACTACGACCTTAATGGAAATATCATCAACTTTATAGATTTATATATTTTCTGAAAAAGCAATTGAATATATTATTTCTGAAGATTTTTGCAAAGGTTGAAGAAGGGACATCACCATTATAGTGAAGTATATTTGTTAAGTTTTAAGCATGTTCACAATCATTTCTTATTAGATCTCATACTTTTCATGGTAGGTAAAACAAAATGGGAAGCACTAGAAAATGACTTTACAAAATAAGCCAAACAAGTTGTGAGTATAAAGTAAACAAAAATATGGATATTAATGTCAAATATTCGATGACATAATACTCAAGGCATTTTGATCAAATTCATAATGTAGTGATTCTCATAAAGCATAGGAAAAAAAATAGAGAGATGTCACTTTTAATGGAGATATTGTTAGTCGCTATGCACTGGATCGATGATGACCAAATATATAGATACAGAGTTGACGCGCAGTAATCACAGCAGCAGTAATATAAATATAATAGTAGTGCGCACAGCAAAGTTTTTGTACTGGTTCGGACATCCAGTCCTACTTCCAGTCCCAGACTCCTTCTGGAATTTAACTATTACCCTCACTTCGCCCGAAGGAATAGGCACCTGAGCAGCAGAACGGGATTTCAGTACACTTGCCCGAGCAGCCGAACGGGACTTCAATATTTTCTTTTACAAAGAAATAACTTGACTATATATTGTGTCTTCAATACACTGAGTAGTCGAACTAGAGTACAACTTCTATAACCAGTAAAATGATGCAGAATGAGTGTGCAGAGGTTAGGAAGTGAATTAAGACCAAAATCAAATAATGTGGAGTGAAAGAGCGTTGGTCTATGTTTGCTTTTGAAATAAATATTGAATTTGGAGCGTTTGTAAGAAATATGAGAATGGTATTAGAGAGTATGATTGTTTTTCTTTTTTGGGATGGTGGGAGGCTTATATAGAAGTTAATGGAAGCCAATAAGTAGTCACAATCCTTCAGAAAGGCTTATATAGAAGTGAATGGAAGCCAATAAGTAGTCACAATCCTTAAGAAATTCCCATTAGAAAAGATGCATTCGTTGGAGGTTTGGAATTGGTTGAATAGCAACTTGACTATTCGCTTTGGAATGCTTGAATAAAGTAGCCGTTGAGATCAAATTTGAAACGTGGTGTAGCACAATTGGTACAACATGCGCATGTCTCCGTTGTGTGTTGGGTTCGAGTCCTACGTTTGTTGTTGTTTAATTTTCATTTCTTATTCGCTCTGGAATTCTCCTGTAAAGTAGCCGTTGATACCAACTTCAAAATGTTCTATAGCTTAGTTGGTAAGACATGCGTGCATCCTTCTAATGTTGCTGGGTTCGAGTCCCGCCTTCTACATATTTTATGTAATTTAGTTTTACATCTTTCTACTTATTCAAATAAATTGCTGAATGACATGTGAATAAAAGCCTTTGTAGTGCGGTTGGTAAGCATGTTGCATCTCTTGTTGTTAGGGTTCGAATCTTGCTTGTGTTATATTTTTCACTTCTTTATTCTATTTGCTTTGAGTAAAGTTTGCACAAGCTTTCAACCAAAATGAGATATGGTCAGGTGGTTAGGCCGTATGCTCTTTTCCATGTAATCCTGCTTAACCTTTTTGTAGTCCTCATGCATGACTAGGGATCAAGTCCTCCAGTCTTCATAATTTATTTTCAAAATTGTTGTCCCGTTTCTCATCAACAATAAAATGTGCTAACAAATCATTTTTGGAAAACTTATTTTTTGTTGTAATGTCCATTATACCCCGTATAAATTTTATCATTCGGTAAATAGCTACTTGACCTGAAATAACTAAACAAACATATTAGTAGCATTCTTGTATAGTCGTTATCATCAAAACACCGTAAATATGGTTCTTTCATTCTCCCCCTTTTTGATGATGACAACTACACAACTAAAATGTAGGATAGTATGTTCCCACTAAAGACATATTATAAATGTTTTATACGTTTTTCTCCCCCTTTGTCATCAACAAAAAGGAGCTTTAAACATAAGAAGATATAGATTAAATAGCTCCCTCTAAATAATATACTCCACCTAAATTAAAGCTTCCTATTAAAAAATCTTAAAATAAGGAGTAATATAGTTAATAAAAATATTTAATTTAAAGTCCAACATTGATCACTTGTTAAATAATGAGTATCTAATGTACATTTCTATTTAAGCACAATACTCATATATTAAAAATACATGGTTCACGTTTTGGGAAACCATACCCAAGTGTATGTGGTTGAACCCTTGTATATATAATTTTCATTATTGATAACAGCGTTAAAATAATCAATAATATATATTTGTTTATCATTTTTGTTCATATTAGTGGGAACCCATATTTTAAAATCACATATCATTAAATTAGTACTTTTTTTTATTTCTAAGCTTGGTACCAAAATTGTGAGAAGTAGATTTAGAGATATTTCTGTTTTTAGCACCAGCATTAATTTTTCTATAATATGAAAACACATATCTGGTACTAGTATTATTTTTTCTTTTATATCCTATTCCACTTTTATCACATAAAGGTGGAGAATAAGATAAAATCGTGTTTGAATCATTTTGACCTTTATTAAATTTTATGACTTCAGTGTTAAGTTTATCAAATTTAGCTTCAAAGTCACAATTATTATTTTCAAATGGAATATTATAGTTTTTCGAAATATCAATTTTCTTGTTTAATTCAGAATTCTTCTTTTTTAACATACAGTTCTCATTGTTTAGAAGAAAAATTCGAGATTCTGAATTATCTAAAGATGATTGCAATAAATCATTTTGTCTTTTCAAATCCGTAATTACTTTTGAAAAATTCTCCCTCTTTTTCAAATATGGTGTTTTGTTCATCTAAAGAATCTTTAATAGTTATAAAATTATTCTTTTAAACACCAAACTGATTTTCTAAATCTAACTTTTCATTTTTCAATTTCTCATTTTTACGTTCTACAGATTTCATCTTTTCTAAAATAATAAAATTAAGCTTTGAAATCTTATCGCTTATACTAACTAATTCATAATTATCTTTTACTGAAATTTTTAAATCAAAAAGTACAATTTTGTAGTCCTCATTGATGGCTTTGACCGGGATTTTGCTTGTTGTATTTCGATTGCATCTTTTTCTGGCCATTATTCTATGATGTTGTGGCGATCAATAAAATTCCTCGCTCTCATACCACTTGTTAGTCGCTATGCACTGGATCGATGATGACCAAATATAGATACAGAGTTGACGCGCAGTAATCACAATAGCAGTAATATAAATATAATAGTAGCGCGAATAAATAGAAAACTAAAGCAAGAAGCAATCACAGCAAAGTTTTTATACTGGTTCGGACCTCCAGTCCTACTTCCAGTCCCAGACTCCTTCTGGAATTTAACTATTACTGTAACGACTCATAAATTTGATAATTTAATTTGTTTATTTAATAGAATTTCTAATTTAAATTTAGGAAGAAACAGAAATCTTATTTAATTTTAGGAAAGATAATGTTGTAATTAGATGTATCAAGGGAAATTAAAATTTACAAATTGAATTATATATTGCAATTAATTGTAATAGTGGAAATTGTTGCAATTGGATATAAGGTTAGAAATAAGTAAATAAAGGCAAGTATTGAATTCATCAATGAAAATAAATTTTTATTTCATACAATCCCTTTTATTAACTATTGTAAGGTGTTATTTAATTGAAATGGAAAATTTGACAATAGATTAAATTTGTATGTTGGATGATAAATTGAAATAACTAAAGTTAGTAATTAATGGGTTAAAGGGGATACCAATTTATTCATAAAGTGAATATAAGTGAATGTAACAAAATAAATAGGAAACAATAATTATTCATAAGTGATGGTTGATGTAAAAGGAATAACTAATTGGATTTAGAATCTTAATTTGTATGTGTGCATATATTTAATGGAATATGAGAAAAACAAATGTAACGATTTGATTAATATATATGTTATTCATTCAGGGTATTGAATAAAAATTTGGAATCTAATTGTAATGAATGGTAATAATGTTGGTATTAGCTAATAAACTAAATTTTAATGCAATACCCATAAATAAATGGGATGAAATGAATGTATGTAAATGTATACTAGGTTATTTATCAAATAAAAGGAAAGAAAAGTAAATATTGAATTTGATTGATGAATAAATATGCGTTGAATAATAACTAGATGTAAAGTTAATGGTAATTGTATAAAATCAAAATAAGATAATGAATTTCAATAATTGTGGGTTGATATTAAGGTGTGAATGCGAAAGTGATTGTTATATAAATTGAATGGAATTCAAATTGATGGGAAAAGTAAATGGGTACTTAGTAATAAATTTAAACGGACTTAAAAATGGAATTTATTTAATTAATAGATATAATGGATAAGGATACTTATAAATGTGGGATTGAGAGTTTTACAACAATTATTATGAGTTATATTTATATTCAGTCATTCAATTTAATTTGTAAATCATTGAAATAAATGGTACGTTAAATAAATTTAGGTAATAATGGGGAACAACGTAAATAAATTCTTCATTAAATGATGGTTCGAGTACATAAAGAATGTAGGTAAAGCTTTATAAATTGATTTGAATCTAAAATTTAATGAAAGGAGTAATTGGAATTAAATGGATCAAATGTTTGAAGTTACGAAAATTTTAATTTAGATAAAAGGGGTATGCATTTATGTAATAGAGTATGAATCTATTATTAAGTTTATTTATAAAATGGCAGTTTGGTAAATGAATGGGTGTAAAAGTAAACTTGTCAGTATATTGAAGTAATGTATGATAATAGGTTTAATTGAAATAAATGAAAATTTAACATCTAAATATTACGTTAATAGGAAGTAATTGTTCTACTTATCATTTCATTCATTTAGCCCATTTTGAAACTTAATCAACGGAAATTAATGTAATTGAAAATTTTCAATTAATAGGAGAGAGAATACTAATTGTAATAGGTGCAATTAAAAGCAGCTTATGTTTTGTGAAATATAAGGAAAGTTTTGATTCAATGAAAAAAAACATTTACATCAATAAAATGAATGTTTCATCTGTGAATGTAGGTTTAATTTAATTTAAATAAAAAATAGAAAGATTGATTTTATAGAAAGAAATATATGTTTATTTGAACTGTGTTTAGCTTACAGACTGATTACAAGAATAGGAAAATAATCTATTTATTACTCTTGTATATAAACAATTTTTCTATTTTTTTATGCATTTTAGTTATCTGTTTTAAAATTTAATCTTATAAGTGATTGCAATTAATGTAATTCAAATATTTCAATTAAAAGGAAAGAAAACGGTGATTTCAATTAATAGATTTAATAAAAAAAACGCGCGTTCTGTGGTAAACAAAAAGGGTGTTTCAATGGTAATAAGAGATCAATTTGGGAAAAACAAAAATGTTTTCATTTTTAAGGTAAGTATAAAAAAATTATTATGCATAGACAAAAACCCAAATGCATAGAAATTTGAATATTACTTGAGTTAATGAAGTAATTTTGGTGTGTTTAGGGTTAACAAAATTTATTAAGTAAACAATTGTTTTGAAATTTGAATTCTAAAAGTTTTTTTACAGTATAGAGTTAGTCCATTCATTCCCTTTCTAATTAATAATTGCCTCTTTTTAATACCTGCTACTTTTAAAAAGGCTGTTCATATTTACTATATTTCAAAACAAAGTTTGTTCATATTTACTTTATTTCTTTCCATTCATTTTCCAACTTCATTTTTCTGAAACGTCATTTCATTTATTGCTAATTAATAGCGGTCTCTCTTTTCAAATATCTTTGATCCTAAACCTAATTCTAACCTTATAAATAAGATATGACGCAAATGAAACCACAGCCTCCATTCTAATCTTCTTTCTTTTTTTTCGTTTTCTTTTTTTCTCTTTTCTCTTCAAATCTCCTTATTATCTCTCATTTTAATTTTTCCTTCCTCTTCAAATATTCTTCTTCTTCAAAATTTTCTTCTATTTCAAACTTTCTTCTTTCTTATGTTCTCTTACATTTTCAATTCTTATTTTAATCATTTTCTTTTTCAATTCTTCTTTTTCAAATCTTTTTTTTTCTTTCAACCTTTTAAAAATACACACATTCATATAATAAGGAGGAAAATTAAAGTAAATCAAAATAAAAGAAAAATTACGGAACAAAGCTAGCAATCAAGAAGAAGCATACGCGAGGGAAGAGTGGATGTGGCACGGTATTTTATTTTTGTTTTGTTTATTTTTAATTTCTATTGCAAATCGTTTAATTATGATAACTTTCACATACGAACTCCGTTTCACGCGCGATTTTTTTTATTAGGATTGTAATTAAATTCCGGATCTGTTGACGCTGGTTTGAATGAATTTGGATACCGTCAAATTTTTGGGTTTAAAGTGGATTTGAATTCAATTTAAATCCAAAAGGTGAGTGTTTTAACACACTCACAACTTCTAAAATTTCTTATGTTTGTTAATTTGACTTAAGATATGAGTATGAAGTTATTTTTGACTGTTTGACATGTTTTATTTATCACCTCTGTTAAATTGCATTTATTTAGTTTAACTATTAATTAATTTTATTATTGCATATGAATTGACAGTTAAGAATTTATTTATTTGCATATAAACTGATAGTTAACAGTTAATAAATTTATTATTGAATATAAACTGTTGGTTAATACATGTTATTTATTACTTGTATAATTTATATGCTCTATATCGATGATTGTTTAAATTGGATGATGATTGCAAATAATGGTTGATGATTGATATTTCGATGAATGGATGCTACATTTATATTGTATAAACTTGAAGTCATCATGCATTTTTATTTCATTCGGGATTGCGGTTTGAAATGATATACAACCGCATTTTTATTTTAAATTGCGGATTGAAATGATAAACATCCGTATCACTTGACCATAGGGTAGAAAATTTTATACAGGCACCGTGGTAAATATATATAATTATTTTTGAAATATTTTACTATGGTTTTGTAAAGCTATATATATATGGTTTATGGGATATTAATTTGGTTATTTATATATATATATATATAGTAAATTTTCGGTTTTTAAGCTTTGTATAAATTTGATTTGAAGTACAAAATAAAGTTTAATTTTTAAGATCAAATACGATTAAGCCTTTATTTAAAATCTAATTTCTGGATTTTTTATGACTTAAATGAGAATAAGATTTGGAAGATGAATATTAAATTAAATTTAAATTTAATAAGTGTTAACTCTGCTTTTTCAGCAAGGCCGTGACATCAAAAATCGACCGAGAAGCCAATGATAGTTCATCTCGAAGGATGGTCGATTTAACCTCCCAATAAAGCAAGTTCTGTTGAATGAATTTTCAGATAAGATCCCCTACGGAGGGGGGGTCCAGGGGGGGCCAACCCCCAAGGTGGGGGTGCGGGGGCAACGCCACCGCCTACGGTGTTCGACCTGACCGGTCAGGTCGCAGGGGTCCAGGGGGCAGCGCCCCCGGCGGGGTGCGGGGCAGCGCCCCGACCAAAACGGTATACGACTTACCGACTTAACAAGGTTGCCGACTTAACAAGGTTAACGACTCAATAAGCTTAACGACTCAAGGATTGGACGACCTAAGAAGTGCCACGACTTAACGAGTTAAGGTTCAAGGCGACTTAGAGGAATGGAACGACTCAAGAGGGTTAACGGTTCATGAGACAGGCCGACTCAGTGGATCAACGACTCAAGAACTGTGCGACTCAAGGTCTTCACGACCTAACCATTCAAGGGCTGAACGACCTACGAGTTAAGGATCTACGAGTTAAAGAATCTACGAGTTAAAAGATCTACGAGTTAAGGCCACTACGAGTTAAAGACTCTACGAGTTAAAAGGTCTACGAGATAAGGATCTACGGCTTAAGGCCTCCATGAGTTAAAGAGTCTACGAGATAACAATCTTACGAGTAGAAGATGGCGCGACAGGAAGTCTACGGCTCAAAAGATAAGTTGTTCACGACCTAAAACTTGGAGACAAGTTCAACACCACGCTATAGTAAGAAGAATCGCCGACGACTTACGACCTATGATGAGTCGTGTACGACTCATGCTAGCATAAAGGAAACTGCATTTGGTTAACTCGTGAACGACTTAGAACTTGTATCATTCATTCAGATGGGTGCATAACTCTGGGCCAAGCCATGAACCCAGTAAATCAGCCGCGACCTACCATGAGTCGTATACGAGTTACGACTCATCATGAGGCGTACACGAGTTGCGACTCATCATGAGTCGTATACGAGTTACGACCTAACTCCGAAGATGCCTATAAATACGCCCATAACTCCAACAGAAAGGGGACTTTTGGCTCACTTTCTTCAAACGCCGTTACTCTGCTGCATTCCAATCCAATCTAACACTTGAAGCTCTCAAGACATTAAGAACGCTACAAACAACTTCAAGAAGAGATCACATACATCCAACATGGATTCGAAAACTCTCATCTTCATCGAAGTTTAGGCTACTTGTTCTAAGTCTCTTGTAATTCAAAGTGTATTGTATTTGGGAAGAATTGTATCAGCTTGTAACGAGATTATTAATAAAAGTACTTAAAGTGGACGTAGGCTATACCCTTAAGCCGAACCACTATAAAATTGTTGTTGTTTACCGGTTTTCTGCTATTATCTGCTTGTAATCTGTTCCTGGGTCGTCGGGTGGTGCTTTCACAACTACAACTCATATACCGGGGTGTTAGCGTTCAAATTTTAGCGTTAACAATAAAAATTAAATTTTTTAAAGGATGTGATTTTTTTATAAAGCGATTTAAATGAATATCAGGTTAATTTAAATGAATATATCAAGTTTAATAGTTTGAAAGATTTTCCAATTATGTGAAGTTAAAAGTTTTACGTAAATTATATTGAATTCATTAAGTAAACATTTCAAGTCTAAATAATAAGTAATTGAATTTGATATATATGGGTTTGTCAAATGAGTTTGTTTTGAAATGGTGAAATATTTAAAGCTTTGAAACATAAGAATTAAAAATGGTATTTGGAAGTTTAAATCGATATTTGGAATTAATTTGTGAAATGTAAAGAAGCTATTTTGTTTTATAAAGGAAATTTAATATTTAACCATTTGAGAGATGGAAATTTGTTTCAAAGTTATGATTTACAAGGTAGTATAATTTGGAAATATTATATTCCAGAGTTTTGATTTCTAAATATTTTACTTTGAAACCCTATGAGTTTGGAAAGAATATATATTGGAAAATAAAATGACAATTTATGGGTTTGGGCCTAAATGATATCGTATTGATTTGGGGTTTTAAAAATTTAAACGAACGCGGTGTTATTTTAAATGGATATTTTATTCTGGTTTTAAAGTATAATTATTTTAAATGACCGTGGTGTTATAATAACGTTTGGTTGTTGAAGAGACCGGGATCGGAAGTTGTCATACTCTCTGCCAACTCCGAAAACCACTTTAACAACCGTGTGTGGAGATTCCAGAATGAAGTATGTTGGTGGAGGCGTTTCCTGCAAGGTAAATAAGTGGACCCGACTCCCGTGAGTTGGCATAAGGTGGCCAAAACAGGAGCGATTCTCGGGCCAATGAGGTCATTCCTCTGATCGGATACTCCGCTTCGATATTATACTTTGACTTTGGATTGATTCAGTGGCCACTTTTACTTTGATTTTTGGGGGAGTTTGTTCGAGGTGGGTGGTAGCTGCGGCTACACGTTTTCATCAGCCCGGATAGCAATTGGTATATCTACCCTGGCATTGCCTAGTTGTGTCGTGTCACCTACCATACCGAGCCTTTACTACGAGTTTCTATTTGTTTCGTACCTATGGAGTGTCTTCTCGTAGTTTCCCGATCAGGAGATATGCAGGCACTGTATAGACTATTGGCACTATTACGTGTTAAGGTGGAAAATGTAAAGCCTTAACGCTATTTTAAAGTAACTTTTTTTGACAATTAGACACTATTATAATAGTGCAATATACTACATAATAAATAGTTTAACGGATCCTTAGGAGATGTAAATCCCGAGCACCTCTTCAGTTACTGTACTCATATTTATTTCTGTTAATTTAACTCACATAAGATCTTTAGTTCTGACTCCAGTGTTTTTGTCTTTTCAAATTCGCTCGGGTCAGTCCCAGCGTTTCAGGATTTGAAGATTTAGCTCTGGAGGACGAAGACGAAGATCCGTATTATTATTATTTATATTATTGCACTTCACTCATACTGTTCTGCTGCATTGTTATATGGTATGTGCACTCTGATATGTATTGTATAAATATAATCAAAGGTTTTGTAAAACAGCTTCATGAACTGTATATTTTGATTATTATATTTTATCCTTCCGCTGTGAGATTCTGTTCAGTTTTTTTCTTCTCTGTTTTTCTTATTTATCCCATAACAATCCGCCCTTACGTATGGTTTGAATTGGTACGTGTGTCTGTTTAAATCGTGCGAAAAGGCGGGACGTTACAATTACCCTCACTTCGCCTGGAAGAATAGGCACCTGAGCAGCAGAACAGGATTTCAGTACACTTGCCCGAGCAGCCGAACGGGACTTCAATATTTTCTTTTACAACGAAATAACTTGACTATATATTGTGTCTTCAATACACTGAGTAGTCGAACTGGAGTACAACTTCTATAACCAGTAAAATGATGCAGAGTGAGTGTGTAGAGGTTAGGAAGTGAACTAAGACCAAAATCAATATTGTGGAGTGAAAGAGCGTTGGTATAAGTTTGTTTTCGAAATAAATATTGAATTTGGAGCGTTTGTAAGCAATATGAGAATGGTATTAGAGAGTAGGATTGTTTTTCTTTTTTGGGATGGTGGGAGGCTTATATAGAAGTGAATGGAAGCCAATAAGTAGTCATAATCCTTCAGTAATTCCCATTACAAAAGATGCATCCGTTGGAGGTTTGGAATTGGTTGAATAGCAACTTGACTATTCGCTTTGGAATGCTTGAATAAAGTAGTCGTTTAGATCAAATTCAAAACGTGGTGTAGCATAGTTGGTACAACATGCGCATGTCTTTGTTGTGTGCTGGGTTCGAGTCCCACGTTTATTGTTTTTAATTTTCATTTCTTATTCGCTCTGGAATTCTTGTGTAAAGTAGCCGTTGATACCAACTTCAAAACGTTCTATAGATCAATCACTAAGTCATGCGTGCGTCCTTCTAATGTTGTTAGGTTCAAGTCCCGCCTTCTACATATTTTGAGTAATTTAGTTTTAGATCTTTCTACTTATTCAAATAAATTGCTGAATGACATGTAAATAAAAGTCATTATAGTGCGGGGTGTAAGCATGTTGCATCCATCTCTGTTGGGTAGGGTTCGAATCTTGCTTGTGTTATATTTTTCACTTCTTTATTCTATTTGCTTTGAATAAAGTTTGCACAAGCTTTCAACCAAAATGAGATATGGTAAGGTGGTTAGGCTGTATGCTCCTTTCCATGTAATCCTGCTTAACCTTTTTGTAGTCCTCATGCATGACCAGGGATCAAGTCCTCCAATCTTCATATTTTATTTTAACACTTGCTGTCCCGTTTCTCATCAACAATAAAATGTGCCAACAAATCATTTTTGGAAAACTTTTTTTTTGTTGTAATGTCCATTATACCCCGTATAAATTTTATCATTCGTAAATAGGCACTTGATCTGAAATAACTCAACAAACATATTAGTAGCATTCTTGTATGGTTGTTATCATCAAAACACCATAAATATGGTTCTTTCATTCTCCCACTTTTTGATGATAACAACTACACAACTAAAATGTAGGATAGTATGTTCCTACTAAAGACATTATATAAATGTTTTATACGTTTTTCTCCCCATTTGTCATCAACAAAAAGGAGCTTTAAACATATGAAGATATAGATTAAATAGCTCCCCCTAAATAATATACTCCCCCTAAATTAACACTTCCTATTAAAAAATCTTAAAATAAGGAGTAATATAGTCAATAAAAATATTTAATTTAAAGTGCAACATTGATCACTTGTTAAATAATGAGTATCTAATGTACATTTCTATTTAAGCACAATACTCGTATATTAAAAATGCATGGTTCACGTTTTGGGAAACCATATCCAAGTGTATGTGGTTGACCCCTTGTATATATAATTTTCATTATTGATAACAGCGTTAAAATAATCAACAATATATATTTGTTTATCATTTTTGTTCATATTAGTGGGAACCCATATTTTAAAATCACATATCATTAAATTAGTACTTTTTTTATTTCTAAGCTTGGTACCAAAATTGTGAGAAGTAGATTTAGAGATATTTCTGTTTTTAGCACCAGCATTAATTTTTCTATAATATGAAAACACATACCTGGTACTAGTATTATTTTTTCTTTTATATCCTATTCCACTTTTATCACATAAAGGTGGAGAATAAGATAAAATCATGTTTGAATCATTTTGACCTTTATTAAATTTTATGACTTTAGTCTTAAGTTTATCAAATTTAGCTTCAAAGTCACAATTATTATTTTCAAAAGGAATATTACAGTTTTTCGAAATATCAATTTGCTTGTTTAATTCAGAATTCTTCTTTTTTAACATACAGTTCTCATTTTTAAGAAGAAAAATTCGAGATTCTAAATTGTCTAAAGATGATTGCAATAAATCATTTTGTCTTTTCAAATCCGTAATTACTTTTGAAAAATTCTCTCTCTCTTTTTCAAATATGGTGTTTTGTTCATACAGAGAATCTTTAATAGTTATAAAATTATTCTTTAAAACACCAAATTGATTTTCAAAATATAACTTCTCATTTTTCAATTTCTCATTTTCACGTTCAACAGATTTCATCTTTTCTAAAATAACAAAATTAAGCTTTGAAATTTTATCGCTTATACTAACTAATTCATAATTATCTTTTACTGAAATTTGTAAATCAGAAAGTACCATTTTGTAGTCCTCATTGATGGCTTTGACCGGGATTTTGCTTGATGTATTTTGATTGCATCTTTTTCTGGCCATTATTCTATGATGTTGTGACGATTAATAGAATTCCTCGCTTTGACACCACTTGTTAGTCGCTATGCACTGGATCGATGATGACCAAATATATAGATACAGAGTTGACGCGTAGTAATCACAGCAGCAGTAATATAAACATAATAGTAGCGCGAATAAATAGAAAACTAAAGCAAGAAGCAATCATATCAAAGTTTTTATACTGGTTCGGACCTCCAGTCCCAGACTCCTTCTGGAATTTAACATTACCCTCACTTCTCCCGGAGGAATAGGTACCTGAGCAGCAGAACAGGATTTCAGTACACTTGCCCGAGCAGCTGAACGGGACTTCAATATTTTCTTTTACAAAGAAATAACTTGACTATATATTGTGTCTTCAATACACTGATTAGTCAAACTGGAGTACAACTTCTATAACCAGTAAAATGATGCAGAATGAGTGTGCAGAGGTTAGGAAGTGAATTAAGACCAAAATCAAATATTGTGGAGTGAAAGAGCGTTGGGTCTAAGTTTGCTTTTGAAATAAATACTGAATTTGGAGCGTTTGTAAGCAATATGAGAATGGTATTAGAGAGTAAGATTGTTTTTCTTTTTTGGGATGGTGGGAGGCTTATATAGAAGTGAATGGAAGCCAATAAGTAGTCACAATCCTTCAGAAATTCCCATTAGAAAAGATGCATCTGTTGGAGGTCTAGAATTGGTTGAATAGCAACTTGAGTATTCGCTTTGGAATGCTTGAATAAAGTAGCCGTTGAGATCAAATTCAAAATGTTCTATAGCTTAGTTGGTAAGACATGCATGCGTCCTTCTAATGTTGCTGGGTTCGAGTCTCGCCTTCTACGTATTTTGAGTAATTTTGTTTTACATATTTCTATTTATTCAAATAAATTGCTGAATGACATGTAAATAAAAGTCTATGTTGTGTGGTTGGTACGCATGCTACATCCCTCGCTGTTGGTTAGGGTTTGAATCTTGCTTATGTTATATTTTTCACTTCTTTATTCTATTTGCTTTGAGTAACGTTTGCACAAGCTTTCAACCAAAATGAGATGTGGTTAGGCCGTATGCTCCTTTCCATGTAATCCTGCTTAACCTTTTGCAGTCATCATGCATGACCAGGGATCAAGTCCTCCATTCTTCATATTTTATTTTGACACTTGCTATCCCGTTTCTCATCAACAATAAAATGTGCTAACAAATCATTTTTGGAAAACTTTTTTTTGTTGTAATGTCCATTATACCCCGTATAAATTTTATCATTCGGTAAATAGCTACTTGACCTGAAATAACTCAGCAATCATATTAGTTGCATTCTTGTATAGTTGTTATCATTAAAACATGATAAATATGGTTCTTTCAGATATCGTATTAGATCAAAAGTAGTACGGGATACTAAGATAATTAAAGATTTTTTATTTATGCAACCATCAAATTTATTTAATGAAATTCTCATTTTCTCAACTCGAATTTTGTAGTTTTGTTATCTTTTTCACATAGTGGTTTTTAAAGGTTTCCACAATTATTAGATACTTTCAAAACTTTGAAACATATGCTGGACAAATCCACTTATTTTTCCCTTTTGAGTGGTAATCAACTTCAAATTTGTAGCACAGAAAAAGCTGAACATACATGAACGGAACACTTGACTTTAGTGTTGAAATATACTTTGAGTAAAAACAATAATTTGTATAACAACATGATAGTTTTTTACAATACATGACTAATATTATAGTTACAGTACTTGGATCCCTTGTTATTATATTATACAATAATAAAATATTCTAATTTAGAGACGTATAAATATTGTAATATGCTTAACATATTTTTTTTAGCATATTGATAAAATTCTCTCCTAACATTTTTCACCTAACAATGCAATGTTCGATGAATATTGCAGAATTAACCCATCAAAAAACTGAAAGCATGCAATGGTTTGTGACTATCAGCTCCTTGTTTTTACTTTTTAATTTAGGTTAATTTTGCAATTTTCATGGAATGCCACATCGTGAGATAGGTGGAAAATGTTAGGATAATAATATCTACATATTAAAATATATGATATGGATATTCTGATATTTATACTTGTCAAAATTTCAATATATATGCCATTTCCCCTTTACTCCTACGAAAATTATTAATGATTCAACTGTTTGCGATTTCTTGCAGCAATAAAAAAGATCTTATGAGTTCCTTCTATAGTCCAGAATTTTTTTATTCAAAAGTATGTTAAATGGATAAGAAACATGTCAAGCAACCATTATTAATAATCTATGGAAATATACTTAAAGTTTCTGATTAATGCGCTATGTATCTCTCTAAGACAAAATAATCGAAAAAGGAAAAAGAAAAATTACATCAAATCCTTATCCATTTTTCTAACTATTATCGATATTTACTAAATATATTTAATTTTTAAATTTTATTCAAGAATTTTTGTAACATCCCCCGCTTTGAGACCTAAAAATAACTAGTGACAGTGCCATAGTCATCACAAGAATTATTTTCTAGTGAAATGAGTTCAACATATGTAGAACAGTCTAGGTAAATAAAGGTACTAAAAAAATTCACCAATAATTGTCTTTACATATTCCAAATTGCAAATCATGCCATCTTAGCAGTAAAATATAAATCATCATTGCATGGTAGCATTAAAGATTCAACATACGATGATGTCAAACCCTTGTAGTACCTCAGACTTAAAAAGTATTTACATATCACAGCGGAATATACACTACAAGTAACAATAAGGATCCCATATATCCTCATATTAAGTAATGACTTTCAGCAAAAAATTGTTATTTGAAATGCTATCCATGCAGTTAAAGCCTCGTTAGAGCCCTGCAAAATCCCTGCTCTAACGCATAGTACTTTTCCACCGCTATGCTTTTTCAATGTAGCGCTATTAAATAGTAATTCCGCTTTAAGTCCCACTATTTTTCGTTGCACCAGCTAAATCGCGGATTTTTACCACCCGCTTTAGCAAAATTAATAATAAATGGTTTATTTGACTATTTATCTTTTAATGCCAATCAACAAAGTTAGGGTAAGGACTAATTTAAGGCATAAATACTCATTATAAGTTAGAATCTATTGTAATTGCCAAATAGGAACTTCATAAATCATGATATTCTTCGATTTTAATATATAAGATTAAATAGTATTTCCTTTTCCTAACAAATGATGCGAGAATAAATATAAATTAACTTTAAATATTTAGTTTTACATTTAATGATGCTTTTTGCACCTACTTTATTTTACACTATATCCCCGCTATAACTTTTCACCTCCAAAGACAAGAACTGCTAAGTGCTAACTGCACAAAAACATATAAACGCAACCTTCTCAAATGATTACCCATGAGCTTATAGGGGAAAAACATTAAACACTCTTGGGTAAAACATAAGTTTGGTATGAATAGTATAATTTCCCATCTAAATTTTCCTTCTTGTGAGAGCATGCCGCTAAAGCATGGAATGGGTTTCCCCCACATTAGCCTTGGTTACGCAAGACAATTTAAGACTATCGTACTCACAACAACTAATTTAACTCAAACATACTAGTCATATAACAATATACTATACCCGAAACAGTCTTGGGTTTAGATACTCAAAACAATACCTAACCTGGTATTGTATTAAGGTTTCAAAAATTCTATTTCCGGGACTCTCATTAGTTTAGTTCTCAATATCTCTTACACCGTAATGTACAACCCCTATCGGTCTCCGTATCTTATTTGTTAAGCTTTATACTACATGGTACAACCCCAAGAATTTATAATTATTTTTTCCTTAACTATATATAGAAGATGCATCCTCATTGGGTCCTGATTATTCATTTTTTTAGTTTTATACTGCAAAGTATAACACTAAGCAATTTTTGTTCTTTTATGTCTATACTACAAAATACAAGGCAAAGCAATCTCAGTTATTTTATTTTTATGACACAAAATGCAACCCTAAGCTATTTCTTATTTGTATGTTTGTGCTACAAAGTACAACCTAAGCAGTTTCTTTATCTTTATGTTTATACTACAAAGTTGAATCCTAAGCAGTTATGTTTCTTCTATGTTTATACTGCAAAGTACAACCCTAGGCAGTTTCATTTTATTTTGTTAAGCTTCAACTACATATGTAAGTTACATCTACTCTCATGAAAGGAAACAACTAGCATGGATATCCCACATCCCTTCGAATATTGAATGTCGAACACAACCCCTTTAAGTTGGTGCAAGCAAGCAAGTGTCCATAATCGGCATCAATAGCCCTTATGAACCCGTGTTATTTGTATGTTCTCACTTATTTACATTTTAGTCATCTTTAACTTTCAATACTTCACCTAATTGTTCATTTATTAGATCTCGACATTAGATATTCATTTGGCTTCGTTAGGCTCTCAACCTTCCTTTGGTTATCTTAAACCTTGGAGCTACTCCCACAATGCATTATGCTTCAAAAAACTCTAAAAACTGCGCTCGACCATTTTATGCCTTAGGTGTCGATGTAAACTTTACTCAATAAGATAATAGATCTTGGTATAGACTCTCTATTAAACTCAATAGGTTTGGACTATCGAGTCACTACCCACCAGTCTTGTCCTAAGGAATCTTTGTATATTCACTCTCATTGGTAACACCGGCGTTCGGAACCCACCAGTAGAACCTTCAGTCATTATTTTTAGCTATTCCCTTATTAGTTCATTTACTTATTATATCTCTTAGTATTGCTTAATTCATTTAAGGTCTAGGTGTTATACCCTCTGCATAGCATCTTGGGTTCATATCTTTCTTCGATACGCGAAAAAGCGTACATAATTAAGTAACTGTTCACGTCTGCAATTCGAGCCATGTATGTGCATAACTTTCTATATGTCACCATCTTTTTCATTTTACCTTCACTTTTAGTTAATGGTGGTGTGCTATATTTTATTTTATTGCACCGCTATGGGATCTTGTCCTCTTATTACATAGTCATATTATTAACATGCATAGTTTAGTCTCAACTGACTTTTATCTCAACATTCCAATTTATCTGTCTGAAAGGGTTATTTTTTTGTTCAAGAGAATACAATAAACTATAGGAAATCAAATAAACCCTTTACATAATTTGGCCAATATTTCTATTTTTAGTTTGATTTCCTTATTTATCTAATACATAGTTCACTTCAATAATCCATAAGCAAACATATTAATATTGGGAAAATTCTCAAAACTAAGAAACGTCTCTAGAAAATCATTTCCTATAACATATTAGATTTTCTCTTTATTTAAACAATGATAGGAGTGGAAATTATAGCAAAACATTCTTTAGAAAGGTATTTCAAACCAAAAGGTTCATTAAAACATCACTAATCATTTATAAACACATAACACACATTAACTTTATCAAATAAACCAAAGCTGAATTTATCTTAGATGAAAAAGGTGAAAATGGGAAAGATATTACGCACTTGAGTCTAAAACTTTACTTTCCAATGGTTTCCTTGGCTTTTACTCCATTTTTGTGATGTCCCGGAAATTTGGGGAATATTTATTTAATAATTTCATTAATAATTAATTTAAAATGTGAAATATTGATTTAATAATCCAATTCAAACATAATTTTCTTTTGAAAATTTATAATTATTTTGTTAATAAATGATATTATTTTGAAAATTTATAATAATGATTTAATTTGAAAAGCTTATTGTTTTAAAATGTTAAAAATATTTTTATGATAAAATTTCCTTTCTAAGCTGATTTAAAAATATTTATTTATAATGTATATATGTGTATACATTGTAAATAGGAGTTTTGATTTTAAATTTTAATTTTAAATTTAATAAAGGATCTTTTCAAATTTATAATATATATAGGTGTATAATTTATGGATTGATTTATATTAAATTGAAAATAGTATTGAACTTTGTATAAGTCAAGTTATAAATCTATCTTGTATTTTTTTGGAAGAAATTATAGTAAATACTTTTTTATAAATATATAGTTAAGAATTGTATTTTTGTAATAAAGTTTATTTTGTTTTATTTTAAAATTGTTTTGAAATAAATTTAGTTTATTTATATTAGAATATGTTAATTTGAAAACTCTTGAATAAAATATAATTCAACATTTGTTCTTTTCTTTTTAAAAAAAAGTTTCTCTTTTGAAATTTGTTTTAAATAATTCTTAAAATATTCAAACAAATATTTGTATATGTTTGGATAATTCATTTGTAAAGACTAAATATATATGAACATATTAAAACATCATAAATTAAATTAGAAATGGTTTTATTTTAAATTAAACAATTGTAAAACAAAGAAGTTTATTTTATATTAGAAATCTTACATGTGTAAGCTTCATTTTTTTAAAATTGACACTTGTAAATAAATCTTTACATTCAAATAACAAGTGGCAATACAAATGAATATTTGAATTTATTAGTTTAGATAAAACTTAAAACATATCTTTTGTTCAAACATCTTATTTTCTATACTAAATCAAAGTTCAGATCTGAGAAAACTAAATTCATTTTCACTCTAAAAATTCCACAACCCAAATCTAATGCTCTGCAAATATCAACCATATTAGATCTGCAGAACAAAAGTTTTATAATCTGCAAAATGAAAACCTAAACCTGAAAAAGGAAACTACATCTACATCTTCTGTAATCTGCAAACTAAGTTCAAATGTCTTCAACCTGTGGGAAATAATCTTCAATCTGTAAGATCAATGCAAGCAATGATGGAAGTGGGTCTGCATGCAGTCTCAAAACCTGCAAAGCATCAAGCTAATACCATCTTCAACTTGCATGTTAGCTCAAATTCAACATCAACTAAGTAATGTAAGAGGGGCAAGCAGATTCAATCCATGCAAGGAATTCAGGCTGCAAAAATGAATTGCATCTGGATGCTTTCTGCTTTTCATTTTTAGGTGAGTAAATTTTCTATCTTAAAAACAGTTTCTTCTTTTAAAATCAAACTATCAAGAATTTGCAGAAATTTAAAGTTTAATTCACAATGCTTTTAAATAAGCAAATTAAAACAGTAGCAATTAAACTGTTTTGTTATTTCTCTTAGTAAGTAATCCCAAATTTATGGGTTGTTTAAAATTATATATGTGCATGAGTTTATAATTGTTGACTGTTGTATTATGCTTGACTGTTGGATGTGATTATGCTTGAGTATGCAGAGAAGTGAGATGTAAATTTCTGCAGATATGTTTCTGTTATTATTTGGATTTAAATACAAATCCACTTCTATATGATTGAATCATGGTTAGAGATTATTATGTAAACATATTATGTTGTGTTGCATAGATTCAAGTTGTAAGAATTTTAGTTTGGAAAAGAAAAACCTGTTACTACTGAAAATAAGTAACAGCAGACAAAAGTTTTCAAAGTAAAAGTTTTCCAAACATCTTAAAATTTATTAAATCAAGTTAAAGCTCTAATGCATGTTTAAAAACATGGATATTTAAAACATGTATCAAATTTTAAAGGCTTATGAGGAGTCTGTGATTATGGTCTGAGCAGTAATTGGGATTCTTAAGGATATCAATTCATATGTAAACTTTGGAATCTGGAATCCTTCTGGAGGTTGAATGTGACTGAAGAGAGTGGGGAGAATGAAGGGAAGAGGGCCAAAGAATGGTGGTGAGAGTTGATAGGTTTGGTCTGTCTTGGTGAAGTAGTTTCCAGGTTGTTATTTTGCTTGATTCAAATTTTCAAGCTACAGAGATTTATGTTGGAGGATTTGTGGATGGACTTTATCATGTTGAGGGATTGATTTGCTTCTTGGAGAGTTAGGTGAAGGTTGCTGGAAGTTGCCGGGGTGGTGGTGCATTTGCACAGTGGAGTTGAGGCTCTGGTGAAATTTTGGCTGGTGCAGGTTTGAGTGACTCGAAGTCGCTCCCGTGCAATCTTTGTTGTGACTCGGAGATAGGAAGCTTTTGACCCGAAGTAATTATTGATGGTCTCGGGTTAGTTGTGCAGGGTATAACCTGAGAGTTGTTTTTTTAAAAAAAATCTGGAAACTCAAATCTTTTAAAAGCAATGATTTAAATTTAAGTATAGGTTTGAATTAATTTCAAATGAGCTTATGAATTCAAAAGTTTAAAGGTTTAAATTCAAATTTAAATTAAGGTTTAAATTCAAATTTGGAAACCATGTAAAGATAGTTCAGGTTACTTTAAATCCAGATTTTTAATTAAAAACAGTTTGGTTTCTTTTAAAAATTTTTAAAAAGGAAATTCAATATTTAAAACAAGATTCAAATTTAGGTGTAGATTTGAATTGGAATTTAGTTTGAATTCAAAGTTTTAAAATGAAACTCTTAAATAATAAGCAAGATTTAAATTGGGTTTTGAAATCAAATTTTTATATGATTTCAGTTTTTACTTTGAAACCTGATTGAATTCAAATCAAGTTAAAATTTTTAAATATTGGACAGAAATGTTTTTAAGTAAAACTTAAATATGGATATGATTTCAAATAAAGGTTTAAATTTAAAAGAATTCTTTCTTTTAAGTATTGAAATAAAATTATGATAAGTTTAACTTTAAATTGAAAGTTAAAATAATCTATTTATTTGCAAATGTTTGATTATTTAAATTTGGAAATGTTTATATAGTTAAACATTTTTAAATCCTAAATTTAAAATGAAGATTGAATCAGATTTTAGAAATGTATTATTTAAATACATTTTGAATATTAATTAAGTTATAAATAAGTAAATGAATTATTTTTGAAATAATTAAGGATTTACTTATTTATTTGATTTTAAATAATAACTTGAATTAATTCATAATTAGATATGATTAATGAATAATTAATTTAAGGTAATTATTCTTAAGTAAGGAATAAATGGAATGTTGTTAATTATCTAAGGATAATTAATAATTAATTAATGTAATTAATTTTGATGGATTAATTAGATTAATTAATTTAAGATAATCAATTGTAATTTAAGTATAATTACTTTATAAAAGTAATTAAGGGATTAATTATTTATTGTAATTAATTCTGATAATGTGCTTTGTTAAATTAATTAATTTAGTTTAATTAATTTAAGAAATAATTTAATAATTTAATGATAATAATTACTTAATGTAATTTATGGAGCAGATTACTTAGAGAAGTTGTAATTGATAATTACTGGAATGTAATTAAGGAAAGTTGATTTATTTTAAGAAAGTAATTTGGATAATTACTTTTGTAATTAATCAAGGATTAATTAATATAGATAATTAATTATTGATAATTAATTTATTAAGGAGTAATTAAGATAGTTAATTACTGGATTTAAGTATTAATCAAGGTGATTAATAATGGTATTTAATTTAATTAGTAAATGTAATTAATTTTTTATTGAGTAATCAATTTAAATATTAATTAGAGATCATTAATTATTATAATTAATGATGTAATTAAGAATTGTTTAATTAAGAATTAATTAATTAATTAAGTGATTAATTAATTGTAATTAACTAAGGATAAATGTAATTAATTATAGTCAATTAATTAAGTAATTAAATGTTAATTACTTATGATTAAGGTTAATTAATTTTATGGAATTAATTTAAGACTAATTACTTATTGTAATTAGTGAATGATTAATCATAGATGTTTAATCAAGTTGAATACTTAATGAATGATTAATTAACTAGGTTGATTAATCAATAGATTTATAGGCAAGATTTATAGATGGGTAATTAATTTAATTTATTTTAAATTAATTAAGAATAGAAGTAATTAATTTGATTCATTTTAAATTAATTATAAATGATAGGATAATATATCATTGTTTGTGAATGATATTGATATACTTTTGGATGGTTGTAATCTCAGAAATGAGATGAGTAATATCTATAGGATATGGATGCTTAGTTATAGTATGATGATTAATTGGTTGTGATGGTTGTTGTGTGATAATTGACTGTTGTGATGATTATCTGTTGTGATAATATTATGGGTTATCTGTTATGATGTGAATATGTAGTTTATCTAACTGTGTGAAATAGATAAAAATTAAATGAGTTAATTGTTTAAAACCCTTAAGTATAACTTGGACATTAAAATGGCGTTTGGTTTCGGTGAGACCGGGATCGGGTTTCCATATTTGGATATCCGAAAACCACATCGATTCCAATTAAACGTTAGGTCGTTAATCCAAGTGGAGCAAGTGAAGACTCGAGGTGTAAGGGCTATACGTCAGTATAACTCTGTGGGTGATTCCGTAATGAGTTTGACGGAATAGTACTTATAGATTCGAGATGGTGATTTAGAGTGCAAGGGTTATTGTCGTTAACTCTGAGGGTGATTCCAAAATGAGTGTAACGAGATAATGCCTTCGGTTTCGTTCGAACCCGGAACGAACTTGTATGGATTGAATGCTTTCAGAACATCGTCAGGTGGACGATGAGCATTCTAAGATAGATGTGTTCTCTAAAGGTAATCGCAGCCTCAAGCCTCATCAACCGGGAATGGCTAAAACAGAGGAGGTGCAGCAAGGCTTCGTGGGTCGCACCCACTGGAGAGCGAGATTTACCCCTGTCTAGAGGTCCCTTTATATTTCGGCTGTGTGGACGGTTTTTGAGCTCCAACCGTCGGGGTTATCTTGTTCGGAACTATTCAGTAAGGAATGGGTCCGGCCTTGTGTTGCAGGGGATGAAGGGAGTAATCCTCGGTACGGTCATCTAGGCCACGTACTGTGACGGGCGGTACCCCAGTAGCCCTGCCATTGATGGAAACCCATTTTCCCTACGAGACCCTACGGTTTTGTTTGTATTACCCACTTTTGTGGCTAGTAGCTGGAATTTAATCATGTAACAATTTCGGCTATTTTCATATTTACTTGAAAACCCTAGACACTATTATAATATCACTGGATTTCCTATCAAATGTTTTGGTTAGCGTAAGGTAAAAACTTTTCCATGTTTATGTGTGGGAAGTCTTACGTGATACCTTTTGTTTTCAAAAGGATTTTCTAAAGTTAAGCAACTTTTAAACTATTTACTCACACCAGACCCCTGTCTGACCCGAGTGTTTATTTTCTGTTTTATTAAACTCTTGGGTACTCATATTATGTATGAGTAGTCAAGTGATTCAGGATTGCTTTGACGAGTTATGGAGGAGCAAATGGAGCAGGAGGCTTCTGCGTTGTAGTTATCTATTTTCCACTGTGTTGGTATCTCTGAGTCGTCTCTCTGAGTCGTCTCTCTGAGTTGTATTTTGTACTGTTTAGAGATGTATAACTAGACAGGTGTTTATAACTGTCTAGTATGTGTTGTATTGGCTGTAAAACTCTGATGTATATGATACTATGTAAAGTATTATGTGATATATTATATTTTATTCGTTCCGCTGTGAGATTCTGATGTTGTTTGTGTTCTTCTTTCTCTTTCTTTTCTTCTTCTATCCCTTTCTTTCTTCTTAGCGATGCAACTTCCTGGAGTATGGAAGTTGGGTCGTCACAACGTGGTATCAGAGCATTAGGTTGAGTGAATACCTAGGCTCTGTAGTGGTGTCTTTCTTGAGAGAGCGTACTTGTAATTTTAAATATAAATATATTTAATTCTACCTATCTGTTGGGTTACCTGTTCAGGTTTTCCAATATAAGTAATAAAGGTAGATAGGGTAGTGGTGTGTGTAACACAACTACCAATGGTTGGAGTTCTGAGTGTTTGAGCTTGGAAGTGATCTGCTAGGGCAATGTTGAGCATCTTGAGTAGTTTGGCAGTTTGGTGTGAAGGATTTTTCTGATCTCTGAAGGAGAATCTTTTCAAGATTCGGAGTGTATCTTTGGATTTTAAGCTTGATTTCACTCGTGTGAGTGGATTTTTCTTGAGTCTGGATCAGTTTGGAGTACTGAAGCTAGCAATGGTATTTTGGCAACCTTAGGAAGGAGTTCTGTCTGTATTTGAGTATGAGACTCAGTTTGGCAGAGTATTTTGTGCTTGGTTTGAAGGCGAGTTTCCTGAGGGATATCTGTCTTCTGAAGGCTCTTCTGTGGAAGTGGCTGGTGTAGCTTTGAGATTCGATGGGTTTTTGGTAAGAAAGTTTTTGGCAGCAGTAGCAGCCGTGAGTGGCCTAATTCTTCATTGGTTCTGAAGTCTCTGTGATTCTTTTGTCAGTAGGCCGGGCAGATGGTGAAGCTTGTCCATTTCTTCTGGAAGCTCAGCTGGGTGTGATGTTTGTGGTTGAAGGCGGACCACTAGTTTTCTTTTGATTTGAAGGCTTTGGCTGTTCTGATTGTTGAAGAGAGAATGATCTGAACTGAGTAGAATCGCAAAAGTGACTTGCGATGATCCGGAGTTTCTGAGTAATCTTTGTTTGGATTGAAGCATCTCTAGAAGATGTTTGAGTTATCGAGGTGGTTTGATATTTTCTGGATGTTTTTGAAGGAGTTAAGTTTTGCATCCGCATCAGGAGATTGAGTTCTGTCTCGATTTGGTTTTTGGAGATTTTATGGTATTTGATGAACAATGTTTTCAGGGTAAGTTGATCAAGTTTGTGCCAGTTTTCATCAACAGCATTCTCAAATCAGAGTTGCGCAGTGGAAGCATGGTGGTAGCTATTTCAGAATTGAAGCAACACCCGATTCATTTGGGAATTTGTGTTTTGTCTTGGATCAGAGGATTTCTACGGGAAATTCACTTTAATCTGGAGACTTGGATGTCTTGTGCATCTGTTCTGTTTTCCGAATAAGTGTAGTTTGTCTGAAGACTTTTGATATTTGTAGTAGAGTTTGTGTGAAGGATTGGATTGATCTAGAAGTTGAAGGCAGCCCAGGATCGACAAGAAAGATTTGTGGATAGGAGATTGGACCTTTCTGTTTTCTCTCAAGGGTTAAGTGATTGATCTACAGGATTGGATTGCCAGTTTGGATAACTGAGATTCGATGAGTTTCACGTATCTCTGAGGGAATAAGTGTATGATCTATCTCTGGTTGTGGAACCAGCAGTTTTGGAGTTTTGGTTGTTGAGTCAGACTCGTTTGTAGTCTGATATCTTTTCTTGTGTTGTAGATATAGTTGTATAGGAGCTTTGTAGCTTCTTAGTATTGATTGTTTGGATTCTCTTGAGCGAGTATCCCGGTATATATTTATACCTAGGGGAAACTCGATAGAATTTTATCCAGAATTTGTCTGGATAATTAGATTTGTTTGATTGGTTGAATTGGTTGTTTTGATTGTTAGCATATGTTTGATATATGCTTGTGTTTTAAATAAAATCTTTAAAGAGATTATTAAATTACCTTTGCTTTTAAATTTCGGGGACGAAATTCTTTTAAGGGGGGAGGAATGTGATGTCCCGGAAATTTGGGGAATATTTATTTAATAATTTCATTAATAATTAATTTAAAATGTGAAATATTGATTTAATAATCCAATTCAAACATAATTTTCTTTTGAAAATTTATAATTATTTTGTTAATAAATGATATTATTTTGAAAATTTATAATAATGATTTAATTTGAAAAGCTTATTGTTTTAAAATGTTAAAAATATTTTTATGATAAAATTTCCTTTCTAAGCTGATTTAAAAATATTTATTTATAATGTATATATGTGTATACATTGTAAATAGGAGTTTTGATTTTAAATTTTAATTTTAAATTTAATAAAGGATCTTTTCAAATTTATAATATATATAGGTGTATAATTTATGGATTGATTTATATTAAATTGAAAATAGTATTGAACTTTGTATAAGTCAAGTTATAAATCTATCTTGTATTTTTTTGGAAGAAATTATAGTAAATACTTTGTTATAAATATATAGTTAAGAATTGTATTTTTGTAATAAAGTTTATTTTGTTTTATTTTAAAATTGTTTTGAAATAAATTTAGTTTATTTATATTAGAATATGTTAATTTGTGTTAACACTTAAATTTGAACGCTAACACCCCGGTGTGTGAAGTGTATTTGTGAAAGCACCACCCGATAGATCGGGAAAGAATTATAAGTAAGGAGATTGCAGAAAAGTAGTAAAAACACAAATTTTATAGTGGTTCGGCCCAAACACAGGCCTACGTCCACTTAGATTCTCTTTATTGCTGATATGAGTACAATATATATCACTTTCTTCAATTACAATCAACTTCAGACAAATGGTTCAAACTCCCATGAAGAATAATCTTTCGAATTCATCTTGAATGATTATGATTCTTCTTTGAAGTGTGTAATAGCGTCCTTGGAGCTTGGAGTGCTTGGAGTGTTGCTTGAGTTGAGAAAATGGCAGAGTAACGGTGCTTCGAGAATTAGCCAAAAAAGGTCCCCTCCACATTGAATGTGGCCATGTATTTATAGGCAAATTTTTAGGCTGGAACTTTCAAGTCATGAGTCGTGACCGACTCATCATGAGTCGTGAGTCGTGGCCGACTCATCGTGAGTCGTCTGCGAGTTAAAAGTTGCCGTCTAAGATGAGGCGACCCTGGTCTTCTACACAGCAGCTTCAGGTTGAGTCATCAATGAGTCATCATGTACGACTCATCTTAAGTCGTAAGTCATCAACGAGTCATCCCCTTGCAGCATGATTCTGAGCTTGTCTCTGAGTCGTGTGTCGTGAATTGACCTATCTTTTGAGTCGTAGCTGCCTTAGGTCATAGACTCCTTAAGTCGTAAGTCTTTTGAGCCATAAGGTTTTATGACTCGGATCTCTCCTTGGGTCGTTGAGTCGTTAATGAACTTGAGTCGTAAGGTTTTATGAACCGTTCATCTCCTGAGTCGTAAACCCAATGGAATACTTAAGGGCCTCGAATGGATGAGTCGCGACCAAATGAGTCGGTCTTTGATGAGTCGGAGCCAGGTCAGATGAGTCGGTGATAGAATGAATCGTGAGGTTTCTTGAGTCGGCAGCTTAATGAGTCGGCCTGTATCATTGAGTCGCTACTAGTTGAGTCGGGGATTCTTTGAGTCGGTCCTTTCCTTAAGTCGTGAGGTCTCCTAAGTCGTTAGGCACCTTAAGTCGTAGGTTATTTCAAGTCTTAACCCGTTGACGCCTCTAACTCGTAGGCCTTTTAGCTCGTATGCTGGAACGGGGTTAACATTTGCCCCTCGAAGCACACGCTTAAGTCGTAAGTCGTGTGCTTCGACTCATCATGACCCGTGCCGAATCGAGTCCCAACATTTCCAGGTATAAAAATGCTTGAGTCGCTTCTCCTCTTTCTCACTTCTTATTACTTATCCCAGAGCCGCATCTGCCATTAGAGACCTTTCAACCTTTCGAAGGCGAATCCAAGTTAGCTGATCATCAATCCATCCTTTCCACTACATTGCGTAAGTGATTTCGAACTTCAATCCAACAACATCCATTGCTAGGGCACAAATTTTCGCTTCCTGTTCCCAAATCACCGCCGCATGTCTCACTTGGGCTTTGATTTGAGTTGTGAACGATTCTGATCATTGTTGGCTACGTTGTTGTTGTGATCCTCTAGATTATAGCATCGCGTTTGATTCGCCGTACACTTGAAGCGATTCGAATTGGTTTTTTGGGTGCTTTCTGATGATGTGAGGAGAAGATGATGAATTACAATGTCTTGATTTGACTGGCCCGTGGGTTCGGAGGAGATGAAGAAGTTCTTAACGGGTTAACGGGTTAGAAAGGGGTTGACTGGTTGAGGAAACGACTTAGGATCTCACGACTTAGTTGGTTTTGCTTTTCGGCCACTGATTCTGAAATACCTTGCAATCACAACCGTACACGACTTAATGCTTTTAGCCATAAACCACAAACGACTCAAGCTATAAGTCGTGAACGACTTAAGCCATAGGCCGTGAATGATTCAAACCATGAGCTGTCAACGACTCAGTACTTGCTACTTTCCCGTGACTTATCCTTTAAACCGTGCACGACTTAAACCATAAGCCGTGTACGACTCAGTGGCTTCCATGCGACCCAGTAGCCTTTACTATCGACTTTAATCCGACTTAGCAAATTTTACGACAAAATCCATGAGTCGTAACCGGGTTAGAACTTAGAAGGTTTCTTATTGCTTTGATCTGGAGCCTTCCTCCTGTTCTTTGACTTACGACTCATAGTGCTGCCGACTTATAACATCAGCGGTTTAGAGTTGGAGTAACCTAACTTAACTCGCCTCACTTTCCTTAGGTCGTAGTCGAGCCACCTAAATAGCCAACGACTTAGCTTAACCCGTACAAAGAATCCTTGAGTCGTTTACGACTTAGTACTTGTAAATTTTGTTTGAACTCCGAATTATTGCATGGACTCTGAACTGCTATACTGCTGCATTCTTTTACAGATTACTTCAACTTGTAAGCTAATAATCTGTTAATACAACATTCACAGAAAACTGGGACGAATATACTGTCATTGATTGTCCACATCGAACGACAGATTAGTTAATGATATATAATTAACTTAAATAAATCGTGTGAACGAAGTGCTACCAATTTCAAGTGGAATATTAAAGCAGCACTGGATTAGTCAATTGAAACTGACCAGCCCGCATTAATATTATGCTTGAGCTTTAAATAACAAGTTCCGAAATTACCATAGTCAATCAATCGTCAACCAGTTTAATTCCAGTTATCTTTACTTGTTATTATTATTATTTTTATTAGCTTTGCACGACACTTCACACTTTTTAGGAAACGTGCACCTTCGCATTTGAACATCCAGTTGCTTGTGTAGAATGACCTCTCATCAAGAAGAGCCGATGGGTCAGGCTGAAGATGTCTTTCCAGTAGCCATCCCTATAGACAACCCTCCGGAGAGAACACCCACAACTTTGAATCAGCGGGTGTTTAACCAACTGCGCATCCAGTTTGGCATTGATGATGCTGACACCTTATTTCCGGGGCCAAATGACACTGCTGACAATCCTCCCTACGGCTTTGTTGCAGTCAATCGCCAAATGTGCTTAAGTGGGGCGATTCCTCCTTTTAACGACTTTCTCCAACAGCTTCTGCTTCGGTTGTCTATCTCTCCATTCCAATTACACCCCAATGGCTACGCCATTTTGATGGGGTTATGTGTTCTATTCAGGAGAGTTTTGGATCGGTTACCAAGCTTCGAGGAGATCTGCTATTTCTGCTCATTCACGAAAACTAAAGACCATCCCTCCATCGTGGTTGTAAGAAGCGCTCGAAATCGCAAACTTATTACTGATCTCTCCGAAAGCGCTCACGGATTTTTGAATCAGTTTTTCTTCGTTCGCTGCCCTCCAGGGTTTTATGCCATCTGGAGAGTGGGAAGTAAGATTTCCTGTCTCTACTTTTTCCGTTTTGAAACTTTCTCGAGATCTGAACTCTCAGCTGCTAATTTCATTCTTTTTCTGTTTTTAGCACTACCACCCCCTGCTAGGGACCCAAGTCTCAAGCAAATTTTTGAAAGATTAAATGTCGTGCCGGTAGAAGAGAGGAGCATAAAGTTTCTGCTAAACGATGAACTTTTACATCAATGCGGACTCCTCCATCTCTCTCGCTTTACTCGGCCTCGTGAAGCTCCAACGGAGGTTCCTGACTCTCCGGTGAAAACTCTTGATCTTCCGATCTCCACTAAAGAGCACATACGAGGAGAAATTTCTGCAGAAACCTTATTAGTAAAGTGCTCTACTCCCAGAGACGATACGGGACCCTCCGAAAAGCCCGCACATGCTCCCATTATTGAAGAAGAAGAGGAGCCCCGTTCCCAAACCAGGGAGAGTGCTGACAAAGGAGATGATGGAGGGAATCAGGTTGGGCATGCCGGTGATGACGTCTTTGGGGATTTAAGTGACATAATTATTACTTCCCAAGAACTCTTTAAAGAAGACCCTGCTCATGGTAAAGCTATACCTCTGACGATTGAAGCAACATCTGCCCTCCAACAGACTCTTACTCCTTCATCTCAAGAATTGTCATCAACAGTGAAATCTATCACTTCCCCCCAAAAGAGGAGTGGTTCGTTAGTCCAACGCGAGTAGCTTGCACTTCACACACAACTAAGGATTTTCCAGCACATTTATGCACTTATCTTCTTATACTTTAGAGATTTCTAAAGCTTATCTTTTCTTATTTCAGATTCTTCAATGACACGCGGCGGATCGTATTATCAGGATTTCCAACGCTACGGGGGGCGTGGTCAATATGATTATCGGCGTTACTTTCCCTCTTATAGAGTGTCTGACGAAGAGAGGGCTGCTCGAAAGGCTCGTGAAAGGAGGGATGCAGAAGAGCGTTATGACAGAAGGGATAGGGATGATTACCATGATTCTCTGCAAAGGAGCGACGACTCTCACAAAAGGAAATCTTACGATGACCGGGGAAAAGGCCATGTAACTGAAGATTCAGGCAAACGAGCCCGACATGGTGAGAGACATACTTCCACTATTCCCGAAAAGCCTACTGCCCCTGCCCCTCTTGACATTACTTCTGACTCTCCTGCTCTTGGGAAGGAGGACATCCAGACAATAATAAGTAGGCCTAAATTTCAAGTGGGACCGGGCCCAGCCACTTTACAAAGTCGTTTTCCGCAGTGGTGTTTAAAGGGTGTGAGGTTCGATCTCGACCTAGTCCCTATTGACAAGCCTGCTATGCTACGAAATCTTGAGGCCGTTAAACTTGATATCGAGAGGATGTCAAACTGGCAGAAGCTTGTTGATGAGCTTCAACGAGTTAACCGTGCCAACTTAGAGGCCATGCTCACCATGGAAAACGATAAGGCTGAGTGGCAAAAGGTCCTTGAGCAGCATGATACCGAGATGAGAAGTATTACTTCCTACAACGAGGAGCTCGAAGCAAAGGTTGAGAAGTTGAAAGATGAGCTTGCTGCTTCCTCTACTTCATACTCTCAAAAAGAAGAAGTGCTTCTCAGACAAGTTAGAGATGCTCATGCCAGTCAGAGAGACGCTGAGGACAGGCTTGAAGTACAAAAAAGAATCAGTGACGGCTATGTCTCTGATATTGCTGAGCTTCGAAAGAAAAACAACTCCCAGGAGGCGGAGATACAAATGCTTAAGCTTCAGCTTGCCAGAACTGAAAGGGAGCGCGATGAAGCTGTCGCCGGCAAAATCGCAGCCGAAGAGTCTCATGAGGCGACCAAAAACAGCTTCGGCTCAACATTATTCGACTTCTACTTGCATAGCGTCTTGGGGCGTGGAAGCCTCGCCTTTCTTGGTCCCAAGTATGAGATCACTTTAGCTGAAGTGTGGGAGGCCGCCCTCGATATGCTTGGTGCTGAAGGTGCTGGTTATGACGAGCCAGCCCTGGAAAGGCATTATTTTGATGAAGACGCTCGCGCTGCTCTCGCCAGGGGAAAGGAACAACTTGCCAAACTAAGAACCGAAGTGACGGAAGGGGACCAGCTGGGGAAAACCACTTCAACTACTCTAGTCCAGCCACCTTCTTCGTCTGAAGTCGACATTATTGGTTCCAGTTCCCATCTCGCATCTCCCACCAAAGTTACCGCTGATATTACAAGCACACAAGGTGGAGACGAGGGTGAAGAGAGCGCTGATGCGCAAGCTTATGAAGTCGATATCAGGAAACCAGCTTCTCCAGGTAACTTCACTGTTAATCTCGCTACTGTCAATTCTGCTCAAGCTGGTTACTCGTTTATTTCTCATGAGTTTCACGAGCTCCTTGGCTATTTTCTCAACCTTGACGAGCCTTCATCTCCTCTCTTTACTGACTTCATTGGTGAACCCTCATCTCCTCTTTTCACTGACTTTAACCTTTTTTCTTCTGTAGAGAAAGTACCAAGCACTGCTCAAACTTCTACTCCTCCGGTCATCCTTCCTTCATCTCTTCAGGCGGTGCCTCCTTCTGCCTCGCAACCTGGATCACAGGAGGAACAAATAGAGGCTCTTCACGGCTTGGATGATCCCATCACTTCACAAGAGCAGAAAGATGAGAGATCTGAGGGAGGTGACATTTCCCCGGAACGGACTCCTTCTGACGACATTGTTCTATCAAAACTTGTCACTCCGGGGAGTGAGTCTTCCTCACAAAGGAGAGAGAAGCGTGGGACATCAAAAAGGAGGGGGAAGAAAATCACCGCCACTGAAGAGGAGCCGGAAGTTGAACCGGTTACACCTGCCTCTCCTACTTCCCTTATACCCACTGGCCGACCTGAAAAGCTGGTTATTCGACCGAGCAAAGGGTCCAAAGGAGGGAAGAAGAAGTGAAGATTTTAGTTTTTTGCCTTTTGTATGAACTGGCCGAGAGTTGTGCGGGTATCGGCGCCCGCTTTTACTTTGAAAACCTGTATCTGCATTATAGTTGAATAAAATGATTCTTCGTTTGTACAAATTTCTGTTTGAATTTGAGAATGCATTTACTATTTATTTTTGCACAAGTTTGTTTATATAGTGTTGCAGCGGGCTTATGGTATGTTGCTTGAGTATTACTCTACTGATGCATCTATACTACTATACCATGCTGCCCCCATACCTTAAGCTTGCTGCAATATTTTACACTTCGAGGGGACTTGCACTCTTATTTGCTAAAGAATAATTATTTTATTCTTTAAAGAAAATTTTTATAGAGTACAAATCCCTTCGTATAAGTTTTTACGCTTTGTCGTTCGAAGAAATCACTTTTTTCTTTTGCTTACGTGCATATTTCACCAAGTGAATTCCTCTATGTGGTAAAGCGGACCTCTGAAGGGTACTTTAACTTCTTTTCTTTTTACGATCATTTCCCATAGTAGGCAAATTACTTTTCCTTTGAAAGTTAAAGTACGCTTTTGATGAGGATTTTTTTTTTATATATAGAAAGTTGTACCTCTGAGGAGGGATTTTTTCACGTTTCAACACTTGGAAGTTTTATTTCAATCTCGGTGAAACGTGTACCTCCAAAGAGTTATGCCTTAGAAATCCTTTTCACGTTTCAACACTTGGAAGTTTTATTTCAATCTCGGTGAAACGTGGGTTTCCGAAGAGGTCTTTCTTCTTAATTGTGTCCCCGGGAGGGGGTTGTACCTCTAAGGAGGGATTTTCTACGTTTCAACACTTGGAAGTTTTATTTCAATCTCGGTGAAACGTGTACCCCCAAAGAGTTGTGCCTTCGAAGAAAGCCTTTTCACGTTTCAACACTTGGAAGTTTTATTTCAATCTCGCTGAAACGTGTGCTTTCAAGAAGGTCTTTGTTTTTGCATTTCAACTTTGGTGAAGTGAAATTCCGAAGAGCGGTTGTTACACTTCAACTCCTGGCGAAATGTGCCTCCGAAGAGGGCTTTTATTTTGTTTACATTTCAACTCTGGTGAAGTGAAATTCCGAAGAGCGGTCACAACACTTCAACTCCTGGTGAAACGGGCCTCCGAAGAGGGCTTTTATTTTGTTTGCATTTCAACTCTGGTGAAGTGAAATCCCGAAGAGCGGTTATAACACTTCAACTCCTGGTGAAATGGGCCTCCGAAGAGGGCTTTTATTTTGTTTGCATTTCAAATCTGGTGAAGTGAAATCCCGAAGAGCGGTTATAACACTTCAACTCCTGGTGAAATGTGCCTCAGAGAGGGTTTTCATCGCCTGGAAGTTACTCTCTCATGGTTGGAGGGTCATGACTCCTCCAATCTTTTTTGTTGAGTAGAGAACTTACTTTTTTGTGGCGTATGACCCATTAGAGGTCTTTTATCCTCCGAAGAGTTGCGCCTCCGAAGAGGACTTGTGCTGCTGATGGTAGCTTTGGTTGTTCCTTTGTTCACTTGCTTATGCCTTTTCAGCGATCCCCTCCCTTTTTTTTTTTTTTTTTTTTTTTTTCTTTTCAAGTTTTCATCCCCCTCTTCTCGCAAGTGGTTTGTTTAATCCAAGGAAATGTACTTCATTGCCAGGCAAGTTCGTGAGAACGGGCACTAGCTTCCTAATTGGATGTTTGTTTGTTCAAACAATCTCAATTTATCAGCAAGGGCTCGTTTCTATCGAAATCATTAGCCGTTCAATTGAAGTATTTCCTATCTAGGATTTGAATTCGGGGTCTTTGAGACTTGAAATTTGTTTGTTGAATGATGGTGAGAATCGCTCGGTCTTATTATGCGCAAGTTTCATTTCCATTGTCTGCAAAAAATTTAAATTGACATTTCAGCAATACATTTTATGTATTTTTATATCAAAAACAAAGCAAACCTATAATGATAATAAGGAACACAAGATTTATAGTGGTTCGGCCATGAAATTGGGCCTACATCCACTTTATATTCCTTCATTATTTACTTGCATCAGTTTCACAATTGCTTTCAATTACATGAATCATACATTCATAATTCTTTTTACAATGTTTCAACAAAATTTTCAAGTAAAGTATGGACGCAAGTGGTTGCTGTTCCATGCCCTTGGAATTTGATCTCCATCAACAGTGGTGAGCTTGAATGTGCCGTCGAGAAGCTTCTGACCTATTACATATGGTCCTTCCCAATTTGGCCCAAACACACCTGTCGCGGTCATAATTCTTTTCAGGACTAGATCTCCAATTTCAAAGCTGCGTTGACGAACTTTGGAATTGAAATGTCTGGCTATCCTTTGCTGATGAGCTGCAACTCTGAGGTTAGCTTCATCTCTTTTTTCATCAAGGAGATCCAGCGCTTCAAGTTGCAACTTTTCATTTTCTGCTTGATTGAAATGAATTCTTCTGTGTGAAGGGACCTCTGTTTCAACCGGGATCATTGCTTCCGATCCGTATGCTAACGAAAAAGGAGTATGCCCAGTTGCAGTTTTGTGAGTAGTTCTGTATGCCCATAGTGCAAGTGGTAGTTTATCGACCCAACCACCTTTTGCTCTTTCGAGTTGCTTTTTGATGGTTGATTTGATGATCTTGTTCACTGCTTCCACTTGCCCGTTTGCCTGCGGATGAGCTACTGCCGAAAAGCTTTTCTGGATTTTGAATCGTTTGCAAAAATCCTGGAATTCCTCACTTTCAAACTGAGTACCATTGTCTGTGATTATTTTCTGAGGCACACCGTATCTGCAAATGATATTCTTGGTCACAAAGCTTATCATTTTCTTAGAAGTGATAGTAGCCAATGGTTCAGCTTCAGCCCACTTAGTAAAATAATCAACTGCAACAATAGCATATTTAATCCCTGATTTAGCAGTTGGTAGCGGCCCAATGAGATCCATTCCCCAAATTGCAAATGGCCATGGACTGACCATCTGTGTGAGTTCGGTAGAAGGTGCTCTAGGAATTTTGGCATATCTTTGGCACTTGTCACATTTTCGGGAGTAATCTGCGGCATCCCGATTAATTTCTGGCCAAAAATATCCGTATCGGAGAATTTTCTTTGCTAATGTTTGACCACCTGAATGATCACCACATTCTCCTCCATGCACTTCAGCTAGGATTGTTTTGGACTCTTCCCGGGATACACATCGAAGCAATGGCATTGAGAATCCCCGTCTGTATAATCGGCCATCCTGAATTACATAGCGAGAGGCCTTTCTTAGAAGCTTTCGTCTTTCTATCGAGTTTTCTGGCAGAGAACCCCTGAGTAGGTAATCCAGTATTGGAGTCATCCATGACTCTTGTTCTTGAGATACATTCACAATCCAGTCTATATCCATCTCGTCTATACTTGGCGCTGAAAGGACTTCTACAGGGACCAATCCCAATAGTTGAGCTTCACCAGAACTTGAATACTTTGCGAGGGAATCTGCCTTCATATTCTCTTCCCGAGGAATGTGGCTTATTGAATAGTGACCGAGTTCACATAGGAGTTCCCAAGCCTTTGACAAGTAGGAAGGCAAATTTCCACCTTTTGCTTGAAATTCTTTCTTGACTTGGCATACGATAAGCTGAGAATCACTGAAAATTTGTAATGCTTGAATGTTCAGCTCTTTAGCGATTTTCAGACCTGCAATAAGAGCTTCATATTCTGCTTCATTGTTTGTTGAAGGGAATTCCAGTCTTAGTGCATAACATAATGATCGACCTTCAGGAGTTTCAAGTACCACTCCGGCTCTAGAGCAGTTGTCATTTCTTGCGCCATCAACATACATCTTCCACTGGATTGGAGAATCATTGACCGTTTTTTCCTCACCATTATCTTTCTCTGTGAATTCTGCAATGAAATCAGCTAAAGCTTGTCCGTTGATTGCTTTTCGGGGGTGATAGGTGATGTCATATTGACTAAGTTCAATGTTCCATTTTAGAAGACGACCCGAAGTTTCAGGGCGAAATAGGACTTGCTTTAGAGGCTGATCAGTGAGTACTTTGATAGGATGAGCTTGGAAATATTGCCTCAGTTTCCTCGATGCAACTAGTAGGCAATAGGCGAGTTTTTCCAACTTGGAGTAATTCAGCTCTGCCCCAGTGAGTCTTTTGCTGATATAGTAAACTGGATGTTGAATCCTTTTGTCTTCCCGTATCAGCGCTGCACTTAGAGCATGAGATGATACTGCCAAGTATATAAGAAGATCCTCACCATCGCCTGGCCTAGAAAGTATCGGAGGCGTTTCCATATGACGGATCAACTCTTCAAAAGCTTTTTGGCATTCGGGAGTCCATTCAAAGTTCTTCTTTCCTTTTTTCAGGGCATCGAAGAATGGGATGCATTTATCAGTAGCTTTGGAAATGAACCGATTCAAAGCGGCGACCTTTCCGTTGAGACTTTGCAATTCCTTCTTCGTTCTAGGGGCTTTAACTTCTTTTAAGGCGGTAATTTGAGCTGGGCTAGCCTCTATGCCCCTAGCACTGACAATAAAACCTAAGAACTTTCCGGATTCGACCCCAAATGTACATTTCAGAGGGTTAAGTTTCATTCTGTATTTCCGGAGGACTGCGAACATTTCTGCTAAGTGTTCAATGTGATCCACTGCTTTCCTGGACTTCACTAACATGTCGTCGACGTAGACTTCCATAGTTTTGCCCAATTGCGGTTTGAACATAGCATTAACAAGTCTTTGGTAGGTTGCCCCTGCGTTTTTCAATCCGAAGGGCATAACTCTGTAGCAATAAAGTCCAACATCTGTGATAAAGCTTGTATCCTCTTGATCCGGCTCATGCATCATGATTTGGTTATAACCGAAGTAGGCATCCATGAAGGATAACAATTCATGTCCCGCAGTTCCGTCTACCAGTTGATCGATCCTGGGTAATGGGAAGCAATCTTTGGGGCAAGCCTTGTTTAGATCAGAAAAGTCGATGCATACTCTCCATTTTCCATTAGCTTTCTTGACCAGCACAGGATTTGAAACCCAATTCGGATACGTAGATTCTTTGATGAAGTTATTTTCCATGAGTCGGTCAACTTCTTCTTTTAATGCTGCTGACCTTTCTGGACCTTGGGTTCTTCTTTTCTGTTTAACTGGCGTAAACTTTGGGTCAATATTCAGAGCGTGTACTGCAACTTCTGGGGATATCCCACACATATCGGCATGAGTCCAAGCAAAGACATCCAGATTTGCTTTCAGGAAAGATATCAAGACATCCTGAATTGACACATTAAGCTGCGAACCCACATTCAACACCTTATTTGGGTCCTTCGGGTCAACAGGTATCGGAATTGTCGTTTCCACCGGTACTACTCTATTCTCCCCTGTACTGGCTTTTCTGGGATCCATTTCTTTCCGTGCCCCGCTGTGCTCGCCAGTGCAGGGTCCGCTTTGTAATTGCTACAAAGCTGGTTCCTTGATGCGGACTGGAGTTGCCGCATCCTTTCCCATTTCTCTTTTTCTTGACTCTCGCAGCTCTGTCCAATAACATTCTCGTGCAGCATTTTGATCCCCTTTTATAACTCCTACTCCATTGTCAGTAGGGAATTTAATAGTGAGGCACCACGGGGCTAGGATAGCTTTGAATGTTGCGAGTGTTGGACGGCCAAGAAAAGCATTATAGGCAGAAAGCTCATCGACAATCACAAATGTTTGCTTTCGGGCCACTTTCCTTTCTCCTTCCCCAAGTTCTACAAACAAATCGATGGTTCCTACTGGTTGCTTTGGCTCCCCTGTGAAGCCCACGATTTTCTGTGATGAGGCTTGCACATCGATCATAGGGATTTTCATCTGGTCAAATGTCTTCTTGAAGAGAATATTGCATGATGCTCCGCAGTCAATGAGGACTCTTCTGACAATGGCTGGTCCAATACCAGCCGAGATGACCAAGGGATCTAAAGTAGGAGCTTCAATACCTGTAGAATCTCTGGCTCTGAAAATAATATCGTCACTGAAAGTTTTCTGTTGTTTAAGGGGCGTAGTGTCTTCTAGAACAAAGACGTTTTCTTCGGCTGGAGCATATTTCAAAGCCCTGGAATATCTCTCCATCTCACCCCAACTTTTACCAGCTGGGTGAGGTCCTCCTGAAATGACATTGATAACGGGCCTTCCAGATTCGTGCCCCGTAGCTTTCTCTCCTGCCCCGGGCTGATGAACAGGGGCCCGCTGCCCCTGACTCGACGATGCAGGATTGTTGCTATTCTTTTTTACGAACTGCTGCAACTTGTTTTCTCTTAGCAACTCTTCAATCAGATTTTTCAGCTGGCGGCATTCATCAGTTTCATGACCTGGTTGATTGTGGAAGCGGCAGAATTTCCCACTTTGTATGGCTTTTCTCCCAGTTCTCAACGGGATAGGTTTAGGGAAATCGATGGAATCTTTAGCGGCGAGGTAGATGTGCTCCGGTGTATGTGATAATGGAGTATATTCTGATGGCTTGAAGGATCGGGGCTTCTTCAGATTACCCTGTTTCTTCCCATTACTATTCTCCCTTTTTTCCCCCACCGATTCATTCTTGCGTGGAGCGACAGTGTTGTCTTCTGCTTTTTCTAACACTGTCTTTACTGGTAAAGGACGGCTTTCCATGCGAATGAACTCGTCTGCTTTTTTGTAGAACTTTTCGAGAGAGGTTGGCTCCTTCATATTTAACCATTTCCCAAATTCGCTTGACTTATCGATAGCCCTCATCAGATAAGTCAATATCATTCGTGGTTCAGCATTGTCCACCTCAGCCAGTGCTATATTGAAGCGGTTCAAGAAGGATCTGATAGATTCACCAGGATTCTGCTCTAAACTCGATAGTGACATAATATCCTTGGCCTTCGAAGCATATAGTCTAAACTGCTCCTTGAATTTTCTGGTCAAGTCTGAAAACTGATCGATAGATCGGACTGGTAACTTGGTGAACCACAATAAAGCCACGCCTTCCAGGTATACGGGGAAATATCGGCACTTTATTTCGTCGGAGGCCCTGGCACCTGTCATGTGCCAGTCATATTTATACAGGAACTCATTCGGATCACTCGTCCCTTTGTAAGCTGGAATAGTCGGAGGGACAAACTTCCTCGGAAATTCCGCCTTCAAGATTTTTTCAGTAAACGGAGTTTTACTTGGAGCGAAACCCCATTCCTTCTCATCTTCAATCCTTTGCATACTTTCTTTCATGATCTGCCGGACCATTCCAGAAAGATATTCCTCATCATGTCGAATTCTAGATCCACCGGCGTCAGGTACTGCCTGCTCAAAGGGACTAGTAGGCCTTTCAGGAGCATTCCTTTCATTAACATCATGAATGTTGCCAGCATAGTTCCTTTCATTACCAGCTGGTTCATTGTTTGCCCCAAGTAAGTCGTTCAACTTATTCAGAATCAGAGCATTCTGGGCACTTTGAGCCTCTAGTTGTGCATTTTGGGCGTTTATCTGCTGGTTTAGCCCTAGAATCACAGCATCCAATTCCGCTTTTGTAACTCCAACAGACGGAGTGGGTAGATTAGGCATAGGGGAAGCGGAGGTTCCCTCTTGAATGTTCCCAGATCTGATAGATCTGCTTTTCCTTCCAGGAGCCATAATCTCAGATATACTTCTGGTTTTTAAGGAAATTCTTTCTTCAAATCTCTGCGAAGCAATGATGACAGCTGTCCTGAGTTCAATTCTCAGTGGAAGCACCAAAAATGTTAACGCTTAAATTTGAACGCTAACACCCCGGTGTGTGAAGTGTATTTGTGAAAGCACCACCCGATAGATCGGGAAAGAATTATAAGTAAGGAGATTGCAGAAAAGTAGTAAAAACACAAATTTTATAGTGGTTCGGCCCAAACACAGGCCTACGTCCACTTAGATTCTCTTTATTGCTGATATGAGTACAATATATATCACTTTCTTCAATTACAATCAACTTCAGACAAATGGTTCAAACTCCCATGAAGAATAATCTTTCGAATTCATCTTGAATGATTATGATTCTTCTTTGAAGTGTGTAATAGCGTCCTTGGAGCTTGGAGTGCTTGGAGTGTTGCTTGAGTTGAGAAAATGGCAGAGTAACGGTGCTTCGAGAATTAGCCAAAAAAGGTCCCCTCCACATTGAATGTGGCCATGTATTTATAGGCAAATTTTTAGGCTGGAACTTTCAAGTCATGAGTCGTGACCGACTCATCATGAGTCGTGAGTCGTGGCCGACTCATCGTGAGTCGTCTGCGAGTTAAAAGTTGCCGTCTAAGATGAGGCGACCCTGGTCTTCTACACAGCAGCTTCAGGTTGAGTCATCAATGAGTCATCATGTACGACTCATCTTAAGTCGTAAGTCATCAACGAGTCATCCCCTTGCAGCATGATTCTGAGCTTGTCTCTGAGTCGTGTGTCGTGAATTGACCTATCTTTTGAGTCGTAGCTGCCTTAGGTCATAGACTCCTTAAGTCGTAAGTCTTTTGAGCCATAAGGTTTTATGACTCGGATCTCTCCTTGGGTCGTTGAGTCGTTAATGAACTTGAGTCGTAAGGTTTTATGAACCGTTCATCTCCTGAGTCGTAAACCCAATGGAATACTTAAGGGCCTCGAATGGATGAGTCGCGACCAAATGAGTCGGTCTTTGATGAGTCGGAGCCAGGTCAGATGAGTCGGTGATAGAATGAATCGTGAGGTTTCTTGAGTCGGCAGCTTAATGAGTCGGCCTGTATCATTGAGTCGCTACTAGTTGAGTCGGGGATTCTTTGAGTCGGTCCTTTCCTTAAGTCGTGAGGTCTCCTAAGTCGTTAGGCACCTTAAGTCGTAGGTTATTTCAAGTCTTAACCCGTTGACGCCTCTAACTCGTAGGCCTTTTAGCTCGTATGCTGGAACGGGGTTAACAATTTGAAAACTCTTGAATAAAATATAATTCAACATTTGTTCTTTTCTTTTTTAAAAAAAGTTTCTCTTTTGAAATTTGTTTTAAATAATTCTTAAAATATTCAAACAAATATTTGTATATGTTTGGATAATTCATTTGTAAAGACTAAATATATATGAACATATTAAAACATCATAAATTAAATTAGAAATGGTTTTATTTTAAATTAAACAATTGTAAAACAAAGAAGTTTATTTTATATTAGAAATCTTACATGTGTAAGCTTCATTTTTTTAAAATTGACACTTGTAAATAAATCTTTACATTCAAATAACAAGTGGCAATACAAATGAATATTTGAATTTATTAGTTTAGATAAAACTTAAAACATATCTTTTGTTCAAACATCTTATTTTCTATACTAAATCAAAGTTCAGATCTGAGAAAACTAAATTCATTTTCACTCTAAAAATTCCACAACCCAAATCTAATGCTCTGCAAATATCAACCATATTAGATCTGCAGAACAAAAGTTTTATAATCTGCAAAATGAAAACCTAAACCTGAAAAAGGAAACTACATCTACATCTTCTGTAATCTGCAAACTAAGTTCAAATGTCTTCAACCTGTGGGAAATAATCTTCAATCTGTAAGATCAATGCAAGCAATGATGGAAGTGGGTCTGCATGCAGTCTCAAAACCTGCAAAGCATCAAGCTAATACCATCTTCAACTTGCATGTTAGCTCAAATTCAACATCAACTAAGTAATGTAAGAGGGGCAAGTAGATTCAATCCATGCAAGGAATTCAGGCTGCAAAAATGAATTGCATCTGGATGCTTTCTGCTTTTCATTTTTAGGTGAGTAAATTTTCTATCTTAAAAACAGTTTCTTCTTTTAAAATCAAACTATCAAGAATTTGCAGAAATTTAAAGTTTAATTCACAATGCTTTTAAATAAGCAAATTAAAACAGTAGCAATTAAACTGTTTTGTTATTTCTCTTAGTAAGTAATCCCAAATTTATGGGTTGTTTAAAATTATATATGTGCATGAGTTTATAATTGTTGACTGTTGTATTATGCTTGACTGTTGGATGTGATTATGCTTGAGTATGCAGAGAAGTGAGATGTAAATTTCTGCAGATATGTTTCTGTTATTATTTGGATTTAAATACAAATCCACTTCTATATGATTGAATCATGGTTAGAGATTATTATGTAAACATATTATGTTGTGTTGCATAGATTCAAGTTGTAAGAATTTTAGTTTGGAAAAGAAAAACCTGTTACTACTGAAAATAAGTAACAGCAGACAAAAGTTTTCAAAGTAAAAGTTTTCCAAACATCTTAAAATTTATTAAATCAAGTTAAAGCTCTAATGCATGTTTAAAAACATGGATATTTAAAACATGTATCAAATTTTAAAGGCTTATGAGGAGTCTGTGATTATGGTCTGAGCAGTAATTGGGATTCTTAAGGATATCAATTCATATGTAAACTTTGGAATCTGGAATCCTTCTGGAGGTTGAATGTGACTGAAGAGAGTGGGGAGAATGAAGGGAAGAGGGCCAAAGAATGGTGGTGAGAGTTGATAGGTTTGGTCTGTCTTGGTGAAGTAGTTTCCAGGTTGTTATTTTGCTTGATTCAAATTTTCAAGCTACAGAGATTTATGTTGGAGGATTTGTGGATGGACTTTATCATGTTGAGGGATTGATTTGCTTCTTGGAGAGTTAGGTGAAGGTTGCTGGAAGTTGCCGGGGTGGTGGTGCATTTGCACAGTGGAGTTGAGGCTCTGGTGAAATTTTGGCTGGTGCAGGTTTGAGTGACTCGAAGTCGCTCCCGTGCAATCTTTGTTGTGACTCGGAGATAGGAAGCTTTTGACCCGAAGTAATTATTGATGGTCTCGGGTTAGTTGTGCAGGGTATAACCTGAGAGTTGTTTTTTAAAAAAAAATCTGGAAACTCAAATCTTTTAAAAGCAATGATTTAAATTTAAGTATAGGTTTGAATTAATTTCAAATGAGCTTATGAATTCAAAAGTTTAAAGGTTTAAATTCAAATTTAAATTAAGGTTTAAATTCAAATTTGGAAACCATGTAAAGATAGTTCAGGTTACTTTAAATCCAGATTTTTAATTAAAAACAGTTTGGTTTCTTTTAAAAATTTTTAAAAAGGAAATTCATATTTAAAACAAGATTCAAATTTAGGTGTAGATTTGAATTGGAATTTAGTTTGAATTCAAAGTTTTAAAATGAAACTCTTAAATAATAAGCAAGATTTAAATTGGGTTTTGAAATCAAATTTTTATATGATTTCAGTTTTTACTTTGAAACCTGATTGAATTCAAATCAAGTTAAAAATTTTAAATATTGGACAGAAATGTTTTTAAGTAAAACTTAAATATGGATATGATTTCAAATAAAGGTTTAAATTTAAAAGAATTCTTTCTTTTAAGTATTGAAATAAAATTATGATAAGTTTAACTTTAAATTGAAAGTTAAAATAATCTATTTATTTGCAAATGTTTGATTATTTAAATTTGGAAATGTTTATATAGTTAAACATTTTTAAATCCTAAATTTAAAATGAAGATTGAATCAGATTTTAGAAATGTATTATTTAAATACATTTTGAATATTAATTAAGTTATAAATAAGTAAATGAATTATTTTTGAAATAATTAAGGATTTACTTATTTATTTGATTTTAAATAATAACTTGAATTAATTCATAATTAGATATGATTAATGAATAATTAATTTAAGGTAATTATTCTTAAGTAAGGAATAAATGGAATGTTGTTAATTATCTAAGGATAATTAATAATTAATTAATGTAATTAATTTTGATGGATTAATTAGATTAATTAATTTAAGATAATCAATTGTAATTTAAGTATAATTACTTTATAAAAGTAATTAAGGGATTAATTATTTATTGTAATTAATTCTGATAATGTGCTTTGTTAAATTAATTAATTTAGTTTAATTAATTTAAGAAATAATTTAATAATTTAATGATAATAATTACTTAATGTAATTTATGGAGCAGATTACTTAGAGAAGTTGTAATTGATAATTACTGGAATGTAATTAAGGAAAGTTGATTTATTTTAAGAAAGTAATTTGGATAATTACTTTTGTAATTAATCAAGGATTAATTAATATAGATAATTAATTATTGATAATTAATTTATTAAGGAGTAATTAAGATAGTTAATTACTGGATTTAAGTATTAATCAAGGTGATTAATAATGGTATTTAATTTAATTAGTAAATGTAATTAATTTTTTATTGAGTAATCAATTTAAATATTAATTAGAGATCATTAATTATTATAATTAATGATGTAATTAAGAATTGTTTAATTAAGAATTAATTAATTAATTAAGTGATTAATTAATTGTAATTAACTAAGGATAAATGTAATTAATTATAGTCAATTAATTAAGTAATTAAATGTTAATTACTTATGATTAAGGTTAATTAATTTTATGGAATTAATTTAAGACTAATTACTTCTTGTAATTAGTGAATGATTAATCATAGATGTTTAATCAAGTTGAATACTTAATGAATGATTAATTAACTAGGTTGATTAATCAATAGATTTATAGGCAAGATTTATAGATGGGTAATTAATTTAATTTATTTTAAATTAATTAAGAATAGAAGTAATTAATTTGATTCATTTTAAATTAATTATAAATGATGGGATAATATATCATTGTTTGTGAATGATATTGATATACTTTTGGATGGTTGTAATCTCAGAAATGAGATGAGTAATATCTATAGGATATGGATGCTTAGTTATAGTATGATGATTAATTGGTTGTGATGGTTGTTGTGTGATAATTGACTGTTGTGATGATTATCTGTTGTGATAATATTATGGGTTATCTGTTATGATGTGAATATGTAGTTTATCTAACTGTGTGAAATAGATAAAAATTAAATGAGTTAATTGTTTAAAACCCTTAAGTATAACTTGGACATTAAAATGGCGTTTGGTTTCGGTGAGACCGGGATCGGGTTTCCATATTTGGATATCCGAAAACCACATCGATTCCAATTAAACGTTAGGTCGTTAATCCAAGTGGAGCAAGTGAAGACTCGAGGTGTAAGGGCTATACGTCAGTATAACTCTGTGGGTGATTCCGTAATGAGTTTGACGGAATAGTACTTATAGATTCGAGATGGTGATTTAGAGTGCAAGGGTTATTGTCGTTAACTCTGAGGGTGATTCCAAAATGAGTGTAACGAGATAATGCCTTCGGTTTCGTTCGAACCCGGAACGAACTTGTATGGATTGAATGCTTTCAGAACATCGTCAGGTGGACGATGAGCATTCTAAGATAGATGTGTTCTCTAAAGGTAATCGCAGCCTCAAGCCTCATCAACCGGGAATGGCTAAAACAGGGGAGGTGCAGCAAGGCTTCGTGGGTCGCACCCACTGGAGAGCGAGATTTACCCCTGTCTAGAGGTCCCTTTATATTTCGGCTGTGTGGACGGTTTTTGAGCTCCAACCGTCGGGGTTATCTTGTTCGGAACTATTCAGTAAGGAATGGGTCCGGCCTTGTGTTGCAGGGGATGAAGGGAGTAATCCTCGGTACGGTCATCTAGGCCACGTACTGTGACGGGCGGTACCCCAGTAGCCCTGCCATTGATGGAAACCCATTTTCCCTACGAGACCCTACGGTTTTGTTTGTATTACCCACTTTTGTGGCTAGTAGCTGGAATTTAATCATGTAACAATTTCGGCTATTTTCATATTTACTTGAAAACCCTAGGCACTATTATAATATCACTGGATTTCCTATCAAATGTTTTGGTTAGCGTAAGGTAAAAACTTTTCCATGTTTATGTGTGGGAAGTCTTACGTGATACCTTTTGTTTTCAAAAGGATTTTCTAAAGTTAAGCAACTTTTAAACTATTTACTCACACCAGACCCCTGTCTGACCCGAGTGTTTATTTTCTGTTTTATTAAACTCTTGGGTACTCATATTATGTATGAGTAGTCAAGTGATTCAGGATTGCTTTGACGAGTTATGGAGGAGCAAATGGAGCAGGAGGCTTCTGCGTTGTAGTTATCTATTTTCCGCTGTGTTGGTATCTCTGAGTCGTCTCTCTGAGTTGTATTTTGTACTGTTTAGAGATGTATAACTAGACAGGTGTTTATAACTGTCTAGTATGTGTTGTATTGGATGTAAAACTCTGATGTATATGATACTATGTAAAGTATTATGTGATATATTATATTTTATTCGTTCCGCTGTGAGATTCTGATGTTGTTTGTGTTCTTCTTTCTCTTTCTTTTCTTCTTCTATCCCTTTCTTTCTTCTTAGCGATGCAACTTCCTGGAGTATGGAAGTTGGGTCGTCACAATTTTCTTCTCCTTGGCTTCTTTTAATGGCAACTAGCAAGCTGCTATTTTGTTTAAATCTGTGAAGGGAATGAACATTCGAGGAGAATAATATGGTTAGTGGTATATATATATATATTTAGGGTTATGGTTTGCATCCTTATTTTATTAATATGGAACGGCTGTTAAGTCTCTAGAACTGAAAGATGATGGAAGAAAAGTCCTTTTCGAAAAAGTTATGAAAATTTGGTCCCTATTTTTAGTTTTTGACTAATTTATACTACTTTTTCCCCTGATTTTAATGATAGGCCAATTTTTTAAAGGGGACAATTTGGTAAAAAATAACAAAATAGGGATCTAATTTACATGAGTTTATCAGTAGGGACTTTTTGTGTATGAGTTTTGAGAATAGGGACCTTTGATCCAAAACCCCTTTAGGTAATGTATCATTTGACTATTATTATCCTTCCATCGTAAGCTTTGATAAATACATTTAAAAATAATACAATAGTCAAATACATGAAATAAATAGTAAATGCATGTTCCAAGTATATGTTCTATATATTTGTTCAGAAAATAAAGCAAGTCATAATTTTGTCATTTCATAGAAAACTAAAAGGAGGAGAAAATTGTAATGACCCATAAAACTAATGAATAATTCATTAAGGAAATTAATTACAAGAATAAATCTCAATTGAAAAAATGAGAAAATGAACGAATTAAACATGGTAAATATACGGGGACATTTGTTTACTTTGTGAATTTACTTGGGGTTGAATGAAAATGCAAGGAATTTAATTTTGGGAGGGACTTTTCTTCCATCATCTTTCAATTCTAGGGACTTGGCAGCCGTTCCTTGATTTAATTAAATGAGATATAATTAAATTCTATGTAAAATAAAAATCAATTAATTGGCAATTAAGGTAAGTATATATAATTAAAAGGGACAGTTTGGCTAAAGTCCCTATTAAGTTTCAAAATACATCAAACATCATTGCCAAAAAAAGTATGTAAATTGGGTCCTAGAATTAAGTTACTGAATAATTGCATATGTTTATGCAATTATTAGGTGAATAATTGCAGACATTTATATAATTATATCCAAAGATTGCAGATATTTTCGCAGTTTACATCCCAAAGCAAATTTTGAAAAATTGCAGAAATTTCGGTATTTATTAACCAAAATATTGCGGAAATGTTCGCAATTATTCACCTAAAAAATTGTGGAAATTTCCACAGTTATTCACCCAAAAAATTGCGAAAATTTCCATAATTATTCACTAAACAATTATGGAAACGTCCGTAAATTATAGATGTAATTGCATAAATGTTTGCAATAACTCACCGAATAATTGCATAAATTTATGCAATTATACAATAACTTAATTCTAAGGACCTAATTTACAATCTTTTTTAGGAGGAGTTTTCGTTTATTAAGTTTGATTTAAGGACCTGAGCCTAATATTTACTAATTATAATGGGCCTTAAATATGTAAGAAGAGAATTTAATATTTATACGAGATCTTATATTAAAGATAAATTAATAGAGTCATATGTATAAAGGGAAAATATGAACATCTGAAATAAGAATATTTTTGTTAATAGAAATAAATTAGGCAAGGAAAGATTGTAAATATGAGATCTTACATAGGTAATTGCATATAGTTATCTTTGGCCGTACTGATGAAAATCAAATTAAATACGCGAATGGGGTATAATTATACTTAACCATTGTATTAAGGGAAGAATTATTAATTGATAATTAAAAGTAATTGAATGAGATTTTTACTAAGAGGAAACTCTTAATTGATAGTTGAGAGTAATTAAAAGTAATTGTTTTTCATCATCATATCCTATGTATACAGGGGGAATTATTAATTGATAATCAAGAGTAAATAAAAAATAATTAAATTCGCTAAACATGAGGCAATCAAATCAATATTTGAATACAGAGAACCTTGGAATGGAGGAAATAATTTAATAAAAGGGGTTTTGGATCAAAGGTCTCTATTCTCAAAGCTCATACACAAAAAGTCCCTACTGATAGACTCATGTAAATTAGATCCCTATTTTGTTATTTTTTACCAAATTGTCCCCTTTAAAAAATTGGCCTATCATTAAAATCAGGGGAAAAAGTAGTATAAATTAGTCAAAAACTAAAAATAGAGACCAAATTTTCATAACTTTTTCGAAAAGGACTTTTCTTCCATCATCTTTCAATTCTAGAGAATTAACAGCCATTCCTTGGTATCTAAAATATAAGGCTATTATAGGTAATGAATTAATATGTCCATACTCAATTTTAAAGGAAATAAAAGAAATAATATTTTATTTTAAAGTAGACAAATGAGCGTGATATGTATAAGAGTTGCATATTACTTTCAAGTAAGCCTTGTTCACCCTTTTCGACTATAATTATAGAGTGCTATAACTAACACCAAAAATCCACTTAGAAACACCAATTTCAGAATAATAACAAAAAAAACTTAATATTACCAATACCCACTACCCAAATTTAGGAAAAGAAAAACCTACAAATTCATATAGCACAATCAAACCTTTTGAATTCATATTAAAAATCCATAAGAGTAATAAATAAAAAAGTGAAATGACATATTATATCTAGATAGTTATCATAGTGATCAATTGTTTTAAACCAATGGCATATGATAGCCAACCTCATTGTGCCGCGATTGTAAACCATCTAAAGATAGTATTTTTGGGGAAAAAATTCTAAAACATACGATTAAAATTTTTTCGTATACAAATTAGTGCATAATTCATGAAATCTATTCAATACATACTACAAAGAAAAATTTGTTCACCAATTATAACTCACTAACTCAATCAATGATTTTTTTTTCAAAAGTATCTTAGATTTTCTATCTTGATTCTCGGTATAATCCTAATTATCCAATTTTGCTAATGATTAATTTTCTTTTCTTCTACTTTTATGAATTAATTTGTGATTAAAAGTTGACTACGTTAAGTGAGATGATAGTTTAGGGTTTGATTGGAAGATGATGTGAGTAACAGAATAGGAGAGATAATTGGAATGATAATTAGATTAGTGGGTACAGTTAAAAAATTTCATTCATTAATTTTTTATTTCTTGCGTTGGGTATTTTCCAGTGGGATTTACTGTGCTAATAGTAACATTATAGTTATATTCTCCTTCAATTCTTCAGACCAAGTAATATAAGCAGTTAAAATATTATAAATAGCACTTTCTTCCAACCATTATGTCATTTGGTGTACATTTGATGCTTGATCGTAAGCTTCTGAATGGTTTCTTTAGCATGATTCTTTTAGCCAAATATTGTTTTTATGACTAATGTGCAGTTTGCTTAGTTATTTCGTTATCGTAGAAATAACAAGATATGTGATAGTTATAATTTTTTCAACGATAAAGTTACAATGTATTTATTTTATATTATTTGTTCGTCTTGTGCCTTTTCTTCTTAGGAATTTTAAGGATCTAAGGTGGAATGACTTATGAGACATACTGTAACATATTTCTTCATATACTTTCATTTTATGGTAAAATTTACATTTTTTTTGTTACATACATATAGACACACATGCATATACACATATATAGATACACACACACACACACATACATACATACATACATATATGAGTGTATATATGTATGTGTGTGTATTCATATTGTGAAAGTGATTTTTTTGTTATTCAACAATCCAAATCTAACTCCATACATGGCTTACAATTTGACCCTCGTATTTATCTCCATATTTAATTTTGCATAATAATTTTGACATTGTGTGCACTTGTGTTTGGTCTTCATTAACTTAAACATTAACACAAGTATGCAATTTGTGTAAAGGTCCCTCTCAATATATTAGCAAGATTACTTGGGACCAGACATTACAAACATTTTAGTACATATACCTTTGTATAGAAGATAACATTTGAGCACAGTATGATTTTGATAAGTAATGGATGACAAGATAACTAATAAAATATTGATTTAAGTTTCTTGTACCTAGTAAAAATTAAAATTAATCACTTATAGAACTTCTAAAATAAGAAACCTTAAATAGTTTAATTCCTTGCCAATCTTCATGTGTAGTATTATCCAACATTATCATTTTATTAGTTAAATCCATTTTTTATGTAATTTTGGCAATCATATTTTATTTCTCGATCTGTTTAATTAACTACTAGATAATTCATAGTGCTTTAAAATTTTGACTTGTTGTCTAATTTAGATAGATTATGTTTATCATTATAACCGGTATGTTTTTGTGCGTGTCTACTTTTTAGCCATTAGTAAAATATTCTTATCGCAAATTACGTTTTAATCTTTAAATTATTATCGCAAATTCACACATGCTTACTTTTCCCAAATTTGTTTTATTTTTTTTGAAAATTACTGAAATTGAAATCTAACTTTGAATGATTTTTCTTAACATAGTTTTATAACATTCACATACTTAATTGTAAATGAATTGTATTATGTTAAATCATCTACTATTTTGAAATTAATCTTTAATTTCATATGGTAAACAGTTGAATATAATTGTTTCAATCCCTGTTAAAGAAAAATATCTTAATTTAAGATCAATGAATGGACTTTAGTGGAAATTCTAAATATTTGGTTTTTTTTATATTTAAAGTCTCATGTAACTCTAAGGCATCGTTTCTTTCCTAAATTATAAGTTTAATTAAAACTGTTAACTTTAAAATCAATACTTATTTGTACAAATGTATATATACGTATATCATATGCTACAATGTTTGCAAATATATGTTGTTTTGATCTAAATTATTGAATTGTAATATCCATGTACATGGAAATATGCATGATTATTTAATTCAAAATTTAAAGAGTATTTTGTGCAATATCATAACCTTTTGTTGTCAAATCTTTCTTTAATTGATATCAATCCCGTTAACATTAATTTTGGATTTGAAATTATTTAAGACAACTAATTGTTTTTTACCATATATATAGGTATGTATATATATACACATATGTGTGTGTGTGTCTATAATTATTATGGATGTTGTAACGAAACGGATTTTTGACCCTCGAAAAATTGACACTAATACGTCCACTGTATTACCGAGAAATCGAATGTCAAAAAACTCGATTGTTAGGGGAAAAAGAAAGAAGATAAGAAGTAAACTCAACAACATAGAATCTCATAGCGGAACGAATAATCTATAATATACAGCAAGTCTTTAGACAAAAACAAAATGTAATATATGTATATGCAGACATTAATCAAAGTATACTAATCTAGTTTAGCCTGGACATTCGTAATAACATGTCCTTTCAGGAAAATAACCATCTACGTGAATACGTCTCTGGGCCTCCAACTCGTCTCCTGAAGCTCTAAGCATCCAAACTAATCTATAATATGCTCGGTCTGGTCAAAGCATTATAATAGAATAACACCCGAGTCAGTCTGAAAAACCAATGTGAGAAAACACACCCAAATGGATCAAAAGTTGTATAAAATCTTTGAAATGAAAAAGTATCTCGTAAGACCACATAACCAAAACATTTTTGTAAAAAATCCATTTATATTATAATAATGTCCAAGGGTCAAAGTAAAATATGAATATAGCTGAAATGTTTGCATCTCATGTTTCAGTATAGTTGGGCACAACTAAGTCTGTATAATGCTTATTGGAGAATGAATTCTATACAATGACTGGGCTATTGGGGTACCGCCTTTCACGGTGCATCTCTAGATAAAATAACACCGAGTACCTTGCCTGGATCCCCTACCAACACAGAACCGACCTACCCCTTACTGGATAGTAATGAATATGATCACCCCTCCATTAATGGGCCCCGGAGCATACAGTTGAGAGAAAATAGAGACTCTAGATGGGGATAATCATACCCTAATTGGGAGCTACCCACTTAGCCCTGCTACATCTCGCCTGTTTTAGTCATTCTCGATTGATGAGGCTCGAGGCTACGATTACCTTTCAAGAACATTTACACTTAGAATGCTTATTGCCCTAAAATGGCAATGTGTTGATAGCATTCATCCATACAAATCCGTTCTGGGTTTGAACAAACCGAAGGAACTATTCCTACCATATCCATTTTGCAATCACACTCAGGAATAGTTAGCCCTTGCACTTCACATCTCTATCTTTGATTCCATGCTTTTCACGATGTCTTCATTCCAAAATGCATTTGGTTGATCAAAGTGGATTTCATATAACATATTCGATCCCGTTCTCTTCGGGACAACGTTTGATAACTTTCGATAAACTCAACCCCAGTTTTTTAGGAAATAAACACTCAAAGATAAGATCGGAGATCACCTCCTAACCGTTAGTAGACGGATTTCCTTACCATTGTCCTAGAAGAACGAAACGTGATTTATATGCATAGTACAACATCATCGGAGATGACTCACAAGTTTCTTTTATATATCTCCAAAGTTATGTTGGGTCCATTTTCGATAGTTGGTTATTTAACTATCGAATAACAAACATTTAATCAAGATTTATTTCATAGGGAAAAACCAATATTGGTTAAGCACATAAGCAATCACTAGTCTCCATTTATAATTTTTTCATAAATAAAACAAATTATAAATTACTTGTAAAAATACTTTTACAAAGATATAGCCCCCAATTCCTATATTTTCAATACATAGGAAATATCCCCATGCCTATATATAAGGTATAAGTATATACACAAGATTGAAAAAGATTTTCTTTTCATTCAATTCTCAAATCATTTATAAATTCCCTTACAATCCTCTAAAACATTTACAATTTTTTTTATAAATCACCATAAATCATTTATAATCCCTTTATAAAAATTCAATCACTTATAAGCTTCTTGTACATTTCAAAGATCACTGATAACCCTTTTTGAATCCATAAACCATTTATAAACTTCTTTTGTAAATGTATAACCCGTTTGTAAAATTCGTTTATAAATACCTAACCATTTATAAACTCTTCACCTTACAAACGACCTTTCCTTAACTCTTCAAACCATTTGATAACCCCTTTATATAATATAAGACTTTCAACTCTATTCTTGAGTCTCAGAAACAATTATAAGTAATCAAAAATATTTTACTTAAAAACATCATTATATAATAATGATTATTAACAATAAAAATTATAAACAAATGAAATTTATTAATTTTAAAACGTCTTAAAAATAATGATTAATGATTTCAAAATATTGCTTAAGTATAATAATAATTAATCTCTACCATCTTCATAAATAATAATAATTTATTTTCAAACCTTATTAGTAATTATTATTATTAATTCCAACCATAATTATTCTTCAAATAATCAATCCTTCCAAGTATTAACTTTTTTTATAAATTCTTAAAGCATATTAACTATAATAAACAACTTTAAACAATACTATTTTAATCAAATAACCTTAAAATAATATTATTATAATTTAATAACTTTAAAACAATATTATTATAATTGAATAACTTAAAAACAATATTATTTTAATTAAATAACTTAAAACCAATATTATTGGAATCAAATAAATAATTTGTTAAACAAAATATTTTCGAAACCCAATTTTGGATTTAAATCGTTTCTTGTCTCAAAACCTAATTCCAACTTAAATGGCCATTTATAGTGTTTTTAAAATACCAATTTGAGGCTAGTAGCCACCCAACACTTAACCAATACCAATATTGATTCTGTCACTGCCGGGTTTTAATTTTTAAGCACATAACAATGTTATAACCATAATATCCACCATCAAGTTTATTTTCAATAATCCATATTATTATATATTATTGAAAAAAATTCAACAATAGTGAGGAATCCGTTGGATTCCTCCAACCTGTTTCCTCCTACATCATAGCCTATATATGTTAGCATGTATAAATGTATATAAAATCAATAGTTGTGAGGAACCCTGTTGGATCCCTTCGACCCATTTTCCCTGCATCATAAACGTTATATGTATAAAATAAAATCAACCACTTTGAGGCGGGATTCTTATACAAAAAGTCATGCACTCTTTTATGTGAACGTAATAGGGTTTCATCTGCTCCAGTAGGCGGAAATATGTTCGAACCAACTAATAAATATAATAATTCATCTAAGTAATCGTTCAACAATTTTTACCAACTATATACTATACTAGTTAACCAAAAAGTTGAGCTTAACTCATCGAAATTTTCTATCGCCGTCGAGACGTTCCAGTTTGAAACTAAAATCGAATGACATCCGATTTTAGCCCAAATTTCAGATGTCTCCAAATTTGACCAATCTAGTTCCATTACGAAACATTCGTCGTCGTGAGTGCAACGCAAATTTTTTGTCTCAATCGGTCCTTGTATGAGAGAGATATGAATTTCAGAAGTTATCGAAACATTTTTAAATAAAATAAAATAAACTAATCCCAACTTTCACCTAAATTACATATATGCCATCTTACCCAATATCTTGTTCCTATACACACGGTGCATATCTCCGTGCATCTCCACCTAGACACGAAGTTTTGGACCTTGATTTTAAATTTCGACGATGCAATCAATCTTCTCTCCGCGATCCGCATCTATCCATCCCAACCACTGCCCGTCCGAACCCCCAAGCAATTCATGCCCTGTAGCCCCTTCGTCCTACTACCCCATGATTGGACCCCTCCCCTTCAATTGTGACCTACAGAAATCCTTGTCACGATGCTAAATTCCACTCTATGCCCAAATCCATCATCCAATTCCCCAACCAATGCATAAATTTTAATCTGTCCTAAACCCTAGTCTTGAGCTTCCACTATCGATTAGTTCAAAAACTGGCGCAACCCCAAATAAGCATATCAGTGTGAAGTTCTTATCGAAAGAACTTTTTTAAAGATAATTTCAGAATTTTTCATGAAGTATTTGAATTTATTTTAAATTTTGAAATGAGAAAAATCACTGCAGGCTTTATTTTAAACTGGGAGGAAGCGCATAAGAGGGATGAGTTTGTAACAGGATAAATGTGGGCTGATGTTGATAGGTCAAGGCAGTGTATGGTGAAATCCAAGAAAATATATATTATTTAAATTCAAAGTTTCTAGCTATATAATTTTGGACCCCAATCGAGATGTACCACTTGACATTCTATATGTTATACCGCTATTCCGAGCGTAATGGAACTTGTTTCGAGGCATAATTCGATCGTATGCAGAAGATAGCGTTTTGAACTCAATTATTATTTAAATTTTCAATATTAATTTTACGCGTTTCGATCTTCCATGACCAAAAAATACGTCCGATCGCCATGAAGTTTGACCGCGTACAATAATTCATTATTATGGACCTAAGGACACTAGTTTCGTCGAAATCTGAGACAGTGCCTCGGGAGGCTATTTTCACTCGTTAATTAAAACGAATTATTTCCAAAATCGAGTCAGTCACTTTTAAATCCAATTTAAAAGTATTATTATCTTCATTCTTATTAATAGAAATTAAATAAGCCTTTAAATCATTTTTACTCAACTTAAAACCCAAGATTCAATTATTTAAATGATTTTCAATTTTAAATTCATTAATAAAATTATCCAATAAATCGCTATATTTGAAATTGAAGTTATTTATCCTATAAATTAACTTTCCAATATCAAGAATCATTTAAATATCCCAATTTCAAATGATTGAAAATTCTGGGTCATTACATTCTTCCCCTCTTAAAAGAATTTCGTCCTCGAAATTGTCAAGGTAGGAAAATGCCCAACCCATTACTTTTTTAAAACAAATTAGTTGAAATATTTCGCCAAACTATTTTAAGCTCTTAACCTTTTCCAAATTCAATTTGTTGAAGCCTTTTTATTTATTTTAGTAAGCTCCCAAATTTATTCATAGATTTCCAACTAATATCGTTTATTTAATCGTTTCAGGTTAAAATACAAAATCAAATTTTAGTCATTAAAAATTTCTTCAAAATTTCTAACTCTTTAAATTTTTGAATTTTTTTGCCAGCGTCTCTTTTGCACGGCTCGATCAGAACAACCACCAATCGCCACTATGGGCCCAAACCAGCAAAAGAAAACAAAAGCCAAGTAGGTCAACCATACAACCATCAAATCAATCAACAAGATAAATATGTACCTTTTTGTTGGGCAACCAAATTTTACTTATGAAATCAAGGGCAACAAATTATCTCTTGCTTTTATATACCTGCATTTTGTTTACCAATGATATCCAATCATATAATTTGTAATCCTATTATTCTACAATTTCAATTTTCAACATTTGCTTTACTAAACCATATGATGTACACATGTCGTCCCTATGCACAACCAATCTGATTGCTCGATCGATCCCACGATCTCACTTCCAAACTATTATCATTCACATGACCACTTAATAGATCAAACAACATAATATAAAACATTTTTATATCACTAACAAATGCACGCTCATATATACACTCAAACTCTAGGGTGCTACCGACCATGCCTCTAATGAGTTGCCCCACCAAAGCCAAGGTTCTTGCTTAACCGTCTGCTCTGACACCAAATGTAACGAATTAGAGTTTTAAACATCTAAAAATTGGCACTAATACATCCACTGTATTACAGATGCCGAAAAATCGAATGCCGAAAAACCCAATTGTTAAGGGAAAAAGAAAGATGAAAGAAGATAATAAGTAAACACAATAACACAAAATCTCTCAGTGGAACGAATAATCTATAATATGCAACAGGTCTTTACACAAAAAAACTGTAATATATGTATATACAAACATCGATCAATGTATACTAACCTAGTTCAGCTTGGACAATTATAACAACCTATCCTCGCAATTTCTGATAAACACAACAATGAATATTGCGGAAAATAATCATCTTACGTCTCTGGTCTCCAATTATCTCTTGAAGCTCCAAGCATGCAAACTAATCTGTAATATGCTCGGTTTGAATTGAGCATTATAATAAAATAACAACTAAGTTAGTGCGAAAAACTAGCACGAGAGAAGACACCCAACTAGATTTAAAGTTACATAAAAATCTTTGAAATAAAAGTATCCCATAAGACCACGCGGAACATAAACACGGATGAGTTTTTGTATTACGAAAAGCAAAACATTTTTAAAGAAAATCCATTTATATTATAATAATGTCCAGGGGTCAAAGTAAAACATGAATATAGATAAAAAGCTAGCATCTCATGTTTCAGCATAGTTAGGCACAACTAAGTACGTACAACGCTTATTGAAGAATGGATTCCATACAATAAAAGGAGTACTGGGGTATCGCCCGTCACGGTGCATCTCTAGATAAAGTAAGACTGAGAACCTCGCCTGGATCCCCTGCTAACACAACACCGGCCTACCCCTTGATGGATAGTACCAAATATGATCACCCCTCCGTTAATGGGCCCCGAAGCATATAATTAAGAGATAAAACCACTCTAGATAGGGATGATCATACCCTAATTGGAAGCTACCCACTTAGCCCTACGACATCTCCCCTGTTTTAGTCATTCCCGGTTGATGAGGCTTGAGGCTACGATTACCTTTAAAAACATTTACAGTTAGAATGCTCATTGCTCTCTAATGACAATGTGTTGATAGTATTCATCTATACAAGTGCGTTCTAGGTCTGAACGAAACCGAAGGAATTATTCCTACTACATCCATTTTAGAATCACATTCAGGATTTGTAGCGATTAGCCCTTGCACTTCACATCTCTATCTTTGATTCCACGCTCTTCATGATATTTTCATTTCAAAATGCATTTGTTGGATCGAACTGGTTTTCAGATATCTTTCTCTTCGAAACAACATTCGATAATTTTTGGTAAACTCAACCCCGGTTCTTTAGGAAATAAAGAACCAAAGATATGACCAGAGATCACCTCTTAACCATTAGTGGATGGATTTCCTTATCATTGTCCTAGAAGAATGAAACGAGATTTATATGCATAGAACAATATCATCGGAGATGACTGTGCCATATAACTCACGTGTTTCTCCTAAATATCTCCAAAGTTACGTTGGGTCCATTTTCGATAGTCGGTTATTTCACTATCAAATAACAAACATTCAATCAGAATTTTATTTCATTAGGAAAAACCAATATTTATTAAGCACATAAGTAATAACTAGCCTCCTTTCGCACATTTACATAAATAAAACCATTTATAAATTACATGTATAAAAATACTTTTACAAATATATATCCACTAATTCCTATATTTTAAATACTTTGGAAATTTCCCCATACTTATATCAATAGTGTAAGTATATACACAAGAATGAAAAAGATGTTCTTTTCATTCAATTCTCAAATCATTTATAAATTCCCTTACAATCCTCTAAATCATTTGTAAACCATTTTATAAATCACCATAAACCATTTATAACCCCTTTATAAAAATTCAATCACTTATAAGCTTCTTGTACATTTCAAAGATCATCGATAACCATTTATGAATTTCATAAACCATTTTTAAACTTATTTTATAAATCTATAACCCGTATCTAAATTTGTTTATAAGTATCAAACCATTTATAAATTCTTCACGTTGCAAATGATCGTTCCTTAAATCTTCAAACCATTTTATAACTCCATTAAATCTAAGACTTTCAATTCTATTCATGGGTCTAAAAAATAACTATAAATAACTAAAAATATTTTACTTCAAAACACCATTATACAATAATAATTATGAACAATAAACTTTATAAGTAAAAGAAATTATTAATTTTAAAACATCTTAAAAGTAATGTCTAATGATTTAGAAATATTGTTTAAGAATAATAATAATTAATCAATACCATCTTTATAAATAATAGTAATTTATTTTCAAACCTTATTCATAATTCTTATTATTAATTCCAAACCATAATTATTCTTGAAATAATCAATCCTTCTAAATATTAGCCTTTTTATAAATTCTAAAAGCTTATTAACAATAAACAAATAACTTTGAATAATACTACTATAGTTAAATAACTTTAAAATAATATTAGTATAATTTAATAAGTTAAAAATAATATTACTATAATCAAATAACTTAAAAACAATATTACTATAATTAATTAACTTAAAAAATATTATTATAGTTTAATAAATAATCTTCTAAACAAAATATTTTTGAAACCTTATTTCTAATTTAAACCGTTTCTCATCCCAAAACCAAATTCCAACTTAAACAGCCATTTGTAGTATTTTTAAAATATTAATTTGAGGCCAGTAGCCAAGGAACACTTAACCAGTATCAATATTGATTCTGTCATTACTGGGTTTTAGTTTTCAAGCATTTAATAATGTTTTAACCATAATATCACAATCAAGTTTATTTTTAATAATCCATATAAAAATATATTTTTAAAAAGAATTCAACATTAGTGAGGAATCCCATTGGATTCCTCCAACCTATTTCCCTCACAACCTATATATATTAGCACATATATACGTAAATAAAATCAGCAGTTGTAAGGAATCCTGTTGGATTCCTCCGACCTATTTTCCCTGCATCATAAACGTTATATAATCATAATCATAAAATAAAATCAACCGCTTTGAGGTAGGATTCATATATAAAAGGTCATTCGCTCTTACATGGAACGTAATAGGGTCTCATCCGCTCCAATAGGCAGGAATATATCCAAACCAATTAATAAATATAATAATTCATCGAAATAATCATTCAATAGCTTTTACCAACTATATATTGTACGAGTTAATCAAAAATGTGAGTTTAACTCAGCGAAATTTTCTATCACCGCCGAAGCATTCCGGTTTGGAACTAATATCCAACGACATCGGATTTTAGCCCAAATTTCAGCTATCTCCAAGTTCGACTAAACTAGTTCCATTGCGAAGCTTTCGTCATCGTGAGCGCAATGCAAAAAACTTCATCTCAATTGGACCTTGTATGAGAGAGATATGAATTTTAGAAGTGCACCTCCTGCTGCTAAAGTTGTCATTGAAAGTGCAACTGCTCACACTAGAGATGAGACTCAAGAAAGCACTGAAGCGAAAAACTTTGAAGTTGACGTAATAAAGCCTACTTCTCAAGGTAACCTCAATGTTGATCTTTCTTAAGTGGACTGCTCGTTTACTTCACATGAGCTTGATGAACTTTTTGATTATTACTTAAATCTTGATGCGCCACTATCTCCTCTCTTTACGAGAGATACTGATTTTAACTTCTCTTCTCCTGTAGTGAAAATGCCAAGAATTGTTCACACTTCCCCTTCTCCAGCTGTTCCCTTTCCGTCTCTTCAGATTACTCCTCCTTCTGTTTCTCAACCGGGGTCGCAAGAGGAGCAGATAGAAGCTCTTCGAGACTTAGATGATCATGTTGCTTCACAAGAACAGAAGGCTGAAGAACCTGAAGAAGGCGAAAGAACTCCGGAGCAATCTGCTTCTGATGACATAAAGTTGTCTGCAATTTTCACTCCGGGTAGCGATTCTTCTTCAAGGAAGAAGGGGAAGCATGGAATCTCAAAGAAAAAGAGGGAAGTTTCTGCCAGTGAAGAAAAAGAAAAAGAAGATCCAATTACACCCCTTTCTCCTACTTCCCCGACTCTTACAAGCCGACCCAAAAAGCTAATCATCCGGCCAGGCGAGGGCTCGAAAGGTGGCAGGAAGAAGAAGTGATGAGTTTGGTCTTATGCTTTTTGTCTTGCCTTTTGCTTTTTTGCTTATATATAAAGGCTTTTGTTGACCGGAGATTATGCGGGTACCGGTCCCCGCCTTCTTTTTATTTTGAAACATGCACATGTATAAAATTTTCATAGTATAGAATAAAATGATTCTTTTACTTGTACAAACTTCGGTCTGTATTCGAGAATGCATTTATTCTTCATTTTCATACAAGTTTCTTTATTTTTTTGTGTGATGTTGCAGTAAGCCTGTGGTATGTTGCTTGAGCATTGTTTTTATGAATGTAACTATAATATATTGCCCCCATACCATGGTTTATTGCAATCTCTTTCACATTGGCAAGATTTTGAAGAATAACTTTTCTGTTTCGAGAAGACTTGTACTCTTTCTTTTGGAGAACAATTTTTTCATTTTGAGAAGGCTCGTATCCGTACTTTAGAGAATAATTTTTCCATTTTAAGGAAATATTTCTCTGATTTAGTAGAATGTGCCTTGTATTGTTTTTCGCCACTCCTCTCCAAACTCCACGAACAAGTCAATAGTTCCAACTGGCTGCTTCGGTTCCCTAGTAAACCCAATAATCTTCTATGATGAAGCTTGAACATCAGCCATCGGAATTTTCATTTGATCGAATGTCTTTTTGAAGAGAATATTTCAAGAAGCGCCGCAATCAACAAGCACTCTTCTTACAATAGCCGACCCAATGCCTGCAGAGATGACCAAGGGATCCATGGTAGGAGCTTCAACGCCCATAGAGTCCTTGGCTCTGAATACAATGTCATCATTAAAAGTTCTCTGCTGCTTCAAAGGTGCAGTATCTTCCAATACAAAAACATTTTCTTCTGTTGGTGCATACTTCAAGGCACGGGCATATCTTTCCATCTCACCCCAGCTTCAACCTGCTGGGTGAGGACCTCCCGTAATCACATTAATAACAGGCCTCTCTGATTCATGCGCTGCCGCCCTCTTACTCGAGTTGGGTTGATGAACAGGAACTTGTTGCCCCTGAAATGATGAAGTTGGGTCGTTCCTGTTCCTCTTCACATATTGCTGAAGTTTATTTTCTTTCAATAGTTCTTCAATCAAATTCTTCAAATGGCGGCACTCATTAGTATCATGGCCGGGTTGATTGTGGAATCGGCAGAATCTTCCACTTTTCTCAGCATTTTTCCCAAGCCTCAATTTAGCTGGTGTGGGGTATTTGACAGTGTCCTTGGTTGCAAAGAAAATGTTTTTTGGGGTATCGGTTAAGGGAGTGAAGTTAAAAGGATGATTTTTCTTTGCATTTCCTTGCTTCCTCCCACCATCGTTCTCCCTTTTCTGAGTACCAGATTCCTTCTTATTTGGAGCAGCATTATTATTCCCAACCTCTGTCAATACCACCTTGGCCGGTGCTTGAAGGCTTTCCAAGCGCATGAATTCATCAACGTTCTTATAGAATTTCTCAAGCGAATTCGGCTCCTTCATCTTCAGCCATTTCCCAAATTCACTTGATTTGTCGATAGCCCTCATCAAGTAAGTCAAGATCATTCGTGGCTCTGCATTATCGAATTTAGCCAAAGTTATGTTGAATCAGTTTAAGAAAGATCTAATAGATTCTCCGGGATTCTGTTCCAGGCTGGACAGTGACATTATGTCCTTCGCCTTTGAAGCATACAATCTGAATTGTTCTTTAAACTTTCGAGTTAAATCGGAGAACTGGTCTATAGATCGGACCGGTAGCTTTGTAAACCAAAGTAGAGCCACTCCTTCCAAGTATACCGGAAAGTACCGGCATTTGATCTCATCTGATGCTCTGGCACCTGTCATGTGCCAATCATACTTGTACAAGAATTCATTAGGGTCGCTTGTCCCCCTATAAGCTGGAATGTTAGGGGGAACAAACTTCCTTGGAAATTCCGCTTTCAGAATTCTCTCGGTGAACGGAGTCTTGCCCGAAGCGAATCCCCATTCTTTTTCATCTTCATCCCTCTGCATGATCTCTTTAATGATTTTTCGAACCATTCTCGAGAAACATTCTTCATCATTTAGAGGATCTGCGGGACAGACGTCAACCATTTTCTCGGAAGTTTGCCTTGACAAGCGTTCGCGGAGAGTTGGCTGCGGCCCTGATCCTCCAGCTTGGGGAGGTGTCCCTTCGACGGGGCCAGCTTCCCTTTGAGGAATATTTCTCCCTTCAACATTATGAACATCATCAGCAAAGTTTTGTTCATTATTCACTGGTTGATGGTTAGCTCCGAGCAAAGCATTCAACCTTTCCAACATTAATGTGTTTTGGGCTTCGATTTGCTGATATAGCCCAAACACTGCAGCATCTAACTCCGCTCGTGTAATTCCAACACTTGGAGCTGTTTGACTTAACAGAGGAGAAGTGGCAGTATTCTCATGAACATCACCGGATCTAACAGATCTTCGCTTTCTTCTAGGAGCCATAATCTCTGATAGACTCTTAGTTTTGAGTGAGATTCTTTCAACAAACTTTTGCAGAGCAAGGATCAAAACGGCCTGAGTTGGGTTCTCAGTGAAAGCACCAAAATGTTAACGCTAAAAGTGAACGCTAACACCCCGGTGTAAGTAGAGAAAAAGTGAAAGCACCACCCGTTGATACGGGAATTAGAAACATGCAGAAATTACAGAAAAAACAGTAAAGAGACAACAGTTTTATAGTGGTTCGGCTTCAAGTTAAGCCTACATCCACTTTAATCTTCTTTACTGCTGAATCGATTACAACTTTACAACAATCTTCGATTACAACACCACTAAGACAAGTAGATAGAACTCCGATGTAGAAGAACTCCTTGAATCCATGTCGAATGTGTTAGATTTCTTCTTGAAGTTCGATGAAGCGTCTTTCATGTTTGAAGTGTCGGATGAGTTGAGAAAACAGCAGAGTGTCGGCGTTCCAGAAGTGAGCCAAAAGTCCCCTTTCAGTTGGAGTAGGTGGGGTATTTATAGGGAATTTCTGGGCTAAGTCGTAGGTCGCGAAGTGCCTAAGGGTAGGTCGTAGGTCGCGAGCGACCTAAGGGATACGAGCTACGGCTCATTTTGGTTGCACTTGGTCTTATCTGAGCGGGTTAGTAGCTCGTGGGTGACCTAGGGAGCACGGGTTACGATCTAATATGGTTGGACTTGATCTCTTGAACAAACTGGTAGGTCATAGCGACCTAGGAGAGAAGCGGCATAAGAAGTGGTGGCTCATTTAGGTCGCGAGCGACCTAATGAAGGAGTTGCATGCATGCGACCTCTCTTTGTCTTGATCATTTAGGTCATAGGTCGTTGGGTCATTAGGTCGTTACGGGTCTTTAGGTCGCTAACTCGTTAGGTCCAGCATATCGCTAAGTTGTTGCCACACTAACTCGCTGTTGGTCTTGCATCCATGTTAGCTCGCTTATTCTTCAGGTTGTTAGGTCGCTAGACCTTGTCACCCGTTAGGTGGCTCAGTTGCTTTATTCCTTAGGTCGTTAGGTCGTGATAACTTTAGGTCGTTAGGTCGTGATAACTTTAGGTCGTTAGGTCGTGTTAACTTCGTCCCTGCTAGCTTGTTCACACTTTAATTTCTTCGGTCGCTTATCTTCTTAGGTCGTTGAGTCATGAAATAGCGGAGTTAACACGGTCTGGCCCGAGCATTATAGTGAAATAACACCCGAGTCAGTTAGGAATACCAGCTGATAAAAATACACCTAAATTGATTATTAAAGTTTCAAAATCCTTTGAAAACAAAAGCATCTCGTAAGACCACGCCACAAATAAACATGTTGGGTTTTTACCTTATGATAGCTAAAACATTTTTATTAAAATCCTCTGATATTATAATAGGGTCTATATACAAATACTTACTAAAATAGATGAAATTGTTACATGATTAAATTCCTGCCACTAGCCAAAAAGTGGGTAATATAAATAAAAATCGTAAAAGGCACGTAGGGAGAATGGATTTCCAACTAAGGACTAGGCACTAGGGTACTACCTTTCACAGTACCTGGCCAAGATCCCGTACTGAGGACCACTCCCGATCCCCTGCAACACAAGACCGGGACTGCCCCTTACTGGATATTCTCGAGTAAGATCACCCCACGGTTGGGATCAGCAACCGCTCCACTAAGCCGAATAAAAAGGGACATCTAGACAGGGATGACCACACCCTAATGGGTGCTACCCACATAGCCTTGCTGTATAACCCCTGCTTTTCAGCCATTCCCAGTTGATGGGGCTTGAGGCTAAGCGTTACCTTTTAGAACGTTTCTCTTAGAATGCCCATCGTCTACCTGACGATGTACCGAAAGCATTCATCAATACAAGTCCGTCCCGGGTTCGAACGGAACCGAAGGCACTACTCCTACTACATCCATTTTGGAAATATCCCAAGGATTAGTAGCGACTAGCCCTTGCACTTCACTGCTCCATCTTCGACTCCGAACTCGTCTTCCTCACGAAAACGTAGAAACCGGATCGAAGTTATTTTAGAGAAATAAATCTCGATCCCGGTCTCTTCATAACGATCAACGCATTGGCCAATATTGATAGTCGGTGATTTAACTGTCAATTAACATTCACAAACATCCATCACTCAATAAATAATTTCCCACATTATTTATTTTCCTCAAAAATATCTTTGCAAGATATATTTCCACTTTCAAACCCTTTTTGAAAACAGTTTTCAAACCCAACTCTCCTCATGGAATAAATTCCCAAATCTTTACTTCGTCTGAAAACATCCAAGTACCAATACTTAGGATTTAAAATAATTTAAATTCTTTATTCTTGAAAATACATTAAAACATTTATATTAAAACTACTTACATACTTAATTTAAAATATATATGTATATATACTTTTCAAAATATTTCGAATAAAACTGCTTTATAAAATATAAACTATTTTCTTTAAAATAAGTTAATCATACTAAATTTTAAAATAAAGTTAAGAAATCCTATATAAGTTTTCAAATAAAACTTTGACCCAACTATCTTTACAATAAATCTCGTTTATAAAATATAAATATTAATGATATTTTTTAAAGCATATACCAATTAGCCCCTTTAAAATAATTACTACTACAACTAATTTAGTACATATTTACCTTTAAATGTTTTACAACTTAAATAAGAATTTTCTAAAACATTCTTTTAGAAATCAAAGTTTAATACTTTTAACTTCTACTTAAAAATCTGCTTTAAAATGTACTTGGCTTTTCAGGGAACTACACTCCCATTTTCAGAATAAACCAATGAACCTTTTTATAAATCCTACGCGATTTATCTCAATTCAAGTTTGCGTTTAAATCCCGTAAATTCCTCCAACACTTTAAAAACAAACCCTTTTATTTTTAAACACATATCTATTTCCTGGAATATCACTTTCAAAATATATGCTTAAAATATTTAAAATAAAGCTACTAGAAATTACTTAATTAAAAATAATACTTGAGGAAATATATAGAGGTTTTCTAAGTAATTTAAGCCAAATTTAACTTTTAAAATAAATTTATCAAATCAAATATTCATATTATAATTTCCTTTTGAAAACTTAATACTACCTTTTTTTTTTAAATAATTAAATATCATAATTACTTAAATAAATATTTGCTTTCACTTAACATAATTAAAAGTAGTAATTTTTCTCTGAAATATTCTAAAACACCCCTTTTTAAACTTCCTTGTTTATACTTTGAAAACTTTCTTTCAAACATGCTTAGTTACCAGGAAAATTCACTTCCCATTCTTTAAAAATAGCCTCGCTATTATTTTTAATACAATTCGCACTTCTTGTAGGAATTCCCTCTGGAAATCTATACTTTCAATATTTACCCCCGATAAATATTCTATTTCATTTATAAGCCCAGTTTATAAATTTTCATTTCACATTTCCTTATAAATGAAATTTCAAAAACACTTCAAATTTCAAACCAGTTTCATGAATTTAATCTCCTTAAATTCATTACTTAAAAATTACTTTTCATTTCCTTTTTACTCCCATTTCAATTTATTGGTATTTTAAAATACCAAATTGTATTATCTGACCATAGCACATCATAACAAAATTCCAAATCAATCTATCACAGGATATCAATGAAATATATCACAGAATATAAACTAAATTTCTATTTGTGAGGAATCCAGTTGGATGCCTCCAACCTGTTTTTCCCTGCATCCACAGATGTTAGCACGAAATAAATATTGATCAAATTTGATAATAATCTTCGTATTAAACGGATCAACCAATCATTTAAATATTTACTATTTAAACAGCTGAAATTCTAGATGTGTGTGAGATTAACTCACCTTGCTTCTGCGTTTCAAATTTTAAATTAAATCGAGCTCGTTTGATTTAATCCAAAATTTCCACTTGCTCAATCCGACTCCAGATCAGCGCTGCAGCATAGATCGCGTCGCTGCGATTCCGGCGCCGCCCGTTTCGTCGATTTCTGACAAAGTATGCATAAGATATGGATTTTTAAGTGTTTGAATAAATTTTAAACAAAATTTCCTTTTAATTATTATTACCAAAAAAATCATGACTGTCCTCTTCAAATAGAAAATCAAGACCGCACGCATTATCTTCCTCATTACGCTCGTTCTAGTCGTAACCGAACCCATCAACGCCTCTAATCCCTAATTGCTGCTCCCACATCGCTCACTGATACATCGATCATAGGCTACCATGTTGTAGAGCGCTGCGAGCTCTATCTTCGGCCCAAGTACAACGAAACTCGGTTTCATCAGTCCCTCAAAAAACGCCTTCGAATATCACGCGTTCGATGTTGGTTTCTCGACGATCCGCTCAATGATATACGATCATACCCATTGAACAGGTAGATCTAGCGGAGCCCTACAGCTTCCTAGTTGGGGGTTTTCGAAAATAATGATAGGATCGATTGAAAATCGAGGAACAAAACGGGACGTTATCGACGATGGAAATAGAATAGAACGGCGGCCGAGAATTAGGGCTAGGGTTTTCAACTTGCGCGTAAATATATACGTATAATCCAATTATTTTATTATTATTTTTTCCCAATTTTTCAAGTTTTACAAACGAACTCCAAATCTCACGTGCCGCCTGACATTTATAAGTTTTTACCCGCATTACGAACAAAATGGAACGTGTTTCGCAAGCTAATTCAAACATATGCGCGAGTTATGGAAATAAACGATCAATTTTAAATTAAATCGATTAAAATAGTTTCTATACGTTTTGAGCTGCTACGATCAAATGACAACTCCCATTGCTACGAAAATTGAAATCCGATAATAACTAACTATTACGAATCCAACGGAACTGGTTTCGTCGAATTCCGAAACTGCGCCCCGGAAGGCTATTTTAACTTGTCGATTAATTCGAGCGATTTTCAAAATCGTCGAAATCATCTAAAATTTCACTTATAAAATTTTACTAACTTATTAATAAACCATATAGAATTTATAATCACATTAGAAATTATTTCGATTCATTTTAAATAAAAATCTGATTATTGGCATTATTATATTAAATTCCATTTCTAAATTAATGTAAAATCCCAAATTCAACTTATCGACTTTTAAGTCCATCTAAAAATCCAGTATTATAATTCAAATTCATCTAGGCTTAAAATAAACTTTTGGAAACCAATTTCATATCTATTTACCTCCAGACTCACAAATTGTCCCAATTTCCAAATATTAAATTATTACTATTCAAACCCAATTAAATTGCCTTATTTGAAATTTAACTAATTCTATAAATTCTATTAATTTAACCAAAATCTTCTTATTCAAAATCAAGTTATAATTCACATTCAACATTTAAAATGAGTTAAATGTTCAAATCTAACGACAAAATTCTGGGTGGTTACATCAAAAGTCAATTTATACTTAATATTCAAAATATCATATTCCCAAAACCATATTATTTCAAATCATATTCACTTTCAAAATCACATTCACTTCCAAAATCATATTTACTCAATATGTCATTTCACAAAGGTTATCAATTCTAAATTTTAACTTAGGTTGTATCATCATCAAGGATATAAATATTTAACATTACGTAGTCTGATTTTTTATAAAATAGTTTACGTATTTATAAATTATTTTAATAGTTTTAAAATAGCTTAAATTAGATTTAGTGTAGTTTAAATAGTAAAATAGCTTTAAATAGATTTAATTTGGTTTCAGTTAGATTTAAAAATGATTTAAATAGATTTAAAATAGATCAAATAGATTTTATTAGGTTTTAAAGGTTTAAATAGATTAATTATAGACTAAATTGATTTAAATTATATTAAGCAGATTTTTAAATTGATTAAATAAATTTAAAATTGATTAAATAGATCTAAATTATATTAAATAGTTTAAAATAGATTAAATAAATTTAATTAATTTAAAATAGGAAAAATAGATTAAATTGGGTTAAATAGGTTACAATAGATTAAATAAATAAAAATAGTTTCTAATTGGTTAAAATAGCTAAACTAGTTTGAAATAGATTTCAAGTTATCCAAACATTTCCAATAACTCAATTCTGATAAGTTCATTTCATTTGACAGTTCAATTTCTAAATTTAAATCCTTTAAACAATTCATCAAATCTACTCAAATTTCACCACTTACGCTTGGACTTCCGAAAATAATTCAATTTATATAAATCGAATTTCTATTTCAAAATATCAATTAATTGATTTAAAAATTAAAGGTTCAAAAATTCGCTTAATTTAACCGATCTGGTCTCCGTATATAATTTTCTACCCTAGAGTCAAGTGATGTGGATATTTATAATTTCAATTCGTAATTTAAAATTTGACGATTATATATCATTTCAAACCGCAATTCCGAATTGAATAAAAATCCATAAAATCGGTCGAATCTATCATTTCAACTCATAACGATTTTTCCCTAATCTATAGATCATTCGGGTATGTATCATTTCAACCCATAGGGAACTTGCAATATTATAACAAAAAAATGCAACATCCGGTCATCCAATGTCAACAAATTGGACATACATCACAATTATCATGCAAATCAATCTATGAACATCAATAGATAACTGATAATCAATATAGGTTTTAAATTGACAATTTAAATTTCAATATTAAATTAAATGATAATTAAATGCAATAAAAGTCAAATTTAACTAGAATGACAATTTAAATATACCAAACATAGATCAGTGAATTTCTAATGACATCATAAATTAAATTTAACTAACATAAGAAATTTTAGAAGTTGTGAGTGGGTTAAAACACTCACTTTCGATTTTAAATCGAATTAAAATCCAATTTGGGGTCCAAATTCAAATAGTACCAGAATTCGTCCAAACACGCATCAAAATGTCCGAAATTTTAAAATGATCGCAGCGGAGCAAACCGCGCGTGAAATGGACCTCGTATGTGAAAGTTATGTACGTTAGAACATTATACGATCTAAATTAATTTTTTTATAAAATAGTGAATACAATATGTACACGTCATCACCTAAAAAGAACCCTAGCTGAACAGAGAGCTCACGAACCCTAACTCGACACAGCCAAGCCGTCACCACTTCCATGAAATTTCACCACCGATAGGTCCCTCCATGACCATATTAGACCATGCCATGGTGAAATGCTCCTCAGGCCGACCTCCAGGGACGCACGCGAGGTCTCCATGAACCCCTAAGCCCACTGCCGTCGCTTGCCATTAACGGCCAAATCCAGGCGGAACCACCCACTTTCGACACTAACGAACGTCATGGACGACCTCCGTTCGTCGAGCTCTACGCCAAAACGCCTCCTGATCGTCGTGAAATTGACGATCCGCCGCACAATCCAACGATCGCAAACAAACGACTAAGAATAAATCACCCAATTCTGGCCACACAGAAACCCAGATCAAAAAAAAAAACTACATATTTGACCTGCGCTCTTTGAGAGCTTCAATTTGATATATTTTGAGGAGTTTGAATTTTTGATTTGCAATTGAATTTGGAATTGGTTTTGATTTGTCTGCCATTGAGAAGGAGAAGTTTAGAAAGAATTGAACGTACTGTGAATGAGAATAAGAAGTAGCTAGGGTTTATAACGGACTATTTATAGGCAGATCGGAAATAGGATAAATGGACAAGATTGATTTACACGTCGAACGATAAATGACCTCAAAAGCCCTTTCTGTCTCCGGAATGAAAATGGATCATCCCATATATCAAAGTAGATGTTTTCAATATTTTTATACTCAATGGAATAGGTTTCAAGTCCTAATTCCATAATATTAAAAAGTTAGCTTGAAAATCAGTTTATTTCAAATTGACTTCAATTGAATTGATTTCTACGCATTTCGAGTCTCTCCGATCTAATGATAAGTCCAATCGCTACGAAACTTGAAACCTTATAATAATTTACCATTTCGGATCCGATGAAACCTTTTTTTTTGAGTTAGCGGCAAAAACGACTATTTTCACGTTAATTAAATAAATTACTATTAAATTAATTAAATCACTTTTTTAATTCAAATTTAATAATTTACTATTTCTATTATTTTAGATTACTTAGTACTTTATAATCTTTTGAAACAACTTTCCATATCAATTCAAAATTCAATATTGCACAAATTACAGTATTTAAATTCAATTTCAAATAATTCAGTAGTTATAAATTTAAATTTCAATCAATCCATTTATTTGATTGTCAATCTTGTTATTCAATCAATTATCCTTTTATGGGTATAATTAACATTGGTTCATATCTTAGTACATTAATATTACCCAATTTCATCTTAATTCCTATTGACGTAATATTAAATTTCATTTAACTGCAGTTGGTTTCCAATATAATATATTAAACCAAATAAATAGGTAACATACAATAATTGTTACCATTAACTTTTAATCACTTATAAGTTCAATATTTACAAACAAATGTTACAATTTCATACATAACACTGATTTTATTCAATTACCGTTTGTTATATACTAGTTCATTAATTTACACAACATGAACATTTATTTACTTATATTCATAACATTTAAATTATTTCAATTGATTGGACTATTGTTAAAATATTTAATAATTAACTTAAATTTACATTATTACGTTTCACTCTAGTTATTATCTTCACTCACATTAATGTAACATTTATTTACATTTATCTGTAATTGATTAGTTAAATTGGTAACAAATAACAATTGTCACCATTTCTACATTTAATAACATTTATAAGTTTATTATTTACAACAAAATTATAACCAGTTACACCATACTAATTCTATCCAATTTTATTTATTGCCCATAATTTAGCTAATTAATACATCCTTTAAATTATCAATTTCTTCTTGAATCCAATTATCAGTTAATATATAAACTACTATAATTTATTCACAATCTATATCAGTTTTACTCATAATCATTTTAATAAATTTGGAATTACATTTAAAGCAGTTATAAATTAACTTAAGTTAGTACTATTACCATTCATTTCTGTTATATTCTTATTAATAAGCCATAAATTTTTATTTTTTCCAAATTATATTACAAAACTCATTTAAATTTACAATTTTTAATTATCGAAAATTGCGGATCGTTACACTCTCCCCCACTCAAAACTTTTCGTCCTGCAAAAGGGAAAAGAAGGAATTAAGAAATCAATATATCTTATTCAAAATATTAAATCTATAAATAATTAATTCACATAATTGAATAATTTAAATAAAATATATCAATTTATAACAATTAAATCCTTTATATTCAAGTTAATAAAATTTGGAAACCATTTCGCAAAATTTTCCAAGTCCAAAATTCATGGAAAATTTCGGTAGAGTCTCCTTTGTACGAAGGGGTCTGGGGAAAATAATAATATCAATAATAAAAATATATATCTTATTTTTTAAAATAATATATCCCAAACCACGGGAAAACAATATAATACCGTTAGAAAACCATAATCCGAGAATGTACCTATTTGTCGGGCAAACGATGCTTATTTTGTGAAACTAAAAGCAGTAGCTATTACTTCCATACCTATATTTCACTTATATAATCCAAAGAAGTTAATAATTATGTACAAAAGAGAAATATTTAAGTTGCTTTTAACTAATAACAAAACAAACCAATACAAAATAACAACAATCATTTTGCAAACAAACATCATTTCAATAAAGAAAACAATCATCCTTCCATTTCAACTAAAAGAAATGGTTTGTTCGGGTTCAGAAACTTTTAATTATATAAAATTGTAGACAAACTAATAAGTATACCATACACTCAACAGTCTTAGATAAAACTCAATAGATCATTTATACATTCTGCACAAGAGAAGTATCCTTTCCCAACCAATCCATAAGTCAAACAAACAAAGATTCCAACACATTTTTACGTTTACTCTTTTTATCTTTTCACATCATTTATTGTTCATAATTTCTTTTTCTTTTTTTCTTTTTTTCTCGTACAATGAATTTTCTGTAATTCTCCTTCATTACTTACAAAATTTTAATTTTAATTCATTCATGTAAGGCTTATTTCAATAATTTACATTCTTTATTTACATAAGTTATATCCATTTCAATAATTTGGATCTTAAATGAATTCATTATTGAAGTATTGTATATATTATATTTCAGTTTACTTCACATTTACAATTTAGTTTGATATTCTCTTTTTTTCATCATTCACTTTTCTTTTCTCATTCATATAGTGTTTATTTTCGTTAGTTTACGTTCAGTTTTACTTACAAAAGTTCATTTCTCCTTTATTCATATAATGCCATTTTTTCATTTACTACTTTACATTCATTGCTTAAATAAATTTTTTCTTGATTCTCGGGTTATACATTATTAGGTAAATTTCTTTGCAATTTAATTCACCATTTATATTTTATTTATTTTTCATATTCATTCTTCCATATATAATATTATTGAACATTAACTCCATTTCTAAATCTTTCAATGTTCTCTGAAGTTATAATCATTCAATTTATATAGTATTCATTTAATTATAAAAGGCTTCACTACCAATCTAAGTTTAAAATTATTTACTTACAGTATTCACCCTATCCATTAAATTTGATAATAAATAGCTTAAAAAGTTATCTAAGTTTATAATCATTCCCTTACATTATTCACTTTTATTACATTTAATTAGTAACATTTTAAACTATTAACTTCAGTTTATTACAATTTATAACATTAGAATTCTTATTTATAAAAGTAATTCCATTGGACAATTTCATTTATTAAAGTTTACTTGCACAATATTATATCACATATCCTATTTAACATTACAACTTTTTACATTTTGGTAAGTTTTATATGTGTGTGTGTGTGTGTGTGTGTGTGTGTGTCTTTTAGAATGCAATAAAAGATTACACAAGTTTTCATACTTATTTTAAATCAAAATGTTCAATGGTTACATTTTTTATTTTCACTTCCTTTTTTTACAGTTTACAAATTTCAATTTCTTATCTATTTCATTTATCATTTTTAACATCAAATTACTTATTTTCTTTTTAAAAGTTTTCAATTATTAATATAGTCAAGATTTCATTCATTACAATGAATTTCAATTTCAAATTTACAAAAACTTAAGAACTAAACAACAAGGTTCATTTCAATTATTTTAAAATAATAATAATATATATAACCATATCTTTTATATATCAAATCATAATTAGAATTCAAATTAAGATTAATTCATCGAAACAATTATGCAGTAAAACTACTACAGCAATCTTCCCACTTTGAAACTCGAAAATAAATGTCGATGATGCACGCACTCATCATCGAAATTATTTTCCATCAACATAGAGACGAGTACAAAACTTATTTCCTTCCAAATTTCATTTAAAACATTTCCTCCAAATCACATTGAAATATTCATATCAGAAAATACTTACAAAAATACTAATATTATATTTCAAAATCATTCGAAAGAAATTTCAAAAATCCCGGAACTTAAATTCTAAATTTTCCAATATATATTTGTTTTATTTACAAACCTTATTTTCAACCAATATTTATAAATTTCACCGCCTAACAACAAATATATTACAACCAAATATAACAATTATAAAATTATTCTTTTATATGCAAAAGTATATAATAGGAAAAGTTATTTCATTTACTACGTTTCAAAACAAATATTCTATCGGTCTGCCCTGTAAGTGTTTAGAAATCCCTATCTATGTCATAACGTCCTATACACCAACCAGAATTTATAAATACAAAATGGAAAAAATTAACACAATATAAAAACATTTTATAACACTAACAAATACGCTCTCTCATATATACACTCAACGACTCATTCTAGGGTATTACTACCCTATGTAATATGAGTTAGACCCCACAAAGCTAAGGTTATCACTAAACCGAAGCTTTGATACCAACTGTAACGACCTGCCTTTTTGGACATTTTGAGAAGACACACATGTCAGACACAAACCATTCAAAAGGGCAGATTATTATAGGATAAATAAGAAAAAGAGAAAGAAATAAAACAAATACAGAATCTCGCAGCGGAATGATAAAATATAATAATCAAATAACAGTTCATGAAGCTGTTTTATAAATACATTTGATTATTCTTTACAACAAAAATATCAGAGTTACATAAATAGGAATAAATAAATAAATGCAGCGGAACAACATGATGTAGTGGAATACTTATCATAAATAATATTAGTACAAATCCTTGTCTTCGTCCACCATAAATAAGGTCTTCAACCCTGAAATGCTCAAGCTGACCCAAGCGAATTGAAAAGACAAAACACTCGAGTCAGAACTAAAAGATCTTATGTAAGTTAAATCAATGGTAAATATGTGTGTGACGGCATCAGAGATATTTACGGGGTTTGACATCTCCTATCCAGTGTCAATATGAGTGCAGTATCTTATGAGATATTTGGGATTTACATCTCCTAAGGATATGTTAAACTATCTACTATGTAGTACAATGCGCTATTATAATATGTCTTTAGTAAAGTAAAAGTATTAAAATAGCATTAAGGCACTACACATATCCCCCTTAACACATTTCATATATTCCCATAGTCTATATAGTACTGTATGCTCCTCCGTAAACTGAAGGTTTACCCAGAGGGCACTCCATAGGTATGGTACAAAACAAACTCGTAGAAGGCCAAACCAAAATGAAAGAGGAGCATGGCCGAACTTGCTTGAAAACAAAAGAGAAAAGAAAGAAAATGAAAGAGGAAGAAGAAGAAATAACTTAGTGTGAAAAAAATAAGTTCAAGAAAGCAAATGAGAAGAGATGGAGAAGCAAAGAATTTTGTACAGATATCACGTGAATGGATACCTTTTCACTTTGAATAGAAAATGATACGTCCATCAGGAAAAACAAGGCCCAATTGCAAAGCCCATTCCACAAACAAGCTCAAAAACCCATTAGAAAATCAAAGCCCAAACCAAAAATAGAAAATAGAAGATAGAAATACAGAATATTTGCGTGTAAAACGCTGAAATTTAACAGATTTAAAAGTATAAAACAAAATTTGACGAAACGAAAAGGAGAACGAATATCAGAATCAAATTCAGTTTCAAAGGAAAAGATTGGAAATTAAAAATTAAAAATTAAAAATTTCAATTGAAAGTAAAAGTTTGACCAAAGTTGATCAAAATATAAAATTTTCAAAAAATCTTTATTTTATTATATTTGGAAAAATAATTCCTCAACAAACCCAGAAATCCATTGGAAAAATCCAAATTTTCAAATTTTAAATGATTTAAAACTAAAGTTTCAAATTAATTCTATTAAAATATTTGTTAAAATTTATTGGCCATTACAGTTTATATATTAAATATATATACTAGGAAAACAATAGGTAATATTTTATTAAGGACATCTAAAGAGAGAAAGCAAGGATAAGACATGCATCTATGAATCATACAATTACAATAGTTAATTTCAATGCAATTGCAGAGATCAAAGTATTCAACCATGACAAGAATGCATAAACTAATGTAGCACTGTAACCACTTCAAATGAACAAATTTAAAATTAGGAATCAATAATTAAAGCTGAGATCAATTTAAATTCATGATATAAGAAAAATCTATACGATCTTTTGCACAAGAAAAAAATATATTGTCAAGTTTACGATTAGTCTTGTTTCAAATAAACTTATACACGTAACCTTCCAGTAAAACATCAATCCAAGCATAGTTCATTATTCAATACAATTTACATGGATAAATGAACAAAAAATTCCATGGCGTATCCCAAAGTTCAGTTTTATAAATCATCAAAACCATTGAAGAATCAATTATTTTTTGAAATGTAAAGCAAAATGACTACACACACATACATACATACATATATGTATATATATGTATGTGTGTATATGTATGTATCAGATGATCAACAGAATCATCTTTCACATTCAGTTAATGAAGTTAACCTTATTAGGGGTGGGTTTGAAATTACTAGTTCTAGAATTAACAATATAATAAACCTCTTACTTCAGTATGTGCTCAAGGTAATCAACATTTGAACAAATACGCAGTCCATAGATTTGAATAATAGTTGATTAATTAAGAATCAAGCTATTATTTCAGCTTAAGAGTATCCTTACTGATTTGAACAAATACACTATCTATAGAATATATACATCATGCGTGAATTCCCTTATTACAACTTAAGAATCGATTAAGAAATGATTTACGGTAAACAAAATCACATGCTTTCTCACCATTCTCGTTACCATCGTTCTCTGCAATAGCTCAGATGGAGGCTGGTGCTAGCTGAAGCATCGCGATGTCGGCGATTGAAATAGTTAAAGATCTTTGGGACGTTGACGATTAGAAGATGAAGATGAGCAGATCTAGGCTTTTCCAATTTCTCGTTTTATTTTCTTTCAATTTTTTATGAGTGGATATTGAGTTTTTAGAGAAAAAGATTTATTACGGCATAAGATCAGGTTGGGTATGGTTTATATATTGTAAATGTGCCAACAATGGGGTTAGGCCGTGCTATATTAAAAGAAATAAATTTATGGTCGGTTAACGGTTAACCGAGTGGACAACTTTTGTTAACCGTTAACCGAACTGAAACTGGTAGGTTAATGTCGGTCAGTTAACCAATGCCATTGGTTAACCATGTTTATCGATTAAGTCGGTTCGGTTGACGTCGGTTAAATCAGTTAAGTCAGTTAAAGCAATTAAATGCCCACCCCTAGATAATATTAGAAGGCAAAAACATAATTCATAATAAGAGGCTGAAACCTAATCTTATCACTAAATCCCAAACAATAAATGTTTACCTGATGCGATATAGGTTTGTAGAGATGGTGTCAATGAAAATGTCTCTACAGCACAAGTAGACGAAGCAAAATCGTTCCTCGCTCTCCTTCAAATATTTGCCAGCACAATCTTGATGAGCCGCTTCTTTTCTCAACTCCTAATGTTCTCAGTCGATTAAGGAAAAGCCATGAACACAAACCTTATAGAAAAATTCCATTGTACTTCCTACTTCATTAACCCTAAAGAAACATGATAATAGCATTTTATTTGGTTTCAAAATTAGCAAGTGAATATACTATTGGAACCCAACATCAATTATGGTGAATACGTAGAATGGAAAGGGAGGAGAATTCAAACCCATGAACGTAGTGGAATTAAAGCAACATTCATCATTTCTGGTAAGCGATAAACGAAATTGAAATAAGTTGTCGTTTGTATAAATTTTATCTTTAAAGACTATGCTGTCTTTTCTTATGAATTTTTTGGCATTAACACAGTAGTACATTAGAACATGACATTTATTGCAAATAAATCCAACCAGATTTCCTATTTCACTTTTAGAATGCGTTATCAAATAGCTCAATCTGCAAACTTCTTACTAATTATGGGGCAGCTTTTTTGTCAGCTTTATTGGGCGGATTCATTTTTGAGTCATTCCTTCCAAAATTTTGGTCGATATTGCTCTGTTTTATTTAGCAACTATTTATAAGAATTTTCCCTACATGCATAAACATACGTACACGTACACGTATACACATAGATACAAACATCTATACCCCTATGTGTATATTTATGTGCATATTTTATCATCATAATGTCCATGCTTTCAATGATTGCAACTTAAAATCGCATGATTCAAATTTTCTTTGATCAAATCACACCAAGTTCGGCATTATTCTTAAATTTTTAGTCGATATACATTCTAAGTTGTAGCTGAGAAAAATCACTTTGTTCTTGCCGATTTTTCTTCTTCGAAATCAGCATCTATTTCAATTCACTATTCAAAATTTATTGTTCCTAAAATAGTAAAAAATGGAGCAACATAGAAAAGTTGGCTATATATTTGGTAGTAAAGGTAAAATATCCAAAACGATATTAAAAATGGATTATTCGGAAAAGTCTAACATTTTTAGGAATAATGGCTCAGCTGTTGTTGTTGGATTATTTTGAAATGAATTTTTTTTCATACTTAACCATTATTTGATAACCTTAAAAGGAAAAAAAATTAGCATAAAATTATATGTACATAATGAAATATGAATCATTGAATTTGTATACGCAAATTTAATCTAAAATGTGAATTTGTTGGTTTATGATTTGAACCTTATTTTGATAATCTTGATAGTAAATAATAATTTACAATTAAATGTTTTTTTGTTTAATTTTTTATTTTAAAAAAAATTGGTCTAGGCAGGTTTTGAACTTGCATCTTTAAAGAAATTGATGTTTTACCATTTGACCTACTAAACCTTTTGATTATACATTTATTCATTTTGAATTATTACATGGTTCATTTAGAATGTGACAGCTTCTATATCAAGAAATATTGCATTTTTGCAGGTCTAATCTTGGCAACTGTTCAAGCATGGGATCCACTTCTTCAACGCCGCCTAGGCTAAATATCCTCAACTTTACAAGCAGCAATGTTATACAATGACCTTTATGCAAAGCCTTTGGTATTAGAGGGGTTATTGCAAATTTTCTTGCATAGAGTGCTGACCAGTTCAATGGATCTAATAAGCATGTCTTTTCTAGCTATTTTAATCAACTTTTCTTATGCTTATCTACTAGATGATTTTTACCGATTATCTTTTATTATGGATTCAAGAAAATAAGTGTTGGGTTTAGGGTTAGGTGTTTAGTTCAGTTAATTTATCCGTAGCAATTATCCTTTTTTCGGTTTATGCTGTACAAGCATAAACTCCCAAGTGGGAGCCCTTTGACAATGATTTTTAAGGTATTTATTTCCTTCAAATGCAATTATAAAGTGTTATATAATTTTTTTATAGAACATAAAAATATTTTATACTCAAATCTCATAATTAATTTTTATCAAGGCTAGGTCCCTAGGTAAATATATAGTTCCACTCTACTTATCATTTTAATTTATAAAATTAATAGTTGAATAATTAACACTCAGCAAGATTTGTTACAAGTAGGTTATTTTCTCTAATGTACGTAACCAAAATGTTGAGGTGCAGATTGCATACTCAAGAGATAGAACCAAATGTTTAAATGGAAAATTCAGGTCTCCTGCTCTTTAATATTTCATGATTTCGATGTTGTTTATTATCATTTTAGTATCTTCTTTTATATTCAAGTTTCTTTTGGAAAATATTATTGACCTATAGAGGGAAAGCAAGTTTCCTAGATAATGTTTCTCCAATTGGTTTAACTCCATGATTATTATCAAAAAATTTATTTTTCTTTCCTTAGGTTGCAACCTATATTTTTGCATTAAGATGTTAGGCGTAAAAACAAAATTTACTAATAAGAGGCTGAAAAAGAAGTCTGTAGCCTACACTTATTTTATCTTTCAACTCCCAATAGTAATTGTTTCCTAATTTAAACCCAAAGGTAAAAGGTGTTCACGAGTTAGTTAATAGAGCCATAAGAATATATGCTTTCATGTTGTTTACATTAAAAATTTAATATCTATTTTTAGTTAGTTATGTTACTTTTATTAGATGTCATTAACCAAAAGAGATAAACTAAATTCCTAGGTAATATAGTTCCTCAAATGGTTAAACTACACGAGTAATATCAGGAAATATGGTTTTGTTCCCTTGGTAATATTTGAAGGAAAAAACATTATCAACAATAAGAGGCTGAAACATAAACTTATCATTAAATCCCAAATAATAAATGTTTACCTGACGAGGTATTGGTTTTAGAGAAGGTAGTCAATGATAATGTCCCTACAGCACAAGTAGACGAAGCAAAATTGTTCCTCACACTTCTCCTAATATTTTCCAACACAATCTTGATGAGTTGCTGCCTTGCTCAACTCCTAGTGTTCTCAGTCAACTTAGAAAAAGCCATGAACACAAACCTTATAGAAAACTTCCATATACTTCCTGCTCCGTTAACCCCAAAAAAACATGATAGTAGCGTTTTGTATTGTTCCAGAATAAGTAAGTGAATATAGTATAGGATCCCAACATTAATCATGGTGAATACGTAGAATGGAAAGGGAGAAGCATTCAAACTCATGAACATGGTGGAATTAATGCAACATTCATCGTTTGTGGTAAGCGACATATAAAATCGAAATAAGTTGTCATTTGTATAGATTTATCTTTTAAAACTATTGTGACGACCTGGCGATTTTCAACCTTGAAAATCGACACTAATATGTTCACTGTGTAGAATGTCGAGCAATTGAGTGTCAGAAATACCAAATTGTTAGGGTTGAGAAGAAAGAGATAAAAGAATAAATAAGAAATAACAACAAATAGAATCTAACAAACGCAGCGGAATAAAATATAATATGCAATAACAGCTTTTTACAAAAGAAAAACTATAACAGTTAATATACATACAAATTATCAGAGTATAATCATTAGGATAGTTAAAATAACTCCTCCTCAAATGCTGTATATACAGCTACTATACATCACGTAATATAACCAAATATGTGCAATACATCTCGGCCATCCATCTCGTCTCCTGAGCTCTAAAGCATCCTAACCTGAATCTGTAATACTTAGTTTGACCCGAGAATTACAATAATGTAACACCCGAGTCAGGCTAGAAAACAGCACGAGTAAAACACACTCGACTTGAAATTCTTAAGTTATCAAAATACTTCAAAAAACAAAGGTATCTCATACAAACACGACGAGTTTTTAGCTTACCATAACCAAAACACTTTTATAGAAAATACGATGATGTTATAATAGTGTCTAAGTATAAATACTTACCTAGATAGCCAAAATTGTCATGTTAATCAAATTCCTGTCTAATAGACTCTATAATTTAAACCGTAAAGGTTTGTAGTGGTTATTAGATCGAAATGGTTTGAAATAACGTTGATACCCGACCCTAGTCTCTTCGAACTCAAAACGATAAATTTTACTTAGCAGAAAAGTGATCTATTTCCACTATACAATCGTACTCAATTCAACTCAACAATATCATTTTATATTAAATGGCACAACAAAGAATAATCGAAATCTGAAAGAAATATTAGTCAAAAAAGGTCATTAACTCGGTCAAAAATTTATAATCAATATTATCCGTTTATAAACTCAGAGATTAATTGGTTTTCAATTAACAGAGTCGAATCATATTTTTAAATCCGAACTATTTGCCAATTGGCAAAATTAAATAAATAATTGTACATAAATTTAACTCTAACAGTTTATTTTTTTATTAATATACATATAATTAATTACTACGAAATTACTATACATTAACATAGACCATTTTTTTAAATTTTAAATTTTACGTTGCTAACCCTTCAAACGCCTCGCCTCGCCAACCACCACCACCATTGACCATTCGATTTCGCCTGAAGCTTCACCATCTCCTCCATTTTTATGTCCCTCTACACAGCATGCCCATCACGTCACCTCGTTATCATCATTACCACCCAACCGAAACACAAAAACAAACACTCTAAACCCTAGTTTGACCCGACAAGCCACCACAGCCTATTATAAAATGCCACGCCATTTTTTCCCAATCTACCATCGTCCGCTCCTACCCATTCAACGACTAGCCTTGAAATCATGTATGTCACCGGAATTTGACCGAAGCCCCAAATCGGATCAACTCCACATTTCTCACTCATATGCTATTAAAAGTTACAGAGCAACTCCTAAAAATCATGTTTTTCAATGACAAATACAACCATATAATCCTTTGATCAAAACTTGATATTCAAAACTCGACTCTATTTTAGTCATCTACTATAAACTGGGTTTTCCTACCTCTGTACTTAATGAAATTTAATGAGACAATTTTTAAAATAGTCTATGATCAAAAACAAACATCTTTTGTTTTGGTGTCAAAATCAAAAATTTAATGGTTTTTGAGTTATTGAATTTTGAAAAGAAGAGGCATAATGTTTTATCTCAACAAACAAGAACAAAGCAGTTGTTTGGAAGAAGAACCATGATTTGGTGAACTGATCATATTGAATTCACATATACAGCCACAATTCCTAAAAAATAATCACATATTCATTTTCATACATCAAATATTTTTCAAAAATGCCGATTATAAATAAATATAGTTGATAATTAGTGAACAAAGAAGATGGTTTACCCACCGTATTAAACCCAGACGACCAGTGCTACTTTATCTCTTTCCTCCAAGCTTTGAACGCTTAAATCTTGATTCTATTTAATAACAGCACTTTGTTTTTTAGGGTCGGTCTTGTATTTATAAGGGGAGGGAAAAGTATAGTGCAACTTAGTGTGGTTGAGATGTTACAGGCTTCTCATTCCTATTTTTTTTTTTTTTTTTTTTTTTATTTGATTTTTTAAGACATGATTTGATTTCATGTTTGGGCTGATTTGATTTATATAAGTGATTTGATCTCCTATGGCTTGACTTGAAATTTTGTGGGCCTCATTTAATGTCCTGCCATAATGATGTTTCTGCCATGTATATATATGCATTCCTATATATATTGACTTATATGTACACTACTTTAACCATATATGTATATGTACACTTATACATATTTTTAAACATCATAAAGCTTTTTATATATGTGGGTATGCATACATTCACATATGCATATTTATCCTATCATACTTGCATATATAGATGTGTACATATATTTCCATATGCACTATATTTTATAAACGTATACCTACATATATATATATATTCATAAGTTTGAAATTTTCCATTTTGGAGTTTATACGTTCACGTATACACAAACACACACTATATTTTGATAACTATATATATATAGACTTATATATATATATTCATCAAATGGAGCTTGTATATATTTGTATGTAGATAAATAGATATTTTTTCACGAGATTGAAATGTTGAAATTTACATACACACACACACACATATATACACACACACACTAAATTTTCCTTATTCAAAAATTTACACTATAAAATTTAATATAGTTTTCCAAATTTATAGATTCAGATATTTTAAATATCAGAAAATTCATCTATTCGACTAATAAAAATTAATATTTCAAAATTAAAATTTGTTAATTATCCCAATATCAAATGGCTAAAAATCCAAGTCATTACAACTATATATCTTTTCTTATGAATTTTTTGGCATAGACACTGCAGTACATGAGAATATGGCAATTATTGCAAATACATCCAACTAGGTCCCCTATTTCACTTGAAAAATGCATTATCCAATAGTTGAAGCTTTAAGCATGCTTACTAATTATATGTAGGCTGTATTTTTGTCAACTTTATTGGGCGTATTCATTTTTGACTCGTTCCTTTCAAAATTTTGGTCGATATTGCTCACTTTTATTTATCAACTATTTGTATGACTTTTCCCTACTTTTATATACATATATACACGTATACCCATAGACACAAACATCTATACCGCAGTATGTGTATTATGTACAATTTTATCATCATAATATCCATGCTTTCAATGACTGCTACTATTTAAAATAATGTGATTTGAATTCTGCTTTAATCAACTCTCAACAAGTTCGGTATGATTGTTAAAATGAAGTCGATATACATTCTAAGTTGTAGTTGAGAAAAATCACTTTGTTCTTTATGATTTTTCTTCTTCGAAATCACCATGTATTTCAATCCACTAATCAAAATTTATTGTTCCTAAAATAGTAGAAAAATGGAGCAACAGAGAAAAGTTGGCTATATATTTGGTAATAAAATGCAAAATATCAAAACCGATATTAAAATTGGATTATTTTGAAACCTCTAATTTTTTTATGAATAATGACTTAGTTGTTGTTGTTGGGCTATTTTAAAAAGAAAAATCAAAGTTTTTTCATACTTAACCATCATTTGATAACCTTAAAAGGAAAATAATTTAGCATAAAATTAAACGTACATAATAAAATGTTAATCATTGAATCTGTATACGCAAGGTTAATCTAAAATGTGAATTTTTTGGTACATGATTTGGACCTTATTTCGATATTCTTGCCAGCAAATAATCATTTGTAAATAAATGTGTTTTTCTTTTACTTTTTTAATTTTAAATAAATTGCTCTAGGCATGTATTGAACTTGCATCTTTAGAGAAATTGGTGCTTTTCCATTTAAGAAACTAGACCTTTTGCTTACATACTTATCTATACAATTATATTATTAGTGAGATGCATCTTGAGCTCACTGAAGCCTCCTTTGGATTTTGTCATCTCAATAGTCGCGTTTTGTATTGTTATATTTTTCTAACACATCTCCATTTCCCCCCTCCATCTTTCAGCTACGAATAAAAAAGCTAGGGTTTCTTTCGTTCCTTGATTTTCCTTTTACACTTTTCCTGTCAACAACCTAAATCAATATTCCTCTGCCCAAAATTACATTCTCCAATTTTACAACCACAACCACTCAATCGCGTTCTCGAACCTATCGTCACCATTTGGTTTCTTTGACCGCTACTCTTCGTGTTAACTCCTCTATTCCACAGCTCAGCGACCTAAGGAAATAAGCGACCGAAGGAATCAAAGTGTGAACGACCTAACGACCTAAAGACCCCCAACGACCTAGCAACCTAAAGATATCGCGACCTAGCAACCTAACTATCAGCACAGGATAACAGCATATCACAATAGAGAGGCTTAACGAGTTAGCGACCTAACGTGCTACCGACTTAAGGCAGAGTGTGGCTCAAACGAGTTAAAGAGTCAAAAAGGGGGAGCAACCTAAGAGTTTGAACGACCTAACGAGTTAAAATGGGGGCGACCTAGTGAGCTCCAGAGCAAAGCCGCGTTTATACACTCTTTCATTAGGTCGCCTGCGACCTAAGCAGGCCGTTATAACTCATATGCTTTAATTACTAAGTCGCCCATAGCCCGTATCTAGCCCAGAATGATTCCACTAGGTCGTTGACGACTTAAGCTACCCCAAGATCGTCCTTATGTCGCAACTCCTTACATCATAGCTCCTTAGGTCGCTAACGACCTACGACCTATCCAAGGTCGCTCACGACCTACGACCTAATTCATAATTCTCCTATAAATACTCCACCTACTCCAACAGGAAAAGGACCTTTTGGCTCACATTTGGAACGCCGATACTCTGCTGTTTTCTCAACTCATCTGACACTTCAAACAAGAAAGACGCTTCATCGAACTTCAAGAAGAAATCTAACTCATTCGACATGGATTCAAAGAGTTCTTCTACATCGGAGTTCTAGCTACTTGTCTTTGTAGTGTTGTAATTGAAGATTGTTGTAAAGTTGTAATCGATTCAGCAATAAAGAAGATTAAACTGGACGTAGGCTTAACTTGAAGCGGAACCACTATAAAACTGTTGTATTTTTACTATTTTTTTTGTATTTTTTGCTTGTTTCTGATTCCCATATCGACGGGTGGTGCTTTCACTTCATTTCTACTTACACCGGGGTGTTAGCGTCCAAATTTTAGCGTTAACATTTTTGGTGCTTTCACTGAGAATCCAACTCAGGCTACTTTCATCATTGCTTCACAAAAGTCTGTTGAAAGAATCTCTCTCAAAACCAGAATTCAATAAGAGATAATGGCTCCTGGAAGAAAGCGCAGATCTGTTAGATCTGGTGATGTTCATGAAAATACTGCCACCTCTCCTCCGGTAAGTCAAACAGCTCCAACTGTTGGAGTTACACAAGGAAAGTTAGATGCTGCAGTGTTTGGGCTATATCAGCAAATGGAAGCCCAGAACAATCTAATGTTGGAAAGGTTGAACGCTTTGCTCGGAGCTAACCGTCAACCGGTGAATAATGAAGTAAACTTTTCTAATGATGTTCATAATGTTGAAGCAAGAAACATTCCTCAAAGGGCAGCTGGCCCCACTGAAGGGACACCTCCCCAAGCTAGAGGGTCAGGGTAGCAGCCAACTCTCCATGAACACTTATCAAGACAAACTTCCAAGAAAATGGCTGACATATGTCCCGCTGAACCTCTAAATGATGAGGAATATTTCTCGGGAATGGTTCGACAGATCATGAAAGAAAGTATGCTAAGGGAAGAGGATGAAAAAGAATGGGGGTTCGCTCCGAGCAAGACTCCGTTCACTGAAGAGATTTTGAAAGCAGAATTTCCAAGGAAGTTTTTCCCTCCCACCATTCCGGCTTATAAGGGGACAAGTGACCCTAATCAATTCTTGTATAAGTATGATTGGCACATGACTGGTGCCAGGGCATCAGATGAGATCAAATGCCGGTACTTTTCGGTATACTTGGAAGGAGTGGCTCTACTTTGGTTTACAAAGCTACCGGTTCGATCTATAGACCAGTTTTCTGATTTGACTCGGAAGTTTAAAGAACAATTCAGGTTGTATGCTTCAAACGCGAAGGATATAATGTCGTTGTCCAGCCTGGAACAGAATCCTGGAGAATCTATTATATCTTTCTTAAATCGCTTCAACATAGCTTTGGATGAAGTCGATAATGCAGAGCCACGCATGATTTTGACATACTTGATGAAGGCTATTGACAGGTCAAGTGAATTTGGGAAGTGGCTGAAGATGAAAGAACCAAATTCGATTGAGAAATTCTATAAGAAAGCTGATGAATTCATGTGCTTGGAAAGCCTTCAAGCACCGGTCAAGGTGGTATCGACAGAGGTTGGGAATAATAACGCTGCTCCAAATAAGAAGGAATCTGGCACTTAGAAGAGGGGAAACGATGGTGGGAAGAAGCAAGGAGATGCGAAGAAAAATCATCCTTTCAACTTCACTCCCTTAACCCATACCCCAGAAAACATCTTCTTTGCAACCAAGGACACTTTCGAATAACCTATGCCAGCTAAATTGAGGGTTGGGAAAAAAGCTGAGAAAAGTGGAAGATTTTGTCGGTTCCACAACCAACCCGGTCATGATACTAATGAGTGCCGCCACTTGAAGGAGTTGATTGAGGAACTATTGAAAGAAAACAAACTCCAGCAGCATGTGTAGAGGTACAGGAACGACCCAACTTCATCAACTCTAGGACAACAGGTTCCTGTTCATCATCCCAGCTCCAGTGAAAAGGCAGCAGCGCATCAGAGAGGCCCGTTATTAATGTGATTATGGGAGGACCTCACCCACCAGGAAAAAGCTGGGGTGAGATGGAAAGGTACGCCCGTGCCTTGAAGTATGCACCAGCAGAAGAGTGTGTTTTTGTGTTGGAGGACGCTGCACCTTTGAAGCAGCAGAAAACTTTTAGTGATGATATTGTCTTCAGAACCAGGGACTCTGTGGGCGTTGAAGCTCCTACCATAGATCCCATGGTTATCTCTGCAGGAATTAGGCCAACTATTGTGAGAAGGGTGCTTGTTGATTGCGGCGCCTCTTGCAATATTCTTTTCAAAAAGACATTTGATCAAATGAGAATTCCAGTGGTTGATGTTCAAGCCTCATCTCAAAAGATTGTGGGGTTTACTGGGGAACCGAGGCAGCCAATTGGAACTATTGACTTGTTCGTAGAGCTTGGAGAGGGGCAGAAAATGGTGGTTCGAAAGCAGACTTTTGTAATTGTTGATGAATTTTCTACTTACAACGCCTTCCTAGGCCGACCAACTCTTGCGGCATTTAAGGAAATTCTCGCCCCGTGGTGTCTTACCATGAAATTCCCTACAGATAGTGGTGTCGGAGTTATTAAAGGGGATCTTAATGCTGGGCGAGAGTGTTATCTGATAGAGTTGCGTGAATCAAGGAAAAGAGAGACGGGAAAGGATGCGGCAGCCCCAGTCCGCATCAAAGAACCAACCTTGTAGCAATTACAAGGTGGACCCTGCACTGGCGAGCATAGCGGAGCACGAAGAGAAATGAGTCCCAGAAAAGCCAGTGCAGGGGAGAATAGAGTGGTGCTAGTGGAAGTAACGGTGCCAATATTTGTTGACCCAAAAGACCCGAACAAGGCGCTGAATGTGGGTTCGCAACTTAATGTGACGGTTTAGAATATTTTGATATCATTCTTGAAAGCAAATCTGGATGTATTCGCTTGGACTCACGCTGATATGTGTGGAATATCCCCAGAAGTTGCAGTACATACTCTGAATATTGATCCGAAGTTTACACCTGTAAAGCAGAAAAGAAGAACCCAGGGTCCTGAAAGGTCAGCAGCATTGAAAGAAGATGTAGATCGGCTCATGGAAAATGGCTTTATCAGGGAGTTTACTTATCCGAATTGGGTTTCAAATCTAGTAATGGTTAAGAAAGAAAATGGAAAGTGGAGAGTATGCATCGACTTTTCAGATTTAAACAAAGCCTGCCCCAAAGACTGCTTCCCGTTACCCAGGATTGATCAATTGGTGGATGGAACAATGAGGCATGAATTGTTGTCCTTTATGGATGCTTACTTCGGTTATAACCAGATCATGATGCATGAGCCAGATCAGGAGGATACAAGCTTCATCACCGATGTTGGTCTTTACTGCTACAGAGTCATGCCCTTCGGACTTAAGAATGCAGGGGCAACTTACCAAAAACTTGTTAATGCGATGTTCAAACCACAGATTGGAAAGACTATGGAAGTTTATGTTGACGATATGTTGGTGAAATCAAAGAAAGCGGTGGACCATATGGATCACTTAGCAGAGATGTTCGCAGTCCTCCGAAAGTACGGAATGAAGCTTAATCCTTTGAAGTGTTCATATGGGGTGGAGTCCGGAAAGTTCTTGGGTTTCATTGTGAGTGCTAGGGGCATTGAAGCTAATCCTACTCAGAATAATGCCTTAAGAGAAGTCAAAGCTCCTAGAACGAAGAAGGAATTGCAAAGTCTTAATGGAAAAGTCGCTGCCTTGAGTCGGTTCATTTCCAAAGCTACTGATGAATGCATTCCATTCTTTGATGCTCTGAAGAAAGGAAGGAAAAACTTTGACTGGACTCCTGAGTGCCAGAAAGCTTTTGATGAGTTGATTCGTCATATGGAAACGCCCCGAATACTTTCTAAGCCCGATAATGGTGAAGTTATTTTCATATATTTGGCAATCTCATCTCATGCTCTCAGTGCAGCGTTGGTACGGGAAGACGAAAAAATTCAGCGCCCGGTTTATTATAGCAGCAAAAGACTCGCTGGGGCAGATATGAATTATTCGAAGTTGGAAAAGCTCGCCTATTGTCTACTGATTGCATCAAGAATATTGAGGCCATATTTCCAAGCTCATCCTATCAAAGTCCTCACTGATCAACCTCCAAAGCAAGTCCCATTTCGCCCTGAAACTTCGGGTCGTCTTCTGAAGTGGAATGTTGAACTCTGCCTATATGACATCACTTATCATCCCCGAAGAGCAATCAACGGATAAGCTTTAGCAGATTTCATCGCAGAATGTACAGATAAAGGTGATAGTGAAGAAGAGGTGACTGATAACACCCCAATTCAATGGAAATTGTATGTTGACAGTGCAAGAAATGATTACTGTTACGGAGCTGGGGTTGTGCTTGAAACCCCTGAAGGGCGGTCACTGTGCTATGCATTGAGATTAGAATTTCCTTCGACTAATAATGAAGCAGAATATGAAACTCTTATTGCTGGCTTGAAAATTGCTAAAGAACTAAACATCAGAGTATTGCAGATCTTCAGTGATTCTCAGCTTATCGTGTGCCAAGTCAAGAAAGAGTTTCAAGCTAAAGGGGAAAATCTGCCTGCTTACTTGTCAAAGGCATGGGAGCTTCGTGATGATTTTGACCATTACACAATAAGCCATATACCCCGGGAAGAGAACATGAAGGCAGATTCTCTCGCGAAATATTCCAGCACTGGTGAAGCTCAATTATTGGGATTAGTTCCTGTAGAAGTCTTGTCAGCTCCAAGCACTGATGAGATGGATATTGACTAGATGATGACTGTATCTCAAGAGCAGGAATCGTGGATGACTTCGATAAAGGAATATCCGCTCAACGGTTATCTACCAGAAAATTCAAAAGAGTGTCAGAAACTGTTAAGAAAAGCCTCGAGATATATAATTCAAGATGGTCGATTGTACAGACGGGGATTCTCAATGTCGTTACTCCGATGTGTAACTAAGGAAGAAGCTAGGACAATTCTAGCTGAGGTGCACGGAGGAGAATGTGGAGACCATACAGGTGGCCAAATTTTAGCAAAGAGGTTTCTCCGTTATGGATATTTTTGGCCAAATATTAATCGAGAAGCTGTTGACTATTCCCAAAAGTGTGATAAATGCTAGAGATTTGCCAAAATCCCCAGAGCACCTTCCACCGAACTAACACAGATGGTCAGCCCATGGCCATTTGCCATTTGGGTAAAAGATTTCATTGGGCCTTTACCGACTGCCAAGTCCGGAATCAAATATGCTATTGTTGCTGTTGATTATTTCACTAAATGGGCTGAAGCTGAACCATTGGCTACTATTACCTCTAAAAAGATGATAAATTTTGTGACTAAAAATATCATTTGCAGGTATGGTGTGCCCCAGAAGATAATCAAGGACAATGGTACCCAATTTGAAAGTGAAGAATTCCAGGATTTTTGCAAGCAATTCAAGATCTGAAAAAGCTTCTCAGCAGTGACTAATCCGCAAGCAAACGGGCAAGTGGAAGCAGTAAACAAAATTATCAAGTCAACCATCAAAAAACAGCTGGAAAGAGCGAAAGGTGGTTGGGTCGATAAGCTGCCACTAGCACTATGGGCATACAGAACTACCCACAAAACTGTGACTGGGCACACTCCATTCTCATTAGCATATGATCAGAAGTAATGATTCCGGTGGAAACAGAAATCCCTTCACACAGAAGAATCCATTTCGATCAAGCTGAAAATGAAAAGCTGCAACTTGAAGCACTTGACCTCCTCGATGAAAGAAGGGAAGAGGCTAAGCTTAGAATTACAGCCCATAAGCAAAGGATAGCCAGACACTTTAATTCTAAAGCTCGCCAACGCAGCTTTGAAATTGGAGATCTAGTGTTGAAAAGAATTATGATAGCAACAGGTGTGTTTGGGCCAAACTGGAAAGGGCCGTATGTCATAGGCAAAAAACTTCTTGATGGGACATTCAAACTCACAACTGTCGAAGGAGATCCAATACCAAGGGCTTGGAACAGCAATCACTTGTGCCCATATTCTACTTAAAAGCTTTTCTGAAATATTGTAAAAGAATTATGGATGTATGATTCTTGTATTGACAGCCATTGTAAAGCCAGTGCAAGTGAATAATAAGAACTATAAAGTGGATGTAGGCCCAGCTTTTGGCCGAACCACTATAAATCTTGTGTTCTCTATTATTATAAAATGCCTATTTTATTTCGATATATAAAGTACCTTAAATGTATTGCTAAAATGTCGATTTAATATTGCAGGCAATTAAAACAAAGCTTACCCATCACGAGACCAAGCGAACCCTGACATCACTCAACAAACAAATGTTAAGCCACAAAAATTTCAGATTCAAAATCCTATATAAGAAGTGCTTCAAGCAAAAAGTTAGTGATTTTACCGGAGGAGGGCCCTTGCTAACTAATTGTGACCGTTTTTGCAAACGAGCGTCCGATTAAGTGGCTTGTGTCTGCCCCTGCGAACTCGCTTAACTGTGAAGTAAACTTCTTTGGATAAAACAAACTACTTGCAAAAGAAAGGGATGCGTGCTTGAAAATGATAACAGGGAATCGCTGAAGCGAGCAAATGGAGGAAAGACATGGGCGAGCAGACAAGAAATAGCAAAAGACCTCTTTGGAGGCACAAGCCCTCTTCGGAGGCACAACTCTTCGGAGGCTAAAGACCTCTAACGAGGTATGCCAGAAAATGAAAGTTCTCTTTCTCATCAAAAAAGATTGGTGGAATGACCGGAGGCACCTTCCCAAGTGGAAGGCACATGGCCCTTGTTAACTAGCTGAGATCGTTTGTGCAAACAAACATCCAAGTAACTTGGGTATGCCCCGCGAATCCATCCAACCATGAGAAAGTAACTTCTAGGCAAAAGCCCTACACGGAGGCACACATTTCACCAAGATCTGAAGTGCAAACTTCACAAGTGTTGAAATGTGAAAAACCCTCTTCGGAGGCCCATTTCACCAGAGTAGAAATGATAAAAAGACCTCTTCGGGGCACACATTTCACTAAGATCTGAAGTGCAAGCTTCATAAGAGTTGAGATGTGAAAAGCCCTCTTCGGAGGCCCAATTCACCAGAGTTTAAATGATAAAAAGACCTCTTCGAAGGCACACATTTCACCAAGATCTGAAGTGCAAACTTCACAAGAGTTGAAATGTGAAAAGCCCTCTTTGGAGGCGCATTTCACTAGAGTGAAATGTCAAAAAACCCTCTTCAGAGGCCCACTACCTCGCACAAAGAGAAAGAAAGAAAAAAGCCCTCTTCAGAGGCGTACTTCTACTCTTAAAAGAAGATCAATCTCTCTACAATTAGAATATTCTTCTCCGGAAGTTGAAGTACCAAATCGAAGCCTTCTTTTGAAGCCCACTTCACCGTGCAGGAGAATCCACTAATTTTTTTTTAAAAAAAAAGAGAGAAAAAAGAGTGATCATCTCCAAAAGTTGAAGTGTATAAAAAAAGAGAAAACTTCTCCAATATAAGGCAAATTCTACTAAATCAGAGAAATATTTCCTCAAAAATGGAAAAATTATTCTCTAAAGTACGGATGCAAGCCTTCTCAAAATGGAACTCAAAATGGAAAAGTTGTTCTCCAAAGAAAGAGTACAAGTCTTCTTGAAAAAAGAAGAATTGTTCTCCAAAATCTTGCCAATGTGAGAAAGATTGCAATAAATCGTGGTATGAGGGCAATATAATATAGTTACATTCATAAAAGCAATGCTCAAAAACATACCACAGGCTTACTGCAACATCACACAAAGAAAATAAAGAAACTTGTATGAAAAAGAAAATTAAAAGCATTCTCAAATATAGACAAAAGTTTGTATAAGTAAAAGGATCATTTTATTCCATACTATGAGAATTTTATACATGTGCAGGTTTCAAAATAAAAAGAAGGCGGGAACCGATACCTGCACAATCATCGGTTAACACAAGCCTTTATATATACAAGCAAAAGGCAAGACAAAAACCGTAGAACCAGACCCATCACTTCTTCTTCCTGCCACCTTTCGAGCCCCCGCCTGACCGGATGATTAACTTTTTGGGTCGGCTGGTAAGATTAGGGGAAGAAGGAGAAAGGGGTACAATTGGATCTTCTACTACTTTCTCTTCGCTAGCGGAAGCTTCTCTCTTTTTCTTTGAGACTCCACGCTTCCCCTTCTTCCTTGAAGAAGACTCGCTACCCGGAGTGAAAAGTGCAGACAATTTTATGTCATCGGAAGGTGTTTGCTTCGGAGTTTTTTCGCCTTCTTCAGGTTCTTCAGCCTTCTGTTCTTGAAAAGCAACGGGATCATCCAAGCCTTGAAGAGCTTCTATCTGCTCCTCTTACGACCCCGGTTGAGAAACAGAAGGAGGAGTAATCTGAAGAGACGGATGGGGAACAGCTGGAGGAGGGGAAGTCTGAACAATACTTGGCGTTTTCACTACAGGAGTATTCCTCATAAAAAGGGAAAAGAGGGGATAATGGCTCATCGACACTTAAGAAATAAGCAAGAAGCTCATCGAACTCGGTTGAAGCAAACGAGCAATCCACTTGAGCAAGATCGGCATTTAGGTTACCTGGAGAAGTAGGCTTTATTATGTCAACTTCAAAAGCTTGCGCTTCAGTGCTTTCTTGAGTCTCATCTCCAGTGTGAGCAGTTGCACTTTCAATGAGAACTTTAGTAGGAGGTGGAGAATGGGAACTAGAGCCAACAATATCAATGTCGGCCGAAAGCGAAGGTTGAACTAGGTCGGTTAAGGTTGCCTTCCCCAAATGTTCTCCTTTCGCTATTTCGGCCCGCTCTTTAGCAAGTTGCTCCTTTCGCTTGGCAAGAGCAGCACGTGCATCGTCATCTAAATAATGTACTTCAAGATCTGCTTTGGCATAGCCAGCACCTCCAAGCATGTCAAGTGCGGCTTCCCGCACTTCGGCCAAAGTAATTTCGCATTTAAGGCCTAGAAATGAGAGACTACCGTGCCCTAGGATGCTGTGCAAGTAAAAGTCGAATAATGTAGAGCTGATGTTGGCTTTAGTGGCCTTATGGGATTCTTCGGATGCAACTTTCCCGGCAATGGCCTCATCTCGCTCTTTTTCAACTTTAGAAAGTTGAGCTTTTAGCACTGCAATCTCTATGTCCTGTGAGCTAGTTTTTTCTCGCAACTGAACAATATCAGTGCGATAGCTTTCCATCATTTTCCCTTGTCCCTCGAGCTTAGCTTCAGCATCTCGTTGAGCGGCATGAGCATCCCGTACTTGTTTTTGAAGCATTTTTTCCTTTTGAGTATAGGAAGTGGAAGAAGTGGCAAGCTCTTCTTTGAATTTTTCAACATCCGCTTCAAGTTTCTCATTGTAAGCGGCAATGCTCCTCATTTCTGCGTCATGCTGATCAAGAGTTTTCTGCCACTGGGATTTGTCATTTTCCATAGTCAGCATGGCTGCAAGGTTTGCGTGATTTATTCTTTGAAGTTCGTCGACAAGTTTTTGCCAACCAGACATTCTCTCAATATCGAGTCTGATGGCATCAAGATTCCGCAACATAGCTGGCTTGTCGATTGGAACCAAATCAAGATCGAAACGCACTCCTTTTAAGCACCAGTGTGGAAATCGACTTTGAAGAGTAGCCGGACCCTGTCCAACTTGACATGAGGGCCTGCTGATGATTGTCTGAATATCAGTTCGGGTAAGGGCAGGAGATTGAGAATAGACGGGAGCATCGGGCCTTTCAGGAATTTCATATAACGGCTTTTCACTAAGTTTGGGCCGTTTACTTGGATCTTCAGCAACATGACTTTTCCCTTTGTCATCATGAGATTTTCGTTTGTGAGAATCATCCTCTCTCTGGGAAGAATCATGTCGTTCATCCTTTCTCCCATAGCGTTCTTCATAAGCACGCCTCTCATGAGCTTTTCTCGCAGCCCTTTCTTCATCGGTCTCTCTAAAAGAAGGCAGATACCTCTTGGGATCATAAGAGCCGCGTTTCCCATAGTGCCGAAAATCATCGTAGTATGAGCCACTTCGCCTCATTGGAGAACCTGAAAGTGATAAAGAAGCAAAGCTTAGGAACCTTTGAAGTAAAGAAGCAAGGTGCATGTAAGTGCCGAAAAAATCCTAAGTGTGTGTAACGTGCAAACTATGCGCGTCAAACTACGAACCACTCCTCGGTTGGGGGTGATAACAGACTTTACAGCAAGTGTCAACTCCTGGGTTGACGGAGTTTGTTGCAAGATAGATGTTGCTTCCACTGCTGGAGAAGTAACTTTAGCAGTGATAGGATCATCTTTAAAGAGCTCTTGTGAAGTAATCATCAGGTTGCTTAACCCCTCAAAAATATCATCACCGCTCTGCTTGGCAGGACTCGTTCTCTTAGCTCCTTCATCACCAGATTTCCCAGGATGTTGAGGAGGTTCCTCTTCTTCGATGACCGGGGCAAGTGCAAGTCTGCCGGATGACCCCGCAACGTCAATAGAAGTAGAACACTTCACCAGTGAAGCCTCAGTAGTAGGCTCTTTCCGTGTAAGTTCTTCGGCAGGAGATGGGGCATCTGGAGTCTTTGCTGGAGAATCAGGGAATTCATGAGGCTGAGTAGAATGGGAAGAGTGCAGAAGTCCGAATTGGTGCAGAAACTCGTCTTTTAGCAAAAATTTAATACTTCTTTCCTCAACACCACGTCCCTTAATCTCTCAAAAGTTGGCTTGTGGCTAGAGTCTTTGGAAAGAGGAGGAAGTGCTGAAAAAGTAAAGAATGAAGTTAGCACTTAGCAATTCGAATCTCGAAAAAACTCAGAAATGGAAAGAACGGGGATGGGCAATCTTACTTCCTACTCTCCAGATGTCATAAAACCCTAGGGGCAGCGAACAAAGAAGAATTGATTCAAGAAACCGTGAGAACTTTCAGAAAGATCAGTGATAATTTTACGGTTTCTGGCGCTTCTCACGAGTATGATGGAGGGGTGATCTTTATTATTTGCAAAGGTGCATAAGTAACAAATTTCTTCAAAGCTCGAAAGACGATCAAGTGTCCTCCTGAATAGAAAGCACAATCCCATCAAGATGGCGTAGCCATTGGGATGCAATTGGAAGGGAGAGATGGCTAATCGGAGGAGGAGCTGTTGAAGAAGTTCATTGAAGGGAGGAATAGCACCACACAGGCACATCTGGCGATTAACAGTGACAAAACCGAGAGGTGGCCTGTCAGCGGTATCATTTGGCCCAGGAAGTATAACATCTGCTTCAGCAATACCAAACTGAATGCGTAGTTGATTGAACGCCCGTTGACTCAGGGTAGTTGGAGTCCTCTTCGGGGGATTATCCAGTGGATTGGCTATCGGGAAGGCCTCTCCGGCTTGTCCTACCATTTCCTCTTGTTGAGAAGACATTCTACACAAGGAACTGGATATTCAAATATAAAGGTGTACGTTTCCTAAATGTGTGAAGTGTTGTGCAAAACTAACAAGACGACAAGCAAATATAACTGAAATTAAACTAACAGGCATTTGTCAATTATAAAGTTTCAGGGCTTGTTGTTTTAAGTCCAAATACAAGTGCAGTGTTGATGCAAACAAATCAGTTTTAATTGATTAACATTGCTTTGCTTTAATACTTCACTTGAGTTTGTTGATTCACAACATTTCATTTAATTTCTTTAAATTGATTATCTTTTTTCGACTAATCTGTCATTCGATGTGGGCAATCACTGGAAGTATATTCGTCCCATTTTTCTGCAAATGTTGTGTTTAACAGGTTATAAGCATTAAAGTTAACATAATCTGTAAAGAAACGCAACAAGTTCAAGCAGTTCTTTCTGGCAATTCAAGTTGGTAATTCAATCAAGTGCCATCATATTTTTGCAAGTAATCAAGCTCAAGCGACTAAGCATGTGTCGAAGTATCATTATGTCATTCTGTTCAAGTCAAAAAGTTCAAGACATAGAGCTTCGGGAAAAGGCAGTGCAAATTTGGCTATGTATTTGGTCGCTTAAGCACACACGCGACCTAGAGTTTAAGTCGCAGGAAGATAGGTCGCAAAGGGCGATGCCACGAGCAGTAAGGTCGTAAAGGTTTCTAGGTCGGTCAAAGTCACTAGGTCGCTTCTGAGGCGACTCGGCAATATCAAACTCCTCCCATCAAAACTCTTATGTCCTTCTCTCCACTCATCAACTGCTACGCGTCCATCCCCTCCAATTCTCCAGGAACGTCACAAACCCTTTAGCCCGAAACCTCTTCGTCTCCTCCATACCTCAAAAAACCCACAATCAACTTCAGAAAATTCCCAATTCACTCCGAAACTTAATAAAACCCTAAGACAATGCATTTTCAAGAATAAAGCACTTGCCAACAATCAGCAATGATCGAAAAGCAAATCAAGGTGTAGTCCCCTAACACGGTAATGACAATTGCAAGAAATTGGTTATGGAGGAATGGTAAACACGGCGGCCGGACGATCAAGTTTACCTAAATTTGCTAGTGAAGATGATGATCAGAGGCGCAGAAGAGGTGTTTCGCTTCAATTCTTGAGCTCGAATGCAACAGTGATGGCAAGGAAATAAGCAGTAAAGTGAGAAGGAGGAAACGAGTTAATGGATTATATAAGGGGAAAATAAAAAGGCGAATGGGCACGCGAGTTAGCTTATCTCTTAGGTCGCTCACGACCTAGCAGAATTAGGTCGAAGCACACGACCTATGGCATAGGCGTGTACTTCGAGGGGCAAATGTTAACTCCTCTATTCTACGGCTCAGCGACCTAAGGAAATAAGCGACCGAAGGAATCAAAGTGTGAACGGCCTAACGACCTAAAGACCCCCAATGACCTAGCAACCTAAAGATATCGCGACCTAACGACCTAATGTTATCACGACCTAGCAACCTAACTATCAGCATAGGGCAACAACATATCACAATAGAGAGGCTTAGCGAGTTAGCGACCTAACGTGCTACCGACTTAAGGCAGAGTGCGGCTCAAATGAGTTAACGAGTTAAAAAGGGGGAGCGACCTAGCGACCTAAGAGTTTGAACGACTTAACGAGTTAAAATGGGAGCGACCTAGTGAGCTCCAGAGCAAAGCCGCGTGTATACTCTCTTTCATTAGGTCGCCTGCGACCTAAGCAGGCCATTATAACTCCTATGCTTTAAGTACTAAGTCTCCCATAGCCCGTATCCGGCCCAGAATGATTCCACTAGGTCGTTGACGACTTAAGCTACCCCAAGATCGTCCTTATGTCGCAACTCCTTACATCGCAGCTCCTTAGGTCGCTCACGACCTACGACCTATCCAAGGTCGCTCACGACCTACGACCTAATTCAGAATTCTCCTATAAATACCCCACCTACTCCAACAGGAAAAGGACCTTTTGCTCACTTTTGGAACGCCGATACTCTACTGTTTTCTCAACTCATCCGACACATCAAACACGAAAGATGCTTCATCCAACTTCAAGAAGAAATCTAACTCATTTGACATGGATTCAAAGAGTTCTTCTACATCGGAGTTCTAGCTACTTGTCTTTGTAGTGTTGTAATTGAAGATTGTTGTAAAGTTGTAATCGATTCAGCAATAAAGAAGATTAAAGTGGACGTAGGGTTAACTGAAGCCGAACCACTATAAAACTGTTGTCTCTTTACTATTTTTCTGTATTTTCTGCTAGTTTCTGATTCCCATATCGACGGGTGGTGCTTTCACTACATTTCTACTTACACCGGGGTGTTAGTGTTCAAATTTTAGCATTAACACTTCGCATCAGCTTCGATGGTTCCCCTCTTTCCCCACCGCTGTTTCCAGCGACTACTATGCCCTTTCTTGGGCTACATTCAAATTGCCTTTGATTAGCAGTTTGCTGCGAAGATTTTGAACTAGTTTCTTTCTACAATTGAATCTGTAAAGGTATTGTTTTTTTTCTAAGTGGAATTTTAATGTTCGGTTGCTGTTACTTCCGGTAGATTCTCAACCATTTCAAATTATTTTATAGCTGAATATTCTGTGTGGCTGGGACAAAAATTATCGTAGTAACCGTTTGCTCAATTTATTGTTTTATAAATGGGTTTACATCGTTCATATTTAGATTGAAAATGTTACTTCACAACTGTAGATTGAAAAGATATTGAAATTCTTTCGCTCTAAATTTTCTCCCTTATGTTTTAAGAATTAGGTATTCCTAGATGTTACTATTTCATACCCTGTGTATTGTTCAACCTTTCATATTATTTTTATTTAGTATATTGATAGTTGATGCCTATGTTTACTTCTTTAAATTCTGTATGCTTTCACTTTGTAAGGAACTTAGTACTGAGCATTACTTCTGTTTGCTTATTTTACCTTTGATCCTCATGCTTTCCTACATATGATGGCTTTGTGTAAGATTATTACATGCTGATGTTTTTGAATCTTAATTTATTTTTCTTTTCTAAATGTAGGTTATTCATTTTGAAATGTCAAATAGTTTAGAGTTTTTTGTTCATGGATGTATAAAAACTGATTCCATAGAGTTACGTGTATCGACCACATTTCACATTCAGGTATCAAGTTTGTATGATTATCTCAATGCTTTGATACAATTATAAGCTAGCATCACATGTTTTAATGTCTTATCTCAAACTATTGACTAGATCAGTTGATATCTTGCAAGTTTTATCTCTATGTTTTGAATTAGTTGTTATATTAAAAATTATTTGAATTCAGTGAGTATAGATTTTGAATGCTTTTAAGTCATACATTTGTTTACTTAATTTGTACCATATAATGATACCGATTTGATAAAAAGGACTATTATTGAAGTAAACGTGCAGACTGAATAACATATTTAACATAACATTTGCTATCCTAGTTTATTTACATTAATTTACTTTCATGTTTATTTTTTTAAAATAGTACCATCCCATATTTATTTTCTATAACTAATTTTGACATCATAAATCTGTAATCATTGCCATAGAAAATTCATAGGACATTAGTGTTGAATTTACCATTGCTGCACTCATATTTTGGTAGCTGAAAACATATTTAGGGTATGTTGGCATTTATACTTAAATTAATTTTGCTCTATACAAACTCTGAGCGAATAAGTTGTGCTTAATTAATAATATTCACCCCCTAAAATGGATATTTATCACATTCTTTACTTAATATTCAAATTGACTTACTGCTTTTTTTTGACTTGAGATTAAAATGGAAATTAATTAACGTGAAACATGTCCGTTGTATGCCAATTCATTTATACCATACTACCTGAATATTTAAACAGATATGTGGAAAAATCAAGTGTTCTATTATTTTATGATGCTGATTATTATTTTAAGAAGTACTAGCATGTACTATTCCCTATCAAAATAGTGAACAACCATGTGTATGGTAAAAAATATAAAACATTAATGGATTCGGTTGCCTTTATATATTAAGAAAATAAGTGTATAAAGAGATAATAAGATTTTTAGTTATACTGAAAAGTTAATTATACATATCTGGTACGTGACATTAAATTAGATGTTTAATTGGACATATCATTTAGTAAGCGTACTAAAGAGTCAAAAGACATCATATTTAAGTATTTACCATTATAATTTACTAGATCGTCATCATTTTCATTGAATAAATAATTTGCCCTATATAAGTTTTCATGCTTCACATTTATAAAGTACCACTAGAGTATGTCAACTTAGTCCAACATTAATTTTAACATAGTTGACCATGAAGATAATCAGGATAAATGCTTTAATACATGACACATCTAACTTCAGGCAGGTGGAATTTGAAACTAAGAAGACTCACGGAGTAAGAAAACTCTCATATTACTGCCCAAATATTTCCAGGTACATATTGAAGACACATTCATACTAAGAAGGATACAACCCACGTAGTAGTTATATTACAATTTGGTATAAACCACATATCATATTTTCTCAAAAGTTTAATTATAGTCGATATTTCATTTATTTGGTTATGTAAAAAGAAAATGAACACCATGGGATCCATGTATTGTTGCTACATTAGTTTCAAATATTATTACTTTATGTGAAGAAAATTCAATCTTTTGGGTTGAATTGACAATATTGATCTATCTCTTTGGCTACTGACATCATTTGAAATCATTGTTTTTATTTCATAAATGGTATATTACGTGTGCTTTTTATGCGATAATTAAAAATCTAACAAGTAAATTTTTAGAATATTTTTGAGTAGTACATAATTTCGAACTTAATTTATATTGTAGTTTATAGTAAGTTGATAAAAAATGACTTTTGAAATATAGTACCCCATCCACTTAATTTCAGGTTAACTAATATTGACATCACAAATTAGCATTCATTGCTGAAGAAAATTCATAGGACGTGAGTGTCGAATTCACCATTTTTGCATACATATTTTGGTAGTTGTAATATATGTGAGGTATGTCAGTATTTATGCTTAAACTAATTTTGTTTTATGCAAAGTTTGTATGAACAAGTTGATCTTGCTTAATATGTATTCCCACTAAATGGATATTTATTGCTGTCTGAGCTTAATATTCAAATTGACTATTTTCTTTCATGACATGCGATAGATATAGAAACAAATTATTGTGAAAACATTGCCATAAAACCATGTTTGTATTCCAATTTGCTTCTGTCATTAAAAAATATTTAACTATATATTTATAAAAGTTGAAGGTTATATTATTTAGGATGCTAATTATTATTTTTAAATTAGTAATATGTATATATGTTATTCCCTATCATAATAGTGAACAACTAAGAATTTTGTATGATATAAAAAATTATTTTAAATTATAGTATATATTATTCCCTGTCATAAATAGTGAAAACTATTAATGGATTTAGCGAACAACTATTAATGGATTCATTTGATTTTCTATACTAAAAAATAAGCGTGTATAATGGGACAACAAGATGCTAATTTATAATGTAAGGTCAATTATTCGCTTATGGTATGTGACATTAAATATTTAATTAGACATATTAACAATGTATTGAAGAGTCAAAAAGACATTACGCCAAATTAATGCAAGTATAATTTTATATCATACTAAGAAGAATTTTCACATGCAATAATTATATTTCAACAACAATAGTTCGATACAATATTTTCTCCAAAGTTTAACTGCAATACATATATGCTTTATTTGAAAAATGAACACCATTACATTTGTATATATTAGGTGCTACTTTAGTTTCAAATATTACTTTTATGGTACGAAATTATTTCTATGTGTTTGGGTTAATTGGATGACCTATTAAACTACTTCAGGTTGAACCATTATGGATTGATTTGTCACACGTTGATGTGTCAAGCGAGCAATTCAAATTTGTTTAGAAGTTTTACTTGAAATTTTGCAGTAGCAATCAACCAGCTATGTGAAAATTCACAAAAAAGAACAAATAACTAATTAAAGCATGAATGCAAGATTAATGAGTTATTCATGCACTATCAGGGCTATACTATAGTAACATGATTAATTTTGGTAAGCAAAATAATAAAATAATAAGATAAAGCTACATTATGATCATTAGATTTTGGACAGTAAATTAGTTCACATAGTTTAATTTTCATTTAGTTTCTATGGATTATAATCGTTTTTTGTCCTAATCTCCACATAATTGCATAATAGTTCTATTTCTGCAGGAATTCTAAAATAACAACTCTTGGTTGATCTTTAAATTTAATTACGTGGCAACCTTTCAAAAAATGATCTATGCCCCTTTCTGCGTGCATGATTCATTTTTTCACATTTTGTATTCTTCTTATAATGTTGGTTGCCAATATCATAATACTTCTAAGAAACATGAGTCAATTTTTTTCACTATGGCCAAAATTGTTGAACTGATTTTTTGTTATATTTTGTTTTGCAGAAACAAATAAAATATCATGTTCTGTTCGTATAATTTAAAATGCACTCTTTGGGTGTTAAATAAAGTTAAGTCACTGTCATTGTGATGGTTTTTTCAACGCTTTTGGTAGTTGACTTTCATATTCCATGACTGATGTATTGATCACTACTCCATACTGCATTTAGTTCTTCACTTTCTACTGTTGATGTGGTGGAAATGTATGATATCTGATAATCTTTAGGAACATAAAACATTTTTTTGCATCTGAGGCATTTTTTAATCGACTCTTCAGTCATTTGAAATCAGATAGAACCAAGTTAAAGTTGACGACTATGATAAAAATCCTAAAAGTCTGTATTCCTACTTAGATAATGTGAGGAGTTCACCATCAAAACATGATAAAAAGGACCCTACAAAACAATCTACCTTTGGAAAAGATTCCATAAGAAAATCAGTTCAACATGATAAAGCTATCTTGCAATAGTTATTCTAAGAGTAGGATCCTCTACATTAAAAATTGCTAGTATATCCCTAACCTTGAAGTATAGGGGGCTGCACATATGGTGAACTTAGCAAAATGTGAACATTTTAATTCATTGTGCACACCACCAGTATTCTAACAGTAGGGGTGTAATATATTTGTGATGGTATAGTCTGGAAATACATCATTTTCACTCATTTCTTGAAGTTTTATAGAGGTTTACAATGGCTTTTTATGCACAAGAGGATTATCAGTTTTGAATAATTTGTTGTAGATAACAATCTGAACTTTTAGCTTACAATCTTTTTGAATGATTTTATTTTTGGAATTTTGGCTTATATCATATTGGTATGATTAACTGCACTAAGAATTAGGAATGGGTACTGATGTGTGTCTACTTTTAGGTGCAGGTTACCCAAACCCAAAACAAACCGTTGTATATATTGCAAATAAGAGAAGCTAAGTTTGTTACAGATGGTTAGCTGTACGTTATGTATACATATTGTATTACTTTTATTAGAGAAATTATGAGTTATGCATAATGCATTATATTTATCAAAACATGTTTGTGTACCATTGTTAATATTATATTAATCAAACTTTGATGAGCTATTCATGAAAGTGGCTGGTTCTGGCTTATCCAGTTTGATGGAATGTTTGATATTTTACTACAGCATCAGTAATGAGCACTTTTTATTCAACTGAAGTGTAAGGTGTTATCTGAGTAAGAAAGTAGTTTCATAATTATTGTTTTGGGAACTTGAAAACTATTATTATAATACATTCAAGATTGTCTTCAAACTTATATTAGTCTGCTATTACTCTTTTTTAGTAGACAATTACAACTGTTAGGTGTTACTTTAATACCAAATGGTAATGCTGCTTAACTTGGTAGTTTTTGAATTTTCATTGACTTCCAAATAAAGTATACAAGTTGCATGGAAAATAAAAAAGAGTGCGATTTTGGTATTTCGGAAATAAGTAAAATTTAAAAAATGCAATTATATAGAGAGTCTAACAAACTATTAAGCGGAAAACCGTGTGCGTAGCACGGGTTCGCACTAGTTTATTTTTAATTATTACATCGTTCATTAAACGTATGGCAGCTTCAATATTAAGAAATATTGTATTTTTGCAAGTCTAATCTTGGTAACTGTTCAAGAATGGGATCCACCACTTCTTCCCCGCCTAGTTAAATAAAATTTTTGAAGACAAAATTGGTTTAAACGAAACTATCAGTTAATTTAACTATTAAAATGAAATAACCGATGAATCGAAATTATCAAATGAAAATTTACTATTCGATCTGTTCGAATATTAATTAATCTGTATAATATTTATACAAGGTATAAATCGAGAGAAATCAAGCCGGAAATGAAAATGGATTGCAAATAAAGCAAAGGTGAGATCTTCCCACTCAAATTGAAAATTTGGATTGCAGTTATTGATTGATGTTTGGTTGTGATATTAGATATAGTAGGATATATCTATATATAGCAATATATATATATATTGGAGTTGTTGATTTGCCGCATTATATAGCGGATGAGACCCTATTGCGCCGCATATTAAGCGGATAATATTTTATAAATCCCATAAACCGCGATATCCCGTCTTGAAACGGGATTGGTATTGTGCTAATATCTTCGGATGCAGGGAAACAGGTTGGAGGGATCCAGCTGGATTCCTCACCAGTATTTAATTTATTTACAAATATTGTGATATTTGTTGATTATCATATCGATATATGATATTTGAAAGTCGTGATTGACTATTTGATGTGTTGCATCATCGGATCCATTTTCAAAGTTTTAAAATAATGATTTTGGTTTTTAAAAGAATTTTTAAAGTAATTTTTGAAAGTATACGTTTTATTAAATTTTTGAATTGATTCATTTTAAGTAATTAAAACGTTATAAATTTTTATGTTATAAAAAATTAAGATTTTTGTGAAATATAACCAAAAGGTGATTTTTGAGATAAGTAGTTAATAAATTTATAAAATAGTTAAACTGGGATTTTTGAATTATTTTAAAATGGTTTATATGAAAGATGTATAAAATTGATATTTTAAAATTACGACTATTGGACTTATAAAATGAGTTTTTATAAGTGTTAAAGTGAAGTATAAATGGATTCATAAGTGAATGAAAATTTTATAGATTTATGAATTGTGAAGTTATAAAATGAATAGATGTTGTAAGACAAAAGATATTAAGGAATTAAATTTTAAATCGGATTTTTGCATTTAAATTGACATTTTTGATGAAGCAAAAATGGTTTATAGTTGAGATTTATAAAATATATATTTTATAAATCGAAATAATAGAATTTTAAAAGGAGTTCTATTAATGTTGAAAATAGGGTTATAAAGGAAATCTTATAAGTAATAAGATTTGTGATTTGTGAAGATTTAAAAGAACGCTTACCAAATAAAATGGATTATAAGCATTTAACTTGTAATATGGACTTTTGGTATATAATTGAGTTATATAAATTAAGTTTGATTAATAAAGGAGATTTATAAATCGAAGCTTATAAATAGAAATGGAATTTATTGACATTTCTTATAAATTCGAAATCCATGGAATTTGATAGATTGAAAGTTGATATTGGTTAAGGAATTTTATTCACAATTTTGGACAGTGAATACATTATTGAATAAAATGGTCATATTTGGCAAAATGGATATTATTAAAAGAAGTTGATTATTTTAACGACGTTTTAAAATGCATTAAATATCGAAACCATAGATTTCAACATTCATTGTTGAAATAAACGTTTTTGAGAAATAGAAGGGAATGGTGGACTATAACACTGTTGTTATAGTAAATGGTTTCCGAAAGGAAATGTTTTGTATAGTATTGAGATTTATATATCTATTTAAACTTCGAATCCCTATACTAGTGATTTTGGGTCGTCGTAACGATGTTTTACGCAACATTCGTTTTGACTCAAATTTATGTGTTAAGAAAATGATTTCTTAAAGAATGAAATATATACTTAGTTTTGATTTAAGTATGTTGTGTATTTTCAAATGTTGAAAATAAATAGATTTGTGAATTACTTATTATTAATAAGTGTGGAAATGTTTTTCCAATGTGAAATAAAACGTTTTGAGAATTTATCTTTTTGAAGACAAATTGAAAATGAATATTAGAAATCGATTTAGGAATCATATATTCATAAATATTTTGGAATGTAAATTCACTACGGAATTTATAAATGAAAAAGGGAATTTGTTTAAAAATAAACGTTTTTTTTTGAAGTGTGGGAATAAATTTATGGATTTGGAACGTAAATATAAAGTAAATCGGTAAGGATTTATTTAATTGGTTTAAATGAACCATGTTGAAATGAAAGTATTTCGCATAAGGAAAATGATTGAAATTTGTTTTCAAAAGTGGTAAAGGTGAAAAGTGATTTGAAAATTTGTTTTCAAATGGTTAAAGTGTGGAAATTATATATCTAGTAAAGATATTTTGGAAAGTAAATAATTTGGGAAATTATTTGGAATCTGGTGATGCTGCACATCTCTATTGATAGTTAAATAACCGACTATCAATATTTACCTTTAAATAGGTATTTCTTGTGATTTGCTTGAATTTGAATTCCACACTTATTTTTAAAATAAGCGCGCACTATTCGGGTTAGCCGGGAAAGGACCTTTGGGTCGTACAACCCATTCCGAATATGTGATACGTCGTTATGGATTGGATTTGAAGACCGGTGTTGAAGACCGGTTATTTGTGAAAACGGAAGGATTACCGTCGAGTTACTCTGCATTGGCTGATCTCCGATATAGAGGTTTTATTGCCCTTAATGACGGGAAGTCCGATCGTGATTAGTGAATATCCGGATTGCAAGGACTTCTTTGTAAGTGCCTTCGGTTCCGTTCGATCCCGGAACGGACTTGTATGGATTGTATGTGTGACGTTACAATTTGAGATGTAAAGCTGGTTTCTATCAAATATATTTATGTTGGTGGCGGAGAATTTATTCTCTTAGCTTAACACCCTTCTCTGAGACGTACATGCTCAGAGGTTATGTAGTTGATGGTTACTAGTGATATATTCCCAAATTGGTAATGTGGCATACGAAGTGCTGTTGAGCATTTGTGAATTAAAGCACAGCTTTTGTATAAAGCGTAGCTTTGTGAACGAGACTTCGTCGAGCCTCACACCCCGGAAATGGTCAAAACAGGAAGGATGCAGCAAGGTCATTAGGGGGTAACGCCCCATTAGTGTATGTCATTCCTTCTGGATAGAGTTGGTATCATGGTATGGAGCCCAGATACTTAACCTATGGTTTTGCTGCAAATTTTGTGGTTGTTGGAAATCGAGGATCCTCGGATAGATCGGTTACGATCGGGGAATGGAATATTCGTGTCAGTAGTTACCTAGTTTGAAAGGTAACCCGGCCTTGTGTTGGCAGAGATCCGGTTAGGTTCTCGGGACGTCATTCCAGAGGCGTTTCCATGTGGCAATGGGAAGTTCCTTGGCCTGACCATTTGTTGGAAATCCAAAGAAACAATACGATCTTGTACGGTTTTAGTTGTAGAACCTATCATTCACTTATGGTGGCGCCCCACTGTTTGGATGGTAGCTATAGTAGGCATAAGTGCGAAATGCCTATGCTGGCTAAGATTTATATCTTTATTTTCGAAATGATTTTTCCTACACTATGCACTAGTAATAATATCAAATGTTTCTTTTTAATGCGTATCAAGCATCTTTGACTATCATAAGGAGAAATCTCCTCCGATTCTGCATTTGCATTGTGTGTGTGTGCGGGAGGCCTTATGGTAGTCTCATTTTCTAAAAAGCATTGCGAAATCTATTTTAAAATTATCATGTTCTTTGTTTTAAAAATAAACTGTTTTAGTTCTCACACCAGTCACATGAATGACTCGGAGTTTATTGTTTTCCTTCCTAAACTCTGGGTGCCTACCAATTTCCACACGGGCAGTCTAGAGTTAAGGTTATCAGGTCTTTCTGGATTCGGGAGTTGCTACAGAAATCTGGAGGCGAGCTAGATGGCGTAGCATATTACTAAGTATAGTATTTCTTTTCCGCTGTTGTTGTTGTTGTTGTTCTTGTTGTACACTCTGATAATGAATGTAATGTGATGTAATGTATAAACTGATATAGTTCTTTGTTTAAATATTATTCATTTATTTATTATATGTTGTTCCGCTGCGATTGTGAGATTCTGATGTTGTGTTGTTGTTTTCCTTCTGTTTTATTCTATCTTTTTCTCTCTTCTTCTATCTTTTTCTTCTTCTTCAACCCTAACTATTCGATTTTTCGGGAACGAAAAATCGCGTCGTTACAATATTTGCGTGTAAAATGTTGAAATTTAACAGATTTAAAAGTATAAAACAGAATTTGACGTACCAAAAAGGAGAACAAATATCAGAATCAAATTCAGTTTCAAAGGAAAAGATTGGAAATTAGAAATTCAAAATTCAAAATTTTAATTGAAAATCAAAGTTTGACCAAAGTTGATCAAAATATAAAATTTTCAAAAAATCTTTATTTTATTATATTTGGAAAAATAATTCCTCAACAAACCCAGAAATCCATTGGGAAAATCCAAAATTTAAAATTTTAAATGATTTAAAACCAAAGTTTCAAATTAATTCTATTAAAATATTTGTTAAAATTTATTGGCCATTACTGTTTATATTAAATATATATACTAGGAAAACAATAGGTTATTAAGGACATCTAAAGAGAGAAAGCATGGATAAGACATGCATCTATGAATCATACAATTACAATAGTTAATTTCAATGCAATTGCAAAGATCAAAGTATTCAACCATGACAAGAATGCATAAACTAATGTAGCATTGTAACCACTTCAAATGAACAAATTTAAAATTAGGAACCAATAATTAAAGCTGAGATCAATTTAAATTCATGATATAAGAAAAATCTTTACGATCTTTTGCACAAGAAAAAAATATATTGTCAAGTTTAGGATTAGTCTTGTTTCAAATAAACTTATACACGTAACCTTCCTGTAAAACATTAATCCAAGCATAGTTCATTATTCAATACAATTTACATGGATAAATGAACAAAAAATTCCATGGCGTATCCCAAAGTTCAGTTTTATAAATCATCAAAACCATTGAAGAATCAATTATTTTTTGAAATGTAAAGCAAAATGACTACACATACACAAACATACATATATGTATATATATGTATGTGTGTATATATATGTATTAGAAGATCAACAGAATCATCTTTCACATTCAATTAATGAAGTTAACCTGATTAGGGGTGGGTTTGAAATTACTAGTTCTAGAATTAACAATATAATAAACCTCTTACTTCAGTATGTGCTCAAGGCTGTTTAGTTAATGTCCCGCTATTACCCTGCTACAACCCCGCTATATCTCATAGCGGATTCCTACCGCTATGATTTTTCCATATAGCCCCAGAATATAGCCTTTCCGCTTTAATCCACGCTATTTTCGCAATAGCCCGCTATTCCCGCTATATTCCGCTATTCCCGCTATATCTTTTTAAATAAAATGAATTGAAAAATTGCATTTATACGTTATAAAATTATGAAACTAATTTACTTGATTTAATTTTTAATATATTTTCAGAAATGAAAATGCTCTAATATTCTACCAAATTTAATTATGTTATATAGCATTTTCTCGTTTATTTAAAGTATATTCGCACATGTTTTTATTTAAAATTGTTTATGTATTATTTATGATTCAATTGAATGACAATTTTTCATTTAATTACCATTTATATATTTGTAAAAACATTAAGTACAAGTTTTATATGCTATTTTAGAGCCATCTGCTATATCTCGCTATATCCTCGCTGTATCCCCGCTGTGACTTTTTGCACCTCCACCGCTTTGAATCTACTGAGCGCATTAACTGCACAGGCTCAAGGTAATCAACATTTGAACAAATACGCAGTCCATAGATTTGAATAATAGTTGATTAATTAAGAATCGAGCTATTATTTCAGCTTAAGAGTATCCTTACTGATTTGAACAAATACACTATCTATAGAATAAATACATCATGCATGAATTCCCTTTTTACAACTTAAGAATAGATTAAGAAATGATTTACGATAAATAAAATCACATGCTTTCTCTCCATTCTCGTTACCATCGTTCTCTGCAATAGCTCAGATGGAGGCTGGCGCTAGCTGAAGCATCGCGATGTCGGCGATTGAAATAGTTAAAAATCTTTGGGACGTTGACGATTAGAAGATGAAGATGAGCAGATCTAGGCTTTTCCAATTTCTCATTTTATTTTCTTTCAATTTTTTCTGAGTGGATATTGAGTTTCTAGAGAAAAAGATTTATTACGGCATGAGATCAGGTTAGGTATGGTTTATATATTGTAAATGTGCCAACAATGGGGTTGGGCTGCGCTATATTAAAAGAAGTAAATTTCTGGTCGGTTAACGGTTAACCGATTGGACAACTTTTGTTAACTGTTAACCGAACCGAAACTGGTAGGTTAATGTCGGTTAGTTAACCAATGCCATCGGTTAACCATGTTTATCGATTAAGTCGGTTCGGTTGACGTTGGTTAAATCAGTTAAGTCGGTTAAAGCAATTAAATGCCCACCCTTAGATAATATTAGAAGGAAAAAAACATAATTCGCAATAGGAGGCTGAAACCTAATCTTATCATTAAATCCCAAATAATAAATGTTTACCTGATGCGATTTAGGTTTGTAGAGATGGTAGTCAATGAAAATGTCTCTACAGCACAAGTAGACGAAGCAAAATAGTTCCTCGCTCTCCTTCAAATATTTGCCAACACAATCTTGATGAGCCGCTGCTTTGCTCAACTCCTAATGTTCTCAGTTGATTAAGGAAAAGCCATGAACACAAACCTTATAGAAAAATTCCTTGTACTTCCTGCTTCATTAACCCTAAAGAAACATGATAATAGCGTTTTATTTGGTTTCGAAATTAGCAAGTGAATATAGTATTGGAACCCAACATCAGTTATGGTGAATACGTAGACTGGAAAGGGAGGATAATTCAAACTCATGAACGTGGTGGAATTAAAGCAACATTCATCGTTTCTGGTAAGCGATAAACGAAATTGAAATAAGTTGTCGTTTGTATAAATTTTATCTTTAAAAACTATGATGTTCTTATGAATTTTTTGGCATTAACACAGTAGTACATCAGAACATGACATTTATTGCAAATAAATCCAACCAGATCTCCTATTTCACTTTTAGAATGCGTTATCAAATAGCTCAATCTGCAAACTTCTTATTAATTATGGGGCTGCTTTTTTGTCAGCTTTATTGGGCGGATTCATTTCTGAGTCATTCCTTCCAAAATTTTGGTCGATATTGCTCTGTTTTATTTAGCAACTATTTATAAGAATTTTCCCTACATTCATAAACATACATACACGTACACGTATACACATAGATACAAACATCTATACCCCTATGTGTATATTTATGTGCATATTTTATCATCATAATATCCATGCTTTCAATGATTGCAACTTAAAATCGCATGATTCAAATTTTCTTTAATCAAATCTCACCAAGTTCGGCATTATTCTTAAATTTTTAGTCGATATACATTCTAAGTTGTAGCTGAGAAAAATCACTTTGTTCTTGCCATTTTTCTTCTCGGAAATCAGCATCTATTTCAATTCACTATTCAAAATTTATTGTTCCTAAAATAGTAAAAAATGGAGCAACATAGAAAAGTTGGCTATATATTTGGTAGTAAAGGTAAAATATCCAAAACGATACTAAAAATGGATTATTTGGAAAAGTCTAACTTTTTTTAGGAATAATGGCTCAGCTGTTGTTGTTGGATTATTTTGAAAAGATTTTTTTTTCGTACTTAACCATTATTTGATAACCTTAAAAGGAAAAAAATTTAGCATGAAATTATATGTACATAATAAAATATGAATCATTGAATTTTTATACGCAAATTTAATCTAAAATGTGAATTTGTTGGTTTATGATTTGAACCTTATTTTGACAATCTTGATAGTAAATAATAATTTACAATTAAATGTTTTTTTGTTTAATTTTTTATTTTAAAAAAAATTGGTCTAGGCAGGTTTTAAACTTGCATCTTTAAAGAAATTGATGCTTTACCATTTGACCTACTAGACCTTTTGATTATATATTTACTTATTTTGAATTATTACATGGTTCATTTAGAATGTGACAGCTTCTATATCAAGAAATATTGCATTTTTGCAGGTCTAATCTTGGCAACTGTTCAAGCATGGGATCCACTTCTTCAACGCCGCATAGGCGAAATATCCTCAACTTTACAAGCAGCAATGTTATACCACCTTTATGCAAAGCCTTTGGTATTAGAGGGGTTATTGCAAATTTGCTTGCATATAGTGCATACCAGTTCAATGGATCAAATAAGCATGTCTTTTCTAGCTATTTTAATCAACTTTTCTCATGTTTATCTACTAGATTATTTTTACCGATTATCTTTTATTATGGATTCAAGAAAATAAGTGTTGGGTTTAGGGTTAGGTGTTTAGTTCAGTTAATTTATCTATAGCAATTATCCTTTTTTCGGTTTATGTTGTACAAGCATAAATTCCCAAGCGGGAGCCCTTTGACAATGATTTTTAAGGTATTTATTTCCTTCAAATGCAATTATAAAGTGTTACATAATTTTTTCATAGAACATAAAAATATTTTATACTCAAATCTCATAATTAATTTTTATCAAGGCTAGGTCCCTAGGTAAATATATAGTTCCACTCTACTTATCTTTTTAATGTATAAAATTAATAGTTGAATAATTAACACTCAGCAAGATTTGTTACATGTAGGTTATTTTCTCCAATGTACGTAACCGAAATGTTGAGGTGCAGATTGCATACTCAACAGATAGAACCAAATGTTTAAATGGAAAATTCAGGTCTCCCGCTCTTTAATATTTCATGATTTCGATGTTGTTTATTATCATTTTAGTATCTTCTTTTATATTCAAGTTTCTTTTGGAAAATATTATTGAACTATAGAGGGAAAGCAAGTTTCCTAGATAATGTTTCTCCAATTCGTTTAACTCTATGATTATTATCAAACAATTTATTTTTCTTTCCTTAGGTTGCAACCTATATTTTTGCATTAAGATGTTAGGCATAAAAACAAAATTTACTAATAAGAGGCTGAAAAAGAAGTCTCTAGCCTAAACTTATTTTATCTTTCAACTCGCAATAGTAATTCCTAATTTAAACCCAAAGGTAAAAGGTGTTCACGAATTAGTTAATAGAGCCATAAGAATGTATGCTTTCATGTTGTTTACATTAAAAATTTAATATTTATTTTTAGTTAGTTACGTTACTTTTATAAGATGTCATTAACCAAAAGAGATAAACCAAATTCCTAGGTAATATAGTTCCTCAAATGGTTAAACTACACGAGTAATATCAGGAAATATGGTTTTGTTCCCTTGGTAATATTTGAAGGAAAAAACATTATTAACAATAAGAGGCCGAAACATAAACTTATCATTAAATCCCAAATAATAAATGTTTACCTGACGAGGTATAGGTTTTAGAGAAGGTAGTCAATGATAATGTCCCTACAGCACAAGTAGACAAAGCAAAATTGTTCCTCACACTTCTCCTAATATTTTCCAACACAATCTTGATGAGTTGCTGCCTTGCTCAACTCCTAGTGTTCTCAGTCAACTTAGAATAAGCCATGAATACAAACCTTAGAGAAAACTTCCATGTACTTCCTGCTCCGTTTACCCCAAAGAAACATGATAGTAGCGTTTTATTTTATTCCGGAATAATTAAGTGAATATAGTATAGGATCCCAACATTAATCATGGTGAATACGTAGAATGGAAAGGGAGAAGCATTCAAACTCATGAACGTGGTGGAATTAATGGAACATTCATCGTTTGTGGTAAGCGACATATAAAATCGAAATAAGTTGTCATTTGTATAGATTTGTCTTTTAAAACTATTGTGACGACCTGGCGATTTTCAACCCTTGAAAATCGACACTAATATGTTCACTATATAGAGTGCCGAGCAATTAAGTGTCGGAAATACCAGATTGTTAGGGTTGAGAAGAAAGAGATAAAAGAAGAAAGAAGAAATAACAACAAATAGAATTTTACAAACGCAACGGAACAAAATATAATATGCAATAACAGCTTTTTACAAAAGAAAAATTATAACAGTTAATATACATACAAATTATCACAGTATAATCATTAATATATAAATTAGGATAGTTAAAATAACTCATCCTCAAATGCTGTATATACAACATATTATACATCACGGAATATAACCAAATATGTGCAATACGTCTCGGTCATCCATCTCGTCTCCTGAGCTCTAAAGCATCCTAACCTGAATCTGTAATACTCAGTTTGACCCGAGAATTACAATAATGCAAGACCTGAGTCAGGATAGAAAACAGCACGAGTAAAACACACTCGACTTGAAATGCTTAAGTTATCAAAATACTTCAAAAAACAAAGGTACCTCATACAAACACGATGAGTTTTTAGCTTACCATAACCAAAACACTTTTATAGAAAATACGATGATGTTATAATAGTGTCTAAGTATAAATACTTACCTAGATAGCCAAAATTGTCATGTTAATCAAATTCCAGTATAATAGACTCTATAATTTAAACCGTAAAGGTTTGTAGTGGTTATTAGATCGAAATGGTTTGAAATAACGTTGATACCCGGCCCCAGTCTCTTCGAACTCAAAACGATAAATTTTACTTAGCAGAATAGTGATCTATTTCCACTATACAATCGTACTCAATTCAACTCAACAATATCATTTTATATTAAATGGCACAACAAAGAATAATCGAAATTCGAAAGAAATATTAGTCAAAAAAGATCATTAACTCGGCCAAAAATTTATAATGAATTTTAATCCGTTTATAAACTCAAAGATTAATTGGTTTTTAATTAACAGAGTCGAATCATATTTTTAAATCCGAGCTATTTGCCAATTGACGAAATTAAATAAATAATTCTACATAAATTTAACTCTAACAGTTTATTTTTTATTAATATACATATAATTAATTACTACGAAATTACTATTCATTAACATAGACCATTTTTTTTAAATTTTAGAATTTACGTTGCCAACCCTTCAAACGCCTCGCCTCGCCAACCACCACCACCATTGACCATTCTATTTCGCCTGAAGCTTCACCATCTCCTCCTTTATTATGTCCCTCTACACAGCATGCCCATCACGTCACCTTGTTATCATCATTACCACCCAACCGAAGCACAAAAACAAGCACTCTAAACCCTAGTTTGACCCGACAAGCCACCACAGCCTATTATAAAATGCCACGCCATTTTTTCCCAATCTACCATCGTCCGCTCCTACCCATTCAACGACTAGCCTTGAAATCATGTGCGTCACCGGAATTTGACCGAAGCCCCATATCGGATCAACTCCACATTTCTCACTCCATATGTTATTAAAAGTTACAGAGCAACCCCTTCAAATCATGTTTTTGAATGAAAAATTCAACCATATATCCTTTGATCAAAACTTGATATTCAAAACTCGACTCTATTTTAGTCATCTACTATAAACTGGGTTTTCCTACCTATATACTTAATGAAATTTAATGAGACAATTTTTAAAATAGCCTATGCTAAAAAACAAACATCTTTTGTTTTGGTGTCAAAATCTAAAATTTAATGGTTTTTGAGTTATTGAATTTTGAAAAGAAGAGGCATAATGTTTTATCTCAACAAACAAGAACAAAGCAGTTGTTTGGAAGAAGAACCATGATTTGGTGAACTGACCATATTGAATTCACATACATAGGCACAAATCCTAAAAAATAATCAAATATTCAGTTTCATACATCAAGTATTTTTCAAAAATGCCGATTATAAATAAATATAGTTGATAATTAGTGAACAAAGAAGATGGTTTACCCACCGTATTAAACCCAGACGACCACTGCTACTTTATCTCTTTCCTCCAAGCTTTGAACACTTAAATCTTGATTCTATTTAATACTAGCACTTTGTTTTTTTAGGGTCGGTCTTGTATTTATAAGGGGAGGGAAAAGTATAGTGCAACTTAGTGTGGTTGAGATGTTACAGGCTTCACATTCCTATTTATTTTCTTTTTATTTTCTTTTTGCTTTGACTTTTTGAGACATGATTTGATTTCATGTTTGGGCTGATTTGATTTATATAAGTGATTTGATCTCCTATGGCTTGACTTGAAATTTTGTGGGCCTTATTTAATGTCTTGCCATCATGATGTTTCTGCCATTTATATATATGTATTCCTATATATATTGACTTATATGTACACTACTTTGGCCATATATGTATATGTACATTTATACATATTTTTAAACATCATAAAGCTTTTTATATATGTGGGTATGCATACATTCACATATGCATATTTATCCTATCATACTTGCATATATAGATGTGTACATATATTTCCATATGCACTATATTTTATAAACGTATACCTACATATATATATGTTCATAAGTTTGAAATTTTCCATTTTGGAGTTTATACGTTCAAGTATACACACACACACACACACTATATTTTGATAACTATATATATAGACTTATATATATATATATATATATATTCATTAAATGGAGCTTGTATATATTTGTATGTAGATAAACAGATATTTTATCACGAGACTGAAATGTTGAAATTTACACACACACACGTATATACACACACACTAAATTTTCCTTATTCAAAAATTTACACTATAAAATTTAATATAGTTTTCCAAATTTATAGATTCAAATATTTTAAATATCAGAAAATTCATCTATTCGACAAATAAAAATTAATATTTCAAAATTAAAATTTGTCAATTATCCCAATATCAAATGGCTGAAAATCCAAGTCATTACAACTATTATATCTTTTCTTATGAATTTTTTGGCATAGACACTGCAGTACATGAGAATATGGTATTTATTGCAAATACATCCAACTAAGTCTCCTATTTCACTTGAAAATGCATTATCCAATAGTTGAAGCTTTAAGCATGCTTACTAATTATATGTAGGCTGTATTTTTGTCGACTTTATTGGGCGTACTCATTTTTGACTCGTTCCTTTCAAAATTTTGGTCGATATTGCTCACTTTTATTTAGCAACTATTTGTATGACTTTTCCCTATTTTTATATACATATGTACACGTATACCCATAGACACAAACATCTATACCGCAGTATGTGTATTATGTACAATTTTATCATAATAATATCCATGCTTTCACTGACTGCTACTATTTAAAATCATATGATTTGAATTCTGCTTTAATCAACTCCCAACAAGTTCGGTATGATTGTTAAAATTAAGTCGATATACATTCTAAGTTGTATTTGAGAAAAATCACTTTGTTCTTTATGATTTTTCTTCTTCGAAATCACCATGTATTTCAATCCACTAATCAAAATTTATTGTTCCTAAAATAGTAGAAAAATGGAGCGACAGAGAAAAGTTGGCTATATATTTGGTAATAAAAGGCAAAATATCGAAAACGATATTAAAATTGGATTATTTTGAAACGTCTAACTTTTTTATGAATAATGACTTAGTTGTTGTTGTTGGGCTATTTTAAAAAGAAAAATCAAAGTTTTTTCATACTTAACCATCATTTGATAACCTTAAAAGGAAAATAATTTATCATAAAATTAAACGTACATAATAAAATGTTAATCATTGAATCTGTATACGTAAGGTTAATCTAAAATGTGAATTTTTTGGTTTATGATTTGGACCTTATTTCGATATTCTTGCCAGCAAATAATCATTTGTAACTAAATGTGTTTTTCTTTTACTTTTTTTTTAATTTTAAATAAATTGCTCTAGGCATGTATTGAACTGCATCTTTAGAGAAATTGATGCTTTTCCATTTAAGAAACTAGACCTTTTGATTACATACTTATCTATACTATCATATTATTAGTGAGATGCATTTTGAGCTCACTGAAGCCTCCTTTGGATTTTGTCATCTCAATAGTCACGTTTCGTATTGTTATATTTTTCTAACACATCTCCATTTCCCCCCTCCATCTGTCAGCTATGAACAAAAAAGCTAGGGTTTCTTTCGTTCCTTGATTTTTCTTTTCCACTTTTCCAGTCCACAACCTAAATCGATATTCCTCTGCCCAAAATTACATTCTCCAATTTTACAACCACAACCACTTAATAGCGTTCTCGAACCTATCGTCACCATTTGGTTTCTTTGACCGCTACTCTTCTTGTTAACTCCTCTATTCCACAGCTCAGCGACCTAAGGAAATAAGCGACCGAAGGAATCAAAGTGTGAATGACCTAACGACCTAAAGACCCCCAACGACCTAGCAACCTAAAGATATCGCGACCTAGCGACCTAATGTTATCACGACCTAACAACCTAACTATCAGCACAGGGTAACAGCATATCACAATAGAGAGGCTTAACGAGCTAGCGACCTAACGTGCTACCGACTTAAGGCAGACTGCGGCTCAAACGAGTTAACGAGTTTAAAAGGCGGAGCGGCCTAGCGACCTAAGAGTTTGAACGACCTAACGAGTCAAAATGGGAGCGACCTAGTGCGCTCCAGAGCAAAGCCGCGTGTATACACTCTTTCATTAGGTCGCCGGCGACCTAAGCAGGCCATTATTACTCATATGCTTTAAGTACTAAGTCGTCCATTGCCCGTATCCAGCCCAGAATGATTCCACTAGGTCGTTGATGACTTAAGCTACCCCAAGATCGTCCTTATGTCACAACTCCTTACATCGTAGCTCCTTAGGTCGCTCACGACCTACGACCTATCCAAGGTCGCTCACGACCTACGACCTAATTCATAATTCTCCTATAAATACCCCACCTACTCCAACAGGAAAAGGACCTTTTGGATCACTTTCGGAACGCCGATACTCTGCTGTTTTCTCAACTCATCCGACACTTCAAACACGAAAGACGCTTCATCGAACTTCAAGAAGAAATCTAACTCATTCGACATGGATTCAAAGAGTTCTTCTACATCGAAGTTCTAGCTACTTGTCTTTGTAGTTTTGTAATTGAAGATTGTTGTAAAGTTGTAATCGATTCAGCAATAAAGAAGATTAAAGTGGATGTAGGCTTAACGTGAAGCCGAACCACCATAAAACTGTTGTCTCTTTACTATTTTTTTGTATTTTCTGCTTGTTTCTAATTCCCATATCGACCGGTGGTGCTTTAACTTCATTTCTACTTACACCGGGCTGTTAGCGTCTAAATTTTAGTGTTAACATTTTTGGTGCTTTCACTGAGAATCCAACTTAGGCTGCTTTCATCATTGCTTCACAAAAGTATGTTGAAAGAATCTCTTTCAGAACCAGAAGTCTATCAGAGATAATGGCTCCTGGAAGAAAGCGCAGATCTGTTAGATACGGTGATGTTCATGAAAATACTGCCACCTCTCCTCCGGTAAGTCAAACAGATCCAACTGTTGGAGTTACACAAGCGAAGTTAGATGCTGCAGTGTTTGGGCTATATCAGCAAATGGAAGCCCAGAACAGTCTAATGTTGGAAAGGTTGAACGCTTTGCTCGGAGCTAACCGTCAACCGGTGAATAATAAAGAATGATGTTCATAATGTTGAAGCAAGAAACATTCCTCAAAGGGCAACTGGCCCCACTGAAGGGACACCTCCCTAAGCTGGAGGGTCAGGGCAGCAGCCAACTCTCCGCAAATGCTTATCAAGACAAACTTCCGAGAAAATGGCTGACGTCTTTCTCTTTGAGCCTCTAAATGATGAGGAATATTTCTCGGGAATGGTTCGACAGATCATGAAAGAAAGTATGCAAAGGGAAGAGGATGAAAAAGAATGGGGGTTCGCTCCGAGAAAGACTCCGTTCACTGAAAAGATTTTGAAAGCAGAATTTCTAAGGAAGTTTGTCCCTCCCACCATTCCGGCTTATAAGGGGACAAGTGACCCTAATCAATTCTTGTATAAGTATGATTGGCACGTGACTGGTGCCAGGGCATCAAATGAGATCAAATGCCGGTACTTGTCGGTATACTTGGAAGGAGTGGCTCTACTTTGGTTTACAAAGCTACCGGTTCGATCTATAGACCAGTGTTCTGATTTGACTCGGAAGTTTAAAGTACAATTCAGATTGTATGCTTCAAAGCCGAAGGATATAATGTCATTGTCCAGCCTGGAACAGTATCCTGGAGAATCTATTAGATCTTTATTGAATCGCTTCAACATAGCTTTGGCTGAAGTCGATAATGCAGAGCCACGCATGATTTTGACATACTTGATGAAGGTTATTGACAAGGCAAGTGAATTTGGGAAGTGGCTGAAGATGAGAGACCCGAATTCGCTTGAGAAATTCTATAAGAAAGCTGAAGAATTCATGCGCTTGGAAAGCCTTCAAGCACCGGTCAAGGTGGTATCGACAGAGGTTGGGAATAATAACGCTGGTCCAAATAAGAAGGGATCTGGCACTCAGAAGAGAGGAAACGATGGCGGGAAGAAGCAAGCAGATGCGAAGAAAAATCATCCTTTCAACTTCACTCCCTTAACCGATACCCTAGAAAACATCTTCTTTGCAACCAAGGACACTGTCGAATAACCTACACCAGCTAAATTGAGGGTTGGGAAAAAAGCTGAGAAAAGTGGAAGATTTTGCCGGTTCCACAACCAACCCGGTCATGATACTAATGAGTGCCGCCACTTGAAGGAGTTGATTGAGGAACTATTGAAAGAAAACAAACTCCAGCAGTATGTGAAGAGGAACAGGAACGACCCAACTTCATCAACTCTAGGACAACAGGTTCCTGTTCATCGTCCCAGCTCCAGTGAAAAGGCAGCAGCGCATGAATCAGAGAGGCCCGTTATTAATGTGATTACGGGAGGACCTCACCCAACAGGCAAAAGCTGGGGTGAGATGGAAAGGTACGCCCGTGCCTTGAAGTATGCACCAGCAGAAGAGAGTGTTTTTGTGTTGGAGGACGCTGCACCTTTGAAGCAGCAGAAAACTTTTAATGATGATATTGTCTTCAGAGCCAGGGACTCTATGGGCATTGAAGCTCCTACCATAGATCCCCTGGTTATCTCTGCAGGAATTTGGCCAGCTATTGTGAGAAGGGTGCTTGTTGATTGCGACGCCTCTTGCAATATTATTTTCAGAAAGACATTTGATCAAATGAGAATTCCAATGGTTGATGTTCAAGCCTCATCTCAAAAGATTGTAGGGTTTACTGGGGAACCGAAGCAGCCAATTGGAACTATTGACTTGTTCGTAGAGCTTGGAGAGGGGCAGAAAAAGGTGGTTCGAAAGCAGAATTTTGTAATTGTTGATGAATTTTCTGCTTACAACGCCTTCCTAGGCCGAACAACTCTTACAGCATTCAAGGCAATTCTTGCCCCATGGTGCCTTACCATGAAATTCCATACAGATAATGGTGTCAGAGTTATTAAAGGGGATCAGAATGCTGGACGAGAGTGTTATCTGATAGAGTTGCGTGAATCAAGGAAAAGAGAGACGGGAAAGGATGCGGCAGCCCCAGTCTGCATCAAAGAACCAACCTTGTAGCAATTACAGGGTGGACCCTGCACTGGCGAGCATAGCGGAGCACGAAGAGAAATGAATCCCAGAAAAGCCAGTGCAGGGGAGAATAGAGTGGTGCCAGTGGAAGTAACAGTGCCAGTATCTGTTGACCCAAAAGACCCGAACAAGGCGCTGAATGTGGGTTCGCAACTTAATGTGACGTTTCAGAATATTTTGATATCATTCTTGAAAGCAAATCTGGATGTATTCGCTTGGACTCACGCTGATATGGGTGGAATATCCCCAGAAGTTGCTGTACATACTCTGAATATTGATCCGAAGTTTACACCTGTAAAGCTGAAAAGAAGAACCCAGGGCCCTGAAAGGTCAGCAGCATTGAAAGAAGAAGTAGACCGGCTCATGGAAAATGGCTTTATCAGGGAGTCTACTTATCCAAATAGGGTTTCAAATCCAGTACTGTTTAAGAAAGCTAATGGAAAGTGGAGAGTATGCATCGACTTTTCAGATTTAAACAAAGCCTGCCCCAAGGACTGCTTCCCGTTACCCAGGATTGATCAATTGATGGATGGAACAACGGGGCATGAATTGTTATCCTTTATGGATGCTTACTCCGGATATAACCAGATCATGATGCATGAGCCAGATCAGGAGGATACAAGCTTCATCACCGATGTTGGTCTTTACTGCTACAGAGTCATGCCCTTCGGACTTAAGAATGCAGGGGCAACTTACCAAAGACTTGTTAATGCGATGTTCAAACCAAAGATTGGAAAGACTACGGAAGTTTATGTTGACGATATATTGGTGAAATCAAAGAAAGCGGTGGACCATAAGGATCACTTAGCAGAGAATTTCGCAGTCCTCCGAAAGTACAGAATGAAGCTTAATCCTTTGAAGTGTTCATATGGGGTGGAGTCCGGAAAGTTCTTGGGTTTCATTGTGAGTGTTAGGGGCATTGAAGCTAATCCTGCTTAGAATACTGCCTTAAGAGAAGTCAAAGCTCCTAGAACGAAGAAGGAATTGCAAAGTCTTAATGGAAAAGTAGCTACCTTGAGTCGATTCATTTCCAAAGCTACTGATAAATGCATTACATTCTTTGATGCTCTGAAGAAAGGAAGGAAAAACTTTGACTGGACTACTGAATGCTAGAAAGCTTTCAATGAGTTGACTCGTCATATGGAAACGCCTCCAATACTTTCTAAGCCCGATAATGGTGAAGATCTTTTCATATATTTGGCAATCTCATCTCATGCTCTCAGTGCAGCGTTGGTATGGGAAGATGAAAAAATTCAGAGCCCGGTTCATTATATTAGCAAAGGACTCGTTGGGGCAGAGATGAATTATTCAAAGTTGGAAAAGCTCGCCTATTGTCTACTGATTGCATCAAGAAAATTGAGGCCATATTTCCAAGCTCATCCTATCAAAGTCCTCACTGATCAACCTCTAAAGCAAGTCCTATTTCGCCCTGAAACTTCGGGTCGTCTTCTGAAGTGGAATTTTTAACTCAGCCAATTTGACATCACTTATCATCCCCGAAGAGCAATCAACGGACAAGCTTTAGCAGATTTCATCGCAGAATGTACAGATAAAGGTGATAGTGAAGAAGAGGTGAATGATAACACCCCAATTCGATGGAAATTGTATGTTGACGGTGCAAGAAATGATTACTGTTCCGGAGCTGGGGTTGTGCTTGAAACCCCTGAAGGGCGGTCACTGTGCTATGCATTGAGATCAGAATTTCCTTCGACTAATAATGAAGCAGAATATGAAGCTCTTATTGCTTGCTTGAAAATTGCTAAAGAACTAAACATCAGAGTATTGCAGATCTTCAGTGATTCTCAGCTTATTGTGTGCCAAGTCAAGAAAGATTTTCAAGCTAAAGGGGGAAATCTGCCTACTTACTTGTCAAAGGCCTGGGAGCTTCTAGATGATTTTGACCATTACACAATAAGCCATATACCCCGGGAAGAGAACATGAAGACATATTCTCTCGCGAAATATTCCAGCACTGGTGGAGCTCAATTATTGGTATTAGTTCCTGTAGAAGTCTTGCCAGCTCCAAGCACTGATGAGATGGATATTGACTGGATCACGACTGTATCTCAAGAGCAGGAATCGTGGATGACTTCGATAAAGGAATATCTGCTCAACGGTTATCTGCTAGAAAATTCAAAAGAGCGTCAGAAACTGTTAAGAAAAGCCTCGATGTATATAATTCAACATGGTCGATGTACAGACGGGGATTCTCAATGCCATTCTTCGATGTGTAACCAAGGAAGAAGCTAGGACAATTCTAGCTGAGGTGTACGGAGGAGAATGTGGAGAACATACAGGTGGCCAAACTTTAGCAAAGAGGATTCTCCGTTATGGATATTTTTGGCCAAGTATTAATCGAGACGCTGTTGACTATTCCCGAAAGTGTGATAAATGCCAAAGATTTTCCAAAATCCTCAGAGCACCTTCCACCGAACTAACACAGATGGTCAGCCAATGGCCATTTGCCATTTGGGGAATAGATCTCATTGGGCCTTTACCGACTGCCAAGTCCGGAATCAAATATGTTATTGTTGTTGTTGATTATTTCACTAAATGGGCTAAAGCTGAACCATTGGCTACTATTACCTCTAAAAAGATGATAAATTTTGTGACTAAAAATATCATTTGCAGGTATGGTGTGCCTCAGAAGATAATCACGGACAATGATACCCAATTTGAAAGTGAAGAATTCCAGGATTTTTGCAAGCAATTCAAGATCCCAAAAAGCTTCTCAACAGTGGCTCATCCGCAGGCAAACGGGCAAGTGGAAGCAGTAAACAAAATTATCAAGTCAACCATCAAAAAACAGCTAGAAAAAGCGAAAGGTGGTTGGGTCGATAAGCTACCACTAGCACTATGGGCATACAAAACTACCCACAAAACTGGGACTGGGCACACTCCATTCTCATTAGCATATGGATCGGAAGCAATGATTCCGGTGGAAACAGAAATCCCTTCACACAGAAGAATCCATTTCGATCAAGCTGAAAATGAAAAGCTGCAACTTGAAGCACTTGACCTCCTCGATGAAAGAAGGGAAGTGGCTAAGCTCAGAATTACAGCCCATCAGCAAAGGACAGCCAGATACTTCAATTCTAAAGCTCGCCAATGCAGCTTTAAAATTGGAGATCTAGTCTTGAAAAGAATTATGACAGCAACAGGTGTGTTTGGGCCACACTGGGAAGGGCTGTATGCCATAGGCAAAAAACTTCTTGATGGGACATTCAAACTCACAACTGTCGAAGGAGATCCAATACCAAGGGCTTGGAACAACAATCACTTGCGTCCATATTTTACTTAAAATCTTTGCTTAAATATTGTAAAAGAATTATAGATGTATGATTCTTTTATTGACAGCCATTGTAAAGCCAGTGCAAGTGAATAATAAGAACTATAAAGTGGATGTAAGCCCAGCTTTTGGCCGAACCACTATAAATCTTGTGTTCTCTATTATTATAAAATGCCTATTTTATTTCGATATATAAAGTACCTTAAATGTATTGCTAAAATGTCGATTTAATATTGCAGGCAATTAAAACAAAGCTTACCCATCACGAGACCAAGCGATCCCTGACATCACTCAACAAACAAATGTTAAGCCACAAAAATTCCAGATTCAAAATCCTATATGAGAAGTGCTTCAAGAAAAAAGTTAGTGATTTTGCCGGAGGTGGGCCCTTGCTAACTAATTGTGACCGTTTCTACAAATGAGCATCCTATTAAGTGGCTTGTGTCTGCCCCTACGAACTCGCTTAACTGTGAAGTACACTTCTTTGGATAAAACAAACTACTTGCAAAAGAAAGGGATGCGTACTTGAAACCGATAACAGGAAATCGCTGATGCGAGCAAATGGCGGAAAGAAATGGGCGAGCTGGCAGGAAACAGCCAAAGACCTCTTCGGAGGCACAAGCCCTCTTTGGAGGCACAACTCTTTGGAGGATAAAGACCTCTCACGGGGCATGCCAGAAAACAAAAGTTCTCTTTCTCAAAAAAAAGATTGGTGGAATGACCTGAGGCACCTTACCAAGTGGAAGGTAAAAGGCCCTTGTTAACTAGCTGAGATCGTTTGTGCAAACAAACATCCAAGTAACTTGGGTCCGCCCCGTGAATCCATCCAACCATAAGAAAGTAACTTCCAAGCAAAAGCCCTACACGGAGGCACACATTTCACCATGATCTGAAGTGCAAACTTCACAAGTGTTGAAATGTGAAAAGCCCTCTTCGGAGGCCTATTTCACTAGAGTTGAAATGATAAAAAGACCTCTTCGGAGGCACACATTTCACCAAGATCTGAAGTGCAAACTTCACAAGAGTTGAGATGTGAAAAGCCCTCTTTGGAGGCCCATTTCACCAGAGTTTAAATGATAAAAAGACCTCTTCGGAGGCACACATTTCACCAAGATCTGAAGTACAAACTTCACAAGAGTTGAAATGTGAAAAGCCCTCTTTGGAGGCGCATTTCACTAGAGTTGAAATGTCAAAAAACCCTCTTCGGAGGCCCACTACCTCGCATAAAGAGAAAGAAAGAAAAATGCCCTCTTCAAAGGCGTACTTCTACTCTTAAAAGAAGATCAATCTCTCTACAATGAGAATATTCTTCTCCGGAAGTTGAAGTACCAAACCAAAACCTTCTTCTGAAGCCCACTTCACCGCGCAGGAGAATTCACTACTTTTCTTTTTAAAAAAAAAAGAGAGAAAAAAGAGTGATCATCTCCAAAAGTTGAAGTGTAAAAAAAAGAGAAAACTTCTCCAGTATAAGGCAAATTTTACTAAATCAGAGAAATATTTCCACAAAAATGGAAAAATTATTCTCTAAAGTACGGATGCAAGCCTTCTTAAAATGGAAAAGATGTTCTCAAAGGAAAGAGTACAAGTCTTCTTGAAAAAAGAAGAGTTGTTCTACAAAATCTTGCCAATGTGAGAAAGATTGCAATAAATCGTGGTATGGGGGCAATATAATATAGTTACATTCATAAAAGCAATGCTCAAACAACAAACCATAGGCTTACTGCAACATCACACAAAGAAAATAAAGAAACTTGTATGAAAAAGAAGAATAAAAGCATTCTCAAATACAGACAAAAGTTTGTATAAGTAAAAGGGTCATTTTATTCCATATTATGAGAATTTTATACATGTGCAGGTTTCAAAATAAAAAGAAGGCGGGAACCGATACCCGCACAATCTCTGGTCAACACAAGCCTTTATATATACAAGCAAAAAGCAAGACAAAAACCATAGAACCAGACCCATCACTTTTTCTTCCTGCCACCTTTCGAGCCCTCGCCTGGCCGGATGATTAACTTTTTGGGTCAGCTTGTAAGAGTAGGGGAAGAAGGAGAAAGGGGTACAACTGGATCTTCTACTGCTTTCTCTTCGCTAGCGGAAGCTTCTCTCTTTTTCTTTGAGACTCCACGCTTCCCCTTCTTCCTTGAAGAAGACTTGCTACCCGGAGTGAAAAGTGCAGACAATTCTATATCATTAGAAGAGTTTGCTCCGGAGTTTTTTCGCCTTCTTCAGGTTCTTCAGCTTTCTGTTCTTAAAATGCAACGCGATCATCCTAGTCTCAAAGAGCTTTTATCTGCTCCTCTTACGACCCCGGTTGAGAAACAGAACGCGATCATCCAAGTCCCACACTTCGGCCAAAGTAATTTCGTATTTAGGGCCTAGAAATGAGAGACTACCGCGCCCCAGGACGCTGTGCAAGTAAAAGTCGAATATTGTAGAGCTGATGTTGGCTTTAGTGACCTCATGAGATTCTTCGGCTGCAACTTTGCCGGCAATGGCCTCATCTCGCTCTTTTTCAACTTTAGAAAGTTGACCTTTTAGCATTGCAATCTCTATGTCCTGTGAGCTAGTTTTTCTCACAACTGAACAATATCGGTGTGATAGCTTTCCATCATTTTCCCTTGTCCCTCGAGCTTAGCTTTAACATTTCGTTGAGCGGCATGAGAATCCCGTACTTGTTTTTGAAGCACTTTTTCCCTTTGAGTATAGGAAGTGGAAGAAGTGGCAAGCTCTTCTTTGAATTTTTCAACATCCGCTTCAAGTTTCTCATTGTAAGCGGCAATGCTCCTCATTTCTGCGTCATGCTGATCAAGAGTTTTCTGCCACTCGGATTTGTCATTTTCCATAGTCAGCATGGCTGCAAGGTTTGCGTGATTTATTCTTTGAAGTTCGTCGACAAGTTTTTGCCAACCAGACATTCTCTCAATATCGAGTCTGATGGCATCAAGATTCCGCAACATAGCTGGCTTGTCGATTGGAACCAAATCAAGATCGAAACGCACTCCTTTTAAGCACCAGTGTGGAAACCGACTTTGAAGAGTAGCCGGACCCTGTCCAACTTGACATGAGGGCCTGCTGATGATTGTCTGAATATCAGTTCGGGTAAGGGCAGGAGATTGAGAATAGACGGGAGCATCGGGCCTTTCAGGAATTTCATATAACGGCTTTTCACTAAGTTTGGGCCGTTTACTTGGATCTTCAGCAACATGACTTTTCCCTTTGTCATCACGAGATTTTCGTTTGTGAGAATCATCCTCTCTCTGGGAAGAATCATGTCGTTCATCCCTTCTCCCGCAGCGCTCTTCATAAGCACGCCTCTCATGAGCTTTTCTCGCGGCCCTTTCTTCGTCGGTCTTTCTAAAAGTAGGCAGATACCTCTTGGGATCATAAGGGCCGCGTTTCCTATAGTGCTGAAAATCATCGTAGTATGAGCCACTTCACCTCATTGGAGAACCTGAAAGTGATAAAGAAGCAAAGCTTAGGAATCTTTGAAGTAAAGAAGCAAGGTGCGTATAAGTGCCGAAAAAATCCTAAGTGTGTGCAACGTGCAAACTACGCGCGTCAAACTACGAACCACTCCTCGGTTAGGGGGTGATAACATACTTTACAACAAGTGTCAACTCCTGGGTTGACGGAGTTTGTTGCAAGATAGATGTTGCTTCCACTAATGGAGAAGTAACTTTAGCAGTGATAGGATCATCTTTAAAGAGCTCCTGTGAAGTAATCATCAGGTCGCTCAACCCCTCAAAAATATCATCACCTCTCTGCTTGGCGGGACTCGTTCTCTCAGCTCCTTCATCACCAGATTTCCCAGGATGTTGAGGAGGTTCCTCTTCTTCGATGACCGGGGCAAGTACAAGTCTGCCGGATGACCCCGCAACGTCAATAGAAGTAGAACACTTCACCAGTGAAGCCTCAGCAGTAGGCTCTTTCCGTGTAAGCTCTTCAGCGGGAGGTGGGTCATTTGGAGTCTTTGCTAGAGAATCAGGGACTTCATAAGGCTGAGTAGAACGGGAAGAGTGCAGAAGTCCAAATTGGTGTAGAAACTCGTCTTTTAGCAAAAATTTAATACTTCTTTCCTCAACCGCCACGACCCTTAATCTCTCAAAAGTTGGCTTGTGGCTAGAGTCTTTGGAAAGAGGAGGAAGTGCTGAAAAAGTAAAGAATGAAGTTAGCACTTAGCAATTCGAATCTCGAAAAAACTCAGAAATGGAAAGAACGGGGATGAGAAATCTTACTTCCTACTCTCCAGATGGCATAAAACCCTGGGGGGCAGCGAAAGAAGAAGAATTGATTCACGAAACCGTGAGCACTTTTAGAAAGATCAGTGATAAGTTTACGGTTTCTGGCGCTTCTCACGAGTACGATGGAGGGGTGATCTTTATTCTTTGCAAAGGTGCACAAGTAAAAAATTTCTTCAAAGCTCGGAAGACGGTTAAGTGTCCTCCTGAATAGAACGCACAATCCCATCAAGATGGCGTAGCCATTGGGATGCAATTGGAAGGGAGAGATAGCTAATTGGAGAAGGAGTTGTTGAAGAAATTCATTGAAGGGAGGAATAGCACCACACAGGAACATCTGGCGATTAACAGTGACAAAATCGAGAGGTGGCCTGTCAGCAGTATCATTTGGCCTAGGAAGTAAAACATCTGCTTCAGCAATACCAAACTGAATGCGTAGTTGATTGAACGCCCGTTGACTCAGGGTAGTTGGAGTCCTCTCCGGGGGATTATCCAGTGGATTGGCTATCTGGAAGGCCTCTCCGGCTGGTCCTACCATTTCGTCTTTTGAGAAGACATTCTACACAAGGAACTGGATATTCAAATATGAAGGTGCACGTTTCCTAAATGTGTAAAGTGTTGTGCAAAACTAACAAGACGACGAGCAAATATAACTGAAATTAAACTAACAGGCAATTGTCAATTATAAAGTTTCAGGGCTTGTTGTTTTAAGTCCAAATACAAGTGCAGTGTTGATGCAAACAAATCAGTTTTAATTGATTAACATTGCTTTGCTTTAATACTTCACTTGAGTTTGTTGATTCATAGCATTTCATATAATTTATTTAAATTGATTATCTTTTATCGACTAATCTGCCATTCGATGTGGGCAATCGGTGGCTGTATATTCGTCCCATTTTTCTGCAAATGTTGTGTTTAACAGGTTATTATCATTAAAGTTAACATAATCTGTGAAGAAACGCAACAAGTTCAAGCAGTTCATTCAGGCAATTCAAGTTGGTAATTCAATCAACTGCCATCATATTTTTGCAAGTAATCAAGCTCAGCGACTAAGCATGGGTCGAAGTATCATTAAGTCATTCTGTTCAAGTCAAAGAGTTCAAGACATAGAGCTTCGGGAAAAGGCAGTGCAAATTGGGCTATGTATTAGGTCGCTTGAGCATACACGCGACCTAGAGTTTAAGTCGCAGGAAGATAGGTCGCAAAGGGCTATGCCACGAGCAGTTAGGTCGTGAAGGTTTTTTGGTCGGCCAAAGTCACTAGGTCGCTTCTGAGGTGACTCGGCAATATCAAACTCCTCCCATCAAAACTCTTATGTCCTTATCTCCACACATCAACTGCCACGGGTGCATCCCCTCCAATTCGCCAGGAACGTCACAAACCCTTTAACCCGAAACCTCTTCGTCTCCACCACACCTCAAAAGACCCACAATCAACTTCAGAAAATTCCCAATTCACTCCGACAATTTATAAAACACTACGACAATGCATTTTTCAAGAATAAAGCACTTTCCAACAATCGGCAATTGTGATGTCCCGGAAATTTTAGGCAATATTTGTCTAATAATTTCATTTATAATTATTTTAAAATATTGAAATATTGATTTAGTAATCTAATTCAAACAGGATTTTTCCTTTCAAGATTAATAATTATTTAATTTGTCAAATGATATTCTTTTCAAAATTTATTATAATAATAATTTAATTTAAATTAAGAATCTTATTGTTTCCAAATGTTAAAAATATTTAAGTAATAAAATTCATCTTTCTAAATTGATTTAAAGATATTTATTTATAATGTATATATGTGTATACATTGTAAAAAGAGGATTTGATTTTAATTTAAATTTAAATTTAATAAAGAATATTTTCCAACTTATTATATATATAAATGTATAAATTGTAAATTGAATTAAATTAGTATTGAAAACTTTCCAAAGGAAAATTTTAAAGTCTTTCTTACATCTTCATAGTAATGTAAGTAAGTATTTATTTTGTTTATAAAAATAAATGTAGTTTGAATTTTGTTTTATAATAAAAGTTTATTTTGTTTTGTTTTAAAAATTGTTTCCTTTGAAATAAATTTAATTCATTCATATTAGAATATAGTATTTTGATTTAAAACTCTTGAATAAAATAAATTCAACATTATTATTTTTAAATTTTTCTCTTTTGAAAATTGGTTTTAAAGTAATATTATTTTGAAAATATTCAAGCAAACATTTAAAATGTATAATTTTATAAAGAAGTTTATAAGTAAACATGTGATCATTTCCAAGGCTAATGTTAATAAATATTTAAAACATGCTAAAACAAATTTAAAATGGTTTTAGATAAATTTAAATACATTAATAAATTTAGGATTTTCTTTTTATATTAAAAATGTACATGTGTTAGCTTTTAAACTAATAGAAGACACTTGTAAATTTATTACACCTTGATGCAACAAGTGGCATTGTTTTAAAAACCTGTTTATTTAAAATATATTAATAAGAAACTTAACAAATCCTCAAACACTTTTTCTTCAATTAAAAAACAGAAATTAGATTTCTGTAAAATCAAAAACCCAAAACAAAATGCATGTTAAAAATCTACAAAATCAAGATACAAATCAATTTCTACAAAACAAACTACATATCTGCAAATTCAATCAAGATCTGCAAAACCTATCTACATCTAAATTCTGCAAGTTTCAACATCAAACTGGAGTGCAACTTCATTTAAAATCTGAGAAATGAAGATAAGGTCTGCATGCATGTTCAAACAAATTACATCATCAAGTTAAAGCAATTTCAGTAATCAAAATGCAAGCCCAGATTTCAACCTGCAGCTTAAAGTCAGGTCCTGGAAATTGTGATGCATCTCTGGAATTTATTCTCTGCACCTTCATTTAAAAAGTGAGCAAGCTTCTAATTTTAAAAATAGTTCTTAACTTTAAAAAAGTAAAGCTAAACAAGTTTTCAGAAATCTCAATTTGATGAAATCTGCTTTGTTTTTAATTTAAAATGCGATACCTCATAAAGCAAAAAGGACTAAAGTATCTGTGCATTAGTACTGATAGAAACAAGCATGTTTGCTTGATTTTACTGTGATGATGTTCTGTGTGTGTTCATAAATATGCATATGAGTGTGATGGTAGCTATCTACAGACCTGAATTCTGTTTTCTTAACTAGGATTTTTGATAAAAATCCATTTCCACATGATTAGATCTCAGTTAGAAAGTATTATGTAAACCAAATATGTTTGTTTAGCATAGGTTTAGGTTTATAAGTTATGATTTTTGTTAAATTTAGTTTAATTAAAATCTGTGCCTCTGAAAACAAATGTAATTGTCCTTATTCTTAATAATCATGAATCTCAAATATCTTAAAATATTAGAACAAGTTTATAACTAGAATACATGTTTGAAATTGGGAATTTTAAAAAAAAAATATTACAGTTTTAGATAAACTGTTGGGGGGAAAGGCATTTCTGTTATGAATAGAAATAGGAATTTTGAAAGTATCTGATAAGCTAGTGAATTTTTGGGTTTAAGAAGCTTCCTGTTGTGGAGTTTTGATGTAAGAATGGAGGAAATTCTTGGCAATAAGTGATCAGAGGAAGGAGGAGATGGAAATTTTGATTTCTAGGTTATAAACCCTTGTCTTTAAGTGTTGCAGTTCTTAGTTTCTTCACATGCTCTCTGCTGCATCGAGTAAGAGTGGGATTTGGGAGGTTGCAGAGGGGGTGTAGATGGGTCATTAGCCGGAGTTGCAGTGATGATGATGATCGGAGAAGGGATTATGGGGTGTTGACAGGTTAGGATTAATTGTGTAGATGAGCTTCCAGGTTTGCAGTGGTTTCTCAAAGTTTGAATTCGAACTACAGTAGGTTTCTGATGGTTGTAAGCTTGTGCGGTGATGGTCGGCAACTTGTAGCAGTGGGATGGAGTGGGTGGAGTTCGCCGAGGTGACGGTGCACATGCACCGTACATGTGAAGTCTGGTGAATGGTGGGTGTTGTGCAGGGTACTTTGACTTGAAGGGTTTCTCGGGTTTTTGTGCTTGTGACTCGGAGCAGATAGCTTAAGAACTCGAAGTAAGGGATGGGGTTTCTCGGGTTTATAGTTACAGGTTTAAAAACCTGAAATGTGCAGTTTTTTTGAATTTCAATGAAATTCAAATTTTAATGCAGGAATTTGATTTAAGTGGAAGTTGAAACTGAGTTCAAACGAAATTTTGAATTCAAGGTTTTTAAAAATGAAAATTTTAAAATTTAAACAAGATTTAAATTTAGTTTTAAATCAAGATTAAAAACAGTTTCCTGGTTTATTTTTAAAACCAGATTTAATTCCAAACAATTTTTGTAAGTTTTTAAATTATGAACAAATTTAAATGTTTTTAAGCAAGATGTAAATTTGTTTTGAAATCAAGTTAAAACAATTTTCAGATTTACTTTGAAAACTAGTTTTGAATTCAAAACAGTTTGTAAATTTAAAAAAAAGTGAACATATTCAAATGTTTTAAATGAATTTGATTTCAAATAAGTTTTTAAACTTGAAAGAATTTATATCCTTTAAATATTTGAATCAAAGATATGAAATGTTAATGTAAATTTGAAAGTTAAAATAATCAATTTATTTTCAAAGCTTGATTTATTTTGTAATTTGATTTTAAACTTTTCTTTTATATTTAAGTAATGGATGTTCTTTAACATTCATTTTATTTTAAGGTTTATATTTATTTAAATTTGGATTATTGTTTAAATAGTTAAACATTTTAAATATTAAATTTTTAAATGGAATTTGAATTCAATTTTAAAATGTATTGTTTAAATATATTTTGAATGTAAATGAAGCCGTTTGATAAGTAAATAAATTATTTCAAGAATAATTAAGATAATTAAGAATTTACTTAATTATTTGGTTTTAAATAATGGTTTAGATTAATTTTTAATTAGATATGATTATTGATAATTAATCTAAGATAATTTTTCTTAACTAATTAATTATTGAAATGTTTTTAATTAATAAAAATAATTATCTAAGGATAATTAAGTAATTAATTAATGAAACTAATTTTGATAATTAACTAGATTAGTTAATTGAATATACTCAATTATAATTTGTTACATATAATTACTTGATAAAAGTAATTAAAGAATTAATTACTTATTGTAATTAATTCTGGTGTTGTGATTTGTTTAAGTAAATTAATTTAGTTTAATTAATTTAAGTAAATCATTTAATGATTTAATGGAAGTAATTACTTAATTAATGGAGTAGGATTACTTAGAAAAGTAATAATGATAATTAATGGAATGTAATTAGTGAAAGGTGATTTATTTTAATTAAGTAATTTGGATAATACTTTGCAATGAATTAAGGGATTAATTAATTAAGATAATTAATTATTGGATAATTAATTTGATTAATAAGTAATTAAAGATAGTTAATTACTTAATTGAATATTTGTTAACCCCTCTGCTCAAGCGACTCAAGAAAGGCTCACGACTCACAATGATTACCGACTCAACTGATTACCGACCTAACATATGGACCGAATCAACGACCTACCTAGTTACGACTCAACAGCCTTAAGGAGTTGCCGACTCAACGGCCTTGAAGGGTTAACAGCCGACATAACGACTCAAGAGGGACAGCAACTCACCAGGTTATAACCTTAATGCCTTAAAGGTGTTGGCCGACTCAAGGTACTTCACGACTCAAGGTACTTCACGACTCAAGGTACTTCACGACTCAGCAAGTTACCGACTCAACAATTGAGGAGTTGCACGAGTTAAAGAATTGTGCTTACGACCTACCTTGAATCGTCAGCGACTCAAGCAAGCAAACAAGAAGCTATGACCAGTTAACTCGTGCGCGACCACAGCTCACAACTTACGACTTAAGAAAGTCCACGACCTAAAGGAGTGATGAATCAAAGCGCTAAAAGGAAGAGTCAACAACACTTAAGTCGCTGCTGACTTATAACTGCAGATAAGCCGTTCACGACCTAAGACTTGGAGACAAGTTCAATACCATGCTGTATTGAAATGACTCGTTGACGACTTACGACTTATGATGAGTCATGTACGACTCATGCTAGCATAAAGGAAGTCGCATTTGGTTAACTCAGGAACGACTTAGAACTTGTATCATTCATTCAAATGGGTGCATAACTTTGGACCAAGCCATGAGCTAAACCCAATAGGTCGGCCGCTACCTACCATGAGTCATCTACGACTTACGACTTATCATGAGTCGTGTACGAGTTACGACCTAACTCCGAGAAATGTCTATAAATACGACCCTAGCTCCAACTAGAAAGGGACTTTTTGGCTCATTCTTTCCAAGCACCGACACTCCGCTGCATTCAAAACCGACTCGATACCTAAAGCTTTTAAGACACGTAGAACGCTATCAACAACTTCAAGAAGGAATCTCATACATCCGACATGGATTTGAAGGCTTTCTCTTACATTGAAGTTTAAGCTACTCGTTCAAAGTGTCTAGTAATTCAAAGTGTATTGTACTTCAGAAGAATTGAATCAACTTGTAACGAAATCATCAATAAAGATATTCAGAGTGGACGTAGGCAAACTATTGAGCCGAACCACTATAAAAATCGCTGTTATTTACTGCTTTTTCTGTGATTTTCTGCTTGTACTCTCTTCCCGAATCATCGGGTGGTGCTTTCACAACTACACTTTACACACCGGGGTGTTAGCATTTAAATTTTAGCTTTAACATTTTTGGTGCTTTCACCGAGAATTGAACTCAGACGAATTATCATCATTGCTCCATGAAAGTTTGTTGAAGTAATCTCTCCGAAGACTAGAAGTTTATCTGAAATTATGGCTCCGGGGAGAAGGAGTAGATCTGTTAGATCTGGAAATGTTCAAGAGGGAACCTCCGCTTCCCCAGTACCTAATCAAGCCACTCCACTTGTTGGGGTTACAAAAGCGGAGTTGGTGCTTTAATCTTAGGACTGAACCAGCAGATAAATGCCCAAAGTGCACAATTAGAGGCTCAGAATGCCCAAAATGCCCTAATTTTGAATAAGTTGAACGATTTGCTTGGGGTAAACCGTCAACCAACGGGTAATGAAAGGAACTTTGCTGGCAACATTCATGAAGCTGAAGAAGGAAACATTCCTGAGAGGGCCGCCGGCCTCTTTGAGCGGACATTTCCTGAAGTTGGTGGATCTAAAGCTTGAAATGATGAGGGGTACCTTTCTGAAATGGTTCGACAAATCATGAAAGAAAGCATGCAAAGGAATGAAGACGAGAAGGAATGGGGTTTCGCTCCAAGTAAAACCCCATTTACCGAAAGGATCTTAAAGGCTGAATTTCCAAGGAAGTTCGTCCCTCCAACTATCCCAGCTTACAAGGGAACAAGTGATCCGAACGAATTCTTGTATAAGTATGATTGGCACATGACAGGTGCCACAGCTTCTGATGAAATAAAGTGTCGATATTTTCCTGTATATTTGGAAGGTGTAGCTCTGCTTTAGTTCACCAAGCTACCAATTCGGTCTATAGATCAGTTTTCTGACCTAACCCGGAAATTCAAGGAGCAGTTCAGACTATATGCTTCAAAAGCCAAAGATATCATGTCGTTGTCAAGTTTAGCACAGAATCCAGGGGAAACTATCAGATCTTTCCTGAATCGCTTTAATATAGCGCTGGTCGAAGTAGACAATGCAGAATCACGGATGATCTTGACCTATCTGATGAGGGCCATCGACAAGACGAGCGAATTTGGAAAATGGCTTAACATGAAGGAACCAAATTCCCTTGAAAAATTCTACAAGAAAGCAGATGAGTTCATACGCCTGGAAAGCCGTCCTGTACCGGTAAAGGCAGTATTGGAAAAAGATGAAGATAACATTGCTGCTCCACGCAAGAATGAATCTGTAGGACAGAAAAGGGAAAATAATGATGGGAAGAAACAGAAAAATCTGAAGAAGCCTCGTTCCTTCAAGTCATCAGAATATACTCCTTTATCAGATATGCCAGAGCACATTTACCTTGCCACTAAAGATTTTGTCGATTATCCTAAACCTCCCGTTTTGAGAACCGGGAAAAAAGCTGTACAAAGTGGGAAGTTTTGCCGCTTCCATAATCAACCCGGTCATGATACCGATGAATGCCGCCAATTGAAAATTTTGATTGAAGAATTGATAAGGGAAAACAAGCTGCTGCAATTTGTGGAAAAGAATAGCAGCAATCCCGCTTCGTCTAGTCAGGGGCAACGAGCTCCTTCTCATCAACCCAGGACAAGTGAGAAGATTGCAGGGCACGAATCCGGAAGGCCTGTTATCAATGTCATTACGGGAGGACCTCACCCAGCAGGCAGGAGCTGGGGTGAGATGGAAAGGTATACCCAAGCTTTGAAGTATGTACCGGCCGAGAAAGATGTCTTTGTTTTGGAAGGTGCTATGCCCCTGAAGCAACAAAGAACTTTCAATGATGATATTGTGTTCAAAGCCAGGGATTCCACAGGTATTGAAGCTCCTACCTTGGATCCCTTAGTCATCTCGGCTGGTATCGGGCCAGCTATTGTCAAAAGAGTCCTCACTGATTATGGCGCATCCTGCAATATCCTCTTCAAGAAAACATTTGACCAAATGAAGATCCCTATGGCTGATGTGCAAGCCTCATCGCAGAAAATCGCTCGCTTCACTGGGGAGCCAAAATAGCCGATAGGAACCGTTGATTTGCTTGTAGAACTTGGAGAGGGAGAAAGAAAAGTGGTCCGCAAGCAAACTTTTGTGATTGTCGATGAATTTTCTGCTTATAATGCTTTCCTAGGCCGTCCAACTCTGACAGCATTCAAAGCTGTTCTGGCCCCATGGTGTCTCACCATTAAATTTCCCACAGATAATGGAGTGGGAGTTATAAAAGGGGATCAAAATGCTGGGCGGGAGTGCTATCTGACGGAGTTACGAGAAACAAGGAAAAGAGAAATGGGAAAGGATTCGGCAACCCCAGTCCACATCAGAGAACCAGCCTTGTAGCAATTATAGGGCGGACCCTGCACTGGCGAGCACAACGGAGCATGGAATGAGATGGATCCTAGAAAAGCCAGTGCAGGGGAGAATAGAGTGGTACCAGTGGAAACAACAATACCAGTACCTGTTGACATAAAGGACCCAAACTAGGTGTTGAATGTGGGTTCACAACTTAATATGTCAATTCATAATATCTTAATATCTTTTTTAAAGGCAAATTTGGATGTTTTTGCTTTGACTCATGCCGATATGTGCGGAATATCCCCAGAAGTAGCAGTTCACGCTCTGAATATTGATCCAAAATTTACACCTGTGAAACAAAAAAGGAGGACTCAAGGTCCAGAAAGGTCAGCAGCATTAAAGAAGAAGTTGATCGGCTCATGGAGAATAACTTTATCAAAGAATCTACCTATCCGGATTGGGTTTCAAATCAAGTGCTGGTCAAGAAAGCCAACGGAAAATGGAGAGTGTGCATCGATTTTTCAGTTCTAAACAAGGCCTGCCCCAAAGACTGCTTCCTGTTACCCAGGATCGATCAACTGGTGGACGGAACAACGGGACATGAATTGTTATCTTTTATGGATGCCTACTTCGGATATAACTAGATCATGATGCATGAGCCAGATCAGGAGGACACGAGCTTTATCACCGATGTTGGTCTTTACTGCTATAGGGTTATGCCCTTCGGGCTGAAGAATGCGGGGGCAACCTACCAAAGACTTGTTAATGCTATGTTCAAACCACAATTGGGCAAGACTATGGAAGTCTACGTCGATGACATGTTAGTAAAGTCTAAGAAAGCAGTGGATGACATAGAACACTTAGCAGACATGTTCGCAGTCCTTTGAAAATACGGAATGAAGCTTAACCCTTTAAAATGTTCATTTGGAGTGGAATCCGGAAAGTTCTTAGGTTTCATTGTGAGCGCTAGGGGCATTGAGGCTAGTCCAGCTCAAATTACCGCCTTAAAGGAAGTCAAAGATCCTAGAACGAAGAAGGAATTGCAGAGTCTCAATGGAAAAGTTGCCGCCTTGAGTCGGTTCATTTCCAAAGCCACTGATAAATGCATCCCATTCTTTGACGCCCTAAAGAAAGGAAAGAAAAACTTTGATTGGACTCCCGAATGCCAAAAAGCCTTTGATGAATTGATTCGCCACATGGAAACGCCTCCCATACTTTCTAGACCTGGCGATGGTGAGGATCTTCTTATATACTTGGCAGTATCATCTCATGCTTTAAGTGCAGCGCTGATACGAGAAGACAAGAGGATTCAACATCCAGTTTACTATATCAGCAAAAGACTCACTGGGGCAGAGATGAATTACTCCAAGTTGGAAGAACTCGCCTATTGCCTACTGATTGCATCAAGGAAGTTGAGGCAATATTTCCAAGCTCATCCTACCAGAGTCCTCACCGATCAACCTTTAAAGCAAGTCCTGTTTCGCCCTGAGACTTCGGGTCGTCTTCTAAAGTGGAATATTGAACTCAGTCAATATGACATCACTTATCATCCTCGAAAAGCAATCAACGGACAAGCTTTAGCGGATTTCATCGCAGAATTCACAGATAAGGGTAACAGTGAGGAGGAAACGATCGATGATTCCCCAATCCAATGGAAGTTATATGTTGATGGCGCGAGAAATGACTACTGTTCTGGAGCCGGAGTGGTACTTGAGACCCCTGAAGGTCGATCATTATGCTATGCACTAAGATTGGAATTTCCTTCAACGAACAATGAAGCAGAATACGAAGCTCTTATCGCTGGCTTAAGAATTGCTAAAGAACTAAACATCCGAGCATTACAGATCTTCAGTGATTCTCAGCTTATTGTATGCCAAGTCAAGAAGGAATTCCAAGCAAAAGGGGGAAATCTACCTGCCTACTTGTTAAAGGCTTGGGAACTCCTGGGTGATTTCGACCATTACATGATAAGTCATATTCCTCGAGAAGAAAACACGAAAGCAGATTCTCTCGCAAAGTACTCTAGCACAGGCGAAGCTCAATTTTTGGGGTTGACTCCAGTGGAGGTCCTGTCGGCTCCAAGCATTGATGAGATGGATATTGATTGGATCATGAGCGTGTCTCAAGGGAAAGACTCATGGATGACTCCAATAACAGAATATCTACTCAATGGCTCTTTACCGGAAAATTCAAAAGAACGAAAGAAGCTACTGAGGAAAGCCTCTCGCTATATAGTCCAGGATGGCCAATTATACAGACAGGGATTCTCAATGCCGTTACTTCGATGTGTATCCAGGGAAGAGTCCAAAACAATCCTAGCTGAGGTACATGGGGGAGAATGTGGTGATCATTTAGGTGGTCAAACTTTAGCAAAGAAGATTCTCCGATACGGATAATTTTGGCCAGAAATTAACCGAGATGCAGCAGACTATTCCTGAAAATGTGACAGATGCCAAAGATTCGCAAAAATTCCTAGGGCACCTTCCACTGAACTCACACAGATGGTCAGTCCATGGCCGTTTGCAATATGGGGGATAGACCTTGTAGGACCGTTACCAACTGCCAAATCTGGAATTAAATATGCCATTGTGGCTGTAGATTATTTTACTAAATGGGCAGAAGCTGAACCACTGGCTACTATCACTTCTAAAAAGATGATAAGTTTTGTGACTGAAAATATCATTTGCAGGTATGGTGTGCCTCAAAAGATAATTACAGACAATGGTACTCAGTTCGAAAGTGAAGAATTCCAAGATTTTTGCAAACGATTCAAAATCCGAAAAAGCTTATCAGCAGTAGCTCATCCGCAGGCAAACGGGCAGGTGGAAGCAGTAAACAAAATTATCAAGTCAACCATCAAGAAGCAACTTGAAAGAGCAAAAGGTGGTTGGGTCGATAAGCTACCACTAGCACTATGAGCGTACAGAACTACCCACAAGACTGCGACTGGGCATACTCCATTTTCATTGGCATACGGATCAAAGGCAATGATTCCGGTTGAAACAGAGGTCCCTTCACATAGAAGAATCCATTTCAATCAAGCAGAGAATGAAAAACTACAGCTTGAGGCACTAGATCTCCTTGATGGAAAAAGAGAAGAGGCTGAGCTCAGAATCGCATCTCATCTGCAAAGAATAGCCAGACATTTCAATTCCAAAGTTCGCCAACGCAGCTTTGAGATTGGAGATCTAGTCCTAAAGAGAATTATGACAGCAACAGGTGTGTTTGGGCCAAATTGGGAAGGACCATATGTCATAGGTCAGAAGCTTCTTGACGGCACATTCAAACTCACTACTGTCGAAGGAGATCAAATTCCAAGAGCCTGGAACAGCAATCACTTGCGCCCATACTTTACTTGATAGCTTTGTTGAAATATTGTAAAAAGAATTATGGATGTATGATTCCTGTAATTGAAAGCGATTGTAAAACCGGTGCAAGTGAATAATGAAAGAATATAAAGTGGATGTAGGCCCAAATTCTTGGCCGAACCACTATAAATCTTGTGTTCCTTATTATTATTACATGTTTGCTTTATTTTCGATATGAAAAGTACATTAAATGTATTGCTGAAATGTCGATTTAAATTTTTGCAGGCAACGAAAATAAAACTTGCACGTTACAAGACCAAGTGATTCTTGTTATCATTCAACAAACAAATTCCAAGTCACAAAATTCCCGAATTTAAATCCTAGATAAGAAGTGCTTCAATTGAACGGCCAATGATTTCGCCGAAAACGGGCTTTAGCTAATAAATTGAGAAGTTTGAACAAACAAGCATCCGATTAAGAAGCTTATGCCCGTTCTCGCGAACTGGCCTAGCAATGAAGTACACTTCTTTGGATTAAACAAACTACTTCTAAGAGAAGGGTGTGCGAGCTTGAAAAGAAAAAATAGAGGATAGCTAAAAAGGCATAAGCAAGTGGACAAGGAACAACTAAAGCCCTCTTCGGAGGCACAAGTCCTTTTCAAAGGCACAGCTCTTTGGAGGATAAAGACCTCTAACAAGGCATATGCCGCAAAAAAGAAAGTTCTCTACTCAACCAAAAAAGATTGGAGGAGTCATGACCCTCCAACCATGAGAGAGTAACTTCCAGGCAATCCTCGGAGGCACATTTCACCAGGAGTTGAAGTGTGACAGCCGCTCTTCGGAGTTTCACTTCACCAGAGTTGAAATGTAAAACAAAATAAAAGCCCTCTTCGGAGGCACATTTCACTAGGAGTTGAAGTGTGACAGCCGCTCTTCGGAGTTTCACTTCACCGGAGTTGAAATGTAAAACAAAACCCTCTTCGGAGGCACATTTCACCAGGAGTTGAAGTGCGACAGCCACTCTTCGGAGTTTCACTTCACCAGAGTTGAAATGTAAAACAAAATAAAAGCCCTCTTCGGAGGCCCATTTCGCCAGGAGTTGAAGTGCAACAGCCGCTCTTCGGAGTTTCACTTCACCAGAGATGAAATGTTAAAAAAAAAAGGAGAGCCTCTCCCAAGGGGCGGAAACAGAAAGACCTCTTCCCAGAGGCACAATAAGACAGAAAGACCTCTTCCTAGAGGCAGAAATGAAAAGACCTCCTCCCGGAGGCACAATCAAGCAGAAAGACCTCTTCGGAGGCACACGTTTCACCAAGATTGAAATAAAACTTCCAGGTGTTGAAACGTGAAAAAGTCTTCCTCAGAGGTGCAACTTTTCAAAGAAACAAAAATCAAGAAGCCCTTTACTGTGGCAAGTAAAAAAAAAAATCCTCATTAAAAGCACACTTTAACTTTCAAAGGAAGAATGAATTACTTGTTCTAGAAAATTCTCTTCCTCAAAAAGAAGTTGAAGTACCTTACAAATACCCGCTTTACCACATAGAAGATTTCATTCAATAAAATGTGTATATGCACAAAATAAAAAGTGATATCTTCAAAGGTTGAAGCGTAGAAACTTATTTGTGCTCTATTTTTTAATGAAATCATATTCCTCCAAATGTGGAATAATTATTCTCTAAAAAATAAAAGCACAAGTTCCTCATAAAATAAAATATTACAATGGGCTTATGGTATAGGGGCAGCATGGCATAACTACATCGGTAAAATTGCGCTCGAACAATATATACCACAAGCTCATTGCAATATCGTACAAAGAAACTTGTACAAAAATGAATAGTAAATGCATTCTCAGATACAGACAGAAGTTTGTACAAAGAAAAAGAATCATTTTATTCAACACTATTCTATATACAGGTACAGGTTCCAAAGTAAAAAACAAAAGAAAAGCGGGGGGCCGGTACCCGCACAATTTCCAGTCAGTACATGCAAAAAAGGCAAAAAGCGATATGAAAGCCACAGAACCAGAGCCATCATTTCTTCTTCCGCCCACCTTTTGAGCCCGCACCTGGCCGAATGACCAACTTTTTAGGCTGGCTTGTAAGGGTAGGGGATGAAGGAGAAAGGGGCTCGATCGGACTTTCTTCCATCTCTTCTTCGCCGGTTAAAGATCCCTTCTTATTCTTCTTCTTGGAAACTCCCTGCTTTCCTCTGTTCTTGGAGGAAGGCCCACTCCCTGGAGAAAGAAGTTTGGATAACGGTTCAGCGTCGGAGCCAGTTGGTTCTGGAGTCCTCTCGCTTCCTTCAGTTTCTTCTCCTTTCGGATCTTGAGAAGCAACGGGATCATCTAAGCCGTGAAGGGCTTCTCTTTGGTCCTCTTGTGACCCGGGTTGCGAGGCAGAAGGAGGAGTGACCTTATGAGGCGGGGAAGGAATAATTGGAGGAGGAGAAGCCTGAACAATGCCCGACGTTTTCTCTGCAGAAGGAAAAAAGTTCAAGTCAGCAAAAAGCGGAGATAAAGGTTCGCTGAGATTCAAGAAGTAGTCAACAAGCTCATCAAGTTCATAAGAAACAGATGAGCAGTCTACTTGGGCAAGATTGTCAGTAGGGTTCCCTGCAGAAGTCGGTTCCCTGACGTCAACTTCGTAAGCCTGTGCCTCGGCACTCTCGCCGCCTTCATCTCCACCTTGTATGCTTGTGATATCAGTGGTAACTTTAGTAGGAGATGGGGAATGAGAACTAGAACCGATAATGTCAATTTCGGCTGAAGGAGAAGGTTGAATTGGAGCAGTTGAGGTGATTTTTCCTGAATATTCTCCTGCCGCTGTTTCGGCCCTTAATTTTGCAAGCTGTTCTCTCCCCATAGCGAGAGCGGCACGAGCATCATCATCAAGATAGTGCTCCTCAAGAGCTGACTCAGCATAGCCAGCGCTGCTGCCACCGAGCATATCGAGTGCGGCCTCCCAAACTTCAGCCAGTGTAATTTCATACTTGGGGCCTAGAAAGGCGAGGCTACCGCGCCCCAAGATGCTATGCAGATAGAAATCAAATAATGTTGAGCTGATGTTGGCCCTTGTTGCCTCGTGAGATTCTTCAGCTGCAATTTTCCCAGCAACGGCCTCATCACGCTCCGTTTCAGCTTTAGAAAGTTGAAGCTTAAGCATTTGAATCTCAGCCTCTTGGGAGCTGTTCTTCTTCCGAAGCTCTTCAATATCAGCGACATAGCCCTCACTAATTCTTTTCTGCACTTCAAGCCTGTCTTCGGCATCCCTTTGGCTTGCATGAGCATCTCTTACTTGTTTTAGAAGTACTTCTTCTTTTTGAGAATAGGAAGTAGAGGAAGCAGCAAACTCTTGTTTCAATTCTTCAACTTTTGCTTCAAGCTCTTCATTATAAGAAGCAATGCTCCTCATCTCAGTGTCGTGTTGCTCAAGAACTTTTTGCCACTCGGCTTTATCGTTTTCCATAGTGAGCATGGCCTCTCTGTTCGCACGATTAACCCTTTGGAGCTCGTCAACAAGTTTTTGCCAGTTCGACATCCTCTCAATATCAAGCTTGACAGCATCGAGGTTTCGTAACATAGCAGACTTGTCAATGGGTACCAAGTCAGGGTCAAACCTTACTCCCTTCAGACACCACTGTGGAAACCGACTCTGCAAAGTGGCTGGACCCGGTCCGACTTGGAATTTGGGCCTACTAATTATTGTTTGGATGTCTGCCTTCCCGAGAGCAGGAGAGCCGGAAGGAATGTCGAGCGAGGCAGGAGCAGTAACCTTTTCAGGAGTTGTAAAGGTGTGCTTCTCACCATGTCGGGCTCGCTTGCTCGAATCTTCAACCATATGACTTTTTCCTCTGTCCTCATGGGATTTCTTTTATGGGAATCGTCGCCTCTCTACGAAGAGTCGTGGCGCTCCTCCCTCTCTCTTCTCTCGTAACGCTCCTCTTGAGTATTCTTCTCTTGAGCCTTCCGGGCGGCTCTTTCTTCATCAGATTCTCTGTAAGAGGGAAGGTAACGCCTGTAGTCATATTGGCTATGCCTCCCGTAGCGCTAGAAATCATCATAGTAGGATCCGCTGCGCCCCATCGGAGGATCTGAAATAAAAAAGGGCTAAATCTTAGAATTCTTCGCAGTACAAAAAACCAGAAGCATAAAAGTGCCAAAAAAGAAATTCTAAGTGTGTGTGGCGTGCAAACTACGCGCATCAAACTACGAACCACTCTTTAATTGAGGGGTGGTTGTGGGTGTAATAGTTAGCGTCAACTCTTGAGTCGACGGAGTCTGTTGCAGGACAGAAGTCGCTTCAACTACTGAAGAAGAAACCCCGGTGGTGATAGGATCATCTTTGAAGATCTCTTGCGAAGTGGCAAAGAGGTCGCTCAGCCCTTCGAAAGTATCGTTCCTGCTCTGCTTGGCAAGGCTAGTTTTTTTGACTTCTTCGCCAGGTTTCTGTGACATTCGAGGAGATCCCTGGGGCTCTTCTTCCTCAATAACCGGGGCAAGCTCGACAGATGGCCCCGCAACATCAACCGAAGTGGAGCACTTCACTAGGAAGCCTCGGGAGCAGGACCTTTTGGTATGGATGTGTCTGTAGAAACCAGAGCATCTGATGCTTTAGGTGGGGAGTCCGGAACCTCGCAGGGGTGTGTGGAGCGAGAAGGATGAAGAAGTCCGAAGTGGTGAAGGAATTCGTCGTTCAGCAAAAATTTCACGTCCCGTTCTTCAACCGGTACTGCTACAAGCCTCTCCAGGGTTGGCTTGTGACTGGGATCTCTACAAGAAGGGGGAAGTACTGAAATAAAAGAAAAGAAACGATGACGAAGTTAACACTTGGCAATTCGAACTTCAAAAGACTCAGAATATAAAAGAGGTAAAGGTAGATGATCTTACTTCCTTCTCTCCACACAAGTAAAACCCCGGGGGGTAACGGACATAGAAAAATTGAGTCAAAAACCCATGAGCGCTGTCAGGAAGATCGATGATCAATTTACGATTTCGAGCACTTCTCACGACAGTAATAGAGGGGTGATCTTTAGTCCTGGTGAAAGAGCATAGGAAGCAAATCTCGTCAAAGCTTGAGAATCGATCAAGCGTCCTCCTAAACAGTACACACAACCCCATTAAAATGGCATAACCATTGGGGTGTAATTGGGACGGGGCGATGGCCAATTGACGAAGAAGTTGTTGGAGAAAGTCATTGAAAGGAGGAACGCCCCCACTCAGGAACATTTGTCGATTGACCGTTACAAAGCCAGAGGGTGCTATGTCAGCAGTGTTACTTCTCTCGGGGAGAATGGCATCTGATTCAGCAATGCCAAACTCGAGCGCACAATTGGCGGAAAACTCTGTACGATAAAGTAGAAGAGGCTCTTTCGGGAGGATTGACCAGAGGAGCAGGAATTACAGTGGTCTCTCCAGTCTGAACCATTGTATCTTCTTCCTGAGAAGTCATTCTACACAAACAACTGGATATTCAAATGTGAAGGTGCACGTTTCCTAAAAGTGTGAAGTGTCGTGCAAAACTAATAAAAATAGCAAGTAAATATAACTGGAGTTAAAATAGTTGACGATTGATCAACTACAAAATTTCAGAACTTGTTAATCTAAAGTTCAAGCATAATATTAGTGCAAGCTGGTCGGTTTCAATTGACTATTTCAGTGTTGCTTTAATATTTTACTTGAAATTGATGAGTTGAAAGCACTTCGTTCACACAATTTATTTGAATTAATTATCTGTTATTAACTAATCTGTCATTTGATGTGGGCAGTCGATGGCAGTATATTCGTCCCAATTTTCTGTAAATGTTGTATTAGACAGATTGTTAGCTTACAAGTTAAAGCAACCTGTGAATAAATGCAATAAAGCTCAACAGTTCAAAGTCTAAAGTCCTGACTCGCCAACGACTCAAAGCCTAGGTCCCATCTACTTGAGTCGGTCAGGGGTTAAGCCCCAAGAAGCAACTCGGTATGGAAAATAATCTAAGTGCTGAGTCGTTCACGACTTATGGCTTGAATCGTTCACGGTCTAAAGGATAAGTTGTGGTAAGGATCTAAAGGGTTGAGTCGCTCGTACGACCTAAGTCCTAAATCATCAGGAAGTCAACACGACCCAAAAATTAAGTCATGGACGGATGAGATTGCAAGGCCTTCCTAGGTCGGTAAATCCAAAAAACGCACTATATCGTGAGAATTTTAAGTCGTCTCCACAACCAGTTAACTCTTTTCTAACCCAATAACCCATTAACCCGTAAGAACTCTCTCATCTCCTACAAACCCACAGACCAGCTAATTCGCGACACTGTAATTCATTATCTTCTCCTCACATCATCGGAAATCACCCAAAAACCAATTCGAATCGCTTCAAGCGTGCGATGAATATGATGCACTACTATGATTCACGAATGATAACAACAATATGGTTGATGGCAGTCGCAAATCGATCAAAAACATGGCTCGCAATGGAACACGACACAAAAGTGAATTGGAGTCAGAAAATGGGGAGTCCAGATTCGTGAGTCAATGGCGATTGTGGATTGAACAGAAGGTGAATTCACTTACGCAATAAAAAGGTAAAGATGAGTTGACGACTGATTAGCTTGGATGCGTCTTTAGAAACTTGAAGGATCGTTAATGGCAGGATCGAATAAAATAGATAAGCAATGAAGTGAGGAGGAAGGACCGACTCAACGGCTTATATGCGATGCAGGGGGGAAGATGGAAGGACTAACGAGTCATGAGTCTCTTTGAGTCGTTTAAGACTCAGGCACTGGGTCGAAGCACACGACTCATGACTTGAGCGTGTACTTCGAGGGGCAATTGTTAACCCCTCTGCTCAAGCGACTCAAGAATGGCTCACGACTCACAATGATTACCGACTCAACTGATTACCGACCTAACATATGGACCGAATCAACGACCTACCAAGTTACGACTCAACAGCCTTAAGGAGTTGCCGACTCAACGGCCTTGAAGGGTTAACAGCCGACTTAACGACTCAAGAGGGACAGCGACTCACCAGGTTATAACCTTAATGCCTTAAAGGTGTTGGCCGACTCAAGGTACTTCACGACTCAAGGTACTTCACGACTCAAGGTACTTCACGACTCAACAAGTTACCGACTCAACAATTGAGGAGTTGCACGAGTTAAAGAATTGTGCTTACGACCTACCTTGAATCGTCAGCGACTCAAGCAAGCAAACAAGAAGCTATGACCAGTTAACTCGTGCGCGACCACAGCTCACAACTTACGACTTAAGAAAGTCCACGACCTAAAGGAGTGACGAATCAAAGCGCTAAAAGGAAGAGTCAACAACACTTAAGTCGCTGCTGACTTATAACTGCAGATAAGCCGTTCACGACCTAAGACTTGGAGACAAGTTCAATACCATGCTGTATTGAAATGACTCGTTGACGACTTACGACTTGTGATGAGTCATGTACGACACATGCTAGCATAAAGGAAGTCACATTTGGTTAACTCAGGAACGACTTAGAACTTGTATCATTCATTCAAATGGGTGCATAACTTTGGACCAAGCCATGAGCTAAACCCAATAGGTCGGCCGCTACCTACCATGAGTCATCTACGACTTACGACTTATCATGAGTCGTGTACGAGTTACGACCTAACTCCGAGAAATGTCTATAAATACGACCCTAGCTCCAACTAGAAAGGGACTTTTTGGCTCATTCTTTCCAAGCACCGACACTCCGCTGCATTCAAAACCGACTCGATACCCAAAGCTTTTAAGGCACGTAGAACGCTATCAACAACTTCAAGAAGGAATCTCATACATCCGACATGGATTTGAAGGCTTTCTCTTACATTGAAGTTTAAGCTACTCGTTCAAAGTGTCTAGTAATTCAAAGTGTATTGTACTTGAGAAGAATTGAATCAACTTGTAACGAAATCATCAATAAAGATATTCAGAGTGGACGTAGGCAAACTATTGAGCCGGACCACTATAAAAATCGCTGTTATTTACTGCTTTTTCTGTGATTTTCTTCTTGTACTCTGTTCCCGAATCATCGGGTGGTGCTTTCACAACTACACTTTACACACCGGGGTGTCAGCGTTTAAATTTTAGCCTTAACAATATTAATCAAGGTGATTAGTAATTAGATTAATTACTAAATGTAATTAATTTTAATTAAGTAATTTATATAAATATTAGAGATCATTAATTATTATAATTAATGATGTAATTAAGGATTGTTTGATTAAGTAATAATTAGAATAAGTGATTAATTAATTATAATTAATTAAGGACAAATATAATTAAATATAATAATTAATAAACGAGTAATTAAATATTAATTACTTATGAATAAGGATAATTAATTTGTGAAAATTAATTAAAGACTAATTACTTATTGTAATTAATACTTAGTGAATGATTAATTAAGTAGGATAACTAATTAATGGATATTAAGCAGGATTTATAGATGGGTAATTAATTTCATTTAATTTAAATTAATTAAAGATAGAAGTAATTAATTTAATTCATTTTTAATTAATTATAACTGATGGTTAATGAATCATTGCTTATGGGTATTTTTGATTGAATGGTTGTGATCTCAGTAATGAGATGAGTTGTATTTGTATGATATGGATGTTTGGTTAAGGTATGATGATGTGCGATGGATTATCTGGTGGGATGATTACCTATTTGTGATAATGATACAAATTATATGTTTATGATATGAATGTGATTATCTATTGTGATATGTAACTTATCTATCTGTGTGAAATAGATAACAATGAAATGAGTTAGTTGTTTAAAACCCTTAAGTAAAACTTGGACATTAAAATGGCGTTTGGTTTCAATGAGACCGGGATCGGATCTCCAAATTTGGAATTCCGAAAACCACATCGATTCCAAATTAAACGTTAGTTCGTTAATCCAAGTGGAGCAACTGAAGACTCGACGTGTAAGGGCTATACGTCAGTATAACTCTGTGGGTGATTTTGTAATGAGTTTGACGGAATAGTACTTATAGGTCCGAGATGGTGATTTAGAGTGCAAGGGTTATCGTCGTTAACTCTGAGGGTGATTCCATTACGAGTGTAACGAGATAATGCCTTCGGTTTCGTTCGAACCCGGAACGAAGTTGTATGGATTGAATGCTTTCTGAACATCGTCAGGTGGGCGATGAGCATTCTAAGATTGATATGTCCTACAAAGGTAATCGTAGCCTCAAGGCTCATCAACCGGGAATGGCTAAAACATGGGAGGTGCAACAAGGCTTCGTGGGTAGCCCCCACTAGAGAGAAAGATTTACCCCTGTCTAGAGGTCCCTTATATTCGGTTGTGTGGCAGTTGGCAACGGCCAATCTGCGGGGTGGTCTTGTTCGGAACTGTTCAGTAAGGAATGGTTCCGGCTTTGTGTTGCAGGGGAGCGGGCGTACTCCTCGGTACGGTGATCTAGGCCACGTACTATGACGGGCGGTACCATAGTAGCCCTGCCATTGTTGGAAACCCATTATTCCTACGAGACCCTATGGTTTTGATTGTATTACCCACTTTTGTGGCTAGTAGCTGGAATTTAATAGATGTAACAATTTCGGCTATTTCTTATTTATTTGAAAACCCTAGACACTATTATAATATCACTGGATTTCCTATCAAATGTTTTGGTTAGCGTAACGTAAAAACTTTACCATGTTTATGTGTGGGAAGTCTTACGTGATGCCTTTTGTTTTCAAAGGATTTTCCAAAGTTAAGCAACTTTTATCCCCGTTTACTCACACCAGACTCATGTCTGACCCGAGTGTTTATTTTCTGTTTTATTAAACTCTTGGGTACTCATATTATGTATGAGTAGTCAAGTGATTCAGGATTGCTTTGACGAGTTCTGGAGGAGATAATGAAGCAGGAGGCTTCAACGTGTAAATATATGTAGTGGTTCCGCTTTGTTTGAGTTGTATCTATTTTCTCTGATATACTTGGACTGTAATTGCTAGACAGACGTTTATAACTGTCTAGTATGTGTTGTATTAGTTGTATAACTCTGATGTATATGATACTATGTAAGTTTTATGTGATATAATATAATTTATTCGTTCCGCTGTGAGATTCTGATGTTGTCTATTTCTTTCTTTCCTTTCTTTTCTCTTTTCTATCCCTTTCTTTCTTCTTAATGATGCGTATTTCTATGGAATGAAAGGCGGGCTGTTACATTATGGTATCAGAGCTCTAGGTTAAGCGAATACCTAGACTCTGGAGTGGTGTCTATCTTGAGAGAGCGTATTTGTAATTTTGAACATATATATATATATATATATATATATATATATATATATATATATAGATATACACACACACATTTCTACCTATTTGTTGGGTTACCTTTTCAGGTTTTCCAATATAAGTAATAAAGGTAGATAGGGTAGTGGTGTGTGTAACACAACCACAATGGTTGGAGTTCGAGTGTTTGAGGTTGGAAGTGGTCTGCTAGGGCAGTTTGGGCATCATGAGTAGTTCTGCAGTTGGTGAATGATTTGTCTGATCTCTGAAGGAAATCTTTTCAAGTTTCGAAGTTTATCTTTGGATTGTAAGCTGGATTGCACTCGTGTGAGTGGATTTTCTTGAGTTTGAATCAGTTGGGAGTTCTAGAGCCAAAAATTGTATCTTGGCAACCTTAGGAAGGAGTTCTGTTTGTATTTGAGTTTGAGACTTAGTTTGGCAGAGTGTTTTGTGTTTGGTTTGAAGCGAGTTTCCTGAGAGATATCTGTTTTCTGAGGGCTCTTTTGTGATGTGGCTGGTGTAGCTTTGGGATTCGATAAGCTTTTGGACAAGGAAGTTTTTGGCACCAGTAGCAGCAGTGAGTGGCCTGTTTCTTCGATGGTTCAGAAGTCTCTGTGATTCTTCTGTCAGTAGTCCGGGCAGATGGTGGAGCTTGTCCATTTCTTCTGTAGCTTAGTTGGGTGTGATGTTTGTGGTTGGAGGTAAACCACTAGTTTCTTCTTTGATTTGAAGGCTTTAGCTGTTATGATTGTTGAAGAGAGAACGATTTCTTGGAATCTGAACTGAGTGGAATCGCAAAAGTGACTTGCGATGATTCGGAAGTTCTCTGAGTAACCTTTGTTTGGATTGAAGCATCTCTAGAGGATGTTTGAGTTATCGAAGTGGTTTGATTTTCTGGATATTTTCGAAGGAGTTAAGATTTGCATCCACATCGAGGGTTTGAGTTCTATTTGGACTTGGCTCTTAAAGCTTTACCGGTGGTTCAGCATAGTAGGAGGGCTCTTTTTGAATGAGATCTGTTTAAGCTGGCAAAATGGATTGGATCAAGTTTTCTGGTTGAATTTTTGTTGTGGTGTTGTGACCAAATCGGATAGGTTACTGATATTTTATGGAATTTGATGAATAATGTTTCCGGGATAAGTTGATCAAGTTTATACTTGAGTTCATCAACAACATTCTCGAATCAGAGTTGCGCAGTGGAAGCATGGAGGCAGCTATTCCAGAATTGAAGCAACACCGATTCTTTGGGAATTTGAGTTTAGTCTTGAATCAGAGGATTCTACAGGAAATTCATTTTGGATCTGGAGGCTTGATTGTTTTGAGCATCTGTTTGTTTTCCGGATAGGGTAGTATGTTTGGAGTTTCCTGATATTTGTGTAGTAGAGTTTTTTGTGGTGGACTTTGTTTGATCTATCACTAGTTTTTAGACTCAGTAGATCTGGGAGATTTGGAAGTTGATCAGGACTTATTTGTGGTCCAGTTCTCTGTTTAGACTTATAGATCTAGATATATAGGAGCTCTAGATCTGAGTGGTGTAGTTAGTTTAGATTCTGTAGAGCGAGTGTCCCGGTGTTTATACCCAGGAAACGGTAGGAATCCTATCTAGAATTTTGTCTGGATAGTTAGAATTGTTTGTTTGAATTGGTTGTTATGATTGCTAGTATTTTGGTTGATAGCATATGTTTGCTCTTTTAAATTTTAAAATCTGTATGGGATTATTAAATTACCTTTGCTTTTAAATTTCGGGGACGAAATTCTTTTAAGGGGGAGGGAATGTGATGTCCCGGAAATTTTAGGCAATATTTATTTTATAATTTCATTTATAATTATTTTAAAATATTGAAATATTGATTTAATAATCTAATTCAAACAGGAATTTTCCTTTGAAGATTAATGATTATTTAATTTGTCAAATGATATTCTTTTCAAAATTTATTATAATAATAATTTAATTTAAATTAAGAATCTTATTGTTTCCAAATGTTAAAAATATTTAAGTAATAAAATTCATCTTTCTAAATTGATTTAAAGATATTTATTTATAATGTATATATGTGTATACATTGTTAATAGAGGATTTGATTTTAATTTAAATTTAAATTTAATAAAGAATATTTTCCAACTTATTATATATATAAATGTATAAATTATAAATTGAATTAAATTAGTATTGAAAACTTTCCAAAGGAAAATTTTAAAGTCTTTCTTATATCTTCAAAGTAATGTAAGTAAGTATTTATTTTGTTTATAAAAATAAATATAGTTTGAATTTTGTTTTATAATAAAAGTTTATTTTGTTTTGTTTTAAAAATTGTTTTCTTTGAAATAAATTTAATTCATTCATATTAGAATATAGTATTTTGATTTAAAACTCTTGAATAAAATAAATTCAACATTATTATTTTTAAAATCTTCTCTTTTGAAAATTGGTTTTAAAGGAATATTATTTTGAAAATATTCAAGCAAGCATTTAAAATGTATAATTTTATAAAGAAGTTTATAAGTAAACATGTGATCATTTTCAAGGCTAATGTTAGTAAATATTTAAAACATGCTAAAACAAGTTTGAAATGGTTTTAGATAAATTTAAATACATTTATAAATTTAGGATTTTCTTTTTATATTGAAAATGTACATGTGTTAGCTTTTAAACTAATAGAAGACACTTGTAAATTTATTACACCTTAATGCAACAAGTGGCGTTGTTTTAAAAACCTTTTTATTTAAAATATATTAATAAGAAACTTAACAAATCTTTTTGTTTTCAAGCACTTTTTCTTCAATTAAAAAACAGAAATCAGATTTTGGTAAAATCAAAAACCCAAAACAAAATGCATGTTAAAAATCTACAAAATCAAGATACAAATCAATTTCTACAAAACAAACTACATATCTGCAAATTCAATCAAGATCTGCAAAACCTATCTACATCTAAATTCTGCAAGTTTCAACATCAAACTGGAGTGAAACTTCATTTAAAATCTGAGCAATGAAGATAAGGTCTGCATGCATGTTCAAACAAATTACATCATCAAGTTAGAGCAATTTCTGTAATCAAAATGCAAGCCCAGATTTCAACCTGCAGCTTCAAGTCAGGTCCTGGAATTTGTGATGCATCTCTGGAATTTGTTCTCTGCACCTTCATTTAAAAAGTGAGTAAGCTTCTAATTTTAAAAACAGTTCTTAACTTTAAAAGAGTAAAGCTAAACAAATTTTTAGAAATCTCAATTTGATGAAATCTGCTCTGTTTTTAATTTAAAATGAGATAACTCATAAAGCAAAAAGGCCTAAAGTATCTGTGCATGAGTACTGATTGAAACAAGCATGTTTGCTTGATTTTACTGTGATGATGTTCTGTGTGTGTTCATAAATATGCATTTGTGTGTGATGCTAGCTATCTACAGACCTGAATTCTATTTTCTTAATTAGGATTTTTGATAAAAATCCATTTCCACATGATTAGATCTCAGTTAGAAATTATTATGTAAACCAAATATGTTTGTTTAGCATAGGTTTAGGTTTATAAATTATGATTTTTGTTAAATTTAGTTTAATTAAAATCCGTGCCTCTGAAAACAAATGTAACTGTCCTTATTTTTAATAATCATGAATCTCAAATATCTTAAAATATTAGAACAAATTTATAACTAGAATACATGTTTGAAATTGGGAATTTTAAAAAAACAAACATTACAGTTTTAAATAAACCGTTGGGGCGAAAGGCATTTCTGTTATGAACAGAAATAGGAATTTTGAAAGTATCCGATAGGCTAGTGAATTTTGGGGTTTAAGAAGCTTCCTGTTGTGGAGTTTTGATGTAAGAATGGAGGAAATTCTTGGCAATAAGTGATCAGAGGAAGGAGGAGATGGAAATTTTGATTTCCAGGTTTCAAACCCTTGTCTTTTAGTGTTTCAGTTCTTAGTTTCTTCACATGCTCTCTGCTGCATCGAGTAAGAGTGGGATTTGGGAGGTTGCAGAGGGGGTGTAGATGGGTCATTAGCCGGAGTTGCAGTGATGATGATGATCGGAGAAGGGATTATGGGCTGTTGACAGGTTAGGATTAATTATGTAGATGAGTTTCCAGGTTTGCAGTGGTTTCTCAAAGTTTGAATTCGAACTACAGTAGGTTTCTGATGGTTGTAAGCTTGTGAGGTGATGGTCGGCAACTTGTAGCAGTGGGATGGAGTGGATGGAGTTCGCCGAGGTGACGGTGCACATGCATCGTACATGTGAAGTCTGGTGAATAGTGGGTGTCGTGCAGGGTACTTTGACTCGAAGGGTTTCTCGGGTTTTTGTGCTTGTGACTCGGAGCAGATAGCTTAAGAACTCGAAGTAAGGGATGGGGTTTCTCGGGTTAGTTTAGTTACAGGTTTAAAAACCTGAAATGTGCAGTTTTTTGAATTTGAATGAAATTAAAATTTTAGTGCTGGAATTTGATTTAAGTGGAAGTTGAAACTGAGTTCAAATGAAATTTTAAATTCAAGGTTTTTAAAAATGAAAATTTTAAAATTTAAACAAGATTTAAATTCAGTTTTAAATCAAGATTAAAAACAGTTTCCTGGTTTATTTTTAAAACCAGTTTTAATTCAAAACAGTTTGTGTAAGTTTTTAAATTATGAACAGATTTAAATGTTTTTAAGTAAGATTTAAATTTGTTTTGAAATCAAGTTAAAATAGTTTTCAAATTTACTTTGGAAACCAGTTTTGTATTCAAAACAATTTGAAAATTTAAAAAAAATGAACATATTCAAATGTTTTAAATGAATTTGATTTCAAATAAGTTTTTAAACTTGAAAGAATTTATTTCCTTTAAATATTTGAATCAAAGATATGAAATGTTAATGTAAATTTAAAAGTTAAAATAATCAATTTATTTTCAAAGCTTGATTTATTTTGTAATTTGATTTTAAACTTTTCTTTTATATTTAAGTAATGGATGTTCTTTAACATTCATTTTATTTTAAGGTTTATATTTATTTAAATTTGGATTATTGTTTAAATAGTTAAACATTTTAAATATTAAATTTTTAAATGGAATTTGAATTTAATTTTAAAAATGTATTGTTTAAATATAATTTGAATGTAAATGAAGCCATTTGATAAGTAAATAAATTATTTCGAGAATAATTAAGATAATTAAGAATTTACTTAATTATTTGGTTTTAAATAATGGTTTAGATTAATTTTTAATTAGAGATGATTATTGATAATTAATCTAAGATAATTTTTCTTAAGTAAGTAATTATTGAAAAGTTGTTAATTAATAAAAATAATTATCTAAGGATAATTATGTAATTAATTAATGAAACTAATTTTGTTAATTAACTGGATTAATTAATTGAATATAATCAATTATAATTTGTTACATATAATTACTTGATAAAAGTAATTAAGGAATTAATTACTTATTGTAATTAATTCTGATGTTGTGATTTGTTTAAGTTAATTAATTTAGTTTAATTAATTTAAGTAAATCATTTAATGATTTAATGGAAGTAATTACTTAATTAATGGAGCAGGATTACTTAGAAAAGTAATAATGATAATTTCTGGAATGTAATTAGTGAAAGGTGATTTATTTTAATTAAGTAATTTGGATAATACTTTGCAATGAATTAAGGGATTAATTAATTAAGATAATTAATTATTCGATAATTAATTTGATTTATGAGTAATTAAAGATAGTTAATTGCTTAATTGAATATTAATCAAGGTGATTACTAATTAGATTAATTACTAAATATAATTAATTTTAATTAAGTAATCTATTTAAATATTAGAGATCATTAATTATTATAATTAATGATGTAATTAAGGATTGTTTGATTAAGTAATAATTAGAATAAGTGATTAATTAATTGTAATTAATTAAGGACAAATATAATTAATTATAATTAATTAATAAATGAGTAATTAAATATTAATTACTTATGAATAAGGATAATTAATTTGTGAAAACTAATTAAAGACTAATTACTTATTGTAATTAGTAAATGATTAATCAAGGTGTTTTGTCAAGTTAAATACTTAGTGAATGATTAATTAAGGAAGATAACTAATTAATGGATATTAAGCAGGATTTATAGATGAGTAATTAATTTAATTTAATTTAAATTAATTAAAGATAGAAGTAATTAATTTAATTCATTTTTAATTAATTATAATTGATGGTTAATGAATCATTGCTTATGGGTATTTTTGATTGAATGGTTGTGATCTCAGTAATGAGATGAGTTGTATTTGTATGATATGGATGTTTGGTTAAGGTATGATGATGTGTGATGGATTATCTGGTTGGATGATTACCTGTTTGTGATAATGATACAGATTATCTGTTTATGATATGAATGTGATCATCTATTGTGATATGTAACTTATCTATCTGTGTGAAATAGACAACAATGAAATGAGTTACTTATTTAAAACCCGTAAGTCCAACTTGGACATTAAAATGGCGTTTGGTTTCGATGAGACCGAGATCGGATCTCCAAATTTGGAATTTCGAAAACCACATCGATTCCAAATTAAATGTTAGGTCGTTAATCCAAGTGGAGCAACTGAAGACTCGAGCTGTAAGGGCTATACGTCAGTATAACTCTGTGGGTGATTCCATAATGAGTTTGACGGATTAGTACTTATAGGTTCGAGATGGTGATTTAGAGTGCAAGGGTTATCGTCGTTAACTCTGAGGGTGATTCCAATACGAGTGTAACGAGATAATGCCTTCGGTTTCGTTCGAACCCGGAACGAACTTGTATGGATTGAATGCTTTCAGAACATCGTCAGGTGGACGATGAGCATTCTAAGATTGATATGTCCTATAAAGGTAAACATAGCCTCAATCCTTATCAACCGGGAATGGCTAAAACATGGGAGGTGCGGCAAGGCTTCGTGGGTAGCTCCCACTGGAGAGCAAGATTTACCCCTGTCTAGAGGTCCCTTATATTTGGTTGTGTGGAAGTTGGCGACGGCCAATCTGTGGGGTGGTCTTGTTCGAAACTGTTCAGTAAGGAATGGTTCTGGCTTTGTGTTGCAGGGGAGCGGGCGTACTCCTCGGTACGGTGATCTAGGCCACGTACTGTGACGGGCGGTACCCTAGTAGCCCTACCATTGATGGAAACCCATTCTTCCTACGAGACCCTACGGTTTTGATTGTATTACCCACTTTTGTGGCTAGTAGCTGGAATTTAATAGATGTAGCAATTTCAGCTATTTCTTATTTCTTTGAAAACCCTAGACACTGTTATAATATCACTAGATTTCCTATCAAATGTTTTGGTTAGCGTAAGGTAAAAACTTTTCCATGTTTATGTATAGGAAGTCTTACGTGATACCTTTTGTTTTCAAAGGATTTTCTAAAGTTAAGCAACTTTTATCCCCGTTTACTCACACCAGACTCATGTCTGACCTGAGTGTCTATTTTCTGTTTTATTAAACTCTTGGGTACTCATATTATGTATGAGTAGTCAAGTGATTCAGGGTTGCTTTGACGAGTTCTGGAGGAGATAATGGAGCAGGAGGCTTCAGCGTGTAAATATATGTAGTGGTTCCGCTGTGTTTGAGTTGTATCTGTTTTATCCGATATACTTGGATTGTAATTGCTAGACAAACGTTTATAACTATCTAGTATGTGTTGTATTAGTTGTATAACTCTGATGTATATGATATTATGTAAGTTTTATGTGATATAATATAATTTATTCGTTCCGCTGTGAGATTTTGATGTTGTCTGTTTCTTTCTTTCCTTTCTTTTCTCTTTTCTATCCCTTTCTTTCTTCTTAATGATGCGTCTTTCTATGGAATGAAAGGCGGGTCATTACAGCAATGATCGAAAAGCAAATCAAGGTGTAGTCCCCTAACACGGTAACGAGAATTGCAAGAAATTGGTTATGGAGGAATGGTAAGCGCGGCGGCCGGACGATCAAGTTTACTTAAATTTGTTGGCGAAGATGATGATCGGAGGCGCAGGGGGAGGTGTTTCGCTTCAATTCTCGAGCTCGAATGCAACAGTGACGGCAAGGAAATAAGCAGTAAACTGAAAAGGCGGAAGCGAGTTAATGGATTATATAGGGGGAAAAGAAAAAGGCGAATGGGCACGCGAGTTAGCTTATCTCTTAGGTCGCTCACGACCTAGCAGAATTAGGTCGAAGCACACGACCTATGGCATAGGCGTGTACTTCGAGGGGCAAATGTTAACTCCTCTATTCCAAGGCTCAGCGACCTAAGGAAATAAGCAACCGAAGGAATCAAAGTGTGAACGACCTAACGACCTAAAGACCCCCAACGACCTAGCAACCTAAAGATATCACGACCTAGCGACCTAATGTTATCACGACCAAGCAGCCTAACTATCAGCACAGGGCAACAGTATATAACAATAGAGAGGCTTAACGAGTTAGCGACCTAACGTGCTACCGTCTTAAGGCAGAGTGCGGCTCAAACGAGTTAATGAGTTAAAAAGGGGGAGTGACCTAGCGACCTAAGAGTTTGAACGACCTAACGAGTTAAAATGGGAGCGACCTAGTGAGCTCTAGAGCAAAGCCGCGTGTATACTCTCTTTCATTAGGTCACCTGCGACCAAAGCAGGCCATTATAACTCTTATGCTTTAAGTACTAAGTCGCCCATAGCCCGTACCCGGCCCAGAATGATTCCACTAGGTCGTTGATGACTTAAGCTACCCTAAGATCGTCCTTATGTCACAACTCCTTACATCGCAGCTCCTTAGGTCGCTCACAACCTACGACCTATCCAAGGTCGCTCACGACCTACAACCTAATTCAGAGTTCTCCTAAAAATACCCCACCTACTCCAACAGGAAATGGACCTTTTGGCTCACTTTTGGAACGCCGATGCTCTGCTGTTTTCTAAACTCATCCGACACTTCAAACACGAAAGACGCTTCATCGAACTTCAAGAAGAAATCTAACTCGTTCGACATGGATTCAAAGAGTTCTTCTACATCGGAGTTCTAGCTACTTGTCTTTGTAGTGTTGTAATTGAAGATTGGTGCAAAGTTGTAATCAATTCAGCAATAAAGAAGATTAAAGTGGACGTAGGCTTAACTTGAAGCCGAACCACTATAAATTGTCGTCTCTTTATATTTTTCTGTATTTTCTGCTTGTTTCTGATTCCCATATCGACGGGTGGTGCTTTCACTTCATTTCTACTTACACCAGGGTGTTAGCGTTCAAATTTTAGCGTTAACACTTCGCATCCGCTTCGATGGTTCCCCTCTTTCCCCGCCGTTGTTTCTAGCGACTACTATGCCCTTTCTTGGGCTACATTTAAATTGCCTTTGATTTGCAGTTTGCTGCGAAGATTTGGAACTAGTTTCTTTCTACAATTGGATCTGTAAAGGTATTGTTTTTTTTCTAAGTGGAATTTTAATGTTCGGTTGCTGTTACTTTCGGTAGATTCTCAACCATTTCTAGTTATTTTATAGCTGAATATCTTGTGTGGCTGGGACAAAAATTATCAGAGTAACCGTTTGTTCAATTTATTGTTTTGAGAATGGGTTTACATCATTCATATTTAGATTGAAAATGTTACTTCACAATTGTAGATTGAAAAGATATTGAAATTCTTTCGCTCTAAATTTTCTCCCTTATGTTTTAAGAATTGGGTATTCCTAGATGTTACTATTTCATACCCTGTGTATTGTTCAACCTTTTATATTATTTTTATTTACTATACTGATAGTTGATGCCTATGTTTACGTCTTTAAATTATGTATGCTTTCACTTTGTAAGCAACTGAGTACAGAGCATTACTTCTGTTTGCTTATTTTACCTTTGATCCTTATGCTTTCCTACATATGATGGCTTAGTGTAAGATTATCACATGCTGATGTTTTTGAATCATAATATATTTTTCTTTTCTAAATGTAAGTTATTCATTTTGAAATGTCAAATAGTTTAGAGTTTTTTGTTCATGGATGTATAAAAACTAATTCCATAGAGTTACGTGTATCGACCACATATCACATTCAGGTATCAAGTTTGTATGATTATCTCAATGCTTTGATTCAATTATAAGCTAACATCACATGTTTTAATGTCTTATCTCAAACTATTGACTAGATCAGTTGATATCTTGCAAGTTTTATCTCTATGTTTTGAATTAGTTGTTATATTAAAAATTATTTGAATTCAGTGAGTATAGATTTTGAATGCTTTTAAGTCATACATTATTGTTTACTTAATTTGTACCATATAATGATACCGATTTGATAAAAACGACTATTATTGAAGTAAACGTGCAGACTGAATAACATATCTAACATAACATTTTCTATTTTAGTTTATTTACATTAATTTACTTTCATGTTTATTTTTTTAAAATAGTACCATCCCATATTTATTTTCTATAACTAATTTTGACGTCATAAGTCTGTAATCATTGCCATAGAAAATTCATAGGACATTAGTGTTGAATTTACCATTGCTGCACTCATATTTTGGTAGCTGAAAACATATTTAGAGTATGTTGGCATTTATACTTAAATTAATTTTGCTCTATACAAACTCTAAGCAAATAAGTTGTGCTTAATTAATAAATTCACCCCCTAAAATGGATATTTATTGCATTCTTTACTTAATATTCAAATTGACTTACTGCTTTTTTTAACTTGAGATTAAAATGGAAATTAATTAACGTGAAACATGTCCGTTGTATGCCAATTCATTTATACCATACTACATGAATATTTAAACAGATATGTGGAAAAGTCAGGTGTTCTATTATTTTATGATGCTGATTATTATTTTAAGAAGTAATAGCATGTACTATTCCCTGTCAAAATAGTGAACAACTATGTGTATGGTAAAAAATATAAAACATTAATGGATTCGGTTGCCTTTATATACTAAGAAAATAAGTGTATAAAGAGATAATAAGATTTTTAGTTATACTGAAAAGTTAATTATACATATCTGGTATGTGACATTAGATTAGATCTTTAATTGGACATATCATTTAGTAAGCGTACTAAAGAGTCCAAAGACATCATATTTAAGTATTTACCATTATAATTTACTAGATCGTCATCATTTTCATTGAATAAATAATTTGCCCTATATAAATTTTCATGCTTCACATTTATAAAGTACCACTAGAGTATGTCAACTTAGTCCAACATTAATTTTAACACAGTTGACCATGAAGATAATCAGGATAGATGCTTTAATACATGACAAATCTAACTTCAGGCAGGTGGAATTTGAAACCAAGAAGACTCATGGAGTAAGAAAACTCTCCTATTACTGCCCAAATATTTCCAGGTACATATTGAAGCCACATTCATACTAAGAAGGATACAACCCATGTGGTAGTTATATTACAATTTGATATAAACCACATATCATATTTTCTCAAAAGTTTAATTATAGTCCATATTTCATTTATTTGGTTATGTAAAAAGAAAATGAACACCATGGGATCCATGTATTGTTGCTACATTAGTTTCAAATATTATTACTTTATGTGAAGAAAATTCAATCTTTTGGGTTGAATTGACAATATTGATCTATCTCTTTGGCTACTGACATCATTTGAAATCATTGTTTTTATTTTATAAATGGTATATTATGTGTGCTTTTTATGCGATAATTAAAAATCTAACAAGTACATTTTTAGAATATTTTTTAGCAGTACATAATTTCGAACTTAATTTATATTGTAGTTTATAGTAAGTTGATAAAAAAGGACTTTTTGTTTTTGCGTCTTTTACTGTTTGTATTCCAATTTTTGCTGTCATTAAAAAATATTTAACTATATATTTAGAAAAGTTGAAAGTTATATTATTTAGGACGCTAATTATTATTTTTAAACTAGTAATATGTATATATGTTATTCCCTATCATAATAGTGAACAACTAAGAATTTTGTATGATATAAAAAATTATTTTAAATTAATAGTATACATTATTCCCTGTCATAAATAGTGAAAACTATTAATGGATCTAGTGAACAACTATTAATGGATTCATTTGATTTTCTATACTAAAAAATAAGCGTGTATAATGGGACAACAAGATGCTTATTTATAATATAAGGTCAATTATTCGTTTATGATATGTGACATTAAATATTTAATTAGACATATTAACAATGTATTGAAGAGTCAAAAAGACATTACCCCAAATTAATGCAAGTACAATTTTATATCATACTAAGAAGAATTTTCACATGCAATAATTATATTTCAACAACAATAGTTCGATACAATATTTTCTCCAAAGTTTAACTGGAATACATATATGCTTTATTTGAAAAATTAACACCATTACATTTGTATATATTAGGTGCTACTTTAGTTTCAAATATTACTTTTATGGTACGAAATTCTTTCTATGTGTTTGGGTTAATTGGATGACCTATTAAACTACTTCAGGTTGAACCATTGTGGATTGATTTGTCACACGTTGATGTGTCAAGCGAGCAATTCAAACTTGTTTAGAAGTTTTACTTGAAATTTTGCAGTAGCAATCAACCAGCTATGTGAAAATTCACAAAAAAGAACAAATAACTAATTAAAGCATGAATGCAAGATTAGTTAGTTATTCATGCACTATCAGGGCTATACTATAGTAACATGATTAATTTTGGTAAGCAAAACAATAAAATAATAAGATAAAGCTACATTATGATCATTAGATTTTGGATAGTAAATTAGTTCACATAGTTTAATTTTCATTTAGTTTCTATGGATTATAATCGTTTTTTGTCCTAATCTCCACATAATTGCATAATGGTTCTATTTCTGCAAGAATTCTAAAATAACAACTCTTGGTTGATCTTTAAATTTAATTACGTGGCAACCTTTCAAAAAATGATCTATGTCCCTTTCTGCGTGCACGATTCATTTTTTTACATTTTGTATTCTTCTTATAATATTGGTTGCCAATATCATAATACTTCTAAGAAACATAAGTCAGTTTTTTTCACTATGGCCAAAATTGCTGAATTGATTTTTTGTTATATTTTGTTTTGCAGAAACAAATACAATATCATGTTTTGTTCGTATAATTTAAAATTGACTCTTTGGGTGTTGAATAAAGTTAAGTCACTGTCATTGTAATGGTATTTTCAACGCTTTTGGTAGTTGACTTTCATATTCCATGACTGATGCATTGATCACTACTCCATACTGCATTTAGTTCTTCACTTTCTACTGTTGATGTGGTGGAAATGTATGATATCTGATAATCTTTAGGAACATAAAACATTTTTTTGCATCTGAGGTATTTTTTAATCGACTCTTCAGTCATTTGAAATCAGATAGAACCAAGTTAAAGTTGACGACTATGATAAAAATCCCAAAAATCTGTATTCCTACTTAGATAATGTGAGGAGTTTACCATCAAAACATGATAAAAAGGACCCTACAAAACAATCTTCCTTTGGAAAAGATTCCAGAAGAAAATCAGTTCAACATGATAAAGCTATCTTGCAATAGTTATTCTAAGGGTATGATCCTCTACATTAAAAATTGCTAGTATATCCCTAACCTTGAAGTATAGGGGGCTGCACATACGGTGAACTTAGAAAAATGTGAACATTTTAATTCATTGTGCACACCACTAGTATTCTAACAGTAGGGGTGTAATATGTTTGTGATGATATAGTCTGGAAATACATCATTTCCACTCAATTCTTGAAGTTTTATAGAGGTGTACAATAGCTTTTTAGGCACAAGAGGATTATCAGTTTTGAATAGTTTGTTGTAGGTAACAATCTGAACTTTAGCTTACAGTCTTTTTTAATTATTTTATTTTTGGAATTTTGGCTTATATCATATTGGTATGATTAGCTGCACAAAGAATTAGGAATGGGTACTGATGTGTGTATACTTTTAGGTGCAGGTTACCCAAACCCAAAATAACCCGTTGTATATATTGCAAATAAGAGAAGCTAAGTTTGTTACAGATGGTTACCTGTACATTTTGTATACATATTGTATTACTTTTATTAGAGAAATTACGAGTAATGCATAATGCATTATATTTATCAAAACATGTTTGTGTACCATTGTTAATATTATATTAATCAAACTTTGATGAGCTATCCATGGAAGTGGCTGGTTCTGGCTTATCCAGTTTGATGGAATGTTTGATATTTTACTACAGTATCTACGTTATAGTTTCTTTAATTTTCAGTAATAAGCACTTTTTATTCAACTGAAGCGTAAGGTGTTATCTGAGTAAGAAAGTAGTTTCATAACTATTGTTTTGGGAACTTGAAAACTATTATTATAATACATTCAAGATTGTCTTAAAACTTATATTAGTCTGCTTTTACTCTTTTTAGTAGACAATTACAACTGCTAGGTGTTACTTTAATACCAAATGGTAATGCTGCATTACTTGGTAGTTTTTGAATTTTCATCGACTTCCAAATAAAGCATACAAATTGCATGGAAAATAAAAAAGAGTGCAATTTTGGTATTTCGCAAATAAGTAAAAATTTAAAAAATGCAATTACATAGAGAGTCTAACAAACTATTAAGCCGAAAACCGTGTGCGTAGCATGGGTTCGCACTAGTTTATTTTGAATTATTACATTGTTCATTAAACGTATGGCAGCTTCAATATTAAGAAATATTGCATTTTTGCAAGTCTAATCTTGGTAACTGTTCAAGAATTGGATCCACCACTTCATCCCCGCCTAGGAGAAATACCCTCAACTTTAAAAGCATCAATGTTATACGATGGCCTCTATGCAAATAGCCTTTGGTGTTAGATGGTTTATTGCAAATTTACTTGCACACAGTGCTTACAAGTTCAATGGATCAAATGAGCATGTATTTTCTAGTTATTTTAATTGATTATTCTCCTGCTTATATACTATGGGATTGTTCTCGATTACCTTTTAGTACATATTCAAGAAAATAAGGGTTGGGTTTGGGGTTTTAGTGTTTATTCAGTTAATCTAGCTGTTGCAATTATCTTGTTTTCTTTCAGTCTTATGTTGTAAAAGCATAAATTTCCAAGTAGGAGCCCTTTGCCAATGATTTTTAAGGTATTTATTTACTTCAAACGCAATTATAAAGTGTTATATATATTTTTTACTGAACACAAATAATATTTTATACTCAAATCTCATAATTAATTTTTACCTAGGCTAGGTCCCTGGGTAAATATATAGTTACACTCTACTTATCATTTTAATTTATAAAATTAATAGTGTAATAATTTACACTCACCAACATTTGTAACATGTAGGTTATTTTCTCCGGTGCACGTAACCGGAATGTTGAGGTGTAGAATGCATACATAAGAGATAGAACCAAATGTTAAAATGGAAAATTCAGGTTTCCCGCTCTTTTATATTTCAGAAATTCGACATTGTTTATTATCATTCAGTATCTTATTTTATATTCATGTTTCTTTTGGAAAATGTTATTAACCTAAAGGGCTAAATCAAGTTTCCCTGATAATGTTTCTCTAATTGGTTTAACTCTATGATTTATCAAAATTTTTGGTTTTCTTTCCTTGGGTTGCAACCTATATTTTTGCATTAAGATGTTTGGAATAAAAACATAATTTACTAATAAGGGCTGAAATAGAAGTATGTGGCCTAAACTTATTTTATCTTTCAACTACAAATAGTAGTTGTTTCCTAATTTAAATCCAAAGGCCAAAAGGTGTACCCAAAGTAGTTAATAGAGCCGTAAGAAAGTAGGCTTTCATGTTGTTTACATTAACATTTTAATATCTATTTTTAGTTAATTATGTTTCTTTTATATGATGTCATTAACCAAAAGAGATAAACCAAGTTCCCAGATAATATAGTTCCCTAAGTGGTTAAACTATGTGAGTAATATCAGAAAATATGGTTTGTTCCCTTGGTAATATTAGAAGGAAAAAACATAATTTACAACAAGAGGTTGAAACCTAAACTTATCATTAGATCCCAAACAATGAATGTTTAACTGATGAGGTATAGGTTTTTAGAGAAGGTAGTCAACGGTAATGTCTTTACAACACAAGTAGATGAAGCAAAATCGTTCCTTGCTCTGCTCCTAATATTTTTCAGCAAAATCCTGATGAGCTGCTTCCTTGCTCAACTCCTAATGCTCTCAGTCGATTAAGGTAAAGCCATGAATGCAAACCTTATAGAAAAATTCTATGTACTTCCCGCTTCATTAACCCCACAGAAACATAATAATAGCATTTTATTTGGTTCCGGAATGAGTAGGTGAATATAGTATAGGAACCTAACATCAATCATGGTGAATATGTAGACTGGAAATGGGGGTGCGTTCAAACTTATGAACGTGGTGGAATTAATGCAACATTCATCGTTATGGTAAGAGATGTACAAAATCGAAATAAGTTATCATTTGTATAAATTTTATCTTTTAAAAATATTATGCCTTTTCTTATGAACTTTTTGGCATAGACACTATAGTACATCAGATTATGGCGTTTACTGCAAATACATCCAACTAGGCCTCCTATTTCACATGTAATATGAATTATCTAATAGCTAAAGCTTCAAGCATGCTTGCTAATTATATATAGGCTGCATTTTTGTTGACTTTATTGGGTGGATTCGTTTCTAACTCGTTCCTTTCAAAATTTTGGTCGATATTGCTCTTTTTTCTTTAGCAACTATTTGTAAAACTTTTCCCTACATTTATAAAATACATACACGTATATCCATAGACACAAACATCCATACCCCTATATGTGTATTTATGTACATATTTTATCATCCTAATATCCATGCTTTTAAATATTGCTACATTTTAAAATCGTATGTTTTGAATTCTGCTTTAATCAACTTCCACAATGTTCGATATCTTTCTTAAATTTTTAGTTGATATACATTCTAAGTTGCAGTTAAGAAAAATCACTTTGTTTTTGCCAATTTTTCTTCTAAAAAATCACCATGTATTTCAGTCCACTATCCAAAATTTATTGTTCCTAAAATAGTAGAAAAATGGAGCAATAGAGAAAAGTTGGCTATATATTTGGTAGTAAAAGGTAAAATATCAAAAGCAATATTAAAAATAGATTATTTTGAAAAGTCTAACTTTTTTATGAATAATGATTTAGTTGTTGTTGGATTATTTTGAAAATAAAAAGCATTGTTTTCTTTATACTTAACCATCATTTGATAATCTTAAAAAGAAAAAAAATGAGCATAAAATTATATGTACATAATACAATATGATTCATTGAATCTGTATACGCAAGTTTGATATAAAATGTTAATTTGTTGGTTTATGATTTGAACCTTATTTTTATAGTCTTGCTAGCAAATAATAATTTGCAACTAAATGTGTTTTTCTTCTTCTTTTTTGTTTTAAAAAAATTGGTCTAAGCAGACAAGCACCATTGTCCAAGTGGTTAATTGATTCGGCTTTGGTGCAAGAGGTCACAAGTACGAAACTTGCTTTCGAACGTTTATTGACATTGGATATGTTGTCCCAATAATTTGTTGTATATAAAGTATCATTTCAAAAAAAAAAAAATTGGTCTAAGCAAGTTTTGAACTTGCATCTTCAAAGAAATTGATGCTTTACCATTTGAGCTACAAGACCATTTAGTTATATACTTATTTATTTTGAATTATTACATGGTTCATTCAGCGTATGGTAGCTTCTTTATCAAGAAATATTGTATTTTTACAGGTCCAATCATGGAAACTGTTCGAGCATAGGATCTACCACTTAATCCCCACACAGGCGAAATACCCTTAACTTTACAAGCAACAATGTTATACAATGGCATTCAAGCAATAGCCTTTGGACTTAGAGGGGTGATTACAAATTTACCTACAAACTATGCTAACCAGTTCAATGGATCAAATGAGCATGTCTTTTCTAGCTATTTTAATTGATTTTTCTCCTGCTTATATACTGTAGGTTTGTTATCGATTACCTTTGTGTATGGATTCAAAAAATAAGGGTTGGATTTGGGGTTAGGTGTTGTTCAGTTATTCTATCTGTAGCAATTATCGTGTTTTCTTTTGGTTTTATGTTTACAAGCATAAACTCCCAAGTCGGAGCTCTTTGGCAATGATTTTTTAGGTATTTATTTTCTTCCAACGGAATTATAAAGAGTTACATATTTTTTATAGAACAATAAAATTATTTTATACTCAAATCTCATAATTAATTTTTACCTAAGCTAGGTCGCTGAGTAATTATAGTTCCACTTAACTTATCATTTTAATTTATAAAATTAATAGTCGAATAATTTGCACTCACCAACATTTGTTACATGTACGTTATTTTCTCTTATGTATGTAACCGGAATGTTTAAGGTGCAGAACGCATAATCAAGAGATAGAACCAAATGTTAAAATGGAAAATTTTGGTTTCCTGCTCTTTAATATTTTAGAACTTCGACGTTGTTTACTATCATTTCAGTATCTTCTTTTATATTCATGTTTCTTTTGAAAAATGTTATTGACCTAAAGAGCTAAATCAAGTTTACCTGATAATGTTTCTCCAATTGGTTTAACTCTATGATTGACATCGAAAAATTAGGTTTTCTTTCCTTGGGTTGCGCCCTATATTTTTGCATTAAGATGTTAGGAATAAAAACATAATTCACTAATAAGGGGCTGAAAAAGAAGTCTTAGCTTAAACTTTTTTATCTTTCGACTCCAAATAGAAATTTTTTCCTAATTTAAACCCAAAGGTCAAAAAGTGTTAATGAAGTAGTTAATAGAGCCGTAAGAAAGTATGATTTCATGTTGTTTAAATTAACATTTTAATACCTATTTTTAGTTAGTTATGTTTCTTTTATAAGATGTTATTAACCAAAAGAGATAAACCAAGTTCCCATATAATATAGTTCCTTAAATGGTTAAACATTAGGAGTAATATCAAGAAATATGGTTTTGTTCCCTTGGTAATATTAGAAAGAAAAAACATAATTTACCATAAGTGGTTGAAACCTAAACTTATCATTAAATCTAAAATAATAAATGTTTACACGATGAGGTATAGGTTTTTAGAGAAGGAAGTCACTGATAATGTCTCTACAACGCAAGTAGACGAAGAAAAATTGTTCCTCGCTCTCCTCTAAATTTTTGCCAGCAAAATCTTGATGAGCTACTGCCTTACTCAACTCCCAATGTTCTCAATCGATTAAGTAAAGGCCATGAACACAAACCCTATAGAAAATTTCCATGTACTTCCTACTTCATTAGCCCTAAAGAAACATGATAATAGCATTTTATTTGGTTTTGGAATGAGTAAGTGAATATAGTATAGGAAATCAACATCAATCATTGTGAATACGTAGACCGGTAAGGGAGAAGCATACAAACTCATGAACGTGGTGGAGTTAATGCAACATTCATCGTTTGTGGTAAGTGATATACAAAATCGAAATAGGTTGTCATTTGTATAAATTTTATCTATAAAAAACTATTATGCCTTTTCGGATGAATTTTTTGGCATAGACATTGTAGTACTTCAGATAATGATATTTATTGCAAATACATCCAACTAGATCTCCTATTTCACTTGCAAAATGCATTATCTAATAGCTCAACTTGCAAATATGCTTGCTAATTATATGTAGGCTGGAATTTTATCGACTTTATTGGGCAGATTCACTTCTAACTCGTTCCTTTCAAAATATTGGTCGATGGTGCTCTTTTTGGTTTAGCAAAAATTTGTAAGGCTTTTCCCTTCATTTATAAACATACATACCGTATTTGTACTTATGTACGTATTTTATGAACATAATATCCATGCTTTCAATGATTGCAACTTTTCAAAATCGTGTGATTTGTATTCTGCTTTAACCCAATCTCACCAAGTTTGGTATTATTCTTAAATTTTTAGTCGACATACACTCTAAGTTGTAGTTGAAAAAAATCACTTTGTTCTTCCTGATTTTACATCTTCGAAATCACCATGTATTTCAATCCACTATTCATAATTTATTTTTCCCAAAATAGGTGAAAAATGGAGCAACGTAGAAAAGTTGGCCATATATTTGGTAGTAAAAGGCAAATATCAAAAACGATATCAAAAATGGATTATTTTGAAACGTCTAAGTTTTTTAGGAATAATGGCTTAGCTATTATTTTTGGATTATTTTGAAAAGAAAAATCAAATTTTTTCATACTTAACCATCATTTGATAACCCTAAAAGGAAAAAATTTAGCATAAAATTATACGTACATAAAGAAATATGAATCATTGAATCTTTATACGCAACTTTAATCTATAATGTGAATTTTTTGGTATACGATTTGAACCTTATTTTGATAATCTTGCCAGCAAATAATCATTTGCAACTAAATGTGTTTTTCTTTTATTTTTTAATTTTAAAAAAATTGGTCTAGGCAAGTTTTGAAATTGCATCTTTAAAGAAATTAATGTTATACCATTTAAGCTACTAGACCTTTTGATTAACATATTTATTTTGAACTATTGCATGGTTCATTCAGCATAAGGCAGCTTCTATATCAAGAAATATTTCATTTTTGCAGGTCAAATCTTAGTAACCGTTCAAGAATGAGATCCACCCCTTCATCCCCGCCTAAGCGAAATACCCTCAACTTTAAAAGCAGGAATGTTATACAATGGCCATTATGCATTAGCCTTTGGTGTAAGAGGGGTTATTGCAAATTTACATGCACACAGTGCTTACCAGTTCAATGGATCAAATGAGCATTTCTTTTCTAGCTATTTTAATTTATTTTTCACCCGCTTATATAATGTAGGATTGTCATTGATTACCTTTCAATATGGATTCAATAAAATAATGGTTGGGTTTGGGGTTTAGGTGTTTGTTTGGTTATTCTATCTATAGCAATTATCCTATTTTCTTTCGGTTTTATATTGTACAAGCATAGACTCCTAAGTGCAAGCCCTTTGACAATGATTTTTAAGGTATTTATTTCCTTCAAACGCAACTATAAAGTGTTACATATTTTTTTATAGAACGCTGAAAATATTTGATACTCAAATCTTACAATTAATTTTTACTTAGGCTAGGTCCTAGGTAAGTATATAATTCCACTCTGCTTATCATTTTAATTTCTAAAATTAATGGTTGAATAATTAACACTCACCAACATTTGTTACATGTCGGTTATTATCTCCGGTGTACGTAACCGGAATGTTGAGGCGTAGACTGTATACTCAGGAGATTGAACCAAATGTTAAAATTGAAAATTTAGGTTTCCTTCTCTTTATTATTTCAAAACTTCGATGTTGTTTATTATCATTTCAGTTTCGTCTTTTTTATTCATGTTTCTTTTGCAAAATATTACTAACCTATAGAGCTAAATCAAGTTTCACTGATAATGTTAAACCAATTTGTTTAACTCTAAGATTATTATCAAAAACTCCGCCTATGTAGTTTTCTGTGCAGCCTGTCCCAAGCCAGGATAAAGGAGGAGGGTTATGATAGGCTTGGTGAGCCAACGTAAAAACCCCAGCCTCTCTTATGGATATGGAATCTAATTATATTTCATTGGGGCGTAACCTTCTTAGCGACGTGCCATATCGAGGCTCGCGTATGGTGAAAAGTGAGCAACGGCTGGGTCGCTACTCCCTTAGTAGCGCGCCATATCGAGGCTCGGGTGTGGTGAAAAATATGCAAGGGCTGGGTCTTCACTCCCTTAGTGGCACGCTGCATCGACGCCCCGATGTAGTGATAAATGAGCAAGGGTCTTCGCACTTTACTCCGCGGGTGCGAAGGGCAAGGAAGCTAGTCGATGAAAGTGTGATTCGATTAGGTAGTTGGAATGTAGGATCATTAACAGGAAAACTAAGAGAGATAGTTGGTACTATGACTAGGAGACGTGTCAATATCCTATGCGTTCAGGAGACCAAATGGACGGGCCAAAAGGCAAAGGAGGTGGAGAACACAGGCTTCAAGTTATGGTACACATGAAAAGAGCGTAACAAAAATGGGGTAGGTATCTTAATTGACAAGAACCTTAGAAACGAAGTAGTCGACGTTAGGAGACAAAGCGACAGGATCATCCTAGTTAAGCTGGTAGTGGGTGATATGATTATGAACGTCATTAGTGCTTATGCCCCACATGTAGGCCTAACTGAAGCCGTCAAGAGGAATTTCTAGAAAGAGCTAGATGTCATGGTTAGAGATGTGCCTAGTAGCGAAAAACTTTTCATAGGAGGAGATTTCAATGGCCATGTTGGTGCAACTAGTGGGGGGTTTGAGAGAGTGCATGGTGGTTTTGGATATAGCGATAGGAACCAAGAAGGAGAAGAAATATTGAATTTCGCTATTGTTTATGACCTCATGATAGCTAATACATTCTTTAGGAAGAGACAGTCACACTTAATTACTTTTAGTAGTGGCCAACACTTTAGCCAGATTGACTTTGTCCTTACTAGAAGAGACGACAAACGAGCTTGTGTAGATTGCAAAGTCATACCTGGAGAATGTGTCATCTCACAACATCAGCTTTTGGTTTCTGAGTTTCATCTCCGAATACATGTTCAACATGGTAAAGGAGCCAAGATTAGTCGGATGAAGCGGTGGAAGCTCAAAGGAGATGCCTCACGGGTGTTTAAGGATAGAGTGATGGTAGAAGGGGCATGGAATATGGAAGGAGAAGAAAATCACATGTGGGGTGAGATGGCAAGACGCATTTGGAAAGTGGCTACCGATGTGTTTGGGATAGCCAAAGGAAATAAATGCGAACTTAAAGATTCTTGGTGGTAGAACAGTGATGTGCAAAAGGCTATCAAAGAGAAGAAGGAATGCTATAAGTTCTTACACCATCTCAGGAGCGAGGACAACATGCAAAAGTACAAAGCTGCAAAGAAGAACGCAAAGAGAGCGGTGAGTGAAGCACGAGGTCGGGCGTATGAAGATCTATACCATAATATAAGTACGAACGATGGTGAGGAAAATGTCTATAGGATAGCTAAGCTCCGCGAGAGGAAGACAAGAGACTTCAACCAAGTTAAATGCATCAAAGATGACAACAATAGACTTTGGTGAAGGACGAGGAGATAAAAAATAGATGGAGAGATTACTTCGACAAACTATTTAATGAAGAAGATGATAACACTATGATCGAGATAGACGACTCTTCGGATGACACCTGTAGACATTTTGTTCGAAGATTTCAAGAATCTGAGGTAAAAGAGGCACTAAAACGGATGAAAGCAGGCAAGGAATTGGGGCCTGATGACATCCCCATTGAGGTGTGGAGATGCCTTGGAGATGCAGGGATAGCCTGGCTAACTAAGTTGTTCAACAATATTTCCAAATCAAACAGGATGCAAGATGAGTGGAGGAGAAGCATACTAGTTCCAATTTTTAAGAATAAAGGAGACATCCAAAGTTGCAATAACTACAGAGGAATTAAACTTATGAGTCATACAATGAAGCTTTGGGAGAGAGTCATTGAACATAGATTAAGAAGAATGACAAGTGTTTCAAAAAACCAATTTGGCTTCATGCCTGGGTGGTCAACCACAGAGGCGATTTTCTTGATAAGACAACTTATGGAGAGGTTTAGAGAGCAAAAGAAGGATCTACACATGGTATTTATCGATTTGGAGAAAGCTTATGACAAGCTACCGTGAAAGGTGATGTGGTGGGCTCTGGAAAAGAAGAGAGTCCCAACAAAGTACATTACACTTATTAAGGATATGTATGATGATGTTGTGACTAGTGTCAGAGCATGCGTTGGTGAAACTAGCGACTTTCCCATTAACATAGGATTACATCAAGGGTCAACTTCGAGTCCCTACATTTTTGCCCTAGTGATGGATGAGGTTACGAAGGATATACAAGGCGAGATTCCTTGGCGTATGCTATTTGCTGATGATGTTGTGCTAATTGATGAAAGTAGGATTAGGGTGATAGACAACTGGAGTTGTGAAGACAGACTTTAGAATCGAAGGGATTTAGACTTAGCAGAACTAAAACAGAGTATATGAAGTGCGGGTTCAGCGGTGTCAGGTCGGAGGATGGAGACGTCACTTTGGCCGAACAATTAGATCCCAAGAAGGAATCATTTCGATATCTTGGATCAATGTTGCAGTATAATGGTGAGATTGATGAAGATGTTAGTTTTAGAATTCGAGCGGGATGGGTGAAATGGCGACAAGCGTCTGGAATTCTCTGTGACAGGAAGGTCCCACAAAAGCTTAAAGGAAAGTTCTACAAAACGGCAATCAGGCCTGCGATGTTGTATGGTGCAGAATGTTGGCCTACTAAAAGCCAACACGTCCAAAAGATAAGCGTAGCAGAGATGCGTATACTGCGATGGAGCTGCAGTCATACAAGAAGAGACCGAATTAGAAATGATGATATGCGTGATAAACTTGGAGTAGCACCAATTAAGAAGAAGCTAATTCAACATCGCTTAAGATGGTTTGGGCATCTTCCACGAAGGCCTTCCGAGGCACCTGTGAGTGCTGGAATTATAGGTCGCGTTGATTGCTTAAAGAGAGGTAGAGGTCACCCAATATTAACATGGGAGGAAGTAGTAAAAAGGGATTTGAAAGATTGGGGTATATTCGAAGGGCTGGTGACGGATCGAGCGAGTGGAAGTTAGCGATTTACGTACCGGAACCATGAGCATTGAGTTTTAGATTATAGGACTAGAGAACATGAGCCTAAGACGTAGGTTTAGTCTTTGACCAATATTACTGTTAGTATCATTATTGCTATTAGTATTATTATTATCATTCCTCTTATATATACATATACATTTTTATTTTATCTTATTTTACTTAGTTATTATTATTAATTTACCTATTTGACTTTATTTTATTATTATTAGTATTATTTTATTTTTTTATTTTTTTATTTTTTTATTTCTTATTTAGGGTTCCATCTCTAGCCAAACCCAACTTGTTTGGAATAATGGCTTTGTTGTTGTTGTTGTATGATTATTATCAAAAAAATTGGTTTTCCTTCCTTGGGTTACCACCTATATTATTGCATTAAGATGATAGGAATAAAAACATAATTTACTAATAAGGGGCTAAAGAAGTTTGCAGCCTAAACGTTTTTTATCTTTCAACTCCAAATAGTCATTGTATTCTAATTCAAACCCAAAGTTTAAAAAAGTGTTCACGAAGTAGTTAATAGAGCCGTAAGAAAGTATGCTTTCATGTTGTTTGCATTAAAATTTTAATATATATTTTTAGTTAGTTATGTTTTTTTTATAAGATGTCATTAACCAAAAGAGATAAACCAGTTCCTAAATAATATAGTTCCTCAAATGGTTTAACTATACGAGTAAAACCTGAGAATATGGTTTTGTTCCCTTGGTAATATTAGAAGGAAAAAACATAATTTATAATAAGAGGCTGAAACCTAAACTTATCATTAAATCCCAAATAATAATTGTCTACCTAATGAGATATAGGTTTTTAGGGAAGGTAGTCAATGACAATATCTTTACGACACAAGTAGAAGAAGCAAAATCGTTCCTCGCTTTCCTCCTAATATTTTCCACCACAATCTAGATGAGCTACTAACTTGATTAACTCCTAAGGTTCTCAGTTGATTAAGGAAAAGCCATGAACATAAACCTTATAGAAAACTTCAACGTACTTCTTGATTTATTAACCCCAAAAAAACATGATATATTGTTTTATTTGGTTCCGCAATGAGTAAGTTAATATAGTATAGGAACCCAACATCAACCATTGTGAATATGTAGATCGGAAAGGGAGGAGCATTCAAACTCATGAATGTGGTGGAATTAATGCAACATTCATCGATTGTGGTAAGTGATATAAAAAATTGAAATAAATTTACATTTGTATAAATTTTATCTATAAAAACTATTATGCCTTTTCTTATGAATGTATTGGCATAGACATTGTAGTACTTCAGATAATGACATTTATTGCAAATACATCCAACTAGGTCTCCTATTTCACTTGCAAAATGCAATATCTAATAGCTCAAGCTGTAAATATGCTTTCTAATTATTTGTGGGCTGAATTTTTGCCGACTTTATTGTGCAGATTCACTTCTGACACGTTCTTTTCAAAAAAATTGTTTATAATGCTCCTTTTTGTTTAGCAAATATTTGTAAGGCTTTTCCATACATTTATGTACATACGTACTGTATTTTTATTCATGTACATATTTTATCTTCATAATATCCATGCTTTCAATGATTGCAACTTTTTTAAATCATTTGATTTGTAATTTGCTTTAATTAAATCTCACCATTCTAAAAAAATTAGTCGATATACATTCTATGTTGTAGTTGAAAAAAATCACTTTGTTCTTGTCAATTTTTCTTCCTCGAAATCACCATGTAGTTCAATCCACTATTCAAAATTTATAGTTCCTAAAATTGTACAAAATCGAGCAACATAGAAAAGTTGGCTATAAATTTGGTAGTAAAAGTTAAATATCAAAAACGATATTAAAAATGGATTATTTTGAAAAGTCTAACTTTTTTAGGAATAATGGCTCAGCTGTTGTTGTTTCGGATTATTTTGAAAAGAAAAATCAATTTTTTTTTCATACTTAACCATCATTTGATAACCTTAAAGGGTAAAAAATTTAGCATAAAATTATACTGTATACGAAAGTTTAATCTACACTGTGAATTTTTTAGTTTATGATTTGAACCTTATTTTGATAATATTGCCACCAAATAATCGTTTTCAAATAAATGTGTTTCTCTTTTACGTTTTTTCTTTTTAAAAAAAATTGGTCTAGGCAAGTTTTAAACTTGCATCTACAGAAACATTGATGCTTTACCATTTGAGCTACTAGACCTTTTGATTATAAACGTATTTATTTTGAACTATTGCTTGGTTCATTTAGCGTATGGCAGCTTCTATATCAAAAAATATTGCATTTTTGCAGGTCCAATCTTGGTAACCATTCAAAAATGGGATGCACCACTTCACCGCCGCCTAGGCGAAATACCAACAACTTTACATGCAACAATGTTATACAATGGCCTTTATGCAATAGCCTTTGGTGTTAGAGAGGTTATTGCAAATTTACATTCACATGGTGCTTACCAGTTTAATGGATCAAATGATCATGTATTTTCTAGCAATTCTAATTGATTTTTCACCTGCTTATATACTGTAGGATTGTTATTGATTACCTTTCTGTATGGATTCAATAAAATAAGGGTTGGATTTGCAGTTTAGGTATTTGTTCGGTTATTCTATCGGTAGCAATTACCTGCTTTCTTTCGGTTATATGTTGTACAAGCATATACTCCCAAGTGGAAGCCCTTCGATGATGATTTTTAAGGAATGTATTTCCTTCAAATGCAATTATAAAGTGTTAAACATTATTTCATGGAACACTAAAATGTTTTATACTCAAATATCATAAATAATTTTTATCTAGTGTGACGAACGTGGATTTTTTGCGCTCGAAAATCGACATACATACTTTACATCGTACTTGAATCCCATAGATTCGACCGTTCAAATCCGAGTCGCCGGAGCTTGTAACAACATTAAGTAAACAACACAGCGGAAAAGAAAAATAATACATTGATATACGACACAGATACAATATCCGATACAATAAATGATCCAATAGATATCAATATACTTCAGAGATATGATACAATAAAATAGCAGCGGAAAAGGAAAATAGATAACATCTAGCAGCGGAACAACATAACTCAAGATAGTCTTCAAAAGAGAACTCCAGCAGCAGCAGCTCGTTTCAACATCACGATACGCAAAGACAAGCAAGTCTCATCCAGATCCAAAGACTGAACTAGCTCCAGATAATTCACCAAACCTTACTATCTGAAAAACCCAACTCTAGACTGCTCGTGTGGAAAAATTTTGAGCACCCAGAGTTTAGGAAAGAAACAATAAACTCCGGATCAGTCATAGGACTGGTGTGAGTTACAAAAACAGTTTATCTTTTAAAACCAAACAGCAAGAGAATTTAAATTAGATTCGCAATGCTTCTAGAAAATGAGACTACCATAAGGCCTCCCGCACACACACACAATGCAAACGCAGAATTGGAGGAGATTTCTCCTTATGATAGTCAAAGATGCTTGATACGCATTAAAAGAAACATTTGATATTATTACTAGTGCATAGTGTAGTAAAAATCATTTCGAAAGTAAAGATATAAATCTTAGCCAACATACGACCATTATCGTATGCCTACTATAGCCACCTTCCAAACAGTGGGGCGCCACCATAAGTGAATGGCAGGTTCTACAACTAAAACCGTACAAGGTGCGTATTGTTTTATTTGGATTTCCAACAAATGGTCAGGCCAAGGAACTTCCCATTGCCACATGAGAAAGCCTCTCGAAGGACGTCCCGAGAACCAAATCGGGTCTCTGCCAACACAAGGCCGGGTTACCCCTAACTGCGTAACTACTGACACGAGTATGCCATCCCCCGGTCGTAACCAACCTTTATCCGAGATCCCGATAACCAACAACCACAAAGTAACAAATTTGCAGCAACAACATAGGTTAAGTATCTGGGCTCCATACCATGATACCACCTCTATCCAGAAGGAAATTCACATACACTAAGGGGCGCTACCCCCAATAACCTTGCCGCATCTTTCCTATTTCGACCATTTCGGGGTGTGAGGTCCGACGAAGTCTCGTCCACAAAGCCACGCTTTGGTATAAAGCCATGCTTTGGGTCAACAAATGATAAAAGTAATGATCACAAAGATAAATGATCAAACAAATGATCATATCACAATTGATCAAATAATGATCATTTCACAGCAACACTCAGCATGTCACATTACCAAATTAGGAATATATCGCCGATAACCATCAACTACATAACCTCTGAGCTCGTACATCTCAGAGAAGGGTGTTAAGCTAAGAGATTAAATTCTCCGCCACCAACAGAAATGTATTTGAAAGAAATCTGCCTTATATCTCAAAATGTAATGTCAGACATACAATCCATACAAGTCTGTTCTGGGTTCGAACAGAACCGAAGGCACTTCCAAAGAAGTCCTTGCAATCCGGGTGTTTACAATCCCGATCGGACTTCCCATCACTTAGGAAATCTCTATACCGGCGTGACTCAGTGCAGAAAAATTGATAGGTCATCCTATCGCTTTCGCAAATACCCGATCTTCATCACCGGTCTTCAAATGCTATCCATAACATCGAATCACATATTCGGAATGGGTTATACGACACAAAGGTCCTTTCCCGGCTAAACCGAATAGTGAGCGCAATATTTAAAACATATGGATATGGGATTTCAATTAAGTCACAACTTAATAATTCAAACTTTCTTTCAAATGGTTTAAATCAATTACTATTTCAAATCTTTTAAACAAAAGATTTACCACAAAAAGTTCACCTAGTTTCCTAAAGATTCATTCCTGGATTTCAAAGCAATTTCATCTTAATTGGATCAATTCATTTAAATCTTTAAATCAAGATTTATCTTATAGTTTTTCAAACAGTTTCCATGACTTGGGAAATCATTTTCATTTTTAACTTGAAATCCTTTTTTAACACAATTTGGAAGTTCACTTCCTAATGAAAGCTTTTATTATTTCAAAACAATAGTTTCATTTTAGAAAGATCCAATTTTATTTACACGAGTTAACACCTTTGAATTTAAATTCAAATTCCCAAACCAAATACCTTTAAAATTGTTTAACCCATATAAACTGGTATAACATCTTTAGTCCCTAGTTTCCAGATCATAGAATTCAATTTCAAATATTGAATTCAAATTTAAATCAAAACATTTAAATTCTAAATCTTAATCAAGTTATTCAAAATAATTTCATATTTGAAATCCCATTTCAATTGCTTTTCACTTTAAACCCAATCCATTTTCAAAACATTTGAATTTAGATTGTCTATTAAAAAATCTCTTCAAAAATCTGTGACTAAATCGATTTCCTCATGAATTCCGTATTGGTGTGTGTATATAAGTGTGGTCCAGGGGTTTAACACAATAGTGCAACATCATTCAATCATCACAGATTAAAATACAGAAATATAGTTGATAAGCGATATAAACATAACGCTTATCGCTCATTCACAGATTCACAGATAATATACAAATCTAAATAAATGAATAATCATACACAGCTCAATCTACAGAACAAAATATCACAGATCAGATAGGGCAGTAAATTCAAGGCATCTCATATAATACAATCATTTATAAGTAAGGTCAAACATTCAATACACCTTTATAAGTAGAATTAGTTAATCGTTTAATCCTAATTAATTCAATTTATTCCCAAGTAAATTTAATACTTATAAATTAATTATCAAATTCTAAGTAATTAATTACAAATCATTTGATATAAATTTATTTATCAAACAGTTTAATAAGTAAAGTTACTCTTAGTTCATCACATTAATTCGATTAACCTTTAAATAAATAAATTACTTTCATAATTTAATTACTCTCAAATTAATTACCAAATCAATTTATCACATTATCCTTAAATTTATTATTGCTTAATCACTTGATACATCAACTTTAATCATTGATTAATATTTTATTAAAAAATCCTTAATTCACAAATTTATTAGTCCTTGATAAATAAATCTTTAAACCTTAATTAACTAATTTAAACCTTTAATTACTTTGTTTATTGATTATTTATTCTTATTAAATTACCTAAGTTAACTATTGATATTAGTTAACTTTAATTAGTTACTTTAAAAACTCTTAGTTACAAATTAATTAAACTCTTCATTATTAATTAATTCATCTTTAATAACAAATTTATAAATCTTAATTTACTTAGTAGATTCCAATTATCTATTTATGAACTTTCTTAATTACCCTGCAATATAATTCAATTAAATCATTTATCTTTTATTTGAAAAATCTTTCTTTCATAACTATAAATAAATTTGTTACTACCTTACAACTAAATGTTAATTTAAAGTTTAAAAATCAAAATATTAATTAAGACTAATACTTAACTGTATAAGATGATTAACTAAACCTTTCAAATAGTTGACTAATTGCAAAATGATTCACAAACTAAATTTGATTAGGCTTAACATCTTGAACCAATACCCGAGAAAACTTTATGTTCATTCGAGTTGAAGCTCGAATTCCTTCACCCTTCTTCCAAGATTCCCTTCTTCTTCCTATTTCTTTTTTTCTTTTCGGTTTATGTTGTTATTCAAATTTCAACATCCGGTGAAACTTCAATAGCCTATGATTAAATTCCCCAGGCAATCACACGCAACAAACCAAAGTTTCGAGTCAAATCACGAAAATCTCGAGCTCCACTTCGAGTTGCCTCGAAGCAACATTCCCTGACACACGCTCATCACTGTGCACGTGCACGCCTCCCTTCGCCGCCACCGTTCGCCACCTATACTTTGAGCAAGTTGAAGGTCATCCCCAGCTCCGATCCCAACCACCAGACCCCCTCCAGTTCGACTCGAACGCAAATTCGAGTAAAGATCAAAACCTGGAAAACACGCTAGCTTCAACACCCCCAAAACTGTCAACGTCACGTTCTCCGAGCTCCTCCCACCGTTTCGCCTAAAACTCCAGCCATCTACTCCCTAATACTCGCTCCACCAACCCTCCAAATCTCGTAGCACTCGGTCGCTCCTAGCCGACGAACGAAACCAAAAACAAAACTACAGCAAAACTAGGTTTAAAATTTTCAAAGCTCCGCCGCCGTCGCCACTGTGGTCATTGCCACCTCCAGACATTTTTCCTACCACCACCGTAGGCTCGACCACCCCCACCAGCAACCCCGACAACTCCAGTGCCTATTACCGCCAGCAATCGATGAAAATACCCAATGCAAACATCTTCAAACTACTCTCAAACCAATTGCTTAAAAATCATCAAAACAAGATTTAAAAATCATGTCTTCCATTTAGGATTCAAGTTATATACTTGAATCAATGATTCAAGAGGTTTGATGTAATAGTCCGCAAATCCGTACTCCTTGAACAGACACTAATCTCCATCGATTAACTCGAGATGAACAGAAATACGAATAATTAGGGTTTAAGTAAAGGAAAGAGGTAGTAGAAGAAAGAAAAAGATAGAACAGAACAATATCAGAATCTCACAATTCGCAGCGGAACAACATATATTAGATAAATGAATAATCATTAAAATAAAAGAACTGTATATTTTATACATTACATCACATTACATTCATTATCAGAGTTTTCAACAACAAACAGCGGAAAAGGAATACTATATACAATAGATAATATGTACACCATGCTCTCTAGCTTGCCTTCAACAACTCCTGAATTCCAGAATGACCTAATAACCTTAACTCTAGACTGCCCGTGTGGAAATTGGTGGGCACCCAGAGTTTAGGAAGGAAAACAATAAACTCCAGGTCAGTCATGTGACTGGTGTGAGAACTTAAAACAGTTATTTGTCTTTAAAACAAAGAACAGGATAATTTTAAAATAGATTCGCAATGCTTTTTAGAAAATGAGACTACCATAAAGCCTCCCGCACACACACACAATGCAAACGCAGAATCGGAGGAGATTTCTCCTTATAATAGTCAAAGACGTTTGATACGCATTAAAAAGAAACATTTGATATTATTACTAGTGCATAGTGTAGGAAAATTATTTCGAAAGTATAGATATAAATCTTAGCCAGCATAGGCATTTCGCACTTATGCCTACTATAGCTACCATCCAAACAGTGGGGCGCCACCATAAGTGAATGATAGGTTCTACAACTAAAACCGTACAAGATCGTATTGTTTCTTTGGATTTTCCAACAAATGGTCAGGCCAAGGAACTTCCCATTGCCACATGGAAACGCCTCTGGAAAGACACCCCGAGAACTAACGTTACGGTTAGAACTCTGCCAACATAAGGTCGGGTTACCCCTAACTGGGTGACTACTAACAAGAATATGTCATTCCCAGATCGTAACCGATCTATCCGAGGATCCTCAATTTCCAACAACCATAAAGCAATAAATTTGCAGCAACAACATAGGTTAAGTATCTGGGCTCCATACCATGATACCACCTCTATCCAGAAGGAATGACATACACTAAAGGGGCGCTACCCCCTAATAACCTTACTGCATCCTTCCTGTTTTGACCATTTCCGGGGTGTGAGGCTCGACGAAGTTTCGTTCACAAAGCTACGCTTTATACAAAAGCTGTGCTTTAATTCACAAATGCTCAACAGCACTTCGTATGCCACATTACCAATTTGGGAATATATCACTAGTAACCATCAACTACATAACCTCTGAGCTCGTACGTCTCAGAGAAGGGTGTTAAGCTAAGAGAATAAATTCTCCACGACCAACAGAAATATATTTGATAGAAACCAGCTTTACATCTCAAATTGTAACGTTAGACATACAATCCATACAAGTCCGTTCCAGGATCGAACGGAACCAAAGGCACTTACAAAGAAGTCCTTGCAATCCGGATATTCACTAATCACGATCGGACTTCCCGTCACTAAGGGTGGTAAAAGCTCTTTATCGGAGATCAGCCGATGCAGAGTAACTCGACGGTAATCCTTCCGTTTTCACAAATATCCGGTCTTCAACACCGGTCTTCAAATCCAATCCATAACGACGTATCACATATTCGGAATGGGTTATACGACCCAAAGGTCCTTTCCCGGCTAACCCGAATAGTGCGCGCTTATTTTAAAAATATAAGTGTGGCATTCAAATTCAAACAATCACAACAAATACCTATTTAAAGGTAAATATTGATAGTCGGTTATTCAACTATCAATAGGTATGCACAACATCACCAGATTCCAAATAATTTTCCAAATTATTTATTTTCCAAAATATCTTTACAAGATATATATATAAATAATTCCCATACTTCAAAAATAAATCGATATTTATTTTTAAACCAATTCTACCAATTTAATTTATAAATTCCATATTGAATTTACATTCCAAAATATATTTATGAATACACGATTTCAATTATTCATTTTCAATTTATCTTCAAAAAGATAAATTCTCAAAACATTTCATTTCACATTGGAAAAACATTTCCATACTTATTTATTAATAACTAATTCACAAATCTATTTATTTTGAATACTTAGGAAATATTCAATATGCTTAATATCGAAATTAAGTATATATTTCATTCTTTAAGGAAAACATTCACTTCATTTATTTGAGTCAAAATGAATGTTGCGTAAAACACCGTTACGACGACCCAAAATCACTAGTATAGGGATTCAAAATTTAAAATAGACATATAAATCCCAATACTATATATAAAACATTTCCTTTCGGAAATCATTTACTATAACAACAGTGTTATAGTCCACCATTTCTTTATTCCCTGAAAACGTCTATTTCAACAATAAAGGTTGAAATCTATGGTTTCGATAGTTAACCCATTTTAAAACATTTTTAAAACAATTAACTTCATTTGATAATATTCATTTTCCCAAGCATATCCATTTTATTTGATAATATATTCACTGTCCAAAATCGTGAATATACTTCCTTAGCCAATTTCAACTTTCAATTTATCAAATTCCATTGATTTCGAATTTATAAACTATGTCTATAAATTCCATTTCTATTTATAAGCTTTGATTTATAAATCTCCTTTATTAATCCAATTTGATTTATATAACTCAATTATATACCAAAAGTCCATATTATAAGTTAAGTACTTATAATTCATTTATTTACCAAATCGTTCCTTTAAAACTTCACAAATTTTAAAATCTTATCACTTATAAGATTCATTTAAATTTTATAACAACTTCAACCTATAAAATCTCCTTTATTAACAATTTATATTAATATCCCATTTAAATGCCCAAAATCTAATTTATAAGTTAATTACTTATAAATCTTTTATTTTACAACATCTATTCATTTTGAAATCATCACAATTTTAAATCTATAATTTTCAATTAAATCCATTTTATACTTCATTTTAACACTTAATAAACTCGTTTTATAATTCAAATATCTTTAACTTATAAAATATTAATTTATACATCTTTCATATAACCTGTTTTAAAATAATTCAAAAATCCCAATTTAACCATTTTATAAATTTATTAACTACTTATCTCAAAATCACCTTTTGGTTATATTTCACAAAAATCTTAATTTTTATGACATAAAAATTTATAACGTTTTAATTATTTAAAATGTATCAAGTCGAAAAATTAATAAACGTAAAATTTCAAAAAAATAACTTTAGAAATCCCTTAAAAATCAAAATCGTTATTTTTAAACTTCAGAAATGGATCCGATGATGCAACACACCAAATAATCAATCACGGCATCCAAACATCATATATCATCATATGATAATCAACAAATATAACACTATATGTAAATAAATAAATACGGTTGAGAAATCCAGTTGGGTCCCTCCAACCTGTTTCCCTGCATCCACAGATGTTAGCGCAATACCAATTCCGCTTCAAGACGGAATATCGTGGTATATGGGATTTTTATAAAATACTATCCGCTTAATAGGCGGCGCAATAGGGTCTCACCCGCTATATAATGCGGGAAATCATCAACTGCAATATACACATATGCCAATCTATATATATATATATATATTGTTATAAACTAATATATATATATATACTATATCACATCCAAATAGCAATCAATCAATAACTGCATATCCAATTTTAATTTGAGTGAGAAGATCTCACCTTTGCTCTTTAATTTGCCATCCATTTTCCACTCCAGACTTGTTTTTCTCGATTTATAGACCTTGTATAAATAATTTATACAATCTTATTAATATTTGAATACTTTAAATTAACCCGTTATTTTATTTTAAAATAACACTTTTAATTTTAAACAAACTTCTATTTGATAATTTAAATTAACCAATGATTTTCTTTTCAAAATAAAAATTTATAATTCGAATTGATTTTCAAAATAACTTTTTTTATAATAACTAAATCATCACTGTGATATACATATATTTACTGTAAAAGCTTTTCTGTATATATATATTAAAAAATATCTTACTGCATTTAAAATCAAATCAGTCCGTATATAATTTTTTTTTAAATACTGCATAATAAATCTCTGGAAAAAAAAATCAATAACAAATTTATACCTCCATTGTCGAACTCGCGAACGCCACTGCTCGCAATACGCACCAACCCATCGGCCTGCTCCACCCACGAATCCATCAGCGCCGACCCCCTCAGTGCCATCGACCTAAGTACGAGCCCCAACCATGATCTCACTTCGATGCTCCGACCTCCCATCTTTGTGAACCAACCCTAGCCGAGCGCCATACCTCGCGAGCATCACCTCACGACGCCGCGCCCCCTTAGCACGCGCCGACCTGATTGAGTTCGAGCGCGACGCCGCAGCTCCCTTCGCGATGCCGCGACCCTCTGTTGCCGTCATCGCGATTTGGGTCGCGAATTACTGCTTGCGATTTACTTTTTTTTCCTGAGTCGAATAGGGGATTCGATTCTTTAAATTGGGAACGAGAGGAGGAACGAACTAGATTTGGTTATGAAAAAGATCTCGTGACCTTTTTTTTTGGGATGTTTGAACGACAGAAGAAAAGGGTCTCGGTTGAATTAGAAAGAGGAGACGGTGGCCATTGATTTTGTTTGAGATTTTCAAAACTGAAGAAGAATATTTAAAATGAGAAGGAGGGAGACAGGGGTACGTGATGTTTCAGGGAATAGGTCTGCTTACACGATCTCGTTCATGATTTTAGGCGTATTTTTAGGAAGCTACAGTGTTTCTGATGTTGACTAAAGTGCAAATTTTAAATTTTAAATTCAAGTTGAATTCGATTTAATTTCAACGCGTTTACTCACCGTGCGCTCACATAACAACTCCAAAAAATACGAAATTTGAAATCCGATAATAATTCAATATTAAGAACCCAACGGAACTAGTTTCGTCGAATTCCGAGACTTTGCCTCGGAAGGCTATTTTTAAATATCGATTCAAACGATAAAATTTCAAAACTGAACAATTCACTTTCAAATTAAATTCTGAAGCTTATATTATCTTCAGTATTATCACTATAAATTTTACGAGCCTTTGAAATATTTTCAATCAGCTTAAAATTAAAGATTCAAATTTTTATTCAACTTTCAATAGATTAAATTTTGAAATTTAATCGCCAAATTCCTACTGATAATTTGAAATTCAAGTCAAACCATCATTCAAATATTTAAAAATTAATTAAATATTTTCAATTTAAATTGTTCAAAATTCTGGGTCGTTACAATCTTCCCCCTTAAAAGAATTTCGTCCCGAAATTACCAGTTAGAAAGAATGGTCCTTAACTCGTCTACACAATCCAATAGTTTTATCAACTTACTAACCTAAATATTTTTATTAAAGATTCACTATTATTTCAACTAGCTTTCCAACTTCACTTATAAGTTCCAAACAACATTGTTCTACTTAACAATTCAAATTTAAATTTGAATTTAAATTTCAAACTTGCAAAATTTTCTCAAAAATTTTCTAACACACTAAATTTTCGAAAATTTTCGCCAGCGTCTCCTTTGCGCGGCTAGCTCGGTACGACTACAAAATGGCGCTACGACCCCTCCGAATCAAAAAGAAAAGAGAAAGCCAAGTGGCTGGAGAAGAAAATCACCAAATTTCATATTGGAATTGAAATACGTACCTTTTTGTCGAGCAATTCAATTTTATCTTTGAAATCTAAATCCCAATTCCATTTCTTTTAATACACCTGTATATCCTGCTAGCCATAATATCCAATTCCAACATTCAAACCATTTTGCCAATTCCATTACAAAATATTCAATATATGCTTCTTATACATTTTTTTTACTTCATCATTGAAGTTACATATTTATTCTCATTCAATTTTACATTTCAATTTCATTTGAATTTAATTCACAATTTCAATTCTATTTGAATTCAATTTATCTTCTATTCTGAATACTGAGTTTTATCTTTCAATTTCGAACCATTTTTATTTAGCTCACAATTCAAGTTTTAATTTAACTAATTCAACTTCCATTTCAGTATTTCATGAATTAATAAATTATCATACTTGTATATTTGAATTCAATCTATTTTATTTTACCCAAATCTGGATTTTATTCAACTTGATTCAAATCTCATTCCATTTTTCAATTTCAATTCATTTATTTACAAATGTTACTTCATTTGTTAATTTACAAACACAATTTAATTTCAATTCACCTTCATTTACTTGAAATTGTAAATTTATTCCTTCATTCACAATTTATTTCCATAATTCAATACTCAATTCCAATTCATTTTAATTACTCCAAATTTATTTCTTACTTAATAATATTCCATAAATATTTTTATATAGCATTGCAGAGTCTTTTCAACCTTTTAAAACCATTATTGTAAACAATTCAAACTATCCTTTGAATTTCCAAAACCAAACCCAAAGTATCCAAACATCTTCCTTTTAAAACAATTGGCGGCAATTCCTCTTTTGGAAACCCGAAAATGAACACCAATGATGCCGCAGTCATCATTGGAATTATTTTCCAGCGACCGAAAAGAGTTTAGAGCTTTTCATTCCTTTAAAAATTCCTTTCAAAACCTTTTAAATTCATTTTCCAAATCAAAAAGGAATTTAATTTCTAAAATTTCTAAATTCTTTCAAAAAACATTTCTAAAAACTTCTCCGGAATTCTATTTCCAATTATAAATCACATTTATAATTTTCGTTCTTAAACTTCATTTGTATATGGATTTTATTTTCTTATCTTTGAAGTTATGATTTCAATTTCTTATTCAATTTCGATGGTAATAATTTTTAATATTATTAATACTTCCTAACAACCATGCATCCATATACTAATAATTTACAGAAAATTATTTCTTTTATATACAAAATAGCTTTAGGTAAAATTATTTCATTTACCCTATTTTAAAAACAATACTGTGTAAGTTCATCTTGTTTAAGAGTTTAGAAACTCCTATCAACACAGTTAGCTAGACTGCACCGACCAGAATCCATAAACAATCAACCTATAAGTCAACACAATATAAAACAATTTATATTCACTAACAAATACGTGCTCATATCTATTATTACACTCAAACTCATTCTAGAGTACTACTGACTCTATCTCTAATGAGTAACACCCAAAAGAGCCATGGTTGTCGCTTAACCATATGCTCTGATACCAAATGTAATAGTCGATGACAGCGGTCACAACCGGTAGGCTTTTCAACCATCCCAGCTCCACCGTGGCTTACATTGATATCCCAAACTTTCTTTTACGGCCAGCCTCTCGACTGTCTCAGCTTACGCCTAACAAACCCCGTAAAGAGGACGTGTGGGGGCAAGAGTCTCCCGTTCGCCACCAAACCGCGAAGCGAGAACCCCCCATCACATAGCCCTAAGCTAAGCAAGACTGGTGTGAGAACTTAAAACAGTTATTTATCTTTAAAACAAAGAACATGATAATTTCAAAATAGATTCGCAATGCTTTTTAGAAAATGGGACTACACTAAGGCCTCCCGCACACACACACACACACACAATTCAAACGCAGAATCGGAGGAGATTTCTCCTTATGATAGTCAAAGATGCTTGATACGCATTAAAAAGAAACATTTGATATTATTACTAGTGCATAGCGTAGTAAAATTATTTCGAAAGTAAAGATATAAATCTTAGCCAATATAGGCATTTCGCACTTATGCCTACTATAGCTACCATCCAAACTGTGGGGCGCCACCATAAGTGAATGATAGGTTCTACAACTAAAACCGTACAAGATCGTATTGTTTCTTTGGATTTTCCAACAAATGGTCAGGCCAAGGAACTTCCCATTGCCACATGGAAACGCCTCTGGAAAGACGCCCCGAGAACTAACGTTACGGTTAGAACTCTGCCAACACAAGGCCGGGTTACCCCTAACTGGGTAACTACTGACACGAATATGTCATCCGCCAATCGTAACCGATCTATCCGAGGTCCTCGATTTCCAACAACCACAAAGAAATAAATTTGAAGCAACAACGTAGGTTAAGTATCTGGGCTCCATACCATGATACCACCTCTATCCAGAAGGAATGACATACACTAAAGGGGCGCTACCACCTAATAACCTTGCTGCACCCTTCCTGTTTTGACCATTCCCCGGTGTGTGAGGCTCGACGAAGTCTCGTTCACAAAGCTACGCTTTATACAAAAGCTGTGCTTTAATTCACAATTGCTCAACAGCACTTCGTATGCCACATTACCAATTTGGGAATATATCACTAGTAACCATCAACTACATTACCTCTGAGCTAGTACGTCTCAGAGAAGGGTGTTAAGCTAAGAGAATAAATTCTCCACCACCAACAGAAATATATTTGATAGAAACCGGCTTTACATCTCAAATTGTAAAGTTAGACATACAATCCATACAAGTCCGTTCTGGGATCGAACGGAACCGAAGGCACTTACAAAGTAGTCCTTGCAATCCGGATAATCACTAATCACGATCGGACTACCCGTCACTAAGGGTGATAAAACCTCTTTATCGGAGATCAGCCGATGCAGAGTAACTCGACGGTAATCCTTCCGTTTTCACAAATATCCGGTCTTCAACACCGGTCTTCAAATGCAATCCATAAAGACGTATCACATATTCGGAATGGGTTATACGACCCGAAGGTCCTTTCCCGGCTAACCCGAATAGTGCGCGCTTATTTTAAAAATATAAGTGTGGCATTCAAATTCAAACAATCACAACAAATACCTATTTAAAGATAAATATTGATAGTCGGTTATTTAACTATCAATAGGTATGCACAACATCACCAGATTCCAAATAATTTTCCAAATTATTAATTTTCCAAAATATCTTTACAAGATATATATATAAATAATTCCCATACTTCAAAAATAAATCGATATTTATTTTTAAACCAATTCTACCAATTTCATTTATAAATTCCATATTGAATTTACATTCCAAAATATATTTATGAATACACGATTTCAATTATTCATTTTCAATTTATCTTCAAAAAGATAAATTCTCAAAACGTTTCATTTCTCATTGGAAAAACATTTCCATACTTATTTATTAATAAGTAATTCACAAATCTATTTATTTTCAATACTTAGAAAATATTCAATATGCTTAATATCGAAATTAAGTATATATTTCATTCTTTAAGGAAAACATTCACTTCATTTATTTGAGTCAAAATGAATGTTGCGTAAAACACCGTTACGACGACCCAAAATCACTAGTATAGGGATTCAAAATTTAAAATAGATATATAAATCCCAATACTATATATAAAACATTTCCTTTCGGAAATCATTTACTATAACAACAATGTTATAGTCCACCATTTCCTTATTCCTTGAAAACGTCTATTTCAACAATAAAGGTTGAAATCTATGGTTTCGATGGTTAATCCATTTTAAAAAAAATTTAAAACAATTAAATTTATTTGATAATATTCATTTTCCCAAGCATATCCATTTTATTTGATAATATATTCACTGTCTAAAATCGTGAATATACTTCCTTAGCCAATTTCAACTTTCAATTTATCAAATTCCATTGATTTTGAATTTATAAACAATGTCTATAAATTCCATTTCTATTTATAAGCTTCGATTTATAAATCTCCTTTATTAAGCCAATTTAATTTGTATAACTCAATTATATACCAAAAGTCCATATTATAAGTTAAGTACTTATAATTCATTTATTTACCAAATCGTTCCTTTAAAACTTCACAAATTTTAAAAACATATCACTTATAAGATTCATTTAAATTTTATAACAACTTCAACCTATAAAATCTCCTTTATTAACAATTTATATTAATATCCCATTTAAATGCCCAAAATCCAGTTTATAAGTTAATTACTTATAAATCTTTTATTTTACAACATCTATTCATTTTGAAATCTTCACAATTTTTAAATCTATAATTTTCAATTAAATCCATTTTATACTTCATTTTAACACTTAATAAACTCGTTTTATAATTCAAATATCTTTAACTTATAAAATATTAATTTATACATCTTTCATATGACCCGTTTTAAAATAATTCAAAAATCCCAATTTAACTATTTTATAAATTTATTATCTACTTATCTCAAAATCACCTTTTGGTTATATTTCACAAAAATCTTAATTTTTATGACATAAAAATTTATAACGTTTTAATTATTTAAAATGAATCAATTCGAAAATTTAATGAACGTAAAATTTCAAAAAAATCACTTTAGAAATCCCTTAAAAATCAAAATCGTTATTTTTAAACTTCAAAAATGGATCTGATGATGCAACACACCAAATAATCAATCACGGCATCCAAACATCATATATCAACATATGATAATCAACAAATATCAAACTATATGTAAATAAATAAATACGGTTGAGGAATCCAGTTGGATCCCTCCAACCTATTTCCCTGCATCCACAGATGTTAGCACAATACCAATTCCGCTTCAAGACGGAATATTGCGGTATATGGGATTTTATAAAATATTATCCGCTTAATAGGCGGCGCAATAGCGTCTCATCCGCTATATAATGCAGGAAATCATCAACTGCAATATATACATATGCCAATATATATATATATATACATATATATATTGCTATATACTAATATATATATACTATATCACATCCAAATAGCAATCAATCAATAACTGCAAATCCAATTTTAATTTGAGTGAGAAGATCTCACCTTTGCTCTTTAATTTGCCATCCATTTTCCATTCCAGACTTGTTTTTCTCGATTTATAGACCTTGTATAAATAATTTATACAATCTTATTAATATTTGAATACTTTAAATTAACCCGTTATTTTATTTTAAAATAACACTTTTAATTTTAAACAAACTTCTATTTGATAATTTAAATTAACCAATGATTTTCTTTTCAAAATAAAAATTTATACTTCGAACTGATTTTCAAACTAACTTTTTTTTTATAATAACTAAATCATCACTGTGATATACATATATTTACTGTAAAAACTTTTCTGTATATATATATTAAAAAATATCTTACTGCACTTAAAATCAAATCAATCTGTATATAATTTTTTTTTAAAATACTGCATAATAAATCTCTGGAAAAAAAATCAATAACAAATTTATACCTCCACTGTCGAACTCGCGAACGCCACTGCTCGCAATACGCACCAACCCATCGGCCTGCTCCACCCACGAATCCATCAGCGCCGACCCCCTCAGTGCCATCGACCTAAGTACAAGCCCCAACCATGAACTCACTTCGATGCTCCGACCTCCCATCTTCGTGAACCAACCCTAGCCGAGCGCCATACCTCGCGAGCATCACCTCACGACGCTGCGACTTCCCCCCTAAGCACGCGCCGACCTGATTGAGTTCGAGCGCGACGCCGCAGCTCCCTTCGCGATGCCGCGACCCTCTTTTGCCGTCATCGCGATTTGGGTTGCGAAGTACTGCTCGCGATTTACTTTTTTTTCCCTGAGTCAAATAGGGGATTCGATTCTTTAAATTGGGAACGAGAGGAGGAACGAACTAGATTTGGTTGTGAAAAAGATCTCGTGACCTTTTTTTTGGGATGTTTGAACGATAGAAGAAAAGGGTCTCGGTTGAATTAGAAAGAGGAGACGGTGGCCATTGATTTTGTTTGAGATTTTCAAAACTGAAGAAGAATATTTAAAATGGGAAGGAGGGAGACAGGGGTACGTGATGTTTCAGGGAATAGGTCTGCTTACACGAACTCGTTCACGATTTTAGGCATATTTTTAGGAAGCTACAGTGTTTCTGATGTTGACTAAAGTGCAAATTTTAAATTTTAAATTCTAGTTGAATTCGATTTAATTTCAACGCATTTACTCACCGTGTGCTCACATAACAACTCCGAAAAATACGAAATTTGAAATCCGATAATAATTCAATATTAAGGACCCAACGGAACTGGTTTCGTCGAATTCCGAGACTGTGCCTCGGAAGGCTATTTTTAAATATCGATTCAAACGATAAAATTTCAAAACCGAACAATTCACTTTCAAATTAAATTCCGAAGCTTATATTATCTTCAGTATTATCACTATAAATTTTACGAGCCTTTGAAATGTTTCCAATCGGCTTAAAGTTGAAGATTCAAATTTTTATTCAACTTTCAATAGATTAAATTTTAAAATTTAATCGCCAAATTCCTACTTATAATTTGAAATTCAAGTCAAACCATCATTCATATATTTAAAATTAATTAAATATTTTCAATTTAAGCTGTTCAAAATTCTGGGTTGTTACAATTGAAAATTCCAGAATTTAAAGTCTTTACTGTAAAAATTTGATTTTTCATTCCATATTCATTTGTACTTCATGAAACTATTTTTAGATTATAAGCCATTCTTAAATACGACTAATTTATTCTAAAACCAAAGCCTAATATTGATTAGAAAAAAAGAAATTGAAATTTCTTTGTTGTTCTGCACTCTGAGATTAAACAGAGAGGTTATAATTTTTTCTAATGCCTGCATACATCAAGCTTCAGAAATTTGCAAACCCATATCTCAAAACAATATTGATCACAACAATAATATTCAACTATATCATACTTTAAATTTTTAAAGGTGGAGTTACTCACCTTCCAAATCATGTTGACTCCAGGAGTTGAAGTTGAAATCTGGTTTATCTGAAGCTTTTCTTTGCTTCTAAACTGTCAAGCTTTGATTGCTTGATAAATGTTTTAAGTGGATGTTAGTTTATGTTAAGTGAGATTGTTTTGGTTTTTTTTCTTTTCTTTCACTCAGTTTTATTTTACTTAGGATGAACTGAATGCAGAATTTGATAAAAAAGATAAAAACAGTGCATGTTGATATATATAAAAGAATGTACAATAAGGTGATAGAATATTGTTTTTCTAGTACAGTGCTAAGCATGCTGTAGTGATCTTGTATCATGTTTGAGGTGTATTAGAGGTATGGCTGCAGATCTCATATTTTGGTGGCTGATGATATGAAATGTTGTGTACTTAGGATATTTGCATTTATTTGCTTAGTACTTTATGTTTTTACTTATTTTATTTTTCGTGTTTATAGATATTTTTTCATTACTTTGTTTATTCCAGCCTGCATACTTACTTTTATATTTGTTTGTATATGTACATGTTTGCTTTTACATTTTCATGTCTTTGAAGATGTTTTGTTTGTATTTACTTTGTTTTGTTTACTTTGCATATTTATTTACAACTTTATTTCATATTTAAATGTTGTTTCTTTTCTTTTCTTATGGCTTAATAACATATATAAATTTCTATTTTATTATGTTTATTTCTTTTATTTTATCTGTGTTCATACTTATTGCCTACAAATAATTTATTACTTTGTATATTCTAGATAATGTGTTGTTTTAAATTTAGCAAATTAGTTTATTTTATTACAAAGACTTCATTTTGAATTTTCAAATCAATTTATCAATAAATTTCACCATTTTAAATCAAGTTAAAAATAATTTCATCTTTAAATCATTTAGTTAAAACAATAACTCAAACTCAATGTATGTACATATATACATATATATTCATATTATAGTAAATCCATTTACTTGAAATTTAAATCCAACTCACATATGTACAATATTTAACTTCATATGATTTAATATATTTTTTTATTTGAATTTAGGGAAACTCGAATAAATTTACTAATAAATTTTATAGATTTAAATTCAAAAATTAAATTAAATTATCAATTTAAATTTAGTAAAAATTCGGGATCGTTACAGACTTCCCCCCTTAAAAGAATTTCGTCCTCGAAATTACACAACTCGTTTCACGAATCATACACACACAGAATAGACCACTGCCAATTCAAACTATACTAGTAAACACATGGATATTTTTCGGGTAATTCATAATATATCTAATATTAAATGCTACTCATAATATTAGTAAGCAAGTTATAGTCATACATAACCCTACTAACATTCAACCTTCACTACAATTCTAATTCCAAAACACGTACATAAACATACCCTAACCAAAAGAAGTCGATCCAACCAACTACAGATCTTCAATATCAGAGCTCCCCTTCTCAGGCCCTGACAGTTATATAACTTCAGCCTCATCGTCTGTTTCAAAAACTTCCTCGGGGTCAGACTCTATCGGAATAAAGCCTCCACCATCTAGCTCCTCGTCTTCTAAGGCATTATGATCCTCTATAGCATTATCTAAATCCCAATAAATTGCTTCATCGCCTTCGGACTCTACCTCAATTTCAGGTTCTTCTTCCACCTCAAATTCTTCCTCAAATTCCTCTTCGAACTCTTCTTCAAATTCCTCCTCGAATTCTTCTTCAAATTCCTCTTCAAACTCTTCTTCATTTCCAGACTCCTCCTTGGGTTCTTCAACTAGAGGTTGTGGCTGCACCACGGGTTCTTCTGGCACCTCCTCACGTCCTGATGGTTCACCCAAATCATCTCGAATCCTACTAGATGAACCAAAATCACCAACCCTTCTGGCCTTTCCACCTTGGCTGATGCTATTTGTTCTCTACAATTAAAATCAAAATCTAAATATTAAGATCCTAATGGTTTTAGAATTTTATAGATTGAGAAATACAACAAAGTTTATATTTCAGACTTTATTCTACCCAAGAAGTTATAACAGAAATCCAAAATTTGGTTTTAAAACGAAACTGTTTTATCGATACAATTCAATTTATCCTTATATTTCATTAACCAATTTAACTCAATTTAAATTTCAAATTTATTCAAAATTTCTAATTTATTCAAATTTCAAATTCATTAAAGTTTAAATCAAAAACTGATAAGAAACCGATGAAATACGAAGTAAAAAATTTTCTACAACGATTCATAGGGCCATCATCACACCGAATCTTCTTCTTGTAATTGTCACTAAGCAATCAAAAGAATTTAGAAACGAATCAAAGACAATTTGATAGAGAAAGATTGTTTCCACTGTTGAAGGGTATTGACCATTTATAGTCGTATTCCCCTGTCCCCTATCTCATTTTCTTCTTGCACTCATACTCACTATCAGTGAATAGTAAGAGAATTTACTGAGGCATTAAAACGGATATCTTAGGGATACTCATTCTAGGGTATACTTCACCCTATCTCTAATGAGTTACTTAATATGTTATACTCCTGAGCTAAAGTTTTAACCTTAGGTCTGATACCACATGTGACGAACGCGGTTTGTGCGCGCTCGAAAATCGACACCCATACTTTACATCGTACTCGAATGCCGTATATTCGAACGTTCAAATCCGAGTCGCCGGAGCTTATAACAACATTAAGTAAACAACACAGCGGAAAAGAAAAATAATACATTGATATACGACACAGATACAATATCTAATGCAACAAATGATCCAATAGATATCAATATACATCAGATATGATACAATAAAATAGCAGCGGAAAAGGAAAATAGATAACATCTAGCAGCGGAACAATATAACTCAAGATAGTCTTCAAAAGAGAACTCCAGCAGCAACAGCTCGTTTCAACATCACGATACGCAAAGACAAGCAAGTCTCGTCCACATCCAAAGACTAAACTAGCTCCAGATAATTCACTGATCCTAACTATCCGAAAAGCCCAACTCTAGATTGCTCGTGTGGAAAAATTTTGAGCACCTAGAGTTTAGGAAAGAAACAATAAACTCCGGATCAGTCATGGGACTGGTGTGAGTTACAAAAACAGTTTATCTTTTAAAAACAAACAGCAAGAGAATTTAAATTAGATTCGCAATGCTTTTAGAAAATGAGACAACCATAAGGCCTCCCGCACACACACACAATGCAAATGCAGAATCGGAGGAGATTTCTCCTTATGATAGTCATTAAAAGAAACATTTGATATTATTACTAGTGCATAGTGTAGTGAAAATCATTTCGAAAGTAAAGATATAAATCTTAGCCAACATACGACCATTATTGTATGCCTACTATAGCTACCATACAAACAGTGGGGCGCCACCATAAGTGAATGGCAGGTTCTACAACTAAAACCGTACAAGGTGCATATTGTTTTATTTGGATTCCAACAAATGGTCAGGCCAAGGAACTTCCCATTGCCACACGAGAACGCCTCTGGAAGGATGTCCTCAAGAACCAAACCGGATCTCTGCCAACACAAGGCAGGGTTCCCCTAACTGGGTAACTACTAACACGAGTATGCCATCCCCCGGTCGTAACCAACCTTTATCCGGGATCCCAATAACCAACAACCACAAAGTAATAAATTTACAGCAACAACATAGATTAAGTATCTGGGCTCCATACCATGATACCACCTCTATCCAAAAGGAAATGCACATACCCTTAGGGGCGCTACCCCCAATAACCTTGCCGCATCTTTCCTGTTTCGACCATTTCGGGGTGCGAGGTCCGACGAAGTCTCGTCCACAAAGCCACGCTTTGGTACAAAGACATGCTTTGGGTCAACAATTGATCAAAGTAATGATCACAAAGATAAATGATCAAACAAATGATCATATCACAAATGATCAAACAATGATCATTTCACAGCAACACTCAGCATGTCACATTACCAAATTGAGAATATTTTGCTGATAACCATCAACTACATAACCTCTGAGCTCGTACGTCTAAGAGAAGGGTGTTAAGCTAAGAGAATAAATTCTCTGCCACCAACAGAAATATATTTGAAAGGAATCTGCTTTATATCTCAAAATGTAATGTCAGACATAAAATCCATACATGTCTGTTCTGGGTTCGAACAGAACCGAAGGCACTTCCAAAGAAGTCCTTGCAATCCGGGTATTTACAATCCTGATCGGACTTCCCATCACTTAGGGAATCTCTATACCGACGTGACTCGGTGTAGAGACAATTGATAGGTCATCCTATCGCTTTTGCAAATACCCGGTCTTCATCACCGGTCTTCAAATGCTATCCATAACGTCGAATCACATATTCGGAATGGGTTATACGACACAAAGGTCCTTTCCCGGCTAAACCGAATAGTGAGCGCAATATTTAAAACATATGGATATGGGATTTCAATTAAGTCACAACTTAATAATTCAAACTTTCTTCCAAATGGTTTAAATCAATTACCATTTCAAATATTTTAAACAAAAGATTTACCACAAAAAGTTCACCTAGTTTCACAAAGATTCATTCCTGGATTTCAAAGCAATTTCATCTTAATTGGATCAATTCATTTAAATCTTTAAATCATGATTTATCTTATAGTTTTTCAAACAGTTTCCCTGACTTGGGAAATCATTTTCATTTTTAACTTGAAATCCTTTTTTAGCACAATTTGGAAGTTCACTTCCTAATGAAAGCTTTTATTATTTCAAAACAATAGTTTCATTTCAGAAAGATCCAATTTTATTTACACGAGTTAGCGCCTTTGAATTTAAATTCAAATTCCCAAACCAAATACCTTTAAAATAGTTTAACCCATATAAACTGGTATAACATCTTTAGTCCCTAGTTTCCAGATCATAGAATTCAATTTCAAATATGAATTCAAATTTAAATCAAAACATTTAAATTCTAAATCTTAATCAAGTTTCTCAAAATAATTTCATCTTTGATATTCCATTTCAATTGCTTTTCACTTTAAACCCAATCCATTTTCAAAACATTTGAATTCAGATTGTCTATTAAAAAATATCTTCAAAAATCTGTGACTAAATCGATTTCCTCGTGAAATCCATATTGGTGTGTGTATAAAGTGTGGTCCAGGGGTTTAACACAATAGTGCAACATCATTCAATCATCACAGATTAAAATACAGAAATATAGTTAATAAGCGATATAAACATAATGCTTATCGCTCATTCACAGATTCATAGATAATATACAAATGTAAATAAATGAATAATCATACACAGCTCAATCTACAGAACAAAATATCACAGATTAGATAGGGCAGTAAATTCAAGGCATCTCATATAATACAATCATTTATAAGTAACGTCAAGCATTCAATACACCTTTATAAGTAGGATTAATTAATCATCTAATCCTAATTAATTCAATTTATTCCCAAGTAAATTTAATACTTAAAAATTAATTATCAAATTCTAAGTAATTAATTACAAATCATTTGATATAAATTTATTTATCAAACATTTTAATAAGTAAAGTTACTCTTAATTCATCACATTAATTTGATTAACCTTTAAATAAATTAATTACTTTAATAATTTAATTACTCTCAAATTAATTACCAAATCAATTTATCTCATTATCCTTAAATTTATTATTGCTTAATCACTTGATACATCAACTTTAATCATTGATTAATAGTTTATTAAAAAATCCTTAATTCACAAATTTATTGTTCCTTAATAAATAAATCTTTAAAACTTAATTAATTAATTTAAACCTTTAATTACTTTGTTTATTGATTATTTATTCTTATTAAAATTACCTAAGTTAACTATTGATATTAATTAACTTTAATTAATTACTTTAAAAACTCTTAGTTACAAATTAATTAAACTCTTCATTATTAATTAATTCATCTTTAATAACAAATTTATAAATCCCAATTTACTTAGTAGATTCCAATTATCAATTTATGAACATTCTTAATTACCCTGCAATATAATTCAATTAAATCATTTATCTATTATTTGAAAAATCTTTCTTTCATAACTATAAATAAATTTGTTACTACCTTACAACTAAATGTTAATTTAAAGTTTAAAAATCAAAATATTAATTAAGACTAATACTTAACTGTCTAAGATGATTAACTAAATCTTTCAAATAGTTGAACTAGTTGCAAAATGATTCACAAACTAAATTTGATTAGGCTTAACATCTTGAACCAATACCCGAGAAAACTTTATGTTCATTCGAGTTGAAGCTCGAGTTCCTTCACCCTTCTTCCAAGATTCCCTTCTTCTTCCTATTTCTTTTTTTTTCTTTTTAGCTTATGTTGTTAGTTAAATTTCAACATCCGGTGAAACTTCAATAACCTGTGATTAAATTCCCCAGGCAAACACACGCAACAACCGAAAGTTTCGAGTCAAATCACGAAAATCTCAAGCTCCACTTCGAGTTGCCTCGAAGCAACATTCCCTGACACACGTTCATCACTGTGCACGTGCACGCTTCCCTTAGCCACCACCGTTCGCAACCGATAGTTCGAGCACGTTGAAGGTCATCCCCAGCTCCGATCCCAACCACCAGACCCCCTCCAGTTCGACTCGAATGCAAATTCGAGTAAAGATCAAAACCTGGAAAACACGCTAGCTTCAACACCCCCAAAACTGTCAACCTCACGTTCTCCGAGCTCCTCCCACCGTTTGGCCTAAAAGTCCAGCCATCTACTCCCTAATACTCGCTCCACCAACCCTCCAAATCTCGTAGCACTCGGTCGCTCCTAGCCGACGAACGAAACCAAAAACAAAACTACTGCAAAACTAGGTTTAAAATTTTCAAAGCTCCGCCGCCGTCGCCGCCACGGTCATTGCCACCTCTAGAAATTTTTCCTACCACCACCGTAGGCTAGACCACCCCCACCAGCAACCCCGACACCTCCAGTGCCTATTACCGTCGGCAATCGATGAAAATACCCAATGTAAACATCTTCAAACTGCTCTCAAACCAATTGCTTAAAAATCATCAAATAAGATTTAAAAATCATGTCTTCCATTTAGGATTCAAGTTATATACTTGAATCAATGATTCACGAGGTTCGAAAATCCCAGAATTTAAAGTCTTTACTGTAAAAATTTGATTTTTCATTCTATATTCATTTGTACTTCATGAAACTATTTTTAGATTATAACTCATTCTTAAATAGGACTAATTTGTTCTAAAACCAAAGCGTAATATTGATTAGAAAAAAAGAAATTGAAATTTCTTTGTTGTTCTGCACTCTGAGATTAAACAGAGAAGTTATAATTTTTTCTAATGCCTGCATACATCAAGCTTCAGAAATTTGCAAACCCATATCTCAAAACAATATTGATCACAGCAATAATATTCAACTATATCATACTTTAAATTTTTAAAGGTGGATTTACTCACCTTCCCGATCATGTTGACTCCAAGAGTTGAAGTTAAAATCTGGTTTATCTGAAGCTTTTCATTGCTTCTAAACTGTCAAGCTTTGATTGCTTGATAAATGTTTTAAGTGGATGTTTGTTTATGTTAAGTGAGATTGTTTTGGTTTTTTTTTCTTTTACTTAGGATGAACTGAATGTAGAATTTGATAAAAAAGATAAAAACAGTGCATGTTGATATATATAAAAGAATGTACAATAAGGTGATAGAATATTGTTTTTCTAGTACAGTGCTAAGCATGCTGTAGTGATCTTGTATCATGTTTGAGGTGTATTAGAGGTATGGCTGCAGATCTCATATTTTGGTGGCTGATGATATGAAATGTTGTGTACTTAGGATATTTGCATTTATTTGCTTAGTACTTTATGTTTTTACTTATTTTATTTTTCGTGTTTATAGATATTTTTTCATTACTTTGTTTATTCCAGCCTGCATACTTACTTTTATATTTGTTTGTATATGTACAGTTTGCTTTTACATATTCATGTCTTTGAAGATGTTTTGTTTGTATTTACTTTGTTTTGTTTACTTTGCATATTTATTTACAACTTTATTTCATATTTAAATGTTGTTTCTTTTCTTTTCTTATGGCTTAATAACATAAATAAATTTCTATTTTATTATGTTTATTTCTTTTATTTTATGTGTGTTCATACTTATTGCGTACAAATATTTTATTACTTTGTATATTCTAGATAATGTGTTGTTTTAAATTTAGCAAATTTGTATATTTTATTTTAAAGACTTCATTTTGAATTTCAAATCAATTTATCAATAAATTTCACCATTTTAAATCAAGTTAAAAATAATTTCATCTTTAAATCATTTAGTTAAAACAATAACTCAAACTCAATGTATGTACATATATACATATATATTCATATTATAGTAAATCCATTTACTTGAAATTTAAATCCAAACCACATATGTACAATATTTAAATTCATATGATTTAAATTTTTTTACTTGAATTTAGGGAAACTTGAATAAATTTACTAATAAATTTTATAGATTTAAATTCAAAAATTAAATTAAATTATCAATTTAAATTTAGTAAGAATTCGGGATCGTTACATTTAGGTTAGGTCCTAGGTAAATATATAATTCCCCTCTGCTTATCATTCTAATTTATAAAATTATCAGTTGAATAATTTACACTTACTAACATTTGTTACGCATCGGTTATTTTCTCTGGTGTAGGTAACTAGAATGTTGCGGTGTAGACTACATAGTCCAGAGATAGAAACAAATGTTAAAATGGAAAATTCAGGTTTCCCACTCTTTAATATTTCAAACTTCGATGTTGTTTATTATTATTTCAATATCTTCTTTTATATTCATGTTTCTTTTGGAAAATGTTATTAACCTACAGAGCTAAATCAAGTTTCCCTGATAATCTTTCTCCAGTTTATTCAACTCTATGATTATTATCAAAAAACTTGGTTTTCTTTCCTTGGGTTGCAACCAATATTTTTGCATTAAGATGTTAGGAACAAAAACATAATTTACTAATAAGGGGCTGAAAAAGAAGTCTGTAGCCTAAACTTTTTTTTATCTTTCAACTCCAAATAGTAATTATATTCTAATTTAAACCTAATGGTAAAAAAGTGTTCATGTAGTAGTTAATAGAGCCGTAAGAAAGTATGCTTTCATGTTGTTTACATTGACATTTTAATATCTATTTTTATTTAGTTATGTTTTTTTATAAGATGTCATTAACCAAAAGAGACAAACCAAGTTCCCAAATAGTATAGTTCCTTAAATTGTTAAACTATATGAGTAATATTGGGAAATATGGTTTTGTTCCCATGGTAATATTAAAAGGAAAAAACATAATTACAGTAAGAGGATAAAACCTAAACTTATCATTAAATCCTAAATAATAAATGTCTACCTGATGAGGTATAGGTTTTTAGAGAAGGTAGTCAGTGATAATGTCTTTACGATACAAGTAGACAAAATCGTTTCGCGCTCTTCTTCTAATATTTGCTAGCACGGTCTTGATGAGCTATTGTCTTGGTCAACTCCTAAGCTTCTCATTCGATTGAGGAAAAGCCATGAACACAAACCTTATAGAAAACTTCCACGAACTTCCTGATTCATTAACCCTAAACAAACATGAAATAGCGTTTTATTTGGTTCCGGAATCAGTAAATGAATATATTATAGGAACACAACATTAATCATTGTGAATACGTAGAGCGGAAGGGGAGGTGCATTTAAACTCACGAATGTGGTGGAATTAATGCAACATTCATCACTTGTGGTTAGAGATATACAAAATCGAAATAAGTTGTCATTTGTATAAATTTTATCTATAAAAGCTATTACGCCTTTTCTTATAAAGTTTTTGGCATAGACATTGTAGTACTTCAGATAATGACATTTATTGCAAATACGTCCAACTAGGTCTCCTATTTCGCTTGCAAAATGCATTATCTAATAGTCAAGCTGCAAATATTCTTGCTAATTACATGTGGTAGCATTTTTGTCGACTTCATTGCGCAGATTCACTTCTGACTCGTTCCTTACAAAAAATTTGTCGATAATGCTCTTTTTTATTTAGCAAATATTTGAAAGACTCTTCCATACAATTATAAACATCGTGTCGTATTTGTATTCGTGGAATCTTCATAATATCCATGCTTTTAATGATTGCAACTTTTTAAAGTCGTATGATTTGTAATTTGCTCTAATCAAATCTCACCATTCTTAAATTTTTAGTCGATATACATTCTAAGTTATAGTTGAAAATAATCACTTTGCACTTGCTGATTTTTCTTCTTCGAAATCACCATGTATTTCAATCCACTATTCAAAATTTATTGTTCCTAAAATAGTAGAAAATGGAGGAACATAGAAAAATTGGCTATAAATTTGGTAGTAAAAGGCAAATATCAAAAACAATATTAAAAATGGGTTATTTTGAATAGTCTAACTTTTTTAGGATTAATGGCTTAGCTGTTGTTGTTGGATTATTTTGAAAAGAAAAATCAGTTTTTTTTCATACTTAACCATCATTTGATAACCTTAAAAGGTAAAAATTTAGCATAAAACTATACGTGCATAATAAAATATGAATCATTGAATCTGTATACGAAAGCTTAATCTATAAGTTGAATTTTTAAGTTTATGATTTGAACCTTATTTTGAAAATCTTGCAAGTAAATAATCATTTGCAACTAAATGTTTTTTCTTTTACATTTTTTCATTTTAAACAAAATTAGTCTAGGCATGTTTTGTACTTGCATCCTCGAAGAAATTGATGCATTACCATTTGAGCTACTAGAGCTTTTGATTATAAACGTATTTATTTTGATCTGTTTCATGGTTCATTTAGTGTATGGCAGCTTCTATATCAATCTTGGTAACCGCTCAAGAATGGGATGCACTACTTCATCCCCGCCTAGGCGAAATACCCTCAACTTTACATGCAACAATGTTGTACAGTGGCCTTTATGCAACAGCCTTTGTTGCAAGTGGGGCTATTACAAATTTACATGCATACAATGTTTACCAATTCAATGGATCAAATGATCATGTCTTTTCTAGAAATTTTAATTGATTTTTCATTTGCTTATATACTGCAGGATAATTATCAATTACCTTTCAGTATGGATTCAAAAAAATAAGGGTTGGGTTTGCGGTTTAGGTGTTTGTTTGGTAATTCTATCGGTAGCAATTATCCTGTTTACTTTCGGTTTATGTTGTACAAGCATATACTCCCAAGTGGAAGCCCTTTGGAAATGACTTTTAAGGTATATATTTCCTTCAAACGCAATTATAAAGTGTTACATATTTTATTTTATTTTTTTGGAAAAACGGGTACTTTATTAACAGGAACTCATATATTTTCATGATTTGCCTCATTAAAACCTTGTAATCCCCCTAACCTAAACGGGTACCTTACAAGGAAAAAGAGTACAAATAACTTCCATATATTAACATTACAAAATAGAAAAAACAAAAACCAAATTGTTTAATAGATGGAGGAGTAAACAAAGGAGAAGCACACTCAAAATCATCTGTATTAACAACTTGGTCCCTTGCAAATAGAACGCAGATTCCAAACAACAAGTGTGCCACACTTTGGAGAGGTAAAATCCAACCGATACGTGAAGGGGGACAGAAACATCATCAATCACAGAGGGGTCATTCAACTCAGAAAAAATGTTTCATTCAGCAAAGAACGAGTTTCGCAATCTTCAGAATAATAGATCTGGGAATTTTAGCGAGCTCGTTTTAATGAAGATGAAAGACAGGCAATCCCTATCGTAACCACGATTGCAAGAGGAGGAAATGGGGATTCAGGGGGGCTGATGAGGTGCAGAAGACCTCTTAGTGACATTCCATTGTTCAAGAATACGCTTTGATTCAGCGTTTATTTCATGGTTCGAGATTAAGTGATGCAGTAGCATTCTATTCTCTTGAATTATCAAGGTGCTTCTGATGGTAGCAGGCATTTCTACCCCTCTGCAGATCCTATTGTTTCTCTCACACCATATATTCCAAATCAGGGAAGTGAAGGCAATACTATCAATTTGGGCTAATAGCGTTTGTTTCCTCTTTTCCTTAATTATGCAGTCCAGTATATGATTGATATTGTAGTGTCGATTTGCATTTATGTTGATTTTGTGCATGATATTTTCCAGTAGATTATGGGAGTAAGGGAAATTAAAAAAAAGATGGTCTCTGTCTTCGAAGTCAGTAGAGCATAGGTTACACCGTTGATCAATATCTATGTTCCATTTGCTGACCCGATCTTTAGTTTTCAATTTATTTTGAATGGCTAATAATGCACAAATCGACATTTAGGCGCACAGCCTTTCCCCATATGATTTTTGTCTAGGAAGGTACCGGGTTTTTGATTCTGATTTGTTCCCACGCTGATTTTAGTGTGAATAGGCCATTATTACTGGGGTCCAACTCCAGTAGTCTTTACTCCTTTGTTGATGAATGTTGATATTATGAATGAGCTGATGGAACTGGGTGGGGACATATTCTAGGTGCTGTTTCCAATTATTGTTAGATATCGGGACTGATACTTTCTTATCATGCCCTCTCATCACATCCATGGCATTCCATCCAGTTTTGTCTATCAGGGAAGTGCCATTGATCCAAGGATCAAACCACAAGTTTGTAGAGTCCCCATTTTCAATGTTTTTATTAATAAGTCCCCTGCACCACTGTCTTGCTCTCAAAAGAGTGTTCCATGTGTATGATGCAGAAGGGTCTATGTTTGCATTCCAAAAGTTTGTATTTTTGCAGTATTTGTTTCGAATCCATTTGGCCCATAGTGTCTCACCGTTGATCATTTTCCATAGGAGATTTGTAGCCACAGCTTTCAAAATGTCTTCAATTTTCCTTAATCCAAACCCCCCCCCCCCCCGCTTTGGTTCTGCACCTCTTCCCACTTCATTTGATGGGATTTAGATTTCCATAAAAAATTGGCACATAAGGAATTTATTCTTTGTATTACCTTTAGTGGAAACTGAGTAAACTGAAGCCAAAACTGTATTATAGGATAAATCACTGTTTTAATTAATTCTGTTCTTCCACTGATGTTAAGTATTTTGTTGTGCCACTGATTAAACTTTTTGTTTATGCTGTCAATCAGCCAGCCAAAGTCTCTTGCTCTTAATTTGTTATTTGATAGAGGGATGCCCAAATAGATTATTGGTAGATTGCCAATATTGTAACTAAGGACATGTGCAAGTTAGGCTTTGTTTATGGCACCCTTACTGAGAAACAGAGTTGTTTTGTTATTGTTTAATTCCAGCCCTGTGATGTTAGTCAGTTCCTGAAGTAACTGCTTGATGCAGTTAGCATTTTCAACAGTGGCTTTGGTTAAGATGAGAATGTCATCTGCATACAACAGATGTGTGATCAGGGGTTCAGTTTGGTATATGGGTTTGATATTACCTTTGATATATTCCATATCCATATTAATTGTCAGAAATTCCAAAGCGATGGCAAATAGATATGGTGATAGGGGGTCGCCTTGTCGTAATCCTCTAGAACTAGAGATTAAACCATAAGGTGATCCCTCTATTAATACCGAGAACGTGGGAGTAGAGATACATTCAAATATGAGGTCCACGAATGGGGATGAAAAATTCATGGAGATCAACATATGACGAATAAAAGCTCTGTTAATTTTGTCATATGCTTTGTTCAGGTCAATTTTCAGACATAAATTGTTAGAATTTTTCCTGTTGAAAGTTCTAATCATTTCATAAACCAGCAAGGAGTTTTCTGTGATAACTCTACCCGGTATAAAGGCATTCTGATTGTAGGAGATAAGGTCATTCATCAAAGGTTTCATTCTGTTACATAGGAGGTTAGCTAGGATCTTATATGACATTACACAAAGAGATTGGTCTAAAATCACTCATATCTACCGCATTTGGTTTTTTTGGGATTAGACAAATAAACGTGCGATTAATTTCTCTAATAATTTTCCCAGCTTGTAGAACATTATTCATTGCATTCCATATATCATATTTGATTTGCTCCCAATGTAACTTATAAAATTTGGAGTTCAATCCATCTGGACCCAAGGAGCTGTTATCATTAATCTGGAAAATTGCTGTTTTAACCTCCTCCATAAGAAAGGGTTTACATAAATTTGCTTTTGCATTTTCTGATAATATTTTCTTGCAAGTTATGTCTGGAAATTGAGCCGAGGCTGTCGGTGAAGAAAATAGGTCTGAAAAATATATTATGGCCGAGCGAGCTATATTTTCTGATGTTGATGTCCATAAGCCATTATCATTGAGTATGAGATTGTTCCCCCTAGTTGGATTAGGTTTATTGATTTTCGAGAAAAAGAATTCTGTGGGTTTGTCTCCCTTAGTCAACCAGTTTATTTTCATTCTTTGTTCATTCTCAATGGCAATACTTCTCATTGTTTCATATATCTGGTCATTTTTCATATCATATTCAGTGGCAAGATAACTATTTAAAGGATCTTGAACTAAACGCTTATAGATATCGTTGGATTCTTCCTTTAACTTTCCTAATTCAGAATGAATATTGTTTCTATTTGAGTTCCAAAGTTTCAGATTTACCTTTGTTGCTTTTAATTTGCGGAGAAAGTTGTAGAGAGCACTGCCTGGAAACTCCTTCTCCAAAGCCCGTTGTGTACAGGTCTGATATCCTCTTTGGAGATGCCACGAGTTGTTGTATTTGAAAGGTATACTTTTTTTCTTCATTATTTGATTAGAGAGCTTCACCATAATAGGGGTATGGTCGCTAACGGAGTGGTTGCCAAAGTTTATTCCATAATTTTTAAATTTTCCAGCCCACAAATTATTTATAAACACTCTATCAATTTTACTGTATATAGAAAATTGATAACCTCCCCTCCATGTATAGTAATTCCCTGAAAATTCTGGTTCAACTATATTCGATTTGGTTATGCAGTCCATGAATTCCTGATCGCCCACATCAGAACATATGCCATTATTCATTCTGTCCGTATTTGAAAGAATAGCGTTAAAGTCCCCTGCTATTATCCAAGGAAGAGTAATTTTCTTAGATTGATCAACGATATAGTTCCATAATTCTTTTCTTTTCAATTCCTCATTGTACACGTAGACGGATGCACACATCACACTTAAACCGTTAGGGCTATGAAGCACACCAGTAATGTATTGGTCATTTGTGTGTAGGATATTGTTAGCCCATTGGTTAGAATCCCAAATTGTAATAATGCGACTTTTCTGCCCGTCTGAGATGTTGTGTGAAAATTTCCATTTAGAATGCATTTTATTCATAAATCTATCAATATTATCTGCCGATAATTTATTTTCAATAATACTAATAAAAGAGTATTTGTTGCTACTCAATATTCTACTTATTTACAGTTCTTTAGCTGGGGCGTTCATGCCCCTTATGTTCCAGAAGAGGAACTCCATCTATTGATGGTTGTCAGGGTTGCTGCTGTTATCTAGGGGTGCAGTCATCCCCAGTGTCTTTGCTTTTTTTGAGTTTTTGTTTTTACCTTTTAGCTGACTGACAATTGAGTGCCACGCAGGGTTGTCTACAACATCAGGATTGGAGGTGGCTTTGAACTCGAATGGAGCTTCATCTTTCCTAGTTTTGCGCGTGTCACTAGGCTTGGGGAGTTGGACAGAGGGGTTGTTTTGCTCTGTGGGTTCATGTCCACTGTCTGTTACCAATACGGTTTTGCACCTCTCATTAGTGTCGCTGCTTACCATTTCTGCGTTCACATTTGTGTTATGTAAAGTTGGTAGAGATTTTGTACTCATATCAGTATCACTTGAATTTGTAATAATATTCAATCCTATAGCTTTCGGTTGGGCTTCTTGTATTGCATCAGAGAGAGATTGTGAGACTTCCCTGTAATCTGTGATTTGTGTATAATTACCCGTTATGTTTTCAGTTTGTGTAACTTCTTCTATCATTGGCAATACAGACATGTTTTCTATAGTATTGTGATTGTTGTTTGCCTCATTTTCTTTACTGATTCCATTGTCATCAATTATCATCTCAGAGTTTTCTTCATTAGTAGTCATTTTGCTCGGTTTAGGTTGCCATACTTTACTAAATTGGCAGTTCATCTCAGCATGGCCAAAACTTGCACAGTTTGGACACAGCGATGGTCTCCATTCATAATTTACTTCTTGCCATATCATTTTATCATTTTCAGCTATAATAGGGATTTTATTCGGAAATTTGAACGAGTTATCTATCTCAATTAGTACTCTCGCATAAGCAATTTTGATAATACCTTCAGTAATTTTGTCCAATCTGATTGGAGTGCCAAGAACCGAGGCGATACGACTAATTCCTTCTTCTGTCCAATAGTCAAGGGGAAGGTTAGGGAGCCGTATCCAAATCGGGATAGTATGTAGAAGTTCCTTGTTAAGTTGCATTCCCAGAGACCATCTTTTCATCATCATCAGTTTCTTATTATAAAAATATGGGCCTCCTTCCAAAATTTTGTCGCAATCTTTTTTGTTGTTGAATTTTATCACATAGAATCCGTTTTCTTTTGAATAGATTGAGAAGTCATCGTCTGGTTTCCATACTCTAAGTATGTAATCCCTAAAATACGGATAGTATGGTTTAGGACCGACGACATATTCAACTATTGCATTATCCCATTGCTTTTTTGCTTTCATCACAACTTCCTCCGACATTTTGGCACATTGAATGGCATTTAATTCCCGGGGCTGATAAAATTTTAACGGGATGGAGACAGGAATGTTGTTTCCTTTAACCACTTCGTTCCACGCTCGACTGGATGTGGTAGTAAAATTCCATTTATTTTGACCAGATTTGTATACGTTATGTGTGGATTGGACGTCATTAGTATTTGCTGAATTCAAAGTGCTTCTGCTCGTATTTGTGATTATAGGTTGTCGACTGTGATTTTCAGTTTTGTGGGGCGCGTTATACCTTCCCTTGCCGCCAGTATTTGGCTGAGACGGATATTTTGGATCTCGTTTCCATTTTCTAGAACGCTATGCTAAAATGTTTTATACTCAAATCTCATAATTAATATTTACCTAGGCTAGGTCCTAGGAAAATATATAGTTCCACTCTGCTTATTATTTTAATTTATAAAATTAATAGTTGAATAATTTGCACCCAACAACATTTGTTACAAGTCGGTTATTTTCACCGGTGTACGTAACTGGAATGTTGAGTTGCAGACTACATACTCAGGAGATGGAAACAAATGATAAAATGGAAAATTCAAGTTTCCCACTCTTTAATATTTCAAATATTCGATGTTGTTTATTATCATTTTAGTATCTTCTTTTATATTCATATTTCTTTTGGAAAATGTTATTAACTTATAGAGCCAAATCAAGTTTCCCTGATAATGTTTCTCCAATTTGTTCAACTCTATGATTATTATCAAAAAAATTGGGTTTCTTTCCCTGGGTTGCAACCAATATTTACTATGATTAACTCCAAATAATAATTGTATTCTAATTTAAACCCAAAGGTAAAAAAGTGTTCACGAAGTAGTTAATAGGGTCGTAAGAAAGTATGCTTTCATGTTGTTTGCATTAACATTTGAATATTTATTTTTAATTAGTTATGTTTTTTATAATATGCCATTAACCAAAAGATATAAACCAACTTCCCAAATAATATAGTTCCTCAAATGGTTAAACTATACGAGTAATATCGGGAAATATGATTTTTTTTCCCATGGTAATATTAGGAAATAACATAATTTACAATAAGAGGATAAAACCTAAACTTATCATTAAATCCCAAATAATAAATGTCTACATCATGAGGTATAGGTTTTTAGAGAAGGTAGTCAATGATAATTTCTTTACGACACAAGTAGACGAAGCAAAATCGTTCCTCGCTCGCCTACTAACATTTGCCACCACAATCTTGATGGGCTGCTATCTTGCTTAACTCCTTAGGTTGTCAGTCGATTAAGGGAAAGCCATGAAAAAAAACCTTATAGAAAACTTCCATTCACTTCCTAATTCATTAACTCTAAAGAAACATGATATAGCTTTTTATTTGGTTCCTGAACGAGTAAGGTGTCGAAGTAATTCAGAATGCAGCAGAGTAACGACGCTTGAAATGAATGAGCCAAAAAAGTCCCTTAAATGTTGGGGGTGGCCATGTATTTATAGGCAAATCTGGATAGAATTTTCTCGCCCAAGTCCTGAGTCGTGACCGACTTAGGCTAAGCCGTGGCTGAGTCAAGTTGAGTCGTGGCCGGTTTATCTGCTTAAGCCTTTGGTCTCTCAATAGTTCGCTTTCCAGAATTCCAAGTCATGAGTCGCTTACGAGTCAGTTCTCATAGGAATAGGCACTGTGGCAATGGAATACGATTCAATGGCTTTAAGTCGCGGACGAGTCATTCTGAATCATGAGTCGTTAAGTCGTTGACGACTTATCAGGTAGCGGTGCATAGGTGAAGCGACTTAGGGACTTATCTTCTTAGGTTGTCAATCCTCTTGAGTCGTTTCTTATGATGGGTCATGGACTTGTTGAGTCGCTGAGGCGATAGCCTTGATGAGTCGGTAATGCACTGAGTCGGTCTGCCTTGTGAACCGTTAACCCCTTGAGTCGTAACCCTTTAAGTCGCTCTGAGCTTTAGGTCATTAACTTATTGAGTCGGTGACTCGATGAGTCGTGAGGCTTCCTGAGTCGTAGATCCTTCCTGAGCCGTTAAACACCTTAAGTCGTGACTCATCCCAGGCCTTAACCCGTTGACTCCTTTAACTCGTGGGCCCCTTAACTTGTAGGCCGGAATGGGGTTAACATTTGCCCCTTGAAGCACACGCTTAAGTCGTAAGTCGTGTGCTTCGACTTATCATAACCCGGGCGTGCCGATTCGAGTTCCAGCTCTTCCAGATATAAAACACTTGACTCGCTCCTCCTCTTTCCCACTTCTTATCAGCGATCCTCTAAACCGCATCCGCCATTAACGCATCTCCAAGTTCTCACAGGCGATTCCAACTCGACTCTCCTCTGATTATCTCTGACACCACATTACGTAAGCAATCTTGCTTCCCTTCCGATTGTCGATCATCATTAACCCATGCGCTCCGTCCCTACCTTCAATTTACTCCCTTGAGTCTTGCAAGTTCGGTCATTCTAACCATCAATGGATGTAGGGTTGTCTGATTTGATGATTTTGCATCTTGAGGTGATTTAGTGGCGTGATAGGACCGGGGTTGTTTATTGAGAGTTTTATTGGGTTAATCGGTTAAAAGTTGGAAGATTAACGGGTTAGGAGTTAGGAGTGAAATGGTTTATGGGTTAGAAGGTAACCTGGTTAGGAGTTAGGTGATTAGTTGGTCAGATTGATTCGAATACTGCTTTAGGTATGACTCGGTCATTTTTGTATGATCCAGCAACCATGATCCGACCCAACATGCTCCACGGCCTAAGCCTTGAGTCGTGGACGAGATAAGACTTGGAGATTTTCTTATTACTTTGAACCAGAGCTTCTCCCTTTTTATACGACTCACGACTTAGGGCACTGCCGACTCAAAATTTTTGAGCCGTTGACGAGTTAGGACTTGCGTGAATTCTGCTCGAACTTTGAACCATTGCATAAACTTTGAACTGTCGAATTTTATTGCATTCATTCACAGGTTATTTTGACTTGCAGGCTAACAATCTGTTCAATACAACATTCACAGAAAACTGGGACGAATATACTGTCATCGACCGCCCATATCAAATGACAGATTAGTTAATAACAGATAATTAACTTAAACAAATCGTGTGAACGAACTGCCATCGATTTCAAGTAGAATATTAAAGCAACACTGAAATAGTCGATTGAAACTGACCATCCTGCACTAATATTATGCTTGAACTTTAAATTAACAAGTTCTGAAATTACCATAGTCGACCAATTGTCAACCAGTTTAATTCCAGTTGTATTTACTTGTTATTTTCATTAGTTCTGCACAACACTTCACACTTTTAGGAAACGTGCACCTTCGCATTTGAACATCCAGTTGCTTGTGTAGAATGACATCTCAACAAGAAGAACCGACGGGCCAGGCTGAAGATGTCTTCCCAGTGGCCAACCTGTTGGATAACCCTCCAGAGAGAACTCCCATAACTCCGAATCAGCGGGTGTTTAACCAATTGCTCATCCAATTTGGTATTGCCGAAGCTGATGCCTTACTGCCGGGGCCAAATGATACTGCAAATAGGCCCCCTTCTGGCTTTATTGCTGTCAATCGCCAAATGTGCTTGAGCGGTGCCATACCACCTTTTAATCACTTCCTTCAGCAGTTCCTTCTTCGATTATCTATCTCTCCATTCCAATTGCACCCCAATGGCCATGCCATTCTGATGGGGTTATGTGTGCTGTTTAGTAGAGTTCTGGGCCGATTACCGAGCTTTGAGGAAATCTGCTACTTCTGCTCATTCACAAAAATTAAAGATCATCCCTCTATCGTAGTTATAAGGAGTGCTCGAAACCGCAAACTAATCACCGATCTTCCTGAAAGCGTTCATGGATTTCTAAATCAGTATTTCTTTGTTCGCTGCCCTCCAGGGTTTTATGCCATCTGGAGAGTACGAAGTAAGATTTTCCTGTTTTTATTTCTCCATTCTTGGGCTTTTCGAAATCTGAGTTGCTAAATGCTAACTTGGCTTCTTTGTTTTTTCCTGTTTTAGCCCTTCCTCCTCCCTCTAGAGATCCATGCTATAAACAAATTTTTGAGAGATTGAACGCCGTGGCGGCAGAAGAGAGGAGTATAAAGTTTTTGTTAAATGATGGATTTCTACATCAATATGGGCTTCTTCATTCCTCTCGCTTCACTCAGCTTCGCGAAGTCCCAACTGAAATTCCCGATTCTCCGGCGGAAACCCCTGATGCCCCGGTCTCTACTAAAGAGCACATGCAGGGAGGAACCTCTATAGAAACTCCACTAGTGAAGTGTTCAATTCCGAAGGACGTTGCGGGGCCGTCTGACAAGTCTGCACTTGCCCCAGTTATCGAAGAGTAAGAAACTCCACGATCTTCCGGAAGATCTGCTGACGAAGGAGTTGAGAAAGCCAGTCCCAAAAAACATGATGGTGATGATGTTTTCGAGGGGTTTGAGCGATTTAATTGTGACTTCTCAAGAACTTTTCAAAGAAGATGTTTCCAAAACTATCTCTTCTGTAATTGAGGCGACATCTTCTCTACAAAAAATGTCAACTCCTTCCACTCAAGTTATCACTACCTCTACTCCACAGAGTGGTCTGTAACTTGATGCGTGTAGTTTACACGTTACACAACACTTAGGATTTTTCAGCACTTCTACGCATTCATCTTCTTATACTTTAAAGATTTCTAAAGCTTATTATTTTTATTCCAGATTCTCCAATGGGGCGCAGCAGTTCATACTATGATGATTTCCAGCGCTACGGGAGGCGTAGCCAATATGATTATAGGCGTCACCTCCCCTCTTACAGAGAATCGGATGAAGAGAGGGCCATCAGGAAAGCAGACGAGAGACGAGCATATGAAGAACGTCACTGAAGAGAACAAGAAAGACATGACCCTCCCCACAGAGATGATGATACCCAAAAAAGAAAGACTCACGATGAGAGAGGTAAAGGTCACATGGACGATTCTTCTAGCAAGCGGGCTAAACTTACTAAAGAAACAATGCCGACAGTTTCTCAAAATGTTCCTGCTCAATCTCCTGCCCCCGTTCGTTCCGACATTCAGACAATCATCAACTGGCCCGCATACCAAGTTGGGCAAGGTCCTCCCACTCTTCAAAGTCGATTCCCTCAGTGGTGCCTGAGAGGGGTTCGATTTGATCTCGACTTGGTTCCTCTCGACAAATCGGCTATGCTACGAAATCTTGATACTGTCAGGACCGATATTGAAAGAATGTCGAACTGGCAAAAACTTGTCGACGAGCTTCAGAGGGTTAACCGAGCCAATCTCGAGGCCATGCTCACAATGGAGAACGATAAGGCTGAGTGGCAGAAGACTCTCGAACAGCATGACGCCAAAATGAGAAGTATTGCTTCCTATAATGAAAAGCTGGAAGCGGAAGTAGAAAAACTTAAGGAAGAGTTAGCTACTTCATCTACTTTCTATTCTCAAAAGGAGAGCATGCTTCAGCAACAAATACGAGATGCGCATGCCAGTCAAAGGGCAGTCGAAGATAAGCTTACACACTAGGAGAAGGTCATAGAAGAATATCGCGCTGAAACTTTACAGCTGCGAGAACAGACCGGCTCTCAAAGCTTGGAGATAGAGATGTTAAAAGCTCGACTTGCTATGGCCGAAAAGGAGCGTGACGAGGCTGTTGCTGGTAAACTTGCGGCCGAAGAGGCCCATCAAGCAACCAAAGCTGACATTAGCTCCACATTATTTGATTTTTATCTGCACAGCATTTTGGGGCGTGGCAGCCTTGCCTTTCTGGGCCCTAAGTATGAAATTACACTAGCTGAAGTTTGGGAGGCAGCACTCGATATGCTCGGTGGTAAAGGTGCCGGCTACGCTGAGTTAGCTCTTGAAGAGCATTATCTTGATGATGATGCCCGCGCCGCTCTTGCCAAGGGAAAAGAGAAACTCGCCAGAGTGCGAGCCGGAATGGCGGAAGGGGAACGTTCTGAAAAAGAAATACCACCTACCGCTTCTGAACGTCCTTTAGTTTCTTCTGAAGTTGACATCGCAGGCTCCAGTGCTCATTCGCTGCCTCCTACAAGAACCGGGGTAATTAACCCTACTGATGATGACGCTTTGGAGGATATCGGGGCTCAAAATTATGAGATTGAACTAACGAAGCAAACATCTTTAGGTAATTTTGACATTGGTCCGATTCAGGTGGATCGCCTGCTTACTCCTCAAAATTTTGATGAGCTTCTCGATTACTTCTTGAATCTTGACGAACCCATATCTCCCTTCTTTTGGTGAGATACTAATATTTTTAATTTCTCTTCTTCTGCAGTTGAAACATCAATTGCTGTGCAGGCTTCACCTCCTCCGGTTATCCCTCCTCCGTCTCTTCAGGTGACTCCTCCTTCTGCTTCACAGCCCGGGTCACAAAAGGAGCAAATTGAGGCTCTTCACGGCTTGGATGACCCTATCGCTTCGCAAGAGCAGAAATACGAGGGACTTGAAGGAGGCGAGATCTCTCCGGAGCGGACTCCTTCTGATGATGTAGTTTTGTCCGCTCTTGTTACTCCAGGGAGTGAATCTTCTTCGAAGAGAAGAAAGAAGCACGGAACATCGAAGAGGAAGGGGAAGAAAATCATTGCTACTGAAGAAGAACCGAAAGTTGCACCGGTTGCACCTCCCTCTCCCTCTTCCCTTATGCCTTCAGACCGACCTGAAAAGCTAACCATTCGGCCGGGTAAAGGGTCTAAAGGTGGCTAGAAGAAATGAAGACTTCATCTTTTAGCTTTTTGTCTTTCTTTTGCATGTACTGGTCGAGAATTGTGCGGGTATCGGCCCCCTGCTTTTTTATTTTGAAACCTGTATCTGCAATTGAATAAAATGATCCTTTATTTGTATAGACTTTTGTTTGAATTTGAGAATGCATTTATTATTCATTTTTGCACAAGTTTATTTATATGATATTGCGGTGAGCTTGTGGTATGTTGTTTGAGCGTACTTTACCGATGTAGCTATACCATTTTGTATGTAACTATACCATGTTGCCCCCATACCATAAGCTTGCTGCAATATTTTATACTTTGAGGGGACTCGCACTCTTATTTTCTGAAGAATAATTACTTCATTCTTGAAGAAATTTTTCGTAGAGTACAACTTCCTTCATATAAGTTTTTACGCTTTGTCCTTCGAAGAAATCACTTTTTTCTTTTTCTTAAGTACGCATTTTTCCAAGTGAATTCTTCTATGTGGTAAAGCAGGCCTCTGAAGAGTACTTTAACTTTCTTACCCTCCTTTTTTTTTTTTTGAGGAAGGTTATTTTCTAGAATAGGTAGATCACTCTTCCTTTGAAAGTTAAAGTATGCTCTTGATGAGGATTTTTTTTTTAAAAAAAATAGAAATTTGTACCTCTGAGGAGGGATTTTTCACGTTTCAACACTTGGAAGTTTTATTTCAATCTTGGTGAAACGTGTACCTCCAAAGAGTTGTGCCTTTGAAGAAAGCCTTTTCACGTTTCAACACTTGGAAGTTTTATTTCAATCTCGGTGAAACGTGGGCTTCCGAAGAGGTCTTTCTTTTTGATTGTGTCCCCGGGAGGGGGTTGTACCTCTGAGGAGGGATTTTTCACGTTTCAACACTTGGAAGTTTTATTTCAATCTTGGTGAAACGTGTACCTCCAAAGAGTTGTGCCTTCGAAGAAAGCCTTTTCACGTTTCAACACTTGGAAGTTTTATTTCAATCTCGGTGAAACGTGGACTTCCAGAAAGGTCTTTATTTTGTTTGCATTTCAACTCTGGTGAAGTGAAATTCCGAAGAGCGGTCGTAACACTTCAACTCCTGGTGAAATGGGCCTCCGAAGAGGGCTTTTATTTTGTTTGCATTTCAACTCTGGTGAAGTGAAATTCCGAAGAGCGGTTGTTACACTTCAACTCCTGGTGAAATGTGCCTCAGAGAGGGTTTTCATCGCTTGGAAGTTACTCTCTCATGGTTGGAGGGTCATGACTCCTCCAATCTTTTTTTGTTGAGTAGAGAACTTTCTTTTTTGTGGCGTATGACCCATTAGAGGTCTTTATCCTCCGAAGAGTTGTGCCTCCGAAGAGGACTTGTGCTGCCGATGATGGCTTTGGTTGTTCCCTTGTCCACTTGCTTATGCCTTTTCAGCGATCCTCTTTTTTTTTTTTTTTTTACAAGTAACTTGTTTAATCCAAGGAAGTGTACTTCATTGTCAGGCAAGTTCGTGAGAACGAGCACCAGCTTCTTAATTGGATGTTTGTTTGTTCAAACGATCTCAATTTATTAGCAAAGGCCAGTTTCTGTCGAAATCATAGGCCGTTCAATTGAAGTACTTCCTATCTAGGATTTGAATTCGGAGCTTTTGTGACTTGAAATTCGGCGAGAATCACTTGGTCTTATTATGTGCAAGTTTCACTTCCATTGTCTGCAAAAATTTAAATCGACATTTCAGCAATACATTCTATGTACTTTTTATATCGAAAATAAAGCAAACATGTAATAATAATAAGGAACACAAGATTTATAGTGGTTCGGCCAGAAAATTGGGCCTACATCCACTTTATATTTTTTCATTATTTACTTGCATCAGTTTTACAATTGCCTTCAATTACAAGAATCATACATTCATAATTCTTTTTACAATATTTCAACAAAATTTTCAAGTAAAGTATGGACGCTAATGATTGCTGTTCCATGCCCTTGGAATTTGATCTCCTTCAACAGTAGTGAGTTTGAATGTGCCGTCAAGAAGCTTCTGACCTATGACATATGGTCCTTCCCAATTTGGCCCAAACACACCTGTCGCTGTCATAATTCTCTTCAGGACTAGGTCTCTAATCTCAAAGCTGCGTTGGCGAACTTTGGAATTGAAATGTCTGGCTATCCTTTGCTGATGAGCTGCAATTCTGAGATTAGCCTCATCTCTTTTTTCATCAAGGAGATCTAGCGCTTCAAGCTGTAGCTTTTCGTTTTCTGCTTGATTGAAATGGATTCTTCTATGTGAAGGGACCTCTATTTCTACCGGAATCATTGCCTCTGACCCGTATGCTAATGAAAACGGGGTGTGCCCAGTCGCAGTTTTGTGAGTGGTTCTGTATGCCCATAGTGCCAGTGGTAGCTTATCGACCCAACCACCTTTTGCTCTTTCAAGTTGCTTTTTGATGGTTGACTTAATAATTTTATTCACGGCTTCCACTTGCCCGTTTTCCTGCGGATGAGCCACTGCTGAGAAGCTTTTTCGGATTTTGAATCGCTTGCAAAAATCTTGAAATTCTTCACTTTCAAACTGAGTACCATTGTCTGTAATTATTTTTTGAGGCACACCGTATCTACAAATGATGTTTTTAGTCACAAAACTTATCATCTTCTTTGAGGTGATAGTAGCCAGTGGTTCAGCTTCTGCCCACTTAGTAAAATAATCTACAGCAACAATGGCATATTTAATTCCAGATTTGGCAGTTGGTAACGGTCCTACAAGGTCTATCCACCATATTACAAACAGCCATGGAATGACCATCTGTGTGAGTTCAGTGGAAGGAGCTCTTGGAATTTTGGCGAATCTTTGGCATCTGTCACATTTTCGGGAATACTCTACTGCATCTCGATTAATTTCTGGCCAAAAATATCCGTATCGGAGAATTTTCTTTGCTAATGTTTGGCCTCCTGAGTGATCACCACATTCTCCTCCGTGTACCTCCGCTAAGATTGCTTTGGACTCTTCCCTGGATACACATCGAAGTAATGGCATTGAGAATCCCCGTCTATATAATCGGCCATCCTGGATTATATATCGAGAGGCTTTTCTCAGTAGCTTTTGTCGTTCTTTTGAGTTCCCTGGTAAGGATCCATTGAGCAGATATTCTGTTATCGGAGTCATCCATGATTCTTGCTCTTGAGACATGCTCATGATCCAATCAATGTCCATCTCATCAATGCTAGGAGTCGACAGGACCTCCACCGGAGTTAACCCCAGAAATTGAGCTTCACCCATGCTAGAATACTTTGCGAGAGAATCTGCTTTCATGTTTTCTTCTCGAGGAATGTGACTTATCATGTAATGATCGAAATCACCCAGGAGTTCCCAAGCCTTTGACAAGTAGGCGGGCAGATTCCCCCCTTTTGCTTGGAATTCCTTTTTGACTTGGCATACAATAAGCTGAGAATCACTGAATATCTGTAACGCTCGGATGTTTAATTCTTTAGCAATCCTTAAGCCAGCGATAAGGGCTTCGTATTCTGCTTCATTGTTTGTTGAAGGAAATTCCAATCTTAGTGCATAGCATAATGATCGGCCTTAAGGGGTCTCAAGTACAACTCCGGCTCCAGAACAGTAGTCGTTTCTCGCACCATCGACATATAACTTCCATTGGATTGGGGAATCGTCGACTGTTTTCTCCTCACTGTTACCCTTATCTGTGAATTCTGCGATGAAATCCGCTAAAGCTTGTCCATTGATTGCTTTTCGGGGATGATAAGTGATGTCATATTGACTGAGTTCAATATTCCACTTTAAAAGACGACCCGAAGTCTCAGGGCGAAACAGGACTTGCTTTAAAGGTTGATCAGTGAGGACTCTGATAGGATGAGCTTGAAAATATTGCCTCAACTTCCTAGATGCAATTAGTAGGCAATAGGCGAGTTTTTCCAACTTGGAGTAATTCATCTCTTCCCCAGTGAGTCTTTTGCTGATATAGTAAACTGGATGTTGAATCCTCTTGTCTTCTCGTATCAGCGCTGCACTTAAAGCATGAGATGATACTGCCAAGTATGTAAGAAGATCCTCGCCATCGCCAGGCCTAGAAAGTATTAGAGGAGCTTCCATATGGCGAATCAATTCATCAAAGGCTTTTTGGCATTCAGGAGTCCAATCGAAGTTTTTCTTTCCTTTCTTTAGGGCGTCAAAGAATGGGATGCATTTGTCTGTGGCTTTGGAAATGAACCGACTCAAGGCGACGACTTTTCCATTGAGACTTTGCAATTCCTTCTTTGTTCTAGGGGCTTTGACTTCTTTCAATGCAGTAATATGAGCTGGACTGGCCTCAATGCCCCTAGCGCTCACGATGAAACCTAAAAACTTGCCGGATTCCACTCCAAATGAACATTTCAAAGGTTTGAGCTTCATTCCGTATTTTCGGAGGACTGCGAACATGTCCGCTAAGTGTTCTATGTGATCCACTGCTTTCTTAGACTTTACTAACATGTCATCGACGTAGACTTCCATAGTCTTGCCTAATTGCTGTTTGAACATAGCATTAACAAGTCTTTGGTATGTTGCCCCTGCATTCTTCAGCCCGAAGGGCATAACTCTGTAGCAGTAAAGACCAATGTCGGTGATAAAGCTCGTGTTCTCCTGATCCGGCTCATGCATCATGATCTGGTTATATCCGGAGTAAGCATTCATAAAAGATAACAATTCGTGTCCCGCTGTTCCGTCTACCAGTTGATCGATTTTGGGTAATGGGAAGCAGTCTTTGGGGTAGGCCTTGTTTAGATCTGAAAAATCGATGCATACTCTCCATTTTCCGTTGGCTTTCTTAACCAGCACTGGATTTGAAACCCAATTCGGATAGGTAGATTCTTTGATAAAATTATTCTCCATGAGCCGATCAACTTCTTCTTTTAATGCTGCCGACCTTTCTGGGCCTTGAGTTCTCCTTTTCTGCTTCACAGGTGTAAATTTTGGATCAATATTTAGAGCGTGTACTGCAACTTCCGGGGATATTCCGCACATATCAGCATGAGACCAAGCAAAAACATCCAAATTTGCCTTTAAAAAAGATATTAAGGTATTCTGAATTGACGCATTAAGTTGTGTACCCACATTCAACACCTTGTTTGGGTCCTTTGTGTCAATAGGTATTGGTATTGTCGTTTCCACTGGTACCACTCTATTTTCCCCTGCACTGACTTTTCTAGGGTCCATCTCTTTCCTTGCTCCGCTATGCTCGCCAGTGCAGGGTCCGCCCTGTAATTGCTACAAGGCTGGTTCTTTGATGCGGACTGGGGCTGCCGCATTCTTTCCCATTTCTCTTTTTCTGGTTTCTCGTAGCTCTGTCAGATAACACTCTCGCCCAGCATTTTGATTCCCTTTTATAACTCCTACTCCATTGTCTGTAGGGAATTTAATAGTGAGGCACCATGGGGCAAGAACAGCTTTGAACGCTGCCAGAGTTGGACGACCAAGGAAAGCATTGTAAGCAGAAAATTCGTCGACAATCACAAAAGTTTGCTTGCGGACCATTTTTCTCTCTCCTTCTCCAAGTTCCACAAACAAATCAATGGTTCCTACCGGCTGTTTTGGCTCCCCGGTGAAACCAGCAATTTTCTGCGATGAGGCTTGCACATCAGCCATAGGGATCTTCATTTGGTCGAATGTTTTCTTGAAGAGGATATTGCAGGATGCGCCACAATCAATGAGAACTCTTCTGATAATAGCTGGTCTGATACCAGCCGAGATGACTAAGGGATCCAAGGTAGGAGCTTCAATACCTGCGGAATCCCTAGCTTTGAACACAATATCATCATCAAGAGTTCTTTGTTGCTTCAAGGGCGTAGCACCTTCCAAAACGAATACATCTTCCTCGGTCGGTACATACTTTAAAGCTCGGGTATACCTTTCCATCTCACCCCAGCTTCTTCCTGCTGGGTGAGGTCCTCCTGTAATGACATTGATAATGGGCCTTCCAGATTCATGCCCTGCAGCCTTCTCACTCGTCCTAGGCTGATGAGTAGGAGCATGTTGCCCCTGACTAGATGAAGCAGGATTGTTGCTATTCTTTTTCACAAATTGCTGCAGTTTGTTTTCCCTTAGCAACTCTTCAATCAGATTTTTCAACTGGCTGCATTTGTCGGTCTCGTGACCGGGTTGATTATGGAAGCGGCAGAACTTCCCACTCTGTATGGCCTTTTTCCCGGTCCTTAGAGGAGGAGGTTCAGGAAAGTCAATAGAATCTTTAGTGGCAAGGTAGATACGCTCTGGCGTATCTGATAAAGGAGTATATTCTGATGGCTTGAAGGATCGGGGCTTCTTCAGATTACTCTGCTTCTTTCCATTGTTATTTTCCCTTTTTTGCCCTACAGATTCATTCTTGCGTGGAGCAACAGTGTTATCTTCATCTTTTTCCAACACTGCCTTTACCGGTATGGGACGGCTTTCTAAGCATATGAATTCATCTGCTTTTTTATAGAATTTTTCAAGGGAATTTGGTTCCTTCATGTTTAGCCATTTCCCAAATTCGCTCGACTTATCAATACCCTTCATCAGATAAGTCAATATCATTCGCGGTTCTGCGTTGTCCACCTCAACTAGCGCTATATTATAGTGGTTTAAGAAAGATCTGATAGTCTCTCCTGGATTCTGCTCCAAACTTGACAGTGACATGATATCCTTGGCTTTTGAGGCGTATAGTCTGAACTGCTCCTTGAATTTCCGGGTTAAGTCAGAAAACTGATCTATAGATCGGACTGGAAGTTTGGTGAACCAAAGCAGAGCTACACCTTCGAGATACACAGGAAAATATCGGCACTTTATTTCATCAGAGGATCTGGCACCTGTCATGTGCCAATCATACTTGTATAAGAATTCGTTCGGATCACTTGTCCCCTTGTAAGCTGGAATGGTTGGAGGGATAAACTTCCTTGGGAATTCAGCCTTTAAGATTTTCTCAGTAAACGGAGTTTTACTTGGGGCGAAACCCCATTCTTTCTCGTCTTCAACCCTCTGCATACTCTCTTTCATAATTTGTCGGACCATTCCAGAAAGATACTCCTCATCATGTCGAGTTCTAGATCCACCAACCTCTGGAAGTGTTTGTTCAAAGGGGCTAGCAGCCCTTTCAGGAGCATTTCTTTCTTCAGCATCATGAATGTTGCCAGCAAAATTCCTCTCATTACCTGCCGGTTGACGGTTTGCCCCAAGCAAATCGTTCAACCTATTCAAAATTAGGGCATTCTGGGCATTCTGAGCCTCGAATTGTGCATTTTGGGCATTTATCTATTGGTTCAGCCCTAAGATTGCAGCATCCAGCTCTGCCTTTGTAACTCCGACAACTGCAGTGGCTTGATTCGATATAGTGGAAGCGGAGGTTCCCTCTTGAATATTCCCAGATCTGACAGATCTACTTTTCCTTCCAGGAGCCATAATCTCGGATTGACTTCTGGTTTTCAAGGAAATTCTCTCTACAAACCTCTGTGAAGCAATGATGATAACTCGCCTGAGTTCGAGTTCTCAGTGAAAGCACCAAAAATGTTAACGCTAAAATTTGAAAGCTAACACCCCGGTGTATGAAGTGAGATCGTGAAAACACCACCCGATAGCTCGGGAACAAATTATAAGCAGATAATAGTGAAAAAACAGTAAACAACAGCAATTTTATAGTGGTTCGGCTTAAGAGAGAGCCTACGTCCACTTTGAATATCTTTATTGATGATTTGATTACAAGTCAATGCAGTTACACTTTGATTACAACACACTTTGAGTTTCAAGTGACTTAGAACAAGTAGCCTAAACTTCAATGTCGATCCAAATCTTTGAACACATGTTAGACATGTTTGATTTCTTCGTGAAGTTCCTTGAAGGTGTCGAAGTAATTCAGAATGCAGCAGAGTAACGGCGCTTGAAATGAATGAGCCAAAAAAGTCCCTTGAATGTTGGGGGTGGCCATGTATTTATAGGCAAATCTGGATAGAAGTTTCTCGCCCAAGTCCTGAGTCGTGACCGACTTAGGCTAAGCCGTGGCCGAGTCAAGTTGAGTCGTGGCCGGTTTATCTACTTAAGCCTTTGGTCTCTCAATAGTTCGCTTTCCAGAATTCCAAGTCATGAGTCGCTTACGAGTCAGTTCTCATAGGAATAGGCACTGTGGCAATGGAATACGACTCAATGGCTTTAAGTCGCGGACGAGTCATTCTGAATCATGAGTCGTTAAGTCGTTGACGACTTATCAGGTAGCGGTGCATAGGTGAAGCGACTTAGGGACTTATCTTCTTAGGTTGTCAATCCTCTTGAGTCATTTCTTATGATGGGTCGTGGACTTGTTGAGTCGCTGAGGCGATAGCCTTGATGAGTCGGTAATGCACTGAGTCGGTCTGCCTTGTGAACCGTTAACCCCTTGAGTCGTAACCCTTTAAGTCGCTCTGAGCTTTAGGTCATTAACTTATTGAGTCGGTGACTCGATGAGTTGTGAGGCTTCCTGAGTCGTAGATCCTTCCTGAGCCGTTAAACACCTTAAGTCGTGACTCATCCCAGGCCCTAACCCGTTGACTCCTTTAACTCGTGGGCCCCTTAAATTATAGGCCGAAATGGGGTTAACAGTTCCTAAAATTGTAGAAAATGGAGCAACATAGAAAAGTTGGCTATAAATTTGGTAGCAAAAGGCAAATATAAAAAACGATATTAAAAATTGATTATTTTGAAAAGTCTAACTTTTTTAGGAATAATGGCTTAACTGTTGTTGTTGGATTATTTTGAATAGAAAAATCAATTTTTTTTCATACTTAACCATCATTTGATAACCTTAAAAGGTAACAAATTTAGCATAAAACAATACGTACATAATAAAATTTGAATCATTGAATCTGCATACGAAAGTTTAATCTATAATGTGAATTTTTTAGTTTACGATTTGAACCTTATTTTGATAATCTTGCAAGCAAATAGTCATTTGCAACTAAATGTGTTTTTCTCTTACGTTTTTTCATTTTAAAAAAAATTCTAGGCAAGTTTTGAACTTGCATCTTTAAAGAAATTGACGCATTACCATTTGAGCTACTAGAGCTTTTGATTATAAACGTATTTATTTTGATCTATTGCATGGTTCATTCAGTGTATGGCAGCTTGTATATCAGGAAATATTGCATTTTTGCAGGTCTAATCTGGATTGCCGTTCAAGAATGGAATACACTAGTTCATCCCCGCCTAGGTGAAATAACTCAACTTTACATGCAGAAATGTTGTACAATGGCCTTTATGCAATATCCTATGGTGTTAAAGGGGTTATTGCAAATTTACATGCACACAATGCTTACCAGCTCAATGGATCAAATGATCATGTCTTTTCTAGCCATTTTAATTGATTTTTCACCAACTTATATACTGTAGGATAGTTATCGATTACCTTTTGGTATGGATTCAGGAAAATAATGATTGTGTTTGCGGTTTAGGTGTTTGTTTGGTAATTCTATCGGTAGCAATTATCCTATTTTCTTTCGGTTTTATGTTGTACAAGCATATCCTCCCAAGTGGAAGCCCTTCAACAATGAATTATAAGGTATATATTTCCTTCAAACACAATTATAAAGTGTTACATATTTTTTTATAGAATGGTAAAATGTTTTATACTCAAACCTCATAATTAATTTTTACCTAGGCTAGGTCCTAGTTATATACATAGTTCCACTCTGCCTATCATTTTAATTTATAAAATTAATATTTGAATAATTTACACCCACCAACATTTGTTACACGTCGGTTATTTTCTCCGGGGTAGGTAACTGGAATGTTGAGGTGTAGACTACATACTCAGGAGATAGAAACAAATGTTAAAATGGAAAATTCTGGTTTCCCACTCTTTAATATTTCAAATATTCGATGTTTTTTATTATCATTTAAGTATCTTCTTTTATATTCATGATTCTTTTGGAAAATGTTGCTAACCTATAGAGCTAAATCAAGTTTCCCTAATGATGTTTCTCCAATTGGTTCAACTCTATGATTATTACCAAAAAAATTGGTTTTCATTCCTTGGGTTGCGACCTATATTTTTGCATTAATATGTTAGGAATAAAACATAATTTACTAATAAGGGGCTAAAAAAGAAGTCTGTAGCCTAAATTTTTTTTATCTTTCAACTCCAAATAGTAATTGTGATCTAATTTAAACCTAAAGGTAAAAAACTGTTCACGAAGTAGTAAATAGAGCTGTAAGAAAGTATGCTTTCATGTTGTTTACATTAACATTTTAATATCTATTTTTTGTTAGTTATGTTTTTTTATAAGATGTCATTAACCAAAAGAGATGAACCAAGTTCCCAAATAATATTGTTCCTCAAATGGTTAAACTATACGGGTAATATTGGGAAACATGGTTTTGTTCCATTGGTAATATTGGAAGGTAAAAACATAATTTACAATAAGAGGCTGAAACCTAAACTTATCATTTAATCCCAAATAATAAATGTCTACCTAATGAAGTATAAGTTTTTAGAGAAGGCAGTCAATGATAATGTGATGCTCCATCTCTATACTCAAACTAGCCAAGGACACTACGGAGTAATGCCGTCAACTAGCGCGAAGAATAAGCCTGTTGAGGAGAGACATACCGTTACAAACTCAAAGCTACTACATAGTGGCTATGTGGTTTTCGAAACAAATACAAAATAAGCATAAACAAAATCAGCCATAGATATTCATATCACAATGGCGGAAACAGATATAAATAAAACATATAGAAGTGTACATCAAAGTACTTGTCATGCAAGATCCACTACATCGCAAAAGAATAGGTACAAGTGATGGACAAAAGAGTATGTATACATCAAGGGGTCTCTATCTCGAATGTATAAAACCAAAAACTACTAAGCTAAGTAGTTAGCCAAAAGTCAGATCACAAACCCGTATAAGAAGTCAAGCAGAAGCACCTGAAACACCTCGGTCTGACCTGAGTAAAAATTGAGAAAAAAAATAATAAATGGATCGGTCTAGCTATAAATATCATATAAAATGAGATAAGATAAGGGATATGACAAAAACTATGATAATAATAATGTCATACCGTGACAAGTATATATTTAACATTCAACAAAAAAGTCATACAATATCTCAAGAATCTCATACACCAAAAAGAATGTCATATTCTTTATTTTATTCACCAAACCATAAATATTAGTACGACTTATCAATATAAATCACAAAAATTGGTGAAACTCAAATTCTAGAAATCATCCATTAGAAATCCAGAAATCATAAAGGGGGAGGCCTGTCAAAAACGGGAGCATGAAAACTCACCAACACGTGTATTACAAATGGGACGCTATCCATGTTAGTCCCTGAGAAGATGGTTTTGATGACAATATCCTTATAATAAGGTTACAAAATATAAATACTAACATTATAGTTTAGATATATATTTATATGCAGGATTTTACCATCCAGATACTAAGAATGAAGTCTATATAGTATAGAGATTCAAGACTGAAGATATCAAGATTGAAGACTCATAAGTATCAAGATTATCTAGAGCTCAAGATTTCAATAATAAGTAATTCAATTAGGAATTTTGTTAAAACTCCTAAAAAAGCACTGACATCTTAAAATCCAATTTATTCGTGGAATGGAATCCACTTCGAGCCCATTAAGGGGATGGAACCCTAAGTAGGATGGAACCTACGAAAAATCTAGTGGAACATTGTTTTGTATCCACTAACTTTTATTCAAATGTTTTACAAAATATATCTTGTTTTCAAAATGATTTCAAAATCTTCTTTTTAAAAAGATCAAAAACATCTATCCTGGTTTTAAATACTTTTAGCCTCAAAATAATCTTTGACGCAGCGGATTAATCGAAACAAACTTCAATCGATGGAATGTAGCAATCGGTGAGTTGAGAATACTGCAAGGCCCAAATCCGTTGATCCAAAGATACCGGATTCTAGCTATCTTCGTCTCGTTGATCGCGCACGATGCCGAGAAAGAAGATCTACGATTCTTCGTACGTTGATCTAGTGCACTAGATACCGTGAATCGGCTTCTACGATCGTTGAATCGAGCGCACTCGATTAACCGAAAGAGGAGATAGGAGATCACACTCAACTACCAATTTGTATGAAAGCACAAAGCTAACAAAAGAGAATTTTTATTCAAAAATCAACCACCACAAATGTACAACACACGCCCCTATTTATAGAGTTTTCGACCCTGTCCTTAAGTCGTTGAATGACCTACGACCTATACAAGGTCGGCAACGACCTACCATTACAGCACAACACCACACAACTCAACATTGGACAACATTTAGGTCGGCAGCGACCTATCAACACAGCACACTCACTTTTATACAACACAGTACTCAAACAACGACCTAAAACATCTCACGCGACCTAACATACACAGCGACCTATGAGATGCAGCTCTTCCAATTAGCAGGCGGTATAAGGTCGTTAACGACCTTACTTTACCCAGGCATTCTTCATGCGACCTATCTCCTCGCGACCTATCTTCTCGCGACCTACCTTCGGCTCACCTTCCTCATAAGGTCGCTGGAGCGACTAATTGGACGTGTTAGGTCGTTCGCGACCTGTATTTACTTCCTCTTGCGTTATCTCGTTAGGTTGTTCCTCGTTAGGTTGGAGTCGACCTAAAACATGCTTTTGCTCCTGTAGCTCGTTGCCTCTTATCTCGTTAAGTCGTAAACGACTTAGAGTATTACAGTTAGGTCGTGAGCAGTGTTCTTTAGGTCGGCAACGACTTAAAACTTCCCAACGACCTAACTCCGAAACCTCTTCCTTAGGTCGTAGCTCTACTCCACGTGTCCCATTAGGTCGTAGATCACTACTGTTAGGTCGTGATTGACCTAAAATTTTTCCCTTAGGTCGTGAGCGACCTAAGACTTGTGAATTTTTAGAAATTTCAGATTGCGCTGCATCATTCTCCCCTGGTTGAGAAAAATTCGACCTCGAATTTGTTAATTCCTCCACCTCAGATTGTTCATCCCCATAATATGGTATAAGATGCTTAACATTGAACACGTCAGAAATGTATACGTCGTCTGGTAGCTTCAACTTATAAGCATTCTCATTGATCCGTTTCACAACTTCTACAGGTCCAATTTTTCTGGCTTTCAACTTATTGTAAGTGCCCACTGGAAAACGATCCTTTGTTAACACAGCATACACCAAATCGCCTTTGTTAAATTTAACATTTCGTCGCTTCAAATCTGCCAATTTCTTATATTTCTCATTCGATCTCTCCAATCGTTCCTGAACGATTTTATGACATTCAGTCAGCTCATCAACAAAATCAGCAGCCCGTTTAACTGTCCCCTTCGGTCGTGGTATTACTGCCAACTCCAACGGTCCCCTGGGTAAATTTGAATATACAACCTGAAATGGACTGAATCCCGTGCTACGATTCACTGCATGATTATGTGCAAACTCAGCTTGGCATAACTTCATGTCCCAACTTCTCAAATTATCCTGTACAAGGCATCGCAACAAATTTCCCAATGACCTGTTAACAACTTCCGTCTGTCCATCAGTTTGCGGATGATAAGCACTACTAAATTTCAGTTTCGTTCCCACCATCTTCCACAAACTCAACCAAAAGTGACTCTGAAAACGAGTATCTCTATCCGACACAATAGACTCTGGCAATCCATGAAGTCGATAAATCTCCTTGAAAAACAACTGCGCCACTCGAACTGCATCCGCTGTCTTCTTGCAGGCATTGAAATGTGCCATCTTCGAAAATCTGTCTACCACAACAAATATAGAATCATTTCCCCTTTGAGTTCTAGGCAAACCCAAGACGAAATCCATGCTAATATCAACCCATGGTTTAGACAGTACAGGCAACGGCATATACAACCCTGCATTCGTCGCTGTTCCCTTTGACACCTGACAAATATGGCATCTCTCCACGAATCTTTCAACCTCTTTTCTCATCGACGGCCAAAAATAAGACTGTAAAATCAACTGCAAAGTACGATCACGGCCCACATGCCCTTCCTCGTGTAACTCCTTGATAATTTTCAATCTCAAGCTACAATCTGGAATACATAAACGATTCCCCTTAAACAGAAAACCATCAACCAACATAAATTCATTGGTACTCCCATCCTTCACTTTCTCAACATATTTCACAAAGTAAGGATCTTCTTCAATCATCTCTGGCAGTAATTCGAACCCCGTCACTTCAACCTTCAATGTTGTCAACAAATGACTCCTCCTACTTAAAGCATCAGCCACACGGTTCGTCACCCCAGATTTGTGTTTAACAACAAAAGTAAATTGTTGCAAATAAGCAATACACGATGCATGTCTCGCTGAAATTTTATCCTGCCCCTGTAAATGCTTCAATGCCTCATGATCAGTGTACAGAAAAAATTCTTTCTAAAATAGATAGTGTCTCCAATGCTTAACAGCTTGTACAACAGCATAAAATTCAACGTCATATGTACTGTATCTCATCTTTGCCCCTGACAACTTTTCACTGAAATATGCAATAGGTCTCCCCTGCTGACTCAACACTCCTCCAATCCCAACCTTTGATGCATCAGTGTGTAGCTCAAACAACAACTGAAAATCAGGTAAAACAAGAATTGGCGCTGTCGTCAACAGTTCTTTGATTCGTTCAAAAGCAATCCCGGCTTCTTCTGTCCACGAAAACTGTTTACCCTTCATGCAATCAGTAACTGGAGCCATCACGCTACTGAAGTGTGGAATGAATCTTCGGTAGAATGATGCTAGCCCATGAAAACTTCTCACTTCCGTAATTGTCTTTGGCTGTGGCCAATTCCTGACTGCCTCTACTTTACTCTGATCAACTTGAATACCTTCTCCTGAAACAACATAACCCAGGAATAAGACACCTTTCGTCATAAACACACATTTCTTCGTAGCAGCATAAAATTGTTCTTCACGGAGAATAATCAACACTTCCCTCAAATGTAGAACATGCTCTTCCATACTCCTGCTATATATCAGAATATCATCGAAATAAACCACGACGAACTTCCCAATGAATGGTCTAAAGATTTGATTCATCACCCGCATGAATGTACTAGGTGCATTCGACAAACCAAATGGCATAACCAACCATTCGTATAACCCCTCCCTTGTCTTGAAAGCTGTCTTCCATTCGTCTCCAGGTCTAATCCGAATTTGATGATAACCACTCTTCAAGTCAATCTTCGAAAATATAGTTGCCCCACTCAACTGATCCAGCAAGTCATCCAACCTTGGCATAGGAAATCTATAACGAACAGTAATCTTGTTCAAAGCTCTACTATCTGTGCACATTCTCCATGTTCCATCCTTCTTTGGCACCAACAATGCTGGCACAGCACATGGACTCAAACTTTCCTGAATACGTCCCTACTCAAGCAACTCTTCCACTTGCCTTCGTAACTCCTCATGTTCCTTCGGACTCATTCGGTAATGTGGTCGATGTGGTAACACTGCTCCCGGAACAAGATCAATTTGATGTTGAATGTCTCTCAATGGCGGTAACTCCTTAGGCAACTCCTCTGGAAACACATCCTCAAACTCTTCCAAAACTGGCTTTGCTTCTTCTGGAATTTCAACCTCTTCACTGCACTCTCGCCCAATCAACAAAATTACTTCAGGCTCCTCTTCAACTTCTTTCACAAACTCCTTCAAAGTCAACAGAGTTTTCAATTCCTCAATCTCTTCTAGTTTGCTCTCCTTCTGTTGTTGCTTCTTGGGAACCAAAGTGATTTTAGTACCCTCGAACATGAAACTATAGCTATTGGCTCGACCATCGTGTTGTACTGCTCTATCAAACTGCCACGGTCTGCCCAACAACAGATGACACACGTCCATGTCTACAACGTCACACCAAATTTCATCTTTGTACTTCTTCCCAATAGAAAAATTAACACAAGCCCTTCGACACACCTTCACTTCACCACCCTTTCTCAACCAAGCCGACTTGTACGGTTTTGGATGTTTCTCAGTCTTCAATGATAACTTCTTTACAGCCTCTGTGGAAATAATATTATCACAACTCCCAGCATCTATGATAAACTTGCAAACTTTCCCCAGAATAGTACATGTCGACTGAAATATGTTACTTCACAACCAACTACAGTCCTCCCCTTGCTTTGGTGTAAGACAAGACCTCCTCATCATAAGATTACAACCTTCGTCTCCAGACACTTCTTCTTCCTCCTCTACATAAGGTGAATTAGAACATTCAGATTCTTCCTCCTCATCCTCAGCTTCAACTATCATAGTTCTCTTCTTCGGCTTCGGACATTCATTGCTTTTATGACCCAACTCCTGACAGTTGTAACATTTGAACCCACTGCTAACCTTCGCCTTCTCAGCCTCCTTTACCACTGGTTTGGCAATAGCTTTAGGAACATTAGAACTTCCACCAACACCCCTTGCTTGATTATTGAAATTAGTAAACGCACTACCTCCACGCCTTCCTTGTTTTTCCCAAGCTAACGCCTTCTGATGTGCCTCTGCTACAGATCTTGGATCAAACATATTAACCATATCCTGGATCTGCATTCTCAATCCCCCAATGAATCTAGCAGTTAACTGTTCTTCGGTTTCCATAATATCATTCCTGGCAATGAGTTGGTAAAATTCATCAGCATAATCACTAACAGATTTCGTCCCTTGCCTCAGATTCTGCAACCTCTGGTATATAAGCGATTGATAGTTATAAGGTAAGAAAGTAGATCTCATCAACTTCTTCATCTTATCCCAAGATTCTATCTTTGACTTCCCCATTCTCTCCCTGGTAAGTTTAGTTTGCTGCCACCACGCCAAAGCTCTCCCCCTCAACCTAGTAGCAACCAACTTCACTCTCCTATGCTCAGGAACCTCCTTGAAATCAAAGATCTCTTCAACATTAGAAATCCAATCAAGAAATTCTTCTGCTACCATTCCTCCTTTAAATTCTGGAATTTCTATCTTCATACCTGATTCCCATCGTCGATCATCTTCAATATTACGGTAAGAATTTCGAACTTCATCCCGATCTCGATAATGAATACTAGCTCTATCACCCTCTTCAACAAAATCAAAAGTACGCCTACATCGATCTCGACCATTATCATCCCTTTGTTCATGTATGCTTCTTTGACTATGTCTCTCTTCATCTCTATATGCTTCATTGTCAAATTCACGTCGACTTCTTCTCTCTTCATGTGCATAGTCATGATGATCTCTTCGTGATGAAATTGATGTTTCTCTTCTATCTCTACAAGAATGTGGTGATACCCTCCTCGCTTCCATAACCGATGGCGAAACTCGGTTTCCTCCATGGTTCAAGTTTGGTGATCTCCTCCTTTGATTCAAATCATTCATCAATTTCTCCAATTTTCCAATGCCTTCATCAAACTTCTCATTAATACGTTGTTCCATAAGCTCGGCTTCTTCTCTACGATACAAAGCTTCAACGTTTTGATGACGATTAGCTCTCCTTGGTGGCATGATCGGAAAACTTCACAAATTCAACAATTCACAAATAACAAGTCACGGCTTAAACTTCAAGACCCTTCACTAGGCTCGGCTACTTCACAAGTATACATGACCTAACTTCGATTTCAAACACTTTCAACACTTTGATCCAAAATAGAATGGATCGAAAGTTCTCCCTCTTGTTGCAACTTCAATAAGAACACAAAGAACTCCAACTTCAAACTTCAACTTCAAATACTTGGCTCCAAGAATCAACTTAGCTATGATTGGCTAAGTATGGCTCCGATACCAAAACTGACGCAGCGGATTAATCGAAACAAACTTCAATCGATGGAATGTAGCAATCGGTGAGTTGAGAATACTGCAAGGCCCAAATCCGTTGATCCAAAGATACCGGATTCTAGCTATCTTCGTCTCGTTGATCGCGCACGATGCCGAGAAAGAAGATCTACGATTCTTCATACGTTGATCTAGCGCACTAGATACCGTGAATCGGCTTCTACGATCGTTGAATCGAGCGCACTCGATTAACCGAAAGAGGAGATAGGAGATCACACTCAACTACCAATTTGTATGAAAGCACAAAGCTAACAAAAGAGAATTTTTATTCAAAAATCAACCACCACAAATGTACAACACACGCTCCTATTTATAGAGTTTTCGACCCTGTCCTTAAGTCGTTGAACGACCTACGACCTATGCAAGGTCGGCAACGACCTACCATTACAGCACAACACCACACAACTCAACATTGGACAACATTTAGGTCGGCAGCGACCTATCAACACAGCACACTCACTTTTATACAATACAGTACTCAAACAACGACCTAAAACATCTCACGCGACCTAACATACACAGCGACCTATGAGATGCAGCTCTTCCAATTAGCAGGCGGTATAAGGTCGTTAACGACCTTACTTTACCCAGGCATTCTTCATGCGACCTATCTCCTCGCGACCTATCTTCTCGCGACCTACCTTCGGCTCACCTTCCTCATAAGGTCGCTGGAGCGACTCATTGGACGTGTTAGGTCGTTCGCGACCTGTATTTACTTCCTCTTGCGTTATCTCGTTAGGTTGTTCCTCGTTAGGTTGGAGTCGACCTAAAACATGCTTTTGCTCCTGTAGCTCGTTGCCTCTTATCTCGTTAAGTCGTAAACGACTTAGAGTATTACAGTTAGGTCGTGAGCAGTGTTCTTTAGGTCGGCAACGACTTAAAACTTCCCAACGTCCTAACTCCGAAACCTCTTCCTTAGGTCGTAGCTCTACTCCACGTGTCCCATTAGGTCGTAGATCACTACTGTTAGGTCGTGATCGACCTAAAATTTTTCCCTTAGGTCGTGAGCGACCTAAGACTTGTGAATTTTTAGAAATTTCAGATTGCGCTGCATCAATCTTTATTTTCGAAATCAAATTGTCCTTGGTTTTAAATTATCTTTTAATTACAATATATTTAACTTTTAATATGTATACTTAGATTTAAATATAAAATTATAGCAAAATTTTATAAATTATAGCAAAGTCTTATATATATATTATTCTCTATACTTATTTATGTATTTTAACTATAGTTAAGTATATTTATAAAGTTTAAAAAAGTTTTAATACAAGATAGAAGTAATTTTTCAAAGAAAAAAATAATCAAAAATACCATAGGCTTGTCGACAACCCCTAGGGACCCCTGTCGACAAGGTGGCACTTTGTTTCAAAATTTTGAATTTCAAAAGAAGTGTCTATTCATCATATCCTTTCACGAATGGACATGGTTGTTGTCTTACTATAAATAGGGGCAGTTTTAAACGAATTTGTATTCATGTTTTTTTTTCTGATTTCACTCCTCTTCTTCTTCCACATTTCTTAATGTATATTTTTACCATTACTCAGTCGAAATCACCATTGAATCTAACTGTATCATCTCTGGTTTGATTCCCTATCACTTTTTCAACAAGATCTCCGTGCTATTCAGAGTTATAGCCTTCTTTGTAATTAACTAAGCGAGAAAAGGTGTGATTATAGTCTGTGAAATCAGTCAAGTGAGTAAAGGTGCGACTGTAGCCTGTCAAATCAATTGGGTGAACTTGTTGCCCGTAAAATCAAGTACCTCTACCCAGAGTGGAGTGGTGCACCTCGTGGCCTTGAAATCGAGGGTGTAATTGTAAAAATTTATTTTGAAAGGAAATCTGTACTTGTGTGTGGGACTAGATGTAGGGTAACTCTGAACCAGTATAAAATCCGGTTTGTTCTTTCCTTTATTGCTTTTACTTTATTTCTGCATCTGTGTCTGATTCTATGATCATATCTGTGTCTGAATATTGCATACATTTGTGTTCAGATTAACATAAACTCAAAAAGATTTAGTAATTCCTTAAAACAATGTTCACCCCCTCCCTCTAGTGTTAATTCTATCCTTAAGATCCGTAATCCGCATTTTTCACATTTGGTATCAGAGAAAGGTTTTCAAAGTTTCATAAACTGAATTTTGAAAATATTCAAAATGGCTACAACATTGGTACTGTTACCAACACTAGTTTTATTATCCCTGTCACTAGTTCATTTGTAGAAGGTCGGTCTACTGTCAGACCACCACTTTTTAATGGCAGTAACTATGCATATTGGGCATGTAGGATGAAAATATATTTACAATCTGTCGGACTAGACGCTTGGAATATCGTACAAACCGAAAATGTTGAACCCACGACTGATTTTTCACAGTGGACTGATGAGAAAAAGACTGTTGCATAAAATAACTCTAAAGCAATGAATATTCTGTTTTGTTCACTTGATAGGAATGAATTTAATAGAGTGTCAGTTTGTAAGTCTGCATATGAAATATGAAAAACTTTGCAAGTTACTCACGAAGGAACAAGCAAAGTTAAACAGACCAAAATTTCCATGCTCAAAAATTAGTTTCAATTATTTCAATTGAATCCTAATGAGTATATTTCAGATATGTATAGTAAATTTTAGGATATTGTGTATTCTCTAATATCCTTAGGAAAGGAATTTTCGAAAGAAGATCAAGTCAGAAAATCTTAAATTCTCTTACTCCAGAATGGGATCAAAAGGCACTTGCGATTGAAGAGGCAAATGACATCAGTACCTTAAAGATAGAAGAATTAATTGGAAATCTAATGTCATTTGAAGTCCAAATGAATGAGAGAAGAGAAGCAAAGCATCTGAAAAGGAATCAATGGCATTCAATGCATTGACTGATGGATCAGACTCAAATAGCAATAATGATGAAGAGATAGCCCTTATGACCAAGAATTTTTGGAAAATTCCTGAAATACAGAAAGATGAATAATCTCAAGAGAAACAACTATAAGAACTTTGGAAATCAGAATGTAGTGTCAAACTATATCAAACATTTCAACTGTGATAAACCAGGACATATCAAAAGGCGCTGTCCGCATCCAAATAGGCAAAATCTTCCTATAAACAATGATTCCGCAAAGAAATGAAAACATGCATTTACTGCTACTCTAGATGACTCAGAATCGTCTTCAAGCAATGATGATCAGAAGACAGATAATTCAAATATGTGTTTCACGGCTGTTCACGACTTCGACGAATTCGGAGAAACGTACTCAGAAAAAGGTACATGTTTACAATACATTGGTTGAAATTGCATGCTTAGAATTGGATGCTTGATTGATTGATTTTGAATTGGTGTGTTGTTTGAATTTTAAAATTTTTATTTTTATTATTTTTACTATTATTTTATCGTTATTTTTTTTCATAGTATCATAATATTTTACGGAATACACTATGATTCCAGTAATATTCCAGATATATATATATATATACACATTAAAAATAATAATTATGTATATATTAGAATACTTAAGAAAAATAATCATGGAAATTCAAAGACACCTATCGACAAGGTCCCCACCACATTGTCGACAAGGGTACAGAAATTTGAAATTCAAAATTTGAATTCAAAATGTTGAATTTCCGTTTATCTTTTCACTTCATTCAATTCTCTGAGAAGTCACCTTTTGACCAGAGAACATATTCTTTGAGAATCTATTTATTTACTATCTCTTATCACAACTTTTCACTTTCATTCTCAAATTCAAACTCTTATTTCAAAATATCAAGCTCTCTACTCTCTACTCTAACGGCTTCTTCAAGCAACCCTTCCACAATGAGAATTTCCAAAAAGATAAAAGAGTAACTTTTCAATGATCTGGAGGCTATAAAAGCATATATCAACTATGTTAACTATGGAAAAGTCCATCCCAGGAAGTTTTCTTTATTTCAAGATTTCTCTACTTATGAAATCGATTCTATTTTTGCAAACAACCAAGTTCTTAGTCTTATAGATGCTTCACAAAATGATTTTGTTTGTTATCCAAATCTTGTTAAAATTTTCTATGCAAATCTCAACCATGGATTTTATAATGGAAATGATGATGAAATTTAGAGTAGTGTCAAAGGCACTAGAATCATTTTAAATTGTGATCTTTTGGGTACCATTCTCAATTAAAGAGCATGGGAATGGATCTTTCTAGTTTTAGTATGAATGAAAATGATCGTGAGATATTTCATCACATTTTCGAAGGAAATGATAACTTTGAATTCAAAAATCTAAACTTTCGACCAAAAGCTAGAATCGTTAATCTTCTTTTACAACCTACTTTGACCCCAAGATCGGGAGTTTTAACAATCCAACTTCAAAAGTTTGCAAAGCACGTTTTGCTATTTTTGGAAATTATGATATTAATTGGGTGCCAATTATTTTGGATGAATTTCGTCCCAAAAATCTTGAAATGGGTGAACACACTTTGTATCAAGGAATCTATCTTACTCAGATTTTTAACTATTTTGGAGTATATTTCAAAGGAGAAGAATTTGTGTCAAGAAAGATTTTTAATCACTCAAACATTTCTCTTATGAAAATTCTATACGTTTTTCAACCATATGAAACACTTGCTGAACAGGAAAAGCGTTGGCTCATGAGGGGATGGAAGAGGAGGAAGAAGAATAAGAAGAAGGGGATGAAATGGAAATAGAAGAAGAAGAAAGTGAAAAATCCTTGGAAAGTATTGACTATCCCTCTAATCCAACCAACAAAACCTTACTCAAAAATCAAAAGATCACCGTTGAGAATTAATGGACACTTAAATGATCCATTAGTAAGAAATTGGTTAAAATGTCATCCAAGATGAACAAGTTTTTCTCCAAAGTCAGTAAAAAGCTTGGGTTATCTTCATCTTCATCATCCTCTAACTAGTTCTATATTTTCATGTCTTATTGTATTAGTTTTAATTTGTTTTGATTTGAATGTTTGTGTAGTTCTTAATATTTAATCATTGTATCATTTTATTATGAAATGAAATCGAATTACTTTTCAGTTGTCTAGCTTATCCTATCACTAGAATAAATGTTAGTATATTATATAAATGTATATATATACACACAATTATTCACAAAATCAAAATAAGTCATCAAAATTAACCGACCCCCGTTGACAACCCTACATAGACCATGTCGACATGTACTGGTCAGAAATGACTTTTCATTTTTAATTTGAAATTTGAATAACTACCTTGTGTCTATTTATTTCAAATGAATTTCTACACCTATAAATACATATTTCTTCCTGAATTCATCACTCAAAATTATTTCTTATCTACTTTATCTCTATTTCTTCTCACAAACTCAAATATGGCTAATCCAATTCATTGTTTGACCGAGAATCTTGAAGAATCCCTTAACTCTTTCAAAAATATTCTCTCTTTCATCCTTTGAAATCAACGACACTTAGAGTTGAGTCAAATGCAGATGATCAACGAGCAAGAAAAGCATTTTGATACGATTCGATGGATGATTTCCTCCCCGCACAAGGATGATAATGAAGCACATCCTCCAGTCTCTCTCTCCAAAGAAAATGAAAATTGGGAAGCCATTAAAGAAGACCATATATTTGGAGAGGAAGGATGGGTGGAAGTTATTCGTAATTTTTGACTTTATTTGATTTCTTTGTTTGATTTTAATTGATTGCTTGGATTGATTTAATTTAATTTGGTTTGGTGTGGATTGATATTTGGTGTGCAAAACATGTATAAAAACACATTGATATTTATATGATATTTGATTAGTTATCATGTCTATCAGTATAATTATCTCTTAGTCTATCTATTATATACTCCATTGAATATTATATTAATGCAGGTATTTTAGTACAAGAATAAGGCGGAGTTATATAGTTTGGAGTTAGTTTTTGTTGATGACAAAGGGGGAGAAGTATATAATAGGATAGTTAGGCATAGATTAAGGGGGAGTTATTAGTTTTAGGGGGAGTTATTAGGATAGAAGTGATCTTTTATAAACAAAGGTTGTCATCATCAAAAAGGGGGAGATTGTTAGTCCCCGAGAAGATGGTTTTGATGACAATAACCTTAGAATAAGATTATAAAATATAAATACTAACATTATAGTTTAGATATATACGTATATGCAGGATTTAACCATGTAGGTACCAAGAAAGAAGACTGTACAGTATAGAGATTCAAGATTGAAGATATCAAGATTGAAGACTCATGAGTATCAAGATTATCAAGATTTCAATAATAAGTAATTTAATTAGGAATTTAGTTAAAACTCCTAGAAAAGCACTGGCATCTTAAAATACAATTTATTCGTGGAATGGAATCCACTTCGAGGCCGTTAAAGGGATGGAAACCTAAGTAGGATGGAACCTACGAAAAATCTAGTGGTACATTGTTTTGTATCTACTAACTTTTATTCAAATGTTTTACAAAATTATATCTTGTTTCCAAAATGATTTCAAAATCTTCCTTTTAAAAAGATAAAAAACATCTATACTGGTTCTAAATACTTTTAGCCTCAAAATAATCTTTATTTTCAAAATCTAATTATCCTTGGTTTTAAAGTATCTTTTAATTACAATATATTTAATTTTCAATATTTATACTTAGATTTAAATATAAAATTATAGTAAAATTTTATATATATTATTCTCTCTACTTATTTATGTATTTTAACTATGGTTATTTATATTTATAAAGTTTAAAATAGTTTTAATACAAGATAGAAGTTATTTTTCAAAGAAAAAAATCCCCAAATATACCATAGGCTTGTCGACAACCCCTAGGGACCCCTGTCGACAAGGTGGCAGTTTGTTGCAAAAGTTTGAATTTAAAAAGAAGTGTCTATTTGTCATATCCTTTCACGAATGGACATGGTTGCTGTTCTACTATAAATAGGGGCAGTTTTAAACGAGTTTGTATTCATATTTTCTCTTATTTCACTCCTCTTCTTCGTCCACATTTCTTTATATATATTTTTACCACTACTCTGTCGATATCACCATTGAATCTAACTAGATCATCTCTGGTTTGATTCTCTATCACTATCTCAACAAGATCTCAGTGCTATTCGGAGTTATAGGCTTCTTTGTAATTAATAAAGCGAGAAAAGGTGTGATTGTAGCTTGTGAAATCAATCAAGTGAGAAAAGGTGTGATTGTAGCCTATGAAATCAATTGTGTGAACTTGTTGCCTGTAAAATCAAGTATCACTACCCAGAGGATTGTGAATTTGGAGTGGTGTACCTCGTGGCCTTGAAACCGAGGGTGTAACTGTAAAAATTAATTTTGAAGGGAAATCCGTATTTGTGTGCGGGACTGGATGTAGGGTAACTCCGAACCAGTATAAAATCCGGCGTGTTCTTTCCTTTATTGCTTTTACTTTATTTCTGCATCTGTGTTTGATTTTGTGATCATATCTATGTCTGAATATTGCATACATTTGTGTTCAAATTAACATAAACTCAAAAAGATTTAGTAATTCCTTAAAACACTTTCCACCCCCCCCTCTATTGTTAATTCTATTCTTAAGATCCGTAATCCACAGTTTTCACAATCCAATGGTCGCTAACCATAGAGCTGTTGCAACGACGTAGTACAATAACGGTATGCTCGAGGAACTTGAAACTCAAATAATCAGGAAGAATGTTGTAGTACAATGATACGTTTGATGAACCTGATAAGCCGAAACAACAATGTAGTACAACGGTACATCCGATGAACCGAACTACATAGAAGAACATGGGTCGCTAGCCTATAAAAATGAGTCGAAAATCCAAAGAACCCATAGGCCGTTAGCCTATAAAAGAAATAAGACGAAGCTCAATAAAACGAGGTACAATCCCCCACGTGGACAAAGAGACATCGCATATCACTAGTATAAACCATAAAAATGATCACCATTGATCATCTGCGAATTACAGTAAGCTAGTAAATAAATGAGTTTAGCTTCATATCCCATGACTATTGGCTTAACTTAAATAATTATGGACAAATTGTAAATTTCCAATCAAAAATTTTCACAATATTTCAAACGAACAAGTCCAAGAACTAATCAACGAAGCAAACGCAAGCATTTCATACCACTTGTTTTGCTAAGTCGTTTAATTAGATTTCTCATACGAATGGGGTAAAGGTTTGTATTTAATAATAGATTGGAACAAGGTTTTAAAAACGAGATGTGTACTAAAAGTAACGTTGAAATCATTTTTTGTAAAAGAGTTTGGATATTTACTACTAGTATAGAAACCTTTGTATTTCAAAGTGACAAATCATAGAAAATGATTGTAAAAACAATCGATCACCAAAAATTCACATTTCGAAGACATGAATCAAATCCTTAGAAATCAATACCAAAATCCATTAAAAAGGACATTCCCAATAGTCCATAAAAAGAAGCCATCAAAGTCGGTAAAAGTGATAACAAATAATTGGATCAACCAAAAATCGATAAAGCGGAAAGCCACAAAGAAAATAGGCAGTTTTTCCTGAATTTACAGTGTCAGACGTCTGGTGCATTCCCAGATGTCTGCGCTGAATGTCTGGAATTTTCTTCCAGATCGCCCAGACATTTTGGAAGTATGCTTAGATGTCTGCACTAATGGTCTGGAATTTTATTCTGTAGTTCTAGACATCTAGGCATACTACCAGACGTTTGAGCTGAAGCTCAGAGCAAAAACCTGCTAGGCCAATGATGGCCAATTCATCTCAAAAGCGATCGAAAGAGCATGATAGATAAGGATTTATGCCAAGCGATAACCCAACCCTATAGGCTCTTTAATACACTCCAAACAACATGTCAAAACATCCAATGTAGTATTTTCACAAATTTTGACTTCAAAATACCAAAAATTGTAAAATTCATCAAACCAATTCAAATCAAAAGTAAATGATCATGCAGTAGATGTTAGGAATTCATACCTAACAACAATGAAGACTATAGACATAGATGTGAGTTCAAGAACTCACCTTTAAACCAAAACACCACAAATGAGAAGCTCTAAAATGATGGAAAGATCAACGACTCTACAACTTCAACTCTAGAAGCTCCAATCTATGATTAAATGCCAATATTTCCTAAGTTAGGGATTAGGACTTTCTAAAAATTAAAGAGAGATTGAGGTGGAGAAGAAGAAGAGGATGCTTACCTAAGCTTCTTTTTGATTTATAACTTGAAGTTGAATTTCCTAAGAGAATTAGAGCTTAGGAATTTCTAATCTCTTTTCTTTTACCCCATTTTTCTAGAGCTTGAGAATGTTTGGAAATGAGGAATGAAATGAAGAGGAGAGGGGTGGAGTTAGGGTGTTATGTTGGGTTAATAGGCTAAAACCCAAACCCAAAGCCCAATAGAAAAAATTGCAAAATTCAACTCAACTCTAAACATATCAATGTTTATACTCAAAATGGTCGCAAATGTCATTTTGAACTCAATGGAAGTGGTCTCGAGTCCTAATTCAACTGTTTACAAAAAGTAGCATTTCTGACTTTAATCCAACAAACGATGCTATATTTAAATAAAATATTAAAATATATAATCGTAAAATATGTGGGCTGTTAAAGACTCCCCTCCTTAAAGAAATTGCGTTCTCGCAATTCTTAAGAAGAAAACAAAGAGTAACAACCATAAAAGCATATCAACACAAAAGAAAATTCGAAATAAGAAGTTCACCATAAATAGCGCGAGAGAGTAAGTCCGGATGTGTTTGCTCGAGGAATTCTATAGATTCCCAAGAACAATCCTTAGGATTTAAGGACCATTGAACTTTCACAGGTAGGACATCTTTATTACGAAGAAGTTTAACCTCTGTAGCAATGACATGAATAGGATTTTGCTCATAAGCCAAATTAGGCGAGACTTCAATTTCTTCAATAACACCAGACTCAAGAATTGAATCGGAATCCCTAAGGAATTTCGTAGTTGAGAGACATGGAACGCGTCATGAATAGCAAAAAACTGAGCCAGTAATAAAAGGCGATAAGCTATGGAACCAATACGTTCGGTGATGGGAAATTGGCCATTATATCGAGTCGCTAGTTTTCCCGATCGACTGAAACGCACAACACCCTTCACAGGTGAAACATGAATAAACACCAAATCTCCCATAGAAAATTCCAAATTCCTTCGGTTATTGGCATAGGATTTTTGTCTACTCTGACCTTCTTTCATCTAGTTACAAATAAGTTCAATCTTTTCCAAGGAATCAGAATAAAATCTTGACCTAAAACCAGCTTCTCACCAGTCTCAAGCCGACAAAAAGAAGATCGGCATAGCCGTCCAAAGAATTCCTCGCAAGGTGCCATACCAATACTAGATTGGAAGCTATTATTAAAGGAAAACTCAACAAGAGAGGTATGATCTTCCCAACTTCCACCAAAATAAAGAACACATGCACAAAGAAGATCTTCAAGAGTTTGATTCACGCGCTCGATTTGTCCATCGGACTGAGGATGATAAGCGGTGTTAAAATTAAGCTTCGTTCCCAAAGCTTTTTGAAGACTCTTCCAAAACCCACTAGTAAATAATGGATCATGATCACTAATAATAGAAGTAGGAACTCAATGCAATTTAACAATCTCTTTAACATAGAGTTTGTCAAAAGGGGTACGGCCCAATTAGACCGAGCGATAATAAAATGGGCGGATTTTGTAAGCCTATCAACAATCACCCATAAACTGTCATGGCCTGAATGAAAACGGAGAAGACCGTCAATAAAGTCCATGGATACTTGATCCCACTTCCAAACGGGAATGTCTAAAGGTTGAAATGACCCACCGAACCTTTGATGCTCAGCCTTGATGAGCTGGCAAGTCATGCAACACTTAATGAAGCTAGATATTCAGATTTCATACCATCCCAATAATAAAGTCGCTTAATATCCGTGTACATTTTACGACTACCGGAATGAATGGTAAATTTAAAACGATGAGAATATTCTATAATATCTTTATGAAGATTACTAATATTTGGCATGATAAGTCTACCAAATTTTTGAATGCCGCCACGAGCATCAATTTCAAAGTCTTTCAAACCATCAATATTTCTATCCTTACAACTTTGGCTAAGAAGAGACAATTCGGGATCATGCTTTTGAACATCAAGAATACGGTTTAAAACAGATGGATGAGCCTCATGGCTACATAAAACAAGGGATAAACATGAGTAGGATTCATGAACTTGAATCTCACAAGTGGATAAAGTCTCGAGATCATTCCATTCGGATATCATCATTGAAACAACTGCTTATTGCTTATGACTAAGGGCATCGGCAACACGATTCCCCTTTCCGGGAGTATAAAGAATATCAAGATCATAAGATGCAAGGAATTTGAGCCAACATTGTCGATGCAGATTAAGTTCCTTTTGAGAAAATAAATACTTCAAAGATTTATGATCGGTGTGGAGAACAAATTTCTCTCCCAAAAGACAATGAAGCCAAATTCTAAGGGCGAAAATAATAGCAGTGAGCTCTAAATCAATAGTGGCATATCTAGTCTCGGCAGGCTTTAGTTGCCTAGAAGCATAAGCAATAACACGTTCCCATTGTGTGAGAATGACTCCCGAACCAACATGACTAGCATCGGTATAAACAATAAAGTCTTGGTTCCCTTCAGGAATCACAAGAATAGGAGCACCAGAAAGGAGTTCTTTTAATTTATGAAAAGAAGCTTCACATTTGTTGAACAAATTGTAATTAACTCTCTTCTTTGTCAAAGTAGTAAGTGGCGCGAAAATTTTAGAAAAGTCATTTATGAACCGACGGTAATAACCCGCCAATCCAAGAATGCTACGAATTTCCATCACACTCTCCAGTTTCTTCCAATTTTGAATCGCTTCGATCTTTGAAGGATCCACGGAAATTTTGGACTAAGAAATAATGTCCTAGAAATTTCGCATGAGATTGCCAAAAGTGGCACTTAGAAAATTTTGCTTTCAATTGATTGCACCTAAGAGTTTCCAACACAATCCAAAGATGTTTTTCATACTCTTCCTCGTTTTTAGAATAAACAAGAATATCATCTATATAGATGAGACCAAACCGATCGAAGAAGTCTTTGAAAACTCAGTTCATAAGGTTTACGAAATAAGCTGGAGCATTCATTAAAAAAATGGCACAACAATCCATTCATAAGATCCATAACGAGTACAGAACGACGTCAAAGGAATTCTATCCTCTGCAATACGAAGATGATGAAAACTGGTTGCTAAGTCTAATTGTGAAAAGATTCTAGCACCATTGAGTTGATCGAATAGATCATCAATCCAAGGAAAAGGATATTTATTCTTAATGGTAAGATCATTAAGCTTGCGGTAATCAACGTAAAGCCTAAGTGCACCATCGGATTTCTTCACAAAGATAGCTGAAGCTCGCCAAGGAGAGGAACTAAAACGAATAAACTGTTTCACTTCCAATTCGGATACTTGCCTACGCATCTCCTCATTTTCCTTATTAGACATACGATAAGGAGGATGAGTGATAGGTAGATCTCCAGGAATTAGATTAATTCTGAACTCAACTGCTCGCTTAAGGGGTAATCCTAAAACGGGCTCAAATATGTCAAAAAATCACGAACAATGTGAATTAGGGAAATGACATCTTCTTCATCATCATTATCGTCATCATGTGGATTTAGAGAATATAAGGATGCCGCTGAATTGGAATCTAAATCTTTAAGAAAAATAGAAATCTATTTAGTAGATCTAGGATGTCGAAGATGAATAGTCCCCTTAGGACATCGGATGTTAGCTTCATATACATTAAGCCAATCCATTCTCAAATCATTCTGAAGCCTAAGTAGCGCATAACATGAAAATCGGCTCGGAACGAATAATCACATAAAATAATCTCAACATCTTTACAAAGAAAACTGAGTGTTGCGGATCCTACAACCAAATTCGCAATTCTCAGTGAAGTCATCAAAGGCATAACGTTTAAAGAAAAAGTATCAACAAGTTCTTTTGATATAAAAGTGTGAGATGCACCCGTATCAAAGAGAACTCGAATAGGATGATCATGAAACATAATGATGCCATTAAGGATAGATGAGAAATACCTTAACCAAGAGAAGTGTTATTGCTCGCACAACATTTAGTTTTCCCTCCTTCTTGCCTTGAAGTTTAGGGCATGAAGATAAAAGATGGCCCGAACATTTGCAATAACGACAATAAAGAGGTTTCGGGAACCTATTTACATAATGGTCCTTAGCACCAAAATTATAGCATTCTCCACGATTAGAGGTAGGTGTCTTTGCTACGAAATTGATTGCTTCCCTTTCTTTTTGGGATTAAGCTTGAACTTAATAGGCCTCTTCTTGTTGATGTTGAAGTATTGTTTGGCACCCACAACTTCAATGTCGCTTTCTCTATCGGCATCTTCAAGTCGAAGAGCGATATCAACAAGCTAATAAAAGAAACTTCTAGTTTCAAAAGTAAAGGCTTTTTGAGGTTTTTATTCAACCGATAAACAAAACTCTGATTTTTCTTCAATGGGGTATTAATATACTCGACCACATATTTAGAGAGAGATTCAAAAGATGCGACATAGTCTATCACGGAAGATTCACCTTGAACAAGGTCAATAAAGCGACGAGCTAAAGTTACTTTTTCAGCTTTTGACACAAATTTCAACTCGAATCTTTCTCGGAATTGCTCCAAAGTAAGATCCGCTTCAATAATTTCCGAAATCAAAAGCTCATACCAATCTAATGCTCTTTCTTGAAGCATGTTAGAGGCCACTTGGACTCAATGGAGATCAACAATATTCATGCAAGAAAAAGATGCGATCGCACGATCTAAGCCAAGCTTGGACTTCTATAACGCTTTTAGAACCCTTGAATGGCCTTCCACCCAAATTGGTAAAATTATTGCACAAGCGTGCAAACCCGGATTTAGGGTGAGTAGGCTCAGAAATAGGTCCGATAGCTTGAGCATTCTTTACAAGATCTAAAAGCTGTTGGGTAGATATAAATACTCCATACTGAGGAGTAGCACTGGATTGACCGGCACTAGGACGGCCAGATCTAACTATTTCTCTTCTTTAAGAAAGAAAGAAGGAATTCCCTTCGTCGATGACTGACTTTTTAATTTGATGATCTTCACACTAGAATTAAAATTTTGTTCAAATATATGTATATATCAAATTGATTTTTCAAATTGGATTTGAAGTTTAATTTGAATTTGAATATTTAAACTTGAAATTCAAAGGATAAATATATATGTCTTAAATTTTACTTTGGTTTTAAAATGTATTTTATTTGATTTTATTAAGAGCATAAATTGTTTATATTATTTTATTTTTAAATGAATTTGTTTACTTACGTATTTACAAATTGGAAAATTAATTATAAAAGCTTTATAAAACATTTAAAAAATCTAATTATGCATGAAGTTACATATGTTAACCTATAGTTATTCTTATCAACATGTGTTAGCTAACTAAATAAGGTAAATGACAAGTGTCAACTTTTATTTTAATTTTATTTTATTTTGAATAAAACTTAATTTAAACCTATATTAACTTATATCATTCATCTTCATTTCCTTTCCAGTCTTCACTTTCTAAAAAAAGAGAAAAAAATCTGTAACTTAAAAACAAACCAGCCAAAAGAAATCTTCTTTGTAAAATTCGAAGTTTAAAGGCAAGATCAAATTCAAGTACAATCACTTCAATTTAAAAGCAATCAAGAGAAAAATCAGTAGCCAAAGCATTTTAACAACTGAATCAAGCCTTGAATCAACTCCAGTTTCAATTTCAAGCAATTTTTTATGTTTCAAATTAAAAGCAGCTCCAACCAGAAGTTTTTCAAAAGTCAGTCATCTCAGCAACTTCTAATTCTAGTCTAAAGTTCATCAAATTTAAGTTTTCCAGTTGCAAAGTATAACATCACAATTTTGGTCTCTACACATCATAGCCTGGTGAGTGAACCTACAGTTAAAAAGTGCTTAAGTAAAATTTAATCTGTGCATGTGTAGAAATATAGTTTATAATGCTTGCTTGAGTTTTGATTATAAATGTGTGTATATTAGTATAATATTTCTGCAAATTGCCTCTGTACATTTCTATGTATGCTCTGTTATTAGTTTCAGAACTCAACATCATTACAAAATAATTCCTATCTCCCTAAATAATCAACATTAGACTTTGTTTATTAAAAAGAAAATGTTAATGACAGTATGATCCTTTTTTTAAAAGTATTTTAAAGTAATTATATTTATTAAACAGACTATAAATGTAAGATTGCAGTAAAAATGAAAACTTTGTTGAAAATCAACATCTACAATTTCATAATTGGAATGTACAAATGGATTCAGGGTAGGAAATCATGAATTTAAGTGTGAAGATTGTGATTTTTAGTTTAGGTACCGATAAGATTTTCGGTATTGATTGTTTTTGGGTTTTAGCCATTTGTCTTTGACTGGCGATGAGTGGAAGAACGGAGTTTGGCCTGAAGGTGGTCGGGGAGGCGAGGGATACTGGTAAAATATTGGTTGATTTTTCTATTGGTCGTGGTGGCCGAAGGAGGAGGATGTAGTGTTTGGTGGTTAGTTTTTGGAGGTCGGAGTTGCCGAGATGAGTACGGCGAATGTGGTGCATCGAGTTGGATCGCATAAGGGGGATGGCTTCGGTGGTTCGAGGCGCATCTGGGGTAACAGCAGTTTGGTGTCAGGTGGAGGCATTCGTCGATGGCCGGTGGTTTTTTGAACTCATGCATTTCCCAATTTCGATCATGATGTCGATTTTAGGGCTGCCTTCGAGTTTCGCTATTCTACTTCATCGTGGTGGTTGTTGAGGTCGAGTGTGGGTTGGCGAAGGCTGGAGTGTTGGTCTGCGGCGTGTTTTCTGGTCGTGCACGTGCATGGTGGATGTCGCGTGTATCTGAGTTTTTGGGTTTGGGAAGAAATGTTTGGCCCGGAGCATTTCGTGATTTTTCACGAGTTCGACTCTAAGGCGTTGAAGAGCGGTAGCTGTTGTTTGTTGTCTCGAGTTTGCATGGGTTTGTCCCGAGAATTTTACCTTGTTTACTCGAGAATTGTTTTGTTGGCTCGGAAACGTTTATTTCCAATTTTTGAACTTGTCCAGGTTTTTAAACTAAAATGTTTCAAAATTTTTGAAGCAAAGCTAAAGTTTAAACAAGGTTTTAACCAGTTTTTAAAACGTATAAAACTGTAACATACGCGATTTTTCATTGCCGAAAAACCGAATAGTTAGGGTTTTAAGAAAAGAAAAGAGGTAGAAGAAGAGAGAAAAGATAGAAAATAGAGAGAAAAGAAAATAGAACGGAACAAAACAATATCAGAATCTCACAATTCACAGCGGAACAACATATAATAAATAAATGAATAATCTTTAAACAAAGAACTATATCAGTTATTTCATTACATTACATTTCATTACATTACATTACATCAAATAATCAGAGTGTACAACATCAAACAACAACAAACAGCGGAAAAGAAATACTATATACTAATAATACGCCATGCCATCAGCTTGCCTCCAGCAACTCCAGAATATCCCGATAAACCTGTCTCTTGACTGCCCGTGTGGAAATTGGTGGGCACCCAGAGTTTAGGATGGAAAACAATAAACTCCGAGTCAGTCATGTGACTGGTGTGAGAACTCAAAACAGTTTATTTATCTTTAAAATCAAAATAGAGGAATATTTTTAAAGTCAATTCGCAATGCTTTTAAAAATGAGACTACCATAAGGCCTCCCGCACACACACACATGCAAACGCAGAATCAGAGGAGATTTCTCGTTATGATAGTCAAAGATGCTTGATACGCATTAAAAAGAACATTTGATATTATTACTAGTGCATAGTGTAGGGAAAAATCATTTCGAAAATAAAGATGTAAATCTTAGCCAGCATAGGCATTCCTCACTTATGCCTACTATAGCTACCATGTTCGATAGCAGGTTACCGCCACATTCCATGGCAGGTTATACAACTAAAACCGTACAAGATCGTGTTGTTTCTTTGGATTTCCAACGAATGGTCAGGCCAAGGAACTTCCCATTACCACATGAGAACGCATCTTGAAGGACGTCCCCGAGAACCAAACCGGATCTCTGCCAACACAAGGTCGGGTTAGCCCTAACTGGGTAACTACTGACACGAGTATGACATCCCACGGTCCTTTGGGACCTTTAACCGAGCGCTCGTAATCAACATCACACCATAATAATAAAGTGTTTCAATATGAGTAAGTATCTGGGCTCCATACCATGATACCACCCTTTTCCAGAAGGAAATGCACATACCCTAAAGGGAGCTACCCCTCATAACCTTGTTGCATCTTTCCTGTTTTGACCATTCCGAGGTGTGAGGCTCGAAGAAGTCACGTCCACAAAGCCACGCTATATACAAAAGCTATGCTTTGGGTCAACAAATGATCATAGAAATGATCACAAAGATAAATGATCAAACAAATGATCATATCACAAATGATCAACACAATGATCATTTCACAGCAACACTCAGCATGTCACATTACCAAATTGGGAATATATCGCTAATAACCTTCAACTACATAACCTCTGAGCTCGTACGTCTCAGAGAAGGGTGTTAAGCTAAAAGAATAAATTTTCCGCCACCAACAGAAATATATTTGAAAGAAATCAGCTTTATATCTCAATTTGTAATGTCAGACATACAATCCATACAAGTCTGTTCCGGGCTCGAACAGAACCGAAGGCACTTACAAAGAAGTCCTTGCAATCTGGATATCCACAATCCTGATCGGATTCCCCATCACATATGGAGAACTCTATACCGAAGCAACTCGGTGCAGAGTCAATCGACAGGTCATCCTATCGCTCTCGCAAATACCCGGTCTTCAACACCGGTCATCAAATGCAATCCATAACGATGTATCACATACTCGGAATGGGTTATACGACCCCAAGGTCCTTTCCGGCTAATCCGAATAGTGAGCGCTTATTCAAAAATAAGCATGGCATTCAAATTCAAACAAATCACAAAAAATACATATTCAAAGGTAAATATTGATAGTCGGTTATTGAACTATCAATGGATATGCACAACATCACCAGATTCCAAATAATTTTCCAAATTATTTATTTCCCAAAAATATCTTTACAAGATATATGTTTTCAATACTTCAAAAATAAATCAATATTTATTTTTAACAAATTCAACTTTCTTTTATAAATTCTTTAGTGAATTATATTTCACAATATCTACTGATATATGATTTCAATTATTCGTTTTCAATTTATCTCCAAAACGATAAATTCTCTAAACTTTTCATTTCACATTGGAAAAACATTTCCACACTTATTTAATAAGTAATTCACTAATATTTTTATTTTCAACCTTGGAAAATATTCAATATACTTAAATTGAGATTAAGTATATATTTCATTCTTTAAGGAAATCATTCTCTTAAACATATTTATTTGGACCAAAATGAATGTTGCGTAAAACATCGTTACAACGTCCCAAAATCACTAGTATAGGGATTCGAAATTAAAATAGATATATAAATCCCAATACTATACAAAACATTTCCTTTCGGAAATCATTTACTATAACAACAGTGTTATAGTCCACCATTTCCTTTTATTTCTCGGAAACGTCTATGTCAACAATAAATGTTGAAATCTATGGTTTCGAATCTTAACACATTTAAAACATCGTTAGATCGTTTTAATTCTATATAAAATATCATATCCAAAACATTTTCTTTAACATATTATTCACTATTCAAAAACGTGAATATACTACGTTAACCAATTTCATCATTTCTATTCATTTTATTTTAAAGGATTTTCACTATCTAAAACGTGAATATAACTCCATAAATAAGTTATAAAAATTAACTTATCAAAATACGTCCTTGCGAATTAATAAAACAACGTTTATAAATTCTATTTCTATTTGTTTTATAACTACTTCCTTTATAAATCTCCTTTATTAACCTATTCGATTTATAACTCAATTATAAACTAAAAGTTCACATTATAAGTTAAACACTTACAATTTATTTGTTTACAAGATCGTTCCTTTAACTTCCCAAATTATAAATCTTATAAGTTATAAGATTCATTTATTTACCCAAAAATATTCTTTTAATAACTTTACAAATTTTATAAACCTACTGCTTATAAAATTCCATTCATAACTTCATCGTTTATAATTCTATAAATTTCATTCATTTACGAAATTTATTCACAATTCATTCTAACACTTATAAAAACTCGTTTTATAATTCCAATACTTTAATTTATAAATATCAATTTATAAATTTCTTATATAAATCAATTTATACTATTATTCTTTTAAAACATCTTTAATCCCCTTTATAATTTCACCATTTTGATTTATAAAATAATCAAATTTTATAAATTCTATATTTTCAACTTTTTATAATAAATTCAAAAAATCCCGATTAAACTATTTTATAAAATCATTAGCCTCATATTTTCAAAAATCAACCTTTAACTATATTTCTCAAAAACCATAATTTTTATAACACTAAAATTATATCGTTTATTTATTTAAAATGAATAAATTCCAAAAATATAGTATATTTTCAAAAATCACCTTGAAAACCTTTTAAAATTCCAAAATTTGGCCCAATGATGCTACACACCAAATAGTCAATCACGACAACAACGACATCATATATCGATATGATAATCCATCAAATATCAAAATATCTGAAATCAAATAAATACTGTTGAGGAATCCAGTTGTATCCCTCCAACCTGTTTTCCTGCATCCAAATATGTTAGCACAATACCAATTCCGTTCCAGTACGAAATTATCGCGGTATATGGAGTTTAAAATATTATCCGCTTAATAGGCGGCGCAATAGGGTCTCATCCGCTATATACTGCGGGAAAATCAACAACTGCAATATATACATATGCCAATATATATATATATATTGCTATTATATATAATACCAATTTCACTGTTTGTGAAATATTCGCGGTATATGTTTTTAATAAATAACCTCCGCTTACTAACGGCGCATAATGTCTATTTTAACAATCAGTAGATAACAATCATCATTCAACATACATTCAAGAATTTTAAATATAACTATTTAAAATAAAATCGAAACCGATTCGATTGAGTGAGAAGTTCTCACCTTGATTTCAATTTCATTTTAGCGATTTATTTCGAATAAAATTAAACGGACGTTTAATTTTACCCAAAATTCTCACTAACTCCAAACGACTCCAATCCATTTCCATAGCATAGTGCTCGTCCATACGATTCCAACGCAACTGGTTTCGCACGTTTTCGACCTCGTGTGAAAAAGATATGATTTTTAAAAGTTTACGAATTTTTAAAGCATATAAATTACAACTTTCTTTATAAGCTTTAACCTTCATCAAATCTCATCCCTTAGATCCATCACCCAGCAAATCACCACCGTCCATATGCTTCTTCCACTCGCGCGTCTCCTTCTCCAGGCAATCAACGTGAAACCGAACCCAACTTTGATTATTAGGGTTTAATAGTTCGGCCACCACGCTCGACTAAACTCCATCACACCACAGCCAAACGAAAGCTCATCACCACCTCCACCTTCGGCGAAAACCACAGTGAGCTCGGTCAAGCCTCTTGCACGAAAAATGAGGCCGAACACACCCCCTTTGACTGCAAATTGCCGTCAATCTACTACACTATTCTCGATCATAACCGTATAGATCTTTAGCTCTCACTTAGATCTACAACTTTCATGTTGAAGATTTCTCGAATTAATTGATGGATTAGAAGAGATTGGGGGAGGAAGAAGATAGATTCTCGGCCATTGAATATTAGGAATGGCAGCCTGCAGTTTTAACCTAGGTTTTTAATATTTTGGAAAAGTGAATTTTTATGGGGGTTTATATAGAAAATTCGCGCGACACTATTCATCCCGAATTTCGAACTCCGATTTACGTGCGGTGACCAGCGTTTTTAAGGTTTACCCTGCGTTCCGAACACAATGGATCATGTTTCGGGAGCTAATTCGGTCATCTGTACGAGTTATAGCAATAAACGTTCAATTTGAAATTAATCCGATTAAACGATTTTCTAGGCGTTTTAGCTTGCACCGGACAAACGGTAAATCCGATTGACATGAAATTTGAAACCATACAATAATATCACATTACGGATCCGATGAAACTGGTTTCGTCGAAATCCGACACTGTTTGAAAAATGACTATTTTAACTCGCCAAATTAATATTAAAAACAATTTCGATGCGCTTCGAGCCGCTACGATCAAACGACAACTCCGATTGCTACGAAAATTGAAATCCAGTAATAAAAAACTATTACGGATCTAATGGAACTAGTTTCGTCAAATTCTGAGACTGTTCGAAAATTGGCTAATTTCACTAGTCGATTAAATATTAAAATATTCAATTTTCACAAATAAACTTTAAATTCAATTTTAAAAGTTCTAAAACATCGTTCTAACTCCAACATGATAAAATAAAATTTTACAAATCAATTTCAATCATATTTAACCCAATTTTCAATTTTTCTGTATTTTCACATGTTAAATTATCGATTTAATTATCCAATAAATCCAATTATTCGAAATAAAATTTATTCGACTTATAAATTTCACTTATTAATATTTAAAATTAATTAAATATACAAATTTTAATTAAATAAAATTCTGGGTCGTTACAAAAACGTTTGAGTAGAAAATAATGTTCCAACAAATTTAAGTTTTAAAAGTATGGATTTAAAGTTTTAAATTTTGTTTTAAAAATAGTTTTGATTGATATAAATATAACCTTAGAAAAATCTTGTAAATTTTATTCCTAAATGTTTTCAGATTAAAAAGGTAATTTGTTGAAATTCAAATGTGAATTAAAGTAAAAGTTTTTAACCTTAATAATCAAAGAATGATGATTTTAATAAATCATATTCAAGCTTCTAAATTTAATTTAATGTAAAATGAATGTTAAGGGTTAATGTAATAAATGATTTATCTTAATTTAATCATGTTTCATTAACTAAGGTAACTAAAGTATAATTGCTTAATTAACTAAGATGTTAAATTTAGGTAATTAATTTAAGATAAATTGATTTTTGAAATTAATTAAGTGTAGATGATTACTTAATTAAGGATTTATTAATCAAGGTTAATTGATTAAGAAGTAATGAAAGTAATTAAAGGTTAATTACTTAATATTAAAGGAATTATTAAGGATAATTACTTAATGAAGTAATTAAAGGAATTAATTACTCAGCGTAATTAATTAAGTTAATGTGGTTAATTTTAAATTTAATTAATTAAAGAGAATTACTTGATGATGGGATTAAGTAAAATTACTTAATAAAGTGTAATTACTTAGTGAAATAATTAATGGATAATTACTAGATGTAATTAATTAATGGGTAATTACTTGATGGAAAGTAATTAAAGAATAATTACTTAGTGGAAGTAATTAAGTATTAATTATTCAGTGTAATTAAGTAAAGCATTTATTAATAAATTAAGAGGTTAATTAATTAATGTAAGTAATTAAGAAATAAATTACCGAATGTGATTAATCAAGGTTGATTAATGAATGTAGTAAATTAATTAAAGGCTAATTACTGAATGTAATTAGTAAGGATAATTAGGGGTTGAATAATTAATAGTTTGTAATTAATTATTGTTAAGTAAGCAAGATTAAAAGTGATTAAAGTAATTAATTTGATTTAATTAGGAATGGGTGACTAATTAATCTTGCTTATGAACGATTGGTTGATTTTTATGATATGAAATGCTTGTGATATGATATGTTTGTCTTGAACAGAGATTATGTGGTTATCTGTCGATGATGAATTACTGTGTAAAAAATGACATTTTGTGATTAAAGGTTGAATTGTATTTCACTTGAATAGTGTGGGTTAAGATGGTATTGAATTCGAAGACACCAGAGTCGGGTATTAGTAAATACCCGAAACCACTTCGATTTGTAGTCTATAAAAATTCTGTACATATTTGATATTGAAATCAGTAGGCTGGAATGGAATGATTTAAGTGAATTGGACCATTTAATCTAAGTTTTGGTACTTAGAAATTGATGTGTAATACGTGTTGCCTATACCAAACTTATGAATTTGTAAAATTGATACGAGATACCCCGGGTTTTATGTATGTTTTATGTTGTTGTATTCCATGTTAGAAGGGTTTACTCATGCTAGTTTCCAGCCTGACCCGGGTGTTAGTTTGATGTAATGCTCGGGTCAGACCGAGTATTACAGATTTTCAGGTAAGGACGTTCTGGAGTTCAAGAGATGAGCTGGATGGCAGAAACGTATGGAGTGTAATCCACTGTGATATATTGTTATTTATCTAGGACAAGTTATTTTAACTGTCCAGTGATTGTGAAATATTTTAACTCAAATTTATTAAAGTTAAATTTACTAATACAGCATTCTCAGTGTAAAGAATATTTATTTGATATTATATTTTATCCGTTGCGAATGTGAGATACTATGACTTGTTTTCTGTTTCTTCTTCTATTTCTTTTCTTCTTTTCCTTAACTATCTAGAATTTTCGGGATCGAAAATTGCGGGTCGTTACAACTATTCTTTTGTTTTCGCTGCATTATTGTTACATTACTCTATGTCTGTGATTTTGTGATTATTTTATTTACTGTATATGTTGAGTTTTTCCAAATATAAATTAACAATCTGATATTTTGAGCAATTCAAGTCCGACATGTGTGGATGTGAATGGTTGAAAATATCAGGATGTTGCATGTTTAGAAAATATTTGTAAAACTTTTCCATACATATATAAACATACGTACCGTATTTGTATTCATGTACATATTTTATCTTCGTAATATTCGTTCTTTCAATGATTGCAACTTTTAAAGTCATGTGATTTGTAATCTCCTTCAATCAAATCTCAACATTCTTAAATTTTTAGTCGACATACATTCTAAGTTGTAGTTGAAAAAAGTTACTTTGTTCTTGTCGATTTTTCTTCTTCGAAATCACCACGTATTTCAATCAACTATTCAAAATTTATTGTTCCTAAGATAGTAGAAAATAGAGAAACATAGAAAAGTTGGCTGCAAATTTGGTAGTAAAAGGCAAATATAAAAAACCATATTAAAAATGGATTGTTTTGAAAAGTCTAACTTTTTTAGGAAATAAAGGCTTAGTTGTTGTTGGAGGATTATTTTGGAAAGAAAAATCAATTGTTTTTTCATATTTAACCATCGTTTGATAACCTTAAAAGGTAAAAAATTTAGCATAAAATTATATGTACAGAATAAAATATGAATCATTGAATCTGCATACGAAAGTTTAATCTATAATGTGAATTTTTTAGTTTATGATTTGAACCTTATTTTGATAATCTTGCCAGCAAACAATCATTTGCAACTAAATGTGTTTTCCTTTTGCATTTTTTCATTTAAAAAAAATTGGTCTGGGCAATTTTTGAACTTGTGTCTTCTAAAAAATTGATGCTTTACCATTTGAGCAACAAGACCTTTGATTATAAAAGTATTTATTTTGAACTATTGCATGGTTCATTCAGCGTATAACAGCTTCTATATCAACAAATATTGCATTTTTGCAGGTCTAATCTTGGTAATCATTCAAGAATGGGATGCACCACATCATACCCGCCTAGGCAAAATACCCTTAACTTTACATGCAACAATGTTGTACAATGGCCTTTACTCAATAGCCTTTGGTGTTAGAGGGTTATTGCAAATTTACATGCACACGGTGCTTAACAGTTCAATGGATAAAATGATCATGTCTTTTCTAGCAATTTTAATTGATTTTTCACCTGCTTATATATAGTAGGATTGTTACCGATTACCTTTCAATATGGAATCAAGAAAATAAGGGTTGGGTTTGCGATCTAGGTGTTTGTTCGATTATTCTATCGGTAGCATTTATCCTGTTTTCTTTCTGTTTTATGTTATACAAGCATATACTCCCAAGTGGAAGCCTTTTGACAATGATTTTTAAGATATATATTTCCTTCAAACGCAATTATAAAGTGTTGCGTATTTTTTTTATAGAACGCTAAAAATATTTTATACTCAAATCTCATAATTAATTTTTACCTAGGCTTGGTTCTAGGTAAATATATAGTTCCACTCTGCTTATCATTTTAATTTATAAGATTCATAGTTAAATAATTCACACTCACCTACATTTGTTACATGTCTGTTATTATCTCCAGTGTACGTAACTAGAATGTTGAGGTGCAGACTACATACTCAAGAGATAGAAACAAATGATAAAATGGAAAATTCAGATTTCTCATCTTTAATATTTCTGAACTTCGATGTTGTTTATTACCGTTTCGATATCTTCTTTTATATTCATGTTTCTTTTGGAAAATGTTATTAACCTATAGAGCTAAATCAAGTTTCCCTAACAATGTTTCTCCAATTGGTTCAACTCTATGATTATTACCAAAAAAATTGGTTTTCATGTGTTGCAACCTTTATTTTTGCATTAAGATGTTAGGAATAAAAACATAATTTACTAATAAGGGTTGAAAAAGAAGTCTGCAGCCCTATCTTACAACCACAAATAGTAATTGTATTCTAATTTAAACCCAAAGGTAAAAAAGCATTCGCGTAGTAGTTAATAGAGCCATAAGAAAGTATGCTTTCCTGTTGTTTACATTAACATTTTAATATCTATTTCTAGCTAGTTATGTTTTTTTATAAGATGCCACTAACCAAAAGAGATAAACTAAGTTTACAAATACTATAGTTCCTCAAATGGTTAAACTATACAAGTAATATCGGAAAATATGGTTTTGTTCCCTTGGTAATATTAGAAGGAAAAAACATAATTAACAACAAGAGGCTGAAACCCAAACTTATCATTAAATCCCAAATAATAAATATCTAACCGATGAGGTATAGGTTTTTAGAGAAGGTAGTCGGTGATAATGTCTTTATGACACAAAAACGAAATAAGTTGTCGTTTGTGTAGATTTTATCTATAAATACTATTGTGCCTTTTCTTATGAATTTTTTGGCATAGACATTGTAGTACTTCAGATAATGACATTTATTGCAAATACATCCAACTAGGTCTCCTATTTCACTTGAAAAATGCATTATCTAATAGCTTAAGCTGCAAATATGCTTGCTAATTTTATGTGGGCTGCATTTTTGTCGACTATATTTGGCAGATTCACTTCTGACTCGTTACTTTCAAAAAAATTGTCGATAATGCAATTTTTTGTTTAGCAAATATTTGTAAGACTTTTCCGTACATTTATAAATATACGTGTCGTATCTGTATTCATGTACATATTTTATCTTCATAATATCCATGCTTTCAATGATTGCAAATTTTTAAAATCGTATGATTTGTAATCTGCTTTAATCAAATCTCACCATTCTTAAATTTTTATCCAATATACATCCTAAGTTGTAGTTGAAAAAAAATCACTTTGTTCTTCCCGATTTTTCTTCTTCGAAATTACCTTGAATTTCAATCCACTATTCAAAATTTATTGTTCCTAAAATAGTAGAAAATGGAGCAACATAGAAAAGTTGGCTATAAGTTTGATAGTAAAAGGAAAAATATAAAAAACGATATTAAAAATGGATTATTTTGAAAAGTCCAACTTTTTAAGGAATAATGGATTCTCTATTGTTGTTGGATTATTTTGAAAAGAAAATTCAATTTTTTTGGTACTTAACCATCATTTGATAACCTTAAAAGTAAAAAATTTAGAGTAAAATTATACGTACGTAATAAAATATGGATCACTAAATCTGTATACGAAAGTTTAATACATAATGTGAATTTTTTAGTTCATGATTTGAACCTTATTTTGATAATCTCGCCAGCAAATAATCATTTCGACTAAATGTGTTTTTCTTTTACATTTTTTCATTTTAAAAAAATTGGTCTATGCAGCCAACAGGGTTGGCACAGTTAGTTGATGTTCCGGACTGCGTGATCGAAGGTCACGAGTTCGAGCCCCGAAACTGACAACCCTGTAACAAGTACCCGAAGTATGTGTTTGGCAGGCACATACTTCCCTAGAGTTTACAAGCGAAGCTTGGTTCTCTAGGTAATTCAAAAAAAAAAAAAGGTCTAAGCAAGTTTTGAACTAGCATCTTCAGAGAAATTGATGCTTTACCATTTGAGCTACTAGATCTTCTAACTATAAATGTATTTATTTTGAACTATTGCATGTTTAATTCAGCGTATGGCAGCTTCTATATCAAGAAATATTGCATTTTTGTAGGTCTAATCTTGGTAACCATTCAAGAATGGGATGCACCACTTCATCTCAGCCTAGGCAAAATACCATCAACTTTACATGCAGTAATGTTATACAATAGCCTTTATGCAATAGCCTTTGTGTTAGAGGGGTTATTGCAAATTTACACGCACACAGTGCTTACCTGATCAATGGATCAAATGACCATGTCTTTTCTGGAAATTTTAATTGATTTTTATCTGCTTATATACTATAGGATTGTTATCAATTACCTTTCAGCATGGATTCAAGAAAATAAGGGTTGGGTTTGCGTTTTAGATGTTTGATCGGTTAATATATCGGTAGCAATTATCCTGTTTTCTTTCGGTTTTATGTTGCATAAGCATATACCCCCAAGTGGAAGCCCTTCGACAATGATTTTTAAGGTATATATTTCCTTCAAACACAATTATGGAGTGTTACATATTTTTTTTATAGAACGCTAAAAATATTTAATACTCAAATCTCCTAATTGATTTTTACCTAGGCTAGGTCATAGGTAAATATATAGTTCCACTCTGCTTATCATTTTAATTTATAAAATTAATAGTTGAATAATTTACACTCGCCAACATTTGTTAGATGTTGGTTATTTTCTCCGGTGTACATAACTAGAATGTTGAGGTGTAGACTACATACTCAGGAGGTAGAAACAAATGTTAAAAAGGAAAATTCAGGTTTCCCACTCTTTAATATTTTAAAACTTCGATGTTTTTTATTATCATTTCAGTATCATCATTTATATTCATGTTTCTTTTGGAAAATGTTATTAGCCTATAGAGCTAAATCAACTTTCCTTGATAACGTTTCTCCAATTGGTTCAACTCTATGATTATTATCAAAAAATTTGGTTTTCTTTCCTTAGGTTTCAACCTATATTTTTTCATTAAGATGTTAGGAATAGAAACATAATTTACTAATAAGAGGCTGAAAAAGAAGTCTGCGGCCAAAACTTTTTTTTATCTTTCAACTCCAAATAGCAATTGTATTCTAATTTAAACCCAAAGGTAAAAAAAGTGTTCACGAAGTAGTTAATAGAGCCATAAGAAAGTATGCTTTCATGTTGCTTACGTTAACATTTTAATATCTATTTTTAGTTAGTTATGTTTTTATAAGATGACATTAACCAAAAGAGACAAACCAAGTTACCAAATAATATAGTTCCTCAAATAGTTATACTATACGAGTAATATCAGGAAAAATGGTTTTGTTCCCTTAGTAATATTTGAAGGAAAACACATAATTTACAATAAGAGGCTAAAATCTAAACTTATCATTAAATCCCAAATAATAAATGTCTACCTAATGAGGTATAGGTTTTTAGAGAAGGTAGTCGGTGATAATGTCTTTACGACACAAGTAGAAGAAGCGAAATCGTTCCTTGCTCTCCTTCTAATATTTTCCACCACTATCTTGATGAGCTGCTACCTTGCTTAACTCCTAAGGTTCTTAGTCGATTAAGGAAAGCCGTGAATACTAACCTTATAGAAAACTTCCATGTACTTCCTAATTCGTAATCCCCAAGGAAACATGATATAGCATTTTACTTGGTTCCGGAATGAGTAAGTGAATATAGTATAGGAACCTAACATCAGTCATTGTGAATAGTTGACCGGAAAGGGAGTAGCATTCAAACTCATGAATGTGGTGGAATTAATGCAACATTCATTGTTTGTGGTAAGCAATAAACAAAATTGAAATAAGTTGTCATTTGTATAATGTTTTATCTATAAAACCTATTATTCCATTTCTTATGAATTTTTTCGCATAGACATTATAGTACTTCAGATAATGACACTTATTGCAAAGGGGCATTTCACTGGAAGGACAAACTTTGAAGTCAAATTAGTTTCTAGGACACACGTCAACATAAATTAATTTCAAGGCCAAAGTTAGCAGAATAATTATGTAACGACCCAGAATTTTTAGTAACTAAAATTTGAATATTTAATTAATTTTAAATATTAAGAAGTGAGTTTATAAGTCAAATAAATTTCATTTGAATTATTGGATTTAATTTGATAATTAAATCGATAATTTAATACGTTAAATTATGGAAATAATTGAAAAATTGAGTTAAATATGATTGAAAATGATTTGTAAAATTTTATTTTATCATGTTGGAGTTAGAATGATATTTTAGAACTTTTAAAATCGAATTAGAAGTTAATTTGTGAAAATTGAATATTTTAATATTTAATCGACTAGTCAAAATAGTCAATTTTTGAACAGTCTCCGAATTGAACGAAACCAGTTCCATTGGATCCGTAATAGTTAGTTATTACCGGATTTCAATTTTCGTGTCAATCAGATTTATCGTTTGATCGTAGCAGCTCGAAACGCATCGAATTATTTTTAATTTTAATTTGGCGAGTTAAAATAGCCATTTTTCAAAAAGTCTCGGATTTCGACGAAACCAGTTTCATCGGATCCGTAATGTGATATTATTGTAAGGTTTCAAATTTCAAGTCAATTGGATTTACCGTTTGTCCGGTACAAATTAAAACGCCTAGAAAATCGTTTAAATCGGTTTAATTTAAATTGAGTGTTTACAGCCATAACTCGCATAAATGTCCGAATTAGCTTTCGAAACCTATTCCATTGTGTCTGGAACGCAGGATAAACCCTAGGAACGTCGGTTTCGACGCGTAAATCGGAGTTCGGAATTTCCGGATGAATAGTGTTCGTTTTAATTTCCTATAAATACCCTCAAAATTCTCAAAATAAATAAAAAACCCTAATTCATCTTGTAGCCGCCAGTGAAGGGTTCAATGGCCGAAATTGTCCCACCTTCCCCTCCAAATTTCTTCAAATCTACTCACAATCAGCAGAAACTTTCAACTAATGAATCATCGAGCTCGATGAGAGCTTCAAGTTGAACGGCTATGATCGAGTTTTATTGAGTGGATCGGCGGTAATTTTCGTTCAAACGCACGTCGTTCATATGCGTTTTCTGGGGTGGAGGCTTGACCGAGCTTCACCATATTGGGCGCGTTGATGGAGTTGGGTGAGGGCTTCAATTTGGCACCTGCTGATCGAAGTTTCGTTGAGAAATGGTAGCTCGAATTCAAACCCTAAGAATCAAATATGGGTTCGGTGTATACTGTAGGATGTCGCGTGCGTTTGTGAGGGAGGGAAGATAGATGGGGACGGCCTTGATGCACTCAAGCTTGATCCTGTGGCCGAGATTTAGTGTAGGTTTAAAATAGTTAAATTATATTGTAATTTATATAAGTATAAATTCGTGTAACTTCAAAAATTGATATCTTTTTCATACGAGGTCGAAAACGCGCGAAACCAGTTGCGTTGGAATCGTATCGTCGAGCACTACGCGGCGAAATTGGATTGGAGTCGTTTGGAGTTAGTGAGAATTTTGGGTAAAATTAAACGTCCGTTTAATTTTATTCGAAATAAATCGCTGAAACGAAATTAAAATCAAGGTGAGAACTTCTCACTCAATCGAATCAGTTTCGAATTTATATTTTAAATAGTTAGATTTAAAACATTTGAATGCATGTTTGAATGATGATTGATATCTATTGATTGTTAAAATAGACATTATACGCCGTTAGTAAGCGGATGTTATTTATTAAAAACATATACCGCGAATATTTCATAAACAGTGAAATTGGTATTATAAATAATATCAATATATATATATTGGCATATGTATATATTGGAGTTATTGATTTCCCGCATTTATTTGTTTAGCGGATGAGACCATATTGCGCCGTCTATTAAGCGGATAATATTTTAAATCCCATATACCGCGATAATTTCGTACTGGAGCGAAATTGGTATTGTGCTAATGTTTGTGGATGCAGGAAAACAGGTTGGAAGGATCCAACTGGATTCCTCAACAGTATTTATTAGATTTCAGATATTTTGATATTTGATGGATTATCATATTGATATATGATATCGTTGTTGTCGTGATTGACTATTTGATATGTAGCATCATTGGACCAAGTTTTGGAATTTTAAAATGATTTATAAAGTAATTTTTGAAAATATACTTTATGTTTGGAATTTGATCTATTTTAAAAGCGTCATAATTTTTAATGTTATAAAAATTATGATTTTTGAGAAAAATAGTTAAAAACTGATTTTTGAGAATATGATGCTAACGATTTTATAAAATAGTTTAATCGGGATTTTAGAATTTATTGTGAAAAGTTTAAATATAGGATTTATGAAATTTAATTATTTTATAAATCGAAATGGTGAAATAATAAAGGAGATTAGAGACGTTTTAAAGAATAATATAAATTGATTTATATTAAGAGGTTTATAAATGGATATTTATAAATTGAAATATTGACATTATAAAACGAGTTTTTATAAGTGTTTGAATGAAGTGAAAATGGATTGCACGTGAATGGAATTTATAAAATTTTAAATGGTGAAGTTATAAATGAAATTTATAAATAGTAAGATTTATAAATTTGTGAAGTTATTTGAAGAATAGATTTAGTTAAATAAATGAATCTTATAAGTTATAAGATTTATGGTTTGGAAAGTCTTTAGAGGAACGATTTTGTAAAATAATCGTTTTATAAGTATTTAACTTATAATATGAACTTTTAGTTTATAATTGAGTTATAAACTGGAATAGGTTAATAAAAGAATTTATAAAAAGGAAGTTTTTATAAATAAATAGAAATGGAATTTATAAACGTTGTTTTATAAATTCGCAAAAGACTTATTTTGACAAGAAAATTTGTTGAAACCTATAAATGGAGTTATGTTCACATTTTTGAATAGTGAATAATCCTTTGAATTAAAATAAATAAAAGGATGAAATTGTTAATGAAGTATATTCACGTTTTTGAATAGTGAATAACACGTTAAAGAAATTGTTTTGGATTTGGATGTTTTAAATAGAATTAAAACGATCGAACAATGTTTTAAAAATGTGTTGAGATTCGAAACCATAGATTTCAACATTTATTGTTGAAATAGGCGTTTTCGAGAAATAGAAGGAAATGGTGGACTATAACACTGTTGTTATAGTAAATGATTTCCGAAAGGAAATGTTTGGTATAGTATTGGGATTTATATATCTATCTTAAGTTCGAATCCCTATACTAGTGATTTTGGGTTGTCGTAACGATGTTTTACGCAACATTCGTTTTGGCCCAAATAAATATGTTTAAGAGAATGATTTCCTTAAAGAATGAAATATATACTTAATCTCGATTCAAGTATATTGAATATTTTCCAAGTGTTGAAAATAAATGGAGTTGTGAATTACTTATTAAATAAGTATGGAAATGTTTTTTCAATATAAAGTGAATATTAGAGAATTTATCTTTTTGAAGATAAATTAAAAAGGAAATTTGAAAATGAATAATTAAAATCATATATTCATAGATATTGTGAAATATAAATTCATTATGGAATTTATAAATGAAAAGTGGAATTTGTTTAAGAATAAATGTTGATTTATTTTTGAAGTGTTGAAAATTTAATATCTAGTGAAGATATTTTGGAAAATAAATAATTTGGAAAATTATTTGGAATCTGGTGTGTTGTGCATATCCATTGATAGTTCAATAGCCGACTATCAATATTTCCCTTTGAATGGGTAATTGATGTGATTTGTTTGAATGTGAATGCTACACTTATTTTTGAATAAGCGCTCACTATTCGGGTTAACCGGGAAAGGACCATGGGGTCGTATAAACCATTCCGAATATGTGATACGTCGTTGTGAATTGCATCGAAGATCGGTGTTGAAGACCCGGTATTTGCGAAAGCGATAGGATGACCGGTCGATTGTCTCTGCACTGAGTTGCAACGGTATAGAGACTCCCTAAGTGATGGGAAATCCGATCAGGATTGTGAATATCCGGATTGCAAGGACTTCTTTGTAAGTGCCTTCGGTTTTGTTCGAGCCCGGAACAGACTTGTATGGATTGTATGTCTGACATTACAAATTGAGATGTAAAGCCGATTTCTTTCAAATATATTTCTGTTGGTGGCAGAGAATTTATTCTTTTAGCTTAACACCCTTCTCTGAGACGTACGAGCTCAGAGGTTATGTAGTTGAATGTTATCAGCGATATATTCCCAATTTGGTAATGTGGCATGCTGAGTGTTGCTGTGAAATGATCATTGTGTTGATTATTTGTGATAGGATCGTTAATTTGATCGTCTATCTTTGTGATCATTTCTATGATCATTTGTTGACCCAAAGCATGGCTTTTGTATAAAGTATGTTTTTGTGGACGTGACTTCGTCGAGCCTCACACCCCGTGAATGGTCAAAACAGGAAAGAAGCAGCAAGGTTATGAGGGGTAGCGCCCTTTAGAATGTGTGCATTTCCTTCTGGAAAAGGGTGGTATCATGGTATGGAGCCCAGATACTTACTCATGTTGAAAACACTTTGTTATGATTGTGTGAATTGATTGCGAGCGCTCGGTGAAAAGGTCCCAAAGGATCGGGGGATGGCATATTCGGTCACTTGTTACTCAGTTAGGAGTAACCCAGCCTTGTGTTGGTAGTGATCCGGTTTGGTTCTCGGGGATGTCCATCCAGAGGCATTCTCATGTGGCAATGGGAAGTTCCTTGGCCTGATCATTCGTTGGAAATCCAAAGAAACAATACGAGATTTGTACGGTTTTAGTTGTATAACCTGCTATGGAATGTGGCGGTAACCTGCTATTGAACATAGTTAGCTATAGTAGGCATACGATAATGGTCGTATGTTGGCTAAGATTTATATTCTACTTTCGAAATGAATTTTTCCTACACTATGCACTAGTAATAATATAAAATGTTCTTTTAAATGCGTATCAAGCATCCTTGACTATCATAAGGAGAAATCTCCTCCGATTCTGCGTTTGCATGTGTGTGTGTGCGGGAGGCCTTATGGTAGTCTCATTTTTAAAAGCATTGCGAATTGACTTTAAAAATATTCCTCTATTTTGATTTTAAAGATAAATAAACTGTTTTGAGTTCTCACACCAGTCACATGACTGACTTGGAGTTTATTGTTTTCCTTCCTAAACTCTGGGTGCCCACCAATTTTCACACGGGCAGTTAAGAGTTAGGTTTATCAGGATATTCTGGATATTCTGGAGTTGCTAGAGGCAAGCTGGATGGCATGGCGTATTACTAGTTTATATAGTATTTCTTTTTCCGCTGCATTGTTTGTTGTTGTATGATGTTGTACACTCTGATGATATGATGTGATGTAATGAAATGTAATGTAATAACTGATATAGTTCTTTGTTTAAAGATTATTCATTTATTATTATATGTTGTTCCGCTGCGAATTGTGAGATTCTGATGTTGTTCTGTTATTTTCCTTCTGTTCCGTTCTATTCTCTTTTTCTTCTATTTTAAAAATTTCTATCTTCTGTTTTCTCTTCCCTCTATTATCTATTTTCTCTCTTCTTCTCTCTTTTTCTTTTCTTAAATTCTTTTTCTTAAACCATAACATTTCGGGTTTTTGGCGTTCGATTTCTCGACAGTCGATAAAGTGAGTATCGATGTTGAATTTTCGAAAGTCGAAAAATTTCCGGGGCGTTACATTTTGGTATCAGAGCTTATGGTTAAGCGACAACCATGGTTCTGTTGGGTATTACTCCTAAGAGATAGAGTCAGTAGTACTCTAGAATGAGTTGAGTGTAATAATAGCTATGAGAGCGTATTTGTTAGTGAATATAAAAATTGTTTTATATTGTGATGATTGGTTTATTGAGTGCCATATGAACTTTCGTCAGCGTGGTCCGCAAGACTATGCCGAAGGGGTTTCTAAACACTTGAATAGAACAATTCGGCACAATATTGATTTTAAATTTGGTAAATGAAATAATTTTACCTTAAGTATATTTTATGTATAAAAGAAATAATTTTTCAGAATTATTAAAGTGTATATAAGTGGATTGTTTAGTTGTTTGAATAATCTAAATTAAAGGATTATTGTATAAGTAAAAAGAATTATAAGAATTGAATTATAATTAAAGTGATTTACAATTGTGAAATAAACTTATATATATATAAGAAGTGAAACTATATGAAACTATATGAATATGAGTTGTAAATAAAAATGAATTTAAAGTTAAATGAAATGTAAACTAAGTGATGTTTAAATGGAAATATAACTTAAGAGTTGTTGAATGAAGTTGATTTGGGTATCAAAGTAAATTAATAAAGTTAAGTGATAGATATGAATTTAAGTTATGTAAATGAAATTCAACTTTAGAAATTAAATTGAATGAATGGATTGAATATTAATCAATTGAATGTAAATGAAGTTGATATGAAATAATGAATATAAGTGTTAATGTTATTGGAAGTTGAATAATTGAATGAAAATCAATTAAAATTTAAACCAAATTGAATGAATGTAAGCAAAGGAAATTGGTTGTAATTAATATACTTTGGTTGTTATATGATTGTTAGTTGATTGTATATAATTCATTAAGTATTAATGAAATTGAAAGCTAAAGTAATTGAAATTTAATTTGAAGTTAAGTGAATCTTAAATAGAATTGAATTTGATTTGGAAGTGAACCAACTTGAATATGAATTAGTGAATATAAACTAATTGAGAATGAATGTTAGAAAACATCCACTGTTAATGAATCAAATGCGATTAAATTGAAAACCAATTCATGAAATATTAATGAGAATATGAATGAATATTTGTTGGTTATGAATGATAGTTGGTTGATGGTTGAATATATTGCTTTTATTTCAATTGCTATGTTGACATATATAGTTATTATGTTGCTATATGATGTATATTGAGATTATTTTCTATATGCATGTTCTCATGTTGTTTGTTGAGTGTTTAGTAGGTGCGGATCGCGTTTGCTTCGCATTTGGAGCTCGCTTTCGCGCTATATTAGCCGTATATGCTCGCTAATAAAATATAAGGTACATATCTCGGATTAAATATCGTACTTTTATACTTTTTCCCTTCGGGATGCCTCATTACTTGATGAGATGTATATTTGTGATATATATACTGTCATTTTTTTTTCCGGATCGAGCCGCGCAAAGGAGACCATGGCGAATTTTTCCGAAAATTTAAGGCGTTAGAAAATTTTGAGAAAATTGGAATTTTTTTTTGAAAACTTTAACTTTGATTTGGAATTGAAAGTTAAACCAGAGTAATTGTTTGAAAAGATAACTAAGTATGATTTGAAAACTTAGTAAAGATTTGTAAGGAATTTAAACTACGGATTTTGGAAAATTAATAGATTCTGTAACTCTTTCTTACTTAATAATTTCGAGGACGAAATTCTTTTAAGGGGGGAAGATTGTAACGACCCAGAATTTTTAGTAATTAAAATTTGAATATTTAATTAATTTTAAATATTAAGAAGTAAATTTATAAGTCAAATAAATTTAATTTGAATTATTGGATTTAATTTGATAATTAAATCGATAATTTAATACGTTAAATTATGGAAATAATTGAAAAATTGAGTTAAATATGATTGAAAATGATTTGTAAAATTTTATTTTATCATGTTGGAGTTAGAATGATATTTTAGAACTTTTAAAATCGAATTAAAAGTTAATTTGTGAAAATTGAATATTTTAATATTTAATCGACTAGTGAAAATAGTCAATTTTTGAACCGTCTCAGAATTGAACGAAACCAGTTCCATTGGATCCGTAATAGTTAGTTATTACCGGATTTCAATTTTCGTGTCAATCGGAGTTATCGTTTGATCGTAGCAGCTCGAAACGCATCGAATTATTTCTAATTTTAATTTGGCGAGTTAAAATAGCCATTTTTCAAAAATTCTCGGATTTCGACGAAACCAGTTTCATCGGATCCGTAATGTGATATTATTGTAAGGTTTCAAATTTCAAGTCAATTGGATTTACCGTTTGTCCGGTACAAATTAAAACGCCTAGAAAATCGTTTAAATCGGTTTAATTTAAATTGAGCATTTACAACCATAACTCGCACAGATGTCCGAATTAGCTTTCGAAACCTGTTCCATTGTGTCCGGAACGCGGGATAAACCCTAGGAACGTCGGTTTCGGCGCGTAAATCGGAGTTCGGAATTTCCGGATGAATAGTGTTCGTTTTAATTTCCTATAAATACCCTCAAAATTCTCAAAATAAATAAAAAAAACCCTAATTCATCTTGTAGCCGCCAGTGAAGGGTTCAATGGCCGAAATTGAACCACGTTCCCCTCCAAATTTCTTCAAATCTACTCACAATCAGCAGAAACTTTCAACTAATGAATTATCGAGCTCGATGAGAGCTTCAAGTTGAACGGCTATGATCGAGTTTTATTGAGTGGATCGGCGGTAATTTTCGTTCAAACGCACGTCGTTCATATGCTTTTTCTGGGGTGGAGGCTTGACCGAGCTTCACCATATTGGGCGCGTTGATGGAGTTGGGTGAGGGCTTCAATTTGGCACCTGCTGATCGAAGTTTCGTTGAGAAATGGTAGCTCGAATTCAAACCCTAAGAATCAAATATGGGTTCGGTGTATACTGTAGGATGTCGCGTGCGTTTGTGAGGGAGGGAAGATAGATGGGGACGGCCTTGATGCACTCAAGCTTGATCCTGTGGCCGAGATTTAGTGTAGGTTTAAAATAGTTAAATTATATTGTAATTTATATAAGTATAAATTCGTGTAACTTCAAAAATTGATATCTTTTTCATACGAGGTCGAAAACGCGCGAAACCAGTTGCGTTGGAATCGTATCGTCGAGCACTACGCGGCGAAATTGGATTGGAGTCGTTTGGAGTTAGTGAGAATTTTGGGTAAAATTAAACGTCCGTTTAATTTTATTCGAAATAAATCGCTGAAACGAAATTAAAATCAAGGTGAGAACTTCTCACTCAATCGAATCAGTTTCGAATTTATATTTTAAATAGTTAGATTTAAAATATTTGAATGCATGTTTGAATGATGATTGATATCTATTGATTGTTAAAATAGACATTATACGCCGTTAGTAAGCGGATGTTATTTATTAAAAACATATACCGCGAATATTTCATAAACAGTGAAATTGGTATTATAAATAATATCAATATATATATATATTGGCATATGTATATATTGGAGTTATTGATTTCCCGCATTTATTTGTTTAGCGGATGAGACCCTATTGCGCCGTCTATTAAGTGGATAATATTTTAAATCCCATATACCGCGATAATTTCGTACTGGAGCGAAATTGGTATTGTGCTAATGTTTGTGGATGCAGGAAAACAAGTTGGAGGGATCCAACTGGAATCCTCAACAGTATTAATTAGATTTCAGATATTTTGATATTTGATGGATTATCATATTGATATATGATATCGTTGTTGTCGTGATTGACTATTTGATATGTAGCATCATTGGACCAAGAGAATTTTAAAATGATTTATAAAGTAATTTTTGAAAATATACTTTATGTTTGGAATTTGATCTATTTTAAAAGCGTCATAATTTTTAATGTTATAAAAATTATGATTTTTGAGAAAAATAGTTAAAAACTGATTTTTGGGAATATGATGCTAACGATTTTATAAATTAGTTTAATCGGGATTTTAGAATTTATTGTGAAAAGTTTAAATATAGGATTTATGAAATTTAATTATTTTATAAATCGAAATGGTGAAATAATAAAGGAGATTAGAGATGTTTTAAAGAATAATATAAATTGATTTATATTAAGAGATTTATAAATGGATATTTATAAATTGAAATATTGACATTATAAAACGAGTTTTTATAAGTGTTTGAATGAAGTGAAAATGGATTGCATAAGTGAATGGAATTTATAAAATTTTAAATGGTGAAGTTATAAATGAAATTTATAAATAGTAAGATTTATAAATTTGTGAAGTTATTTGAAGAATAGATTTAGTTAAATAAATGAATCTTATAAGTTATAAGATTTATGGTTTGGAAAGTTTTTAGACGAACGATTTTGTAAAATAATCGTTTTATAAGTATTTAACTTATAATATGAACTTTTAGTTTATAATTGAGTTATAAACTGGAATAGGTTAATAAAAGAATTTATAAAAAGGAAGTTTTTATAAATAAATAGAAATGGAATTTATAAACGTTGTTTTATAAATTCGCAAAAGACTTATTTTGACAAGAAAATTTGTTGAAACCTATAAATGGAGTTATATTCACATTTTTGAATAGTGAATAATCCTTTGAATTAAAATAAATAAAAGGATGAAATTGTTAATGAAGTATATTCACGTTTTTGAATAGTGAATAACACGTTAAAGAAATTGTTTTGGATTTGGATGTTTTAAATAGAATTAAAACGATCGAACAATGTTTTAAAAATGTGTTGAGATTCGAAACCATAGATTTCAACATTTATTGTTGAAATAGGCGTTTTCGAGAAATAGAAGGAAATGGTGGACTATAACACTGTTGTTATAGTAAATGATTTCCGAAAGGAAATGTTTGGTATAGTATTGGGATTTATATATCTATCTTAAGTTCGAATCCCTATACTAGTGATTTTGGGTTGTCGTAACGATGTTTTACGCAACATTCGTTTTGGCCCAAATAAATATGTTTAAGAGAATGATTTCCTTAAAGAATGAAATATATACTTAATCTCGATTTAAGTATATTGAATATTTTCCAAGTGTTGAAAATAAATGGAGTTGTGAATTACTTATTAAATAAGTATGGAAATGTTTTTTCAATATAAAGTGAATATTAGAGAATTTATCTTTTTGAAGATAAATTAAAAAGGAAATTTGAAAATGAATAATTAAAATCATATATTCATAGATATTGTGAAATATAAATTCATTATGGAATTTATAAATGAAAAGTGGAATTTGTTTAAGAATAAATGTTGATTTATTTTTGAAGTGTTGAAAATTTAATATCTAGCGAAGATATTTTGGAAAATAAATAATTTGGAAAATTATTTGGAATCTGGTGATGTTGTGCATATCCATTGATAGTTCAATAGCCGACTATCAATATTTCCCTTTGAATGGGTAATTGATGTGATTTGTTTGAATGTGAATGCTACACTTATTTTTGAATAAGCGCTCACTATTCGGGTTAACCGGGAAAGGACCATGGGGTCGTATAACCCATTCCGAATATGTGATACGTCGTTGTGAATTGCATTGAAGATCGGTGTTGAAGACCCGGTATTTGCGAAAGCGATAGGATGACCTGTCGATTGTCTCTGCACTGAGTTGCAACGGTATAGAAACTCCCTAAGTGATGGGAAATCCGATAAGGATTGTGAATATCCGGATTGCAAGGACTTCTTTGTAAGTGCCTTCGGTTTTGTTCGAGCCCGGAACAGACTTGTATGGATTGTATGTCTGACATTACAAATTGAGATGTAAAGCCGATTTCTTTCAAATATATTTCTGTTGGTGGCGGAGAATTTATTCTTTTAGCTTAACACCCTTCTCTGAGACGTACGAGCTCAGAGGTTATGTAGTTGAATGTTATCAGCGATATATTCCCAATTTGGTAATGTGACATGCTGAGTGTTGCTGTGAAATGATCATTGTGTTGATTATTTGTGATAGGATCGTTAATTTGATCGTCTATCTTTGTGATCATTTCTATGATCATTTGTTGACCCAATGCATGGCTTTTGTATAAAGTATGTTTTTGTGGACGTGACTTCGTCGAGCCTCACACCCCGTGAATGGTCAAAACAGGAAAGAAGCAGCAAGGTTATGAGGGGTAGCGCCCTTTAGGATGTGTACATTTCCTTCTGGAAAAGGGTGGTATCATGGTATGGAGCCCAGATACTTACTCATGTTGAAAACACTTTGTTATGATTGTGTGAATTGATTGCGAGCGCTCGGTGAAAAGGTCCCAAAGGACCGGGGGATGGCATATTCGGTCAGTTGTTACTCAGTTAGGAGTAACCCGGCCTTGTGTTGGTAGAGATCCGGTTTGGTTCTCGGGGATGTCCATCCAGAGGCATTCTCATGTGGCAATGGGAAGTTCCTTGGCCTGATCATTCGTTGGAAATCCAAAGAAACAATACAAGATTTGTACGGTTTTAGTTGTATAACCTGCTATGGAATGTGGCGGTAACCTGCTATTGAACATAGTTAGCTATAGTAGGCATACGATAATGGTCGTATGTTGGCTAAGATTTATATTCTACTTTCGAAATGAATTTTTCCTACACTATGCAATAGTAATAATATAAAATGTTCTTTTAAATGCGTATCAAGCATCCTTGACTATCATAAGGAGAAATCTCCTCCGATTCTGCGTTTGCATGTGTGTGTGTGCAGGAGGCCTTATGGTAGTCTTATTTTTAAATGCATTGCGAATTGACTTTAAAAATATTCCTCTATTTTGATTTTAAAGATAAATAAACTGTTTTGAGTTCTCACACCAGTCACATGACTGACTTGGAGTTTATTGTTTTCCTTCCTAAACTCTGGGTGCCCACCAATTTTCACACGGGCAGTTAAGAGTTAGGTTTATCAAGATATTCTGGATATTCTGGAGTTGCTGGAGGCAAACTGGATGGCATGGCGTATTACTAGTTTATATAGTATTTCTTTTTCCGCTGCATTGTTTGTTGTTGTATGATGTTGTACACTCTGATGATATGATGTGATGTAATGAAATGTAATGTAATAACTGATATAGTTCTTTGTTTAAAGATTATTCATTTATTATTATATGTTGTTCCGCTGCGAATTGTGAGATTCTGATGTTGTTCTGCTATTTTCCTTCTATTCTGTTCTATTCTCTTTTTCTTCTATTTTAAAAATTTCTATCTTCTGTTTTCTCTTCCCTCTATTATCTATTTTCTCTCTTCTTCTCTCTTTTTCTTTTCTTAAATTCTTTTTCTTAAACCATAAAATTTCGGGTTTTTGGCCTTCGATTTCTCGGCAGTCGATAAAGTGAGTATCGATGTTGAATTTTCGAAAGTCGAAAATTTTCGGGGCGTTACAAATTACTTTTAAGGACAAAGTCAGCAGTCCAATTACTTTCAAGGACATAATTTCATAGGTTTTTAGGCCTTAGAAACTAATTATTTTGCATGTTGTCCTTAAAAGTAATTATTTCAGTTGTGTGTTCTATAAATTAATTGCACTTTCTAAAGAGGCCCATGTGGCTAATTTCCACTATTGCTGTAACGACCCGATATTTTCAACCATTCGCATCCGCAAATGTCGGACTTGAATTGCTCAAAATACCGCGTTGTAAATAAAATTTGGCAAATCTCAGAATATACAGTAAATACATAATCACATATCACAGACACAGAGTATTTAATAATGCAGCGGAATTTAAAAGAAATAGTAGTTCATGAAGCTACTATATAAAAATAAGATACATCAGAGTTAAACATGATACAACAAAAAGTAACAAGATACATCAGGTACAAATCAGAATACATCACTGAAATCACTGGATACAGAAAGCAAAATAGATGGCTGGATCTTCAAGGAAAGCTCCAACTCTGAAGGTGAATCTTGAATGCTAACTCACTCAATCTAACTCGAGCGTAAAGCAAAATACAAAACACTCGAGTCAGGACATAAATACTTATGAACTGTAAATAAACTCAAGTGAACAGTAACAAAAATGCATCAGTAACTTAAAGGATGCTAGGGATCGCCCATCCTTTAAGGATCCGTTAAACTATTTACTATGTAGTAATATTGCGATATTATAATAATGTATACAGTAAAATAAACATACTTTTAAATAGCGTTTCGGGCTACCCATATCACCCTTCATATATAATAGTCCCAGTAGTCCATCCAATATCATGCCATCTCCACTCCGGGTGACTGTCAGAGGATACCACACGGGCTACGGGAGAAAAACAAACTCGTAGTAAAGGCTCGGTATGGTAGGTGAAACGGCATACAAGGCAATGCCAGGGTAGATATACCAATTACGCACACGGGCTGGTGGTAACGCAGCAGCCACATACGCCCACCTCGGAACACACTCCCATATCAAAATCGGAGGATGGCCATCTAATCAATCACCAGTAAGAGTATAGTATCGAAGGAATGTGTCCGACCAGAGGTGCTACCTCCTTTGGCCCGAGATCGCTCTTGTTTTAGCCACCTTATGCCAACTCACTGGAGTTGGGTCCACGTAATATACCTCAAGAACGTCGCCACCATCCTACTTCATTCTGGAATCTCCACCGCGTACACGGTTGTTAAAGTGGTTTTCGGAGTTGGCAGAGAGTATGACAACTTCTGATCCCGGTCTCTTTAACAACCAAACGTTATCATAACGCCGTGGTCATTTCAAAATAGTTTATACTTTAAAAAGATCAAATCATTTCATTTCAAACTATATTTCTTTCAAAATAGTTTATACTTCGAAACCAAAACCATTTTTATTTCAAAACTATTTATTCAATCAAAATAGTTTATACTTCAAAACCAAAAACATTTCAAACATATATTTATTTCAAAATCATAATATTTTCAAAGTATAACTCTTTCGAAACAAAAAATACTTGAAACAATTACACTTTGAAAATCATAACATTTCAAAATCATACATTTGAAATCATCGGATATTCATTTAATTCTTTACATTTTACAATTCATTCAATTAATCCTAAATTTTCAATTTCCAACTTAATTCAATTCAAACCATCAGTTTCAATTAAATTTCCCAATAACCATTTCAAATCATATCATTCTCAAATATAGATTTGATCCACAAATTAAACTATTCAATTTTTAATAAATTTCAAAGCTTTAATATCCCGCATTTCAAAACTAAATTTTATAATTTCATATAGCTCAAATCTAGTTTCATTATTACTTAGTTTTGAAATATTCATTTCATTAATCCAATATTATTTAAATAAACTCAATTTACAATTAAACTAAATATCCTTTCATACCAATATAAACTTCAAATATTCATTTATCAAAAGTACATATCATTCTAATTCATATTCTTTATCAAAATAAAGATAAAATCATTTCCAAACCTTATTATCAAATCATTACTTGAATTCAAATTCAAATACTCAAATTTAAATATCATTTTTAAATCAAATAAGTCATTCATTTGTTATTTCAAGTATCATTACAAAATACATTAAAAATTCCATTCAAAAATTCATTTATCTAATTACATTTCATTCCATTTAACACATAACCAAGTAAACCTTACTTAAATTCAAATTCAAATTTAAATTCCCTAAAAATTCAAATTTAAATATTAAAATATATTCAAAACTTCTTAAATTTCACAATTAATCAATTTCCAAAATTTAAATCATTTAACACTTTAAAATATAACTCAAACAGTGTTAAAAACTATAACATTTCAAACATTGTCAAATTATAGCAACGACAGCATTTATGAAGTGCTATCGTAGCTTATAGCTTCCAAAAATGGTTTAGTTCAAGAATAACGGCATTTATAAAATGTCGTAATAGATATTTAGTTATTTCAAACATTGTTAGATTCAAACAATAGCATTTAAAAATGCTGTCAAAAGACTACAACATTTTGAAAATGCTATGAATTCCAGATTTCATTTTTGCTTTTCAAAAAATAATAAAACTCCAAATTTTATTATAACTCAAAAATCATATTTCTAGACTTCAAAATTTCACATTTAAAATCATTTTAACATATGATTTAACACAACAAAATTTTTAGATCAAATATTCAATTTAAAAACTCCATTCATTTATTAAGTCAAAATTCACTGTTTATTAACATATAAATTAAATAAAAATTAAAATTTTACTTCAAATATAATTTTAAAACTTTAAATTTAATTTCCAATATTTATTTACATTTTAAAATAAAATTTAAAGTCTAAAATCTCAATTATTTCACATTTACGTACTCAAATTCACAATTTCAAGACTTAATATTTAATTTTCTTTAGACCATAAAATATATATTTTTAAATCAAAATTTCATACTTTTAAAAATACATATTTTAATAAATATCATTTAAAAATATACCACGGGGTCTGTATATAATTTTCTAACCTAGGTCAAGTGATACGGATATATATCATTTCAATCCGCAGTTTACAAAGAAAACTCGGGTTCTATCATTTCAAACCCGCAATCCCAAGTCAAATAAAATACAATAAAAATCGCTCAGGCCTATCATTTCAGCCCATAACGATTTTTCCCTAATCTAAAGTCCGTTTGTGTATGTATCATTTCAACCCATAGTGATTCTATTCTAACAGGGAACTTGCAGTGTGAATATATGCATAAACAATATAAACAATGTCAATGTCACAATATAATGTCATATATCAGATGTGTGACGCCCCACTCCGAGAGCCTCGTTAACAAAGAGTATTACATAGATAATACTGTCGGCTAACGCGGACAATAGAGTATAATGGAAGCGACCATGTGCAATCTTACCTTAACTATTCACTAAATAAGTCGAAAAGTAGAAACACATTAGAATTCGACCTATTCAATAAATATTTAAAGCAAAACTACAATGGCTATAGGATCTATCAGAAGAAAATATAACAACTCAAATGTAATATACATCACAGAACAGTCAATCGTAATATACACATACACCGATACACAACAGAGTATACAAAATAATACATGTCAGGTGGTACAGGAGACCACAATATACAAACGAGACGAAAGATTATAAATCAAAGTTACAGCAGATAAGGACTACAAAAGACGCTATAACAAAATGAAGCTAGCGAATAGTCCATGCGGAAGCAAAATAGGCTAAGTCTCCAAAAGCACCTAACCTGAAACATCTCGGTCTGACCCGAGTATAAAATACCCGGATCAGTCTAGATAACAAATCAGTTAGATTAACTGAACAATAATAAACCTGCAAGGTCATACAGTATAACAAATATCTCTAGAGGAGATAACACAATCATCAACAAGAAATGAATCATATAGAGCAAGCCTCATATCATCGGCAACATATAGAAACAAAGGATACAAATATCCCAAAACAAGCCAGAAGGCAAATAACAAATACCCATAAGGTATACAAGTTCTACAAGGTAATCGCTATACTCCATGCGGCTCACAAAGACCAACACCGAAGGGCGATACCAAGGGAATTATCAATGAAACATCATGAAATTTTGCTCGAGCTCAGTACTGTACAAACAAGGATCCATGAGCCCGAAGACTCCAAACCCAAGTATCACCCATGCGGTACATAAGGCCAACATCAGAGCGAAACTATATAGGGCAACAAACCCGAAGGCACACACCCGAAGGCAACATACCCGAAGGCAACAAACCTAGGGAGACAGTCCGAAGACACTATCCCAGAGGCAACAAACCGTAGTGGTGAAGGTCGAAGACCCAGTACTGGACACCATTAACTGGCGGAATGTGTCACAACTCTCAAAAAGGAATCCGAAAAGTGTTAACGTATGTCCCACAACCACTCGTTCGCACTAAACGGTTTACTATCCGTCAGTCCCTTTCACACTCAAAGCAGTACAAAGTTTACCTCATATCATCGATAAACCAAACCCGAAGGTCAAAACAATCAATCGAATAGGTCAAGGATTAATCGGAAGGATAAACGCACAGATTCATGGTCCGTGTTTTGCCCAACCATTTAATCACCCTCCCACTTCGTTCGAAGTGCGAAAGTGTGTGTGTTTTAAATAGAATTTATAAATTAGAGAAACGAACTTTTAAATGCGATTCGAGAGATTATTTCATAAAAACCCGTGGATTAAAATTAAAAGGAACCATCAAAGTCAAAACAATTGATAATCATACATAGGATCATCATGAATCAATTCAAATTGAAAATTCAATCCCAAAAGGCAAAGTGGGCTGAAACAGCAGGTTCAGTCGACTGAACAGAGTTTTTCAGTCGACTGACCCTGTACCTGGAAATTTTCTAGGTTCAGGAAACTTTCTGTTTCCAGGTTCAGTCGACTGTGCAGAGTTTTTCAGTCGACTGAATCATGCTTGGAAACTCTCGGGTTTCAGGTTCAGTCGACTGTGCAGAGTTTTCAGTCGACTGAATCTTGCCTGGGCTGTTTTCCAGCCTTATTCAAATGAAGAGCAAACTCTCCCAAAATGCAATCGGACGAACATTGGCTCTAAGGGCTTATGCCAATCGACAACCCGGCCCTATATGTTCCTCGATGCATCACCAAAACATGATTAAAACATCAAAGTTATGATTTCAAAGATTTTAACCCAAAACACTAAAAATTGGATTATTCCTCAATTCAACCCAAACCAAATGCTAGTGCATATGAACAAGGTGTTAGGAATTCATACCTAACATCAATGAAATCAAGAGAAGTAGATGTGAGTTCAAAACTCACCTTTTTACACAAAACAAAGAAGATGAAGAAGCGCAATTGCAAGGAATCAACCAACTACACTCCACTTCAACACTACAAGCTTCAATCTAGAATCAAAGAAAGTATTTCCTAGGTTAGGGTTAGGAAAATTACAGAAATTGAAGAGGAGAAGAGATGGAGAAGATGGAGATGAACTTACCAATGGATTCTCTATGAATTTGGAGCAAGAAATCAAGATACAAAAGAGAAACTAGGGCTTGCTAATTTCTAATTCTCTTCCCTTTCCCCCATTTCAATTTTTAGCTTAAGAAAGAAATGAAATGAAGATGAAATGAAGAGAAGGGTTGAGCTAGTGGGGTTAAGTGGGCTAGTGGGCTGAACCCAATCCCAAACCCAATAGGAAAAGTAGCCAAAATTTCACAAACTCCAAACATATCAAAGATTATACTCAAAAAGATCGCAAACGCCATTTTGGAACAAATGGAGGTGGTTTCGAGTTCCAATTCGGCCATTTGCAGAAAGTAACATTTCGAACCCCAAAATCCGAATAACGATGCTATATTTAAATCAAACATTTAAATATAAAATCGTTAAATAAGCGGGTTGTTACAGATCTCCCCTCCTTACAAAATTGCGTCCCCGCAATTCCTAGAGACGATATTTGTAACAACTACATACAAAAGAAAGAATAAACTTTAGACACAGAAATAGACTTACCATTACGAAGCAAGGATAAAAAACCTGGATAAGATCGCTCAATATACTCTCTGGTTTCCCAAGTACAGTCATTGGGATTAGCGGACCATTGAACTTTAACGAGCGGCACGTCCTTGTTCCGAAGGTGTCGCACCTCCGTGTCAAGCACGCGAATAGGTTGTTGTACAAAAGATAAGTCCGGTGAGATCTCAAGCTCTTGCAAATCAGGAGAATCAATTACAGAATCCGACTCTCGAAGACACTTCCGAAGTTGCGAGACGTGAAACACGTCATGAATGCCAGATAAATGAGCTGGAAGTGAAACTCTATAAGCCACAGGGCCAATACGTTCAGTAATAGAAAACGGTCCTATATAACGAGGAGCCAATTTTCCAGTCGCACTGAAACGCATAACCCCTTTCAAAGGAGAAACACGAATAAAAACAAGATCGCCGATCGAGAACTCGAGAGGCTTCCTACGGTTGTCCGCATAGGATTTCTGGCGACTCTGTGCCTCTTTCATCCTCAATCGAATAAGATCAATCTTCTCAGAAGAATGACGAACAAAGTCCGGGCCAAGAATAAGCTTCTCCCCAGATTCCAACCAACATGAAGGTGATCGACATGGCCTTCCGTATAAGGCTTCGAAAGGAGCCATACCGATACTAGACTGGAAACTATTGTTGTAGGAGAACTCTACAAGAGGTAGGTGATCCTCCCAACTACCACCGAAATCAAAGATACAAATACGGAGAAGATCTTCCAAAATACGATTCACCCGTTCAGTCTGTCCGTCAGACTGCGGATGATAAGCTGTAGAAAAATTCAGCCTTGTTCCCAAAGCTTGTTGAAGACTCTTCCAAAAATGACTCGTGAATAAAGGATCACGATCACTCACAATAGAACTAGGAACACCGTGAAGTCTCACGATTTCCTTGACATACAACTTAGCCAAATGTGAAGCTGTCCTATTAGACTTAATAGGGACAAAATTAGCAGACTTGGTGAGGCGATCAACAATAACCCAAATACTAGAATGACCTGATCGCGAACAAGGTAGGCCGTCAATAAAATCCATAGAAACTTGATCCCATTTCCACAATGGAATCTCAAGAGGTTGAAGAAGTCCAGAAGGACGCTGATGTTCGGCCTTCGCGCGTTGACATGTCATGCAGTTGCTCACATAACTCGCCACATCGCGCTTCATGCCTTCCCAATAATAAAGACGACGCATATCGGCATACATCTTACTACTACCGGGATGAATGGTATACTTAGAACGATGGCAATCATCAAGAATGTCATGCCTAAGTGCAAAATCAGAAGGCACAAAAAGACGGTTCTTCTTACGAAGACACCCATGAGAATCAATGCTAAAATCTTGCAACGCCTCATCACAAGATTCAGACTCACAAAGCTGAATAAAATGCAACAAATCAGGATCACGCCGCTGAGCATCGGCAATACGATCCAATAAAATAGGTCGAGCTCCCAAACTAAATAATAGAATAGGAGAACCAGAAGATGAACCTCGATCACGAATTTCACAAAAAGATAGAGTCTCAAGAATATTCCATTCGGCAAGCATCATAGAAATAACAGCCGAATATTTGCGACTAAGCGCATCTGCAACACGATTACCCTTACCAGGGGTAAACTGGATATCAAAGTCATAGGAAGCAAGAAACTCGAGCCAACGCTGTTGTCTCATATTGAGTTCCTTCTGAGTAAACAAATACTTCAAAGATTTATGATCGGTATAGAGAATGAAGCGCTCGCCCAATAAATAATGTCGCCAAATCTTCAAGGCAAAGACAATGGCGGCTAACTCAAGATCATGAGTGGCATAGCGAACTTCATTCGGACGCAGTTGCCTAGAAGCATAAGCAACTACCCGATCTCTCTGCATAAGCACAACACCGAGACCACTACCACATGCATCGGTGTAGACAACAAGATCATGATTCCCTTCGGGAACCACAAGAATAGGAGCATTAGTGAAAAGTTCTTTCAATGTCTGAAAGGAAGCTTCACACTTGTCGGACCAAATAAAACGAATGCCTTTCCGAGTAAGGCAAGTGAGAGGAAGCACAACACGGGAAAAGTTCTTAATGAACCGTCGGTAATAACCCGCCAATCCAAGGAAACTACGAATCTCATGCACATTCTCAGGCCTCTTCCAATTCTGGATGGCTTCGATCTTTGAGGGATCGACAGAAATGCCATCGGAAGATACAACATGGCCTAAGAACTTAACCTTATTCTCCCAAAAGTAGCACTTGGAGAATTTGGCTTTAAGCAGATGACGACGAAGAGTACTCAAGACAATTCTCAAGTGATTAGCATGCTCAGCTTCAAACTTAGAATAAATAAGGATATCATCAATGAAGACGAGAACAAACTTATCGAGATATTCCCGGAATACCCGATTCATGAGGTCAACAAAGAAAGCAGGAGCGTTCGTCAAACCGAACGGCATAACGAGCCACTCAAAGGAACCATAACGAGTGCGGAAAGCGGTAAGAGGTATGCTATCCTCCGCGACTCGTAACTGATGAAAACCTGTGGCAAGGTCAAGCTGAGAAAAGACCTTGGCACCACTCAATAGATCAAACATATCATCAATCCTAGGCAATGGATACCTATTTCTAATGGTCAACTCGTTAAGCTTGCGATAGTCAATGCAAAGCCTAAGAGTTCCATCAGACTTCTTCACAAAAACGACCGCAGATCCCCACGGAGAAAAACTGGACTGAATCAACTGCTTGGACTCGAGCTCTAAAAGCTGCTTCTTGAGTTCTTTATTTTCCTTTGTAGACATCCTCGTGGGAGGACGACCAACTGGCTGCGCGCCTGAAATGAGATCAATGCGGAACTCAATTGCCCGTTTGGGTGGCAAACCCGAAACAGGTTCAAAAACATCAGAAAAGTCACAAGCAATAGGAATACGAGACACATCATCACCATCTCGCGAATCAAGAGAATACAAAGCCATCTCGGAATTATCCACATCCCGAAGAACAAGAGATAACTGAGAAGGTGAATCAGGATGACAAAGATATAAAATTCTCTCGGAACAAATAATCCTGGCATCGTACCTCACTAGCCAGTCCATACCAAAAATCATATCAAAACCCAAATGAGAAACAACGTGCAGATTCGCACGGAAGGAAAAGCCACATAAAACAATCTCCATATCATCACAAAGCAAACTAAGGGTCGCGGATCCCCCAATAGGATTCACAATCCTTAAAGAAGTAACCATACAACAAACATCCAAAGATAAATCATCTACAAGCTTCTTCGATACGAAAGAATGTGAAGCACCTGTATCGAAAAGAACTCGTATACTATGATCATGAAATAGAATTGAACCCTCCAAAATAGATGGAGTCATACCTTTGGATTGAGAAGGACCTCCAGAAGCATTAGCCACATTGAGCTTGCCAGATTTTGCATTAGCAGGAGCAGTAGGACAAGCAGAAACATGATGACCTTCCTTCTTGCAATTACGGCAGAAGAGAGGCTTTGGACAAGCTCAAATAATAAGATCCGGAGAACCACAATTAAAACACTTTCGAACGAAAGGTGTTCCGGAAGATTGAGGCTGAGAGCTAGGACCACCGGTCTTCTTCTTCTTATAAGGAAAAGGCTTCTTTTGAATTGGAAACTGCTTCTTGTTAGGGTTTCTGGAAACCTCAACATCAACATCACTATCACACTCCTTCTCGATGGTCTCGAGATGAAGCGCCGAATCAACCAATTCCTCAAAAGAAAGTTTAAGCTAGAGCAACAAGGACTTCTTAAGATATTTCTTAAGGCCAGAAACAAACTTCAAATTCTTCTTATAAGAAGTGCTGATGAATTCAAGACCATACTGAGAAAAAGCCTCGAACGATGCGACATACTCAGAAACAGAAGATTTCCCTTGCTTCAACTCAAGGAAGCGACGGGTCAATAAAACTTTTTTAGATTCAGGAACGAACTTGAGTTCAAATCGTCCCCGAAACTGAGTCCAAAAAAGAGTAGCCTCATCAATTTCAGCTACAAGAAGCTCATACCAGTCAAGAGCATGCTCTTGTAATAAGCTAGAAGTTACAAGAACTCTATCATGGTCAGAAAGATCCATGCGAGAGAAAATACGCTCGCACGTGCGAAGCCAAGCTTGGACTTCAAGAACAGACTCGGAGCCCTTAAACGGCTTTCCTCCAAGATGAGCAAAATCACTGCACTGACGTGCAAAAGCAGACTTGCGAGGTGGAGACACTCGAGGAGGAACGAGAGGCTGAGTGCTCCTAAACAATTCCAAAAATTGATCGGTAGACATATATACGCCATCCGGATGCGAGCCACTAGATTGCCCAGCATCCGAACGTCGACCCCTGCCTCTTCCAGACATAAGCTGAAAGTAAAATAAGAACAAGATTATTCACAAGGTAGATATTACAATATGGGATACTACGGAATAAAATGCATTCCTAGACGTATTTCCAATATCTATCTAACCTTGATGGAATAAAGAGACACGATGATTCAAGGATCGGTATCACTTGTACACTTTGATGTACCATAATATGTGCATCTATTCTGTGTTTATCATATTTTGTTCTGAACTCAGCTCTGATACCACGCTGTGACGCCCCACTCCGAGAGCCTCGTTAACAAAGAGTATTACATAGATAATACTGTCGGCTAACGCGGACAATAGAGTATAATGGAAGCGACTATGTGCAATCTTACCTTAACTATTCACTAAATAAGTCGAAAAGTAGAAACACATTAGAATTCGACCTATTCAATAAATATTTAAAGCAAAACTACAATGGCTATAGGATCTATCAAAAGAAAATATAACAACTCAAATGTAATATACATCACAGAACAGTCAATCATAATATACACATACACCGATACACAACAGAGTATACAAAATAATACATGTCAGGTGGTACAGGAGACCACAATATACAGACGAGACGAAAGAGTATAAATCAAAGTTACAACAGATAAGTACTACAAAAGACGCTATAACAAAATGAAGCTAGCGAATAGTCCATGCGGAAGCAAAATAGGCTAAGTCTCCAAAAGCACCTAACCTGAAACATCTCGGTCTGACCCGAGTATAAAATACCCGGATCAGTCTAGATAACAAATCAGTTAGATTAACTGAACAATAATAAACCTGCAAGGTCATACAGTATAACAAATATCTCTAGAGGAGATAACACAATCATCAACAAGAAATGAATCATATAGAGCAAGCCTCATATCATCGTCAACATATAGAAACAAAGGATACAAATATCCCAAAACAAGCCAGAAGGCAAATAACAAATACCCATAAGGTAAACAAGTTCCACAAGGTAATCGCTATACTCCATGCGGCTCACAAAGACCAACACCGAAGGGCGATACCAAGGGAATTATCAATGAAACATCATGAAATTTTGCTCGAGCTCAGTACTGTACAAACAAGGATCCATGAGCCCGAAGACTCCAAACCCAAGTATCACCCATGCGGAACATAAGGCCAACATCAGAGCGAAACTATATAGGGCAACAAACCCGAAGGCACACACCCGAAGGCAACATACCCGAAGGCAACAAACCTAGGGAGACAGTCCGAAGACACTATCCCAGAGGCAACAAACCGTAGTGGTGAAGGTCGAAGACCCAGTACTGGACACCACTAACTGGCGAAATGTGTCATAACTCTCGAAAAGGAATCCGAAAAGTGTTAACGTATGTCCCATAACCACTCGTTCGCACTAAACGATTTACTATCCGTCAGTCCCTTTCACACTCAAAGCAGTACAAAGTTTACCTCATATCATCGATAAACCAAACCCGAAGGTCAAAACAATCAATCGAATAGGTCAAGGATTAATCGGAAGGATAAACGCACAGATTCATGGTCCGTGTTTTGCCCAACCATTTAATCACCCTCCCACTTCGTTCGAAGTGCGAAAATGTGTGTGTTTTAAATAGAATTTATAAATTAGAGAAACGAACTTTTAAATGCGATTCGAGAGATTATTTCATAAAAACCCGTGGATTAAAATTAAAAGGAACCATCAAAGTCAAAACAATTGATAATCATACATAGGATCATCATGAATCAATTCAAATTGAAAATTCAATCCCAAAAGGCAAAGTGGGCTGAAACAGCAGGTTCAGTCGACTGAACAGAGTTTTTCAGTCGACTGACCCTGTACCTGGAAATTTTCTAGGTTCAGGAAACTTTCTGTTTCCAGGTTCAGTCGACTGTGCAGAGTTTTTCAGTCGACTGAATCATGCCTGGAAACTCTCGGGTTTCAGGTTCAGTCGACTGTGCAGAGTTTTCAGTCGACTGAATCTTGCCTGGGCTGTTTTCCAGCCTTATTCAAATGAAGAGCAAACTCTCCCAAAATGCAATCGGACGAACATTGGCTCTAAGGGCTTATGCCAATCGACAACCCGGCTCTATATGTTCCTAGATGCATCACCAAAACATGATTAAAACATCAAAGTTATGATTTCAAAGATTTTAACCCAAAACACTAAAAATTGGATTATTCCTCAATTCAACCCAAACCAAATGCAAGTGCATATGAACAAGGTGTTAGGAATTCATACCTAACATCAATGAAATCAAGAGAAGTAGATGTGAGTTCAAAAGTCACCTTTTTACACAAAACAAAGAAGATGAAGAAGCGCAATTGCAAGGAATCAACCAACTACACTCCACTTCAACACTACAAGCTTCAATCTAGAATCAAAGAAAGTACTTCCTAGGTTAGGGTTAGGAAAATTACAGAAATTGAAGAGGAGAAGAGATGGAGAAGATGGAGATGAACTTACCAATGGATTCTCTATGAATTTGGAGCAAGAAATCAAGATACAAAAGAGAAACTAGGGCTTGCTAATTTCTAATTCTCTTCCCTTTCCCCCATTTCAGTTTTTAGCTTAAGAAAGAAATGAAATGAAGATGAAATGAGGAGAAGGGTTGAGCTAGGGGGGTTAAGTGGGCTAGTGGGCTGAACCCAATCCCAAACCCAATAGGAAAAGTAGCCAAAATTTCACAAACTCCAAACATATCAAAGATTATACTCAAAAAGATCGCAAACGCCATTTTGGAACCAATGGAGGTGGTTTCGAGTTCCAATTCGGCCATTTGCAGAAAGTAACATTTCGGACCCTAAAATCCGAATAACGATGCTATATTTAAATCAAACATTTAAATATAAAATCGTTAAATATGCGGGTTGTTACAAGATGTCAGGTTATAATTAACAGTTTTAACATGGTAATAACATGGCATAGCATATCATATGATCAACAATAACTTGCATAACATTTTATATTACTAATCACTTGTCATCAATTAACTTTTCATAAGTATAAATGTCAGAGTGAGAAAGACTCACCTTTATCAAAGCTAGAGACAAACAACACACACAAGAGCGATTCCAAAGGCACGACAAGCACGATTTGATTTGAATAGATGGAGACCCTTGTATACAACACAAAATATAACATACATAAGCACAAATATAGATATCGACATACAAATATAATTAACAACTTTAGTTTGCAAAACAGTTGCAAAACAAGAGAGATGACCAAACCTTAGAAGCAAAAGACCTGCACACGACAACATAAGCTTGTCACATGATCAAATGGGCTTGCTCTCATCATACTAGGCTCAGCCTAGATGCCAACAGGGCCCAAGTTTGGGTCAATATGGGTTCATATGGCTCGGCCTAACTTGGATATGAAGGAGTGGAAGTTGTGACATGAGAAATACAAAAGTCAATGCAATTAAGTGGATTTTTGGTTCAACTATAGGTTCGGCCTTCCATGGCTTGGGCTTGGTCAAGCAAGGGGATGGTCAGGTAGTGGCTGGAGTGGCGGCCAAAGGTGGTGGAGGGACTGGTGGCGGCGGCCATGGAGGTGGTTTAAGTGAAAAATGAAGGTTATGGCCTTAAGGGTTTGGCTAGGCTAGTTTTCAAGTGATGCTTGTATTAATTTAAGGAATTTGCAACCTTAGGAGGGCCATGGCCTGTAATGGTCAGTGGAGTAGGAGGAGTAGCTGCCAAGTATGGTGGAGGTGGTGGTCGTGGAGTTGCAGTGGACTAGAGGCCGAGCTATGCTAGAGGAGGAACAAGGTAGAAATCATTGAAAAGAAGTAGGAAAGAAAGAATGAAGCCATAAGTTTTTTTTTCCTTTTTTTCTTCATGAAGCCTGAGTTTTAGGGGGAAGATGAGGAAGAGTTTTCACGTGAAAAGGAAAATGGAATGTCAGCTGAAGAGTGGAGTTAAGGCAGCCAATTAAAGAGATGTTAGTTGAGAAATGAAAAGACAGAATACAAAAAGGCTTGAGCAAATAAAGAGTCACAAACCTTTCAAATTTCCACCATTTCTTTTTAAATTTTAAATACATGTAAAATATATATAAATACAGATAAAAACACGAAAATATAGTAAATAAACAAAAATAAATAAATAAATATTAATTAAATATAATTAAATTGAGAAAATAGCAAAGAAAATGTAAACTAGGCTTGAAAATTTGAAAATAAATGAAATGAACTTTGGAAAAATTGCATGTACATGAAAAGTATTTATAAATAAAGATAAAGACATAAAAATAAAATGCATACATAAAAATGAATAAATAAATTTTAATTAAATATAATTTAAATGAAGAAAATAGCAGAAAAATGGAAACTAACCTTTAAAAATAGAAAATAAATTCAATGAGCTTTGGAAAAATTCAAACATCACTTTAAAAATATTTAAAAGGTAAAAATATATGCAAAATAACATATAATACAATTTAGAATAAGATATGACAAGTAAAAAAATATTTATTTAATTTAAAATAAACAATATTGTTAAATAAAACAATATACATCCAATTTTGTAAAAAGCATAACTTCCACAATATTTTTCGGATTTCAGCGAAACAAAAAGCATTGTTCTTGAAATTTTATTTACTTTCATAACAAAAGATAAAATTCAAATTTTCAAACTTTTAAATTTTAAATTTAAAAGTAAAAATTTGACCAGATTGACCAAAATTCACATTTTCTGGAAATATTCAATTTATGCATGTTTGAAATTCTAATCCACATCAAAATCAACATTTATATTTCAATTAACAAAATATATTCATTTTAATAAAAAAATAAAGTTTTTAAATTAGGAATTTAAATTAAAATAATTAAAATATACAATTACAATAATCAGAAAATACAGGGTTGTTACACTCTCCCCCACTCAAAACTTTTCGTCCCCGAAAAGGAATGAGGTACGGGAAAGCACAGAAAAAGATAGAATGAAATAGTATTAAGACAAGATAACAAGAAGATTAAAATTATACCTGATAACTGTTGCTATAGGTAAGTTTAACAATGTGGAGATGATCTTTCCAAGATCTTCCAGAGTTCAAGAACACAAGCATGAAAAAAAATCTTTTAGAATCCGATTCACTCTTCCCGTTTGAACGAAGGTCTGTGGATGGCAAGCAGTGCTTAGATTCAAAGATGAGTACCAAAGATTATTAAAGATTATAGAAAGATTTCTAAACAGACGGGTATATGCAATAGCCTCCCATTTTGTAGCAAGATAAGGGAAATTAGGACAACCAAAAGATAGTTTGAAAAACAAAATAAAACAATAAATTTGAAACCATAAAATTTCAACTTAAACTGGAAATTAATTTTACATAAGTCAAATAAATCTTAAGCATCTCTAATTTCATTATCTTATCATCCAACTATCTTAAATTAAAAAATCCCTAAAATCATGTATTTGAAAAATCTTTTATTATACTCAAAATGTACCAAATAAAATTTAATTCTTCTTCATTACTAATTATAATTAAATTTATTCCTCTCAATATATTATATCACCTATGTTAAATATATTTACACTCATTATAACTGCTTTAATTTTATTCTTAGTTCCTTTAACATCATTTTATATTGTAAATTATTCCATTGCCCTTTTCTTTATTTACCTCGATCAATCTCTTTTATAACTAAAATTTAAGTATATAACATTTATAATAACCACTCAAATTTTATTTATAAAATCTTTTTTTATGTACATTATCCAATTACATATTCAACTTCTGAAAATTAAGGTAAGTTATATTGGAATGAAATTGTGTATTATACAAATAAAACTTTCTAATTCAATTATTTCAAGCTTGAATATTTATTCAAATCTTTAAATTATACTTAAAATTATCTTTCAAGATACAATTTAGGAATTAAATTTTCAATAAATTCCAAACTATTTAGAGATAACTAAATGCACATATACTATATATATATTCAACTTTAAATCATATATCAGCATATGTTATGAATCCGGTCTTATTTTAGAAATTAAAATCAATTAAATTTCCCAAAACAAAACTGTAGCAAGACTACAGAATGGTCTCTTCACTTCGAAACTCGAAAATGAATGTCGATGATGCTGCAGTCATCACCGAAGTTATTTTCCAGCGACAAAGAGAAGAGCACTAGTTTTAAACTTTAAAATTTCTTTAGAAACAAAATTTCTATTTGGAAATACTTTACATAATATATCCTTTTTTTAAAACTTTAAACCAAAGTTCGAAATCATCGGAATTTTAAATTCTCAAATTCTTGTTTTAAATTCATTTCAGTTCCCAAATAAATTTATAAACAACTATTTATAAATTCATTTGTAGAACAATAAATGATAAATCAAGTATTATCATTTAAAATTATCAATTTAAATCATTAATTAAGTTCCATAAACTTCTGTATCAAAATTTATTTCATTAACCAAATTTTAAAATAATATTGTGTCAGTTTGTTCTGTCAAAGTGTTTTGGAAATCTTATCGATAGGGTTGATCAGACGGATCGATCAGAAACCCAACCAACATCAACAACTCAAACAACACACTATATAAAACAAAATATAGATTTACAAGTACAATTCAAAATGTTTGGAAGAATAGATTGGAAACAAAAGAAAGAACTATAAAATACAGAGTAGGGAGGTGGATAAGCTGAAATAAATCGCGGGCAACCTTAACCGGGTCAACCGTGACTTAAAAGAATAAGATCGATGTGGATTTTCTGGGTAAATCTACATTCGACCTCAAGAGATAAAGTTTGGGATAATAGGAGATACTAGCATCTAAACCGATGATAAATATAAATCTCTGGTGAATCGATGCTAATTGTAAAGGAGTTTCACCCCTTTTACAAGAAAATTAGAATACTGGTGAGACCGCCAATTCACTATAAAGATCATTCGAAGTGGAGTTATGGGATACTCCGAAATCAAATGAAGATGAATAGTGGGGAATAAGAATGGATTTTGGAACCGCAGGGAACGTTCCAAAATTCCAAGGAATCGAGTCAAAAGAAAGAGATTCAACTCGAATGAAAGTGATTCTGTAAATACATCTACTCTATATGCTGAGTTTTGCCTAGAGCTACCAAAGCTCTGATACCTACTGTAACGACCCGATATTTTCAACCATTCGCATCCGCACATGTCGGACTTGAATTTCTCAAAATACCGCGTTGTAAATAAAATTTGGCAAATCTCAGAATATACAGTAAATACATAATCACAGATCACAGACACAGAGTACTTAATAATGCAGCGGAATTTAAAAGAAATAGTAGTTCATGAAGCTACTATATAAAAATAAGATACATCAGAGTTAAACATGATACAACAAAAAGTAACAAGATACATCAGGTACAAATCAGAATACATCACTGAAATCACTGGATACAGAAAGCAAAATAGATGGCTGGATCTTCAAGGAAAGCTCCAACTCTGAAGGTGAATCTTGAATGCTAACTCACTAAATCTGACTCGAGCGTAAAGCAAAATACAAAACACTCGAGTCAGGACATAAATACTTATGAACTGTAAATAAACTCAAGTGAACAGTAACAAAAATGCATCAGTAACTTAAAGGATGCTAGGGATCGCCCATCCTTTAAGGATCCGTTAAACTATTTACTATGTAGTAATATTGCGCTATTATAATAATGTCTACAGTAAAATAAACATACTTTTAAGTAGCGTTCCGGGCTACCCATATCACCCTTCACACATAATAGTCCCAGTAGTCCATCCAATATCATGCCATCTCCACTCCGGGTGACTGTCAGAGGATACCACATGGGCTACGGGAGAAAAACAAACTCGTAGTAAAGGCTCGGTATGGTAGGTGACACGGCACACAAGGCAATGCTAGGGTAGATATACCAATTACGCACACGGGCTGGTGGTAACGCAGTAGCCACATACGCCCACCTCGGAACACACTCCCATATCAAAATCGGAGGATGGCCATCTAATCAATAACCAGTAAGAGTATAGTATCGAAGGAATGTGTCCGACCAGAGGTGCTACCTCCTTTGGCCCGAGATCGCTCCTGTTTTAGCCACCTTATGCCAACTCACGGGAGTTGGGTCCACGTAATATACCTCAAGAACGTCGCCACCATCCTACTTCATTCTGGAATCTCCACCGCGTACACGGTTGTTAAAGTGGTTTTCGGAGTTGGCAGAGAGTATGGCAACTTCTGATCCCGGTCTCTTTAACAACCAAGCGTTATTAAAACGCCGTGGTCATTTCAAAATAGTTTATACTTTAAAAGATCAAATCATTTCATTTCAAACTATATTTCTTTCAAAATAGTTTATACTTCGAAACCAAAACCATTTTTATTTCAAAACTATTTATTCAATCAAAATAGTTTATACTTCAAAACCAAAAACATTTCAAACATATATTCATTTCAAAATCATAATATTTTCAAAGTATAACTCTTTCGAAACCAAAAATACTTAAAACAATTATACTTTGAAAATCATAACATTTCAAAATCATACATTTGAAATCATCGGATATTCATTTAATTCTTTACATTTTACAATTCATTCAATTAATCCCAAATTTTCAATTTCCAACTTAATTCAATTCAAACCATCAGTTTCAATTAAATTTCCCAATAACCATTTCAAATCATATCATTTTCAAATATAGATTTGATCCACAAATTAAACTGTTCAATTTTTAATAAATTTCAAAGCTTTAATATCCCGCATTTCAAAACTAAATTTTATAATTTCATATATCTCAAATCTAGTTTCATTATTACTTAGTTTTGAAATATTCATTTCATAAATCCAATATTATTTAAATAAACTCAATTTACAATTAAACTAAATATCCTTTCATAACAATATAAACTTCAAATATTCATTTAACAAAAGTACATATCATTCTAATTCATATTCTTTATCAAAATAAAGATCAAATCATTTCCAAACCTTATTATCAAATCATTATTTGAATTCAAATTCAAATACTCAAATTTAAAAATCATTTTTAAATCAAATAAGTCATTCATTTGTTATTTCAAGTATCATTACAAAATACATTAAAAATTCCATTCAAAAATTCATTTATCGCATTACATTTCATTCCATTTAACACATAACCAAGTAAACCTTACTTAAATTCAAATTCAAATTTAAATTCCCTAAAAATTCAAATTTAAATATCAAAATATATTCAAAACTTCTTAAATTTCACAATTAATCAATTTTCAAAATTTAAATCATTTAACACTTTAAAATATAACTCAAACAGTGTTAAAAACTATAACATTTCAAACATTGTCAAATTATAGCAACGACAGCGTTTATAAAGTGCTATCGTAGCTTATAGCTTCCAAAAATGGTTTAGTTCAGGAATAACGGCATTTATAAAATGTCGTAATAGATATTTAGTTATTTCAAACATTGTTAGATTCAAACAATAGCATTTAAAAATGCTGTCAAAAGACTACAACATTTTGAAAATGCTATGAATTCCAGATTTCATTTTTGCTTTTCAAAAGAATAATAAAACTCCAAATTTTATTATAACTCAAAAATCTTATTTCTAGACTTCAAAATTTCACATTTAAAATCATTTTAACATATGATTTAACACAACAAAATTTTTAGATCAAATATTCAATTTAAAAACTCCATTCATTTATTAAGTCAAAATTCACTGTTTATTAACATATAAATTAAATAAAACTTAAAATTTTACTTCAAATATAATTTTAAAACTTTAAATTTAATTTCCATTATTTATTTACATTTTAAAATAAAATTTAAAGTCTAAAATCTCAATTATTTCACATTTACGTACTCAAATTCACAATTTCAAGACTTAATATTTAATTTTCTTAAAACCATAAAATATATATTTTTAAATCAAAATTTCATACTTTTAAAAATACATATTTTAATAAATATCATTTAAAAATATACCACGGGGTCTGTATATAATTTTCTAACCTAGGTCAAGTGATACAGATATATATCATTTCAATCCGCAGTTTACAAAGAAAACCCGGGTTCTATCATTTCAAACCCGCAATCCCAAGTCAAATAAAATACAATAAAAATCGCTCAGGCCTATCATTTCAGCCCATAACGATTTTTCCCTAATCTAAAGTCTGTTTGGGTAAGTATCATTTCAACCCATAGTGATTCTATTCTAACAGGGAACTTGCAGTGTGAATATATGCATAAACAATATAAACAATGTCAATGTCACAATATAATGTCATATATCAGATGTCAGGTTATAATTAACAGTTTTAACATGGTAATAACATGGCATAGCATATCATATGATCAACATTAACTTGCATAACATTTTATATTACTAATCACTTGTCATCAATTCACTATTTCATAAGTATAAATGTCAGAGTGAAAAAGACTCACCTTTACAAAGCTAGAGACAAACAACACACACAAGAGCGATTCCAAAGGCACGACAAGCACGATTTGATTTGAATAGATGGAGACCCTTGTATACAACACAAAATATAACATACATAAGAACAAATATAGATATCGACATACAAATATAATTAACAACTTTAGTTTGCAAAACAGTTGCAAAACAAGAGAGATGACCAAACCTTAGAAACAAAAGACCTGCACACGACAACATAAGCTTGTCACATGATCAAATGGGTTTGCTCTCATCATACTAGGCTCAGCCTAGATGCCAACAGGGCTCAAGTTTGGGTCAATATGGGTTCATATGGCTCGGCCTAACTTGGATATGAAGGAGTGGAAGTTGTGACATGAGAAATACAAAAGTCAATGCAATTAAGTGGATTTTTGGTGCAACTATAGGTTCGGCCTTCCATGGCTTGGGCTTGGTCATGCAAGGGGATGGTCAGGTAGTGGCTGGAGTGGCGGCCAAAGGTGGTGGAGGAACTGGTGGCGGCGGCCATGGAGGTGGTTTAAGTGAAAAATGAAGGTTATGGCCTTAAGGGTTTGGCTAGGCTAGTTTTCAAGTGATGCTTGAATTAATTTGAGGAATTTGCAACCTTGGGAGGGCCATGGCATGTAATGGTCAGTGGAGTAGGAGGAGTAGCTTCCTAGTATGGTGGAGGTGGTGGTCGTGGAGTTGGAGTGGACTAGAGGCCGAGCTATGCTAGAGGAGGAACAAGGTAGAAATCATTGAAAAGAAGTAGGAAAGAAAGAATGAAGCCATAAGTTTTTTTTCCTTTTTTTCTTCATGAAGCCGTGAGTTTTAGGGGGAAGATGAGAAAGAGTTTTCACGTGAAAAGGAAAATGGAATGTCAGCTGAAGAGTGGAGTTAAGGCAGCCAATTGAAGAGATGTTGGTTTAGAAATGAAAATATAGAATACAAAAAGGCATGAGCAAATAAAGAGTCACAAACCTTTCAAATTTCCACCATTTCTTTTTAAATTTTAAATACATGTAAAATATATATATGTTTGCACCAAAATTGGTCGCAAACACCCAAAGTCGTGAAAGCACCCGTTTACGTAATCAATCCGATAATATTCAACAAAGATCCCAGCAACAATCAATATGTAATTCAGCTCTAAGTAACAAATTACAATAATTCACAAGCAACAATCACAAACACAGGATTTATAGTGGTTCGGCGTTCGTGCCTACGTCCACTTTGAAGGTTTTCTCTTTATTGATTTACTCGATTCAATCGATTACAATGAATTGCAGCTGACAATTGCTTTTAAATCTGAATACAACAGCGATTCTGATAGTTAAACTTGAATCCGGCAGAGTCTTGGCGTTCAATGGAGGAAAGACCCCCTTTTCTGGAGGCTTCAGGGTGCTATTTATAGGCGTTGGAGGCCCAGATCTTGCTGAAACTTCGTGAGACTCCTTCTGGCACGTGAGTGGGCCCACGCGACCGACCCCACCAAGTTTCGTCTCGATCTGACATCGGTTCGAAGTGATTTCGAACCCATCAAGAAATGGTCCAATCGAGCTGAAACTTGGCAGGAACAATCTTTACCTCATATGGAAGCTACTGTGAAAATTTGGTTGCATTTGGATCTATGGTCAAGGAGATATGCTCGATTCGAAATTGGCCTTCTCGGTTGGCTGGGTCGTTCGAACCCATGATTTCGAACCCTTCGTTTCGAATCCATCAGTGCACGTGGGCTTGCAGTGACGTGGCGCGCAATATTCGAATCGATCCTAACTTATCTCCGAATGGACCGCTTCGACTCCGTGAACTACGGCGAACACGTCATCTAAACCAATTGACTCGGTGGATTCGAAATAGGAAGTATTCCTGGTTTCGAACGTGACTGATTCGAATCCAGGAATCTTCATGGGTTCGAAATTGATCGGTTCGAACTGGATCACTCGATGGGTTCGAAGTGAGGATGTGAGGCCGAGTGAAGTCATGGATTCGAAGGTAGGCCACTGTGGTGGATTCGAAGGCGATGGAGTCGAGGTAGGTGCTAGCTGATGGGTTCGAACGTGGCTTGGGTTCGAACTCCATGGCTTCGAAGGCAAGGACGTGGATGGGTTCGAACTAGGTGGGTTCGAAGGAAAGGGCGTGGATGGGTTCGAAGAGCATGGGTTCGAAATGGATGGGTTCGAACTTCATGGTTTCGAACCAGACAATGACCATTTCTCTTCACACTGAATCCATCATATCTTGAGCATACGAACTCGGATCGACTTGAAACTTGAAATGATGGCTCCTACAACCTTTCTTGTCGTGACCTATCAATTGTGGCCTGATCCGGACTCGGGCGAAATTCATTGATATCCATAGCTAAGTGAAGTATATCCAATCTCTGAGATGAACTGTTTCCCGTTTTCGACCAATCTTTTGGTATCACGGCTTTGCCAAAAAGCGGGATAACACTTTGCCCCCCAAAACATGCCTTGCTGTAGGAAGGTGTGTTTTGTAATGCCTTGAGTTGGATGTTCGTATCCGATCATCGACCTGCAAAGAACTCAATAGTTTCATATGTCCTCAAATGACGATCGTTCGGGATCGAGCCATTTGGGATGAAGTGCGGCCGTTCATGGTCAAGCGCTCAACTTCAAACGACGATCGTTCGTGATCGAGTCATTCGAGGGGAAGTGCGACCGTGCGCGGTCGAGCGTATAAATTCATGCTTCGATCGTTCAGGATCGTATGCTGCTTAAAGTGAATCGGGACCGTTCGCGGTCCGTGCCGTTCGTGGCATAAGATGGAATAGGACCGTTCGCGGTCGATGCCGTTCGCGGCGAATGATGAGATGGGACCGTTCGCGGTCGAATGCCGTTCGTGGCAAATGATGATCGTTCGCGACCAAGTGCCGTTCAGGCGAATGGTGATCGCTCGAGGTCGGATTTCATAATCAGTGAGCCATGACCGTTCGCGATCGATGGCGTTCGAGGCAGGAAGTGATCGTTCGCGATCGTGTGCCGTTCGAGGCGAATCTGTGACCGTTCGCGGTCTGTGCCGTTCAAGGCAGAAAGTGATCGTTCGCGATCGTGTGCCGTTCGAGGCGAATTCGTGACCGTTCGTGGTCGGGTTCCAGACCTCAAGTGACGACCGTTCGCGATCAAGCCATTTGAGGTGAAGTGAGTTGTGACTGTTCGAAGTCGGATGCCGTTCGAGGCGATTTGTATGCCCGGGAGGGCTTGGTGTTATCGATGCCAGGGTCACGTTCGGGTGAGTTCCTGGATCGTGTATATGGGCGGTCCATCGCCGTCTCAGTGCATTCCTAGGGATCGTTCGCGACCCCATACATGTGTGCGTAGCTTAGTCATTCCAGAGTTATCAAAATCAAATAATTATTAAACAGATGAGTTCCAAAAACAATGTCCAAATAAACAAAGTCCAAACGTTCAAATCAAAATGAAACGAAAGTAAAGCATGGATGTCAAAGTGTAAGTTCCCACTACGAAACGGTCGATGATCACTCAGAGCATGCCTGGAGATCGTTCGCGATCTCGCGCAAGTGTAAATGATTTAATTGCGGTAGTGGAAGCTTACGACTTGTTCATCGTTATCTTACTCAATTGATAACCATACGGTGCCTTGATTCGGGGTCGCCCCTAGCTGATGTGGACGGTGGTCGTTCTGGTTCCGCCACAGGAGCTCGCCTCCTTACATATTGAAGGAGCATACCGTTCCTGATATGCCCTTCCACCTCATCCTTCAGGTGCCTACAATCGTTAGTATTATGACCATTTAATTCATGGAATACACAGAACTTATCTGATTTCCTTTCGTCAGAGGTAGGGTCCCTTCGCATCGGCCTACGGTACGGAATCTGTTCTTTGGTATCCTGATAAATTCGTTCCAGGCTCTCGTTCAACTCAGTGTAGGTGGTGAATCGCGGCTCCCTTCGTTGCCGCTTCGATCTGTCTCTGTCATTCTCAATCTTTCTTTTAAACTCTATCCTTGTCCGAATCCTTTTTAAGAGGCTTTTCGTCTCTAAATGCAAAAATTTCTATCCCATCTCTTTCTTCTCTCTCGGCATTCGCATCTTCTAATCGTAAAAACTTTTCTGCTTCATGATAGAATTCCTCCAGATCTGTGGGTGGATCTTTAGTCAATGAATTCTTGAACTCTGTGCCGTCAGCTATTCCGGACACAGCTGCCATTACCACCATGGATGGATCCGCTCTATCCACTGAAGCTGCTGCTGCATTAAATCGTGCTAGATAACTTCTCAAGGTCTCTCCGGCCTTCTGCTTTAGGGTTGCCAGAGTCATCACGTTCTTGGGTCTTGTAATATGAACCCTGAATTGCCTCATAAATCTCTCTACTAAACCATTCCAAGTTCCGATGGATCCGTTCTCCAACTGTCTAAACCATAGTGCAGCGATATCTACCAAGTATAATGGAAAACACCGGGCCATAACCTCCTCCGATGCCCCCAGTACTTCCATGTGCCTCATATATTTTGTCAGGTGGACCGTGGGGTCCGTTCTCCCGTCATACATATCCAACGATGGTAGTTTGAAATCAGGTGGGTTCCTAGCTTGCCTGATTGATGAAGTAAAAGGGCTTCTATTAACATCTTCCAAATCCTTGTTCACCATACCGCCTCTCAAAGCTCTCCTAACTATCTCTGCTAATCGGTCATTGTCTCCGAGATGTAATCCTTGTTCACTACTTCCAACCTGCCCCCCGAGTTCACGAGGTAACTCCGGGATCTGCCCCCTTGACTGAGCGTTTGCATCTCTACTACTACCGGGTTGCGCAGATGCTCCCCTTTCTCTCTCCGAAACTGGATCAACGTTCTCCAAGGGTGTGCCCCCTAATCCAGGTGCTACTCCGGATGGTCCTGCTCCGTTCTGGACTCCATTGGCTTCCCTATTCTGTGCTCCGAGCTGTCCTATCTGTTGGAGTAAACTCTGAATCATGTCCTCTTGCCTCTTCATCATAGTTTCCATCTCATTCCTAGTGATGTATATCGATGGTTGATTTGCTCCTGACGAAGCCTCTTGGCTTCCTTGTGGTTCACTTCTCTCAGTCCTTGGCCTCCTACTCGATTGTCTTGCCATAATTCCTAGATCTGAACTCCCGAACTTTCAAATCCAACTTCTTCCTGAATTAGCTTCTCAGTGAAAGCACCAAAATGTTTGCGCCAAAATTGGTCACAAACACCCAAAGTCGTGAAAGCACCCGTTTACGTAATCAATCCGATAATATTCAACACAGATCCCAGCAACAATCAATATGTAATTCAGCTCTAAGTAACAAATTACAATAATTCACAAGCAACAATCACAAACACAGGATTTATAGTGGTTCGGCGTTCGCGCCTACGTCCACTTTGAAGGTTTTCTCTTTATTGCTTTACTCGATTCAATCGATTACAATGAATTGCAGCTGACAATTGCTTTTAAATCTGAATACAACGGCGATTCTGATAGTTAAACTTGAATCCGGCAGAGTCTTGGCGTTCAATGGCGGAAAGACCCCCTTTTCTGGAGGCTTCAGGGTGCTATTTATAGGCGTTGGAGGCCCAGATCTTGCTGAAACTTCGTGAGACTCCTTCTGGCACGTGAGTGGGCCCACGCGACCGACCCCACCAAGTTTCGTCTCGATCTGACATCGGTTCGAAGTGATTTCGAACCCATCAAGAAATGGTCCAATCGAGCTGAAACTTGGCAGGAACAATCTTTACCTCATATGGAAGCTACTGTGAAAATTTGGTTGCATTTGGATCTATGGTCAAGGAGATATGCTCGATTCGAAATTGGCCTTCTCGGTTGGCTGGGTCGTTCGAACCCATGATTTCGAACCCTTCGTTTCGAATCCATCAGTGCACGTGGGCTTGCAGTGACGTGGCGCGCAATATTCGAATCGATCCTAACTTATCTCCGAATGGACCGCTTCGACTCCGTGAACTACGGCGAACACGTCATCTAAACCAATTGACTCGGTGGATTCGAAATAGGAAGTATTCCTGGTTTCGAACGTGACTGATTCGAATCCAGGAATCTTCATGGGTTCGAAATTGATCGGTTCGAACTGGATCACTCGATGGGTTCGAAGTGAGGATGTGAGGCCGAGTGAAGTCATGGATTCGAAGGAAGGCCACTATGGTGGATTCGAAGGCGATGGAGTCGAGGTAGGTGCTAGCTGATGGGTTCGAACGTGGCTTGGGTTCGAACTCCATGGCTTCGAAGGCAAGGACGTGGATGGGTTCGAACTAGGTGGGTTCGAAGGAAAGGGCGTGGATGGGTTCGAAGAGCATGGGTTCGAAATGGATGGGTTCGAACTTCATGGTTTCGAACCAGACAATGACCATTTCTCTTCACACTGAATCCATCATATCTTGAGCATACGAACTCGGATCGACTTGAAACTTGAAATGATGGCTCCTACAACCTTTCTTGTCGTGACCTATCAATTGTGGCCTGATCCGGACTCGGGCGAAATTCATTGATATCCATAGCTAAGTGAAGTATATCCAATCTCTGAGATGAACTGTTTCCCGTTTTCGACCAATCTTTTGGTATCACGGCTTTGCCAAAAAGCGGGATAACAATATAAATACAGATAAAAAACGAAAATATAGTAAATAAACAAAAATGAATAAATAAATATTAATTAAATATAATTAAATTAAGAAAATAGCAAAGAAAATGTAAACTAGGCTTGAAAATTTGAAAATAAATGAAATAAACTTTGGAAAAATTGTATGTACATGAAAAGTATTTATAAATAAAGATAAAGACATAAAAATAAAATGCATACATAAAAATGAATAAATAAATTTTAATTAAATATAATTTAAATGAAGAAAATAACAGAAAAATGGAAACTAACCTTTAAAAATAGAAAATAAATTCAATGAGCTTTGGAAAAATTCAAACATCACTTTAAAAATATTTAAAAGGTAAAAATATATGTAACATAACATATAATACAATTTAGAATCATATATGACAAGTAAAAAAATATTTATTTAATTTAAAATAAACAATATTGTTAAATAAAACAATATACATCCAATTTTGTAAGAAACATAACTTCCACAATATTTTTCGGATTTCAACGAAACAAAAAGCATTGTTCTTGAAATTTTATTTACTTTCATAAATAAAGATAAAATTCAAATTTTCAAACTTTTAAATTTTAAATTTAAAAGTAAAAATTTGACCAGATTGACCAAAATTCACATTTTCTGGAAATATTCAATTTATGCATGTTTGAAATTCTAATCCACATCAAAATCAACATTTATATTTCAATTAACAAAATATATTTGTTTTAATAAAAAAATAAAGTTTTTAAATTAGGAATTTAAATTAAAATAATTAAAATATACAATTACAATAATCAGAAAATATAGGGTTGTTACAATTGCAAATACATCTAACTAGGTCTCCTATTTCACTTGCAAAATGCATTATCTAATAGCTCAAGCTGCAAATATGCTTGCTAATTATCTGTGGGCTGCATTTTTATCCACTTTATTGCGCAGATTCACTTCTGACTCATTCCTTTCAAAAGTTTTATCGATAATGGTCTTTTTTGTTTAGCAAATATTTGTAAGACTTTTCCATACATTTATAAACATACGTACCGTAATTGTATTCATATACATATTTTATCTTCACAATATACATGTTTTCAATGATTGCAACTTCATAAAATCATATGATTTGTAATCTGCTTTAATCAATTCTCACCATTCATAAACATTAAGTCGATATACATTCTAAGTTGTAGTTGAAAACAATCATTTTCTTCTTGCCGATTTTTCTTCTTCAAAATCACCTTGTATTTCAATCCACTACTTAAAATTTATTGTTCCTAAAAATAGTAGAAAATGAGCAACATAGAAAAGTTGGCTATAAATTTGGTAGTAAAAGGCAAATATCAAAAATGATATTGAAAATGGATTATTTTGAAAAGCCTAACTTTTTTAGGAACAATGGCTTAGTTGTTGTTGTTGGATTATTTCGAAAAGAAAATTCAAATTTTTTCATACTTGACAATCATTCGATAACCTTAAAAGGTAAAAAATTTAGCATAAAATTATACATACATAATAAAATATGAATCATTTAATCTGTATATGAAAGTTTAATCTATAATGTGAATTTTTTAGTTTATGATTTGATCCTTATTTTGATAATCTTGCTAGCAAATAACCATGTTCAACTAAATGTGTTTTTCTTTTATGTTTTTTCATTTCAAAAAAATTGGTCTAGCCATGTTTTGAACTTGCATCTTCAAAGAAATTGATGCGGTACCATTTGAGTTACTAGACCTTTTGATAACAACGTATTTATTTTGAACCATTGCATGGTTCATTCAGCATATGGAAGCTTCTATATCAAGAAATATTTCAATTTTGCAGGTCTAATTTTGGTAACTATTCAAGAATGGGATGCACCACTTCATCCCCTCCAAGGCAAAATACCCTCAGCTTTACATGTTGCAATGTTATAAAATGGCCTTTATGCAATAGCCTTTGGTGTTAGAGGGGTTATTGCAAATTTACATGCACACAGTGCTTACCAGCTCAATAAATGAAATTATCATAACTTTTCTAGCAATTTTAATTTATTTTCACCTACTAATATACAGTAGGATTGTTATCGATTATCTTTTAGTATGGATTCAAGAAAATTAGGGTTAGGTTTGCAGTTTAGGTGTTTGTTCGGTTGTTCTATCGGTAGCAATTATCCTGTTTTCTTTCAATTTTATGTTGTAGAAGCATATACTCCAAAGTGGAAGGCCTTTGACAATGATTTTTAAGGTACATATTTCCTTCAAATGCAATTATAAAGTGTTACATTTCTTTTTTTATGGAACAATAAAAAAATTTTATACTCAAATCTCATAATTAATTTTCACCTAGGCTAGTTCCTAGGTAAATATATAGTTCCGCTCTACTTATCATTATAATTTATAAAATGATAGTTGAATAATTTACACTCACCAACATTTGTTACATGTTAGTTATTTTCTCTAGTGTACGTAGCTGGAATGTTGAGGTACAAACTACATACTCAAAAGATAGAAACAAATGCTAAAATGGAAACTTTAGGTTACCCACTCTTTAATACTTGAAAAGTTCGATGTTGTTTATTATCATTTCAGTATCTTCTTTTATATTCATTTATCTTATGGAAAATGTTATTAACCTATAGGGCTAAATCAAGTCTCCCTGATAATGTTTCTTCAATTGGTTCAACTCTATGATTATTATCAAAAAAATTAGTTTTCTTTCCTTCGGTTGCAACCTATATTTTTGCATTAAGATGTTAGGAATAAAAACATAATTTACTTATAAGGGGCTGAAAATGAATTCTGCAGCTTAAACTTTTTTATCTTTCAACTCCAAATAGTAGTTGTTTCCTAATTTAAACCCAAAGGTAAAAAGTGTTCACGAAGTAGTTAATAGAGCCATAAGAAAATACGCTTTCATGTTGTTAACATTAACATTTTAATATCTATTTTTAGTTAGTTATGTTTCTTTTATAAGATGCCACTAACCAAAAGAAATAAACCAAGTTCCCAAATCATATAGTTCCTCAAATATTTAAACTATACGAGTAATATCGGGAAATGTGGTTTTGTTCCCTTAGTAATATTAGAAGGAAAAAAATATAATTTACAATGAGAGGCCGAAACCTAAACTTATCATTAAATCCCAAATAATAAATGTTCACCTAATGAGGTTTAGGTTTTTAGAGAAGGTAGTCAATGATAATATCTTTACAACACAAGTAGACAAGGCAAAAACCTTCCTCGCTCTCCTTCTAATATTTACCAACATAGTCTTAATGAGCTGCTGCCTTGCTCAACTCCTAGGGTTCTCAGTCGATTAAGGAAAAGCCATGAACACAAACCTTATAGAAAACTTCCATGTACTTCCTGATTCGTTAACCCCAAAGAAACATGACAATAGCATTTTATTTGGTTTCGCAATGAGTAAGTGAACATAATATAGGAACCCAACATCAATCATTGTGAATACGTAGACCGAAAAGGAGGATCATTAAAACCCATGAACGTGGTGGAATTAATGCAACATTCATCGTTTATGGTAAGCGATACACAAAATCGAAATAAACTGTCGTTTGTATAAATCTTATCTATAAAAACTATTACGTCTTTTCTTATCAATTTTTTGGCATAGACATTGTTGTATTTCAGATAATAACATTTATTGCGAATAAATCCAACTAGGTCTCTTATTTCACTTGAAAAATGCATTATACAATAGCTCAAGCTGCAAATATGCTTGGTAATTATATGTGGGCTGCATTTTTGTTGACTTTATTCGGCAGATTCACTTCTGACTCGTTACTTTCAAAATTTTAGTCGATAATGCTCTTATTTTAGCAAATATTTGTAAGACTTTTCCATACATTTATAAACATACGTACTGTATTTGTATTCATGTACGAATTATATCTTCATAATATCCGTGCTTTCAATGATTGCAACTTTCTAAAATTGTATGATTTGTAATCTGCTTTCACCAAATCTCACTACTCTTAAATTTTTATTCGACATACATTCTAAGTTGTAGCTAAAAAAAGCATTTTGTTCTTGCCGATTTTTCTTCTTTGAAAACATCATGTATTTCAATCCACTATTCAAAATTTATTGTTCCTAAAATAGTGGAAAATGGAGCAACATAGAAAAGTTGGCTATAAAATTGGTAGTAAAAGGCAAATATTAAAAACGATGTTAAAAATGGATTATTTTGAAAAGTCTAAATTTTTTAGGAATAATAGCTTAGCTGCTGTTGTTTGATTATTTTGAAAAGAAAATTCAATTTTTTTTCATAGTTAATCATCATTTGATAACCTTAAAAGGTAAGAAATTTAGCACAAAATTATACGTACATAATAAAATATGAATCATTAAATCTGTATACGAAAGTTTAATCTATAACATGCATTTTTTAGTTTATGATTTGAACCTTATTTTGATAATCTTGCTGGAAAATAATCATTTGCAACTAAATGCATTATTCTTTTATGTTTTGTCGCTTTAAAAAAATCGGTCTAGGCAAGTTTTGAACTTGCATCTTCAAAGAAATTGATGCTTTACCATTTGAGCTACTAGACCTTTTGATTATAAAAGTATTTATTTTGAGCTATTACATGGTTCATTCAGCGTATGGTAGCTTCTATATCAAAAAATATTGCATTTTTGCAGGTCTAATCTTGGTAACCGTTCAAGAATGGGATGCACCACTTCATCCCTACCTACGCCAAATACCCTCAACTTTACATGAAATAATGTTATACAATGGCCTTTATGCAATAGCCTTTGGTGTTAGAGGGGTTATTGCAAATTTACATGCACACAGTGCTTACCATTTCAATGGATCAAATGATCATGTCTTTTCTAGCAATTTTAATAGATTTTTCACCTGCTTATATATTGTAGGATTGTTATTGATTACCTTTCAATATGGATTCAAGAAAATAAGGGTTTGGTTTGCGGTTTAGGTGTTTGTTCCGTTATTCTATCGGTAGCAATTATCCTATTTTCTTTCGGTTTTATGCTGTACGAGCATATACTCCCAAGTGGAAGCCCTTTGAAAATGATTTTTAAGGTATATATTTCCTTCAAACGCAACCGTAAAGTGTTACATGTTTTTTTATAGAACGCTAAAAATATTTTATACTCAAATCTCCTAATTGATTTTTACCTAGGCTAGGTCAAAGGTAAATATATAGTTCCACTCTTCTTATCATTTTAATTTATAAAATTAATAGTTGAATAATTTACATTCAGCAACATTTGTTACGTGTCGGTTATTTTCTCTGGTGTACGTTACTAGAATGTTGAGGTGTAGACTACATACTCAGGAGATAGAAACAAATGTTAAAAAGGAAAATTTAGGTTTCCCACTCTTTAATATTTCAAAACTTCTATGTTTTTTATTATCATTTCAGTATCTTCTTCTATATTCATGTTTCTTTTGGAAAATGTTATTAACATATAGAGCTAAATCAAGTTTCCCTGATAATGTTTCTTCAAATGGTTCGACTCTATGATTATTATCAAAAATTTTTTTTTCTTACATTGGGTTGCAACCTATATTTTTGCATTAAGATGTTAGGAATAAAAACATAATTTACTAATAAGGGGCTGAAAAAGAAGCCTATAGCATAAACTGTTTTGTCTTTCAACTCCAAATAGTAACTATATTCTAATTTAAACACAAAGGTAAAAAAGTGTTGACGGAGTAGTTAATAGAGCCATAAGAAAGCATGCTTTCATGTTGTTGACATTAACATTTTAATATCTATTTTTAGTTAGTTATGTTTCTTTTATAAGATGTCATTAACCAAAAGATATAAACCAAGTCCCCAAATAATATAGTTCCTCAAATGGTTAAACTATACGAGTAATATCGAGAAATATGGTTTTGTTCCCTTGGTAATATTATAAGGAAAAAATGTAATTTACAATAAGATGTTGAAACCTAAACTTATCATTAAATCCCAAATAATAATGTCTACCTAATGAGGTATAGATTTTTACAGAAGGTAGTCGGTGATAATGTCTTTATGACACAAGTAGAAGAAGCGAAATCTTTCCTCGCTCACCTTCTAATATTTGCCAGCACAATCTTGATGAGCTGCTGCCTTGCTCAACTCCTTAGGTTCTCAGTCGATTAAGGAAAAGCCATGAATACAAACCATATAGAAAACTTCCATGTACTTCCTGATTCATTAACCCTAACAAAACATGATAATAGCATTATATTTGTTTTCAGAATGAGTAAGTTAATATAGTATAGGAACCCAACATCAATCATTGTGAATACGTAGACTGGAAAGGGAGGATCATTCAAACTAATGAACGTGGTGGAATTAATGCAACATTCATCATTTGTGGTAAGCGATATAAAAAATTGAAATAAGTTGTCGTTTGTATAAATTTTACCTATAGAAACTATTATGTCTTTTCTTATGAATTTTTTGGCATAGACTTAGTAGTACTTCCGATAATGACGTTCACTGCAAATACATCCTACTAGGCCTCCAATTTCACTTGCAAAATGCATTATCTAATAGCTAAGCTGCAAATATGCTTGCTAATTATGAGTAGGTTGCAATTTTGTCGACTTTATTGGGCGTATTCACTTATGACTCGTTCTTTTCAAAATTTTGGTCGATAATGTTCTTTTTTGTTTAGCAGATATTTGCAAGACTTTTCCATACATTCATAAACATATGTACCGTTTTGTTTTTATGTCCATATTTTATCTTCGTAATATCTGTGTTTTCAATAATTGCATATTTTTAAAATTGTATGATTTGTATTTTGCTTTAATCAGATCTCACCATTCTTAAATTTTTAGTCGATATACATTCTAAGCTGTAGGTGAAATATTCAAATAGTTCTTGCCGGCTTTTCTTTTTTGAAATCACCATGTATTTCAATCCACTATTCAAAATATATTGTTCCTAAAATAGTACAAAATTGGAGCAATGTAGAAAAGTTGGCTATATATTTGGTAGTAAAAGGCATATATCAAAAACGAAATTGAAAATGGATTATTTTGAAAAGTCTATATTTTATAGGAATAATGGCTTAGCTGTTGTTGTTGGATTATTTTGAAATGAAAAATCAATTTTTTTCATACCTAACCATCATTACATAACCTTCAAAGGAAAAAGGTTAGCATAAAATTATACATACATAATAAAATATGAATCGTTGAAACTGTTCACGGAAGTTTAATCTATAATGTGAATTTTTTAGTTTATGATTTGGACCTTATTTTTATAATCTTGCCAGCAAATAATCATTTGCAACTAAATGTGTTTTTCTTTTACGCTTTTTCATTTCTAAAAAAATGGTCTAGGCAAGTTTTGAACTCGCATCTTCAAAGAAATTGATGCTTTACCATTTGAGCTACTAGACCTTTCGATTACGAACATATTTATTTTGAACTATTGCATGGTTCATTTAGCGAATGGCAGCTTCTATATCAAGAAATATTGCATTTTTGCAGGTCTAATCTTGGTAACCGTTCAAGAATAGGATGCACCACTTCATCCCTACCTATGCCAAATACCCTCAACTTTACGTGAAATAATGTTATAGAATGGCCTTTATGCAATAGCCTTTGGTGTTAGAGGGGTTATTGCAAATTTACATGCACACGGTGCTTACCAATTCAATGGATCAAATGATCATGTCTTTTCTAGCAAATTTAATAGATTTTTCACCTGCTTATATATTGTAGGATTGTTATTGATTACCTTTCAACGTGGATTCAAGAAAATAAGGGTTTGGTTTGCGGTTTAGGTGTTTGTTCAGTTATTCTATCGGTAGTAATTATCCTGTTTTCTTTCGGTTTTATGCTGTACAAGCATATACTCCCAAGTGGAAGTCCTTTGAAAATGATTTTTAAGGTATATATTTCCTTCTAACGCAATTATAAAGTGTTACATATATTTTTTATAGAACGCTGAAAATATTTTATACTCAAATGTCATAATTAATTTTTACCTAGGCTAGGTCCTAGTTAAATATATAGTTACACTCTGCTTATCGTTTTAATTTATAAAATCAATAGTTGAATAATTTACACTCATGAACATTAGTTACATGACGGTTATTTTCTCTGGTGTACGTAACTGGAAATATGGTTTTGTTCCCTTGGTAATATTAGAAGGAAAAAATATAATTAACAATAAGAGGCTGAAACCTAAACTTATCATTAAATCCCAAATAATAAATGTTTACCTGATGATGTATAGGTTTTTAGAGAAGGTAGTCAATGATAATGTCTTTACGACACAAGTAGACAAAGCAAAATTGTTCCTCGCTCACCTTCTAATATTTGCCGGCATAATCTTGATGAGCTGCTACGGTGCTTAACTCCTAAGGTTCTCAGTCGATTAAGGAAAAGCTATGAACACAAAACTTATGGAAAACATCCATGTACTTCCTGATTCATTAATCCCAAAGAAACATGATAATAGCATTTTATTTTGTTTCGGAATGACTAAGTGAATATAGTATAAGAACCCAACATCAATCATTGTGAATACGTAGACCGGAAAGGGAGGATCATTCAAACTCATGAATATGGTGGAATTAACGCAACATTCATCGTTTGTGGTAAGCGATATACAAAATCGAAATAAGTTGTCGTTTTGTATAAATTTAATCTATAAAAACTATTATGCCTTTTCTTATGAATTTTCTGGCATTAACATTGTAGTACTTCGGATAATGACATTTATTGCAAATACATCCAACTAGGCCTCCTATTTCGCTTAGAAAATGCATTATCTAATAGCTCAAGTTGCAAATATGCTTGCTAATAATAAGTGGGTTGCAATTTTTCGACTTTATTGGGCGGATTCAATTAGACTCGTTCCTTTCAAAATTTTCGTCGATAATGTTCTTTTTTGTTTAGCAGATATTTGTAAGACTTTTCCATACATTTATAAACATACGTACCATATTTTTTATGTCCATATTTTATCATAATAATATATATGCTTTCAATGATTGCAGCTTTTTAAAATCGTATGATTTGTATTCTACTTTGATGAAATCTCACCAATCTTAAATTTTTAGTTGATATACACACTAAGTTGTAAAAAATCACTTAGTTTATAATGACCCATAATTTTAGCTATTTCAAATTATTATACTTAATATAATTATTAAATAGAAATGGTTAAAAATAAATATTTAATGATTTTGAATGTAAGTTATTGGATATGAACTGAAATAAAATTCCGAAATAAACTAATTTCGAAAATTTAAGTAATAACGAGTATTGGAAGGAAGTGATATGTGTTGAATGTCTTTATGGTTAATAGTTGGAATAAATAATAAATGATGAATTCATTAGATGTAAATAAACTAATTGATTGATAAGTAAAATCAATTTAAAATCAAATATTGGAATTTGTGTAATAACTATTCAAAGTTTTATATTCGAAATTAATTGAATAATTGAATAACGGAAATTGAATAACTTTATAATGAAAATAGTTGTTCTATAATTCGAATTTGTTTTAAAAGTTAAGTCTTATAAGTTCACTTTCAAATATTTCAAAGGACAGTGAATTATTGGACAATGAAAATTGTTTAACTTTAATATTGCAAATACTTAAATAATTGAATTTTGAATATAATATGACTGAAAATGATATTGGAAACTGAGGTGAAGTTTATTTAAACAACAATGGAGGTTGTCGACATTTAAAATTGGATTTAAAGATGAATAAATAGAAATTGAAAATTTTATATTATAATCGAGACGTTAAAATAGCCTTCCGGGGCACAGTCTTAGAATTCAACAAAACCAGTTACATTAGATCCATAATAGTGTGATATTATCGGATTTCAAATTTCGTAGCGTTTAGATTTATCATTTGGTCGTACGGATTAGAAATGCATTGAATTTAATATCGAAAATTAATAGTTTAATTCGATTAAAAAAGCTATTTTCCACATACGATTGAATTAGACCTCGAAAAATGTTCAATTGTGTTTGGAATAGGGGTAGAACATTATAAACGCCTGGCGGCACGTTTCGTTTGGAGATCGTTTGAAAAAGTAGGTAATTTCAGGAATTTATAATAAAATAATATATAAAAATCCTATATAAACGTTCATTGAACAGTAAACCCTAGGGGATTTTTCACGACCACGGCTTATTCTTTTAATACCAAAAACTTCCCTCGTTTCCCCCTCGTTTCCTCTCCATCCATCGACAATCGTCGAAAACTCTCAACTGGGATATCTTAGATCTCGCCGAGCGCATCATATCCAACGGTTGCGATCATTTTTAGAGAGACGGATTAGAAGCGAAATGGAATTGAAGGCCGCAACTTCGAGCATTAATTCTGAGGCCATAGCATGATCGAGCAACAAGCGGCTGTAGGTGTTCGTCGAGTATGGAACGAGCGTTGAAGTACTAGCCTCCAATTGACTTGGAAATAGGCGTGAAGGCGTTGGAAATTGCGAAGCATAGGGCGGCCGTGGGTTTCGTTTCCTGTATTTGTGATTTGGAGAAGAAAGGTTCGCGTGCGGCCTTGATTTGGAGATGTATTCAAACGGTCAGATCTAGGTTAGGAAAAAAAGTAAATTTATTTATATAAATTTGTGTGCGAACTTTAAAACCTCATATCTCATCCGTGCGAGGTCTAAATTTGACGAAACTGGTGACGCCGAAATCGCAGTGATGAGATCTACGCTGTAGTGTAGACCTGGAGATGTTTGGAGGTCGTTAAAATTTTAGGTTAAATCAAACGCGCTCGGTTTAATTTAAAATTTGAACATTGGCAACGTAAACTCAAGGTGAGTGTTTTATAACGCTCAAACATACTAGAATACTTTTTATGCTAGTTAAATTTGACATCACGAATTGATATGCTTTATTGACCGTTGTTTGATAAATTTAATTGACATTTAGATTGTCATTGAATTTACCGTTAAAAGTTAAAATCGACCGACAAATTGAAATTGGAATTAAAATGAAATTAAATTACATGTTAGTGATAACTAAGAAATTGCCATGAATTATACTTTCTATTTGTATGATTGGTTGCAATGGATGTTGTTGATTGATATTTGGATGATTTGAATGTTTATTTATTAAGGAATATCCTGTTATCACCCTATATATTATTTCCGGTTTTATAAATTGTAAATTTAATTATTTCGAATAAACTAAGAAATAAGTTGAAATGATAAACACCTATGACATTGTGATTTGGATTGAAATGATATATCCATCCCTGAAATTAAATTGAAATAACTGATCACTCGGCCATAGGATAGAAAATTATATATGAGCACCGGGTCAGTTAAATGAAATGATTTTAAATTTTGATTCGAAATCATTTTATTGAACTTGGTTTAAAAGAGATAAAATTGGATTTATAGAAATCAAGTTGTTTTCAAACATGAATTCAAATTTGCGAACTAAACTCGTGAAAATCGAAGTTGTTTGAAATAAGCAAAGTTGAGATCGAAATTATATTTGAAATATAATTTGAAGTTGGGAAACCGATTTATTTAAAGGTTTGAATTTTTATTCGTACCTTGAATATTGTTAGGTAAAGGAGATGAAATGATATTTTTGAGTTAAGCTTGGAATTGAGATATATTGAAATTGGGATTTTAAATTTGATATTGAATGTAAATTCGAATAAGTGTTTTGAATCGATATTTGAAAACTGAGCTCGATATCGATACAAATAAAATTTGAAATTGAATTGATTGATTTGATAATGGAATTGAATTAACTGAAATTGAAGTTGAAATCGATTTGAATTGGTATCGAAATTGAACCGACTAAATGGAAATCGAAATTGATTTGAATTGGAAAGTTGAAATTTGACTGGTTTGACTTTGAAACCATTTTTAAATAAATTACTTTAGTATAATTTGTTGAAAATCTATATTCTTTAAATCTTTAAATTATTTTGGTTTTCCAAGTATTTTCTATATAAACCATATATACTAAACTATTTTATATTAAACTATTTTAACTATTAAAACTATTTTAACTCTTTTACATTAAACTATTTTAACTATTTTAATTACTTAAACTATTTTAAAAGTATTCAAACTATTTTTCAAAAATTCAAACTGGTCAAAAGTGAAATGTTTATATTTACATCTTGGATTTACAAATCAGATTTAGTTGAAGTTATAAATTAAGTCGGAACTTGAAACAATTTTGGAATTGAAGTTGATATATTGAGGTGAATACGATTATGAATCGAAATTGTATATTTTGAGTAAATGTGATGATTTCAAAATGAATTGGATTTTAAAGTGAATATGATATTTTGAAATCAATTATGGACTTTTTTCAAAATGTAAAAGAACCGACCGGTGTGTAAAACAACATTTGGTTGTTAAAGAGACCCAGGTCGGATATGGGCGTACTCTCTGTCGATGCCGGAACAACTTTAACAACTGTGTACGCGGAATAGTGATCCAGAACAAAGTGGTTGGATTTGGCGTAATTTACTGGATTTGAAGAAAGAGAATGATGATGATTGGCCTGCCATTGTGCCAATTTGAAATGACTAAAACAGTAGCCGTACCGGCCACGTGGCCTAGCTACCCCGAGTGGAAGCACTTCTTTGAATTACCATCATTTACATTTTGATTGATTGGTGCGCACCCTCCGGATTATGGGAGTGTTGGACATGGTGGGCGATCATGGCTGTGATGCGTCACCACCAGCCGTGAAGGGTAAACTAGTAGTATCCTACCTTGGGCATTGCCTCACATGTCTTGTCATACTTTTATCCCTAAAAGAAACCCATAAGGTTTTGGTTTAGTGTTGTCGTATCATGGCAATCCCTATCCATCGACCGTTTAGTTGGTGTTTTATATGCAAACTGTACGACGATGCTTAAAAACATGTTAAGGTGGATTAATGTAAAGTCTTAACGCTATTTTAATATTTATTTTACCGATTAGACATTATATATATAGCGTATTCTACTACATATAAATATATTCATATATCCTTAAAAGATGAAAAATCCTGTAGCATCTCTTGAGTTATTGCATGCACGTTATACAATGGATACGAGATGTGAAAACCAGTAAACATCTCAGATGTCGTTACACTCTTGTTTAGGCGATATCGATTTGACTTTCATAAGGATCTTTTAGTCCAGACTCGAGTGTTTTGTCTTTTTATTACGCTCGGGTCAGTCCTGAGATTTTCAGCTTATTGAAGATTTATTCTGGAGGATGAAGATGAAGATTCAGTGTAACGACCAGTAAATTTCGATCCCGAAATTACCAGATAATTAGAGAAAAAGAAGAAGAGATAGAAGGAAAAGAAGAACCAGAAACACCAAAACACAGAAACTTCACATTCACAGCGGATCAAAATATAAATAATAGTTAAACAAAGGAACACTATACTTGTCAAATTACACTTTAATATATCAGAGTTACAACATGTTACAAACACGGGACAAATAAATCAATCTGTCTCAGATAATATATCACATCGGGAAACTTTCCATACGTTCCTGCTCTCCAGCTCGCCCCCTGAGCTCCAGAACGTCCTTACCTGAAAATCTGTAATACTCGGTCTGACCCGAGCATTACATCAAAGTAACACCCGGGTCAGGCTGGAAACCAGCGTGACTAAACCCACCAAACATGAATGATAAAAGCATACAACTTATATATATATATAACCCGGGTGACTTGTATCAATTACAAGTTCATAAATTGTTATAGACATTACTTATTTTGCTCACAAATTTTTAAGTATCAAAACTTAGATCAAAAAGTCCAATTTACTTAAATCATTCCATACCAGCCTATTGATTTCACATATCCATTTACAAAGAATCGATGTAGTTTCGGATATTTACTAATACCCGACTCCGGTCTCTTCAAATTCAATACCATTTTAGCGCAAGTTATTCAAGTGAAATACTATTTAACTTAAAAAAGAATGTCACTCCTTACACTGCAATTTATCACTACTACAAAACAGGCCATTTGCATCGGTTGTTTACCCCCCTTTGCATCAGTTCAGCAACCGATGCATATGCAACCGACGCAACAGGCTTAACACTTTTGCATCAGTTTTGAAACCGATGCAAAAAGGTCCTTTGTGCATCGGTTGTTACTAACAACTGATGCAAAATATCGTGGTTGATTGCTTGAACACAGCCCCCATGTTGCATCGGTTCTAATGAAAACCGATGCAACAAAGGAACTTATTGCATAGGTTGTTGTTGACAACCGATGCAAACTAATCCCTCTATTGCATCGGTTTTTTATAACAACTGGTGCATACAAATCCCTCAGAAACCATTATTACAGTACTTAAATAGACTATATATATATTATATATATATATACACACACATATATTATTGATATTCCAAACGCCACAAACCTGACAAAACAATTCGTGAACTAGAAACATGAACAATTTCATTATTTGCAAGGAAAAATCTCATTATTACACAACATATTCAACCCAAATGTGCGTAGAAATGCATGACAGTAATACACAAACTCAAGTCCAACTTTGCATTCACTTTCTACTCACATAAAAACTCTGTATAATTCTCATGAAAACTAAACCTGTGGTGATGTAGCAGCATCAAAAGACTTCCTCCTAACCAGCAAGCAAGTAATCCTTTCAGGCTCCGCCCTAACATCATCAAGCGTGCTAATCACAAAATCAGGCCTATGAAGAGCAAGACTGAGCCTATCCTCCCTCACCACAATCGTACTCGCATCCAGCAACACATGCCATGAGTTCCTATGAGCTTCAGACACCAAATGCATCGAGAATTTCATCCCATTTACCTTGACCTGATAACAAAACAACCCTTTAGGGCTATGCTTACACTTCCTTCTAAAATACTGACTCAGTTGCGACCCTTTTATCCTTAGGTCAAGCCAGGTATCGGGCGCCGAAATTACCTTAGCATCCTTGTAGCCAGCAAAAGCTCTGATGTTGTCCACTTCCTCCTCTATGACACTCAGATAGTAATTGTACCTGAAGAAGGGGTAGCTCTCCCCTACAAACATCATGGCATCTTTGTACGTGGGGACAAAAAGGACGACCATCGGATAGTAATTTTTCCACATATTCCATTTCATTTGGGGTTATGGGGCCTGACCATCGGAGGTCCGGCCCATGAAGAGTTGATATTGCTTCTGCGACTATGTGAGGTGGGATGTATTCTCTTGGGCATACTTTCTGCATGTCAAGAAACACATCATTAATACAACTGTTTTTCTTTTATATTCAAGAAAATGCACCGATATATTGATTAAATGTTTATGCTTATATGAGATGCATCAATGAATCATCAAAAGCTTGCTTTAGCTTAGAAAATTTTATTTATACATGTATTATGCTAGTGCTATATTATTTAGGTTCACATTTTGCTATATTTCAGTGTGTGATGCATGCTTGAACGCAACACTGTATACAAAAAGAAGAAGGCAGAAAATATATTACCTTGACAATCATGCTGTTCGATCTGGTGTTATTCATCGGTGATCTTGGTATGGAGTTAAACACTGATTCATCTTTTCTATACCCTTCTCCTATCATTTCCTGAAAATTTTTGTGAATACTCTCTTTAAACATTTGTGGCGTCATTTCGACGGCTTCCGACGACCGCAGACGGTCGGAAGCCATCGGAAAATGCTCTGTTTCTTGTAGTGTAAGGGTTGCTTTTCCATTGTCCTGAAGCTTTAACATTTCATGCTCTCAGAACCATTTGATGATAAAGTGCGGCTATAGTAGCTCCAAATAAGGATCCAATCCAATAAATCCACTGCACTAAATGAATGAACAACAAGTTATATATGATGATGGTGATAAATGACTACGTTGAATGGTAATGGGTACATTTTCCTACATTTTCAGCAGAGAAAGAGACAATCTAGCATACAAGTTAACGTTAGCTTTACCTGAACACGCCACATAGTAGCATCATTAAAGATGACACAGGTCCAAAACTCCTAGCAGGATTAACATATGGCTGATCAGTTGTAGTAATGGCTGCCAAGTGCACAAGAAACACTGCTACTCCTATTGCAAGAGGTTCCAAAACCTGTACTATATATATATATAGTTTATACTAATAATCTTGCAAATCAAGTACTCATATAAATATGGAGAGGGGCTGGAGGTGGATTGGTGTGGTCTGACTTTGATCTGCATTATAAATATAGCAAAATCGCACCTTAGAAGCGTTCAAATTTCAGGTACATTGCTTATGTTCATTTGATCTTATCATTTTTCTATGGCATAAGTTGAATGAATCGATTATGAAGTCTGAAATAGTTAAAAGCAAGTGTACACTAGACTGTATTTTGTTTCATGTACACTGAATTTTGTCGAAACTTAAGAATTTATATCTCATTTTTCTAAGATATGTCTGATAGAAAAAAACCAAGTCCCGTGTTGAACCGATTTAATCCACTAGGCATTAGAGGATCGATTCCTGAAATAGAATACAGACATATAGAAGCTGCAACCGATAGTTTTAGCGAGGCCAACTCTCTTTCAAAAGGAGTCCATGGTGTTGTTTTGTACAAAGCTCAGTTTGGGTCTGGTAGTTAAGCTACTGTGAAGAAACTGGATGTTAAGAAACTGATATGTGAGAGAGAATTTGAGGTGCATATGCTTCTCTTTTCATATGTAGTGTTCTGTGTTCATTTAACTTCTATATTGTATATATGATTTATTCTTATCTTTTAGTATTTTGCAGAACGAGATTATGTTGCTTAGCAATATCAAACATTCAAACATAATCTCTCTAATTGGATATTGCGTTCATGCAAACGCTCGACTTCTTGTTTATGAGTTCATGCAGAATGGATAACTAGAGATGCAACTTCATGGTACATTTTGAAGTACTCGATTCTCTTTCTTTCTAATATGTGTTCCATTTAATGTGAAATTGTATGCATTTTTTGGCATTTTCAGGGTCGTCCCGTGGTGCAAACTTAGCATGGCATATTCGAATGAAGATTGCACTAGATATAGTAAGGTCCTTAATCAATACTAAGTAATCTTTATATTTTGTATTAAAGTTTAAAAAAAATTATGTGTGTATATAGTTATTTTTCTTGTTACAGAGGATTAGAGTATCTACATGAGCATTGCAGTCCTCCTATGATGTGTAGAGCTCTAAATTCCTGTAAAATTCTTCTCGATTCAAATTTTAACGAAAAGATGCTTTCAAGTATTTTTAAAGAGAGTATTCACAACTAATAAATTTTAACTTGACAAAGTTTGAGTTATTTAAGATTTTGTTCCTACTTTTGTTATTGTGTGTTCAACTAATAAATTATAATAATATTTTGATTTGAAAAGGAAAAACATGGTACAGAGCAAGCTGTAATTATTGGATGCAAGTTAATAATAATACTTGATTTACAGTTAGTTGTCATCATATCATATGTTTTCTACAACTATATCTAATCTTACATCACTCAACAAATGTTAATTTGATACTATTACTGATTTGATTATAGTTTTGCACACATCAACCAAGCTTTATACCAGTAACAATATGGTACCACACATGGAATCCCACAATGGACAAACCCCCACTTTCTCTTCTTCCCTACTATGAAAATTCCATAGCTCGAGAAAAGAAAATAGACGTGGGAAATTCTCCTATATTTCCTTGTCTTGCGTTAATATGGGTTCGATTTTACAGGTCATCATTGGTTGCATAACGTATGTAGTTCTGGTGAACTTCAACACACAAAATTTTCTCCCTGATTATAATAATGCTAAATTAAAATGTTACATTTTTGAAAATACATGATACAGATAGTTCTATACGGACCTTAGCCAAATCAAAACAAATCTGATTATAATCGTTCGTCAGTGTTTATGGCTTACTTTATATGCATCTCGAATAATAGCTAGAAGAAAAAAAGATGAATATAACTTAACCCCAGTATTCTGTGTATAAGTTGAGCTCAACGGTGACTGCTACCGATCAAGTTAGCTAGTGGTCATCAGCAAACCAAAAGGCTAAAAGGAAATTCAAAAGAAATAAATGATGAGCGTATGGTACGTGGAGGAAACGACCTAATTATACACGAGTATATACAATGTGGGGTTTGCAAATATATGTGTATACCACATAGGCATACTATTTGACGTATGCTGTCCCTACTCACCATAGGCATACTATTTGACGTATACTGTCCCTACATAGGCATACTATGTGCGTACAACATAGGCATACTATTTGACGTATACTGTCCCTACATAGGCATAATATTTGACGTATACTATTTGCAAATGTATGTGGAATGGATTAGATGCATTGTCACATGATGGGTCTACTTTTCTAACTATCTCTTTGTTTGCTTCTCCATTTTAAGCTGCCATACTAAATATTTATGTTAGCAACAAATTATACTCGCTACAAACAACATCACTGACGCAGCGGATATGACGGATGACGACGAAATGTGAATTTCGTGTCAAACTAATCGATGAACCGAATAGATGAAGCAATATAAATCGACGGATTAAAGATACCCAAGTGCCCAAATTCTTTGATCTCAAGAGATAACGAATTCTAGCTATCTTCAACACGTTGATCGCACACGATACCGTGTTAAAAGATCTACGATTTTTCGACGTTGATCTCGCGCATGAGATTCCGTGAATCGGCTTCAAGTCCGTTAATTCGAGCGCACTCGAATAACCGAAAATGGAGAAAGGAGCTCACACTCAACTTCCAATTTTATTGGAGGCACAAAGCACAAACCAAATTTAATTCAAAATACAACAACCTTACAAATGACCTCACTCCCCTATGTATAGGAGATTTACAACACACGCGACTCAACTTGTGACTCAACATTACACGACCTAACACAATACACGACTTAAGATTCATGCGACATGCGAGATACAAGTTACAATAGAAAAGACTTACGACCTATGACCTATTATATTACAACATAAGCAATATAACAATATCACACGGTTTACGCCTTAACAACTTCAAGCACGGTTCGCTACTTAACAGCTTCAAGCACAGTTCGCGACTTAAAGAATCAACGACCCAAGAAAAATGCGGCATAGAGACCTAAAGATTTCGGTGACATAAGGAAATGGTCGTGACCTATATTGGAAACAATCATGCTCGCGACTTACTGGAAGCGACTTAGGGGAGTTGTCGCGACTTACTGGAAGCGACTTAGGGAAATTGTCATTCGTGAGATTGGAGGTGATTTCCGACCTAAGGAAAGTCGCCGTGAAGAGGAGGAGCGATCATGGCTTGCTCGCGACTTAGGGTTTCCTCGCGACGAGGCGTAGGTCGTTCGCGACCTAGGGTAGGTCGGCCGCGACCAAAAGAGGTATGCTCTGCATCATCCACTCTTGGTTTGAAAAGATTCGTCCCCGAATTCTCACTTTCCTCTTCTTCAACATGCTTATCCTCATGGTATGGAATCAAGTGTTTGACATTGAAAACATCAGTAGTATGGATATGATCAGGTAATCTCAACTGATAAGCATTCTCATTAATCTTCTTTACAATTTCTAAAGGACCAATCTTTCTAGCTTTCAACTTGTTGTAAGTTCCAACTGGAAAATGATCTTTCGTCAATACTGCGTAAACAAAATCGCCCGCTTTGAAGTCTACACTTCTTCGTTTCTTATCTGCCAGTTGCTTATACTTCTCATTTGACTTAAGCAATCGTTCATGAATGGTTCTGTGACACTCCTACAACTCAGTCACAAAATCGCAAGCTCGCTTAACAACTCCCTTCTGATATGGCACGGTCGCCAAATCAAACGGTCCCTTCGGAATCGCTGAATATACAACTTGAAATAGACTGAATCCAGTACTTTGATTAACAGCGTAATTATGTGCAAATTCCTCCTGACATAATTTCGAATCCCCTTTTCAAATTATCGTTCACGAGCAACAGATTACCTAGGGATCTATTCACAACTTCAGTCTGTCCATCCGTCTGCGGATGATAAGCACTACTAAATTTCAACTTAGTTCCAACCATTTTCCATAGACTCATCCAAAAATGACTCAGAAAACGAGTATCTCTATTCGAAACAATAGATTCAGGCAATCCATGAAGTCGATAGATCTCTCTGAAGTATATCTGAGCGACATTAACGGCATCTGCAGTCTTCTTACAAGCAATGAAATGTACCATTTTTGAAAACCGGTCAACCACCACATAGACAGAATCATTGCCATGTTGCGTTCTCGGCAATCCCAACACAAAGTCCGTATTAATATCGACCCATGGTTTAGTTGGTACAGGAAACGACATATATAATCTCCAATGTTTCACGGCTTGCACAATAGCATAAAATTCCACATCATAAGTATTATATCTCATCTTTGCTCCAGAAAGTTTCTCGCTGAAATAAGCAATAGGGCGTCCCTTCTGACTCAACACTCCTCCGATTCTAACTTTCGATGCATCTGTATGCAATTCAAATAGCAACCGAAAGTCTGGCAATATTAGAATTGGTGCTGACATCAAAAGTTCCTTGATTCTCTCAAAAGCAACTCCTACTTCCTCCGACCACGAAAACTGTTTGCCCCTCATACAAATAGTAACAGGTGCCATCGCACTACTAAAGTGTGGTATAAATCTTCAGTAAAATGAAGCAAACCCATGAAAACTTTGGACTTCTGTTATAGTCTTGGGATGTGGCCAATCTCTGATTGCTTCAACTTTACTTTGATCCACATGTATTCCTTCTTCCGATATAACATACCCCAAAAATAAAACACTCCGTGCCATAAACACACATTTCTTCGTTGCTCCATAAAATTGTTCTTGACGAACAATATTTAGCACCTTTCGCAAATGCTGAATATGCTCTTCTGTACTAGCACTGTAAATCAAAATATCATCAAAGTAAACCACCACAAACTTCACAATGTGGGGCCTGAAAATTTGGTTCATCACCCTCATAAATGTACTTGGCGCATTCGATAGACCAAACGGCATAACCAGCCATTCATATAATCCTTCCCTTGTCTTGAACGCTGTCTACCATTCATCCCCTGGTCTAATTCGAATCTGATGATATCCACTCTTAAGATCAATCTTCAAAAAGGTCACAGACCCACTGATTTGATCTAACAGATCATCATGTCTCGGCATCGGAAATCTGTATCTGACAGTTATTTTTTTCAGTTCCCTGCTAGCCGTACACATCCTCCAAGTCCCATCCTTCTTCGGTACTAACAAAGCTGGTACTGCACAAGGACTTAAGCTTTCTTGTACGCGCCCTTGTTCAAGCAACTCTTCCACCTGCCTTCTCAACTCTTCGTGTTCCCTTGGATTCATTCTGTAATGTGGTCTGTGTGGTAACACAGCTCCTGGTTCAAGATCAATTTGATGTTGTATGTCTCTCAACGGTGGTAATTCTTTGAGCAATTCTTCTGGGAATACATCTTCAAGTTCTTTCAGTACTGGCTTAACTTTCTTTGGTATTTCAACCTCCTCACCACTTTAATGTCCGATCAACAAAAACACTTCAGGTTCATCTTCGACTTCTTTAACGAACTCTTTCAAAGATTGCAAAGTTTTTAGCTCTTCAATCTCATCCAACTTGCTTTCCTTCTGTTATTGCTTTTTAGGAATTAAAGTGATTTTAGTACCTTCAAACATGAAACTGTAGCTGTTGGTACGTCCATCATGTTGTACAGCTCTATCATACTGCCATGGTCTCCCCAACAATAGATGGCATACATCCATATCAACCACATCACACCAAATTTCATCTTTGTATTTCTTTCCGTTCGAAAAAGTTACACAAGCTCTTCTACTAACCTTCACCTCCCCACCTTTCCTCAACCAAGATAACTTGTAGGGCTTAGGATGCTTCTCGATCTTCAATGCCAACTTCATTACAGCTTCTGAAGAGATAATGTTATCACAACTTCCAGCATCGATAACAAACTTGCAAACCTTTCCCAGAATAGTGCACGCTCACTGAAAAATATTACTCCTCAACCAACTTGAATCATCCACTTGCTTTGGAGTCAAACACGACCTCCTCATCATTAAATTACAACCCTCATCTCCCAACAATTCTTCCTCCTCCTCAACATGTGGTGAATTGGAGTATTCTACTTCAGCATCCTCAGCCTCAGCAACCATCACTCGTTTCTTAGGCTTCGGACATTCATTGCTCTTGTGACCAAACTTCTGACAATTATAGCACTTGAAATTGTTGTTGACTTTGGTCTTAGCAACTTCATTAACAACCAGTTTATTGACGGTTTTAGAAACATTAGCATTGTTACTAGCCCCTTTCGCTTGATTGTTGGAATTTGTAAACACACCACCTCCTCGTCTCCCTTGTTTCTCCCAAGAAAGTGCTTTCTGATGTGCTTCAGCGACAGATCTCGGATCAAACATATTCACCATATCTTGAATCTGCGTTCTCAACCCTCCAAAAAATCTAGCGGTCAATTGTTCCTCTATCTCCATGGTATCATTCCTGGCAATCAGTTGATAAAATTCATCAGCATAATCATTAACAGTCCTCGTCCCTTGCCTCAGATTCTGCAACCTCTGATACGTGAGTGATTGATAATTGTAAGGCAAGAATGTAGCCTTCATCAGTTTCTTCATCTTCTCCCATGATTTAATATTTGACTTCCCCATTCTCTCCCGCGTAAGTTTAGTTTGCTGCCACCATGCTAAATCTCTCCCTCTCAACCTTGTAGCAACTAACTTAACTCTTCTATGCTCAGGAACCTCTTTGAAGTCAAAAATCTCTTCAACATTAGACAACCAATCCAGAAATTCTTCTACTACCATTCCACCTTTGAATTCCGGAATTTCCATCTTCATACCCGACTCCTATCGTCGGTCATCCTCAACATCTCGATATGAGTTTTGAACTTGGTCTCGATCTCGATAATGAATGCTAGCTCTATCACCCTCTTCATCATAATCAAATGTACTTCGATATCGATCTCGACCATCAACATCTCTATGATCACGCATATCTCTTCGACTATGTCTTTCAGCATCACGATATGGTTCATACTCAAACTCACGTTGAGTTCTTCGTTCTTCATTTCGATAGTCATAGTGATCTCTCCTCATCGAAACCGACGATTCTCTTCTATCTCGATAAGATTGTGGCGACACCCTCCTCGCTTCCGTAACCGACGGAGAAACTCTGTTTCCTCCATGGTTCGAGATTGGTGACCTTCTCCTTTGACTTTGATTCATATCGATCATCAATTTCTCCAACTTTCCAATACCTTCATCAAACTTTTCATTAATACGTTGTTCCATTTGCTCAGCTTCTTGTCTTCTATACACATCTCTATTATTTTGAAATCGGTTAGAACGTCTCGTAGGCATGATTTCCCTAACAAGCTCGGTTCCTTCTCTACTTAGCTCAAACAACAAGTGATGCACAACTCCAATACTTCTTCTCTGCTTCGAACAGGCTTGGCTTAGCTATGATTGGCTAAGTTCAAGCTCTGATACGAAACTGACGCAGCGGATATGACGGATGATGACGAAATGTGAATTTCGTGTCAAACTAATCGATGAACCGAATAAATGAAACGATATAAATCGACGGATTAAAGATACCCAAGTGCCCAAATTCGTTGATCTCAAGAGATGCCGAATTCTAGCTATCTTCAACACATTGATCGCGCACGATACCGTATTAAAAGATCTACGATTCTTCGACGTCGATCTCGTGCACGAGATTCCGTGAATCGGCTTCAAGTCCGTTGATTCGAGTGCACTCGAATAACCGAAAATGGAGAGAGGAGCTCACACTCAACTTCCAATTTTATTGGAGGCACAAAGCACAAGCCAAATATAATTCAAAATTCAACAACCTTACAAATGACCTCACTCCCCTATTTATAGGAGATTTACAACACACGCGACTCAACTTGTGACTCAACATTACATGACCTAACACAATACACGACTTAACATTCATGCGACTTGCGAGATACAGGTTACAATAGAAATGACTTACGACTTATGACCTATTATATTACAACATAAGCAACATAACAATATCACACGGTTTACGACTTAACAGCTTCAAGCACGGTTCACAACTTAACAGCTTCAAGCACAGTTCGCGAATTAAAGAATCAACGACCCAAGAAAAATGCGGCATAGCGACCTAAAGATTTCGGCGACATAAGGAAATGGTCGTGACCTATGTTAGAAACAATCACGCTCGCGACTTAGTGGAAGCGACTTAGGGTAATTGTCATGATTTACTGGAAGCGACTTAGGGAAATTGTCGTTCGCGAGATTGGAGGTGATTTCCGACCTAAGGAATGTCGCCGTGAAGAGGAGGAGTGATCTTGGCTTGCTCGCGACTTAGGGTTTGCTTACGATGAGGCGTAGGTCGTTCGCGACCTAGGGTAGGTCGGCCGCGACCTAGGGTAAGTCGGCCGCGACCTAAAGAGGTATGCTCTGCATCAATCACTCACAATCATTTAACAACACCTCCCCCATCAAAAACTGCTGTCTCCCCTCCTCTGCCTTCCTGCACATTAGTGCAACTTCATTTTACTTCCTCACTATCATAATTGACATCAGACAAGCACTGCACTTCCTCTCCTACATCATCACATACTCTTCTGACTTCACAACCAGTGTATATACACTCTGTGCATAGTTCCCTTTCATAATAACCACACAAGTCCAATTATGGCAGCCAATACCACCTATCTGCGGCAACATCTCCAACCATTACTGTAACTCACATCAACTACTTGCAACTACCTCAAGCTTACATCCTCAAGCTTCAACACACCTGACCAGATCACCACAACTACAGCAACTACCTACCACCACCATATAAACCATCGAGCATCACATTCCAACATTCCAAAAATGGTAAATCAATATGGGTGATTTAAAAAAGACTTCATATAAAGAATTTATTAAAATTTCATGGAGGAGATGCTATCATAATAATCTTATAAGGCATCAAAACTTTCAGTATATTAAAAAGAAATATGTAGACTTGTTAAGTAACGCATAACGCTTAACCTTCTCGACATGATATCCAACACTTCCCCAATTATTCAAAATGTTAACAGTTCATGTCTTTAATAATGAACAAAAATATTTAAAAGAGGAAATACGATAAAGTTCTAGTCTTTAATTAGCTGAACAAAATAGAAAAAAGGATCAAATTTAAGAAACATCAATAAGATGCAACACTATATCTCAATTCAATTCTGAAATATACAACAATCCATGAAGACACAAACTATGATAAAATCCATAACAGAGAGTGATCTATTACAGCCAAACGAAAACGAAAGGATTTTGAAATTGATAGAGAAGAAGAAAATGCAGTTGCAGATATATAGTAGAGAATAGATGCACATGAGTCTTACATCATAAGGGTCATGTCTATATTTCAATTCACAAAAAATTGCAAGCTTATAATAAAATGGAAAGTCAAATAACTAGACAAATAGCAATTAACAAATACCTCTTAAAATTGCTTGGAGCTAGCAAAACCTGATGAAACAAATTCACTATGTTAGCTAATAGGAGCATATTTCGCTGATATTAAACGAAATATAAGATCTACAATATATGCACATAAATGAAACTGAAACTTTATTTCGTCAAACAATAATCAAGCATTGTTTTATCTATGGTGCAGATGGGTATGAATAGGGAATCAATATAAAAAATTCTCATGTATCAGATCGAATGTCAATAGAACAAGCATATAATACGATATAAAAAAAGGAAAAATAAGAAATTGATACATGCCAGTGGATGTTCAGAAACTAAGAATTCAATTTGCATTGATTTCTTAAAACGAGAAATAAACTTACAAAATGAAAATTAAAACATGAATTACATAAAGCGGAGACCAAAAAAAATCTGAATAGCGAAACATGATTTCATAAAAAATTATGAAAAAATTTACCCTCTGGTTCAAACGTATAACAAGATAAGATAGAAATCTATAGGTAAATGATCATCAGTTGAGATATTGGATCTGGCCAAAATCCAATTAATGTGATCCAAACACAAAACATTCATTAACCAACAAGATGAAGAGATCTGTAAAGAGTGGAAATTTTTACATACCACTCGTATGATTGGTTGTAGCCGAGTCCAGTGATTGTATGAACAAACTTTGTACACTTTGACTACTAAGGTAATGATTTGAAACGATATTTGAAACGAAAAGTGACTGCTCAACACAAACCTCCACAAACACAAAGAACGGCAACCGAAATAAAATCAATCCAGCAAACTCGAAGCTCGAAATCAATCCAGCAAACGGTGATTTTAGGGTTTTTTTTTTAAGCTTGCGAATTATTTGGGGAAAATAATGTGAGCGGTGGAAAAGATTTGGAAAGGCGGGATGTAAAAGTGAGCGACGAATGACCTAAGTAATTTGAAATTGCATCGCCTCCGCAAGGTAACCAATGCGTAAATTAGTATTTTCGACTTAGTTGCATCGGTTAACTTTAAAACCGATGCGACTAAAACTATTTGCATCGACGAATTTGCATCAGTTGTTGGTGAAAACAAACGCAAATTTGATTTTTTTATTACCTATTGCTTTCCACGTACCAATTGCATCCGTTATTAAGACATAACTGATGCAAATAGTTCTATTTGCATCAGTTTTTACTTAAATCGATTCAAATGAGGCGATGCAAATGGCATGTTTTGTAGTAGTGTGTTAACGTGAAAATCTGACGCTAACACCTCGGTGTGGATTGAAGTTGAGTGAAAGCACCACCCGTGTACACGGGAACTACAAACAAGTAGAGAAATCACAGAAAAAGCAGAAAAAACAATAGTTTTTATAGCGGTTCGGCTTGAGGTAAGCCTACGTCCACTTTAATTCTCTTTATTGCTGAATCAATTACAACTTTACAACAATCTTCAATTACAATTCTGATGAGACAAACAACTAGAACTTTGATGGAGAAGAATTCTTCGAATCCATGTAGATTGCGTTAGATTTTCCCTCGAAGTTAGTTGAGATGCCTTTCGAACTTGAAGTGTCGAGTGAGTCGAGAATTCAGCAGAGTATTGGCGCTTGAAGAGATTGGCCAAAAAGTCCCCCGTATGTTGGAGCTATGGGCGTATTTATAGGTGAATTATGGATAGGTGTTAGATCATGAACGACCTAAGATAGGGCGTAGGTCGCCCGCGATGTAGGAAACACGAGCTACGACTCAACAGTTGCATGTCATTCGAAAATCGTGACAAGTCATCGATCGTGAACGGTTTAAGGTAGGACTTAGGTCGCGAGCGACCTAAGAAGCATGGTCTGCGGCTTGATAGGATGCACTTGGTCTGACTGAACAAGGTGACAAGTGGTAGGTCGTGTGCGACCTAGGAAAAGGAGCAACTTAACTATGTTGAGTGGTCTGGTGGTGCGACCTAAGTTGACGCGACCTATAACTTAGCTCATTAAGTCATTAGGTCGCTAGGTCGTTTCCTTCTTTAGCTGTTAAGTCGCTTTCCTGTTGACTCGTTAGGTCGCTCCATCCTTTAGGTCACTCTGGCCTTTAGGTCGTTAGGTCGCTGATTGTGTTAGGTTGGAACTTCCTATAGGTCGCTAGGTCGGTGCACTTCATAGGTCGCTGAAGAACTGAAGCACTAGGTCGCTAAGGACCTTAGGTCGCGGAGTGCTTTGTGATCTTAGGTCGCTGCTGTAGTTAGGTCGTTAGCGCCCTTAGGTCGTTAGGTGACCTAAGTTTTAGGTCGTTAAGTCGCGTAAGTCTTAGGTCGCTTCAGAAATATGAGTTAACACTTGCCCCTCGAAGTACAGTCCTATGCCATAGGTCGTGTGCTTCGATCTGTCCGAGTTAGGTCGTGAATGATTTAAGACTTGTACTAAGTCGCATGCCTATTCGTCTTTCCCTTTTTGTCCCATATAAATTTGCTAGGTCGTTGCTTCTCCTCCATTTAACTATTTCGATTTCCTGCTCTGCCATTAACAAAATCTCGTGATTTCAAAGGCGAATTTGAGTTTAATCATTCACCGATTCATCCCTGCTATCATATTGCGTAAGTACACTTGATCTCTATCCATCCCACGATCATCATCGAACCACGAATTTCCATCTCCGAACCCCAGAACAATTTTGTATGTCGTGTTTCATCTTTTGAGTCAAGTTGTGGTCAATTTTGATCGCCATTAGTTGTGATTCACGAAAGCACAGCAATAAGTTGAATTCATGATGGATCGGAGATGCTTTCAATCGATTCTTGGATGATTCAGTGGTATGTAGGAATGATGAATTTCACGAAGAGGATGATGGATTTCATCGTGAGTGACAATGGGTTATCGGGTCACAGTTTAACGGGATGGTGAGCTATTGCGTGGAGAGGAAGTTAGCGATTTAGTAGATCAGAGCGACTTAAAAACCTCCGCGACCTAAGAAACCTGGCCGACCTAACAAATTCTCGCGACCTAAGGATCCTTCGAATCTGTGATTAAACTTTTAGGTCGCGCTGGGATTCAAACGACCTAGGACTTAACAAATTTGCACATGAATTCCAAGCAGGACGACTTAACAAATTAACGACCTATTCTTTTTTGCGGCATAGGCTGTAGGTCGCGGCCGAGTTAGGACATTGACAAATCTGCATTGCCTTGAAACTTTTAACTTGCTCAGTGCGACCTAAGGAAGCTCTGACCTATGCTAGGTCGCTGGACGACCTAAGACTTGTGAAATTCTGAGAAGACTTGGCTGAATTGTTTGAACTTGAATTTTTTTGTACTTCTTTGCATATTATTTTAACTTTTAAAGCTGTCAACCTCTTAAATACAACATTTGCAGAAAAATGGGACGAATATACTGTCATTGACTGCCCACATCGAATGACAGATTAGTCGACAAAGAATAATCAACTTAAATGAACTGTGTGAACGAAATGCTGCGAACTAAGTGAAGTATTAAAGAAAAACTAAATATCCAATTAAAGCCGATTCGTTTGCATTAACACTACACTTGAGTTTTATATTAACAAGTTCTGAAACCTCATAGTCAACCAATTGTCAACTAGTTTAATTTTAGTTATGTTTGCTTTCTGTTTTTGTTAGTTCTACACAACACTTCACACTTTTTAGGAAACGTGCACCTTCTTATTTGAATGTCTAGTTCCTTGTATAGAATGACTTCTCAACAAGGAGAAACAGAATCGGCTGAAGAGACTTTCCCAGTTGCTACTCCATTGGTTAATCCTCTAGAGAGAACTTCAACCACACTAACATACAAAGTTTTCCGCCAACTATGCGCTCTGTTTGGCATTGCTGAAGCAGATGCCATTCTTCCTGAGAGAAGCGATACTGCCAATATACCACCTCATGGCTTTGTAGAAGTTAATCGTCAAATGTGCACGAGTGGAGCTATCCCTTCTTTTAACGACTTTCTTCAACGGCTTCTTCTCCGACTAGCTATCTCCCCCTTCCAGCTGCACCCCAATGGCTATGCTATTCTGATGGGGTTATGTGTGCTATTCAGAAGGACGCTGGATCGCCTTCCGAGTTTTGATGAAGTTTGCTATTTGTGCACGTTTGCCAAAAATAAAGACCATCCCTTCATCATTATTGTGAGAAGCGCTAGGAACCGTAAGCTAATAATCGGCCTTCCCGAAAGTTCTCACGGTTTTCTAAGTCAATTTTTCTTCGTTCGCTGTCCTCCGGGATTCTATGCTACCTGGAGAGTAGGAAGTAAGAGCATTTATCTTTGTTCCTGATATTTTTCTCTGAGCTTTTCATAACCTGAGTTGTCAAATGTTAACTTCGCCTTTTACTTTTCAGCGCTTCCTCCTTCTTCTAGGGATTCCAGTCATAAACCAACTTTTGAGAGGCTTATGGCCGTGCCAGTTGAGGAGAGAAGCATTCAATTTCTTTTGAAAGATGAATTTTTGTATCAGTACGGACTTTTGCATACCTCTCGCTCTACACACCCTCATGAAGTCCCAGACTCCCCAGCCCAAGCATTGAATGCCCCAGTTTCTACCGATGCACCCATACCGAAAGAACCTGCCTCTGAGGCTTCTCTAGTGAAGTGCTCCACTTCTGTTGATGTCGCGGGGTCATCTGGCAAACTTGCCCCGGTCACTGAAGAAGAAGAGCCTAGGGAATCTCCTCCACATTCATAGAAGTATGGTGACGAAGAAGCTGGGAAAACAAGCCCTGTCAAACAGAGTGGAGACAACACTTTCGAAGGGTTGAGCGACCTGTTTGTCACTTCACAGGAGCTCTTTAAAGACGACCCCGTTACCACCAGGGTTTCTTCTTCAGTAGTTGAGGCGACTTCTACTCTGCAACAAACTCCGTCGACTCAAGAGTTGACGTTAACTACTACCCCCACGATTCCTCCTCGATCGAAGAGTGGTTCGTAGTTTGACGTGCGTAGTTTGCACATCACACACACTTAGAATCTTTTGGCACTTTTATATTCCTAACTCTCTGTACTTTGAAGATTCTAAAGTTACACTTCCTTTCTCTGAAGACTTTTAAGACTTATCTCTTCTTTTTTATTTCAGATTCTCCGATGAGACGCAGCAGCTCCTACTATGACGACTTTCAGCGCTACGGGAGGCTTAGTCAATATGATTATAGGCGCTACCTTCCCGCTCATAGAGAAACCGATGAAGAGAGAGCCGCTCGAAAGGCTCAAGAGTGAAGGGCTCAAGAAGAGCGTTATGAGAGAAAAGAAAGGGAGGAGCACCATGATTCTTCCAATAAAGGTGACGATTCCCACAAGAGAAAATCCCATGATGACCGGGGAAAAAGCCATATGGTTGAGAACCGAAGCAAGCATGCTCGACACGGTGAGAAGCATACTTCTACAACTCCTGAAAAGGTCACTGCCCCCGCCTCACTTGACATTCCTTCTAGCTCTCCCGCTCTCGGGAAGACAGACATTCAAACAATAATCAGCAGGACTAAATTCCAAGTTGGATCAGGCCCGACTACTCTGCAAAGCCGGTTCCCGCACTGGTGCCTGAAGGGAGTGCGGTTCGATCTTGACTTGATCCCTATCGACAAGCCTGCCATGCTGCGAAATCTCGATGCCGTCAAGATTGATATTGAAAGGATGTCGAACTGGCAAAAGCTTGTTGACGAGCTTCAAAGGGTCAACCGTGCGAATATAGAGGCCATGCTTACTATGGAGAATGATAAGGCCGAATGGCAGAAGGTTCTCGAGCAGCACGATACCGAAATGAGGAGCATCACTACTTACAATGAGGAGCTTGAGGCGAAACTTGAGGAACTTAAACAAAAGCTTGCTACTTCTTCTACTACATATACTCAAAAAGAAGTACTTCAGAATCAAGTTCGCGATGCTCTCGCAGCTCAGCGACATGCCGAGGCACAACTTGAAGCTGAGAAGAAAACAGCGGGAAGGTATCGTGCTGAGGTTACAGAGTTACAGGAGAAAGTCAACTCTCAGGAGGCGGAAATTCAAATGCTAAAGCTTCAACTTTCCAAGACTGAAAGGGAGCGCGATGAGGCCGTTGCCGGTAAAATTGCAGCTGAAGAATCTCATGAGGCAACGAAGACCAACATCAGCTCGACACTGTTTGACTTTTACCTGCACAGCATCTTGGGGCACGGTAGTCTCTCCTTCCTAGGCCGCAAATATGAAGTTACACTGGCTGAAGTGTGGGAGGCTGCACTTGACATGCTTGGCGGTAAAGGTACTGGCTATGCCGAATCAGCTCTTGAGGAGCATTACTTGGATGACGATGCTCGCGCTGCTCTTGCCAAAGGAAAGGAACAACTTGCAAAATTAAGAGCTGAAATGGCAGAAGGGGAACAGTTAGGAAAAACTACTTCAACTATTCCAGCCCAGCCTTCTCCTTCGGCAGAAATCGACAATATTGGCTCCAGCTCTCATTCTCCATCCCTAGCCAAAGTTACAACTAAGATCACAAGTATACAGGGTGGAGATGAAGGTGAAGAGAGTGCCGAAGCACGGGCTTATGAGGTTGACATCAGGAAGCCGACTTCTCCAGGTAAGTCTACTATTAATCTTGCTCAAGTAGACTGCTCATTTGCTTCTTATGAGTTCGATGAGCTTCTCGACTATTTTCTGAACCTCAATGAGCCTTTATCTCCTCTCTTTACTGACTTTAACTTCTTTTCTTCTGTAGAGAAAGCATCGAGCATTGTTCAAAGTTCCCCTCCTCCAATTATTCCTCCTCCGTCTCTTCAGGTCACTCCTCCTTCTGCCTCGCAACCAGGATCACAAGAGGAGCAAATAGAAGCTCTCCACGACTTGGACTATCCCATTGCTTCACAAGAACATAGGGGAGAAGAAACTGAAGGGAGTGAGAAGACTCCAGAACCAACTGGTTCCGATGATGAACCATTAATTACACTTTTCTCTCCAGGTAGCGGGTCTTCTTCCAGGAAGAGAGGGAAGCAAGGAGTTTCTAAGAAGAAGAAGGAGGCTTCTGCTAGCAAGACACAAGCGGGAGAAGAACCTATTGTATCCCTTTCCCATTCCTCTCCTACTCTTACAAGCCGGCCTAAGAAGTTAACCATTCGGCCAGGCGCAGGCTCAAAAGGCGGAAGGAACAAGAAATGATGGCTTTGGTCCTGTGCTTTTTATATCGCTTTTTTCCTTTTTGCATGTACTGGCCGGAGATTGTGCGGGTACCGGCCTTCGCTTTTCTTTTTCTTTTTATTTTGAAACCTGTACCTGTACAAAATTTTAACAGTGTTGAATAGAATGATTCTCTTCCTTTGTACAAACTTCTGTCTGTATCTGAGAATGCATTTACTATTCATTTTCGTACAAGTTTCTTTACATGATATTGCAGCGAGCTTGTGGTATGTTGTTCGAGCGTAATTTTACCAATATAGTTATACCATGTTGTATGTAGCTATACCATGTTGCCCCTATACCATAAACTTGTTGCAATATTTTATACTTTGGGGGGACTTGTACTTTTATTTTCCAGAGAATAATTATTCCATACTTGGAGGAATATTATTTCGTTAAAAATAGAGTACAGCTCCCTCCATATAAGTTTTTACGCTTCATCCTTCGAAGATATCACGTTTTCTTTTGTGCATACACACATTTTACCAAGTGAATTCTTCTATGTGGTAAAGCGGGCCTCTGAAGCGTACTTTAACTTCTTTTTGAGGAAGAGTATTTTCCAGAATAGGTGAATCATTCTTCCTTTGAGAGTTAAAGTGTGCCTTTGAAGAGGGCTTCTCTTTTTTTTTCTTTTTTCTTTTTTTATTAAGCCTCAGTAAAGGGCTTTCTGATTTTTGCTTCTTTGAAAAGTTGCACCTCTGAGGAGGGATTTTTCACGTTTCAACACTTGGAAGTCTTATTTCAATCTCGGTGAAACGTGTGCCTCCGAAGAGTTGTGCCTCTGAGGAGGGCTTTTTCGCGTTTCAACACCTGGAAGTTTTATTTCAATCTCGGTGAAACGTGTGCCTCCGAAGAGGTCTTTCTATTCGATTGTGCCTCCGGGAGGAGGTCTTTTCATTTCTGCCTCTGGAAGAGGTCTTTTTTGTTTCTGCCTCTAGGAAGAGGTCTTTTTGTTTTGTTGTGCCTCTGGGAAGAGGTCTTTTTTGTTTCTGCCCCTTGGGAGAGGCTTTTATTTTTCCCTGTTCGCTGGGAAGCGGGCCTCCGAAGAGGGCTTTTCACGTTTCATTTCACGGGAGTGTATCGACCGATCATAATGAAATGTATGCCTCTGAGTAGGGTTACTGCCTGGAAGTTTGGAGTTTCTTTCTCTCGGTTGGACGGATTCACGGGAGTGTATCGACCGATCATTCCGCAACTTTGTATCGAGAAAGATCTCTCTTTTTCTGGTTGGCCCGCTCGAGGTCTTTTAGAATTTCAACTGTGGTGAAATGGGCCTCCGAAGAGAGCTTTTCACGTTTCAGCACCTGGAAGTTTTATTTCAATCTTAGTGAAACATGTGCCTCTGAGTAGGGCTTTTGCCTAGAAGTTTGGAGTTTCTTCCTCTCGGTTGGACGGATTCACGGGAGTGTATTGACCGATCATTCCGCAACTTTGTATCGAGAAAGATCTCTCTTTTTTTGGCTTGGCCCGCTCAAGGTCTTTATCCTCCAAAGAGTTGGGCCTCCGAAGAGGGCTTGTGCCTCCGAAGAGGTCTTTTGCTGATTGATGCTTGCTCGCCCACGTCTCTTTGCCGTCTATTCATGTTAGCGATCCCCGTTGTCTTGTGCAAGTGTCATCACTTTTTAGTTGCCCATAATTTCCCTCATCCAAAGAAATATACTTCATAGTTAAGCGAGTTGGTGGTGGTAGGCACAGGCTATTTAACTGGTTGTTAGTTTGTTCAAACATCTGCAGTTAGATAAAAATGGTCCACTTCCATCCACATTGCTAACTTTTGTTCGAAGCACTTCTTTTGTAGGATTTGAGTGTGGAAATTTCGAATGGCTTAGTGTTTGCTTGCTGAATGATGTCGGAGATCGCTTAGTCTTGCGATGGGTAAGCTTTGTCTTTGTGGCCTGCATTATTAAATCGACATTTTAGTGACACAGTTAACGTATTTTATATGTCGAAATAAAACAAAGCAGTTTATAATAGTAGAGAACACAAGATTTATAGTGGTTCGGCCAAAAGTCGGGCCTACATCCACTTTATAGCTTTTCATTATTCACTTGCTTTACAATTGCTTTCAATACAAGAATCATATATTCATAATTCTTTTACAACATTTCAGCCATGTTTTCAAGTAAAATAGGGACGCAAATGATTGCTGTTCCAAGCTCTTGGGATTGGTTCTCCTTCGACAGTTGTGAGTTTGAATGTGCCATCAAGAAGCTTTGCGCCAATAACATATGGTCCTTCCCAGTTTGGCCCAAACACACCTATGGCTGTCATAATTCTCTTCAGGACTAAGTCCCCAACTTCAAAGCTGCGATGACGAACTTTGGAATTGAAGTGCCTGGCTATTCTTTGCTGGTGAGCTGCAATTCTAAGCCTTGCCTCTTCTCTTCTTTCATCGAGGAGGTCAAGTGCTTCCAGTTGCAATTTTTCATTCTCACTTTGATCAAAATGGATCCTTCTGTGTGAGGGGACTTCAGTTTCTACTAGAATCAATGCTTCTGATCCATATGCCAATGAAAATGGAGTATGCCCAGTCGCAGTTTTGTGGGTGGTTCTGTATGCCCATAGTGCAAGTGGTAACTTATCGACCCAACCACCTTTTGCTTTTTCCAGCTGCTTTTTGATGGTTGATTTGATGATTTTGTTTACTGCTTCCACTTGCCCGTTTGCCTGCGGATGAGCCACTACTGAGAAGCTTTTTCGGATCTTGAACCGTTTGCAGAAATCTTAGAACTCCTCACTCTCAAACTGAGTACCATTGTCTGTGATTATCTTCTGAGGCACACCATACCTGCAAATGATATTTTTAGTCACAAAACTTATCATTTTCGTAGAGGTAATAGTAGCCAATGGCTCGGCTTCAGCCCATTTAGTGAAGTAATCCACAACAATGATAGCATATTTAATCCCCGATTTGGCAGTTGGTAAAGGCCCAATGAGATCTATTCCCCAGATAGCAAATGGCCACTGACTGACCATTTGTGTTAGCTCAGTGGAAGGTGCTCTAGGAATTTTAGCGAATCTCTGACATTTATCACACTTTCGGGAATAGTCAGCAGCATCCTGATTAATATCTGGCCAAAAATATCCATAACGGAGGATTTTCTTTGCTAAAGTTTGACCACCTGTATGATCCCCACATTCCCCTCCGTGTACTTCAGTTAGAATTGTCTTAGCTTCTTCCTTTGTCACACATCGGAGTATTGGCATTGAAAATCCTCGTCTGTACAAACGACCATCTTGAACTATATATCTGAAGGCTTTCTACATCAGCTTTTGTCGTTCTTTTTAATTTTCTGGCAGAGAACCATTGAGTAGATATTCAAGTATCGGAGTCATCCATGATTCTTGTTCTTGGGATACATTCATAATCCAATCAAAATCCATTTCATCTGTGCTTGGAGCTGACAAGACTTTGACGAGAACTAATCCTAATAGTTGAGCTTCACCAGTACTCGAATACTTTGCGAGAGAATCCGCCTTCATGTTCTCTTCACGGGGTATAAGGTTTATTGAATAACGGTCAAAATCTTGAAGGAGCTCCCAGGCTTTTGATAAATAAGCTGGTAAATTCCCTCCTTTAGCTTGAAATTCCTTCTTGACTTGGCAAACAATAAGTTGAGAATCACTGAAGATATGCAATGCCTTGATATTTAGTTCTTTAGCGATCCTTAAACCAGCGATGAGAGCTTCATATTCAGCTTCATTGTTTGTCGAAGGGAATTCTAGTCTCAGCGCATAACATAGCGATCGCCCCTCTGAGGTTTCACGGACAACCCCTGCTCCGGAATAGTAATCATTCCTTGCGCCATCGACGTACAATTTCCATTGGATTGGGACGCTATTAGTTGCCTCCTCCTCACTATCACCCTTATCCGTGCATTCCGCAATGAAATCTGCCAAAGCTTGTCCATTGATTGCTTTTCGGGGATGGTAAGTGTGTCATATTGATGAGTTCAATATTCCATTTCAAAAGACGGCCCGAAGTCTCTGGACGGAATAGGACTTGCTTTAGAGGTTGATCAGTGAGGACTTTGATGGGATGAGCTTGGAAATACGGCCTCAATTTTCTTGATGTGATCAACAAACAATAGGCGAGCTTTTCTAACCTTGAATAGTTCATCTCTGCCCCAGTGAATCTTTTGTTGATATAATAGACTGGGCGTTGGATCCTTGTGTCTTCCCGTACCAACACTACACTGAGAGCATGAGACGAAATTACCAAATATACGAAGAGATCTTCACCACTGTCAAGCTTTGAAAGTATCGGAGGCACTTCCATATGACGAACCAACTCATCAAATGCTTTCTGACAATCAGGAGTCCACTCAAAGTTTTTTCTTCCTTTCTTCAGAGCATCAAAGAATGGAATGCATTTGTCAGTAGCTTTGGAAATGAACCGACTCAACGCAGCAACCTTTCCATTGAGACTTTGCAATTCCTTCTTCGTTCTAGGAGCCTTGACTTCTCTCGGAGTGGTGATCTGAGCTGGATTGGCTTCAATGCCCCTAGCGCTCACAAAGAAACCCAAAAACTTTCCGGACTCCACTCCAAATGAACATTTCAGGGGATTAAGCTTCATTCTGTACTTGCGGAGTACTGCAAACATCTCTGCCAGGTGATCCATATGATCCACTGCTTTCTTAGACTTTACTAGCATATCATCGACCTAAACTTCAATTGTCTTGCCAATCCGTGGTTTAAACATGGCATTAACAAGCCTTTGGTAAGTTGCCCCTGCATTCTTGAGTCCAAAAGGCATGACCTTGTAGCGGTAGAGTCGAACATCTGTGACGAAGCTCTTATCCTCTTGATCCGGCTTATGCATCATAATATGGTTATATCCGGAGTATGCATCCATAAAAGATAACAATTCATGTCCTGCTGTGCCATCCACCAACTGATCGATCCTGGGCAGCGGGAAACAGTCTTTGGGGCAGGCTTTGTTCAGATCTAAAAAATCAATGCACACTCTCCACTTTCCGTTAGCTTTCTTAACCAGCAACGGATTTGAGACCCAATTTGGATAAGTAGATTCTCTAATGAACCCGTTCTCCATGAGCCGATCCACTTCTTCTTTTAACGCTGCTGTTCTTTCAGGACCCTGAGTCCTTCTCTTCTGTTTCACAGGCGTAAACTTTGGATCAATGTTCATAGTATGTACTGCAATCTCTGTGGATATTCTGCACATGTCAGCGTGACTCCAAGCGAATACATCCAAATTAGCCTTCAAAAATGAAATCAGAACATTCTGAACAGTTGTGTTGAGCTGCGAACCCACATTAAGTACTTTGTTTGGGTCTTTTGGGTCAACGGGCACCGGCACTGTTACCTCTACCGGTACTACCCTATTCTCCCATGCACTGGCTTTTCTTGGATCCATCTCTCTTCGTGCACCACTACATTCGCCTGTGCAGGGTCTACCCTGTAATTGCTACAAGGTCGGTTCCTTGGTGCTGACTGGAGCCGCCGCACCTTTTCCCATTTCTCTTTTCCTTGATTCTCGCAACTCTGCAAAGTAACATTCTCACCCCGCATCTTGGTCTCCCTTAATCACACCAACTCCATTATCTGTGGGGAATTTTAGAGTCAGACACCATGGGGCAAGAACAGCTTTGAACGCAGCAAGAGTTGGTCGGCCTAAAAAGGCATTATAGGCAGAGAATTCTTCAACAATTATAAAGGTTTGCTTTCGAGCTACGTTCCGTAGCCCCTTTCCGAGTTCTACAAACAAATCAATGGTCCCAATTGGCTGTTTGGGTTCTCCAGCAAAACCAGCAATCTTAAGTGACGAAGCTTGAACGTCAACCATTGGAATTTTCATTTGATCGAAGGTCTTCTTGAAGAGGATGTTTCATGAAGCTCCACAATCAACTAGAACACTTCTCACAGTTGCCGGCCCAATACCAGCGGATATGACCAAAGGATCTATGGTCGGAGCCTCAATACCCAAAGAATCCCTGGCACTGAACACGATATCATCTGTGGAAGTCTTTTGTTGCTTTAAAGGCGCATCATTCTCTAAGACAAAAACATTCTCTTCAACTGGTACATGCCTCAAGGCCCAGGCATACCTTTCCATTTCGCCCCAGCTTTTGCCTGCTGGGTGAGGTCCTCCAGTTATTATATTGATAACAGGTCTTTCCGATTCATGCTCTACGGCCTTCTCACTTGAGGCTGGACGGTGAGCGGGAATTTGTTGTCCTTGAGTTGAGGAAGCTGGGGCATTTCTGTTCCTTTTCACACACTGCTGGAGTTTGTTTTCCTTCAAGAGTTGTTCAATTACCTCTTTCAACTGACGGCATTCGTTGGTGTCATGGCCGGGCTGGTTGTGGAACCGACAGAACCTTCCACTTTTCTCCATCTTAATCGCAACTCTCATTTTAGGTGGTGCCGGATAATTGATATCATCTTTGGTCGCAAAGAAGATGTTTTCAGGGGTATCGGTCAAGGGTGTGAAATTGAAAGAACGGCCTTTCTTAGAATCTCGCTGTTTCTTTCCACCATCATTTCCCCTTTTCTGAGTGTTAGGTTCTTTCTTATTTGAAGCAGCACCATTGTTCCCGGCTTATGCTGATACCACCTTGGCCGGTGTTTGGAGGCTCTCCAAGCGCATGAATTCATCCGCTTTTTGTAGAATTTGTCGAGCGAGTTTGGTTCTTTCATTTTCAACCATTTTCCAAATTCGCTCGATTTGTCAATCGCCCTCATCAAGTATGTCAGGACCATGCGTGGCTCAGCATTATCTACCTCAGCCAATGCTATGTTAAAGCTATTCAAAAACGACCTGATAGATTCTCGCGGATTTTGCTCTAGACTCGATAGCGACATTATATCCTTTGCTTTAGAAGCATACAATCGAAATTGCTCCTTGAATTTCCTGGTCAAATCGGAGAATTGATCGATGGTCCTGACCGGCAGCTTTGTAAACCACAACAGAGCTACACCTTCTAGATAAACCGGGAAGTATCGACATTTAATTTCATCTGACGCCCTGGCACCAGTCATATGCCAGTCGTACTTATACAGAAACTCATTTGGATCACTCGCCCCTTGTAAACTGGAATGGTAGGGGGAACGAATTTCCTTGGGAACTCTACCTTCAAGATCTTTTCTGTAAATGGAGTTTTGCTTGGAGCAAATCCCCACTCTTTCTCGTCTTCATCTCTTCGCATACTTTCTTTCATGATTTGACGAACCATACCCGAAAAATACTCTTCATCATTTAGAGGCTCTGGAGGGCACACATCAGCCACTCTCTCTGAATTCTGCCTTGACAATCGTTCACGGAGGGTCGGCTGCGGCCCTGATCCTCCAACTTGAAGAGGAGTCCTTTCTACAGGGTCTGCGGCTCTTTGAGAAATGTTCCCTTCAACATCCTGAACTCCCGTAGTAGGGTTCCCATCATTATTAACCGGTTGACGATTTGCCCCTAGTAGATCATTCAACTTACTCAAGATCAGGGCATTGTGGGCATTCTGGGCTTCCAACTGCGCATTCTGAGCATTCAATTGCTGATTCAATCCCAAAACTACGGCGTCCAATTCTGCTCGTGTAACTCCAACAGTTGGAGCTGCTTGACTTAAAGGAGGAGAGGTAGCGGTGTTCTCTTGAACATTGTCGGATCTTACAGAACTTCGTTTTCTCCCAGGAGCCATTATTTCCAGTAAACTTCTAGTTTTAAAAGAAATCCTTTCAACAATCCTTCGCGGAGCAATGGTGGAAGTTTCCCGAGTTGGGTTCTCAGTGAAAGCACCAAAAAATGTTAACGTGAAAATCTGATGCTAACACCTCGGTGTAGATTGAAGTTGAGTGAAAGCACCACCCGTGTACACGGGAACTACAAACAAGTAGAGAAATCACAGAAAAACAGAAAAAACAACAGTTTTTATAGTGGTTCGGCTTGAGGTAAGCCTACGTCCACTTTAGTTCTCTTTATTGCTGAATCAATTACAACTTTACAACAATCTTTAATTACAATTCTGATGAGACAAACAACTAGAACTTTGATGGAGAAGAATTCTTCGAATCCATGTAGATTGCGTTAGATATTCCCTCGAAGTTAGTTGAGATGCCTTTCGAACTTGAAGTGTCGAGTGAGTCGAGAATTCAGCAGAGTATTGGCGCTTGAAGAGATTGGCCAAAAAGTCCCCCGTATGTTGGAGCTATGGCCGTATTTATAGGTGAATTCTGGATAGGTGTTAGATCATGAACGACCTAAGATAGGTCGTAGGTCGCCCGCGATCTAGGAAACACGAGCTACGACTCAACAGTTGCATATCATTCGAAAATCGTGACAAGTCATCGGTCGTGAACGGTTTAAGGTAGGACTTAGGTCGCGAGCGACCTAAGAGGCATGGTCTGCGGCTTGATAGGATGCACTTGATCTGACTGAACAAGGTGACAAGTGGTAGGTCGTGTGCGACCTAGGAAAAGGAGCAACTTAACTATGTTGAGTGGTCTGGTGGTGCGACCTAAGTTGACGCGACCTATAACTTAGCTCGTTAAGTCATTAGGTCGCTAGGTCGTTTCCTTCTTTAGTTGTTAAGTCGCTTTCCTGTTGACTCGTTAGGTCGCTCCATCCTTTAGCTCGCTCTGGCCTTTAGGTCGTTAGGTCGCTGAGTGTGTTAGGTTGGAACTTCCTATAGGTCGCTAGGTCGGTGCACTTCATAGGTCGCTGAAGAACCGAAGCACTAGGTCGCTTAAGACCTTAGGTCGCGGAGTGCTTTGTGATCTTAGGTCGCCGCTGTAGTTAGGTCGTTAGCGCCCTTAGGTCGTTAGGTGACCTAAGTTTTAGGTCGTTAAGTCGCGTAAGTCTTATGTCGCTTTAGAAATAGGAGTTAACATAGTGTATCATCGATAGATAACCATATTATCTATTTTTAAACCAATCATCTCATATCACATAGCATCACAAATCACATATCAGAGATTTCCACTAATCTCTGGCATATAATATTATTCAATCATTCATAAGCAAGATAAATTAGTCATTCCACTCTAACTAATTTAAACAAATTAAATTAATTACACTAATCACCCTTAATCCTTCTTATTAATTAATTACTACCATTAATTAATCATCCCTTAATTATTCTATCTAATTACATTCAGTAATTAGCCTTTAATTAATTTTATCATAATGTAAACAACCCGCCCTTCATTTAATAATCAACCTTAAATTTATCACATTCATTAATCAAACTTGATAAATCGCATTTAGTAATTAACTATTCTTAATTACTTACATTAATTAATTAACTTTTTAATTAATTAATAAATCCTTTAATCAATTACACTGAGTAATTATCACTTAGTTCCTTCCACCAAGTAATTATCCTTTAATTACCTCCCATCAAGTAATTTCCTTTTAATTAATTGCATTTAGTAATTATCACTCATTACTTTACTAAGTAATTACACCTCATTAATTATCCTAAGTAATCATACTTAATCTTTAATTAATTATATTAATTAATTCCCTTGATTAATCTCATTCTGTAATTAATTACTCTTAATTAATTACATTACTTAATTTACTTCCCATCACTTTTGTTACTCAATTCTTAATTTAATTACACTAAGTAATTAATTATTAATTGCTTCTACTAAGTAATTATTCTTTATATTAATTACATCAGGTAACTAACCCAAAAGTACTCCAATTTTCAATTAATCAACTTTAAATTAATTTATAACTCTTAGTTATAAACAAATAAATTAATCCAAAATCATTGATTAATTGATTCCCTTTTTAACACTTCATTAATTTAATTAATCATAAATTATCTAGGTCCTTAATTACTTTTAAGATAACCATTTTCCTTACTAATTACTTAATTACTCATAAACTTAAACATTTATTTTTTTCATTTACTTAACTTATATTAAAATTAAGTTAAGAATAATTTAAAATTTTAACTTGATACGTTTAAGTTAAACAAAACTTATCATATCTTAAATCAAAATAGAACATTGAAATTGTATTTAAGAAAACTCAAACTAGATTCATTTAAATTTTAAAACTTACCTTTATTAGATTTAAAGCTGTTATAAATACCCGAGTTCCCTCTGTACCACACAACAAAATTCTCGAGCAACATCCCGTGCGCTTCACAACTCACCTTGCTCCGAGTCAACACATAACCATCTCGAAATCGACCCGATACATCTTCTTCTTCCTCACACCAAACAGCAACCCAGATAACCCCAAATACACGCATGCACGTGCATGATAATTCCAGTCACCTCCGACCATCCTTTCCGGCCCTAGGAAGTCAGCGATGACTCCGATGGTACTCCAGACCACCCAGATATGTAAATCACATTATAAATCATAATCGAGCTGGTTGGACGAAAACTGGAACCTATTCACACCCTACAATCTCCTCGCCTTGACACTGCCGGTCACCAGAGGACGTGGAATTCCATTCACAACTTCGCCACAGACCACACTCCATTTTCCCCCACGCCACATCGAGACTTATGCTTCCAGTCGTTGTGACGAACCCAGAAATCCTTATCAAACCATCCATGCCTATAAACCCTAATTTGATACACTGACAACGCTACGCTGATCAAATGAAACATCCACCATTTTTCCTGGCATTCTCGATCGCCAAGCAAGCTTCAACAACAATCCGTCTAACCCAAAAGTTCGAAGATCGCCAGAAATAGCTAAAAAACCAATTTTAGATCATCTTCGAATTGTCCCAAAAATACTTAACTAAAAAATCCAGATTTGATTTCAAAAATCCTAGTTTACTAAGGGAATTCAGGTTATATGCGTGAATTAATAAATCATTAAGATTTATTTCAACCCATTTTAAGTTTTCCGCTGTTCCCTTTTGTTTCCAAAATATATTCAATTTTATTTTACAAAAATTTATTTTTAAAACTTTACTTATGTTAAAACAAACACACTTTGTTCAGGGATCAAAGTCCAAAAATCATTTGAGAGGGAGACTTGAATTTTGAATCAGGTTTTGAACCTGAAATGTTTAAACAAGGCTTGCTAGCCTGACCCAAATTTAAACTCCGATTCTAACTAACTCATATCTACATAAAAATCATTTCTTTATCGTCATGCACACATGATTAGTAACATAATTCAAGGATTCTCCCTGTGCCACTTCATGCGATTTAGGTGTTTTACTTACCTATAAAATTTAGAATAGAGCAAGCTTTCTTGCTCTTAGATATACACAGATATATCTCAGATATTTATTAACATGCAAGGCAATTTCCATTCATGTTAACCATTAATGCGTCATTACTGCATACTTCTATATCATGCAACATATTTTAATCAAACATAGGTTTGTTTACTCACCTTGACGATTGAATAGAGGCCTTGGCCATGGATTTGCTATCTACTTTTAAATCCTGATTTTAATCTTCTCTGTTTAGTTAAGTTGCTTGATTAGTTTTAATATTTCAGATGGCAGTATTTCCTGTGTTATCAACATAATTAGAAAACAAAGAACAAGATAATAACTCGAAATCTTGAGAGTTTGATTGGAACTTATCTTCTGCTTTGTTTGAATTTGAGTCTTAAATTAATCTTTGCATTTGTGGCTTGTTGTTAGATTTGCTTTTGATTACTTGTTTCAAATTTTTGTTCCTCAGGTTTTTTTTAAGGTTTCATTTCTCTGATTTGTATATTTTGACCAAGTTTTGCTTTAACACTAATATGTGATAAAAAATTTAGGAACAAAAATTGCCACTTGTAAAATTGTATGTTAATATTATAACAATTGTTTTAATGTTTATTAAGAGTTATTACACTTGTCTTTTACCTATTCTACTTACTAAACACTTGTTACCAATATGTATTTTATGTCTAAACCCCCTTTTTTTTAAATTTATTTATAAATTAGGACTTAAACCTTGTCATTTTATAAATTTAAACACCTTACACTTGTAATTATTTTATTATTATTTTAAATGTTTTTATAAAGCCTTAATGTTTATCATCCTGGTACATAAATACATCTTTAAACAAATAAATGTTTTCTTTAAGATATCCGTTATTTTTATATCCAATTTACTTTAAGATATTTATCTTTGAATTTTCAATCTCAAATTCAGATTAAATTTAAATTTACTCATATATTTTTTTAAACAAACACACATCACATTTATTGATAAATTATGATTTTCCAAATTTTAAATAATTATACTAGAAGAGTATCAAATAAATATTTATCCAAGTATATATGTTTTATTATCAGAATTATATTTTTACTTATAAATTAGTATATTTTACTAATTAAATTCATTTAATTTATCAATTACTGATATTCTAAAATTCGAGTTATCACAATCCTCCCCCTTTGAATCTTTTGGTCCTCGAAAAGGAAGGAAGCCAGAATTTTTAAAATACTTATTATCAGAAAATTATTCTTTAATCACCTTTAACTATAAATCCTTTTATTAATAAATTTTAAAACACTTTTTAAAAAAAAAATCTATATATATTACCAAAATCTTTTTTTACAACTCGATGTTTCAACAAGTCCGCCTTTGTTCTCACAGAAATTCAGTCATACGTTGATCAGGCGTAGGACTGAAAATCTACAAGTACTTAGCAGACCCAATTTCAACACCCAGTGAAAATACTTTAGAAAATAATTTTATTGAAAATATAGAAAAAAGTTTTTTAAAATAGAGGATATACCTTTGGTGAGAATGCTCTGGAAATCATCACCTCCATCCATGGTCGCGGTTACATTCCAGGGTTACGTTGCCATCGCAGCAAAAGTCCATGTAACTGTAGGCTCTCTACGGCCTCTCGATTACGCCATGGAACCCACGACAGATCGCAATCTACCTATATAAAATCAAACGCAGACTGTTGGCTCTCAGCGACACACGCGACTCTCGCTGTCAAAATGAAACTTCTCCACTCCAATATAGGTCGCATTCTACCGATGTAAAATCAAACATAGACTGTTGGCTCTCAGCGGCACACACGACTTTCGCTATGATATCATAGGTCGCAGTCTACCGATATAAAATCAAAGGCAGACTATTTGCTCTTAGCGGCACACATGACCTTCACTATATTACCATAGGTCGCAGTCTACCGATGTAAAATCAAACGTAGACCGTTGGCTCTCAACGACACACACGACTTTCGCTATGATAAACTCTACTCATGATCCCCAGGAACTAGTTTTGTCCAGACACCTCACAGGATCAACTTTAGAACCCCCCTTTGGGGCTCAAGGCAGCACCACATGTTGGCACTCATGAGAAGTTTATTCTAAAGGAGCGCCTTTTTCCCCCAGAGCTATCATCAAACCACTTTATACTATACACATATAGTATCTTTCAAATCATACACCTAGTATGATTTCATACAAAGCTCTTTACACCAAAATCGATTATCCCAAATCGATAATTCTCAAACTAGGCTTTTCAAATTGTCATATTGTTTTTACCTAAAAAATCAGAAGCCTTTCCAAATCCAAAGGTTCCTAAAACCTTTTCCAAAATACTCATAAGGTCCTTTATATATATATATATATATATATATATATATATATATATATATAATTTTTAAAACTTTGGATCATTTCAAACTTGTATAAAACTCCTTTTATACTTCAAAACACCTTTAAAATCCTTTTCTTCTGGTAAGGGATTCAACAAGGGGAGATTTATTTTATAAAACAAAGATATTTAACTTTGTTTACTCAAAATCAAATATTCAAATTTGATTACTCCTTTCAATATCAATTCAAATCCTTATGATGTACACATATCATTGGTACGCCATACCAATCTGATCGCTCACTCGATCACCCAATTTCACTACCGAACTAGTATCGTCCACCCGACTTCCTAGTGCGGACACAGATCTGGTTTCTTGATCAGAAACCGTCATTCTCCTTGCATAGTCATAACTATGATAGAGAATATCCAGAACCAATCAACAATCCATATCCAGGTACGCCGTCGAAAATGTAGTGAAAAATCCCAACTCGGATCGACATACTATCTCGAAATTCTGTGCTCGAATCTGGATCAAATCATTATGCGAATAGAATAACATACGTACACCCTACGTATTTTCTTTATTGGTTATTAGCCAAATCAATTCCATTTCTATTCACATTCACTTTGATCTTCATTCACTTACTCACAATTGCTTTAACCCATTTGGATTATCACCTCTATTCTTATCTCGATTAGGTATTTAACCAATAACAGTTTGAACTCCGACCAGTTTATTTAGAAAATAGCTTGAAAAAGTTAATAATAGATAAATAGTTGGAAAATAATTACTAGTTTGTAAAATAGGTGTAAAATAGTTAGAAAATAGTTAAAATAATTATAGAAATTTTAGATAATTGTAAAATAATAGTAAGTTTTGTAAACTAGTTGAAATATAGTAATTAGTTTATAAAACAGTTGGAAAATTGTTAAACGGTTTCAAAAATAATTGTAAAACAAGTATAAGATAGTTTGGCTTTTAAAAGAAAGGTTGTATATATAATGAATAGCTTGGAAAAATAGGTTTATATTAAAATAGTCCAGAGTCAAAACTGCTCACTTCTCAATCTCCATTCTCATTAATTCAATTTAAATTTCCTCTTCCAATTAAATTGACCCAATTCCAATTTTAAATAACTACAATTTCCACTGAAATTGATTCAACCCCAACTCAAGTTGAATTAACCTCGGTTTCTTTCCAAATTTAACTTTATTCAACCTTGATCTCAAATTCTACTAATTCAAATAAATTTCAATTGAACTAGTTCCAATTTCAATTCATTTCAACTCCAGTTTGAATTAATCCCAATTTCAAACCCCATTTCCAAATCAAGTTGAATTATTCTTGATTTCCTCCCGAATTCAATTCAAATTCCATTTGAATTTAAATCTATTCAACTTTAATTACAAATGGTTTCAAATTAATCCAATTCAAATTTTCCATTTGAATTTTATACTTATACATCTTCAATCACAATTTCAAATCAAATTAAATTTGAACTAATTCCAATTCAAATTCCAATTTACTATGAACCATCTCGAATTACATAAATTGTAGTTAATACTTCAAATGTTGATTTAGTTCCTTTAAATCAATTTACCTTTAATGTCTTTAAACAGTTCAATCACAGTTTAGACCTAACACAAATCAAATTAACCTTTATTTTTACATCAATAACCCAAACCTTTAAACAATTTAATTTTGAGTCAAATTCTCACAATTCCATTTTAAATTATCTTTACTCAACTTTTTCCAAAGTTCAATAAGAGCTCAAAACCATTTTATCTTGAAAATTTAGTTTATTACTCAATTTTATCTTCCAGTTAAAACTTGTTCCTTAAACAATTTTAATTTACAAGTGTAATTACTCAAATTTTCAGTTCAAAGTAATTCCTTATCCTTAATTTCAAATTAAAATGTGATTTTCCTTTTATCCCAATAATGGATATATTACCACACTTCACTTCTCATTCATTTAATCAAATCCAATTCACAATTTAAAGATTATTAATCACAATAGGATGATATTATCCAATTCATTTTAAAACATCCATCCATTTCCAATTTCCAGATCTCAAACCATTTTGAGATCACACAAACTTCCTAAATCAAATCAACCATTTAACTCTCCAAATTAAATCCCAATTTCGTCTTGAAATTTCCAAATCAGGTTGACCATTGCAACTTATTTAACTTTTCCCAAGTTAAACTCAATTCACTTAATCCAGTCAACCTTACCCAATTTGAACTTCCATTTCAAATACTAAACTTCACATTAATAATTTTTCCTACTTATTAAGTTCAAAAACTTACCACTTCGTGTATCACGTCTTATTCCAGATTCAAAACTCAATATTTAGAGTTTATTTCAAACCACCTTTGATATTATGTATATCCACATATATACATATTAAGTTCTTTTACATACCAAGTTATTCTTAATAACCACCTTTGGTTTTTAATTCAAAAAGAATCCTTTTAAAGTTTACAAACAACTTCTTATTCTAAATTAAGATTACTGTAACGACCCTAGATTTTAATTTAATTTAAATTGATAATTAAAAGAAATTTTGAATAAAAAATTATAAAATTAAATATAAATGGAAGCGAGTTTCCTCGATTCAAATAGAATATATATATATATAGTCATATGGATTTGAAATTTTGTATATATGTGAATATATATGTATATATTGGATTTTAAATAAATTCTTATATAAATGATTTTGAAAAATAAATAATATACTTTGGACACAAGTATAAAAAAAGAATAAATAAATTGATTTAAAATTTATAAATGATGATAATTTAAGATATATATAAAATATATGTAGGCAATAAAATGTACATAAAGTAAGAGCAAGAATATAAAACAAAGTAAAGTAACAAAACAAAAAGTAAAGTAAACAAAATAAAGTAAAATTACAAACAAATGTAAGCATACAAACATAATTAAAATAGAAAATTATTTGCAATACAAAGTAAACAAGACAAAAGAAAAAGTTAATATAAATATGCAGGCAAGACAAGAGGAAAAATAAAATAGAATGTACAGGCCTGTAAATAAATGCTAGGCAAGTATAAAAACAAAGTTGTAAATAAATTTCAAAGTAACAAGGCCTAAACAAATATAAGAAACAAAACAAAGCATAAAACTAAAGCAAAGTACAGGTAAGTATGGACTGAAGTAAGGCAAGTGATATGTGCAGTAGTGTGCAAGACAAGATAATAAATGCAACCACCAAAATATAGCTGCAGCCACCAACAGAAATAAGCCTTGTCAAAATAAAAAAATAAAAAAAATAAAGTATGAACAAACAAATCAAAATATAAATATACATAAACAAGTACAAGCAAACATCCTAAGTACATACAACATCTTCAGCCATACCTATTGTGTACAAAACAATATACACCCTGTACAAAGTTTTATACTCAGTAACTTCATTCTTATATATCAACTTTCTTATCTCATTTTCGTGCATCAAAAGAAAACTGAGCATCATATATATATAAAAAAAAAAATATGGCAAACCTGAAACTAAACTAGATCAACAATTCAATTAAACAAGCAAGAAGATCAGAGGGGTTCCAACTTGCAAATTTCAAAGCTGTTAAACATAGCAGTTCTGTTTTTCTGGAAAACAATGTGAGTAACTTATTCTTTTTAGATACTTTTAAATTATAAAACAGTTGCATATATATATATATATGTGTATATATATATATATATATATATATATATAGGTATATCTGTGAACAACTTCATGTTTATCTAAAATCAGTTTTCTTTTTTTTTCCATTGCTTGTGAATCTGTGAGCAAAAATTCTACTTTGAATCTGTATGGTTGTTTCTGAATAAGAAGTGATTTAAACTTGAGTTACTTTAAATTTGTATATTTATAAGTTGAGATTGCTCTGCATATCTATTTATTTATCTGTGCTGTGAGATTCACCATCTTCTCTGTTTAGTTACAGGGAATACAAAAAAAAATTCAAATTCTTCTTTTCTAATCAATGTTAGGCTTTAGTTTCAAAACAAAATAAATGTGTTTGAGTATGAATTGTAATATAAAAATAGTTTCATGAAGGGTAAACATATACAGGATGAACAACTCAAAGTTCTACAGAGAAATTTCAAAAATTAAGGAAATTCGAACCTAATGATTTGCAAATTTGAATACCTATCTTCAATCCTTACTGAAAAGTAAGATTTTTAAACCAAAGATTGAAATTTTTCATTGAGTATATCAATAGTAAACTGTGGATGAACTAAAAACACATTTTTATAAATCTTGGTTAGTTCAACAAATTTTAATTGTTGAAATTCATGGAGGAGTTAGTTTGATCACTTTCGAATCTAGGAAAAATACTGAAAAAAATTTCGAATGAATAAATTTTTGGGTTGGATCGGAACTAGGGTTTAAGAGGGGTAATGGGTTTGGCTCAGTTGTCGAGGCAATGCGAGGGCATCAGGGAATTAGAGGCGATCGGACTAGGTGGGTTAGAGGCGTTGGGTGGTGGCGAAGCTTCGGACCAAGTTTCGAGGTGGCCGGTGGTCGTGGGTGATGGTACGATGGGTTTTTGGGTGGTCGAGTTTTTGGGTCAGTGGGTTCGAATGGGTCGATTTTGATCTGATCGAAATTTCTTCGATCTGGTTGATGCTTTGGGGTCTCGCGTGTTCGTGTGTGTGTGTGGGATGGACGCGGTGCTCATCGGTGGCCGGAGGAGCGTGGGTAGGTGCACGGTGCACGTGTGTGCACCGGGGAGGAAGGAAGGGGAAGACAAGATGAACTCGAAGAAGAAGAGGGGGACTCGGGGCATTGCTCGAGTTTTTGCGTGAGCGACTCGAGAAATAGGTTGAGTTGCCTGAGGGGTAGGCTCGAGTGAATGTTGAAGTACATGTTTTACAGTAACCTGTTTGTTTTGTTTTGTTTTTAAATATGTGTTTGTTTACTGAAGTAAGGTTTAAAACTGAAGTTTAAGACAAGTTTTAAAACCTGGGTTTAAAAGCAAATTTTAAGATGCAAATTTGAAATAAAACCAGTTTATAAAATATAAACATTTAAACCATTTTAAATGTTTAAAGCAAATTTAATAAGGGTTTTAAAATTTGAAATCTAGGATTTAAAACAAGTTTAAATAAAAGGTCTAAATACAAATTCAAATTTAGATTGTACAATTAGATTTTGAATAGAATAAAATTTTGTTTTAATTCAAACTTGTTTAATAACTTTAAAATGTTTATTGAAGTCAAGATGGAATTCAGATTAACTCTTGAATTCTAGTTTGAAATAAATGAAGATTATAAAAATTTAAAGTATTTAAACAACTTTAGAACATTCACGTATATTTCATAAAATGATTTGAAATTGAATAATTGGGTTTAAACTCTTATATAAATTTCTTCATAACGGTGGGTAAAGATTGGTTAATTAAATTTTTAATTGTAATTAGTAATGGATGATGGGTAATAAATGAATTTGCAATTAACTACTTAAGTTAACAAATGAATGATTAACAGTTAATTAATTTAGTAATTTAATTGAGAATTAAATGATTAATTAATTGAGAATTAATGGTTAATTAAATAATCAGTGATTAATTATATGATTTCAAAGGCTAATTAAAGGGTAATTAACAATAATTAAATTGAGTTCAATTACTTAAGAATAGTAATTAAATAATTATGAATAGTTAATAAGGATCATTTACTTGAGATTTATTTGATAATTTATTAATGTGATTAATCTTGATAATTAATGTGATAAATTAATTTGTGGATTGTATTAAGTATAATTATTTAATAACAGTAATTTAGAAATAAATTATTCAATATAATTAATTGGGTTAATCAAATCTGTTTAAATTAAATTCTTAATTTAATTAATTCAGAATAATCACTCGATAATTTTGGAAAGGTAATTACTTAGAGAAATAATAAATGGATAATTTATTCATAAGTAATTAATTAAATTGGAAATAACTTGAATCAATTAGGATTAAACGATTTATTAATCCTGTTTATGAATGATTATCAAATGTCTGACCTTACTTATGAATAATTGTATTGTATGAGTTGCCTTGAATTGTTTTTCCTATCTGATCTGTGATATTTTGTTCTGTAGATTGTGGTATTTATAATTTGTTCATTTATGGATGATACATTTGTATATTATCTGTGAATCTGTGAATATATGATAAGCATTATTGTTTATATCGCTTATCAATTATATTTCTGTGTTTTGATCTGTGATGATTGAATGGTTGTGCACTATTGAGTTAAACCCCTGAACCACACTTATACACACACAATATGGATTTCACGAGGAAATCGATTAAGTCACAGATTTTTGAAATAGTTAAATTTGAATTTTTAAAATTCAAATGTTTTGGAAATGGAATCGGAATAAATGTGAAAAGCTTTTGGAATGGAATTTCAAAATAGAATTTATTATTTTTAAATTACTTGATTAAGTTTTGGAATTTAAATAAGTTGGTTTAAATTTAAATTCAATACTTGAAATTGAATTCAGTAATTTGAAATTAGGGATTAATGATATTATACTAGTCATTATGAGTTAAACCATTTTTAAAGTATTATTTTTAGGAATTTAAATTTAACTCAAGGATTTCAACTCGTATAAATGAATCAGATTTCCAAAATGAAAACTGTTGTTTTCAAATGATAAACACTTTTGGATAAGAATTGAGATTCCAGTTAATTAAGGGAATTTCAAGATTGAATAGAGAAATGATTTTCCTAAGTTATGAATGAATCCATTTTGAAAGCTATGAATTAAATTTGTTTATTTTTTAACAGATTTAAATTGATGATTTGTTTAAATCAAATTGAAATGAAATTGTTTTGAAGGCTATAAGTTAAATCTTTGATTTAAAGATTTAACGAGTTAAATCAAATTGAAATGAAAATTGATTTGGAAGATATGTGAATGAATCTTTTGTTTAAAAGATTTAAATGTGAAAATTGTTTAAACCGTTAAAGGTTGTGAAAATGAATCTTTTTGTTTAAAGTTTGAAAATGGTTGAAATAAAGTTTGAATTATTAAGTTGTGACTTAATTGAAATCCCATATCCATATGTTTTGAAAATATTTTCGCTCACTATTCGGTTTAACCGGGAAAGGACCTTTGTGTCGTATAACCCATTCCGAATATGTGATACGTCGTTATGGATAGCATTTGAAGACCGGTGATGAAGACCGGGTATTTGTGAAACCGATAGGATGACCTATCGATTGTTTCTGCACCGCGTCGCGCCGGTATAGAAACTCCCTAAGTGATGGGAAAATCCGATCGGGATTGTAAATATCCGGATTTCAAGGACTTCTTTGTAAGTTCCTTCGGTTCTGTTCGAGCCCGGAACAGACTTGTATGGATTGTATGTCTGGCATTACAAATTGAGATATAAAGCCGATTTCTTTCAAATATATTTCTGTTGGTGGCGGAGAATTTATTCTCTTAGCTTAACACCCTTCTCTGAGACGTACGAGCTCGGAGGTTATATAGTTGAAGTTATCAACGATATATTCCCAATTTGGTAATGTGACATGCTGAGTGTTGCTGAAATGATCATTGTGTTGATTATTGTGATAGGATCGTTTATTTGATCGTCTATCTTGGTGATCATTGTGTTGATCATTTGTTGACCCAAAGCATGGCTTTTGTATAAAGTATGTTTTTGTGGACATGACTTCGTCGAGCCTCACACCTCGGAAATGGTCAAAACAGGAAAGATGCGGCAAGGTTATGAGGGGTAGCACCCTTTAGGATGTGTGCATTTCCTTCTGGAAAAGGGTGGTATCATGGTATGGAGCCCAGATACTTACTCATGTTGAAAACACTTTATGATTGTGTGAATTGATTACGAGATCTCGGATAAAGGTCCCAAAGGACCGGGGGATGGCATATTCGGTCAGTTGTTACTCAGTTAGGGGTAACCCGGCCTTGTGTTGGTAGAGATCCGGTTTGGTTCTCGGGGATGTCCATCCAGAGGCATTCTCATGTGGCAATGGGAAGTTCCTTGGCCTGATCATTCGTTGGAAATCCAAAGAAACAATACGAAACCTTGTACGGTATTAGTTATAGAACCTGCCATCTAATATGGTAGCTATAGTAGGCATAATATAATGGTACCTATGCTGGCTAAGATTTATATTCTACTTTCGAAATGATTTGTTCTACACTATGCACTAATAATAATATCAAATGTTTCTTTTTAATGCGTATCAAGCATCTTTGACTATCATAAGAAGAAATCTCCTCCAAGTCTGCGTTTGCATTGTGTGTGTGGCGGGAGGTCTTATGGTAGTCTCATTTCAAAAAGCATTGCGAATTAACTTTAAAATATTTCTTTGAATGTTTTAAAAGATAAACTGTTTTTGTTGCTCACACCAGTTCCACGACTGATCCGGAGTTTATTGTTTCTTTCCTAAACTCTGGGTGCTCATTATTTTCTACACGAGAAGTCTAGAGTTGGGTTTTTTTTCAGATAGCTAGGTTTAGTAGATTATCTGGAGTTAGTTCAGTCTTTGGATCACACCAGTCTTGTTTAGCTTGATGCATCGTTATTGGGAGTTCGAGCTATTGCTGGATGGATTCTTGGAAATGGAGTTGCAGTTATTTTTGGAGTTCTTCCTTGAAGACTGTTTTTAGAGTTATTTGTTCCACTGCTAGATGTCATCTATTTTCTTTTCCGCTGCTATTTTATTGTATCATATCTCTGATGTATATTGATATCTATTGGATCATCTGTTGTATCAGATATGTTATAAAAGCTGTATATCAATGTATTATTCTTTTTATTCCGCTGTGTTATATACTTAATGATTGTTATAAGCTCCGGCGAATCGGATTTGAACGATCGAATCTATGGCATTCGAATACGATTTGAAGTATGGATGTCGATTTTCGAGCGGCAAAATCCGCGTCGTTACATTTGGTATCAGAGCTAAGGTGAAACTTTAGCTCAGGAGTGTAACACATTAAGTAACTCATTAGAGATAGGGTGAAGTAAATCCTAGAATGAGTAATCCTTAAGATATCCGTTTGAATGCCTCAGTAAATTTCCTTACTATCCACTGATAGTAAGTATGAGTGCAAGAAGAGAACGAGATAGAGGACAGGGAAATACGACTATAAATGGTCGATACTCTGTAACAATAGTGGAAACAACTTTCTTATCAATTTTTTTTGATTCGTTTCTAAATTCTTTTGATTTCTTCATACCAGCTACAAGGAGAAGTTTCGGTGCGGTGATGCTCTACGAATCGTTGTGGGAAATCTTTACTTCGTATCTTCATCGGTTTCTTATCGGTTTTTGATTTTAAACCTAAATGAATATGAATTTGCAAATTGAAATTGAGAATTTTAAATAAATTAGAAATTTTAAATTGATTAATAGAATATGAAGGATAATCGAATTGTATCGATAAATCGATTTCGTTTGAAACAAAATTTTGAAATTCTATTGTAGTTTCTTGTGAATACCAAGGTCCGAAGAGGGACAAATTGGTATATAATTTGAGATATTCCAACTTGAGTTTGAAATTCATATCTTAAGTTGAGGAATTATAGGAGATCGAATCTGTCTATCTCTGTGTTGTTTTCGTGCCTACGAATTTCGAGGACGAAATCCTTTTAAGGGGGAAGTCTGTAATGACCCTAGATTTTAATTTAATTTAAATTGATAATTAAAAGAAATTTTGAATAAAAAATTATAAAATTAAATATAAATGGAAGCGAGTTTCCTCGATTCAAATAGAATATATATATATAGTCATATGGATTTGAAATTTTGTATATATGTGAATATATATGTATATATTGGATTTTAAATAAATTCTTATATAAATGATTTTGAAAAATAAATAATATACTTTGGACACAAGTATAAAAAAAGAATAAATAAATTGATTTAAAATTTATAAATGATGATAATTTAAGATATATATAAAATATATGTAGGCAATAAAATGTATATAAAGTAAGAGCAAGAATATAAAACAAAGTAAAGTAACAAAACAAAAAGTAAAGTAAACAAAATAAAGTAAAATTACAAACAAATGTAAGCATACAAACATAATTAAAATAGAAAATTATTTGCAATACAAAGTAAACAAGACAAAAGAAAAAGTTAATATAAATATGCAGGCAAGACAAGAGGAAAAATAAAATAGAATGTACAGGCCTGTAAATAAATGCTAGGCAAGTATAAAAACAAAGTTGTAAATAAATTTCAAAGTAACAAGGCCTAAACAAATATAAGCAACAAAACAAAGCATAAAACTAAAGCAAAGTACAGGTAAGTATGGACTGAAGTAAGGCAAGTGATATGTGCAGTAGTGTGCAAGACAAGATAATAAATGCAACCACCAAAATATAGCTGCAGCCACCAACAGAAATAAGCCTTGTCAAAATAAAAAAATAAAAAAATAAAGTATGAACAAACAAATCAAAATATAAATATACATAAACAAGTACAAGCAAACATCCTAAGTACATACAACATCTTCAGCCATACCTATTGTGTACAAAACAATATACACCCTGTACAAAGTTTTATACTCAGTAACTTCATTCTTATATATCAACTTTCTTATCTCATTTTAGTGCATCAAAAGAAAAATGAGCATCATATATAAAAAAAAAAAATTATATGGCAAACCTGAAACTAAACTAGATCAACAATCCAATTAAACAAGCAAGAAGATCAGAGGGGTTCCAACTTGCAAATTTCAAAGCTGTTAAACATAGCAGTTCTGTTTTTCTGGAAAACAATGTGAGTAACTTATTCTTTTTAGATACTTTTAAATTATAAAACAGTTGCATATATATATATATATAGGTATATCTGTGAACAACTTCATGTTTATCTAAAATCAGTTTTCTTTTTTTTTTTCATTGCCTGTGAATCTGTGAGCAAACATTCTACTTTGAATCTGTATGGTTGTTTCTGAATAAGAAGTGATTTAAACTTGAGTTACTTTAAATTTGTATATTTATAAGTTGAGGTTGCTCTGCATATCTATTTATTTATCTGTGCTGTAAGATTCACCATCTTCTCTGTTTAGTTACAGGGAATACAAAAAAAAATTCAAATTCTTCTTTTCTAATCAATGTTAGGCTTTAGTTTCAAAACAAAATAAATGTGTTTGAGTATGAATTGTAATATAAAAATAGTTTCATGAAGGGTAAACATATACAGGATGAACAACTCAAAGTTCTATAGAGAAATTTCAAAAATTAAGGAAATTCGAACCTAATGATTTGCAAATTTGAATACCTATCTTCAATCCTTACTGAAAAGTAAGATTTTTAAACCAAAGATTGAAATTTTTCATTGAGTATATCAATAGTAAACTGTGGATGAACTAAAAACACATTTTTATAAATCTTGGTTAGTTCAACAAATTTTAATTGTTGAAATTCATGGAGGAGTTAGTTTGATCACTTTCGAATCTAGGAAAAATACTGAAAAAAATTTCGAATGAATAAATTTTTGGGTTGGATCGAAACTAGGGTTTAAGAGGGGTAATGGGTTTGGCTCGGTTGTCGAGGCAATGCGAGGGCATCAGGGAATTAGAGGCGATCGGACTAGGTGGGTTAGAGGCGTTGGGTGGTGGCGAAGCTTCGGACCAAGTTTCGAGGTGGTCGGTGGTCGTGGGTGATGGTACGATGGGTTTTTGGGTGGTCGAGTTTTTGGGTCAGTGGGTTCGAATGGGTCGATTTTGATCTGATCGAAATTTCTTCGATCTGGTTGATGCTTTGGGGTCTCGCGTGTTCGTGTGTGTGTGTGGGATGGACGCGGTGCTCATCGGTGGCCGGAGGAGCGTGGGTAGGTGCACGGTGCACGTGTGTGCACTGGGGAGGAAGGAAGGGGAAGACAGGATGAACTCGAAGAAGAAGAGGGGGACTCGGGGCATTGCTCGAGTTTTTGGGTGAGCGACTCGAGAAATAGGTTGAGTTGCCTGAGGGGTAGGCTCGAGTGAATGTTGAAGTACAGGTTTTACAGTAACCTGTTTGTTTTGTTTTGTTTTTAAATATGTGTTTGTTTACTGAAGTAAGGTTTAAAACTGAAGTTTAAGACAAGTTTTAAAACCTGGGTTTAAAAGCAAATTTTAAGATGCAAATTTGAAATAAAACCAGTTTATAAAATATAAACATTTAAACCATTTTAAATGTTTAAAGCAAATTTAATAAGGGTTTTAAAATTTGAAATCTAGGATTTAAAAAAAGTTCAAATAAAAGGTCTAAATACAAATTCAAATTTAGATTGTACAATTAGATTTTGAATAGAATAAAATTTTGTTTTAATTCAAACTTGTTTAATAACTTTAAAATGTTTATTGAAGTCAAGATTCAGATTAACTCTTGAATTCTAGTTTGAAATAAATGAAGTTTATAAAAATTTAAAGTATTTAAACAACTTTAGAATGTTCACGTATATTTCATAAAATGATTTGAAATTGAATAATTGGGTTTAAACTCTTATATAAATTTCTTCATAACGGTGGGTAAAGATTGGTTAATTAAATTTTTAATTGTAATTAGTAATGGATGATGGGTAATAAATGAATTTGCAATTAACTACTTAAGTTAACAAATGAATGATTAACAGTTAATTAATTTAGTAATTTAATTGAGAATTAAACGATTAATTAATTGAGAATTAATGGTTAATTAAATAATCAGTGATTAATTATATGATTTCAAAGGCTAATTAAAGGGTAATTAACAATAATTAAATTGAGTTCAATTACTTAAGAATAGTAATTAAATAATTATGAATAGTTAATAAGGATCATTTACTTGAGATTTATTTGATAATTTATTAATGTGATTAATCTTGATAATTAATGTGATAAATTAATTTGTGGATTGTATTAAGTATAATTATTTAATAACAGTAATTTAGAAATAAATTATTCAATATAATTAATTGGGTTAATCAAATCTGTTTAAATTAAATTCTTAATTTAATTAATTCAGAATAATCACTCGATAATTTTGGAAAGGTAATTACTTAGAGAAATAATAAATGGATAATTTATTCATAAGTAATTAATTAAATTGGAAATAACTTGAATCAATTAGGATTAAACGACTTATTAATCCTGTTTATGAATGATTATCAAATGCCTGACCTTACTTATGAATAATTGTATTGCATGAGTTTCCTTGAATTGTTTTTCCTATCTGATCTGTGATATTTTGTTCTGTAGATTGTGGTATGTATAATTTGTTCATTTATGGATGATACATTTGTATATTATCTGTGAATCTGTGAATATATGATAAGCGTTATTGTTTATATCGCTTATCAATTATATTTCTGTGTTTTGATCAGTGATGATTGAATGGTTGTGCACTATTGAGTTAAACCCCTGAACCACACTTATACACACACAATATGGATTTCACGAGGAAATCGATTAAGTCACAGATTTTTGAAATAGTTAAATTTGAATTTTTAAAATTCAAATGTTTTGGAAATGGAATCGGAATAAATGTGAAAAGCTTTTGGAATGGAATTTCAAAATAGAATTTATTATTTTTAAATTACTTGATTAAGTTTTGGAATTTAAATAAGTTGGTTTAAATTTAAATTCAATACTTGAAATTGAATTCAGTAATTTGAAATTAGGGATTAATGATATTATACTAGTCATTATGAGTTAAACCATTTTTAAAGTATTATTTTTGGGAATTTAAATTTAACTCAAGGATTTCAACTCGTATAAATGAATCAGATTTCCAAAATGAAAACTGTTGTTTTCAAATGATAAACACTTTTGGATAAGAATTGAGATTCCAGTTAATTAAGGGAATTTCAAGATTGAATAGAGAAATGATTTTCCTAAGTTATGAATGAATCCTTTTTGAAAGCTATGAATTAAATCTGTTTATTTGTTAACAGATTTAAATTGATGATTTGTTTAAATCAAATTGAAATGAAATTGTTTTGAAGGCTATAAGTTAAATCTTTGATTTCAAGATTTAACGAGTTAAATCAAATTGAAATGAAAATTGATTTGGAAGATATGTGAATGAATCTTTTGTTTAAAAGATTTAAATGTGAAAATTGTTTAAACCGTTAAAGGTTGTGAAAATGAATCTTTTTGTTTAAAGATTGAAAATGGTTGAAAGAAAGTTTGAATTATTAAGTTGTGACTTAATTGAAATCCCATATCCATATGTTTTGAAAATATTTTCGCTCACTATTCGGTTTAACCGGGAAAGGACCTTTGTGTCGTATAACCCATTTCGAATATGTGATACGTCGTTATGGATAACATTTGAAGACCAGTGATGAAGACCGGGTATTTGTGAAACCGATAGGATGACCTATCGATTGTTTCTGCACCGAGTCGCGTCGGTATAGAAACTCCCTAAGTGATGGGAAAATCCGATCGGGATTGTAAATATCCGGATTTCAAGGACTTCTTTGTAAGTGCCTTCGGTTCTGTTCGAGCCCGGAACAGACTTGTATGGATTGTATGTCTGACATTACAAATTGAGATATAAAGCCGATTTCTTTCAAATATATTTCTGTTGGTGGCGGAGAATTTATTCTCTTAGCTTAACACCCTTCTCTGAGACGTAGGAGCTCGGAGGTTATATAGTTGAAGTTATCAGCGATATATTCCCAATTTGGTAATGTGACATGCTGAGTGTTGCTGAAATGATCATTGTGTTGATTATTGTGATAGGATCGTTTATTTGATCGTCTATCTTGGTGATCATTGTGTTGATCATTTGTTGACCCAAAGCATGGCTTTTGTATAAAGTATGTTTTTGTGGACGTGACTTCGTCGAGCCTCACACCCCGGAAATGGTCAAAACAGGAAAGATGCGGCAAGGTTATGAGGGGTAGCACCCTTTAGGATGTGTGCATTTCCTTCTAGAAAAGGGTGGTATCATGGTATGGAGCCCAGATACTTACTCTTGTTGAAAACACTTTATGATTGTGTGAATTGATTACGAGATCTCGGATAAAGGTCCCAAAGGACCGGGGGATGGCATATTCGGTCAGTTGTTACTCAGTTAGGGGTAACCCGGCCTTGTGTTGGTAGAGATCCGGTTTGGTTCTCGGGGATGTCCATCCAGAGGCATTCTCATGTGGCAATGGGAAGTTCCTTGGCCTGATCATTCGTTGGAAATCCAAAGAAACAATACGAAACCTTGTACGGTATTAGTTATAGAACCTGCCATCTAATATGGTAGCTATAGTAGGCATAATATAATGGTACCTATGCTGGCTAAGATTTATATTCTACTTTCGAAATGATTTGTTCTACACTATGCACTAATAATAATATCAAATGTTTCTTTTTAATGCGTATCAAGCATCTTTGACTATCATAAGAAGAAATCTCCTCCAAGTCTGCGTTTGCATTGTGTGTGTGGCGGGAGGTCTTATGGTAGTCTCATTTCAAAAAGCATTGCGAATTAACTTTAAAATATTTCTTTGAATGTTTTAAAAGATAAACTGTTTTTGTTGCTCACACCAGTTCCACGACTGATCCGGAGTTTATTGTTTCTTTCCTAAACTCTGGGTGCTCATTATTTTCTACACGAGCAGTCTAGAGTTGGGTTTTTTTTCAGATAGCTAGGTTTAGTAGATTATCTGGAGTTAGTTCAGTCTTTGGATCACACCAGTCTTGTTTAGCTTGATGCATCGTTATTGGGAGTTCGAGCTATTGCTGGATGGATTCTTGGAAATGGAGTTGCAGTTATTTTTGGAGTTCTTCCTCGAAGACTGTTTTTAGAGTTATTTGTTCCACTGCTAGATGTCATCTATTTTCTTTTCCGCTGCTATTTTATTGTATCATATCTCTGATGTATATTGATATCTATTGGATCATCTGTTGTATCAGATATGTTATAAAAGTTGTATATCAATGTATTATTCTTTTTATTCCACTGTGTTATATACTTAATGATTGTTATAAGCTCCGGCGAATTGGATTTGAACGATCGAATCTATGGCATTCGAATACGATTTGAAGTATGGATGTCGATTTTCGAGCGGGCAAAATCCGCGTCGTTACATTTGGTATCAGAGCTAAGGTGAAACTTTAGCTCAGGAGTGTAACACATTAAGTAACTCATTAGAGATAGGGTGAAGTAAATCCTAGAATGAGTAATCCTTAAGATATCCGTTTGAATGCCTCAGTAAATTTCCTTACTATCCACTGATAGTAAGTATGAGTGCAAGAAGAGAACGAGATAGAGGACAGGGAAATACGACTATAAATGGTCGATACTCTGTAACAATAGTGGAAACAACTTTCTTATCAATTTTCTTTGATTCGTTTCTAAATTCTTTTGATTTCTTCGTACCAGCTACAAGGAGAAGTTTCGGTGCAGTGATGCTCTACGAATCGTTGTGGGAAATCTTTACTTCGTATCTTCATCGGTTTCTTATCGGTTTTTGATTTTAAACCTAAATGAATATGAATTTGCAAATTGAAATTGAGAATTTTAAATAAATTAGAAATTTTAAATTGATTAATAGAATATGAAGGATAATCGAATTGTATCGATAAATCGATTTCGTTTGAAACCAAATTTTGAAATTCTATTGTAGTTTCTTGTGAATACCAAGGTCCGAAGAGGGACAAATTGGTATATAATTTGAGATATTCCAACTTGAGTTTGAAATTCATATCTTAAGTTGAGGAATTATAGGAGATCGAATCTGTCTATCTCTGTGTTGTTTTCGTGCCTACGAATTTCGAGGACGAAATCCTTTTAAAGGGGGAAGTCTGTAACGACCCTAGATTTTAATTTAATTTAAATTGATAATTAAAAGAAATTTTGAATAAAAAATTATAAAATTAAATATAAATGGAAGCGAGTTTCCTCGATTCAAATAGAATATATATATATAGTCATATGGATTTGAAATTTTGTATATATGTGAATATATATGTATATATTGGATTTTAAATAAATTCTTATATAAATGATTTTGAAAAATAAATAATATACTTTGGACACAAGTATAAAAAAAGAATAAATAAATTGATTTAAAATTTATAAATGATGATAATTTAAGATATATATAAAATATATGTGGGCAATAAAATGTATATAAAGTAAGAGCAAGAATATAAAACAAAGTAAAGTAACAAAACAAAAAGTAAAGTAAACAAAATAAAGTAAAATTACAAACAAATGTAAGCATACAAACATAATTAAAATAGAAAATTATTTGCAATACAAAGTAAACAAGACAAAAGAAAAAGTTAATATAAATATGCAGGCAAGACAAGAGGAAAAATAAAATAGAATGTACAGGCCTGTAAATAAATGCTAGGCAAGTATAAAAACAAAGTTGTAAATAAATTTCAAAGTAACAAGGCCTAAACAAATATAAGCAACAAAACAAAGCATAAAACTAAAGCAAAGTACAGGTAAGTATGGACTGAAGTAAGGCAAGTGATATGTGCAGTAGTGTGCAAGACAAGATAATAAATGCAACCACCAAAATATAGCTGCAGCCACCAACAGAAATAAGCCTTGTCAAAATAAAAAAAATAAAAAAAATAAAGTATGAACAAACAAATCAAAATATAAATATACATAAACAAGTACAAGCAAACATCCTAAGTACATACAACATCTTCAGCCATACCTATTGTGTACAAAACAATATACACCCTGTACAAAGTTTTATACTCAGTAACTTCATTCTTATATATCAACTTTCTTATCTCATTTTTGTGCATCAAAAGAAAACTGAGCATCATATAAAAAAAAAAATTATATGGCAAACCTGAAACTAAACTAGATCAACAATTCAATTAAACAAGCAAGAAGATCAGAGGGGTTCCAACTTGCAAATTTCAAAGCTGTTAAACATAGCAGTTCTGTTTTTCTGGAAAACAATGTGAGTAACTTATTCTTTTTAGATACTTTTAAATTATAAAACAGTTGCATATATATATATAGGTATATCTGTAAACAACTTCATGTTTATCTAAAATCAGTTTTTTTTTTCATTGCCTGTGAATCTGTGAGCAAACATTCTACTTTGAATCTGTATGGTTGTTTCTGAATAAGAAGTGATTTAAACTTGAGTTACTTTAAATTTGTATATTTATAAGTTGAGGTTGCTCTGCATATCTATTTATTTATCTGTGCTGTAAGATTCACCATCTTCTCTGTTTAGTTACAGGGAATACAAAAAAAAAATTCAAATTCTTCTTTTCTAATCAATGTTAGGCTTTAGTTTCAAAACAAAATAAATGTGTTTGAGTATGAATTGTAATATAAAAATAGTTTCATGAAGGGTAAACATATACAGGATGAACAACTCAAAGTTCTACAGAGAAATTTCAAAAATTAAGGAAATTCGAACCTAATGATTTGCAAATTTGAATACCTATCTTCAATCCTTACTGAAAAGTAAGATTTTTAAACCAAAGATTGAAATTTTTCATTGAGTATATCAATAGTAAACTGTGGATGAACTAAAAACACATTTTTATAAATCTTGGTTAGTTCAACAAATTTTAATTGTTGAAATTCATGGAGGAGTTAGTTTGATCACTTTCGAATCTAGGAAAAATACTGAAAAAAATTTCGAATGAATAAATTTTTGGGTTGGATCGAAACTAGGGTTTAAGAGAGGTAATGGGTTTGGCTCGGTTGTCGAGGCAATGCGAGGGCATCAGGGAATTAGAGGCGATCGGACTAGGTGGGTTAGAGGCGTTGGGTGGTGGCGAAGCTTCGAACCAAGTTTCGAGGTGGCCGGTGGTCGTGGGTGATGGTACGATGGGTTTTTGGGTGGTCGAGTTTTTGGGTCAGTAGGTTCGAATGGGTCGATTTTGATCTGATCGAAATTTCTTCGATCTGGTTGATGCTTTGGGGTCTCGCGTATTCGTGTGTGTGTGTGGGATGGACGCGGTGCTCATCGGTGGCCGGAGGAGCGTGGGTAGGTGCACGGTGCACGTGTGTGCACCGGGGAGGAAGGAAGGGGAAGACAAGATGAACTCGAAGAAGAAGAGGGGGACTCGGGGCATTGCTCGAGTTTTTGCGTGAGCGACTCGAGAAATAGGTTGAGTTGCCTGAGGGGTAGGCTCGAGTGAATGTTGAAGTACATGTTTTACAGTAACCTGTTTGTTTTGTTTTGTTTTTAAATATGTGTTTGTTTACTGAAGTAAGGTTTAAAACTGAAGTTTAAGACAAGTTTTAAAACCTGGGTTTAAAAGCAAATTTTAAGATGCAAATTTGAAATAAAACCAGTTTATAAAATATAAACATTTAAACCATTTTAAATGTTTAAAGCAAATTTAATAAGGGTTTTAAAATTTGAAATCTGGGATTTAAAATAAGTTTAAATAAAAGGTCTAAATACAAATTCAAATTTAGATTGTACAATTAGATTTTGAATAGAATAAAATTTTGTTTTAATTCAAACTTGTTTAATAACTTTAAAATGTTTATTGAAGTCAAGATGGAATTCAGATTAACTCTTGAATTCTAGTTTGAAATAAATGAAGTTTATAAAAATTTAAAGTATTTAAACAACTTTAGAATGTTCACGTATATTTCATAAAATGATTTGAAATTGAATAATTGGGTTTAAACTCTTATATAAATTTCTTCATAACGGTGGGTAAAGATTGGTTAATTAAATTTTTAATTGTAATTAGTAATGGATGATGGGTAATAAATGAATTTGCAATTAACTACTTAAGTTAACAAATGAATGATTAACAGTTAATTAATTTAGTAATTTAATTGAGAATTAAATGATTAATTAATTGAGAATTAATGGTTAATTAAATAATCAGTGATTAATTATATGATTTCAAAGGCTAATTAAAGGGTAATTAACAATAATTAAATTGAGTTCAATTACTTAAGAATAGTAATTAAATAATTATGAATAGTTAATAAGGATCATTTACTTGAGATTTATTTGATAATTTATTAATGTGATTAATCTTGATAATTAATGTGATAAATTAATTTGTGGATTGTATTAAGTATAATTATTTAATAACAGTAATTTAGAAATAAATTATTCAATATAATTAATTGGGTTAATCAAATCTGTTTAAATTAAATTCTTAATTTAATTAATTCAGAATAATCACTCGATAATTTTGGAAAGGTAATTACTTAGAGAAATAATAAATGGATAATTTATTCATAAGTAATTAATTAAATTGGAAATAACTTGAATCAATTAGGATTAAACGACTTATTAATCCTGTTTATGAATGATTATCAAATGCCTGACCTTACTTATGAATAATTGTATTGTATGAGTTGCCTTGAATTGTTTTTCCTATCTGATCTGTGATATTTTGTTCTGTAGATTGTGGTATGTATAATTTGTTCATTTATGGATGATACATTTGTATATTATCTATGAATCTGTGAATATATGATAAGCGTTATTGTTTATATCGCTTATCAATTATATTTCTGTGTTTTGATCAGTGATGATTGAATGGTTGTGCACTATTGAGTTAAACCCCTGAACCACACTTATACACACACAATATGGATTTCACGAGGAAATCGATTAAGTCACAGATTTTTGAAATAGTTAAATTTGAATTTTTAAAATTCAAATGTTTTGGAAATGGAATCGGAATAAATGTGAAAAGCTTTTGGAATGGAATTTCAAAATAGAATTTATTATTTTTAAATTACTTGATTAAGTTTTGGAATTTAAATAAGTTGGTTTAAATTTAAATTCAATACTTGAAATTGAATTCAGTAATTTGAAATTAGGGATTAATGATATTATACTAGTCATTATGAGTTAAACCATTTTTAAAGTATTATTTTTGGGAATTTAAATTTAACTCAAGGATTTCAACTCGTATAAATGAATCAGATTTCCAAAATGAAAACTGTTGTTTTCAAATGATAAACACTTTTGGATAAGAATTGAGATTCCAGTTAATTAAGGGAATTTCAAGATTGAATAGAGAAATGATTTTCCTTAGTTATGAATGAATCCATTTTGAAAGCTATGAATTAAATTTGTTTATTTTTTAACAGATTTAAATTGATGATTTGTTTAAATCAAATTGAAATGAAATTGTTTTGAAGGCTATAAGTTAAATCTTTGATTTCAAGATTTAACGAGTTAAATCAAATTGAAATGAAAATTGATTTGGAAGATATGTGAATGAATCTTTTGTTTAAAAGATTTAAATGTGAAAATTGTTTAAACCGTTAAAGGTTGTGAAAATGAATCTTTTTGTTTAAAGATTGAAAATGGTTGAAAGAAAGTTTGAATTATTAAGTTGTGACTTAATTGAAATCCCATATCCATATGTTTTGAAAATATTTTCGCTCACTATTCGGTTTAACCGGGAAAGGACCTTTGTGTCGTATAACCCATTTCGAATATGTGATACGTCGTTATGGATAGCATTTGAAGACCGGTGATGAAGACCGGGTATTTGTGAAACCGATAGGATGACCTATCGATTGTTTCTGCACCGAGTCGCGTCGGTATAGAAACTCCCTAAGTGATGGGAAAATCCGATCGGGATTGTAAATATCCGGATTTCAAGGACTTCTTTGTAAGTGCCTTCGGTTCTGTTCGAGCCCGGAACAGACTTGTATGGATTGTATGTCTGACATTACAAATTGAGATATAAAGCCGATTTCTTTCAAATATATTTCTGTTGGTGGCGGAGAATTTATTCTCTTAGCTTAACACCCTTCTCTGATCGTCTATCTTGGTGATCATTGTGTTGATCATTTGTTGACCCAAAGCATGTCTTTTGTATAAAGTATGTTTTTGTGGACGTGACTTCGTCGAGCCTCACACCCCGGAAATGGTCAAAACAGGAAAGATGCGGCAAAGGTTATGAGGGGTAGCACCCTTTAGGATGTGTGCATTTCCTTCTGGAAAAGGGTGGTATCATGGTATGGAGCCCAGATACTTACTCATGTTGAAAACACTTTATGATTGTGTGAATTGATTACGAGATCTCGGATAAAGGTCCCAAAGGACCGGGGGATGGCATATTCGGTCAGTTGTTACTCAGTTAGGGGTAACCCGGCCTTGTTTTGGTAGAGATCCGGTTTGGTTCTCGGGGATGTCCATCCAGAGGCATTCTCATGTGGCAATGGGAAGTTCCTTGGCCTGATCATTCGTTGGAAATCCAAAGAAACAATACGAAACCTTGTACGGTATTAGTTATAGAACCTGCCATCTAATATGGTAGCTATAGTAGGCATAATATAATGGTACCTATGCTGGCTAAGATTTATATTCTACTTTCGAAATGATTTGTTCTACACTATGCACTAATAATAATATCAAATGTTTCTTTTTAATGCGTACCAAGCATCTTTGACTATCATAAGAAGAAATCTCCTCCAAGTCTGCGTTTGCATTGTGTGTGTGGCGGGAGGTCTTATGGTAGTCTCATTTCAAAAAGCATTGCGAATTAACTTTAAAATATTTCTTTGAATGTTTTAAAAGATAAACTGTTTTTGTTGCTCACACCAGTTCCACGACTGATCCGGAGTTTATTGTTTCTTTCCTAAACTCTGGGTGCTCATTATTTTCTACACGAGCAGTCTAGAGTTGGGTTTTTTTTCCAGATAGCTAGGTTTAGTAGATTATCTGGAGTTAGTTCAGTCTTTGGATCACACCAGTCTTGTTTAGCTTGATGCATCGTTATTGGGAGTTCGAGCTATTGCTGGATGGATTCTTGGAAATGGAGTTGCAGTTATTTTTGGAGTTCTTCCTTGAAGACTGTTTTTAGAGTTATTTGTTCCACTGCTAGATGTCATCTATTTTCTTTTCCGCTGCTATTTTATTGTATCATATCTCTGATGTATATTGATATCTATTGGATCATCTGTTGTATCAGATATGTTATAAAAGCTGTATATCAATGTATTATTCTTTTTATTCCGCTGTGCTATATACTTAATGATTGTTATAAGCTCCGGCGAATCGGATTTGAACGATCGAATCTATGGCATTCGAATACGATTTGAAGTATGGATGTCGATTTTCGAGCGGGCAAAATCCGCGTCGTTACAATTACATTCAAAATAGTTCGAATAATATTATTTCCTTTAACATGTTAAAAACAATTTCAAATGTTTAAATTTAGAATTCAGAATTTCACAATTTGAATCCCGCTTTAATTTACATCCTTCCTAATTACAAGTTATTATCTTTTTAAATGGCTACTTCCTTAAAACATTTTATTGTTTATTTGAAAACAAACATCCCATTATTAAACACAATAACCATTCGATTTCTCCGGTTTGTAACCAATTCTAATTCATCTTTTTTTTAAAAAATTCTGCCCCCACTTCCAGATTTAATTTCATTTCGAATCCATTTCAAACTTATCTTTAATTTAATTTCAATTTGATTGTATTTCTATTACCACTTAATTTAATTCCAATAATTTAACAATCAATTGCCTTAGTATTTGCTAGAAAGATATATGGCTTTATATATCAAAATATATTCTTATATAAAATCATTTAAAATCTTTATATAAGAAAGTATTAAGTACGCTCCCATATATATACACACACACACACACACTCAACTCATTCTAGGGTACCACTTACCCTATCCTTAATGAGCAATCCCACCAGAGCCAAGGTTCTCGCTTAACCTTCTGCTCTGATACCAAATGTAACGACCCGTAAATTTCGATCTCGAAATTTCCAGATAGTTAGAGAAAAAGAAGAAGAGATAGAAGGAAAAGAAGAACCAGAAACACCAAAACACAGAAACCTCACATTCGTAGCGGATCAAAATATAATATCACATAAATAATAGTTAAACAAAGGAACACTGTACTTGTCAAATTACACTTTAATATATCAGAGTTACAACATATTACAAACACAGGACAGATAAATCAATCTGTCTCAAATAATATATCACATCGGGAAACTCTCTATACGTTCCTGCTCTCCAGCTCGCCCCCTGAGCTTCAAAACGTCCTTACCTGAGAATCTGTAATACTCGGTCTGACCCGAGCATTACATCAAAGTAACACCCGGGTCAGGCTGGAAACCAGCGTGAGTAAACCCACCAAACATGAATGATAAAAGCATACAACTTATATATATATATATATATATATATATATATATATATATATATATATATATATATAACCTGGGTGACTTGTATCAATTACAAGTTCACAAATTGTTATAGACATTACTTATTTTGCTCACAAACTTTTAAGTATCAAAACTCAGATCAAATAGTCCAATTTACTTAAATCATTCCATACCAGCCTATTGATTTCACATATCCATTTATAAAGAATCGAAGTAGTTTCGGGTTTTTACAAATACCCGACTCCGGTGTCTTCGAATTCAATAACATTTTAGCCCAAGGTATTCAAGTGAAATACTATTTAACTTCAAAAAGAATGTCACTCCTTAAACTACAATTTATCATCGATAGATAACCATATTATCTATTTTTAAACCAATCATCTCATATCATATAGCACTACAAATCACATATCAGAGATATCCACTAATCTCCGGCATACAATATTATTCAATCATTCATAAGCAAGATAAATTAGTCATTCCACTCTAACTAATTTAAACAAATTAAATTAATTACACCAATCACCCTTAATCCTGCTTATTAGTTAATTACTACCATTAATTAATCATCCCTGAATTATTCAATCTAATTACATTCAGTAATTAGCCTTTAATTAATTTTATCATAATGTAAACAACCCCTCCTTCATTTAATAATCAACTTTAAATTTATCACATTCATTAATCAATCTTGATAAATCGCATTTAGAAATTAACTATTCTTAATTACTTACATTAATTAATTAACTTTTTAATTAATTAATAAATCCTTTAATTAATTACACCGAGTAATTATCACTTAGTTCCTACCACCAAGTAATTATCCTTTAATTACCTCCCATCAAGTAATTTCCTTTTAATTAGTTTAGTAATTATCACTCATTACTTTACTAAGTAATTACACCTCATTAATTATCCTAAGTAATCATACTTAATCTTTGATTAATTATATTAATTAATTCCTTTGATTAATCTCATTCTGTAATTAATTACTCTTAATTAATTACATTACTTAATTTACTTCCCATCACTTTTATTACTCAATTCTTAAGTTAATTACACTAAGTAATTAATTATTAATTACTTCTACTAAGTAATTATTCTTCATATTAATTACACCAGGTAATTAACCCGAAGTACTTCAATTTTCAATTAATCAACTTTAAATTAATTTATAACTCTCAGTTACAAACAAATAAATTAATCCAAAAATCATTAATTAATTGATTCCCTTTTTAACACTTCATTAATTTAATTAATCATAAATTATCTAGGTCGTTAATTACTTTTAAGATTACCATTTTCCTTACTAATTACTTAATTACTCCATAAACTTAAACATTTTATTTTTTTCATTTACTTAACTTATATTAAAATTAAATTAAGAATAATTTAAAATTTTAACTTGATACGTTTAAGTTAAACAAAACTTACCATATCTTAAATCAAAATAGTACATTGAAATTGTATTTAAGAAAACTCAAACTAGATTCATTTAAATTTTAAAACTTTCCTTTATTAGATTTAAAGCTGTTATAAATACCCGAGTTCCCTCCATACCACACAACAAAATTCTCGAGCAACATCCCGTGCGCTTCACAACCCACCTTGCTTCGAGTCAACACATAACCATCTCGAGCGACCCGATACATCTTCATCTTCCTCACACCAAACAACAACCCAGATAACCCCAAATACACGCGTGCACGTGCACGATAATTCCAATCACCTCGACCATCCCCTCCGGCTCCAAGAAGTCACCGATGACTCCGATGATACTCCAGACCACCCAGATATGTAAATCACATTATAAATCATAATCGAGCTGGTTGGACGAAAACTGGAACCAATCCACACCCTACAATCTCCTCGCCTTGACACTGCCGGTCACCAAAGGACGTGGAATTCCGTTCACAACTTCGCAACGGACCACAGTTCATTTTTCCCCACACCATATCGAGACCGATGCTTCCAGTCGTCGTGATGAACCCAAAAATCCTTGTCAACCCGTCCATGCCTATAAACCCTAATTTGATACACTGACAACGCTACGCTGATCAAACGACACATCCACCATTTTTCCGGGCATTCTCAAACGCCAAGCAAGCTTCAACAACAATCCGTGCAAACTAAAAGTTTGAAGATCGCCAGAAATAGCTAAAAAACCAATTTCAAATCATCCTCGAATTGTCCCAAAAATACTTTACTAAAAAATCCAGATTTGATTTCAAAAATCCTAGTTTACTAAGGGAATTCAGGTTATATGCGTGAATTAATAAATCATTAAGATTTATTTTAACCCATTTTAGGTTTTCCACTGTTCCCTTTTGTTTCCAAAATATATTCAAAATCATTTTACACAAATTTATTTTTAAAGCTTTACTTATGTTAAAAGAAACACACTTTGTTCAGGGATCAAAGTCCAAAAATCATTTGAGAGGGAGACTTGAATTTTGAATCAGGTTTTGAACCTGAAATGTTTAAACAGAGGCTTGCTAGCCTGACCCAGATTTAAACTCTGATTCTAACACACTCATATCTACATAAAAATCATTTCTTTATCATCATGCACACATGATTCATAACATAATTCAAGGATTCACCCTGTGCCACTTCATGCAATTTCAGTTTAGGAGTTTTACTTACCTGTAAAATTTAGAACAGAGCAAGCTTTCTTTCTTTTAGATATACACAGATATATCTCATATATTTATTAAAATGCAAGGCAATTTCCGTTCATGCTAACCATTAACGCGTCATTACTGCATACTTCTACATCATGCAACAGATTTTAATCAAACATAGGTTTGTTTACTCACCTTGACGATTGAATAGAGGCCTTGGCCATGGATTTGCTATCTGCTTTTAAATCCTGATTTTAATCTTCTCTGTTTAGTTAAGTGGCTTGATTAGTTTTAATATTTCAGATGGAAGTATTTCCTGTGTTATCAACATAATTAGAAAACAGAGAACAAGACAATAACTTGAAATCTGGAGAGTTTGATTTGAACATATCTTCCGCTTTGTTTGAATTTGAGTCCGAAATTAATATTTGCATTTGTGGCTTGTTCTTAGATTTTCTTTTGATTACTTGTTTCATATTTTTCTTCCTCTGGTTTTTTTTAAGGGTTTCATTTCTCTGATTTTTATATTTTGACCAAGTTTTGCTTTAACACTAATATGTGATAAAAAAAATTAGGAACAAAAATTGCCACTTGTAAAATTATATGTTAATATTGTAACATTTATTTTAATGTTTATTAAGAGTTATTACACTTGTCTTTTGCCTATACTACTTACTAAACACTTGTTACCAATATGTATTTTATGTCTAAACCCCCTTTTTTTTAAAATTTATTTATAAATTATGACTTAAACCTTGTCATTTTATAAATTTAAACACCTTACACTTGTAATTATTTTATTATTATTTTTAAATGTTTTTATAAAGCCTTAATATTTATCTTCCTAGTACATAAATACATCTCTAAACAAATAAATGTTTTCTTCAAGATATCCATTATTTTTATATCCAATTTACTTTAAGATATTTATCTTTGAATTTTCAATCTCAAATTAAGATTAAATTTAAATTTACTCATATATATTTTTAAACAAACACACGTCACATTTATTGATAAATTATGATTTTGCAAATTTTAAATAATTATGAAAGAAGAGTATCAAATAAATACTTATCCAAGTATATATATTTTTATTATCAGAATTATATTTTTACTTATGATTTAGTATATTTTACTAATTAAATTCATTTAATTTATCAATTACTGATATTCTAAAATCCGGGTTATCACATTCAGTACATTACTACTATTATTATTCCTACATCATGTTGTCCACTGTATTATTTTATTTGTTCTGTTGTATATGTATAACTCTGATAAATGTTGTATGAGTGATAATCAAAAGTATATTAAACAGCTTCATGAAATGTTTATTTGATTATTATATTTTATCGTTCCACTGTGAGATTCTGTGTTTGTTTTCCTCTTCCTTTCTCTTATTTTCTTACCTACCCCATTAACAGTCCTACCTTTTGAATGGTTTAAGTTGACATGTGTGTTTTATTGTTGATTTAAACTGTCCAAAAAGGTGGGCCGTTATAGTTGGTATCAGAGCTTTGGTTTAGCGATAACCATAGCCTTGTAAGGTAACTCATTAGAGATAGGGTCAGCAAAACCCTAGGATGAGTTTGAGTGCATTAATAGATATGAGCGCGTATTTGTTAGTGAAAATGAAATGTTTTATATTGTGTTGACTTATCAGTTGAGTGTCTATGAATTTTGGTCGGTACTGGAAGTAAAACCATATCGATATGGGTTTCTAAACTCTTAGACAAGGAAAACTGACATGGTATTGTTTTGAAATTGGGTAAATAGAATAATTTTACCCTATTTATATTTTATATATACAGGAATGATTTTTAGAAATTATTATAGTATATAGTGTGAATTGGTGTTAGAAATGATATTATTGATCATTATCATTTATTGTATAAATAGTCAACATTCCTAAACTATTGGCTATTATATGATTATAAGAAAATGAAATTGTATAAGTGTAATTTATAAAATATAAAACGCAAGTAAAACGGAGATAAAGATAAGAATTTGAAAATTTTAATTTCGGTGTTCCTGAAAAAACTTTCAACGTTTGAAAAATAATATCAGTGTTGTTCAAAATTATTTACAAACGTAAATTGTTTTCAAATAAATTTTAAAATGAATGATTTCAGTACTCCCCTCTTCTAACGTTGGAAAATAATTTCGATGATGACTGCGCAGCATCATCGACGTTCATTTTCTAGCCTTAAAGTTGGGGAAGACTACTGCGAAGCTTTGCTTTGCTTTGAAATTGTTTTTTTAAATGGATTTGGTTTAAACTCCAAAAGTATGATTTCATATATGAAAGGACACAAGTATATCTACTTATTTCAAATGATTTGAAACGAACTGGGTATTTAGAATTTTTAAGTTCTGTTAATTAATAGTCTTCAAATTATTTGAAGGAAATGAAATATTTGAATAAGCTGAACTTATAAAATAAGAGAATAAAGGAATCTAAGCTAAATATTTCAAAAACTCTAGATAGAAATTGAAAGTAAAGAAAATTTAAACAAGTTAAATATTGAGCCTTCTAATTAAGTAAAATGAATCAGATTGGTTTGCATAATACCAAATTGCATTCTAATAGCATATAATAAGACTTACCTAATGATAAAAGTTAAAATATAACTTGGATACGTAATGAGATATTATACAAGTGAGAAAAACGTAAAAGTAATTAAAATGTGTATAAATGGAAATTTGGTTGTAATAATAAATGTTGTATACTTAAGTATATTATGAAATGATCAATGACTAAATGAAATAAATAAGGGAACTTAACAAAGTAGACAAATGAATTAAAATGTATTTTGTAAATTAGTTATAGAATTAAAAATGAATTTGCAAAGAAATTATGAAATTGAAATTTATAATTTTTGAGATAATTATAAACTTAGATAAAGTCCAGCTTCTTATATATGACTTTTATAGAATGATTATAAACTAAAGTAATGATTAATAAAATGTTTCATAAATAAATTTGTTATTCGCTGAAATTATGAAAATGAAGTAAATGTAAACAAAGAAATTTGGTATAGCTAAGAATCAATTGAAAAAGGAAATTGAGTTTAATTAAATTACGTGGAATGTTTAAAGTGAACTTTAGTAAGCAAATTCTATGGAATGATGTTTAAGAAATGACAGTATTAAAGAATATGCTACGTAAGAAATGGATATACTAAGTAAATAAGGGATATGAATAATGCATTGTGAATAATAATTGTAAATGAAATGAAGGTAAGTAAAATAATTTAATACAGATGAATAGGATAGAAATCTATTGAAAGTTAATACGTAAGTTGTACGTATATTATTTTATTAGCATAACGATTTGATCTAGATTCTAGCACTGAATTTCGAGATAATTTATATCGATCCGAGTCGGAATTTTTCACTTGATTCTCAACGGAAAACCCTAGATATGGAATTTCGATTGATTCTAGAATTCTTTATCATGGTATATGGCCACACAAGGAGAATAACGGTTTCTGATCTAGGAACTAAACCTGAGTCCGCACTAGAGAGTCATGTGAACGATACTAGTTTGGAAGTGAAATTGTGTGATCGAGTGAGCGATCAGATTTGATATTGCAAACGGATGATATACTGAAATTGCAAAATACAAAATGATTTTAAATTATATGATTAGATACCATTGGTAAATAAGGTGTAGGTATTTAAAATCGAGAAAAATTTCGATAGCCCGACAAGAGGTACGTGTTTATTTTGTCATTGGATTTGGTGATTTTTGATGGAGCCACTTGGCTTTTATTTTGTTTTGTTGGTTTGGGACCCGTAGAGGCGTTTTGTAGTCATACCGATCGAGCCGCGCAAAGGAGACTGCCGAAATTTTCCGTAAATCCGGGTGTTAGATTTTTTTTTTAAGTTTCAAAGCTTTATAACTAGTTTTATAACTAACTTGTAATTTACGTAAGCCAATCGGAGTAGTGTAGTGGAAGCGTAGTAATGGCTTTATAAATGAAAGTTCATTGTTTTATAAGTGGATAACTTTGAATAAAATATATCAAATTTAAATTTTGTACTTAGTTCCATTTCAAGGATGAAAAGTTTTGAGTGGAGGAGAATGTAACGACCTGTATTTTCAACTATTTTAAATAATTATACTTAATATAATTATTAAATAGAAATGGTTAAAAATAAAGATTTAATAATTTTGAATGTAAGTTATTGGATATGAACTGAAATAAAATTTCAAAATAAATTAATTTCGAAAATTTAAGTAATAACGAGTATTGGAAGGAAATGATATGTGTTGAATATCTTTATGGTTAATAGTTGGAATAAATAATAAATGTTGAATTCATTAGATATAAATAAAGTAATTGATTGATAAGTAAAATCTATTTAAAATCAAATACTAATATTGAACAATTAAACTATTTAAAGTTTAATATTCAAAATTAATTGAATAATTGAATAACGGGAATTGAATAACCATATAATGAAAATAGTTGTTCTATAATTTGAATTTGTTTTAAAATTTAAGTCTTATAAGTTCACTTTCAAATATTTCAAAGCACAGTGAATTATTGAATAATCAAAATTGTTTAACTTTAATATTGCAAATATTTGAATAATTGAATTCTAAATATAATATGACTGATTATGATATAGGACATTGATGTAAAATTTATTTAAACAACAATGGATATTATCGACATTTAAAATTGGATTTAAAGGTGAATAATTAAAAAATGAAAATTTTATATTATAATCGAGACGTTGGCCTTCCGGGGCAAAATCTTGGAATTCGACGAAACCAGTTCCATTGGATCCGTAATAGTGTATTATTATCGGATTTCAAATTTTGTAGCATTTGGATTTATCGTTTGGTTGTATGGGTTAGAAATGCATTGAATTTAATATCGAAAATTTAATATTTTAATTCGATTCAAAAAGCTATTTTCCACATACGATCGATTTAAACCCCAAAACATGTTCCATTGTGTTCGGAATAGGGGTAAAACATTGTAAACGCTAGGCGGCACGTTTCATTTGGAGATCATTTGAAAAAGTAGGTAAATTTTGGGAATTTATAATAAAACAATATATATACAAATCCTATATAAATGTTCATTGAACAGTAAACCCTAGGGCATTATTTACGGTCGTCGCTTATTCCTTTAATCCCCGAAAACTTCCCTCCTTTCTCTCTTGTGTCCTCTCCATCCATCGACAATCGTCAAAAACTCTCAACTGAGATATCGTAGATCTCGCCGAGCGCGTCATATCTAATGGCTGCGATCGTTTTTAGAGAAACGGATTGGCATCAAAATGGAGTTGATGGACACAACTTCGAGCATGAATTCCAAGGCTATAGCACGACCGAGCTTCAAGCTGTCGTGGGTGTTCATCGAGCATGGAATGAGCGTTGAAGTGCTGGCCTCTGATCGACTTGGAAATAGGCGTGGAGGCGTTTGAAATTGCGAATCATAGGGCGGCTGTGGGTTTCGTTTCCTATAGTCACAATTTGGAGAAAAAAGGCTCGTGTGCGGCCTTGATTTGGAGATGTATTTGAACGGTCAGATCTAGGTTAGGAAAAATAGTGAATTTATTTTTAAATTTGCATACAAACTTTAAAACCTCATATCTCATCCGTGTGAGGTCCAAATCAGACGAACCTGGCGATGCCAGAATCGCAACGACGAGATCTACGATGTAGTGCAGACCTGGAGATGTTTGGAGCTCGTTAAAATTTTAGGTTAAATCAAACGTGCTCGGTTTAATTTAAAATTTGAACGTTGGCAACGTAAACTCAAGGTGAGTATTTTATAACGTTCACACGTACTAGAATATTTTTTATGCTTGTTAAATTTGACATCATGAAGCAATATGATTTTATTGGCCGTTGTTTGGTAAATTTAATTGTCATCTAGATTGTCACTGAATTTACTGTTAAAAGTTGAAATCGACCAACAAATTGAAATTGGAATTAAATTGAAATTAAATTACTTGTTCCGTGAATTATGCTTTCTATTTTTATAATTGGTTGCGACGGATGCTATTGATTGATATTTGGATGATTTGAATGCTTATTTATTCTAGAATATCCTATTATCACCCTATATATTGTTTACGATTTTATAAACTGTAAATTGAATTATTTCTAATAAACTAAGAAATAGGTTGAAATGATAAATACCTATGACATTATGATTTGGATTGAAATGATATATATCCATCCCTGAAATTAAATTGAAATAACTGATCACTCGGCCATAGGATAGAAAATTATATACGAGCACTAGGTCGGTTAAATGAATTGATTTTAAATTTTGATTCGAAATCATTTTATTGAACTTGGTTTAAAAGAGATAAAATTGGATTTATATCAAGTTGTTTTCAAACGTGAATTCAAATTTGTGAACTGAACTAGTGAAAATCGAAGTTGTTTGAAATAAACAAAGTTGAGATTGAAATTATAGTTGAAATATAATTTGAAGTTGGGAAATCAATTTGTTTAAAGGTTTGAATTTTTATTCGCACCTTGAATATTGCTGGGTAAAGGAGATAAAACGATATTTTTGAATTAAGCTTGGAATTGAGATATATTGAAATTGGGATTTTAAATTTATACTGAATGTAAATTCAATTAAGTGTTTTAAATCGATATTTGAAAATCGAGCTCGAAATCGATATAAATTGAATTTGAAATTGAATTAATTGATTTGATAATGGAATTGAATTAACTTAAAATCGAAGTTGAAATCGATTTGAATTGGTATCGAAATTGAATCGACTGAATGAAATCGAAATTGGTTTGAATTGGAAAGTTGAAAATGGACCGGTTTGACTTTGAAACCATTTTTAAATAAATTATTTTAGTATAATTTGTTGAAAATCTATACTTTCAATCTTTGAATTATTTTGGTTTCCCAAGTATTTTCTATATATACCATTTATACTAAACTATTTTATATTAAACTATTTTAACTATTAAAACTATTTTAATTACTTTAATTACTAAAAATATTTTAAAGTATTCAAACTATTTTTCAAAAATTCAAACTGGTCAAAAGTGAAATTCTTATATTTAAATCTTAGATTTAAATACGAATTGGATTTAGTTGAAGTTATAAATCAAATCGGAACTTGAAACAATTTTGGAATTGAAGTTGACATATTAAGTTGAACACGATTATGAATCGAAATTGTATGTTTTGAGTAAATGTGATGATTTATAAATGAATTTGATTTTGAAGAGAATATGATATTTTGATATCAATTATGGACTGTTTTCGAAATGTAGAAGAATTGACCGATGTGTAAAACGACCCTTGGTTGTTAAAGAGACAGGGGCCAGATATGGGCATACTCTCTGTTGATGCCGGAACCACTTTAACAACAATGTACGTGGAGTAATGATCCAGAACGAAGCGATTGGATTTGGCATCGTTTACTGAATTTGAAGAAAGAGAAAGATAATGGATTGGCCTGGCACTTGTGCTAATTTGAAATGACTAAAACAGGAGCAGTATCGACCAAGTGGGCTAGCTACCCCGAGCAGACGCACCATATATGTATATATATAAATATATACAAGTAGTGTGTGTGTGTATGTGTGTGTGTATATATATATATGAATATATATATATATGTTTATAGAAGTATTGTATATTTTATATGTAAATGTGTATATAGTAAATATATGTATACAAGGACACATATATCTATATATATGTGTATATATACACAAAAAACATCATCATTACAATTTCAAAATCAGGGCACACATAAATTAAAATCAAGTCAAAGCAAACATAAAATCAAGTCACATGAAAAATCAAATCATTCAAAAATCAAATCAAAAAGAAAATTTTAAAAAATAAAAAGAAATCAAATGGAATCGAGATGCCTATACACAGACCTCTTCCCCCATTCTCTCTCTATATATACATAGCCTCTTGTTCACTTACGCATAAGAAAGAAAAAAAGTAGATATTTGCCATTAAATCAAAAAAGGCTGAAGTAGGATCAAAACAAAGCAAGCAGTGCTCATTCTTTTGGTTACTGTGAGTGTGACAATCTATATTTTAGTTACAGGGTATCACTTATGAATATCTATGTATACATCATTAAGCTATGGATAGATCATTGATATGTACTGTAATATGATTATATATTGGTATGTGCATACTGTTAGATCCATCAAACTCTATAAGATTCCCCTCTGGTCATTTTCTAATGATAAAACCAGTAAGCTTCCCACTTTAAAAATCCATAACTAAAAATCCTCTTAATTTTAAAACATGATCCCAAAACAAAAACTATTTGTTTTTTAATGAAGATCATTTTAAAATTCAATCTATTCAATTTCGTCAAGCGGAAACGAAATATCATAATACCAGAAACGGATCATATAGTCATGTTCGATATGGGAAAATATGATTTTTAAGAGTTGTTTGGGAATTTTCAACGATATACAAAAGGAGAAAGTGCGAGTTGATCAGATATGGGACTTTGATCAATTTCCAATGATTGGGATGATTTTGTGGCCGAGTTTTGGTCTAGAGGGGATGAGAGGATGTGGGACTCACGAAAAATGTTATGGAATTTAATAATTGTGTGTGCTGGCTTGTCAAAGTCGAACTAGGGTTATAGGGTGGTTGTGTTTGGTTCCGTTTTTCATAGGAATGGTGACTTCGAGGAGGCGATGTAGAGGTGCGGTCTGAGCGAAAAGGTAGTGGAGGTTGTGGAGAACTAGGTGCCAAGATCTGGTGGTCGATGGTAGTGGCAGTTGGCGAGGCTGGGGGTTTGATGGGTTCGGCTGTTATGGCAGTATTTTATTTTATTGAGGTTCAAATTTTTAACGTGGGCTTGGGTTACGCTTTTAGGTAGGGAAATGGAGTGTCATGGTCGGTGGTGACTTGGTGGGTGGTTGGCGGTCGTGAAGGACGGCCGTGGGCGATGTGCATGCGCACAAGTACATGCATGAGTGGGGTGTTCAAACAAGTAAAATAAAGCAAGAAAAATAGGGAGAAGGGAAGGAAACTAGTGATGGAGGAGAAAGGTTTCGGGCTTGTTGTTTTTATTTCGGGCCATGTTTTATTTTTGGGCTGGGTTTGTTTTCTTCGGTTTGGGCTGGAGTGAGTTGAAGCAAAGGAAATTATTTTATTATTAAATAAATCCTTATATATTAATTTTTTTATTTTGTCTTCATTTTTAGTCAAGATCCCACCATAGATTATTGTCATTCGAAATAATATATTGTTGAGTTTATGTAAATGTAAATTTTAATGATTTTAATTTTTAAGTAAATAAATAAGTACTTCCTTATTTAAATTAATTATATGTTAATTAAATAATTAATTAATGAATGATCTTTTAAATTATAATTAGTTAAGAATAAATTGTTTAATTTAATTTCTTTGATTAACCAATAATCCGGATTTGAAAAAATAATTTGACTCAAATTGTCGGAAACAGTTCAGTTTTGAATTGTAAATTTATTTAATATTGATTACTAATCGCCGATTGAGCTAATAATCTATACTTTGACTAAAATTGGAGTTCCTAAAATTATATTATATATATATATATATATATATATATATGCATGTATGTATGTATGTCTGTATGTATGTATGTATATTGGTAGTATACTGTAAGTTGAATATATTTGAAAGGAAATTTAATTGGATAAAAATTTAAAGGTTTTGGAAACAACCTACTACGAAATGTTTTATATGGAAAATGTTTTCTAAGTAATGGATTACAAATTGGAGATTGGGAATATTTCTAAGAGTTGGAAATATCCCGTGATGGGTATAAGGAATTTGAAATTGTTCAATTATTAGATATCGAAGAGATTTTAATATATATATATATATATATATATATATATATATATATATATATATATCCTTATAAAGGTATTTTGAAATAAATGTTTAGAAGGAATTATGGAATGGGCCTAGCGGTCGCTTATGTGTGTAAATGGATAGTATAACCGATTGTCTAATCTGGCCAAATTCATTGACCGTTCGAAGAGACCTGGATCGAATATCAGCATTATCCAGAACCACTCGATCCAATAACCACCATGAAACTTTTTATGGTACTGATTGTTGGGCCCATTATGCTGAAATCTAATTAATATAACCAAATCGGCTATTAAATATTCTACTTAATAATACCACTGGATTTTCTATAAAACTGTTTTGGTTATCGTAAGGAAAAAACTGTCGTGCTTATTTGTGACGCGGTCTTACGAGTTACCTTTTTTTTGAAGGATTTTGATAACTCAAGTAATTCTAATTTAGTATGTTTACTCACGCTGGTTTCCAGCTGACTTGGGTGTTACTTTGTTCTAATGCTCGAGTCGGACCGAGTATTACAAGATTCAAGTTAGGAAGATTTGGAGCTCAAGAGACGACCTGGATGGCAGAGACGTATTGCGCATACTTGATTATATTCCACTGTGTATTATAGTATGTATATTCAGCATTTTGAGGACAAGATATCATAGCTATCTAGGTTTCTATATTGATGGTGGTACTCTGATAATTTATATGTGTATTAACAGTTACAGTTTTCTTGTGTAAAAATCTATTTTTATATATTAATTTTTGTTACCTTACGGTTGTGAGATTCTATGTTGTTGATTCTATTTCTTCGTAAACCATAATGATCTGGCATTTCTGGCACTCGATTGCTCAGCATTCTATACAGTGAACGTATTAATGTGATTGCCGAGGGTCGAAAATCCCCTAGTCATTACATATGGTATCGAAACTGAAGGTTAAGTGAGAACCTTGGCTTTGGTGGGGATTTACCCCTTAAAGATGGGGTCAGTAGTACCCTAGAATGAGTTAAAAGTCAAGAGAACGTATTTGTATTATATACACACACACACTAGTATTCTGTAAACTTGTTATAACTTAAAACTCTTGAAAAAATTATAAAAGAGTTGAGTATATTATAGGTCTGATCTGTTAAATTTAGGAACTAACAAATGTTAAGGAATATCCTATTGGAATACCTTTTCCACTTGTAGGATGGCGAAATCTGTAACAACCCGCCGTTCTGACCACCCCCAGTCGGTAATTAAACCAACTTGAGACGTTCAAAATGACGGATTGTTATTCAGTTTATAGAGTTTAAACAGAATCAGCCACAGAATCACAGAATAATCATAATATTTCACATAAATGAATTTTCTTACATATATTAGAGTTTATACAATGCATTAAATTTTTGTACAGCGGAATATATCTTTTACAAGTACAAATTTTTTTTTAAAAGCTAAAGTGAAGCAATTTCCCCAACTCTCTCTAACTTCGCGGCCTGAAAATCTTCGAGCTGTAAAATACTCGGTCTGACCCAAGTATTACATTCAAAAGAAAATAATACACAGGTCAGTCTAATTCAAACTCAGTTATTAGTGCATAGAGGCAATAATAATCAAACAACAATTAGACGACAGTCAAATATAAATTTACCTATCCGATCCTTTAACAAGAAATCGGATAACGGTAAATATAACACATAACAGTGTTAAACAATAAATCTGTAGATTCAGATTATGAATGAAGATAGATGAAAGGATTATTGATGAAGATAATTTAGAAAAAAAACATCAAAATTGCCAAAACGGCAATTAACTACAAAATCATCAAAATCGATTCAAAATATATTGAATTGGCAACATAAAACATATTTCGTCAAATAGAAAACATCAATTAAAACATTAGATTTGGTAGGGCTGCAGTACACACACTCGTGTATGGTCTCGCCAAAACAACATGTTAACTCTGCGTGGCTGCAGTTCACGCTTGCGTGCACTGCCTCGCCACTACCGTAATGAAATATGCAAAAGGTCATAAATCAAAACAAAATAGTATATCAATAAAATCAATATCGTGTGGCTGCAGTTCATGCTTGCGTGCACTGCCTTGCCACTATCGTGATGATGTACTCAAAAGGTCAACGAACCAAAATCAATGAAGAATCAATATCGATGCAAAACGAACCGACAAGGCAACTGCATAAACGAATCCCAAGGCAAATCTGCAACAATAAACTACAGCCACCACAAATGTTCAAGGGTAGAACTGCAACAAAAATACAGCCACCTCAAGATCACGAGACTGCAACAAAAGATCTCAGATGCAAAACTTCAACAAATCAAAACAGCATTAAAGAATGCATAATGCTATCATGACCAGAATGCAACTGCACAGGCAACACATGAAGGCAATGCACAGGTTAATGTGACAGCAAGTACAACCAATGGTACAAGATAAAGAACAAACAAGATGAACTTAAAATCAGTGACAACTTCACAACCACTGATCGGACTTCACGCTAAGCAATGGACCAGTAAATAGTGACTTCAACATAGCAGTGTCTTGTAGTTTAATTTGAACTTTGTTTTAGAAAACTCAGGTCAAACCTTGGTTTAAAAATTTAAAAACAGTTCTTAAATTTTCAGAGTTATTAACTAACTGTTTTTAACTTAATATATGTTTAATCTTTAGTTTAGAATATAACAACCAATATAACTTTCGAACTAGGATAAAGGAGATTTTTTAAAGCATTTAATAGTTATAACAAAATCAGGCAGCAGTTTTGAACCGACATGCCAAAGTCTAAAAATCACTTCGAATGAACAAAGTCACAAAATGAAGTCTCAATGAAACTGCACCGGACAAGGGCAGACAAATAACAGTTGTACATACCTAGTACCACAGTGTAAACATCGACATGAACGAGGCCGAAGTCACAGGGACAAAATCAAACAAAGTACAGTTTTCAAACGCAACAATACTCCACAAAGGCTACAGACAAGTAGCAGTTTGAAACCATGACAGAGAATACAAAGTCAACACAGCAAAAATCATCACAACTCAACAGTACGAAATCATCAATTGTTTGAATTAGATGTGAGGAAAAGATTCACTCACCTTAGCTTGAAGCAGTCGTGAAGAATTGAAGCCGAAGCCCTAATTTTGGATCGAAGATGAAAAGGAGACGAGAGAGGCCGCCATTAATTTTTCGTTCGATTTTTTTTTTCTGGTTGATTTCTGCTTTGAAATGGAGGAAAGGGGTATCGAATATAAAAGGGAAAGGAGACGTGATTTTAGCGTGGTTGAAGGCGTAGTTTAAGGCAAAATTTTAGGCGTGTTTTTAGCTGATAAGGTAATGCAGTTTACTTTTTTATTTTTTTATTTTATATATTATTATTATTTTTTTCATTTTTAAATTCAATTTGTTTTGTATAATTATTTTCTTTTACTTTGTTTTGAAAATTTTGTTGTTTGAATTTTTAACTATGTGTATTTCTTTATTTATTTTATATTGATTAAAATTTTATCCCTTTTTATTTTAAAGAAAAGAAAAATATTATTTAAAACTAACCATCCTTTTATAAATTTACATAAATAATAATTCTTGTATCCAAATTATTTTTCTAAGTCATTAGTTTGAATTTAAAATACAAATTCAATATTCAACTTCAAACCCGAAAGTCAAATTTAAATTTTTATTCAACTTTTTATAAATTAAATTCTAAAATTTAATCGCCAATTCAAAGTTATATTGGGAATTCAATTTAAACCATCATTCAAATATTTAAAATTAATTAAATATTTTCATTTTTAAATTGTTCAAAATTCAGGGTTGTTACAATCTTCCCCCCTTAAAAGAATTTCGTCCCGAAATTATAAGTTAGGAAAACGATTGCTAAATCTCACCGATATTTATACCCTACACAATTTTACCAGGTTCGAACTTATAAATAAATATAGGATTCATTCCATTTATTTTATCTCACTAGCTTTGTTCATTATTTCTAAAATCAAGACACAAAAGTCTTTTACCAAAAAATTTCGACTTACAAAACTCATATTTAAACTTGAAATTCTTCATGCTAGATATTTACATATTACATCTTTTCCAAAGCTATGTGCTTTCAAGATATTTTAAAAGATCTTCTTCCTTAGTTCATTAGGTTGGAATTATGTAATTCTAATTTCAGACTATAGATTTGCTATCAAAGTTTTGAAAATACTTGATAACTCGAAGTTTAACAAGTCCATCGTCATTCTCACAGACTTTAGGCATACGCTGGCCAGGCGCAAGAGTAAAAATCTCCAAGTACTAAATATACTTGCTTCAACTCCCAATGAAAATACTTTTAAAAATTCTTTTAAAAATGGATATGGAAAGCACGTTCCCCCATGGATCACAGTTTACCTGGCGGTTACGCTACTATCCCAGTAGAATCGCTTGTAACTGTAGATTTCACATCTCTCTTAAATTTAGCCATGGTTGTTGCCATAGATGCGGTTCACACGGTGGTTACGCTACTATCCCAGTAGAATCGCTCGTGACCGTAGGCATCTCGCCCCTCAAATTACGCTTTGGCCTCTAGATCGCAGTTTACACAGCATTTCCGCTACTATCCCAGTAGAATCGCTTGTAACTGTAGGCATCATGCCCCACGAATTACGCCAGCATCAATTCACATAATCCCAAATTCCAGTCCCAATGGACATTCCACTAATGGAAATTCTACGTAGCTACGATTTCCAATGGACACTCACACCGAGTTCCAATCACATTCACAAATTATAATGGAAGGTACATTTACATACCCTCAGTTTTAGAAAACATATGTCATATACATATAGTACTTCATTTCACATTTCGTACATATCATACCTATGTAAACTTGCATAGGATTTTCATAATAATGACATTCCAAACTGATAGTTTTCGAATTATTACATTCACATATATAAGTTACGAAAACTCAATTCACATTCATAACAAATAGAGGATTTCTAAATTTTCCATCTCATTTTAAAATTTTCCTCGATTTGAAAATCTAAGGTTTTCTCAAATCCAATTCACATTCATAATCCAATTCATTATCGACTTCGCATTCGATTTGGATTTCACGTTACATCGTCAATTCTCAACACATAATTGATGTCTATCGATATATAACCTCTAAGCTCGTACATCTCAGAGAAGGGTGTTAAGCTAAAAGAATAAATTCTCCGCCACCAACAGATATATATTTAATAGAGATCAATTGCTATGTCATCAATTCACCATGTTAGACATACAATCCAAATCGACTATCCAAAATTCAAAGTTCAACTTATATTGTTTTTGATGTCGAAGTTAAACTCAATTTAACTCAGATTCAATCTTTTTTGAAAAATTTCCAAGTTGAACTAATCGTTCAAATTTCCCAAAAATATCTTTACAAGATATATATAATTTTCCACACTTAAACATTTGAAACAAATTTCAAATATTCATTTTTTCAATTTATCTTTAAAAGATAAAATTTCAAACCTTTCATTTCATATTGGAAAACATTTCCATACTTATTTAATAATAAGTAACTCACAAATCCATTTATTTTTAACTCTTGGAAAATATTCAATATACTTGATTCAAAATTAAGTATATATTCCATTCTTTAAGGAAATCATTCTTTTAAACACATTTATTTGAGTGAAAACGAATGTTACGTAAAACATCGTTACGACAACTCAAAATCTCTAGTATAGGGATTCGAATTTTAAGATAGATATATAAATCCCAATACTATATAAACAACATTTCCTTCCAGAAACCATTTACTATAACAACAGTGTTATAGTCCACCATTTCCTTATTTCTCAAAAACGCCTATTTCAACAATGAATGTTGAAATCTATGGTTTCGATACTTAATGCATTTTAAAACATCTTTAAAACCAGTAACTTCATTTCATAATATCACTTCCCTAAAACATATCCGTTTTATTCAAAAATATATTCACTGTCCAAAATCGTGAATAAACTTCTTTAACCAATTTCACCCTTTCAACACATTTTATTTAAAAAATTATCCACTGTCCAAAATCGTGAATAAAATTCCCAACCAATTTTCATTATCACGATATTTAACTTAAAGGATAATTTGCTGTCCAAAATCACGGATATATCTCCTTTAATAACTTCTATTTTTCATTTATTAGATTCAATTGGTTTCGAATTTATAAACAATCTTTACAAATTCCATTTATATTTATAAAACTTCGATTTATAAATCTTCTTTATTAATTCAATTCAATTTATATAACTCAATTATATATCAAAAGTTCATATTGTAAGTTAAATACTTATAATCCATTTATTTACTAAATCGTTCTTCAAAACATTTGAAATCAATTTTCAAAAGAATTCAGAATCAAATTCCCAAGTTATAGTTTAATGATCCCCTTGGCTATACTAAATTGACATATCATTTTATTTCACAATTATTACTTTGGAGATATTCAAAATATTCAATTCAAACCAATTCATTAATTCATTTAACTTATATATTTTTTTCATAAATCTCAGAAATTCGATGATGGATTTTCGAATGAGAAACTATTGCAAACCTAAATTTAGAGAGGGGAATTTCCGAAAAAATTTGAATTTTCTAAATAGCTTTTATTTTCCAAAGAAAACAATCTTATACTTCTTTTAAATTTGAAAAACATTTTTCTTTAAAGTGATCCTAGTAACTATTCATATTAAACAACATAAACTGAGATTTGTGTAAACCAAAGCTCTGATACCACTTTTGTAACGACCCGCCGTTCTGACCGCTCGCAGTCGGTAATTAAACCAACTTGAGACGTTCAAAATGACGGATTGTTATTCAGTTTATAGAGTTTAAACAGAATCAGCCACAGAATCACAGAATAATCATAATATTTCACATAAATGAATTTTCTTACATATATCAGAGTTTATACAATGCATTAAATTTTTATACAGCGGAATATATCTTTTACAAGTACAAATTTTTTTCGAAAAGCTAAAGTGAAGCAATTTCCCCAACTCTCTTTAACTTCGCGACCTGAAAATCTTCAAGCTGTAAAATACTCGGTCTGACCCGAGTATTACGTTCAAAAGAAAATAATACACAGGTCAGTCTAATTGAAACTCAGTTATTAGTGCATAGAGGCAATAATAATCAAACAACAATTAGACGACAGTCAAATATAAATTTACCTATCCGATCCTTTAACAAGAAATCGGATAACGGTAAATATAACACATAACAGTGTTAAACAATAAATCTGTAGATTCAGATTATCAATGAAGATAGATGAAAGGATTATTGATGAAGATAATTTAGAAAAAAAACATCAGAATTGCCTAAACGGCAATAACTACAAAATCATCAAAATCGATTCAAAATATATTGAATTGGCAACATAAAACAATTTTCATCAAATAGAAAACATCAATTAAAATATTAGATTTGGTAGGGCTGCAGTACACACACTCGTGTACGGCCTCGCCACAACAACATGTTAACTCTGCGTGGCTGCAATTCACGCTTGCGTGCACTACCTCGCCACTACCGTAATGAAATATGCAAAAGATCATAAATCAAAACAAAATAGTATATCAATAAAAATCAATATCGTGTGGCTGCAGTTCATGCTTGCGCGCACTGCCTTGCCACCATCGTGATGATGTACTCAAAAGGTCAACGAACCAAAATCAATGAAGAACCAATATCGATGCAACGCAAACCGACAAGGCAACTGCATAAACGAATCCCAAGGCAAATCTGCAACAATAAACTGCAGCCACCACAAATGTTCAAGGGTAGAACTTCAACAAAAATGCAGCCACCTCAAGATCACGAGACTGCAACAAAAGATCTCAGATGCAAAACTTCAACAAATCAAAACAGCATTAAAGAATGCATAATTCTATCATGACCAGAATGCAACTGCACAGGCAACACATGAAGGCAATGCACAGGTTAATGTGACAGCAAGTACAACCAATGGTACAAGACAATGAACAAACAAGATGAACTTAAAATCAGTGACAACTTCACAACCACTGATCAGACTTCACGTTAAGCAATGGACCGGTAAATAGTGACTTCAACATAGCAGTGTCTTGTAGTTTAATTTGAACTTTGTTTTAGAAAACTATGGTCAAACCTTGGTTTAAAAATTTAAATACAGTTCTTAAATTTTCAGAGTTATTAACTAACTGTTTTTAACTTAATATATGTTTAATCTTTAGTTTAGAATATAACAACCAATGTTGTCCTAACACTAAGCTCAAAACAAATCAATGTATCAACAGGGAATGATTTTTTTTCTTTCAAACATTGTATCGAGAAAACTCAAAACAGAGGGGTATATGATATACAGCCTGCACTCACATATTAGTCATCATTCATTAAGGCATTCATATATAAAGATATAAACACACTCATTCACATACATATATGCATCAGAGTTTATATGTTTAAATTTTGTTATTAAGTGATGTTACTCGCAGTATTCTTAAAACTTGGATCTTGCAAAATCAAACATAAATTATTCAAACATTAAATCTTAAAAGAGGTTGAGGGGTGAAATTTCAGAAATCTTTTATTTTTTTAAACTTATCCTATAACTGTAAACAGCAATCAAGATCATATACAGGCATGCCCCTTCACAACTTCATATTTAAACACATGCAGGCATTTTTAAACAATCACACTATAAATATAAAACAGCATTAAAGCACATGTACGCAGACCCAATGCAATGCCTCAAATGACCGAATACAACTGGAATCAAGGAATGCAACTTAAGTTAAAAGCTATGCAGTGAAGACATAAACAAGTATATATGAAGAACACTTGATGTATGACAAACAGACTGCAAGATAAACTCAAAAATGTGCATATGAAGTTCGAATAATCAGTTCAACCAAACAGCAAAGATATCAAGGATGCAGCATGTACACTTGAATACATGAAGTAAATTTGAAAACAAGGCATACAACAGTGAAGTACACAGTGGCCAGAAGACATAAAAGAAAAAGTACAACTGAAATCAAGCAGGGATGAATAACTCTAGTGGCAAGTTTGAACAATATCAAAAATCATGGAACGACAAAATGAAATCAAACCAGTCCCTGGTCGAAACAATCTCCATCATCGACCAACAACCAATTATACCAATAAGGTAAAATAACTTTTGAACTACGATAAAGGAGATTTTTTAAAGAATTTAATAGTTATAACAAAATCAGGTCGCAGTTTTGAACTGGCATGCCAAAGTCTAAAAATCACTTCGAATAAACAAAGTCACAGAATGAAGTCTTAATGAAACTGCACCGGACAAGGGCAGACAAATAACAGTTGTACATACCTAGTGCCACAGTGTAAACATCAACATGAACGAGGCCGAAGTCACAGGGACAAAATCAAACAAAGTACAGTTTTCAAACGCAACAATACTCCACAAAGGCTACGGAAAAGTAGCAGTTTGAAACCATGACAGAGAATACAAAATCAACACAGCAAAAATCATCACAGCACAACAGTACGAAATCATCAATTGTTTGAATTAGATGTGAGGAAAAGATTCACTCACCTTAGCTTGAAGCAGTCGCGAAGAATTGAAGCCGAAGCCCTAATTTTGGATCGAAGACGAAGAGGAGACGAGAGAGGCCGCCATTAATTTTTCGTTCGATTTTTTTTTATTTTTTATGTTGATTTCTGCTTTGAAATGGAGGAAAGGGGTATCGAATATAAAAGGGAAAGGAGACGTGATTTAAGCGTGGTTGAAGGCGTAGGTTAAGGAAAAATTTTAGGCGTGTTTTTAGCTGATAAGGTAATGCAGTGTACTTTTTAATTTTTTTATTTTATATATTATTATTATTTTTTTCATTTTTAAATTCAATTTGTTTTGTATAATTATTTTCTTTTACTTTGTTTTGTAAATTTTGTTGTTTGAATTTTTAACTATGTGTATTTCTTTATTTATTTTATATTGATGAAAATTTTATCCCTTTTTATTTTAAAGAAAAGAAAAATATTATTTAAAACTAACCATCCTTTTATAAATTTACATAAATAATAATTCTTTTATCCAAATTATTTTTCTAAGTCATTAGTTTGAATTTAAAATACAAATTCAATATTCAATTTCAAACCCCAAAGTCAAATTTAAATTTTTATTCAACTTTTTATAAATAAATTCTAAAATTTAATCGCCAATTCATAGTTATATTGGGAATTCAATTTAAACCATCATTCAAATATTTAAAATTAATTAAATATTTTCATTTTTAAATTGTTCAAAATTCAGGGTTGTTACAAAATCTGAAGAGCAGAAAGAAGCATGTCGAGCATGAAGAGCACTTGCCCATAAGGAATGGGAAGAGGCAATAGAGGAAAAGAGAGGCTGTATAGGGTAAGGGCAGAAGCAGGACCTTATGATAATATCATTTTTTATAGGTGTTTGGAAAATGGACATTTTGTAGCCATGTGCAGGAAGAGAGATAAGGGAAAGAAAAATGAAGTCCGGTGTTATCGATATGAGATTTTCTGTTTTCAATGTCATGAGAAGGGACATTTTCCAAGTTTTAGCTTGAAGGTGATGAAAAAGAAACCCACACTCATAATTTCAATCGACCAACCAACCATTTTCTTCCACTATAGGTAGACTGGACACATAGCTAGAAATTGTTCAAAGAGACAACGTGGAAAGCAAGTTCTATTGCACCTTGGTCGAACTGCATACCCCAGATTCGTAAGGGAAGATGGAAGTATGGTGTACTTTTGTAAGAAATGCTATAGCTGGGGCCACATTGATGTAGAGTGCACCGGGCCTATTAAAGCACCAGCCGGAAGGGTAAATACCGAAGCATTCTTCTCGAAGTAATATGGAGAAGTGGGAGAAGCCGTGTAGGACCCATTGTTTCTTAACTTCTTACAAGTTGCGTCCAGGCTAAGGTTTTTCTTTTGGTGCAACCTTGTGTATGGGTATTGGACCCTATTATATTCTTAATTTTTGAGTAGTTGATGCTCCAAGGTTAATGGCATGTATAATTAAATTGTTAATGTTCTTTTATATGATAAAGGTTTGGGAATATCCTTAAGCCAAGAAGAACTCGAAAATAGAAAAATTGCTATGTATTGAAATCGTTTGGTAAAATATTGAAGGCAAATCTATCTACAACGATATGTGAATAAATACCATTTATTAGAAATGGTACTAATGTGGGAAATTTTTTGAGATAATGTAGACTGTGTGTGACACCCCATAAAAATGCGAATAATAGTCCCATATCGTGGAAGAACGCTATGAAGTGAGTGCTTATATACCAAAGCCTTCACCTCAAAACAACGTCGAGGCTTTTTTAGGAACAAAACCCCACATCTTGGCTTGGCCAAGAGGCGGAGTTTACTAAGTTAGGGGCAATATCTATGTTAGGTGAGGTGTGGGCTATTACAATGGTATCAGAGCCAAACTGTAATGACCCGCTATTTTGGACCATTCAAATCGACAATAAAACCATACATGTCCGACTTGAATAATTCAAAATACCATATTGTTAATTAAAATTTGCCACAACTTAAAATATACAGTATATAAATAAATCACACATCACAGAGTAATATAATGCAGCGGAATAGATAAAGAATAGTAGTTTATGAAGCTACTATATACCTCAGAGTTAGAAATAAAATACAACCGAATGGTTCAAATGCAGTGAAGTCTCCAATGCAACAGATGACTTCTCTGAACCAATCAACTGGATGAATGAAGGAATAGATAGATGGATCTTCAAGCAAAGCTCCAACTTCGAAGGTGAGTCTCAAATGCTGTATCACTCAGTTTGACCCGAGCGTAAAGCAAAACACAAAACACTCGAGTCAGGATTAACATTCGTATATCAATAAATCCAACTCAAATGAAATATCAACTGAAATACAAGTAACTTAAAGGATGTTTGGGATAACCATCCTCTAAGGGTCCATGGAAATATCTACAAGGTAGAAATATACACTATACACCGTGGTCATTTCAGCTTAATTTATACTTCAAAACCAAATATCATTTCACTTCAAATATCTCTATATTTCCCAAAGTAGTATTTACATATATTAAATAATTTATATAGTAAAGTATTTTCAATTTTAATTCAACTCAATTCCAAAAATAACCACTTCAATTTTATCGATCTCAAATTCGGATTTGTAATCACAAAATACCCCTTTATATTTCAATATATTTCAAGACTTTAAGTATTTAACGTTTCAAACTAAATTTTTATTCAATTTAGTTTTCTAAATAATAATTTCAAATTTAGTTCAACCTAAATTTCCATTTTAATTCAATTTAGTTTCTAAATAACAAATTCAACTATATTGATTTCAAATACAGATCCAAATCTCAAAATAAACCATTTAAATTCCAATATAGTTCAAAGCTTTAGTATTTAAATGTTCAATTTAACAGTTTCCTATAGATCTCGATTTAACCTCATCATTATTTAGTCTTGAAATACTCCCTCATTAGATACAATATCATTTAAGTAACCTTAAATTACATTTTACTCAATATTTTCTTTAATTTATTTAAACGTGAAATATTCATTAAATCACATAAATCAAAAATCTAGTTATAAAATCATACCTTTAAATTTCCCATTCAAAAATTTCAAATTGATTTAATTAAATAAATCCTCATTTAAATACTATTTTTAATAAACCAAAATTTATCTCTCAATCTTAGTTATTCAATTTATTACAAGAAAATCTATTTGAAATATAGATTTACATAAATACTCAACCATATTATCCGTATTAAATTAATCTAATTTAAATCAAATATTACGACTAAATCTATATATAAAATTTCCATTTATATAATTTCTTAAGAATCAATATTATTTAAACCATATATTTTTTTCCAAAATTATAAAAATTATTTTCAGAATATTTATATGGACCAACGGTGTCTGTATATATTTCCTATCATATAGTCTAGTGCTACGGATATTTGTCATTTCAATCCGTACACTAAATATATACGGGCGGATATCATTTCAACCCGTAATCCCAAATTCAATTAAATGAAAATCGCTTGGGTTTATCATTTCAACCCATAACGATTTTCTCCTATTCTAAAGTCCGTTCGGATATGTATCATTTCAACCCATAGTGATTTCTAGACTACAGGGAACTTGTAGAGTGATAAAAGATAATACAATAAAATAACAAGCATATATCATCAATAACAATATAATATAAACAACAGGATATGGTGTCATATGCTGCAGGTGAACAGTTACAGATAATAGCATATATAACAAATTTAAATAACTACAGCAGCATATTTCAATTGTCGTTTCAATTGAAATCAAATTTAATGAATAAAAGAATGTTAATCGTGAGTGATTGCTCACCTTTCGAGGCTAGATAGATTGGACAAAGAATTGAGGTACGCTGGATCACGATCTAGACATTGAACAAATCCAAACAAAATTTTCAAAGCGAAGCAAGATTGGCACGAATACGATGGACAACTGATAAATAGAGATCGATGAAAATAGATCAGAAACTGCTTTATGTAGACCGAAATGAAATACAAATATTATTCTATTATACTACACTCTTAACCAATATTAGTTTTGAAATGCATTAAAATTACATATACATACATACGTTTTCAAACAAACGCAAATAATAGAAAACTGCAAAACTATGTTTAAAACCAATATTAACATAAATTTTTTATAATCATATTTAAATCAACATTTAAGTCAACATTCCACATTATTATTATTAAGACCAATATCGACTTTTCTTAATTTGTTGAAACACTACACACCTTATACTTGATATAAATTTACCTTTTGCAGAATATTTATAAGAAAGAGAAGGGCGAGAGCACAACTCCAACTTAATTTAACAATTTAAATTCCAGTACTTTCTTTAATATTAAAACAGGCTTCAGGCATTTCTTACTTGTTAACACTTACATTAAACTTTCTTTATCATCTTAAAAATATCAATGTCAAATTTTAACCCATATAATCACTAGTATAAACTTACATTTTAAAACAACAAATCTTAGATCTTATAAAACTGTATTTGTATAATAGTACATCTCTGGATAGACACACAAACTAACTTAAAATATATTATACTATATATTCTCCCCAAAATTTTATAACTCTACAACTATATTTTAAACAACAGAAGGAAATTTAAACCCATGCAAACTCTACCTATATAACAAACTTATGTTTTATAACTTACTGTATATTAATATGTTTATAAATGTATACTGTCCCACAATATATATATTATAAAATTAACACCTTTTTATAAACAATACAATATAAAATTAACACCTTTCTTTTTTTTATAAAAATCTTACATGCTGCAACATATATGCAGACTGCTAAACATCTTATATTATATATAAACAGTATGAAATAACCCAATGTATATTCAAAAGTCATACTAAACAAATTTCAATAAATACTCATATAAAACTAACCATAGAACAAATGCAAATGTTTATAACTTTATATTTAATGTATACTTGCGCTGCACTATATAAACATACTTATAATGTAAAATATATACTTGAAGCATGTTATGCTTAAAATAAAGGAAAAGCAAAAGCAATATAAACAGTAAGAAAACAAAAGAAAAGGAGGAAAAAGAAGAAGAAAACGAAAAGAAATAAGAAGAAAAAGAAAATTAGCGTAGCCATTTACCTACAGAAAAGCTTCACACGCAAGAGAGGAGATGAAGATCTATTGATATGGAGTAGGGTATGTACGAGTGATTTGTATTTATAAGAGAAGCCTCGCATTGATAGAGTGGAAAGAAATTTTGTTTAAAGTGGCAAGAAATAAAGATAGTAATGGCTAGAGGAAATTTAGGAATTTATTCCTATAATTTAAGGAGAAAAAAGAAAGAAAGAGGAAATAAATTAAAACAAATATATAAAGATTAAATGCTGGTGAACAGAGGAAATAAAATGAAACAAATATGTATATAAACATTGAATGCTGGTGAAAAGAGGAAATAAATTAAAACAATATATGTATAAAGATTGAATGCACATGAATAGAGAAAATGAATTAAAACAAATATGTATAAAGATTGAGTGTTGGTGAAAAGAGGAAATAAATTAAAACAAATAAGAAGAGAATGGATTGATTTAAAGGAAAGGCAATGGATGGTTTAGAAATAAATAAATGTGAAACGTATACGTTTTAAATTTCAAAAAGGAAAGAAATAAATACGGGAGTGGCAACAGATCTTGCAAGCAGGGAAATAACGTAAAAAGAGGAAGAGAAAGAGGCGTATATATGAATGGTAAATAAATTTAGATTTCAAATGAAATAAATGGAACAACAGAGATTAAAGTATGGATGTAAATCCAGGAATAATAAAAAGCAACGGTTATATGTCGATTAAGAAAAATAATTAAAACAATTAATGGCTTAAATGGGGCAGCATGCTTCAAATTTTTGGAATGCAAAAGAAACGTACACTATAAATATAAAGTTTTCAAAAGCAAAAGAAACGTAAAGCTGTCCATTGATTCATCAAAACGTTATTAAGTAATAAATTGAAATGAATAAAAGTAATTGCAATGGTCAATAGTTGATTTAGCTATACACTTAAAGCAATAAATTTTTGTTTGTTTGTACAACACAAAATGAGTTTTGAAAGTCAAGGATATAAAAATGGATAAAAGGAAAGAAATCAAGAAATTTTGTGAGCAATAGCTTTCTAAGGAAAGGTAGGCTTACATTATATATACATGCGGAGATGATTAGGCACGTTCAAAAATTTTGAAGCAAATGAAGGAATTGGAAATAAATATAAAATGAAAGAAATTTGAAAAGTCCGTAGCTATGATTTAGCCAAAATTTATTAAAGCCATTTACTAGGAAGGTTGGAACCGAAATAATAGGGAGAGGAAGGCATATTAAATTTGATGACAAAGTTGTGTTCAGATCTATAAGCAAGTTGTTTATATATTATAGGCCTTATGAAAGTGAGGGAAGGAACGGATGCTACTAGCTTGATGATTTGAGATTCTTTCGAGCGTTAAAAACAAAAATAAAGGGAGACCAGAATAAACGCACCACCATAAATATAAATATACGCTTCAATTGCAAAAGAAACGTATAGAGAAAATTATGGGTAGTGGGAAAAGTAAAGTCAGTGCACGAAACTACAAGGAATAATAAAGGCAAGGTCGATGATCTCAAATTTATTAATGGTTACGAATGGAAAAGTCTACCTGAATTGGAAAAGTATTAAGCAACAGAAATCTTTGACGGTAGTAAAAAGAAACCGTTACGTACTGATTCAGAAATCAATTAAAGCAATTAATAGCTTGAATTGGACAACACGTTTTCTCAATTAAATAAACTTCCATAAAATTATTTGAAAATTTACAATCTGCTATATTTAAATATACGTATTCTCAATATATAAACATTTTATTTAAAAATTCAATTATTATAAGATTTCACAAATATTCAATTAAATACTTTATAGAATCAATTAAAAATTGTTAAAATTTTCCGGGTCGTTACACTCTCCCCCACTCAAAACTTTTTGTCCCCGAAAAGGAAGGAGTTAGGAGAATAAAACAACCAGAAAAAAATAGATTGAAAGCCAAGATAAAAAATAAATTTTAAAACTATATAAATTTTATTTAAAATATTTATTTGAAAACTTCATTTGAAATTAAATTTTCTTTAATATTTAATACTTCTCAAACTCCTTTGCAAACAATTATTTACATTATTACTTCTATTTACAAAGACTATTGAAAATATTAAATCCAAAATTTATGAAATTTTTAATTTATCTCAAGATACCTTTCAAATATTATCAATAAATTAATAATCATTTTCTTTAAAGATGTTTTATTTAATTTATAACTTCAAAAATATTTATAACACTTAAATTTTATGTAAAACATTGTAGTATACAAATAAGCAATATTTAAAAGATTTATTCTAAAAGGAAAGGAAGGTAGATTTTGAAAACGGAATATAGGTGAAAATTAAAGCTGAGCAGATGAGGTAGATTCAAAAGAATAGAATCGGGCACGAATAATTTATTTCAAACCATAAGAATTTAAATTTCAAATATTAATACAAAATTTCTTTGTTGAAAATACTTTTATAATAAAATACCTTTATAAATAAAATACTTTTATATCGAAACCAATTTTTCTTTCGAAAATACTTTTATAACTCGATGTTTTAACAAGTTTATCCTCGTTCTTGCAGACTCTGGCCATGCGTTGATCAGGCGTAAAGCTAGAGTTCTTCAAGTACTTAGTAGACCTGTTTCAACACCCAGTGAAAATATTTGAAAAACCTTTTAAAAACAGATATGGAAAGTACAATACAAACAAATCAACCAAACCAAAACCTTTGTCCGATCATGGTTCGCAGATACACAATGGTTACGCCTGGGTCCCCTAGGAAACAATCCATATCCGTAAGCTTTCTCAGCCCTGCGAGTTACGCCATGATGACTAGTAGAGTGCAGGATACACAATGGTTACGCCTGGATCCCCCAAGAAACAATCCGTACCCCTAGGCAAGACTCAGCCAGGCACTTGCGCTACTATTCGCGACCTACACAGATTGCAGGATACACAATGGTTACGCCTGGATCCCCCAGGAAACAATCCGTACTCCTAGGCAAGACTCAGCCAGGCAATCCCGCTATGCATTCACGAGAGAAAAAAAACCATGGGTTACGCCACGGTGGGAACACTCGAGTATTACATCCGGAAAACCAAAAATCAGAGAGAATAATATCGATAGAATGAATCCACGATGTGGCCACAAAGCCGATATCAAGCAGAACGCACTTTCCATATCTTTACTTCTAAAATATATATCATATAGTACCTTTTCAAATCACTTTCAAATATCGTACTTATATAAAGTCCATATATATAGGATTTCATTTTTTCCCAAATCGAATACTTTCCAAATCAATAGTAGATCAAATCATACTTATATAGACTTCGATTATATAAAATCTCTTTCCAAATTGAGTACCTTTCAAATCAATAGATTTCAAATCAACTTCATACTTGTACAATCCATTTTATATAGGTTCGACCACTCCCAAATCAAGTGCTTAATAATATAAGGTTCTCAAATTTCAAATCATTTCAATATCAGTTTCAAAATCATATATGATTTCACCAAATTTTCTTCCAAATTAAATATCTCAATTTCAAAGTTCCCATAATAATAGATTTAGAAAATAATCCTAGTTTCCAAATTAAAATAATTCAAGTCAAACAAATTCATTTCCAAAATCACCATATAAGTACTGGTTTTAATTTCAATTAAATTTCAAAACCAAATATTTTCTCAAAATCAATTATACTAAAAATAGTTTCCAAATTTATAAGTATCCCTTTAAAACTTTTAAACTATCTATTTCTATTTGAAATATCCAATTTACCTTTCTGAAAACCATTATTCAAAACCATATTTTTTTTCAAAACATTTCAAAACTAAATTTATATTCTTTATCAAACATTTTATACTCCTCGAAATATCTTAGCTTTGAAAATTTAATCTCGATTTGGAAGTGTTCGAACATTCAAAATAGTTAGGGAAATCAAATTTTCAATTCAACAGTTGAAAATCAACAATAAATCAATAAACCAATTATTAAATCCGAAACTCGAGGACTGAACACCGGTCTCATTTTAAATTGTTTCAAATATATACTTATATCTTTCTAAAATATCAAATTATACTTCGGAATTTGAAATCAAAAACGATTTTACAAAATCACTTGCATAGCGAAGCTATTAAAGTGGCCACTCCCCCACTCTGAAACTCGAAAATCAATGTCGATGATGCGTGCACTCATCACCGAAATTATTTTCCAGCGACATAAGTGAGTTATGGATTTCTATTTTCCTGAAAACTTCTTTGAAATTTCTTCAAAATTATTGGAATTCATTTGAACTCATTTGAAACATTTCTTATTCGGAAAAATACTTTTAAATCATATTATTTTTATATGTTTTCCAAAATCTTAAAACCAATTTCAAAATACCGGAATTCAATTCTCGAATTTCAAATGTAACCCTTCAGTTATAAATCATTTTTATATGAATCACTTTCTTATAAATTTTCGAAATTTCCAATCCTTTCAAAACTTTTATATATAGAATAACATTTCTTATTCGTTTTATATATAGGTATATAATCCTTATCGAAAACATTTTCACTTTTTATGTAGAATAAAATCATAATTATCAAAATAATAATTTCGATATATAAAACAATTTCAAAAATGCAAATATACTCGATTTTCAAAGAATAATTCTAAGAATGGATTTCAAAACAAAGATAGAGATTTGAATTAGAGGAACTCCAATCAATAGAATTCTGATTCGAAGATAGACTCGATCAAAGATGAGATAATTAAATTACAAAATAGAAGATGGATATACTTCTATAAATCGCGGGCGACCTTAACCGGGTCAACCGTGACTTCAGGGATATGATCGATGCGGAATTCTAAAACAAATCGACATTCGATTGCCAGAGATGGAATTCGGCATATCAAGATATAGCAGCATCGTAAACCGAGGATACAAAAATCTTCGGTGAATCGATGCCAATTGTAAAGGTGTTTTCACCCCCTTTACGAAACATTCGGTGGAGTTATGGGATACTCCAGAATCAAACGAATATAAATAGGAAGAGACAAGAATGAATTTCGGAACCGAGGGACATTCCAAAACTCAAAGGAAATTGAGTCAAAAAGGAAGAGATTCAACTCGAACGAAAGTGATTCTGTAAATAAATTTACCATATATGCTAAGCTTTGCCTAGAGCCAAAGCTCTGATACCAACTGTAATGACCCGCTATTTTGGACCATTCAAATCGACAATAAAACCATACATATCTGACTTGAATAATTCAAAATACCATATTGTTAATTAAAATTTGGCAAAACTTAAAATATACAGTAAATAAATCAATCAAAGATCACAGAATAATATAATGCAGCGGAATAGATAAAGAATAGTAGTTTATGAAGCTACTATATACCTCAGAGTTAGAAATAAAATACAACCGAATGGTTCAAATGCAGTGAAGTCTCCAATGCAACAGATGACTTCTCTGAACCAATCAACTGGATGAATGAAGGAATAGATAGCTAGATCTTCAAGCAAAGCTCCAACTTCGAAGGTGAGTCTCAAATGCTGTATCACTCAGTCTGACCCGAGCGTAAAGCAAAACACAAAACACTCGAGTCAGGATTAACATTCTTATATCAATAAATCCAACTCAAATGAAATATCAACTGAAATACAAGTAACTTAAAGGATGTTTGGGATAACCATCCTCTAAGGGTCCATGGAACTATCTACAAGGTAGAAATACACACTATACACCGTGGTCATTTCAGCTTAATTTATACTTCAAAACCAAATATCATTTCACTTCAAATATCTCTATATTTCCCAAAATAGTATTTACATATATTAAATAATTTATACAGTAAAGTATTTTCAATTTTAATTCAACTCAATTCCAAAAATAACCACTTCAATTTTATCGATCTCAAATTCGGATTTGTAATCACAAAATACCCCTTTATATTTCAATATATTTCAAGACTTTAAGTATTCAACGTTTCAAACTAAATTTTTATTCAATTTAGTTTTCTAAATAATAAATTCAAATTTAGTTCAACCTAAATTTTCATTTTAATTCAATTTAGTTTCTAAATAACAAATTCAACTATATTGATTTCAAATACAGATCAGAATCTCAAAATAAACCATTTAAATTCCAATATAGTTCAAAGCTTTAGTATTTAAATGTCCAATTTAACAGTGTCCTATAGATCTCGATTTAACCTCATTATTATTTAGTCTTGAAATACTCCCTCATTAGATACAATATCATTTAAGTAACCTTAAATTACATTTTACTCAATATTTTCTTTAATTTATTTAAACGTGAAATATTCATTAAATCACATAAATCAAAAATCCAGTTATAAAATCATACCTTTAAATTTTCCATTCAAAAATTTCAAATTGATTTAATTAAATAAATCCTCATTTAAATACTATTTTTAATAAACCAAAATTTATCTCTCAATCTTAATTATTCAATTTATTACAAGAAAATCTATTTGAAATATAGATTTACATAAATACTCAACCATATTATCCGTATTAAATTAATCTAATTTAAATCAAATATTACGACTAAATCTATATATAAAATTTCCATTTATATAATATCTTAAGAATCATATTATTTAAACCATATATTTTTTCCAAAATTATAAAAATTATTTTCAGAATATTTATATGGACCAACGGTGTCTGTATATATTTCCTATCATATAGTCTAGTGCTACGGATATTTATCATTTCAATCCGTACACTAAATATATAAGGGCGGATATCATTTCAACCCGTAATCCCAAATTCAATTAAATGAAAATCGCTTGGGTTTATCATTTCAACCCATAACGATTTTCTCCTATTCTAAAGTCCGTTCGGGTATGTATCATTTCAACCCATAGTGATTCTAAACTACAGGGAACTTGCAGAGTGACAACAGATAATACAATAAAATAACAAGCATATATCATCAATAACAATATAATATAAACAACAGGATATGGTGTCATATCCCGCAGGTGAACAGTTACAGATAATAGCATATATAACAAATTTAAATAACTACAGCAGCATATTTTAATTGTCGTTTCAATTGAAATCAAATTTAATGAATAAAAGAATGTTAATCGTGAGTGATTGCTCACCTTTCGAGGCTAGATAGATTGGACAAAGAATTGAGCTACGCTGGATCACGATCTAGACATCGAACAAATCCAAACAAAATTTTCAAAGCGAAGCAAGATTGGCACGAATACGATGGACAACTGATAAATAGAGATCGATGAAAATAGACCAGAAACTGCTTTATGTAGACCGAAATGAAATACAAATATTATTCTATCATACTACACTCTTAACCAATATTAGTTTTGAAACGCATTAAAATTACATATACATACATACGTTTTCAAACAAACGCAAATAATAGAAAACTGCAAAACTATGTTTAAAACCAATATTAACATAAATTTTTTATAATCATATTTAAATCAGCATTTAAGTCAACATTCCACATTATTATTGTTAAGACCAATATCGACTTTTCTTAATTTGTTGAAACACTACACACCTTATACTTGATATAAATTTACCTTTTGCAGAATATTTATAAGAAAGAGAAGGGTGAGAGCACAACTCCAACTTAATTTAACAATTTAAATTCCAGTACTTTCTTTAATATTAAAACAGGCTTCAGGCATTTCTTACTTGTTAACACTTACATTAAACTTTCTTTATCATCGTAAAAATATCAATGTCAAATTTTAACCCATATAATCACTAGTATAAACTTACATTTTAAAACAACAAATCTTAGATCTTATAAAACTGTATTTGTATAATAATACATCTCTGGACAGACACACAAACTAACTTAAAATATATTATACTATATATTCTCCCCAAAATTTTATAACTCTACAACTATATTTTAAACAACGGAAGGAAATTTAAACCCATGCAAACTCTACCTATATAACAAACTTATGTTTTATAACTTACTGTATATGTAACGACCCACTATTTTGTACCATTCGAATTCGACAATAATAGAACATGTCGAGCTGGAATAGTTCAAAATAAAAGATTGTAGAATAAATTTGGCAAAATTCGGAATATACAGTAAATAAATCGCAGAATCACATACACAGATATCAGAATCTCGCAGCGGAAATTAAAAATTTAGTGGTTCATGAAGCCACTGATACATCTTTACAAAACAGAACTTACATTGTCTATAATCCTCAATACAAATTTTAACATACACAGATAGAGAGTCTTCAAAGTCTTGAATTCCAGAAAGGATAAAGGCTGAAACAACTTCCAATAGCACGAATGATCTATTGAGTGTCCTAGCTACGGAGAAGAAACTGAAGCTGCAACTCAGGCTGACCCGAGCGTACAATAAAACAAAACACTCGAGTCAGGACATACATACTTATATAATGTAAGCTAAATCAAGTGTACTGTAATATATAGCAAGTAACTCAAAGGATGCCTGGGACCGCCCATCCTCTAAGGATCCGTTAAACTATTTACTATGTAGTATATTGCGCTATTATAATAGTGTCTATTTATAAAGTAAACATACTTATTTCTTAGCATTAAGGGGTTACCCATATAGCCCTTAACACGTAATAGTCCCAGTAGTCCATCCAATATCATAGCTCCTCCTACTCGGGAGGCAACTAGAGGATACCACACGGGCTACGGGAGAAAACCAAACTCGTACAAGGCTCGATATGGTAGGTGACACGGCACAACTAGGCAATGCCAGGGTAGATATACCAATTGCTATCCGGACCGGTGGTAACGCGAAGCCGCAGCAACCGCCCACCTCGAACAACACTCCCAAATCAAAGGGTGCACCCAAACAATCACATAAGCAATAGAATGGTATACGAAGAAGTGCGTTCGATCAGAGGAGCTACCTCATTAATCCGAGAATCGCTCCTATTTTAGCCACCTTATGCCAACTCACGGGAGTCGGGTCCACGTATATACCTTTCAAGAAACCGTCACCACCAACCTACTTCATTCTGGAATCTCCACCGCGTACACGGTTAGTCAAAGTGGTTTTCGGTATCGACAGAGAGTATGTCCATATCCGATCCCGGTCTCTTTGCCAACCCTTCGTTATTATAACCCGTGGTTATTTAAAAACAGTTTATACTTTAAATCAGAATAAACATTTCCATTTCAAAACTATAGATACGATATCATTTTAAAACCCAAAACAATAGGATATCGTTATATTCAAATATAATTCTTTCCAAAACCATACTGTTTATAATATCTGGAGACCAAATATTTGAATTATATCTTCAAAGGATAATGTTTTGGAAACTTTACTTAAATCCATAACTCCCAAACACAATGGTTTGGACATTCAACGGTATATATATAAATGGGTTAACTTTATGGTTACTTTGTAAAGAAGATAATTTACATAGCTTCACAAATATATTTCTTTATTTAAAGTTTAACCATAATTTAAATATCCCTTTATGTTCCCAAAACCATTTCAATTTTTATATATATCCAATTGGAGTATTTACTATTCAAAACTTAGTTTGGGTTTTATTCTTTCACAAATCAATGTTTTATATTTTTAGTCTTGAATATTCCCATAATTTCCATAAATAAAACTCCAAATTTTAACCATTAAATTTTTCCCAAAATTTACTTAATACCAGAATATTTATCTTTAATTTATTTAGGAAAATACAGTTATAAATATTATGTCTTAAGTTTTTCCAAAACTTAAGGTAAAATAAAATTTATCAAATTCCATAAATTTTAGAGCAATCAAATTCTAGATTCCATAGCACTTAGGAAATGCTACCTAAAGTTATGGGTAAAACTAGTCAAATTTCAAAAGACAGCATTTAAATGCTGTAATAGATTGTTTAACTTGATAAATATTTCCAAATATAACCTATTTATTTATTCATTTATTAACTGAAATCTTATTCTTTCAAAATCCCGATTTACCAAATAAGTTATATTCCATAAATTTATTCAAATATTTATTTATTTCTTTATTTATAACTTATTAAAAATCAATATAAATTCCTTTAAAGATATAAATCAAATATTTAACTTCCAAAATAATTTTAAATATTTCAGAAAATATTATAAGGACCACGGGCCTGTATATAGTTTTCTAGCCTAGGTCAAGTGGTACGGATTTATATCATTTCAATACGTAGTTTACAAATATCCCGGGTCCTATCATTTCAAACCCGCAATCCCAAGTTTAACAGTTTAACAGTTAACAGCATAATTTAACAATAATAATCATTTAGGCCTATCATTTCAGCCCATAACAATCTACGTATAACAGGGAACTTGCAGTGTGATTTAAGCAGTAAATAAACAATAACATAATATACTGCAGATATAATACAACAGATAATAACTGATGAGGTGTCAATTTAAATGGGGTTCATCATTTTATATTACACTACAGACTGATAATAGTGACATAAAATTTTACACATACACTTGCAATAATTTACGAAATATAAATACGTATGTCTGGTGAGAAATACTCACCTGAAAGTTGCAGAAAATTTGAATTCAAAACGACGATTCACCGGTAAAGACCGACAGAAAATAACGATCAAATTTCTTCTGATGTCGCCTAGATTCAAATCTAGAACAAATTCAAATATTTTGAAACGCGACTTTAGAATGTATGGTCAAGAAAGGATTAAAATAGAACGGAAATTGTTTTGACTTGCTCGACCACTCCACCGTATAATGTGACCTAAATATACCCAAAATATGTGCCCCGTGCTAACACACAAAATTTACGACGAAAATTTTCCCTAAACAATTACGGCAAGATGTTAACTACGAACACCCGTACACATAAATTTTTCTTTCTCCATGTACGGTGACACGGATACGTGCACGCACGTGCATCACTCCACTGCCTAGTTTTCTCATGCACATTGCACATATATGTGCAGCCTACCTCCCCAGTTTTCTTTTCTCTTATTTACTAAAATTCCAGTTTAACCTATATACTTGCAAAATTTGTTTCATCTCTTTTTCCTTTATAGGCTCGAACTGTCACAGGGTATCCTCTTCATCAATACAGCATGGCTAAGCATGCACCGTGGCATCAAAACATGTCAAAGTGGCTTTATATACCAAGATGTTCGAACTCCACATTTCAAATTTTCCAGTACACTTCCCAGGCCGATCAACTGATACGTGTATATGCACGCTCAAACCAACCCATACAATACCACATACTTCATCCATATATGTTACTTCATTCATATATTTAACTCTTGTATTCAGTTTTAATCTTACGTTTTAGGTTTAGTTCTAAAACATCACTTTACAGATAGATTTCCTTAGATTCAAAACTTCCCAGGCAGATCTGAAGCATTTCAGTTTCATTTTAAGTTTTAAACTTAACTTTAAAACATTTCTAGACAATATAAATTTTCTTAAATATAACTTCCCAGGCATCTGTACAGGCAAACCACTGCTTCGTGACTGCTACAAATTACTTCGAGTCACCTCCTTATATGCTTCGAGTAATTTCATGCCAGACTTCGAGTCAAGAACGCCTCTGCTTCGAGACAATCTGGGAATTTCTTCGGGAATCATATAATTGCTTCGAACGAAACTGAGGCCACTTCTACTTGACCAACACTGAAGCCTTTTTATGTATTCTTCTTTCAACATGTCCAACTCCTATTGATACCTCAAGTACACATAAAGAATCATCTACTGAAACCTATCTGCATGTTTTTCTTGCCTACCTACTATTTATATTTACTTTCTACTGCAAATTCCACTGATGCATACGAGTACTGACACCAACATATACACAGAGATACAACATGTACATCCTACCCCTTCATCTTTTCACAAATGGTTTCCACAATCTCCAAATTATAAACTAAAACAGGCAACTCACTTACACTCATGCTAACCAGTATTATGATAGATAAACAAAACAAGGACTTCCCCTCTGAAAATATTCACTGCCCTGTTTTTCTATATATAATTCTTTTCTTTTTATATGACCTGCCTAGACTACTAATCACAGATCTTCAATCACCAAAATAATTATGGGCATTACTCCTCTCCAAATTCAAAACAGACAATCCCTTAAAATGTATAGATAAAATCTTCTAACCTTCACAAAACACATGCCTTTCCAAGAGATTACACAGTTCTAAGACCTACGCAGACTCAAGCTAGCATCTATATTCCTACTGGCACATGGTGGGAGAAATGGCCGAGCAAACAAGGGTGAAAAGAAAAAAAAAGAAACTGGAAGGAAAGGAAAAACAAAAAGACTGAAGAAGAAAAGAAAATATACCTGATGGCTATAGAGGAAGAAAGGCAGAATAAAAGAGATGTAGAGGAATGAAAGATATATATAGGCAAGGCTTGCGAATAACGTATCAGCCTTTTTTTTTCATTGTGAATTCCTTCAAGTCTGCGTGATTAAAGGCAAAAGATGAGGCAGCTTGATTATGGAGAAATAAATGCTGATGGAATTTAAAACATGCATTGATTTTGGACGAAATGGTTTGCGTGACTGGAAAATTGAAGATGGGAGAAAGGAGTTGATATGCACGTTACTTTATATAAACAAAGCTTGCGTGATTAGTGGAGGAAAATAAACAACAAAATTACGAGCGTTACTTAAAATTTCCCCGTGCTCTTGGATTTGTATATATGTGTGATTAGGAACGGAAAATTTTATTTATTTATTTATTTATTGCATAATAAAGATGAAATAGAGAGATATACATGGGAATTGAGAAGTTGAAAAGATAGGCAAAGTTAAGTATGAATGCGTGATTTAAAACTGCCAATTGAAATCTAGATTTAATGCATGCGATAACTGCAATTTTTATGAGAAGCTTTGATTTCAAAATCTTATACTATTTAATGTAGGCGTGATTTTAGATTGATGATTTGCAGATAAAAGGATTTGTTTGAGGCGGAATCAAATGGACAAATGGGGAGAAAAGGGCAAGCAGCTTAAATGGTTTAAAGTATCAGTTTTATATATATAAATATGAATACGTGTGTGATGATTCATTTATATTTACATAAATTTTGATTTGTATTAAATATGTTTACAAATGTATTTGGACGTTCGCAGATACCATACTAGATCATAGGCAAAAACACAGGGGAAAAAGAGGAAGCTGTAGAGATTTAAAGCTTTCAGTTACAAAAGTTATAAATATGTTTACGTGATATAAGATTTAGGCAGTTACACAACATATAAAGTTTGAAAATATGTAAATATGCATGCGTGATTTCAGCATGCTTTGATTCTCCTATGTTTGATTTAATAAACAAACTGGCCAGACTTAATGCAAAACTTTTTAAAAAGAAACGTACAAAATGAAAAGTTGCGTGATATAAGCCTGGATATAAAGTTTGTACGTAACTTTATGTTCTTTTTTTTTTTCAGTTTGCAAAAATTATAAGTTTTTGAATTTACTGGAAGGCCGAGAGATTTGCTTCAGTTTTCTCTTTGAATAAATGCTTATACGTGATTGATGAAATAAACAAGGGAAGTTATCAATGCATGATTTTATTTCTGAGAAAAGGAAAGGCAAACTCATATTCAATTCAGTTTTGATTTACAAAAGGTTTAATTAAGGCATACGTTGATATGGGGAGAAATAAAGGTAAGTATACATCAGAGGATGAACGAAAGAGTTGATATGTATCGTATCAATTTAGGCATGCACAAATTTCTCCTTGGATTTTTGTCTCACACGTTACTTCCATGTTAAGTTTTTACTTCATTTTATTTATTTGATTTTAGTTTGAAAACAATAAATGGAATGGCAAGAATTTATGCAAAGCTTAGAAAAACGTATACAAATTTATTTAAAATCAGACTGTCAGTTAATGCAACGTAACGTTTGTTATAAAATCTCTGACTGATATTTTTCTCCAAAATTTTACGAAAACATGATTTTTACACTACGCTAAACAGACGCAGTCCAAAACATCAAAAAAAAAAAAAAAAAATTTATAAAAATAACATTTTAAAAACACACGTTTTATTACGTCACTTATACCCTATAATTGACGCGTCTTTTGAACGCGAAATTCAACTGTTTAACTTAGCTTAAAATTTCACAGTTATTATTAGATTTTATTGACATATGCAATTTTATAAAATATATCTTCAAATTAAATAATTAAACTATATCTTTAGACACAATTTATATAAAATATACTTTGAAACTAAATAATTAATAATAAAATAAATATCTAAAACTAGGGCTGTTACACTCTCCCCCACTTAAGAACTTTTCGTCCTCGAAAAGGAACGAAAGAAGAGAAACAAAGAAGATAAGCTAGATAACAAGTATTTTAAACGGATGGTTCCGGATTTTAAAGCACGAAGAAGATCTTCTAGAGTCGGTTTTACCCTTCCAGTTCGACTGTCAGTCTATGGGACAATGTCCCGATCCTGAGGAGTAACAAAGATTTCTAAAGACTATAGAGAGATTTCTAAATAGACTGGTATAAGCGATAGCATCCCAATCCGTAGAAGATAGGGAAACCAAGGACATTTAAGATAGTCTGGAAAACAAGATAAGATAATAAATTTGAAATCATAATACTTTGAAAGTCATTAAAATTTATAGATTATTATTTGGAAATACTACTAAAATCATAACACCTTTTTCAAATAATCTTCATTTATTCAGTTATAAATTTCCATAATATTTTATTTTTAGAACAGCAGCACTTAAAATATGCTACAGCAGATATAATAATATTTCTAATTAGTTCAACATTTTTCTTAATTCTTAATTTAACAAATAACCTAACACTTTATTTGGAATACCTATTTTATAAATAAAATTTGAGTGGTTATAATAAATGTTATACACTCGAATTTTAGTTATAAAATCCTTTTTATATTGTATATTTTCCAAATTCATTTTTAACTTTTGAAAATCAAGGTAAGTTATATTGAAATGAAATTGAGTATTATACAACTAAAACTTCCAAATTTAATTATTTCCAGTTGGAATTTCTTATTCAGAATTTTATTTTCCATTTATTGAAATTTCTTAAGATAAAATTTTAAGAATTAAATTTCCGATTCCCCTCAAACCATTTACAGATAAATAAGTATATATTCATAATATGTCAATCAAATTTAAATTATATATCTATATATATATATATATATATATATTAAGTCATACTTTAGAAATTTCAAATCAAATAAAATCTCAAGGTAATACTGTAGCCAGACTACAGAATGGTCTTTCACTTCGAAACTCGAAAATGAATGTCGATGATGTTGTAGTCATCACCGAAATTATTTTCCAGCGACAAAGAGAAGAGCACTAAATTTTTAAAATTCTTTGGGAAACAAACTTCTATTTTGAAAATACTTTAAATAATATATACTTTTAAAATTTTAATCCCAAAGTTTGAAACCATCAGAAATTGAATTCTCAAGTTCTTGTTTTATATTCATTTCTGTTTCTAAATTAATTTATAACCATTGTTTATATTCAATTATTTAGACAAACACATGGTTTACAAAACCATAAATAAAATCAAACTATTATCTCCTGACACTAGTTAAATTAAATATTAAAATTTCTGAAAATTTATACTTATATATATTTTAGATTTCCTTTCAAATATAGGAGTAAATTTCCAAAACAAGGATAGAAATTCAAATTTGATGAACTCAAATCAAATAGAATCCAAGCTAGTTAAAATCAGAAGGTCCGATGATTAAATAACAGAATAAGGAACTGGGTAAGTCTATATAAATCGCGGACAACCTTGATCTGGTCAACCATGACTTGAAGAGTCGGATCGATATGATTGGGTAAATCTATATTTGATCCGAAGAGATAGAGTTCAGAATAATCAAAGATACTAGCATATAAACCGATGATAAATATAAATCTCCGGTGAATTAATGCTAATGGTAAAGGAGTTTCACCCCTTTATTAGAACGATGGCGAGACCGCCAATTCACTATAAAGATCATCCGAAGTGGAGTTATGGGATACTCCAGAATCTTGAGTAGATGAAAAGTGAGGGACACGAGTGAACTTTGGAACCACAGGGAATGTTCCAAATTCGAAAAGGAAGAGATTCAATCTCAAATGAAGGTGATTCTGTAAATCAAATTTACCATATATTCTGAGTTTGCCTAGAGCCAAAGCTCTGATACCAGCTGTAACGACCCACTATTTTGTACCATTCGAATTCGACAATAATAGAACATGTCGAGCTGGAATAGTTCAAAATAATAGATTGTAGAATAAATTTGGCAAAACTCGGAATATACAGTAAATAAATCGCAGAATCACATACACAGATATCAGAATCTCGCAGCGGAAATTAAAAATTTAGTGGTTCATGAAGCCACTGATACATCTTTACAAAACAGAACTTACATTGTCTATAATCCTCAATACAAATTTTAACATACACAGATAGAGAGTCTTCAAAGTCTTGAATTCCAGAAAGGATAAAGGCTGAAACAACTTCCAATAGCACGAATGATCTATTGAGTGTCCTAGCTACGGAGAAGAAACTGAAGCTGCAACTCAGGCTGACCCGAGCGTACAATAAAACAAAACACTCGAGTCAGGACATACATACTTATATAATGTAAGCTAAATCAAGTGTACTGTAATATATAGCAAGTAACTCAAAGGATGCCTGGGACCGCCCATCCTCTAAGGATCCGTTAAACTATTTACTATGTAGTATATTGCGCTATTATAATAGTGTCTATTTATAAAGTAAACATACTTATTTCTTAGCATTAAGGGGTTACCCATATAGCCCTTAACACGTAATAGTCCCAGTAGTCCATCCAATATCATAGCTCCTCCTACTCGGGAGGCAACTAGAGGATACCACACGGGCTACGGGAGAAAACCAAACTCGTACAAGGCTCGATATGGTAGGTGACACGGCACAACTAGGCAATGCCAGGGTAGATATACCAATTGCTATCCGGACCGGTGGTAACGCGAAGCCGCAGCAACCGCCCACCTCGAACAACACTCCCAAATCAAAGGGTGCACCCAAACAATCACATAAGCAATAGAATGGTATACGAAGAAGTGCGTTCGATCAGAGGAGCTACCTCATTAATCCGAGAATCGCTCCTGTTTTAGCCACCTTATGCCAACTCACGGGAGTCGGGTCCACGTATATACCTTTCAAGAAACCGTCACCACCAACCTACTTCATTCTGGAATCTCCACCGCGTACACGGTTAGTCAAAGTGGTTTTCGGTATCGACAGAGAGTATGTCCATATCCGATCCCGGTCTCTTTGCCAACCCTTCGTTATTATAACCCGTGGTTATTTAAAAACAGTTTATACTTTAAATCAGAATAAACATTTCCATTTCAAAACTATAGATACGATATCATTTTAAAACCCAAAACAATAGGATATCGTTATATTCAAATATAATTCTTTCCAAAACCATACTGTTTATAATATCTGGAGACCAAATATTTGAATTATATCTTCAAAGGATAATGTTTTGGAAACTTTACTTAAATCCATAACTCCCAAACACAATGGTTTGGACATTCAACGGTATATATATAAATGGGTTAACTTTATGGTTACTTTGTAAAGAAGATAATTTACATAGCTTCACAAATATATTTCTTTATTTAAAGTTTAACCATAATTTAAATATCCCTTTATGTTCCCAAAACCATTTCAATTTTTATATATATCCAATTGGAGTATTTACTATTCAAAACTTAGTTTGGGTTTTATTCTTTCACAAATCAATGTTTTATATTTTTAGTCTTGAATATTCCCATAATTTCCATAAATAAAACTCCAAATTTTAACCATTAAATTTTTCCCAAAATTTACTTAATACCAGAATATTTATCTTTAATTTATTTAGGAAAATACAGTTATAAATATTATGTCTTAAGTTTTTCCAAAACTTAAGGTAAAATAAAATTTATCAAATTCCATAAATTTTAGAGCAATCAAATTCTAGATTCCATAGCACTTAGGAAATGCTACCTAAAGTTATGGGTAAAACTAGTCAAATTTCAAAAGACAGCATTTAAATGCTGTAATAGATTGTTTAACTTGATAAATATTTCCAAATATAACCTATTTATTTATTCATTTATTAACTGAAATCTTATTCTTTCAAAATCCCGATTTACCAAATAAGTTATATTCCATAAATTTATTCAAATATTTATTTATTTCTTTATTTATAACTTATTAAAAATCAATATAAATTCCTTTAAAGATATAAATCAAATATTTAACTTCCAAAATAATTTTAAATATTTCAGAAAATATTATAAGGACCACGGGCCTGTATATAGTTTTCTAGCCTAGGTCAAGTGGTACGGATTTATATCATTTCAATCCGTAGTTTACAAATATCCCGGGTCCTATCATTTCAAACCCGCAATCCCAAGTTTAACAGTTTAACAGTTAACAGCATAATTTAACAATAATAATCATTTAGGCCTATCATTTCAGCCCATAACAATCTACGTATAACAGGGAACTTGCAGTGTGATTTAAGCAGTAAATAAACAATAACATAATATACTGCAGATATAATACAACAAATAATAACTGATGAGGTGTCAATTTAAATGGGGTTCATCATTTTATATTACACTACAGACAGATAATAGTGACATAAAATTTTACACATACACTTGCAATAATTTACGAAATATAAATACGTATGTCTGGTGAGAAATACTCACCTGAAAGTTGCAGAAAATTTGAATTCAAAACGACGATTCACCGGTAAAGACCGACAGAAAATTACGATCAAATTTCTTCTGATGTCGCCTAGATTCAAATCTAGAACAAATTCAAATATTTTGAAACGCGACTTTAGAATGTATGGTCAAGAAAGGATTAAAATAGAACGGAAATTGTTTTGACTTGCTCGACCACTCCACCGTATAATGTGACCTAAATATACCCAAAATATGTGCCCCGTGCTAACACACAAAATTTACGACGAAAATTTTCCCTAAACAATTACGGCAAGATGTTAACTACGAACACCCGTACACATAAATTTTTCTTTCTCCATGTACGGTGACACGGATACGTGCACGCACGTGCATCACTCCACTGCCTAGTTTTCTCATGCACATTGCACATATATGTGCAGCCTACCTCCCCAGTTTTCTTTTCTCTTATTTACTAAAATTCCAGTTTAACCTATATACTTGCAAAATTTGTTTCATCTCTTTTTCCTTTCCAGGCTCGAACTGTCACAGGGTATCCTCTTCATCAATACAGCATGGCTAAGCATGCACCGTGGCATCAAAACATGTCAAAGTGGCTTTATATACCAAGATGTTCGAACTCCACATTTCAAATTTTCCAGTACACTTCCCAGGCCGATCAACTGATACGTGTATATGCACGCTCAAACCAACCCATACAATACCACATACTTCATCCATATATATCTTACTTCATTCATATATTTAACTCTTGTATTCAGTTTTAATCTTACGTTTTAGGTTTAGTTCTAAAACATCACTTTACAGATAGATTTCCTTAGATTCAAAACTTCCCAGGCAGATCTGAAGCATTTCAGTTTCATTTTAAGTTTTAAACTTAACTTTAAAACATTTCTAGACAATATAAATTTTCTTAAATATAACTTCCCAGGCATCTGTACAGGCAAACCACTGCTTCGTGACTGCTACAAATTACTTCGAGTCACCTCCTTATATGCTTCGAGTAATTTCATGCCAGACTTTGAGTCAAGAACGCCTCTGCTTCGAGACAATCTGGGAATTTCTTCGGGAATCATATAATTGCTTCGAACGAAACTGAGGCCACTTCTACTTGACCAACACTGAAGCCTTTTTATGTATTCTTCTTTCAACATGTCCAACTCCTATTGATACCTCAAGTACACATAAAGAATCATCTACTGAAACCTATCTGCATGTTTTTCTTGCCTACCTACTATTTATATTTACTTTCTACTGCAAATTCCACTGATGCATACGAGTACTGACACCAACATATACACAGAGATACAACATGTACATCCTACCCCTTCATCTTTTCACAAATGGTTTCCACAATCTCCAAATTATAAACTAAAACAGGCAACTCACTTACACTCATGCTAACCAGTATTATGATAGATAAACAAAACAAGGACTTCCCCTCTGAAAATATTCACTGCCCTGTTTTTCTATATATAATTCTTTTCTTTTTATATGACCTGCCTAGACTACTAATCACAGATCTTCAATCACCAAAATAATTATGGGCATTACTCCTCTCCAAATTCAAAACAGACAATCCCTTAAAATGTATAGATAAAATCTTCTAACCTTCACAAAACACATGCCTTTCCAAGAGATTACACAGTTCTAAGACCTACGCAGACTCAAGCTAGCATCTATATTCCTACTGGCACATGGTGGGAGAAATGGCCGAGCAAACAAGGGTGAAAAGAAAAAAAAAGAAACTGGAAGGAAAGGAAAAACAAAAAGACTGAAGAAGAAAAGAAAATATACCTGATGGCTATAGAGGAAGAAAGGCAGAATAAAAGAGATGTAGAGGAATGAAAGATATATATAGGCAAGGCTTGCGAATAACGTATCAGCCTTTTTTTTTCATTGTGAATTCCTTCAAGTCTGCGTGATTAAAGGCAAAAGATGAGGCAGCTTGATTATGGAGAAATAAATGCTGATGGAATTTAAAACATGCATTGATTTTGGACGAAATGGTTTGCGTGACTGGAAAATTGAAGATGGGAGAAAGGAGTTGATATGCACGTTACTTTATATAAACAAAGCTTGCGTGATTAGTGGAGGAAAATAAACAACAAAATTACGAGCGTTACTTAAAATTTCCCCGTGCTCTTGGATTTGTATATATGTGTGATTAGGAACGGAAAATTTTATTTATTTATTTATTTATTGCATAATAAAGATGAAATAGAGAGATATACATGGGAATTGAGAAGTTGAAAAGATAGGCAAGGTTAAGTATGAATGCGTGATTTAAAACTGCCAATTGAAATCTAGATTTAATGCATGCGATAACTGCAATTTTTATGAGAAGCTTTGATTTCAAAATCTTATACTATTTAATGTAGGCGTGATTTTAGATTGATGATTTGCAGATAAAAGGATTTGTTTGAGGCGGAATCAAATGGACAAATGGGGAGAAAAGGGCAAGCAGCTTAAATGGTTTAAAGTATCAGTTTTATATATATAAATATGAATACGTGTGTGATGATTCATTTATATTTACATAAATTTTGATTTGTATTAAATATGTTTACAAATGTATTTGGACGTTCGCAGATACCATACTAGATCATAGGCAAAAACACAGGGGAAAAAGAGGAAGCTGTAGAGATTTAAAGCTTTCAGTTACAAAAGTTATAAATATGTTTACGTGATATAAGATTTAGGCAGTTACACAACATATAAAGTTTGAAAATATGTAAATATGCATGCGTGATTTCAGCATGCTTTGATTCTCCTATGTTTGATTTAATAAACAAACTGGCCAGACTTAATGCAAAACTTTTTAAAAAGAAACGTACAAAATGAAAAGTTGCGTGATATAAGCCTGGATATAAAGTTTGTACGTAACTTTATGTTCTTTTTTTTTTTTCAGTTTGCAAAAATTATAAGTTTTTGAATTTACTGGAAGGCCGAGAGATTTGCTTCAGTTTTCTCTTTGAATAAATGCTTATACGTGATTGAAGAAATAAACAAGGGAAGTTATCAATGCATGATTTTATTTCTGAGAAAAGGAAAGGCAAACTCATATTCAATTCAGTTTTGATTTACAAAAGGTTTAATTAAGGCATACGTTGATATGGGGAGAAATAAAGGTAAGTATACATCAGAGGATGAACGAAAGAGTTGATATGTATCGTATCAATTTAGGCATGCACAAATTTCTCCTTGGATTTTTGTCTCACACGTTACTTCCATGTTAAGTTTTTACTTCATTTTATTTATTTGATTTTAGTTTGAAAACAATAAATGGAATGGCAAGAATTTATGCAAAGCTTAGAAAAACGTATACAAATTTATTTAAAATCAGACTGTCAGTTAATGCAACGTAACGTTTGTTATAAAATCTCTGACTGATATTTTTCTCCAAAATTTTACGAAAACATGATTTTTACACTACGCTAAACAGACGCAGTCCAAAACATCAAAAAAAAAAAAATTTTTTTATAAAAATAACATTTTAAAAACACACGTTTTATTACGTCACTTATACCCTATAATTGACGCGTCTTTTGAACGCGAAATTCAACTGTTTAACTTAGCTTAAAATTTCACAGTTATTATTAGATTTTATTGACATATGCAATTTTATAAAATATATCTTCAAATTAAATAATTAAACTATATCTTTAGACACAATTTATATAAAATATACTTTGAAACTAAATAATTAATAATAAAATAAATATCTAAAACTAGTGCTGTTACAGTATATTAATATGTTTATAAATGTATACTGTCCCACAATATATATATTATAAAATTAACACCTTTTTATAAACAATACAATATAAAATTAACACCTTTCTTTTTTTTATAAAAATCTTACATGCTGCAACATATATGCAGACTGCTAAACATCTTATATTATATATAAACAGTATGAAATAACCCAATGTATATTCAAAAGTCATACTAAACAAATTTCAATAAATACTCGTATAAAACTAACCATAGAACAAATGCAAATGTTTATAACTTTATATTTAATGTATACTTGCGCTGCACTATATAAACATACTTATAATGTAAAATATATACTTGAAGCATGTTATGCTTAAAATAAAGGAAAAGCAAAAGCAATATAAACAATAAGAAAACAAAAGAAAAGGAGGGAAAAGAAGAAGAAAAGGAATAGAAATAAGAAGAAGAAAACAATTAGTGCAGCCATTTAGCTACAGAAAAGCTTCACACGCAAGAGAGGAGATGAAGATCTATTGATATGGAGTAGGGTATGTACGAGTGATTTGTATTTATAAGAGAAGCCTCACATTGATAGAGTGGAAAGAAATTTTGTTTAAAGTGGCAAGAAATAAAGATAGTAATGGCTAGAGGAAATTTAGGAATTTATTCCTATAATTTAAGGAGAAAAAAAAAGAAAGAGGAAATAAATTAAAACAAATATATAAAGATTAAATGCTGGTGAACAGAGGTAATAAAATGAAACAAATATGTATATAAACATTGAATGCTGGTGAAAAGAGGAAATAAATTAAAACAATATATGTATAAAGATTGAATGCACATGAATAGAGAAAATGAATTAAAACAAATATGTATAAAGATTGAGTGTTGGTGAAAAGAGGAAATAAATTAAAACAAATAAGAAGAGAATGGATTGATTTAAAGGAAAGGCAATGGATGGTTTAGAAATAAATAAATGTAAAACGTATACGTTTTAAATTTAAAAAAGGAAAGAAATAAATACGGGAATGGCAACAGATCTTGCAAGCAGGGAAATAACGTAAAAAGAGGAAGAGAAAGAGGCGTATAAATGAATGGTAAATAAATTTAGATTTCAAATGAAATAAATGGAACAACAGAGATTAAAGTATGGATGTAAATCCAGGAATAATAAAAAGCAACGGTTATATGTCGATTAAGAAAAATAATTAAAACAATTAATGGCTTAAATGCGGCAGCATGTTTCAAATTTTTGAAATGCAAAAGAAACGTACACTATAAATATAAAGTTTTCAAAAGCAAAAGAAACGTAAAGCTGTCCATTGATTCATCAAAACGTTATTAAGTAATAAATTGAAATGAATAAAAGTAATTGTAATGGTCAATAGTTGATTTAGCTATACACTTAAAGCAATAAATTTTTGTTTGTTTGTACAACACAAAATGACTTTTGAAAGTCAAGGATATAAAAATGGATAAAAGGAAAGAAATCAGGAAATTTTGTGAGCAATAGCTTTCTAAGGAAAGGTAGGCTTACATTATATATACATGCTGAGATGATTAGGCACGTTCAAAAATTTTGAAGCAAATGAAGGAATTGGAAATAAATATAAAATGAAAGAAATTTGAAAAGTCCGTAGCTATGATTTAGCCAAAATTTATTAAAGCCATTTACTAGGAAGGTTGGAACCGAAATAATAGGGAGAGGAAGGCACATTAAATTTGATGACAAAGTTGTGTTCAGATCTATAAGCAAGTTGTTTATATATTATAGGCCTTATGAAAGTGAGGGAAGGAACGGATGCTACTTGCTTGATGATTTGAGATTCTTTCGAGCGTTAAAAACAAAAATAAAGGGAGACCAGAATAAACGCACCACCATAAATATAAATATACGCTTCAATTGCAAAAGAAACGTATAGAGAAAATTATGGGTAGTGGGAAAAGTAAAGTCAGTGCACGAAACTACAAGGAATAATAAAAGCAAGGTCGATGATCTCAAATTTATTAATGGTTACGAATGGAAAAGTCTACCTGAATTGGAAAAGTATTAAGCAATAGAAATCTTTAACGGTAGTAAAAAGAAACCGTTACGTACTGATTCAAAAATCAATTAAAGTAATTAATAGCTTGAATTGGACAGCACGTTTTCTCAATTAAATAAACTTCCATAAAATTATTTGAAAATTTACAATCTGCTATATTTAAATATACGTATTCTCAATATATAAACATTTTATTTAAAAATTCAATTATTATAAGATTTCACAAATATTCAATTAAATACATTATAGAATCAATTAAAAATTGTTAAAATTTTCCAGGTCGTTACACAAACCCCACCGAAATTATGGTCTGTACTGTTACAACCACGACGCCTGGGTAGTGTTGTGTTCTGATGCAGCTCAGACCAAGGTCGAACAATTGCAAGCCATTAGCATGAGTCATTCACGACTTAAGAAGGTACCTATAAGACACTTCGGACCTAAGGAGTCACGGGGAGAAGGCGTGCGAGATAATGAAGAAGTCCTAAGTCATTTCCGACCTAGCATGAGTTTAAGTCGTCAGGGGCTTTTAAGTCGTGTACGGTCTAAAGCTACAGAAGGAGCATCACGGGTTAACGAGATAACAGCACGAGTTGAAATGCAAGGACTAAGTCAGCTACGACTTAAGAGCTTAAGTCGGTTATGACTTAACAGTAGAGGAAGCAGTCACGACATAACTAAGTCGTTGAGGAGATATACACAGGAAGAATGGGAGCTTGAGTCGGCATGCGCTTAAGTCGGTCATATGGACAAATGTTGGTTGTTAAGTCGCAAGTCTTTGAGTCGTATATGTTAAGTCGGCCTGTATGTATGTGAAATGTTAGGTCGGCGACGACCTAGTGGATGCTCTTAGGTCAGTATGCAGTTGAGTCGTGTCATTTGTTGAGTCGTATCTTTTAAGTCGTCAGTGTTGTGTTATGGAGCAATTACTTTAAGTCGTGATAAGTCGTAAGTCGGCAAGGGTTAAGTCAGTATGCTGCCGAGTCAATATGAGTCGTAAGTCTTGTGTCATGAGTCGGTCAGGTCTTGAGTCGTCTCGTCTTTAAGTCGCATGAATGTAATGCCGTGTGAGAGCCTGTTGAGTTGGTGCCAACTTAGTTAAGTCGTAAGTCGTATGCGACTTAAGGGGCCATGTTGTAAACTCTATAAATAGCGAGTGTGTTGTACATTTATGGTGGTTGGTTTTGAATAAAATTTCTTGTTGATTGCTGTGTGCTTTCATCTTAAATTGGTAGTTGAGTGTAATCTCCTATCTCCTCTTTCGGTTAATCGAGTGCGCTCGATTCAACGATCGTAGAAGCCGATTCACGGTATCTAGTTTTGCTAGATCAACGTACGAAGAATCGTAGATCTTCGAACACGGTATAGTGCGCTATCAACGTGTTTGAGATAGCTAGAATTCGGTATCTTCGGATCAACGAATTCGGGCATTTTGGTATTCATCAATCCACCGATTGCTACTTTCACCGATTGAAGTTTATTTTGATTAATCCGCTGCGTCAGTTTTGGTATCGGAGCTAGACTTAGCCAATCATAGCTAAGCCGAGACTTGGAGCCAATTTTTGAAGTTGAAGTTTGAAGTTATTCATCGTGTTCATCTTGAAGTTGCAACAAGAGGAAGACTTCCGATCCATTTCAATTTGGATCAAAGTGTTGAAAGGTGTTTGAGCCGAGAGTTGAAGTGTCACTTTGGTATTATTTGTTGAAGTAGGCCGCGTATACTAGTGAAGTAGCCGAGCCTAGGGAAGATCATTTGAAGCATAGGCCGTGCATTGTTTGGCTTGTGTTGGAGAGCTTTGAAGTTAATTTGAAATTTAAAGTTTTGAAGTATTTGTTGAAGTATTTGAGAAGTATTTGAAGTTTTTGAGAAGTTTTCAATCATGCCGCCGAGAAGAGCTAACCGTCATCAAAATGTTGAAGCTTTGTATAGAAGAGAAAAAGCCGAGCTTATGGAACAACGTATTAATGAGAAATTTGATGAAGGCATTGGAAAGTTAGAGAAGTTGATGAATGATTTGAATCAAACTCAAAGGAGGAGATCACCAAACTCGAACCATGGAGGAAACCGAGTTTCGCCATCGGTTACGGAAGCGAGGAGGGTATCACCGCATTCTTTTAGAGATAGAAGAGAAACATCAATTTCATCACGGAGAGATCATCATGACTATGGACATGAAGAGAGAGGAAGTCAACGTGAATTTGACAATGAGGCACATAGAAATGAAGAGAGACAAAATCGAAGAAGCATGCATGAACGAAGGGATGATAATGGTCGAGATCAATGTAGGCGCACTTTTGATTTTGATGAAGAGGGTGATAGAGCTAGCATTCATTATAGAGATCGAGACCAAGTTCAAAATTCTTATCGAAATGTTGAAGATGATCGTCGATGGGAATCGGGTATGAAGATGGAAATTCCAGAGTTTAAGGGTGGAATGGTAGCAGAAGAATTTCTTGATTGGTTATCTAATGTTGAAGAGATCTTTGATTTCAAGGAGGTTCCTGAGCATTGAAGAGTGAAGTTGGTTGCTACTAGGTTGAGGGGGAGAGCTTTGGCGTGGTGGCAGCAAACTAAACTTACGAGAGAAAGGATAGGAAAGTCAAAGATTGAATCATGGGATAAGATGAAGAAGTTGATGAGAACTACTTTCTTACCATACAACTATCAATCACTTATGTACCAGAGGTTACAGAATCTGAGACAAGGGACGAAGTCTGTTAGTGACTATGCTGATGAATTTTACCAACTCATTGCCAGGAATGATATTATGGAAACGGAAGAACAGCTAACTGCTAGATTCATTGGGGGATTGAGAATGCAGATCCAGGATATGGTTAATATGTTCGATCCGAGATCTGTTGCAGAAGCACATCAGAAAGCGTTAGCTTGGGAGAAGCAAGGAAGGCGTGGAGGTGGTGTGTTTACTAATTCCAATAATCAAACGAAGGGTGTTAGTGGAAGTTCTAATGTTCCTAAACCTGTCAGTAAGCCAGTGGTGAAGGAGGCTGAGAAGGCGAAGGTTAGCAGTGGTTTCAAATGTTATAATTGTCAGGAGTTGGGTCACAAAAACAATGAATGTCCGAAGCCGAAGAAGAGAGCAATGGTTGCTGAGATCGAGGATGATGGTGAGGAGGCAGAATGTTCAAATGCACCTTATGTTGAGGAGGAAGAAGAATTGTCTGGGGATGAAGGTTGTAATCTTATGATGAGGAGGTCATGTCTTACACCAAAGAGAGAAGAGGATTCTAGTTGGTTGAGAAGCAATATTTTTCAGTCGACATGCACTATTCTAGGGAAAGTTTGCAAGTTCGTTATTGATGCTGGAAGTTGTGACAATATTATTTCTACAGAGGCTGTGAAGAAATTGAACTTGAAAACTGAGAAGCATCCTAAACCGTACAAGTTAGCATGGTTAAGGAAGGGTGGTGAAGTGAAGGTGTGTCGAAGGGCTTATGTGAACTTTTCTATTGGAAAGAAGTACAAAGACGAAATTTGGTGTGACGTTGTAGACATGGATGTGTGTCATCTGTTGTTGGGAAGACCATGGCAGTTTGATAGAGCAGTACAACATGATGGTCGTGCTAATAGTTACAGTTTCATGTTTGAAGGTACTAAAATCACTTTAGTTCCTAAGAAGCAACAACAGAAGGAGAGCAAGCTGGAGGAGATTGAGGAATTGAAAACTCTATTGACTTTGAAGGAGTTTGTTAAGGAATTTGAAGATAAGCCTGAAGTCTATTTGTTGATTGGGCGAGAGAGCAGAGAAGAGGTTGAAATTCCAGAAGAAGCAAAGCCAGTTTTGAAAGAGTTTGAAGATGTATTTCCAGAGGAGTTTCCTAAGGAGTTACAGCCATTGAGAGACATTCAACATCAAATTGATCTTGTTCCGGGAGCAGTTTTACCCCACCGACCACATTATCGAATGAGTCCGAAGGAACATGAGGAGTTACGAAGGCAGGTGGAAGAGTTGTTAGAACAGGAACGTGTTCAGGAAAGCTTGAGTCCTTGTGCAGTACCAGCTTTGTTGGTGCCGAAGAAGGATGGAACATGGAGGATGTGCACAGATAGTAGGGCTTTGAACAAGATTACTGTACGTTACAGATTTCCTATGCCAAGGTTGGATGACTTGCTGGATCAGTTGAGTGGGGCAACTATCTTTTCAAAGATTGACTTGAAGAGTGGTTATCATCAAATTCGAATTAGACCAGGTGACGAATGGAAGACAGCTTTCAACACAAGAGATGGGTTATACGAATGGTTGGTTATGTCGTTTGGTCTATCGAATGCACCGAGTACATTTATGAGAGTGACGAATCAAATTTTCAGGCCGTACAGTGGGAAGTTTGTTGTAGTTTACTTTGATGATATTCTGATTTATAGTGCGAGCACCGAGGAGCATGTAGAGCATTTGAGAAAGGTGTTAATTATTCTTCGTGAGGAACAATTTTATGCGGCTACGAAGAAATGTGTGTTCATGACGAGAAGTGTTTTATTTTTGGGATATGTTGTATCTGAGAAGGGAATCCAGGTGGACCAGAGTAAAGTTGAAGCTATTAGAAATTGGCCACAGCCGAGAACTATCACTGAAGTTAGAAGTTTCCATGGATTGGCGTCATTCTACCGTAGGTTTATTCCACACTTCAGTAGCGTGATGGCACCAGTTACTGATTGCATGAAGGGGAAACAATTTTCTTGGACAGAGGAAGCTGGGATTGCTTTTGAGAAGATCAAGAAACTTTTGACGACGGCACCAATTCTTGTATTACCGAATTTTCAGTTGTTTTTTGAATTTCATACTGATGCGTCGAAGGTGGGAATTGGAGGAGTGTTGAGTTAGTGTGGAAAACCTATTGCATATTTCAGTGAGAAGTTGTCAGGGGCAAGGATTTGATACAGTACATACGATGTTGAATTTTACGCTGTTGTGCAAGCTGTTAAACACTGGAGACATTATCTATTCCAGAAAGAATTTGTTCTTTACACTGATCATGAGGCGTTGAAGCATTTACAGGGGCAGGACAAGATTTCAGTAAGACATGCATAGTGGATTGCTTCTTTGCAACAGTTTACCTTTGTTGTTAAGCACAAGTCTGGGGTGACGAACCGTGTGGCTGATGCTTTGAGTAGGAGAAGTCATTTGTTGACTACAGTGAGAGTTGAAGTGACGGGGTTTGAATTATTGCCAGAATTGTATGAAGAAGATCCTTACTTTGTGAAGTTTGTTGAGAAAGTTAAGGATGGAGACACTGATGAATTTGTGTTGGTTGATAGATTCTTGTTTAAAGGAAATCGATTATGTATTCCAGAGAGCAGTTTGAGATTGAAGATTATCAAAGAGTCGCATGAGGAAGGACATGTGGGCCGTGATCGTACCTTACATTTGATTTCTCAATCTTACTTTTGGCCGTCGATGAGGAAAGAGGTAGAGAGGTTTGTGGAGAGATGTCATATTTGTCAGGTTTCGAAGGGAACAGCGACGAATGCAGGATTGTATATGCCGTTACCTGTACCGTCTAAACCATGGGTTTATATCAGCATGGATTTCGTTTTGGGCTTACCTAGAACTCAAAGGGGGAATGATTCTATATTTGTTGTGGTGGACAGGTTTTCTAAGATGGCACATTTTATTGCTTGCAAGAAGACAGCGGATGCCGTTCGAGTGGCACAATTATTCTTTAAGGAGGTGCATCGATTGCATGGTTTACTAGAATCTATTGTTTCTGATCGGGATACTAGATTTTTAAGCCATTTTTGGTTAAGTTTGTGGAATATGGTTGGAACGAAGCTGAAATTTAGTAGCGCTTATCATCCGCAAACAGATGGACAGACAGAAGTTGTTAACAGATCGTTGGGAAATTTGTTGCGATGTCTTGTACAGGATAATCTGAAAAGTTGGGACATGAAGTTATGCCAAGCAGAGTTTGCTCATAATCATGCCGTGAATCGTAGTACGGGATTCTGTCCATTTCAGATTGTATATTCAAATCTACCCAGGGGACCATTGGACTTAGCAGTAGTGCCACAACCGAAGGGGACGGTTAAACGAGCTGTTGATTTCGTTGATGAATTAACTGAATGTCATAAGATCGTTCAGGAACGATTGGAAAAGTCGAATGAGAGATATAAGCGAGCCGCTGATTTGAAGCGTCGAAATGTTGAATTTAATGAGGGTGATTTGGTGTATGCAGTGTTAACGAAGGATCGTTTTCCAGTAGGCGCTTATAATAAGTTGAAAGCCAGAAAAATTAGTCCAGTAGAAGTTGTGAAACGGGTCAATGAAAATGCTTATAAGTTGAAGTTACCGAAAGATGTATACACTTCTGACGTGTTCAATGTTAAGCATATTGTACCATATTTTGGGGACGAACAATCCGATGTGGAGGAATTTACAAATTCGAGGTCGAATTTTTCTCAACCAGGGGAGGATGATGCAGCTCAGACCAAGGTCGAACAATTGCAAGCCATTAGCATGAGTCATTCACGACTTAAGAAGGTACCTATAAGACACTTCCGACCTAAGGAGTCACGGGGAGAAGGCGTGCGAGATAATGAAGAAGTCCTAAGTCATTTCCGACCTAGCATGAGTTTAAGTCGTCAGGGGCTTTTAAGTCGTGTACGGTCCAAAGCTACAGAAGGAGCATCACGGGTTAACGAGATAACAGCACGAGTTGAAATGCAAGGACTAAGTCGGCTACGACTTAAGAGCTTAAGTCGGTTACGACTTAACAGAAGAGGAAGCAGTCACGACATAACTAAGTCGTTGAGGAGATATACACAGGAAGAATGGGAGCTTGAGTCGGCATGCGCTTAAGTCGTTCATATGGACAAATGTTGGTTGTTAAGTCGCAAGTCTTTGAGTCGTATATGTTAAGTCGGCCTGTATGTATGTGAAATGTTAGGTCGGCGACGACCTAGTGGATGCTCTTAGGTCAGTATGCAGTTGAGTCGTGTCATTTGTTGAGTCGTATCTTTTAAGTCGTCAGTGTTGTGTTGTGGAGCAATTACTTTAAGTCGTGATAAGTCGTAAGTCGGCAAGGGTTAAGTCAGTATGCTGCCGAGTCAATATGAGTCGTAAGTCTTGTGTCATGAGTCGGTCAGGTCTTGAGTCGTCTCGTCTTTAAGTCGCATGAATGTAATGCCGTGTGAGAGCCTGTTGAGTCGGTGCCAACTTAGTTAAGTCGTAAGTCGTATGCGACTTAAGGGGCCGTGTTGTAAACTCTATAAATAGCGAGTGTGTTGTACATTTATGGTGGTTGGTTTTGAATAAAATTTCTTGTTGATTGCTGTGTGCTTTCATCTTAAATTGGTAGTTGAGTGTAATCTCCTATCTCCTCTTTCGGTTAATCGAGTGCGCTCGATTCAACGATCGTAGAAGCCGATTCACGGTATCTAGTTTTGCTAGATCAACGTACGAAGAATCGTAGATCTTCGAACACGGTATAGTGCGCTATCAACGTGTTTGAGATAGCTAGAATTCGGTATCTTCGGATCAACGAATTCGGGCATTTTGGTATTCATCAATCCACCGATTGCTACTTTCGGGCATTTTGGTATTCATCAATCCACCGATTGCTACTTTCACCGATTGAAGTTTATTTTGATTAATCCGCTACGTCATGTTCGTAAGCCAACGAGGGCGTTGGGCTCTAAAGGGGGGAGATTGTAACACCCCTTAAAAATGGGAATAATAGTCTCCCACAACGTGGAAAAACACTATGAAGTGGGTGCTTATATACCAAAGCCATCACCTCATAACAACATCGAGGCCTTTTGAGGAACAAAACCCCACACCTTGGCTTGGCCCATGAGGCGAAGGTGACTAAGTTGGGGACAATATCTGCATTAAGTGAGGTGCGGGTTGTTACACTGTGTAATTAATCTAAGAAAATATATACAATTACGAAATGATTTTATATTAGAAAATGACCTATATGAATAATGGTTTTGACTAGAAAAAAATTAAATATGAGAATTTGAGGATTGAAATTTCAATGTTTGAAATTGACCTCTAAGATGTTGGAAAATAATAATAGTTGTAACTCTTAAGTCAAAGAATGATATGATTTAAACAAGTTTTAAGCTATTAAGTATTTTGAAAATTGTATAAAGTTTAATTTTGAAAAGTTTAAAACAAGGGCAAATAAAAGCTGGACAAGTTTTAAAACGCAAAATATTTAGATAAATAAATTGTATAAGCCTATTTTGTATTATTTAGGTATGAAATTTGTTTTGGAATGTTTTAAATGAAATTTTGTTTTAAGAAATATTCCTAAAAAAAATTATTTATTATACAAATGTATTTAAAAGTAATTTTGATTTATAAACCCTTATTTATTTGCAAAATGATTTTGAAGAGAAATTTTAATTATGTACAAACATGAAATTTAGTTTTGAAAAGTTTTATAATAAATTTGTTTGAGAAATGTGTATAAAAAATATAATAATAATTTATAACAATAGTATAAAATAAAATAAAAATTTATAAGGTCAGTTTTGTATAAAGGATTTCTATAACAAATTTGGTTTTGAAAAGAAATTGTGGTTTTAAAACTTAGTTACTTATAAAGCCATTTTGGAAAGAAAGTTGATATATATAGATATCACTTTTTGTAAATAGGAAACTGTATTAAATTCTGAAAATTTTGAATTTTGAGTGATATTCGATTTGAAAGGAAAAATGATTGTTGAAATCGTATATGGGTTTGAAACTAAACAAATATTTGAAAGTGATGGATTTCAAGAACCATTGACTCTATATAAATACTTGATTTCAAAGTTTTCGATTTTTATATAAAATCAGTTTGTGTAAGTATGAAGTTATTTAAAAAATTATTGATTTTGAAAGGTACTCGATTTGAAAAGCGATGTTCTCATATATAACGGAATTTTATAATAATGATATATTTGAAATTGATGATTTGAAAAGGTACTATGTATAGTATGATATACATTTCAAAATTGAGGATACGAGAAGTACCTTTTGCGTGATTACCTGCTTTGTGGCTATATTGTGGATACATTCTATTGATTCAGTTGATTGATTCGGGTCGTCCGGACATAAACTCCTGAGTTCCTTTGAGTTCCATAGTGTAACCTATGGTCTTACAATGCGTCTGCATAGTGAAATTCGCAGGGAGGTGAAGGCTTACGATTACAGATGTTTCCTGGGGGACCTTGGCAAAACCATTGTGTAACTGCGATCAATGGTCGTTTTTGGCGTAATTAGCCTAGGTAGAGAGATTTTCCTAAGGTACGGATGTTTCCTGGGGGAACCAAGCAAAATCATTGTGTGTCTACAGTCTACATGGCATAATTCGAAGGCAGATGATGGCCTTGAGTCTATGGGTGATAGCGTCGTAAACACCAGTGTAACTATTAAGTAGACTACGATCAATGAGAGCTTTTTGCATAGCGAAATTTGTAGAGCGGTGATTCCTCACTGTTATAGATGTTTCCTAGGGGACCCAGATGAAATAGTTGTGTATCTACGATCCATGGTTGTTTTTGATGTCATAGCGTAAGACGGGGGTCAGTAGCTGCCTAAAGTCACATGAAGCCACGTCGCTCTATCCTCTCGACTTAGCGAGAGAGCGACCTTAGGCACTGCATTCCATGACGATCCCATTCGTTTGTTTTCAGTGATTGGATAGTACTTTCCATATATGTTTTTTAAGTTTTCCAAGTATTTTCACTAGGTGTTGAAATGGGTTTACTAAGTACTTAAAGATTTCTAGTCTTGCGCCTGATCAACGTATTAGTAAACTCTGTAGGAACGGGGATAAACTCATGGAAACATCGACTTATCAAAAGTATTTTCGATATAAAAGTATTTCATTAAAAAAGAATTTATAACAAAGAAATTTTTTCAAGCAATCAAAATTTGAATATAAAAACCATTTGAATTATCTATTGGTAAAATTAAGAAACCAATAGAATAAATAAGTAAGTTGTATATAGACCATTCTAATTACATTTACTGTTTTGATTCAGATTTGAATACACGACTTTACAGTAATTTATACATGTCCGATTAAGGATTTTCACTCGATTCTCAACGACGAACACTAATACGAATTTTTAATAGGAATCTAAAGTACTCTATCATAGTTTATTACTATGTAAGGAGGATGGGAGTTTCAAATCAAGAAGTCAGGTTAGAGTTCGCATAAGTGTGGTCGGGTTACCAATACTATTTCGGAGAATAAAATTACGTATTCAAATAAGTGATCGAAATTGTTATACGCACGAATGGTGTATATATATCGTATGGATTCTAATAAAATGATCGTATGTTATGGTTGCTAGGTATGATTGTTTCTTGCTTAGCATTGTCGTGTTGTTTGGTTGCATGTAGTTTGACATCATCCCTATTAGTGCATTACATTTATGAGTTGCACATTGTTGCATTAATGATTATTATGTTTTATAAGTTAATTATTTTAAGTAAAATATACCGTATGTTAAATTTCTTACTTCATTCCTTTTCGAGGATAAAAATTTTTGGGTGGGGGAGATTGTAACGATAGGTAATTTTAACTATTCTAAATTATTAAATTTAATATTATTTTCGAATTAAAATGGTTAAAAATAAAGTTTAACGATTTATTAATGTAATTTATTGGATATGAACTTTGTAAAATTTTAAATAACAAAATTCGGTGTGAGAAAAAATGTTTAACCAATTTTAAATATGGAAATATTAATTTTTATAAGTCAAATAAATAAATTTTCTGATAATTGAAATATCCGAATCTATGAAATGATTAGACTATATTTAATTTTAAAATATAACTTTCTAGATATAATAAATTTTATAGATATATGTATACAAACTCCACCATTAAAATTTAAGATAGAATATCCATATATGTATATATATAAATATATACAAGCTTTATGATGTTTAAAATGTATATAAGTTTGTATGTGTACATCAGTATATATATGAATAGATATATACATATATGTTTATAAAAGTATTGTATATGTAAATATGTATATATGTAAATGTGTATATAGTAAATATATGTACATGACTACATATATATATGTATATATACACAAGAAACATCATCATGACAATTACGAAATCAAGTCGCAAATAAATCACAATCAAGTCAAATCAAACATAAAATCAAGTCACTTGACAAATCAAATCATTCAAAAATCAAAATAAAAAGAAAAATAAAAAAATCAAATGGAATCGAGAAGCCTGTACACAGACCTCTTCCTTCAGTCTCTCTACATATACATAGCCTCTTGTTCACTTGTTCACTTGCATACAAGAAAGAAAAAAAGTAGAAATCTGTCATTAAATCAAAAAGGCTGAAGCAGGAGCAAAACAAAGCAAGTAGTGTTCATTCTTTTGGTTACTATAAATATAACAATCTATGTTTTAGATACAGGTTATCACTTATAAAAATATATAAAAATATAATTGAGTTATGGATACATCATCGATATATTACAAGTATGTACTATAATATGATTATGTATAAGTATGGGTATACTGTTAGATCCATTAAACGCTGTAAAATCCTCCTATGTTCATTTTCTAATGATAAAACAAGAAAGCTTCCCACTTTAAAAATCCATAACTCAAAATCCTCTCAATTTTAAAACATGATCCTAAAAGAAAAAGAGTTTGATCTTAAATGAAGATCATTTCAAAATTCATTCAATTCGATTTCGTGAAGCAGAGGCTGAGAAAATTCTAACTTTTAGTTGATGGGTCAGTTTTGTCGAAAATGAAATATCATAATACCCGAAATGGATTATATGGTCGTGTTCGACTTGGGAAAATATGACTTTTGAGAGGTTTTTGGGAATTTTTAACGACATATAGAAAGAGAAAGTGATAGTTGATCGGATTTGGGACTTTGATCATTTTCATGTGATTTGGATGATTTCGTGGCCCGAGTTTTGGTCTGGAGGAGGATAGGAGGATATGGGACTCACGAAAATTAGTGTGGCATTTTATAATTTGGCGTGTTGGCTCATCAAAATCGAACTAGGGTTCAAGGTGTTATTGTATTTGGTTTCGTCTTCACGGGAATGGTGACGTGGAGGAGACGAAGTAGGGGTGCGGTCCAGGAGGAAACGTGGAGGAGGTTGCGACGAACCAAATGGCAAGGTCCGGCGGTAGATGGCAGTGGTGGTTGGCGAGGCGAGGGGTTTGATGGGATTCGGCCGTTAAGCCAGTTTTTCTGGTGGAGGTTCGACTTTTCAACATGGGCTTGGGTCTCATTTTTAGGTAGGGAAGTGGAGTGTCATGGTCGATGGTGACTTGATGGGTGGTCGGCGGTCGTGAACGACGACCGTGGGTGATGTGCACGTGCACACGTATGTGCACGGGTGGGGTGTTCGAACAAATAAAAGAAAAGTAGAAAAAGAAGGGGAAGGGAAGAAAATTGGTAATGGAGGAGAAAGGTTTCGGCCTTGTTTTTTTTCTTTTGGGCCGTGTTTTATTTATGGGCTGGGTTTTTTTTCTTGGATTTGGGCCAGAGTGAGTTGATGCAAAGGAAATTTGTTTATTATTAAATAAATCCTTAAACACTAAATTTTTTTTTGCGTCTTCATTTTTAACCAAATCAACGAACAGGGCTTTGTGTCAAGATCCCACCGTAGAGTATTGTCATTCGAAACAATATTGTTGAGTTTTTGTAAATGTAAAATTTAATGATTTTAATTTTTATGAAAATAAATAAGTACTTCCTTATTTAAACAAATTATACGTTACTTAATTAATTAATTACTAAATGATCTATTAAATTTTAATTAGTAAAGAATAAGTTATTTTATTTCATTTGTTTGATTAACCAATAATCCGGATTTGAAAATTTAACTTGACTCAAATTGTTGGAAACCGTTCAGTACTGAATTGTAAATTTATTTATACTATATCGCTAATTGAGTTACTAATCTATACTTTGACTGAAATTGTAGTTTCTAAAATTACATATATATTGGTAGTATAGTTTAAATTGAATAGTTAAAAGGAAATTAAATAGGATAAAAATTTAATGGGTTTGGAAATAGCCTAACTACGAAATGTTTTATATGGAAAATGTTTTCTATGTAATGGATTACAAATTGGAGATTGGGAATATTTTTGAGAGTTGGAAATATCCCGTTATGGTTATAAGGAATTTGAAATTGTTCAATTATTGGATATTGAAGAGATTTGAATATATTATATGTATGTATGTATGTATGTATGTATGTATGTATGTATGTATGTACATGTATATATATATATATCATTATATTTTAAAATAAATGTTTGGGAGGATTTATAGAATGGGCCTAGTGATCGCTTATGTATGTAAATTGATAGTTAGATAACCGATTATCTAATCTGACCAAATTTGTTGACCGTTCGAAGAGACCGGGATCGGATATACTATAAGAGATTGCAGGTCTTGGTCTAACACTCTTTATCATTACTTGCATGTTTTTCCAAGATGACTTGGTTTACAAATGAATTTGAGTAGATAGAAGTAGGATTCTCTGAAAGAAGATGATCAACCTATGATCTTTTGAAGAACTTCATTTTCAATTTAATGTTAATCGACAGAATGTGAAACAATTGGAGTGACAGTGATCACTGATTATGATGGTAAACATTTGGTTGAGTAATCAGAGATCTTGGTTCTGTTCCATAAAACATACATTATTTATTATTTACCATGTTCAATTAAAATTAACTTGAGCAAAAAGAAAAATCGATGTATCTTTCTCTTCACCAAACATACCCTTTCAGGTTTCGTTTTGATTCCATTTACTTGACAGTGATATGCCTATGCTAATATGCACATGAATCGGCATGTTATAACTATCTTCTATGTTCAATGTGATTTTTTGCAACTATTTTATACCTCTTTCATATATATATATATATATATATATATATATATATATATATATATATATATATATGGAGATTGAAATGTTCTATGGTTCCTGCATTGTTTTTTAATAAGATGTTATGAATATATTGTACACTATTTCAGTAATATATACATGTGAGCAAAGTGAAATATCATGGCATAACCAACCTGAAATTTTCCCATTTTCTCTTATACGTAATTTGATGGAAAAACGTGGAATAACTTGTTCGAAAATTAACTAGGGATAACTTAAAAAAGAAGAGTTTTAAGATACAGTAAGTCGATTGTTTTATTAGTCTTTGTATTTGTCCACGTACTTTAATAGATAATAAGTAAATGGATACAAATAACGTTAAATGAATATGTAACGTTTAGCGACATAATTTTCTCCATCAATAAATGAAAGACATGCCAAAATGGGAACTGCCATTAAATTTTAATTGCATTTTTCAACCAAAGTGAAACTTTGAAGTATCTTTCTGAATGACAGATTAAGGTCTAATGGTCTTAAAGTAATTATTATTTTAATTATTTTTTGAATGTTATTTCAAAAAAATAAGATTTTTTAAATTTATTACATATATTTAATAATAACGGTCACCATGTAAATGATTACCAATTAGTTGATTTAAATATGAATACAAAAATCAAATAACTTTACAGTAATAAGTTAGTGTATCTTTAATTACATAAATGCTTCTCTATTGAAGCTTTATTTTGCAATATTCTTTATGAGAAAAATAATCTACGAGAAGCCCATAAAGAAATTACCAATGTACCTCCTAAATTCACCATTTTATGCCAATTCCCACTTTTGACAAAGATATTTCAATTGTACTAGCATAGTTGTAAGTGCATTCAAACAAAGTGGTTGTATTATATCTCTTCTTTCAAAATTTGAAGTTATAATCAAATATAGATTTCAACAAAATATCAATTGTGTTATAATATATGTAAATATATAAGTGAATATGCTTTTGTGTTTTTCTATTAGTCCCACATCATGGAATATGTTCCATCTCATGCTCCAATGCCTATATATAAAGGAGCCTGTGTAATGTAATTGTATGAATCAATCTGATATAACCAATCTCTGAATGAATAAAATATCTCCATTCTTTTACTCTAATGGCTTCTTCTCTTATTTCTTTATAACATATTCTTATTTGTTTATAACACGTTATCAGCACGATCTACAATTCTGATAATTTATTATGAAATCAGATCTATTCTTCTCCAGATCTAATTATAGATCTCAAAACGGTAAGTTATTTTTCTATTATGATTGATCTAATCTTCCAAATTATTATTTTTTATATATCTCATTCCATTCTAGATCTACTTCTTCAGATCTAAATCTATTGTATTATTTTTTAGATTTTATTATACTAGTCTTATAATTTTATATCTTATATAGATCTAAACTTTGAGATCTAATTCTTATTTTGTTGGTTATTATATTCAGATCTAATTTGTTTGTTGTTGCTATTTTTCTGATCATATTATATTGTTGATCTCAATATCATGCTTATTTGTATGTTTTATAGTTCATTTATTTTGGAATGCAAGTTTGAACTTGACAAAATTTGATATTGTTGCTTCAACAAATTTATTGAATTTGATTGCATTTAGTTTGGATATGGATTTGAGAAATCAATCATGGTTGGTAAATGAAGTTTTCATTTTGAAAACATTTTGATTTGATTTAGATTTGATTGAAGGCTTTGAAAATTATTTTGATATATGATTTATATTTCCAGAAGAAATATTTTATTGTTCTTTAGAGAAACAAATATATATAATACGTATCTAGAAGATCTAAGTTTAGATCTAACATTGATTTTGATTTAGCACATCTGAAGTGAATGGAAACATTAATAAAAGCTTACATGATAAGCTTAATATCTTTCGATATTTCCTGTTAATTCCTCTTCATTAGCGACCTAAAACCTAAAGACATGGAGCGACCTAACTACAGGAATGGCCTAGCAACTTAACTCATCAAGTGACCTAAAAGTATCTGCGACCTAAGGGAAGCACCGACTTACAGAGCTCTGCGACCTAAGGGAAGCACCGACCTATAGAATTCTGCGACCTATAGCACTCACACGACCTAACTGGGTGCTTAGACCTAAGGAAGGCCGCGACCTAAAGGATAATGTGACCTAGCGACCTAAAGTTTCAGCGACTTAGCGACCTATGAGCCAGAGCGACCTTACAACTTAAGGGATGGAACGACCTAAATATGTTTCGCGACCTAAAGGAGGCCGCGACCTATCAAGCTTCGCGACCTAACAGAAAGCCGCGACCTAAGAAGTAGGACGACCTAAGAGAGAATGCGACCTAAAAACGGTCTCGACCTATGAAACTCCACGACCTAGGAATACTTCGCGACCTAAGGAGAGTCGTGATCTAAAAGACCCCAGTTATAACTATGAGAAAAGTACACGCGACCTAGGATAGGTCGCTAACGACCTAAATGCCTGAGTAAAGAAGTGACCCATACTGTGCCGCAGGGGGATAGGTCGCTCACGACCTAGAACTTGTGTAAATCAGCATGCATGTTCTTGTGAAAGAGAGGACAGTGTATCTTAGGTCAGTCACGACCTACGACCTAGCTTAGGTCGGTCACGACCTACGACCTAACTCCGAGAAATGCCTATAAATACGACCCTAGTTCCAACTAGGAAAGGACTTTTGGCTCATTCATTTTCAAGCGCCGTTACTCTGCTGCATTCTAAATTACTTCAACATCTTCAAGGAACTTCACAAAGAAATCAAACATGTCTAACATGTGTTCAAAGATTCGGATCAACATTGAAGTTTAGACTACTTGTTCTAAGTCACTTGAAACTCAAAGTGTGTTGTAATCAAAGTGTAACTGCATTGATTTGTAATCGAATCGTCAATAAAGATATTCAAAGTGGACGTAGGCTCTCTCTTGAGCCGAACCACTATAAAATTGCTGTTGTTTACTGCTTTTTCACTATTAACTGCTTATAATCTGTTCCCGAGCTATCGGGTGGTGCTTTCACAATCTCACTTCATACACCGGGGTGTTAGCGTTCAAATTTTAGCGTTAACATTTTTGGCGCTTTCACCGAGAATTGAACTCAGGAGAGTTATCATCATTGCTTCACAGAGGTTTGTAGAGAGAATTTCCTTGAAAACCAGAAGTCTATCCAAGATTATGGCTCTTGGAAGGAAAAGTAGATCTGTCAGATCTGGGAATATTCAAGAGGGAACCTCCGCTTCCCCTATATCGAATCAAGCCACTCCAGCTGTCGGAGTTACAAAGGCAGAGCTGGATGCTGCAATCTTAGGGCTGAACCAACAGATAAATGCCCAAAATGCACAATTCGAGGCTCAGAATGCCCAGAATGCCCTAATTCTGAATAGATTGAACGATTTGCTTGGGGCAAACCGTCAACCGGCAGATAATGAAAGGAATTTTGCTGGCAAGATTCGTGATGCTGAAGAAAGAAATGCTCCTGAAAGGGCTGCTAGCCCCTTTGAACAAACACTTCCAGAGGTTGGTGGATCTAGAACTCGACATGATGAGGAGTATCTTTCTGGAATGGTCCGACAAATTATGAAAGAGAGTATGCAGAGGGTTGAAGACGAGAAAGAATGGGGTTTCGCCCCAAGTAAAACTCCTTTTACTGAGAAAATCTTAAAGGCTGAATTCCCAAGGAAGTTTGTCCCACCAACCATTCCAGCTTACAGGGGGATGAGTGATCCGAACGAATTCTTATACAAGTATGATTGGCACATGACAGGTGCCAGAGCCTCTGATGAAATAAAGTGCCGATATTTTCCTGTGTATCTCGAAGGTGTAGCTCTGCTTTGGTTCACCAAACTTCCAGTCCGATCTATCGATCAATTTTCTGACTTAACCCGGAAGTTCAAGGAGCAGTTCAGACTATACGCCTCAAAAGCCAAGGATATCATGTCACTGTCAAGTTTGGAGCAGAATCCAGGGGAGACTATCAGATCTTTCTTAAACCGCTTTAATATAGCGCTAGCTGAGGTGGACAATGCAGAACCGCGAATGATATTGACTTATCTGATGAAGGGTATTGACAAGTCGAGTGGGTTTGGGAAATGGCTAAACATGAAGGAACCAAATTCCCTTGAAAAGTTCTATAAAAAAGCAGATGAATTCATATGCTTAGAAAGCCGTCCCGTACCGGTAAAGGCAGTGTTGGAAAAAGCCGAAGATAACACTGTTGTTCCACGCAAGAATGAATCTGTAGGGCAAAAAAGGGAAAATAACAATGGGAAGAAGCAAAGTAATCTGAAGAAGCCCCGATCCTTCAAGCCATCAGAATATACTCCTTTATCAGATACGCCGGAGCGTATCTACCTTGCCACTAAAGATTCTATTGACTTTCCTAAACCTCCTCCTCTAAGGACCGGGAAAAAGGCTATACAGAGTGGGAAGTTCTGCCGCTTCCATAATCAACCCGGTCACGAAACCGACGAATGCCGACAATTGAAAAATTTGATTGAAGAGTTGCTAAGGGAAAACAAACTGTAGCAATTTGTGAAAAAGAATAGCAACAATCCTGCTTCATCTAGTCAGGGGCAACAGGCTCCTACTCATCAGCCTAGGACGATTGAGAAGGCTTCAGGGCATGAATCTGGAAGGCCCATTATCAATGTCATTACAGGAGGACCTCACCCAGCGGGCAGAAGCTGGGGTGAGATGGAAAGGTATACCCGAGCTTTAAAGTATGTACCGACCAAGGAAGATGTATTCGTTTTGGAAGGTGCTACGCCCTTGAAGCAACAAAGAACTTTTGATGATGATATTGTATTCAAAGCTAGGGATTCCGCAGGTATTGAAGCTCCTACCTTGGATCCCTTAGTCATCTCGGCTGGTATCAGGCCAGCTACTGTCAGAAGAGTTCTCATTGATTGTGGCGCATCCTGCAATATCCTCTTCAAGAAAACATTCGACCAAATGAAGATCCCTATGGCTGATGTGCAAGCTTCATCGCATAAAATCGCTGGCTTCACTGGGGAGCCAAAACAGCCGGTAGGAACCATTGATTTGTTTGTGGAACTTGGAGAAGGGGAGAGAAAAATGGTCCGCAAGCAAACTTTTGTGATTGTCGACGAATTTTCTACTTACAATGCTTTCCTTGGTCGTCCAACTCTGGCAGCGTTCAAAGCTGTTCTTGCCCCGTGGTGCCTCACCATTAAATTCCCTACAAACAATGGAGTAGGAGTTATAAAAGGGGATCAAAATGCTGGGCGAGAGTGTTATCTGACAGAGCTACGAGAAACCAGAAAAAGAGAAATGGGAAAGAATGCGGCAGCCCCAGTCCGCATCAAAGAACCAGCCTTGTAGCAATTACAGGGCGGACCCTGCACTGGCGAGCACAGCGGAGCAAGGAAAAAGATGGACCCTAGAAAAGTCAGTGCAGGGGAAAATAGAGTGGTACCAGTGGAAACGACAATACCAATACCTGTTGACCCAAAGGACCCAAACAAGGTGTTGAATGTGGGTTCACAACTTAATGTGTCAATTCAGAATATCTTAATATCTTTTTTAAAGGCAAATCTGGATGTTTTTGCTTGGACTCATGCCGATATGTGCGGAATATCCCCAGAAGTTGCAGTGCATGCTCTAAATATTGATCCAAAATTTACACCTGTGAAACAAAAGAGGAGAACTCAAGGTCCAGAAAGGTCGGCAGCATTAAAAGAAGAAGTTGATCGACTAATGGAGAATAATTTTATCAAGGAATCTACCTATCCGAATTGGGTTTCAAATCCAGTGCTGGTTAAGAAAGCCAACGGAAAATGGAGAGTATGCATCGATTTTTCAGATCTAAACAAGGCCTGCCCCAAAGACTGCTTCCCATTACCCAGAATCGACCAATTGGTAGACGGAACAGCGGGACACGAATTGTTATCTTTTATGGATGCTTACTCCGGATATAACCAGATCATGATGCATGAGCCGGATCAGGAGGATACGAGCTTTATCACCGACACTGGTCTTTACTGCTACAGAGTTATGCCCTTCGGGTTGAAGAGTGCAGGGGCAACATACCAAAGACTCGTTAATGCTATGTTCAAACCGCGACTGGGCAAGACTATGGAAGTCTACGTCGATGACATGTTAGTAAAGTCTAAGAAAGCAGTGGATCACATAGAACACTTAGCAGACATGTTCGCAGTCCTTCGGAAATACAGAATGAAGCTCAATCCTTTAAAATGTTCATTTGGAGTGGAATCCGGCAAGTTTTTAGGCTTCATCGTGAGCGCTAGGGGCATTGAGGCCAGTCCAGCTCAAATTACTGCATTGAAAGAAGTCAAAGCTCCTAGAAGAAAGAAGGAATTGCAAAGTCTCAATGGAAAAGTCGCCGCCTTGAGTCGGTTCATTTCCAAAGCCACAGATAAATGCATCCCATTCTTTGACGCCCTAAAGAAAGGAAAGAAAAACTTCGATTGGACTCCCGAATGCCAAAAAGCTTTTGATGAATTGATTCTCCATATGGAAACGCCTCCAATACTTTCTAGGCCTGGCGATGGCGAGGATCTTCTTATATACTTGGCAGTATCATCTCATGCTTTAAGTGCAGCGCTGATACGAGAAGACAAAAGGATTCAACATCCAGTTTACTATATCAGCAAAAGACTCACTGGGGCAGAGATGAATTACTCTAAGTTGGAAAAACTCGCCTATTGCCTACTAATTGCATCTAGGAAATTGAGGCAATATTTTCAAGCTCATCCTATCAGAGTCCTCACTGATCAACCTTTGAAGCAAGTCCTGTTTCGCCCTGAGACTTCGGGTCGTCTTCTAAAGTGGAATATTGAACTCAGTCAGTATGACATCACTTATCATCCCCGAAAAGCAATCAATGGACAAGCTTTAGCAGATTTCATTGCAGAATTCACAGATAAGGGTAACAGTGAGGAGGAAACAGTCGACGATTTCCCAATCCAATGGAAGTTATATGTCGATGGTGCGAGAAACGACTACTGTTCTGGAGCCGGAGTTGTACTTGAGACCCCTGAAGGCCGATCATTATGCTATGCACGAAGATTGGAATTTCCTTCAACAAACAATGAAGCAGAATACGAAGCCCTTATCGCTGGCTTAAGGATTGCTAAAGAATTAAACATCCGAGCGTTACAGATATTCAGCAATTCTCAGCTTATTGTATGCCAAGTCAAAAAGGAATTCCAAGCAAAAGGGGGGAATCTGCCCGCCTACTTGTCAAAGGCTTGGGAGCTCCTGGGTGATTTCGATCATTACATGATAAGTCACATTCCTCGAGAAGAAAACATGAAAGCGGATTCTCTCGCAAAGTATTCTAGCACAGGCGAAGCCCAATTTCTGGGATTAACTCCAGTGGAGGTCCTGTCGAATCCTAGCATTGATAAGATGGATATTGATTGGATCATGAGCATGTCTCAAGAGCAAGAATCATGGATGACTCCGATAACAGAATATCTGCTCAATGGATCTTTACCAGGGAACTCAAAAGAACGACAAAAGCTACTGAGAAAAGCCTCTCGATATATAATCCAGGATGGCCGATTGTACAGACGGGGATTCTCAATGCCATTACTTCGATGTGTATCCAGGGAAGAGTCCAAAGCAATCCTAGCAGAAGTACACGGAGGAGAATGTGGTGATCATTCAGGTGGCCAAACATTAGCAAAGAAAATTCTCCGATACGGATATTTTTGGCCAGAAATTAATCGAGATGCAGCAGAGTATTCCCGAAAATGTGACAGATGTCAAAGTTTCGCCAAAATTCCTAGAGCTCCTTCCACTGAACTCACACAGATGGTCAGTCCATGGCCGTTTGCAATATGGGGAATAGACCTTGTAGGACCGTTACCAACTGCCAAATCTGGAATTAAATATGCCATTGTTGTTGTAGATTATTTCACTAAGTGGGCAGAAGCTGAACCACTGGCTACTATCACCTCAAAGAAGATGATAAGTTTTGTGACTAAAAACATCATTTGCAGATACGGTGTGCCTCAAAAAATAATTACAGACAACGGTACTCAGTTTGAAAGTGAAGAATTCCAAGATTTTTGCAAGCAATTCAAAATCCGGAAAAGCTTTTCAGCAGTGGCTCATCCGCAGGCAAACGGGCAAGTGGAAGCCGTGAACAAAATTATTAAGTCAACCATCAAGAAGCAACTTGAAAGAGCAAAAGGTGGTTGGGTTGATAAGCTACCACTGGCACTATGGGCATACAGAACCACTCACAAAACTGCGACTGGGCACACCCCGTTTTCATTGGCATACGGGTCAGAGGCAATGATTCCGGTAGAAATAAAGGTTCCTTCACACAGAAGAATCCATTTCAATCAAGCAGAAAACGAAAAGCTACAGCTTGAAGCGCTAGATCTCCTTGATGAAAAAAGAGATGAGGCTAATCTCAGAATTGCAGCTCATCAGCAAAGGATAGCCAGACATTTCAATTCCAAAGTTCGCCAACGCAGCTTTGAGATTGGAGACCTAGTCCTGAAGAGAATTATGACAGCGACAGGTGTGTTTGGGCCAAATTGGGAAGGACCATATGTCATAGGTCAGAAGCTTCTTGACGGCACATTCAAACTCACTACTGTTGAAGGAGATCAAATTCCAAGGGCATGGAACATCAATCATTTGCGTCCATACTTTACTTGAAAATTTTGTCGAAATATTGTAAAAAGAATCATGAATGTATGATTCTTGTAATTGAATGCAATTGTAAAACTGATGCAAGCAAATAATAAAAAAATATAAAGTGGATGTAGGCCCAGTTTCCTGGCCGAACCACTATAAATCTTGTGTTCCTTATTATTATTACATGTTTGCTTTATTTTCGATACAAAAAGTGCATAGAATGTATTGCTGAAATGTCGATTCAAATTTTTGCAGACAATGGAAGTGAAACTTGCACATAATAAGACCCAGTGATTCTCGCCAAATTTCAAGTCACAAAAGCTCCAAATTCAAATCCTAGATAGGAAGTACTTCAGTTGAACGGCCTATGATTTCGACAGAAACGAGCCTTTGCTAATAAATTGAGATCGTTTGAACAAACAAACATCTAATTAAGAAGCTGATGCTCGTTCTCACGAACTTGCCTGACAATGAAGTACATTTCCATGGATTAAACAAGTCACTTGTAAAAAAAAAAAAGGGGGATCACTGAAAAGGCATAAGCAAGTGGACAAGGGAACAACCAAAGCCATCATCGGCAGCACAAATCCTCTTCGGAGGCACAACTATTCGGAGAATAAAGACCTCTAATGGGTCATACGCCACAAAAAAGAAAGTTCTCTACTCAACAAAAAAGATTGGAGGAGTCATGACCCTCCAACCATGAGAGAGTAACTTCCAGGCGATTAAAACCCTCTCTGAGGCACATTTCACCAGGAGTTGAAGTGTAACAACCGCTCTTCGGAATTTCACTTCACCAGAGTTGAAATGTAAACAAAATAAAAGCCCTCATCGGAGGCCCATTTCACCAGGAGTTGAAGTGTAACAACCGCTCTTCGGAATTTCACTTCACCAGAGTTGAAATGCAAACAAAATAAAAGCCCTCTTCGGAGGCCCATTTCACCAGGAGTTGAAGTGTTACGACCGCTCTTCGGAATTTCACTTCACCAAAGTTGAAATGCAAAACAAAAAGAAAGACTTCTTCGGAAGCCCACGTTTCACCGAGATTGAAATAAATCTTCCAAGTGTTGAAACGTGAAAAGGCATTCTTCGAAGGCACAACTCTTTGGAGGTACACGTTTCGCCAAGATTGAAATAAAACTTCCAAGTGTTGAAACGTGGAAAATCCCTCCTCAGAGGTACAACCCCCTCCCGGGGACACAATCAAAAAGAAAGACTTCTTCGGAAGCCCACGTTTCACCGAGATTGAAATAAAACTTCCAAGTGTTGAAACGTGAAAAGGCTTTCTTCGAAGGCACAACTCTTTGGAGGTACACGTTTCGCCGAGATTGAAATAAAACTTCCAAGTGTTGAAACGTGGAAAATCCCTCCTCAGAGGTACAACCCCCTCCCGGGGACACAATCAAAAAGAAAGACTTCTTCGGAAGCCCACGTTTCACCGAGATTGAAATAAAACTTCCAAGTGTTGAAACGTGAAAAGGCTTTCTTCGAAGGCACAATTCTTTGGAGGTACACGTTTCACCAAGATTGAAATAAAACTTCCAAGTGTTGAAACGTGAAAAATCCCTCCGCAGAAGTACAAATTTCTATTTAAAAATATATATATATATATATATATATATATATATATATATATCCTCATCAAGGGTATACTTTAACTTTCAAAGGAAGAGTGATTTACCTATTCTAGAAAATAACCTTCCTCAAAAAAAAAGAGGAAGAAAGTTAAAGTACTCTTCAGAGGCCTGCTTTACCACATAGAAGAATTCACTTGGCAAAATGCGTACTTAAGCAAAAGAAAAAAGTGATTTCTTCGAAGGACAAAGCGTAAAAACTTATATGAAGGAAGTTGTACTCTACGAAAAATTTCTTCAAGAATGAAGTAATTATTCTTCAGAAAATAAGAGTGCGAGTCCCCTCAAAGTATAAAATATTGCAGCAAACTTATGGTATGGGGGCAACATGGTATAGTTACATACAAAATGGTATAGCTACATCGGTAAAGTACGCTCAAACAACATACCACAAGCTCACCGCAATATCATATAAATAAACTTGTGCAAAAATGAATAATAAATGCATTCTCAAATTCAAACAAGAGTCTGTACAAATAAAGGATCATTTTATTCAATTGCAGATACAGGTTTCAAAATAAAAAAAGCAGGGGCTGGTGCCTGCACAACATCCGACCATTACACAAAAAAGGAGTCAAAAAGCCCGAAGTCCGACGCATCACTTCTTCTTGCCACCTTTGGACCCTTTTCCTGGCCGAATGATTAGTTTTTCAGGTCTACCTATAGGCATAAGGGAAGAAGGAGAGGGAGGTGCAACCGGTGCAACATCCGGTTCGTCTTCAGTAGTGATGATTTTCTTCCCCCTCCTCTTCGATGTTCCGTGCTTCTTTCTTCTCTTCGAAGAAGACTCACTCCCTGGAGTAACAAGAGCGGACAAAACTACGTCATCAGAGGGAGTCCGCTCCGGAGAGATCTCGCCTCCTTCAAGTCCCTCGTCCTTCTGCTCTTGCGAAGCGATAGGGTCATCCAAGCCGTGAAGAGCCTCAATCTGTTCCTCTTGTGACCCAGGTTGTGAAGCAGAAGGAGGAGTCACCTGAAGAGACGGAGGAGGGATAACCGGAGGAAGTGAAGTCTGCACAGCACTTGGTGTTTCAACTGCAGAAGAAGAGAAATTAAAAATATTAGTATCTCCCCGAAAGAAGGGAGATATGGGTTCGTCGAGATTCAAAAAGTAATCGAGAAGCTCATCAAACTTTTGAGGAGTAAGCAAGCGATCCACCTGAATCGGACCAATATCAAAATTACCTGAAGATGTTTGCTTCGTTAGCTCAATCTCATAATTCTGAGCCCCGATATCCTCCAAAGCCTCATCATCAGTAGGGGTGATTACCCCGGTTCTTATAGGAGGTAGCGAATGATCACTAGAACCTGTAATGTCCACTTCGGAAGAAACTAAAGGACGTTCAGAAGTGGTAGGTGGTATTTCTTTCTCAGAACGTCCCCCTTCCGCCATTCCGGCCCGTACCTTGGCGAGTTGCTCTTTTCCCTTGGCAAGAGCGGCGCAGGCATCATCATCGAGATAATGCTCTTCAAGAGCTGTCTCAGCGTAGCCAGCACCTTTACCACCTAGCATATCGAGTGCTGCCTCCCAGACTTCAGCTAATGTAATTTCGTATTTAGGGCCTAGAAAGGCAAGGCTGCCACGCCCCAAAATGCTATGCAGATAGAAATCAAATAATGTGGAGCTAATGTCAGCTTTGGTTGCTTGATGGGCCTCTTCGGCCGCGAGTTTACCAGCAATAGCCTCGTCACGCTCCTTTTCGGCCATAGCAAGTCGAGCTTTTAGCATCTCTATCTCCAAGCTTTGAGATCCGGCCTGTTTTCGCAGCTGTAAAGTTTCAGCGCGATATTCTTCTATGACCTTCTCCTGGTGTGTAAGCTTATCTTCGACTGCCCTTTGACTGGCATGCGCATCTCATACTTGTTGCTGAAGCATGCTCTCCTTTTGAGAATGGAAAGTAGACGAAGTAGCTAATTCTTCCTTAAGATTTTCTACTTCCGCTTCCAGCTTTTCATTATAGGAAGCAATACTTCTCATTTCGGCGTCATGCTGTTCGAGAGTCTTCTGCCACTCAGCCTTATCGTTCTCCATTATGAGCATGGCCTCGAGATTGGCTCGGTTAACCCTCTGAAGCTCGTCGACAAGTTTTTGCCAGTTCGACATTCTTTCAATATCGGTTCTGACAGAATCAAGATTTCGCAGCATAGCCGATTTGTCGAGAGGAACCAAGTCGAGATCAAATCGAACCCCTCTCAGGCACCACTGAGGGAATCGACTTTGAAGAGTGGGAGGACCTTGCCCAACTTGGTATGCGGGCCGGTTGATGATTGTTTGAATGTCGGAACGAACAGGGGCAGGAGATTGAGCAGGAACGTTTTGAGAAACTGTCGGCATTGTTTCTTCAGTAAGTTTAGCCCGCTTGCTAGAAGAATCTTCCATGTGTCCTTTACCTCTCTCATCGTGAGTCTTTCTTTTTTGGGTATCATCATCTCTGTGGGGAGGGTCATGTCTTTCTTGTTCTCTTCGGTGACGTTCTTCATATGCTCGTCTCTCGTCTGCTTTCCTGATGGCCCTCTCTTCATCAGATTCTCTGTAAGAAGGGAGGTAACGCCTATAATCATACTGGCTACGCCTCCCGTAGCGCTGGAAATCATCATAGTACGAGCCGCTGCGCCCCATAGGAGAATCTGGAATAAAAATAATAAGCTTTAGAAATCTTTAAAGTACAAGAAGATAAGTGTGTAGAAGTGATGAAAAATCCTAAGTGTCGTGTAACGTGTAAACTACACGCAACGAGTTACAAACCACTCTGTGGAGTAGAGGTAGTGATAACTTGAGTAGAAGGAGTTGACATTTGTTGTAGAGAAGATGTCGCCTCGATTACAGAAGAGATAGTTTTGGAAACATCATCTTTGAAAAGTTCTTGAGAAGTCACAATTAAATCACTCAACCCCTCGAAAACATCATCACCATCTTGTTTTTTGGGACTTGCTTTCTTGACTCCTTCGTTAGTAGATTTTTCGGAAGATCGTGGAGGTTCTTTCTCTTCGATAACTGGTACAAGTACAGACTTGTCAGACGGCCCCGCAATATCCTTCGGAATTGAACACTTTACTAGTGAAGTTTCTATAGAGGTTCCTCCCTGTATGTGCTCTTTAGTAGGGACCGGGGCATCAGGAATTTTCATCGGAGAATCGGGAACTTCAGTCGGAACTTCATGAAGTTGAGTAGAACGAGAAGAATGTAAAAGCTCAAATCGATGAAGGAGTTCATCTGTCAATAGAAATTTTGCGCTCCTCTCTTCAGCAGCCACAATGCTTAGCCTTTCAAAGACTGGTTTATGACTGGAATCTCTAGAAGGAGGAGGAAGTGCTGTAAAAATAAGTAATGGAATCAGCATGCAGCAATACGAACCATGAAAAACTTAGAATGGAATTGAAGAAAGAAGGAAAAAAAAAGATCTCACTTCCTATTCTCCAGTCTGCGTAAAATCCTGCGGGGCAACGAATATAGAAGAATTGATTCAAAAAACCATGTGCACTCTCCGGCAAATCCAAAATTAGTTTACGGTTCCTCGCACCTCTTACAAGTACAATCGAAGGGTGGTCCTTGTTCTTCGCAAAAGTGCACAGGTAACAGATTTCCTCAAAACTCGGAAGACGGTCAAGAGTTCTCCTGAACAGAACGCACAATCCCATCAAAATGGCATAGCCATTGGGTTGCAGTTGGAAAGGAGAGATCGTCAGTCGAAGAAGGATTTGTTGAAGAAATTCATTAAAAGGAGGAATTGCTCCACTTAAGCACATTTGGCGATTAATGGCAACAAAACCGGAAGGTGGTCTATCAGCGAAATCATTTGGTCCAGGGAGTAAAACTTCTGCCTCGGCAATGCCAAATTTAATGCATAATTGATTAAGCACCCGCTGTTTCAGAAGGGTAGGAGTTCATTCCGGAGGGTTCTCTAGTGGAATAGCAACCGGGAAAGCCCCTTCGACGTGTTCTATCATCTCTTCTTGTTGAGACGTCATTCTACATGAGTAACTGGATGTTCAGGTGTGAAGGTGCACGTTTCCTAAAAGTGTGAAGTGTTGTGCAAAACTAATAAAAATAACAAGCGAAATAACTGAAATTAAACTAATTGACAACTGATCGATTGTGAGATTTCAGGACTTGTTAATTTAAAACTCAAGCGCAGTGTTAATTCAAACAAAATTTTAGCTTTGCTTTAACACTTCATTTGAGTCGGTTGATTCACAGCATTTCACTCACACAGTTTATTTAAGTTGATTATTCTTTATCGACTAATCTGTCATTCGATGTGGGCGGTCAATGACAGTATATTCGTCCCATTTTTCTGCAAATGTTATGTTTAAACAGGTTGTTAGATTAAAAGTTGGGGCAATCTGCAAAGGAATGCAATGAATTTCAAATGATTCAAGTCCAAGCAGTTCAATCAAATTCTCTCAAAAATTTCACAAGTCCTAGGTCGACCAGCGACCTAGTATAGGTGATGTAGCCCAGGATAAAGGAAAAAGTTGTCCACAACTTAACTTGAGTCGTCCACGACTCAACATGAGTCGTCCGCGACTTAACAGATCAGGTGGAAGGGGGCTGCGACCTAACGGGTCTGAAGGAAAAGGTTTCCGACCTAACAAAACTACTATGAGTCGTCCACGACTCATCAAGCAACAAAGACAAGTTCCAGTCATCAGAAGCTTTGAATCGGAGACGGGTTACGACATAGATGAGTCGTTCAGAGTTGACTCGCTTGAAGGGTTATGCCGCAGGGGACTTGGAAGCTATGAGTCGTGAGTCGGCATGAAGTTGAGTCGATGGAAGGTGATGTGTATATATGAGTCGTTGTATCTTTGAGTCGTATATGTCTGTAATGTGTTAGGTCGTGAGTCGCGACCTAAGTTGAGTCGCGTTTTCTTTGAGTCGTTTGTGTTGTATAAGGTTGTAAATAAGTTGAGTCGTATGTGCCTTGAGTCGTATGTCGTGTGCTATGTTCTGAAGCATGTATGTGATGCACTGCTTCTAAGTCATGAGTCCTAAGTCGTGAGTCGTGAGTCTGTGGAGTCATGAGTCATTGAGTCGGCATTGTGTTGTAAGTATAAGCTGTGTGCATTGAGTCGCCGCCGACTTATATTGAGTCGTAGGCCGTGTACGACTTAGGGCTTGGTTGTAAACACTATAAATAGGGGTGTGTGTTGTACATTTGGTTGTTGATTTTGAAATAAAATTTCTTGTTGATTGCTTTGTGCTTTCTTCTCCAATTGGTAGTTGAGTGTAATCTCCTATCTCCTCTTTCGGTTAATCGAGTGCGCTCGATTCAACGATCGTAGAAGCCGATTCACGGTATCTAGTGCGCTAGATCAACGTACGAAGAATCGTAGATCTTCTTTCTCGGTATCGTGCGCGATCAACGAGACGAAGATAGCTAGAATCCGGTATCTTTGGATCAACGGATTTGGGCCTTGCAGTATTCTCAACTCACCGATTGCTACATTCCATCGATTGAAGTTTGTTTCGATTAATCCGCTGCGTCAGTTTGGTATCAGAGCCATACTTAGCCAATCATAGCTAAGTTGATTCTTGGAGCCAATTTTTGAAGTTGTGTTCATCGTGTTCATATTGAAGTTGCAACAAGAGGGAGAACTTTCGATCCATTCCATTTCGGATCAAAGTGTTGAAGGTGTTTGAAATTGAAAGCCGTGTCTACTTGTGGGAAGTAGCCGAGCCTTGTAAAGGGTTTGAGCCGTACCTTGTGCTTGAGTAGGAGCCGACCATACTTTGAGTCGTTCCTTATTGCCGAGCTAGAGCAAGCCGAGTCAAGGGAAGCTGTGACTTGTTGTTTTGTTAAAGCTTTGAAGTCTTGTGTTCAAATTGTTGAAGTTTTGTGAGGAGTTTCAATCATGCCACCAAGGAGAGCTAATCGTCATCAAAACGTTGAAGCTTTGTATCGAAGAGAAGAAGCCGAGCTTATGGAACAACGTATTAATAAGAAGTTTGATGAAGGCATTGGAAAATTGGAGAAATTGATGATTGATTTGAATCAAAGGAGGAGATCACCAAACTCGAACCATGGAGGAAACCGAGTTTCGCCATGGGTTACGGAAGCGAGGAGGGTATCACCACATTCTTGTAGAGATAGAAGAGAAACATCAATTTCGTCACGAAGAGATCATCATGACTATGCACATGAAGAGAGAAGAAGTCAACATGAATTTGACAATAAAGCCTATAGAGATGAAGAGAGACATAGTCAAAGAAGCATGCATGAACGAAGGGATGATAATGGTCGAGATCGATGTAGGCGTACCTTTGATTTTGTTGAAGAAGGTGATAGAATTAGTATTCATTATCGAGATCGAGACCAAATTCGAAATTCTTATCGGGATGTTGAAGATGATCGACGTTGGGAATCGGGTATGAAGATGGAAATTCCAGAATTTAAAGGAGGGATGGTAGCTGAAGAATTTCTTGATTGGTTATCTAATGTTGAAGAGATCTTTGATTTCAAGGAGGTTCCTGAGCATAGAAGGGTGAAGTTGGTTGCTACTAGGTTGAGGGGGAAAGCTTTGGCGTGATGGCGGCAAACTAAACTTACCAGGGAGAGAATGGGGAAATCAAGGATAGAATCGTGGGATAAGATGAAGAAATTGATGAGATCTACTTTCTTACCATACAACTATCAATCACTTATGTACCAGAGATTGCAGAATCTGAGGCAAGGGACGAAGTCTGTTAGTGATTATGCTGACGAATTTTACCAACTCATTGCCAGGAATGATATTATGGAAACGGAAGAACAGCTAACTGCTAGATTCATTGGGGGTTGAGAATGCAGATCCAGGATATGGTTAATATGTTTGATCCTAGATCAGTGGCAAAGGCACATCAGAAAGCGTTGGCTTGGGAGAAGCAAGGAAGGCGTGGAGGTGGTGTGTTTACTAATTCCAATAATCAAGCGAGGGGTGTTAGTGGAAGTTCTAATGTCCCTAAACCTGTCAATAAGCCAGTGGTGAAAGAGGCTGAGAAGGCGAAGGTTAACAGTGTTTTCAAATGTTATAATTGTCAGGAGTTGGGTCACAAAAGCAATGAATGTCCGAAGCCGAAGAAGAGAGCAATGGTTGCTGAGATTGAGGATGATGATGAGAAGGCAGAATGTTCAAATACCCCTTATGTTGAGGAGGAAGAAGAATTATCTGGAGATGAAGGTTGTAATCTTATGATGAGGAGGTCATGTCTTACACCAAAGCAAGAGGAGGATTGTAGTTGGTTGAGAAGTAACATATTTCAGTCGACATGCACTATTCTGGGAAAAGTTTGCAAGTTCGTTATTGATGCTGGAAGTTGCGATAATATTATTTCTACCGAGGCTGTGAAGAAGTTGAACTTGAAAACTGAGAAACATCCCAAACCATACAAGCTAGCATGGTTAAGGAAGGGTGGTGAAGTGAAGGTGTGTCGAAGGGCTTGTGTGAATTTTTCTATTAGGAAGAAATACAAAGATGAAATTTGGTGTGACGTTGTGGACATGGACGTATGTCATCTGTTGTTGGGCAGACCGTGGCAGTTTGATAGATCAGTTCAACATGATGGTCGTGCCAATAGCTACAGTTTCATGTTCGAAGGTACTAAAATCACTTTAGTTCCCAAGAAACAACAACAAAAAGAAAGCAAGCTTGAGGAGATTGAGGAATTGAAAACTCTGTTGACTTTGAAGGAGTTTGTTAAGGAAGTTGAAGAGGAGCCTGAAGTCTATTTGTTGATTGGGCGAGAGAGCAGTGAAGAGGTTGAAATTCCTGAAGAAGCAAAGCCAGTTTTGAAAGAATTTGAAGATGTATTTCCAGAAGAGTTGCCTAAGGAATTACTGCCATTGAGAGACATTCAACATCAAATTGATCTTGTTCCGGGAGCAGTGTTACCACATAGACCACATTACCGAATGAGTCCGAAGGAACACGAAGAGTTACGAAGGCAGGTGGAAGAGTTGTTGGAACAGGGATGTGTTCAGGAAAGCTTGAGTCCTTGTGCAGTGCCAGCATTGTTGGTGCCAAAGAAGGATGGAACATGGAGAATGTGCACAGATAGTAGAGCTTTGAACAAGATTACTGTTCGTTATAGATTTCCTATGCCAAGGTTGGATGACTTGCTGGATCAGTTGAGTGGGGCAACTATATTCTCGAAGATTGACTTGAAGAGTGGTTATCATCAAATTCGGATTAGACCTGGAGACGAATGGAAGACAGCTTTCAAGATGAGAGAGGGGTTATACGAATGGTTGGTTATGCCATTTGGTTTGTCAAATGCACCTAGTACATTCATGCGGGTGATGAATCAAATCTTTAGACCATTCATTGGGAAGTTCGTGGTGGTTTATTTCGATGATATTCTGATTTATAGCAGGAGTACAGAGGAGCATGTTCAACATTTGAGGGAAGTATTGATTATTCTTCGTGAGGAACAATTTTATGCTGCTACGAAGAAATGTGTGTTTATGACGCACAGTGTTTTATTTCTGGGTTATGTTGTTTCAGGAGAAGGTATTCGAGTTGATCAGAGTAAAGTTGAGGCAGTCAGGAATTGGCCACAACCAAAGACAATTACGGAAGTGAGAAGTTTCCATGGGCTAGCGTCATTCTACCGAAGATTCATTCCACACTTCAGTAGCGTGATGGCTCCCATTACTGATTGCATGAAAGGAAAACAGTTTGTATGGTCAGAGGAAGCGGGAGTTGCTTTTGAGAAGATCAAGGAGCTATTAACGACAGCACCGATTCTTGTTTTACCTAATTTTCAGTTGTTGTTTGAGCTACACACTGATGCATCAAAGGTGGAGATTGGAGGAGTGTTGAGTCAGCAGGGGAGACCTATTGCATATTTCAGTGAAAAGTTGTCAGGGGCGAAGATGAGATGCAGCACATATGACGTTGAATTCTATGCTGTGGTGCAAACGATTAAACATTGGAGACATTATCTATTTCAGAAAGAATTTGTTCTGTACACTGATCATGAGGCATTGAAGAATTTACAGGGGCAGGATAAGATTTCAGCGAGACATGCATTATGGATTGCATATTTACAGCAGTTTACTTTTGTCGTTAAGCACAAATCAGGGGTGACGAATCGGGTAGCTGATGCTTTGAGTAGGAGGAGTCATTTATTAATGACAATGAAGGTTGAAGTGACAGGGTTTGAAATGTTGCCAGAACTGTTTGGGGAGGATCCTTACTTTGCAAAGTTTATTGAGAAAGTTAAGGATGGAAGTTCGGATGAATTTGTGATGGTTGATGGATTCTTGTTCAAAGGAAATCAATTATGCATTCCAGACTGTAGTTTGAGAATGAAGATTGTAAAAGAGTTGCATGAAGAAGGGCATGTGGGCCGTGATCGTACCTTGCAGTTGATTTCACAGTCTTACTTTTGGTCGTCGATGAGGAAAGAAGTGGGAAGGTTTGTGGAGCGATGTCATATTTGCCAAGTTTCGAAAGGGACCGCGACCAATGCTGGTTTTTATATGCCATTGCCTGTACCGGCTAGACCATGGGTTGATATGAGTATGGACTTTGTATTGGGATTGCCGAGAACACAGCGTGGTAATGATTCGATATTTGTTGTAGTTGACAGATTTTCTAAAATGGCACATTTTATTGCTTGCAAGAAGACGACGGATGCTGTTCGTGTTGCTCAACTATTTTTCAAGGAAATCTATAGACTTCATGGATTGCCAGAGTCTATTGTGTCAGATAGGGATACTCGTTTTCTGAGTCACTTTTGGTTAAGTTTGTGGAAGATGGTGGGAACGAAGCTGAAATTTAGTAGTGCTTATCATCCGCAAACTGATGGACAAACAGAAGTTGTAAACAGGTCATTGGGAAATTTGTTGCGATGTCTTGTACAGGATAATTTGAAAAACTGGGACATGAAGTTATGCCAAGCCGAGTTTGCACATAATCATGCAGTGAATCGTAGCACGGGATTCAGTCCATTTCAGATTGTTTATTCAAATTTACCCAGGGGACCGTTAGATTTGGCAGTAGTACCACAGTCGAAGGGAACAGTTAAACGGGCTGTTGATTTTGTTGATGAGTTGACTGAATGTCATAAAATCGTTCAAGAACGATTGGAGAAATCGAATGGGAAGTATAAGAAGTCTGCAGATTTAAAACGTCGAAGCGTTAAATTTAAGGAAGGTGATTTGGTTTATGCTGTATTAACCAAGGATCGTTTTCCAGTGGGCGCTTATAACAAGTTGAAAGCCAGGAAAATTGGTCCTGTCGAAGTTGTGAAACGAATTAATGACAATGCTTATAAGTTGAAGCTGCCGGAGGATATATACACTTCCGACGTATTCAATATTAAGCATCTGGTGCCATATTATGGAGATGAACAATCTAGTACAGAAGAACTTACAAATTCAAGGGCGAATTCTTCTCAACCAGGGGAGGATGATGTAGCCCAGGATAAAGGAAAAAGTCGTCCACAACTTAACTTGAGTCGTCCACGACTCAACATGAGTCGTCCGCGACTTAACAGATCAGGTGGAAGGGGGCTGCGACCTAACGGGTCTGAAGGAAAAGGTTTCCGACCTAACAAAACTACTATGAGTCATCCACGACTCATCAAGCAACAAAAACAAGTTCCAGTCATCAGAAGCTTTGAATCGGAGACGGGTTACGACATAGATGAGTCGTTCAGAGTTGACTCGCTTGAAGGGTTATGCCGCAGGGGACTTGGAAGCTATGAGTCGTGAGTCGGCATGAAGTTGAGTCGATGGAAGGTGATGTGTATATATGAGTCGTTGTATCTTTGAGTCGTATATGTCTGTAATGTGTTAGGTCGTGAGTCGCGACCTAAGTTGAGTCGCGTTTTCTTTGAGTCGTTTGTGTTGTATAAGGTTGTAAATAAGTTGAGTCGTATGTGCCTTGAGTCGTATGTCGTGTGCTATGTTCTGAAGCATGTATGTGATGCACTGCTGCTAAGTCATGAGTCCTAAGTCGTGATTCGTGAGTCTGTGGAGTCATGAGTCATTGAGTCGGCATTGTGTTGTAAGTATAAGCCGTGTGCATTGAGTCGCCGCCGACTTATATTGAGTCGTAGGCCGTGTACGACTTAGGGCTTGGTTGTAAACACTATAAATAGGGGTGTGTGTTGTACATTTGGTTGTTGATTTTGAAATAAAATTTCTTGTTGATTGCTTTGTGCTTTCTTCTCCAATTGGTAGTTGAGTGTAATCTCCTATCTCCTCTTTCGGTTAATCGAGTGCGCTCGATTCAACGATCGTAGAAGCCGATTCACGGTATCTAGTGCGCTAGATCAACGTACGAAGAATTGTAGATCTTCTTTCTCGGTATCGTGCGCGATCAACGAGACGAAGATAGCTAGAATCTGGTATCTTTGGATCAACGGATTTGGGCCTTGCAGTATTCTCAACTCACCGATTGCTACATTCCATCGATTGAAGTTTGTTTCGATTAATCCGCTGTGTCAATAGGTCAGAGCCCTTTTAGGTCGCACTGTGCAAATTAAAGGGGTCTAGAACAATGCAAATTTATCAAGTTCTAACTCGGCTGCGACCTAAAAACCTATGCTGCAGAAACTAGGTCGCACAAGTGTTAGGTCGTTCAGCGAGCTAACGTAGGTCGAAAATGTTCTTTAGGTCTCAAGGGCCCTAAGGTCGTGAAGCATTTTTTGTCACTCAAATTCGTTAGGTCGCCTAACTTCCTCTCTGCACCAGACCCAATAACCCGCCATCAACTACCCGAAGAGATTCTTCGTCCTCTCCATGAAATTTACCATCTCTTCATACCACCAGATCATTCCGAAAACTAACCAAAAAATCCTCAATCCATCATAAATTCAACGCATTGCCATGACTTCCTAAATCAACCAAATAACGATCGAAAAATAGATCGCAACAATCACTCGAAATAAAGCGTGATACATGTAGTTGAGCTAAGGTCGGAAAGTGAGAATTCATGATTCAACGGCGATTATGATGGGATGAAGACCAGGTTCACTTACGAGACGTAATGATGAAAATGAATCGGTGACTGGATGGGTCGAATTCGCCTTTGGAAGCTCAGAGAATCGTTAATGGCAGTAGGAGATTAGAGCAATGGAATGAGGAAGAAGTAGCGACCTAACAGTTTTATATGAGGCAAAAATGGGAAAACAAATAGGCACGCGTATTGGCACAAGTGTTAGGTCGCTCACGACCTAGCTAAGTCAGGTCGAAGCACGCGACCTACGACCCAGGCACATACTTCGAGGGGCAAATGTTAATTCCTCTTCATTAGCGACCTAAAACCTAAAGACATGGAGCGACCTAACTACAGGAATGGCCTAGCAACTTAACTCATCAAGTGAGCTAAAAGTATCTGCGACCTAAGGGAAGCACCAACTTACAGAGCTCTGCGACGTAAGGGAAACACCGACCTATAGAATTCTGCGACCTATAGCACTCACACGACCTAACTGGGTGCTTAGACCTAAGGAAGGCCGCGACCTAAAGGATAATGTGACCTAGCGACCTAAAATTTCAGCGACTTAGCGACCTATGAGCCAGAGCGACCTTACAACTTAAGGGATGGAACGACCTAAATATGTTTCGCGACCTAAAGGAGGCCGCGACCTATCAAGCTTCGCGACCTAACAGAAAGCCGCGACCTAAGAAGTAGGACGACCTAAGAGAGAATGCGACCTAAAAACGGTCTCGACCTATGAAACTCCACGACCTAGGAATACTTCGCGACCTAAGGAGATTCATGATCTAAAAGACTTCAGTTATAACTATGAGAAAAGTACACGCGACCTAGGATAGGTCGCTAACGACCTGAATGCCTGAGTAAAGAAGTGACCCGTACTGTGCCGTAGGGGGATAGGTCGCTCACGACCTAGAACATGTATAAATCAGCATGCGTGTTCTTGTGAAAGAGAGGACAGTGTATCTTAGGTCAGTCACGACCTACGACCTAGCTTAGATCGGTCACGAACTACGACCTAACTCCGAGAAATGCCTATAAATACGACCCTAGTTCCAACTATGAAAGGACTTTTGGCTCATTCATTTTCAAGCGCCGTTACTCTGCTGCATTCTGAATTACTTCAACATCTTCAAGGAACTTCACGAAGAAATCAAACATGTCTAACATGTGTTCAAAGATTCGGATCAACATTGAAGTTTAGACTACTTGTTCTAAGTCACTTGAAACTCAAAGTGTGTTGTAATCAAAGTGTAACTGCATTGATTTGTAATCGAATCGTCAATAAAGATATTCAAAGTGGACGTAGGCTCTCTCTTGAGCCGAACCAATATAAAATTGCTGTTGTTTACTGCTTTTTCACTATTAACTGCTTATAATCTGTTCCCGAGCTATCGGGTGGTGCTTTCACAATCTCACTTCATACACCGGGGTGTTAGCGTTCAAATTTTAGCGTTAACATTTCCTTTTAAAAAAAAAGGCAAGAAAAATAAAATTTGAGAACCTGTAGATAAAAGGTTGAGTTTCCATAAATCAATGAATTACAAGTTTCCTCAAAATAAAGAACCATAAGTTCTAAATAAATAAATAAAAGAGGATCAGAAAATTTAATCATAAAAAAAAAAGAAATAAGTTTGAACAACCTGAAGTTGTGCAAAGATTTTTTTTTCCAACCAGAAGTTGTATAACTCAAAGTCCAAGACCTGAAGTCTTGAATTATGAAAAGATTTTCTGACAATGTTTTAGAGATTTATTTATATTTATATTGCAAAATCTAACATCCCAGAAGAGATGTTATAGGAATTTTATTTTAAAATTATGTGAAAGGATTGTCTAGTAATACTAACCTGAAGTTAGATCATTTTTTCGAAGATGAAGGAAACTTCATTAATGATGAAAATCTAAGTGCAGTAATAAATAATATGGTCGAATTGACCAATAATAGCAGCCTGAAGTCTGCTATGTGGATTTTATTTTATTTCAGTTCAATAAATCAGTTTGAAGCTAGTAAAACCCAAGTTTTGATAATCTTTGGGTGTGTTTGCCAAACTATATATTTGAAGAAGTACATTTTAATATTCTCCAGAAGAGATAATCCATATGACATACTCTTGAAGATATGTTTTATGATTTTTATATTTCAAAGTCCAAACATCCTAGAAGAGATGTTGTAGAATTATGTCAATTATGTAGAAAAAGGTATTGATTATTGATGACATGCCAAAAACAATGCATATAAAGTATCTTTAGAAGTGATATGTACCACTCTAGAAGCGGTGTTTATGAAATATCCCCAGAAGTGATATTATATCATCGTATAGCACTATAAAAGAATTGCCTATAAAATATTGTCAAATGTGATAATAAATTATCCAAAATTCAATCGTCTATTGTCATGGACCCGTAGCTCCATTAGACAAAGAGTGATATGTAACCTTTTACTTTTCAGAACTTACGATGAATCAAATATTATATGCACAACTATTCTTGAAGAAATATCTTCATATATGCTCCTAAAGAGATAATCTATATGTCGTATCATAATTTTCACTAAAGCTATATAAATACGGTCTTGAACAAATCGTTATGTGTAACCATTATAATTTCTTATTTTTATAACATTTCAAGGGTCCAGAAGATGCTCTTATTTATGTTGTAAATATATCTATTTTACTGAACTCTCTAGAGGAGATGTTTATATATAATTATAAGTTAGTATATATTTTCTAATAAACAATCATAATTAATGTTCAATAGTAATGTTAGAGATATAATCAAGGAATAATGATATAATTTTTTTTAGTAATAACAATAATTTATTCAAAAAAAAAGAATAATGATATTGTATACCAATGTTACACTCCAGAAGTAGTGGTTTTATCTCTTGCATCTTACTTTCAGTTGGTGAATCTAATTTTGTCACTGTATTTAAAGTTTGATATGCCATTTTAAAAGCAATTACAACAAAAATCTCCAACATGGATATTTTATGCTACTGTAAAAGTAGTAATTATGTAATATGTATAAAATAAACAGTGTATATTGATATGGCATTCAAATAGTGCATATATATATATATATATATATATATATATATATATATATCTAGAAGAGAAAGTTCACTCCAGAAGTGGTGATACTAATATATCTCTAGAAGAGATTTATAAATTTGAAAATGATAACATATCTCTAGAAGACATTTATTTATATATTTGGTAATTTTATTAAACCAAATAAGTGTACATAAATTTGATTATAAAGGATCCTAATTTAGCTTAGATTAGATCCTAAAAGTTTGAGAGCTAAGAGGAAATCTGTATCTGTAACATTCCAAGCATCTAGAAGATACTATTATTATTTTTGCTGTAATTTTTTTTATAGAACTCTCAATAGAGATGTGTAGAAATGTCTATATGCAATTAAAAATTACTCCTTGATAAGTAATCATACTTGGTGTTCAAAACTGATATTTGAGATTTAATTGAGGAATAAAACTTAACAACTTGAAGTTGTGTTATATTTTGTTCGAACCAGAAGTTCGATATGGTTTCAAACCAAAAGTTTTGAACATTATCATGCGGTTTTGACAGGTTTGCATTGCAATTGATTTATAAATAGAAATTAATAGTTTTGTTCCTTGTAATAGTTTGTTCCAAAAATCACTAATTCAAATGAGAAAGAATATGAAAATTTTACAATATACATGTGATACGTGGACGCACGTATACATCCATATATGTAAATATTTAGCTGACAACCTGAAGTTTGTGAAAAGTTATTATTTAGTGATTATGCATAGATATTATTTAGTGATTTAAAATTCAATCAACATAAATGTTGAATGACCTGAAGTGTGTATGTATTCAAATGATCTACACAATAAGTAAATTCCTCCAATAGCTTAGATCAATGAATGAGAACAAACTCTAATAATCAATATCAATTGAATGCATCTTATCAATGAATAAAATAATTATCCTCCTATTATTAATATGTATGGTGTGTTTGCTAGTAGCAATATCATAGTGGATCAAAATCAAAATAAGAATCCAAAGATGATTATTATTTAATGTGACAATGTTTGTCAACATTGAGGGGGAGGATAAAGGGATACAAGCTCATTTTGATCGTCAATGTTAAATATTTGTTAAAATATACAATGATGCAAAATATTAAGTAACTTGAATAAATTATCAGTAATATCCCTAGTAGACTTTCTTCAATATTGATTTGAATCCTTGAAGGATCAAAATTTGTAAACCACATTTGAAATATGGTTCAAAAGTCAGTTCAAAATATTTTTGGAGTAAGTGATAAAGATGCCAAATAAAGGAGGTGAGTGTTCTTGAAGAAACACATAAGGATGCTCTGAAAGAGATCCATGACATGATTCTCAAATAACCCTAGAAGTGGGTTAGGTACCTAAAACATGATAATTAAAGAGATCTCAATAAATCATGTCTAGAACTGACAAGAAATAATCATCGATGATAAATTTGTAAATAATAAAGCGCTTATATTTATAAATAGATTAAGAATCTTGAATTAGGGGAAAACATGACTGGCCATCATGAACCCTTTAATAGTAGAGAAATATGGACATGTAGTCCACAAAGTACCGAAAGCACTTGAAATGCTTAATATACCCTGAAGGTATAACTGTGGTTTAAAATCATATTAAATAATGAAAGTATATAAATTCCTGAAGAATATAAATAACTTTCATTGTTATAAACAATGCAAAGAACAAGGAGAGTAAATTTCAACCTACTTTTAAGTATTGTTGTAATGAAAATCTTGATATAACTCAAGATGAGTAGATTACTTTCTACTTTCTAGTAATGTTGTAATGAAATTTTTAATATTCATGAAAGATGTATAGTTGCAATGCACAAAACTAATTTGAAGCAAAAAAAAATATTTAATGAAAGCACATGAAGTGTGTTTCATAAAAGTAGCATACAAATGCATAAAATGCAAACCACATTTGGAAGAAACAATCTTAGAAAATTTGATTGTATCGAAGGAAACTATTAATAAATTGTATTATTAATGAGATTCATATTTATAGATCCATAAGTATCTATAACCAATTTGAGTTATCGAAAGACGAATATGAATTCAGAGGAAAATTTTAAATCAGGGGGACCATCCATAAGTATTTTATAATGCACTCTTTTTCCATAACTAAGATTTTTCCCACTGGGTTTTATTAGTAAGGTTTTAACGAGGCATTATCTTGATCCAGAAGTATCAACTCCCTGTAACATTTGAAATAAGCTATAATGTACTCTTTTTCCTTATTTAAGATTTTTCCCACTGGGTTTTTCTTATTAATGTTTTAATGAGGCGTTATCTTGATCTAGAAGAATCAAACGTCTTTTCAAGAAATAACATCTCAAATATGTTATTTAAGTTAAATTATATTTTTATCCTTGACTAAGGTTTTTCGCATTGGGTTTTCCTTTGTAAGGTTTTTACTGACATATTAAATTGATCCAGAAGTATCAAACTCTATCTGATGCAGTAAATTATTGAAATATGACATACTATATTATACTCTTTTTCCTTCACTAAGATTTTTCCCATAGGGTTTTACTTAGTAAGGTTTTAATGAGGCATTAGTTTGATCCAGAAGTATCAAGCTTTATTTAAAGAAATAAGAAAATAAAATATGTCATTGTACTCTTTTTCCTTCACTAAGATTTTTCCCATTGGGTTTTTCTTAGTAAGGTTTTAATGAGGCATTATTTTGATCCTGAAGTATCAAACTCTTATAAGAAATATCATTTTTAGTATGATATTTATGATTTCACAAGTTGCTCTCTTTTCCTCGTTCAAGGTTTTTTCCCACTGGGTTTTTCTAATAGAGGTTTTTAATGAGGCAAATCTATATCGATTGAATCGATAAATGCAAGCAAGATAATAATGTGGGGGAGCAATCATCATACACGTTTCGAAACAGAAATTTTCAAATTATCCGAGCATTCAGGATTTTGAAGACGCATATTCAAGGGGGAGTGTTATAATATTTCTAAATATATAAGTGAATATGCTTTTGTGTTTTTCTATTAGTCCCACATCATGGAATATGTTCCATCTCATGCTCCAATGCCTATATATAAAGGAGCCTGTGTAATGTAATTGTATGAATCAATCTGATATAACTAATCTCTGAATGAATAAAATATCTCCATTCTTTTACTCTAATGGCTTCTGCTCTTATTTCTTTATAACATATTCTTATTTGTTTATAACAAATTGTAAATTTGCAATTATATGTAATATGAAGCATTATAATGTATCTGTTTAAGTAATGGAGAAATATCATCATTGAATGCATATTTATGAACTTGGATTTTAAGTGCATAGAAATTATATAATAAAACATATCATATAGTTTATTTTACTTAATATGTGTTATATGAGTATAGATAAATAATTTGATTAATTTTGATTACCATAAATGTATTTGGATTCATTATGCGATGGTGTATGGTTTTAAAGCATTATAATTGTATCTTCCTTCAACAAACATAAGATCTAGATTTCTTTATGCAATGTAGTAATAGTTCTAAGGTAGTTCTAGAGTAGATTCTTTCCATGCACTAATAAACTACAATTGTAAGTAGCATAAACTATTTTAAAAAAAAAAAAAATTCTTCTGTTATCAAAATGCACTTTCAAGCTACTTTAAGGCACTCTGAGGAAATTATAAAAAGGTCAAATGTTTCTAAGTGAGTTAATTGTCAATTTATATATAAATTGAAAGAATGATCTATATGTTTAAATGATAAAAAATGATCATCAATATAATATGTTCACTAAAAATTATCAAATTTTAAAGGGTGATTTTTTACATTTACATATGAATAACGCCATACTTTTGAAAGATGATAAAATCAGTGAACTAATTTGAAATAAAAATTAAAGATAGGCATTACATTTATGCACTGCAAAGGAAATAAGGTGTTAATATCAATAAGGTATAAGAATGGAAGGTAAATATGAAGTAGCAGAACCAAAGTACTAAATAATTGTACTTCATATACAAATTTCACTAGAAAGAAGAAAAAACCAAAATAAAACTGAACAATAATGCACGACAAAATCCACGCATATAAAAATAGCAACTGCCCGTGTGCGTAGCACGGGTCACTCACTATGGTTCTAAGTCAGGTTTGATACGCTGAAGATGCATGTTGATGGACCACTAGAGTTGGAATCATCAGGCTCTTCTGTGTGCATACTGGTACAAAGTTAGGGAAGATTGAAAGTGCAAGTCAATCAAGGATAAGATTTAATGGGCCTATTCTATAGAGTAAGCTGAATGTGGTTGCTGGCAATCAAGTGCGGGTGAAACGATGATGACGGACTGATGTGGAACATTGGCATAACTGGGGTGCATTGCTTGCGAGTCTGAGGTGTCTACTGTTTGAAAACACTATTGCGAGTATATTTGTATGTATATACTGAAGTTGTGACACAATTGGTTATGAGTTATATTAATTTTATGGAAGCTTATGAGTTAGGAAAATGTACGCAACTGTACACATGCATGATTAGATCCATTGATTATGTGTTTTTTGATTTATGTACATAATGGGTTCTGATTTGTTTATATAATTGTATAAAACTTTAGTTTATAATTCAGCATTTGAGTGTGGTTGCAATGTATATTTCAGCACCAAATATGTACATCGTGCGATAAGTACCATAATATTATCCATGTATTTCTAATTTATTAATGCAACATTATGACTATGATTTACCACTTGAGTATACGATGTTCACGTTATTGTGCAATTCAAATATTCACGAAGTAAGAAAAATAATTAATTACTATGTGCAGTATACATATCTTTAAGAGAATGACATACGTAACTAAAAATAATTTTGTAATGATGTTAACTATGTTTACTTTTATCCGACATATATTTGAAAATTTATATTCCTAGAAACTTATTGTATCAATATAGTTACCGACATTGTCCATGTGCGTGGCACGGGTCACACACTAGTATGTGCCATATACAAGAGGCTAGCTACATTAGTATCGTATTGTCATGTTCAGTAACTTAACTATAAATCATTAGTATGTTCAACTTATAGATAATTTAAGGCTTACCCTATTGGATAGATAACAAATAGAGTCAGAATGAAGATGGCACAAAATGAAATAGCTCCCAATATGTGTTATTCTTCAATTAGCTAGCTTGGGAGGATACAATTTAGTATGATTGTCATTTACACTATATTTAAATAAGCATAATAGAAAAGGAAATGTAGATAGACTTTTGAATTTTTCTAACAAACTTTAAAATAGCTTTCTTGTATGCAATCAACAATGTTTAAAAAGACTTCTCTACATTTTGCAATGCTTGAACAAGGGAAAGTATATAACCCTTGAATGAGTGAAAAAGCTACAACAGAAACACACTAAAAATTAAGCACAACAAATTAGACATGCATATATAATATAATAGTACATATGGGGCATAATATATGTATAAATCTAGTCCAAATTTTAATGTTAGACCACATCATATACACATATCCTGCGTGGTTCGTTTAACATGACATGATCAATGTATCTTTTAACTCACCATTAAACATTAGATATGATACAATTTAATGAAACCATTCATGACCCTTAGTATCCTCTTTTACAACTGTAGATATACCATAAATAACAACGGAAACAACATACCGCACCAAAGTTTGACCACATTGTGGAAGTAGATTTTCCTATACATAAAATTAGTATGCCATAGGACATTTAGTATGAGTTGTTGGAGATCTTCAGTTAAATCTCCAACGCATATATAACTTTAAAAAAGTCAAAAAAAATAAGATGCAAAATAAGAAGAATAAATCTCACCTTATTCTCACCTCATTGGAAAAATCGAAATGGGTGGTTTGAGATCTTGGATTCAAACCTAGTCATCATATATATATAACAAAAAAGGAAAAAAAAGAAATGAATATAAGGAAATATAGGTAGAATAAGTCTCACCTCACTAAAAATAAGGAAGCATTTCTGAACTCAAGAGCATCTTGTTTAGATGTATATAATTAATTTGAAGATGTATATGAATGTGTCGATGTATATACTCATAATGATCAAAATCATTGTCCATGTACGTTCTTCGAGTTGAAACCACCTGGTCCTATTTTTCATGCTCTTCATGAACTATTCAAATCTACATCATCCTTTTTCTATTTTTTAATTATTAAAAGTTAAAAAAGAAAAAAGAAATGAAGGGGTGGATCTCAAAAGGTCCATGGATTCATGGAAAATTGGGATCGGGTGATTATTTGACATGTTCCCCTGACCATTGTTTCATCGCTGCCATATAAAGAAAATAATGAGTAGATGGGTTCAACATATTGAAGATGTATAATATTATTAGCTAAAAATCTAAGATAGAATTTTCGAAAGGTCATTATACAAACAAAATAGTGGCAACTGTTGGGGATGCGGATTAAGGATCTTAAGGCAGAAATAACACTAGAGGGGGGTGAATAGTGTTTTAAAGAATATATGAACTATATGACTAAATTAAAACTTTCAACACAAATCTAAACAGAATTCTAACACAGAATGATAACAAAATATATAACAAATGCAAATAGTAAAATAAAGCAAGTAAAAGGAAACAACACACCGGATTTTATACTGGTTCGGAATCCTCCTACATCCAGTCCTGCACCAAGGCAATATCCTTGTACAGATTTTTATAAGCCAATATCCAAATTACAACCCTCAATTTCTAAGGCCTTGAGGAACCCTCCTATCTCCGAGTCTGGGATAAATTCTCTTGATTTACGGGACACAAGATCACCCTAATACTTTCTAATAACAATCCATTTGAATGGATAGACTCTATGGACTTTTTGAATACAAATTAATCCTATAACTCTAAATAGCACTTTAATCCTTAGTAGAATGATGGAGAATCAAATGGAGAGAGTATCTAAATGATTTCCTATTGAGAATTTGGCAGAATGATGGCACGATCTTGAAAATATGAAGTTTTATGGATATGAATGGTGGAGAAGAAAGATTAAAGAAAAATAAGAAAGTAGTTGTTAAAAAATTCATTTTGGAAGCCTTTATATAGATGCACACCAGCTATAACCATTGGTGAAAGGTTTTTGAACGAATGGACACTTCTTTTGAAATTTGAATTTTGAATCCAACTTTTACCATGTCGACATGGGGTATCCCCATATGTCGACATCCCTCAGTTCAAAATTGTAGAGATGTTGTTTTGTAAAAGCATTTGAATTTAAAACAAGTTGAAACTTCTCTAAAGAAAAATAAAGTGTTTAAACAATATTTTGAGATAGCGAATGAATATAAAACATTATTTTAAATATATATATATATATATATATATATATATAATTGATATAGACCGTCAATTATATAAGTAATATTTAAAATCAAAATAAGTTTTGATGTTTTAAAAATAGAAGTTTTTAAAATCAGAATGGAGGAATATTTCAAGGCTAAAACAAAGTTTGAAAACATTTTTGAAAACATGATTTTGAAAGTTAAACATTTTGAAAAACAGATTTAAAAACGTTTTGAAAAATCTATTCAAACTGAAATTGCAAGAACCTTCCTATAGAGCTCCTCCATAGGACTCGAGAACTTGTACAAAGTAGTTTAAATGATTTTGATTTTCGTGGGTTTGTAAGCCACTTGTCGTAGGTTTGTAAGCTACTTGTCGTGGGTTTGTAAGCCACTAGTTTCGATAGAAATTGGGTTCCATCCCAAAAGAAAATTGGAAGAAAGATGAGAGTGCTATTATGAAGTTTTAACAAAATACTAGACACTTATCTTGAGATCTTGAAATCTTGATTCTCTAGAGTCTTGAATCTCTAATCTTCATCTTGATGCTTGAGTCTTTATACTGATCAGTCTTCGATAATACCTGCATATACTTCCTATATACATATATACATATACATATATATATATATATATCTATATGAAAATGTTAGTATATATTTTATAAAGTGAAGTATAATAACTATATAAGGTTGTTGTCATCAAAACATCATCAACTCAGTTCCTAATAACTCCCCCTTTTTGATGATGACAACCTTTATTTATAAAATATTCTTACCATACCATAACTCCCCATAACTCCCCCTTACTCCGTGACTTCTTCTTAAAACTACAACTTCCATTTACTCCATGACTCCCCCTTACACCAAGCACATATATTTTTATAACTTTCTCCCCCTTTGTCATCAACAAAAACTATTAAATACTTAAGAATTCAACAATGATTAATATGAACAAATAATATGTATAGAACAAGCATGAAACAATGAGTATAAGTGAACACATTTTTGTTATTACGACATATATAAGAACATACATAAACACGAACAAACAGAACAATGTAAAACGAAGAATAAAAAAAAGTACGCTTTAATGGCGATCCTTAACTATAGGAGACTTATGAATCGAACAATTGGGGTAGTGGAGACAAAAGTTTCCACGTTGCTCAATTATGTTTCCATTAGTATCAACAAGGATCTCACCAACGCAAATAACGCTCTCGTCCTCATTTATAGGGACTTCGGGTTGAGGAAAAGGTTGATCTTCCTCTTGGTCTTCTTGTGGCTCTTCCATAGGTTCTTCTTCCTTTGATTCCATGGCTTGTGAAGAGTCTTCAATATTAATAGGATTTGTACGGTTATCCATAAGGAATTTTTGTACATTCCTAATAATATTCCCTTGCCTTTGTTGTTCTCTAGCCATCCTAAGTTGACTTACTTGAATTTCAGTCAACAATTGAAGGATATCTTTCATCTTCTCTTGCAATTTGATCACTCGAGCGTGCGTAGATCGTTGAAATGGACCAGAATGAGGAGATGTGGGTGAAGTGGGTTCATTAGTAGAAGAGGAGGCCATTATTTTATTGTTTCGGAAGTTATTTACAGAGAATATAGTGAAGAAAGAGGAGAGAAAATGAAATAAATAGATAAATAACCAAATAACTAACTTTGGAGGGAAATTCTATTTTCAAATTTTTGTTGGGTATGTCGACATCAGGGGATGGGGCATGTCGACATGTCTTTCAGAAAAAGTGTAATTTTTATTTTGAATTTTTATTGATTATTATATTATATTATTTTATATTTCAGATTTTGAACAAATACCTAATTCTCTTCTAAATTTAGTAAAATTCTGCTCGGTTAACGGTTTAGTTAATATATCAGCAATTTGTTTTTCAGTATTTATATAATCTACGGTTATTATTTCTTTAGTTATATTATCTCTAATAAAATGATGTCTTATATCAATATGTTTAGTTGTAGCATGATGAGTTGGATTTTTAGATAGATTTATCGCACTAGTATTATCACAATATATTGGTGATTTGCTTATGTTAATTCCAAAATCTTTTAAAGTTTGTTGCATATATATGACTTGTGAACAGGCCAGAGCAGCAGATATATACTCTGCTTCAGTTGTTGACAAGGAAACAGTATTTTGTTTCTTGCTGAACCAGGAAACCAGTGAATGTCCTAGAAAGTGACAAGTTCCACTTGTACTCTTTCGGTCTGATTTACAACCAGCATAATCAGCGTCACAATATGATATTAAATCAAAAGTATTATTTTTAGGATAAAATAAACCATAATCTAAAGTGTATTTTACATATCTTAAAATTCTTTTAACAGCTTTTAAGTGAGTTTCTTTAGGTTGTGATTGGTACCTTGCACAGAGACAAACACTATGCATAATATCAGGGCAACTCGCTATTATATAAAGTAGCGAACTAATCATACCCCTATATAAAGTTTGACCAATATCTTTTGATTTATCTTCTTTACTTAAACCTACATTTGTTGACATTAGAGTTGGTTTCCCACTAGAGATAATTAAACCAAATTTATTGATTAAGTCTTTAGCATATTTTTCTTGACTTATGAAGATTCCATTTTTCTAGTTGTTTAATTTGAAGCCCTAAGAAGAAACTTAATTCTCCCATGTGACTCATTTCAAATTCTTTAGTCATTATATCTAAAAATTCTTTATTCATTATGTTATTAGTTGATCCAAAGATTATATCATCTACATATATTTGAACCAGTTGAATATCTTGATCATTTCTTTTAATAAAAAGTGTTGTATCTACTTTACCAATTTCAAAACCAGATTGAAGTAAATATGATCTTAGTCTTTCATACCAGCCTCTAGGAGCTTGCTTTAGACCATATAGAGCTTTCTTTAACTTGTATACATGGTTTGGAAATTTATTATCTTTAAAAAGTGGAGGTTGTTCAACATAAACATCTTCTTTTACAAAACCATTTAGAAAAGCACTTTTAACATCCATTTGATATAATTTGAAATTATTATAATTAGCGAAAGCAAGTAGAATTCTTATAGCTTCTAATCTTGCTACGGGGGAAAAGGTTTCATCATAGTCAATTCCTTCTTCTTGACAAAAAACCTTGCGCGACTAAACGAGCTTTATTTCTTACGACCTCACCGTGTTCATTCATTTTATTTTTATAAACCCATTTAGTTCCAATTATACTTTTATCCTCGGGTTTAGGAACAAGTTCCCATACATCATTTCTGGTAAATTGATTCAATTCTTCTTGTATAGCAAGAATCCATGAATCATCAGACGATGCTTCCTTTGGATTTTTAGGTTCAATTGTTGATATAAAGGCTACATTACTCATACTACTTAATTGATTTCTAGTTCTTACTACAGATTCAATATTTCCTAAAATATTTTCTATAGGATGATCTTTTGATATTTTAAATCTCTTATGATGCAGCGGATTAATCAAAATTAAACTTCAATCGGTGAAAGTAGCAATCGGTGGATTGATGAATACCAAAATGCCCAAATTCGTTGATCCGAAGATATCGAATTCTAGCTATCTCTAACACGTTGATCGCGCACGATACCGTGAAAGAAGATCTTCAATTCTTCAAGCGTTGATCAAGCGCACTTGATTCCGTGAATCGGCTTCAACAATCGTCGATTCGAGCGCACTCGAATAACCGAAAGTGGAGATAGGAGATTACACTCAACTACCAATTTAAGATGAAAGCACACAGCAATCAACAAGAAATTTTATTCAAAAATCGACCTACAAAAAGTTACAACTCACTCCCTATTTATAGTATTTCACCAACTGGCCCTTAAGTCATATGCGACATACGGCTTAACGTAAGTCGGGGGCGACTCAACGCATACGGTTTATCACTTACACACAATACCGACTCAATGAATCCACGACTCAACAGACTCACGCCTCACGACTTAGGAGCATTACAACACATACATGCATCAGAACATAGTACACGACATACGACTCAAGGCAATTGCGACTTAACAGTTTACAATGACTCATGACTTAGTACAAACAGATTGACCTGCGACTTAGCTTAAGTCGGCGGCGATTTAAGGAATGCCTTCAGAAACTCCATACGACTTATCATGAGTCGTAGCTCATGACATATCCATATCTTCCCACAACTTATCCCCAAGCGACTCAACCCAAACGACTTAACTAGGTCGTGCCCTTTCTCCGACATAAGGCCTTTAATAGCTGGAACTTTCCCCTGCTTCATGTTAAGTCGTAGACGACTTATGGATGAGTCATTGTGTCGTGTACGACTCATCACACTCGAACACCTCAAACTCCTGTTAAGTCGTAACTCCTTTTCTTCATTCTTGTTAAGCCGTAGCTCTTTCCTCGAAGCTTTGTTAAGTCGTAGACGACTTAAAACTTCCTCATTTACTCGCAGCTTTCCCTTAGGTCGTAGACGACTGATGCCACTAACTTGCAATTCTTTGACCCAGGTCTGAGCTGCATCATCCACCCCTGGTTGAGAAAAATTCGTCCTCGAATTTGTAAATTCTTCCCCATCAGATTGTCCATCTCCATAATAAGGCACAAGATGCTTAACATTGAATACGTCAGAAGTGTATACATCCTCCGGCAACTTCAACTTATAAGCATTCTCATTGATCCGTTTCACGACTTGTACTGGACCAATTTTTCTGGCTTTTAACTTGTTATAAGCGCCTACTGGAAAACGATCCTTTGTTAACACTGCAGACACCAAATCACCCTCATTAAATTCAACGTTTCGTTGCTTCAAATCTGCAAATTTCTTGTATTTCTCATTTGATTTTTCCAATCGTTCCTAAACGATTCTATGACATTCCGTCAAACTTTCAACAAAGTCAGCAGCCCGTTTAACCGTCCCTTTCGGTTGTGGTATTACTGCTAAATCCAACGGTCCCCTCGGCAAACTTGAATATACAATCTGAAATGGACTGAAACCCGTACTACGATTCACTGCATGATTATGTGCAAACTCTGCCTGGCTTAACTTCATGTCCCAATTCTTCAGATTATCTTTCACCAAACATCGTAACAAATTCCCCAGCGATCTATTAAAAACTTCGGTCTGTCCATCTGTTTGCGAATGATAAGCGCTGCTAAAGTTCAACTTTGTTCCCACCATCTTCCACAAACTAAGCCAAAAATGACTCAAAAATCTGGTATCCCTGTCTGAAACAATAGACTCCGGCAACCCATGTAAACGATAGATTTCCTTGAAAAATAACTGAGCAACACGAACAGCATCTGCCGTCTTCTTACAAGCAATAAAATATGCCATTTTCGAAAATCTATCCACCACAACAAATATAGAATCATTTCCCCGTTGAGTTCTAGGCAAACCCAAAACAATATCCATGCTGATATCAACCCACGGTTTATTAGGTACTGGTAACGGCATATATAGTCCTGCATTTGTCGCTGTTCCCTTCGAAATCTGACAGATATGACATCTTTGAACAAATCTTTCGATTTCCTTCCTCATCGATGGCCAATAGTAGGATTGAGAGATTAACTGCAATGTTCGGTCTCTACCCACATGGCCTTCTTCGTGTAATTCTTTGATAATCTTCATTCTCAAACTACTCTCTGGAATACATAATCGATTTCCTTTAAACAAGAATCCATCAACCAACATAAATTCATCAGTATCTCCATCCTTAACTTTCTCAACAAACTTTGCAAAGTATGGATCTTCGTCAATCAACTCTGGCAATAATTCAAACCCCATCACCTCAACTTTCATTGTAGTCAACAAATGACTCCTCCTACTTAAAGCATCAGCCACACGATTCGTTACCCCGGATTTGTGCTTAACAACAAAGGTAAATTGCTGTAAATATTGAATCCACGATGCATGTCTCGCTGAAATCTTATCCTACCCCTGTAAATGCTTCAACGCCTCATGATCAGTGTAAAGAACAAACTCTTTCTGAAATAGATAATGCCTCCAATGTTTAACAGCTTGCACAACAGCATAAAACTCAACATCGTATGTACTGTATCTCATCTTTTTCCCTGATAACTTTTCACTGAAATAAGCAACGGGTTTTCCACTCTGACTCAAGACTCCCCCAATTCCAAACTTTGATGCATCAGTGTGTAGTTCAAAAAACAACTGAAAATCTGGTAATACAGAATTGGTGCTGTCGTCAAAAGTTCTTTGATCCGTTCAAAAGCAACTCCTGCTTCCTCTGACCAATAAAACTGTTTTCCTTTCATACAATCAGTAACTGGTGCCATCACACTACTGAAGTGTGGAATGAATCTTCGGTAGAATGATGCCAATCCATGAAAACTTCTAACTTCAGTGATAGTTCTCGGCTGTGGCCAATTTCTAATAGTTTCAACTTTACTCTGGTCCACTTGGATTCCCTTCTCAGATACAACATATCCCAAAAATAACACACTTCGAGTCATGAACACACATTTCTTCGTAGCTGCATAAAATTGTTCCTCACGAAGAATAATTAACACCTTTCTCAAATGCTCTACATGCTCCTCTGTGCTCGCACTATAGATTAGAATATCATTAAAGTAAACTACAACAAACTTCCCAATGTACGGTCTAAAAATTTGATTCATCGCCCTCATAAATGTACTCGGTGCATTCGATAGACCAAACGGCATAACCAACCATTCATATAATCCTTCCTTCATCTTGAATGCGGTCTTCCATTCGTCTCCAGGTCTAATCCGAATCTGATGATAACCACTCTTCAAATCAATCTTCGAAAAGATAGTAGCCCCACTCAACTGATCTAGCAAGTCATCCAACCTTGGCATAGGAAATCTGTAGCGAACAGTAATCTTGTTCAAAGCTCTACTATCAGTACACATTCTCCATGTTCCATCCTTCTTCGGCACCAACAATGCTGGTACTGCACAAGGACTCAAGCTTTCCTGAACACGTCCCTGTTCTAACAACTCTTCCACTTGCCTTCGTAACTCCTCATGTTCCTTCGGACTCATTCGGTAATGTGGTCGATGTGGTAAAAATGCTCCCGGAACAAGATCAATTTGATGTTGAATGTCCCTCAGTAGCGGTAACTCCCTAGGCAACTCTTCTGGAAATACATCTTCAAATTCTTTTAAAACTATCTTCGCTTCTTCTGGAATTTCAACCTCTTTACTACACTCTCGCCCAATCAATAAAAACACTTTAGGCTCCTCTTCAACCTCCTTGACAAACTCCTTCAGAGATAGCAAAGTTTTCAGTTCTTCGATCTCCTCTAGCTTGCTTTCCTTCTGTTGCTGCTTCTTGGGAACTAAAGTGATTTTAGTACCTTCGAACATGAAACTATAGCTATTAGCACGACCATCATGTTGCACTGCTCTATCAAACTGCCATGGTCTGCCCAACAACAGATGTCACACATCCATGTCTACAACGTCACACCAAATTTCATCTTTGTATCTCTTCCCAATAGAAAAATTAACACAAGCCCTTCGACACACCATCACTTCACCACCCTTCCTTAACCATGCTAACTTGTACGGTTTAGGATGCTTCTCTATTTTCAAGTTCAACTTCCTTACTACTTCTGTAGAGATAATGTTATCACAGCTTCCAGCATCAATAACGAACTTGCAAACTTTCCCTAGAATAGTGCATGTCGACTGAAAAATATTGCTCCTCAACCAACTAGAATCCTCTTCTTGCTTTGGTGTAAGACATGACCTCCTCGTCATAAGATTACAACCTTCATCTCCAGACAATTCTTCTTCCTCCTCAACATAAGGTGCATTTGAACATTCTGCCTCCTCACCATCATCCTCAATCTCAGCAACCATTGCTCTCTTCTTCGGCTTCGGACATTCATTGCTTTTGTGACCCAACTCCTGACAATTATAACATTTGAAACCACTGCTAACCTTCGCCTTCTCAGCCTCCTTCACTACTGGTTTTGTAACAGGTTTAGGAACATTAGAACTTCCACTAACACCCTTCGCTTGATTATTGGAATTAGTAAACACACCACCTCCACGCCTTCCTTGCTTCTCCCAAGCCAACGCTTTCTGGTGTGCCTCTGCCACTGATCTAGGATCAAACATATTAACCATATCCTGGATCTGCATTCTCAATCCCCCAATGAATCTAGCAGTTAGCTGTTCTTCCGTTTCCATAATATCATTCCTGGCAATGAGTTGGTAAAATTCATCAACATAATCACTAACAGACTTCGTCCCTTGCCTCATATTCTGCAACCTCTGGTACATAAGTGATTGGTAGTTTTAAGGCAAACATGTAGCTCGCATCAACTTCTTCATCTTATCCCAAGATTCAATCTTTGACTTTCCCATTCTCTCCCTTGTAAGTTTAGTTTGCTGCCACCATGCCAAAGCTCTCCCCCTCAACCTTATAGCAACTAACTTCACCCTTCGATTCTCCGGAACCTCCTTGAAATCAAAGATTTCCTCCACATTTGACACCCAATCAAGAAATTCTTCAGCTACCATTCCACCCTTAAACTCTGGAATTTCCATCTTCATACCCGATTCCCATCGACGATCTTCTTCAACATTCCGATAAGAATTTCAAACTTGATCTCGATCTCGATAATGAATGCTAGCTCTATCACCCTCTTCATCAAAATCAAAAGTACGCCTACATCGATCTCGACCATTATCATCCCTTCGTTCATGCATGCTTCTTCGACTATGCCTCTCTTCATCTCTATACGCCTCATGGTCAAATTCACGTTGACTTCTTCTCTCTTCATGTCCATAGTCATGGTGATCTCTCCTTGATGAAATTGATGTCTCTCTTCTTTCTCTAAAAAATTGCGGTGATACCCTCCTCGCTTCCGTAACCGATGGTGAAACTCGGTTTCCTCCATGGTTCGAGTTTGGTGATCTCCTCCTTTGAGTTTGATTCAAATCATTCATCAACTTCTCTAACTTTCCAATGCCTTCATCAAATTTCTCATTAATACGTTTTCCCATAAGCTCGGCTTCTTCTCTTCTATGCAACGCTTCAAGGTTTTGATGACGATTAGCTCTCCATGGTGGCATGATTGGAAACTCTTCACAAACACTTCAAAACTTCTCCAATACTTAAATAAATCGAACACAAAACTTTCAACACAAGTCAAACAAATCTCGGCTCACTTGCAACTTGGATCGGCCTCACTTAGCTCGAATAAGCCTTGCGATTTATCACCTTAGCTCGGCAATAGGTAACGACCTATGGTTAGGTCGGCTCGGCTCAACAAAGCACACACGACTCCAAGCACTTCTCCTTCAACTTTGGCGCGCAAAGATCTCGCGACCAAACTCAAACACTCTTCCAAGTTTGATCCAAAATGAAATGGATCAAAATCTTCAAACTCGTTGCAACTTCAAGATGAACACGATGAACAACTTCAAACTTCAAATACTTGGCTCCAAGAATCAACTTAGCTATGATTGGCTAAGTATGGCTCTGATACCAAAAATGACACAGCGGATTAATCAAAATTAAACTTCAATCGGTGAAAGTAGCAATCGGTGGATTGATGAATACCAAAATGCCCAAATTCGTTGATCCGAAGATACCGAATTCTAGCTATCTCTAACACGTTGATCGCGCACGATACCGTGAAAGAAGATCTTCAATTCTTCAAGCGTTGATCAAGCGCACTTGATTCCGCGAATCGGCTTCAACAATCGTTGATTCGAGCGTACTCGAATAACCGAAAGTGGAGATAGGAGATTACACTCAACTACCAATTTAAGATGAAAGCACACAACAATCAACAAGAAATTTTATTCAAAAATCGACCTACAAAAAGTTACAACTCACTCCCTATTTATAGTATTTCACCAACTGGCCCTTAAGTCATATGCGACTTACGGCTCAACATAAGTCGGGGGCGACTCAACGCATAGGGTTTATCACTTACACACAATACCGACTCAATGAATCCACGACTCAACAGACTCACGCCTCACGACTTAGGAGCATTACAACACATACATGCATCAGAACATAGTACACGACATACGACTCAAGGCAATTGCGACTTAACAGTTGACAACGACTCATGAGTTAGTACAAACAGATTGACCTGCGACTTACGACTTAGCTTAAGTCGGCGGCGATTTAAGGAATGCCTCCAGAAACTCCATACGACTTATCATGAGTCGTAGCTCGTGACATATCCATATCTTCCCACAACTTATCCTCGAGCGACTCAACCCAAACGACTTAACTAGGTCGTGCCCTTCCTCCGACTCAAGGCCTTTAATAGCTGGAACTTTCCCCTGCTTCATGTTAAGTCGTAGACGACTTTTGGATGAGTCGTTGTGTCTGTACGACTCATCACACTCGAACACCTCAAACTCCTGTTAAGTCGTAACTCCTTCTCTTCATTCTTGTTAAACCGTAGCTCTTTCCTTCAAGCTTTGTTAAGTCGTAGACGACTTAAAACTTCCTCATTAACTCGCAGCTTTCCCTTAGGTCGTAGACGACTCATGCCACTAACTTGCAATTCGTTGACCCAGGTCTGAGCTGCATCATCTTATTAGGTTGATTTATTTCACTAATAGTTTCATTAGATTGATTTAAATTTATAAAATCTTCTTCATCATCTATTTGTAGAATATCTTTAAGATTTTCATCAAAAGATACATGCATAGTTTCTTCAATAGTATTAGTTTCTAAATTAAAAACTCTAAATGCTTTGCTTCTATTAGAATAACCAATAAAGAATCCTTTATTAGCTTTTGGTTCAAATTTATCTAAATTATCTTTTGTATTAAGTATTAAACATTTAGTCCCAAATACTTTGAAATAAGCAACTATAGGTTTCTTATTATAAAGTAATTCATATGGAGTTTTATCTGTTAATGGTCTAACTAAAATTCTATTTAATATATAACAAGCTGTAACAACTGCTTCAGCCCAAAAATATTTAGGTAAATTACTATCAGAAAGCATTGTACGAGAACACTCTTGAATCGTTCTATTCTTACGTTCTACTACTCCGTTTTGTTATGGAGTTCTTGGAAATGAAAAGTTGTGAGTAATTCCCTTTTGAGTACAGAAATTCTCAAAATTTTCATTTTCAAATTCACCACCGTGATCACTACGAATAGTTTTAATTTTGAAAGAATGTTGTTTTTGAATTCTTTTAGAAAAGTTTTTAAATATTTCAAAAGCATCACTTTTATGTTTTAAAAAGATTGTCCAAGTATATCTTGAATAATCATCTACTATAACAAAAACATATTTACTATGGTTAATTGATTGAACTTGAGATGGACCAAATAAATCTAAATGAAGTAATTCTAGAGGACTAGAGGTAGAAATAACATCTTTTAATTTAAATGAACTTTTCTTAAGTCTTCCTAATTGACAAGCATCACAAATACTATCTACTTTAAAGTTTAACTTGGGTAGACCTCTAACTAAGTCATGTTTTGATAGCCTAGATAATAATTTGAAATTCAAATGGCCAAATCTTTTATGCCAAATCCAAGGGTCACTTGTATTAGCCAAAAGACATAGGTTATCATTTGAAATTTCATACTAAGGATATAAATATTTTTCTTCCTAATACCTTCAAAAATTATATTAGACTTGTCATCTTCAATGTGACATTTATCTTTTTCAAATTTAATTTTAAAACCTTTATCGCAAAGTTGACTTATACTATGCAGATTATGTTTTAAGTTCCTAACTAATAAAACATCAGAAATAAGTAAAGTTTTAGAGTTACCGACATTGCCGACGCCAACCACATATCCTTTAGAGTTGTCACCAAAATTCACTAATCCACCATCTTGATAAGTAATGTCCTTGAGTATCTCGGGATTTCCAGTAATGTGCCTTGAACAACCACTATCAAGTATCCATTTATCTTTCTCAATTTGCACAGTTTGTCCATTGGGTGTTGATCCGTCAAAAGCCATATAACATGTTTGTTCCTGCATAACACACCAATTCAGTAGATAACTTGATTTTTCAAAATAACTATATGCAGACTTATGAAACTTTGATGAAATGCATATATTCAAAACAGTTTTAACAAAATTTTCCAAAAATGCCATTTTTATATTTTTCAAGTTTCAGATTATGAAAACAATGAAAACCAATGCTCTGATACCAATTGTTGGGGATGCGGATTAAGGATCTTAAGGCAGAAATAACACTAGAGGGGGGTGAATAGTGTTTTAAAGAATATATGAACTATATGACTAAATTAAAACTTTCAACACAAATCTAAACAGAATTCTAACACAGAATGATAACAGAACATATAACAAATGCAAATAGTAAAATAAAGCAAGTAAAAGGAAACAACACACCGGATTTTATACTGGTTCGGAATCCTCCTACATCCAGTCCTGCACCAAGGCAATATCCTTGTTCAGATTTTTATAAGCCAATATCCAAATTACAACCCTCAATTTCTAAGGCCTTGAGGAACCCTCCTATCTCCGAGTCTGGGATAAACTCTCTTGATTTACGGGACACAAGATCACCCTAATACTTTCTAATAACAATCCATTTGAATGGATAGACTCTATGGACTTTTTGAATACAAATTAATCCTATAACTCTAAATAGCACTTTGATCTTTAGTAGAATGATGGAGAATCAAATAGAGAGAGTATCTAAATGATTTCCTATTGAGAATTTGGCAGAATGATGGCACGATCTTGAAAATATGAAGTTTTATGGATATGGAATGGTGGAGAAGAAAGAGTGAAGAAAAATAAGAAAGTAGTTGTTAAAAAATTCGATTTGGAAGCCTTTATATAGATGCACAACAGTCGTAACCATTGGCGAAAGGTTTTTGAACGAATGGACACTTCTTTTGAAATTTGAATTTTGAATCCAAGTGTCACCATGTCGACATGGGGTATCCCTATATGTCGACATCCCTCAGTTCAAAATTGTAGAGATGTTGTTTTGTAAAAGCATTTGAATTTAAAACAAGTTGAAACTTCTCTGAAGCAAAATAAAGTGTTTAAACAATATTTTGAGATAGAGAATGGATATAAAACATTATTTTAAAAATATATATATATATATATATAATTGATATAGAACGTCAATTATATAAGTACTATTTAAAATCAGAATAAGTTTTGATGTTTAAAAATAGATTTTTTTAAAATCAGAATGGGGAATATTTCAAGGCTAAAACAAAGTTTGAAAACATTTTTGAAAACATGATTTTGAAAGCTAAAACATTTTGAAAAACAGAATTAAAAACATTTTGAAAAATCTATTCAAACTGAAATTGCAAGAACCTTCCTACAGAGCTCCTCCATAGGACTCGAGAACTTGTACAAAGTAGTTTAAATGATTTTGATTTTCGTGGGTTTGTAAGCCACTTGTCGTAGGTTTGTAAGCTACTTGTCATGGGTTTGTAAGCCACTGGTTTCGATAGAAATTGGGTTCCATCCCAAAAGAAAATTGGAAGAAAGATGAGAGTGCTATTATGAAGTTTTAACAAAATACTAGACACTTATCTTGAGATCTTGAAATCTTGATTCTCTAGAGTCTTGAATCTTGAATCTCTAATCTTCATCTTGATGTTTGAGTCTTTATACTGATTAGTCTTCGATAATTCCTGCATATACTTCCTATATACATACATATATATATCTATCTATATGAAAATGTTAGTATATATTTTATAAAGTAAAGTATAATAACTATATAAGGTTGTTGTCATCAAAACATCATCAACTCAGTTCCTAACAGCAACATGACAGAAAAAATTTGTGCATTGATGCAACCCATTCTCGAAATTCTATATAAATAAATCAGGTAATATCCTTGACTATATAGAACCAAATAATGCAAGGTAGCAAACAAATATACTACAATTCAACGAAGAATCACTTAAGCATGAGTAAGATTTTAAAATATTTTTTATTTTAAGGATACAAATAAACATTTGAACCAAATTTTGATGAAGAAAAAATAATGCCTTGCACTTCTGCTCACTTGTTAAACACTATTAGCTTGCATAAGTATAACGAAAATAATACTAAAGGGATACGGTCCTCTTCTATTTAACATCTTCTAACTACAAATAGAAACAACATAAAATGATATATGTCCACCTTCTAGTTTACTTCTTATACATTATGTAGCTTGCATAATTGTAAATTATGAAGCAAAACCTTTTTCCAAGATATCCAAATTCCCTGGGGATAAAGGTGTTGAAGAACCAGGTATATTCCGCACTATACAAATATCAAACTATTTAAGAGAATAATTGCTCAAAGTAATCCTAAACAAATTTTGTGTTACTTGCAATGATACTATTATGAACAATGCACTTTACACACGGACAGAATATAACTCGTCTGTGTTGGTAGTTATAAAATCCATAGATTTTGTAGATTTAATACTACATATTTAGAGTTGCAATATTCATTCGAATTACTACCTTCTTTCAATGCATAAAATCAAGATGGTCGAAATACATTGAATTTGTCACACAAATCTTGAACCCATGTATGCTGGTGAGGAACAAAGTAGGCAAACGTGATATATGATGCAAAAATGTAACATGGTTGATATAGAATGATCACCAAATTATGTTTCCAAGTCAGAGCTTATAGATATTGGTAGTATACGATTCATAACCATCTATTTTGCAAACAAAAAGAACATAGATAAAATTCAATTACATGTAGGTGGAAATACTTACAGAAATTTAAAATATAAACTTAGAAATTATAACATAGTTGAAAATACACAAGCACACAATTAAAACAACAAAGCTGATTACGTAAATTAAGTACATTGACAAACATCAATGTACATAAAAAGAACACATGGAAGTTTAAAAATAAAATAAACAACAAGCTTAACACCAAGGGTTTACATAGATATCACAATTTAAAAAGAAGAAAATCAGTGAAATGCTGCATGCATGTTTTTTGTTGAATATTTTAACTTGCATCTCCAAGATTACTTGATTATCTTATTTGGATAGACTTATATAAGCTACTTTTTAGCTTTTGGAAGCCAAAATATTCAAAAGGCTAAAAAGTATCTTATATAAGTCGATCCAAATGTGTTGAAACATCTTCATCTTCATTTTGGCTTTCATCATACCTCCTTTCGCTTTTCTTATCTTGAGGCTTGTCTCCGATGGGCTTGCAACATCTTCATCTTCCTATTTTCAACAATATAATTCCTAATGGTGTAACACTTTGCAATAGATGTATACGATGCAATGCATCTACTTAAACATGGACGTGATATGCAAGGGGTAGTACAATCAATTGTGCAAGACATATACATAGCACACAAAAATATCGACCAATTTGTAATGATAGTAAAAACTACAAAGCAAGATGACTGGTGGGAAGAAACATATATTGTAACGGCACGCACCCCAGTGGGCCTAAATTTCCACTGTGACTTACATCATTAGTGCTCATACATTCACTATTTTATTTGCAGGATACCAAACTGACGATCTGTATTTTGATGGACTTTGATTTCCGATTTAGCGAAAATTCAAGCCCAGTGGGGTGCGGGTTGTTACATATATCAACAAAAATCCCTCATCTTCCTCCTTTCCTAGCATCTAATGCAATAGTTCTATTCTTAAATTTTTCTCTAGTACTTTGTTCTACAATGTATAAATATTGAAGCTTATCATATCAAGAAGCAACTGAGCAAGTCCATTGGTGATAACTCTATTAACCACTTTCTTGAAATAATCAAAAGTAGTACTTGCAATTTGCTCCCATCCTTCTAAAGCCTCTAGATGATAAGGATTGACTGCAACATTAGATGGAGTAAATTTTAAAACTTTTCTAGGTGGAGTAAAGATTAATTTGTTGGTTCATTTTTTTTCTTCTGAGAATTCATTTGAGTGAAAAGGACAACAAATGCAGATCCAACATTAAGAAGAACGTCTAGAAGTATTTACAAAAACTTAGGACCGTTTTGGTTTCATTTTATATTCTGAGTTTTGTATTTTCAACCTGCACAAAGAAATAGCAAGAAATAAGAGACGAAGATTTATAATTCTTATCGATTGCGACAACCAACGGACAACGAAAGAGTTGGATTGTTCTCCTTGCTTTTGTTATCCCTCAAAACACGAAAAACAAAATAAACTTGTTTTCTATTTTGTATGTTAATTTCATATTTCAAAATTGTTTGTTTTTCAACGATACGTACAACAGACGCACTTTTGTATATAGGAAAACACAAAACTAAAAGCGACAAGCCAAACGAGGCCATAATTTTTCTTTTTCAACTTGATTATTCTTATTCAACCTGATATACATGTTAATAAACCAATTAGGGCCCTTTATCTAGGGATTAATATGAATAGAAGCAACATAAATCAGTAAATTACGGCTTGTTGGAAAAAGTAGTTATGTTTGACACCTCTAGGCACATATAGGTACACTAAAAGGAACATTGTCCGGTTTTAATCTTAATCAACTTACAATTGTCAACAGCCATATATGTATGTGTTAGTCTTTAAAGTGCAATATTTAGACAGTGTACAAGCAGAAACAAACTTTTTACCTAATGAAAGACTTAAGTTAGAGAAGGTACCGAATACATTTGCGTAACACTTAAAACGAAATAAAATGTTGCTTAGAATTAGGACTCTAATGGTAACGGTAAATTTACCATTACCAGTCAATTGGTTACCATTTTTGAGTGAAATCGATATACCAGTTTAATCGGTATAGTAACGGTAAATTTACCATTTTCAGCGGTAAATCATCTAGTAATTTTTCAAAACCAGCGGTAGCGGAAAATTACCGATCAATTTATAATGCATGAATATTCGTGTACTATGTTTTATTATAGGTATTTAGAACCGAGCAAATGATCAAATTTAGAACCGAGCAAATGATCAAATTTAGTTAAGCAGTTTAAATAAAATAAAGCTAACTACACTTATTTTATTTCTTCTTGATATCTTTTATTCAGTAACACTATAAATTGTACGATGAAGCATCATCATAGTGCAAAAAATGTTAAGTTACTGATTTTTAAGAAAAACGGTAATTTACTGTTACCAGTATAATGGTTACCAGTTTATCTGTATGCCAGTCTTCGGCAAACCAGCAAGTCGATTATGGTAACGGTAAATAATTTTAGCTTAACAGTAAAAAATGGTACGGTAACGATATTTGCATAATGGTAACGATAACCATTAGCACAACAGCCCTATTTAGAATTACGTGGAAACATAATATCAGATATTATAATGTTTAAAGATATGGTTAGAATATTACAGTATTAATAAGAATTCCCTGGAAACAAATATGTGAACATATCAGATTTTTAATAAATAAGTTCATATGGATTTTTTATACAAGGCATTAATTTATGTATTCAATAGATAAGAGTGTAATCTATGATCTGTAGCAAGAATCATTACCCGATAAGTTTCAAATGCGGTAATAAGATATGCTGACCTGGCCTTTCTTGTCATTTATTTAGCTAGTCTTGAAGGGTTCTCACTAAAACTACATATGCTTTAGTTTAGGTTTCATTGGACTGAAAATAGATCCCGTATTTCTTGTATCAAACAATTTATAATTATCTACTTTAATCATGTAAAATATACTATTGGGAAATTCTAATTAGTCTAGTATGGAATTTATGTGTAACCAACTAAATAATTTTGGTCCCTTTTAACATGCGGATGTCACAGTTCTAAAAAATATACAAAAATGTGGGACTTTGAAAGATAGGAAATTTAAAACATTCAAATTGGTACACAATAGTGGAAAAAGAGTTCCCTTTTAAATAACTTATTAAAATAATGTTGGGGAGAATCGCTTCAGATGATCGGTCTAAGAGAATAAAAAATCCAAACGCAGCAGAAAACAATGAACTGGATCGTGATTGTAGTGAGACGTAAAAAAAGAGATAAAAACCAAAACAGACAGTCAAGGATCTATGCAATATAGAAAAATAAGTAACATCGGTATTTATAGTGGTTCCACTACCATGAGGCAGTGTACGTCCAATTGATGAGAGGAGATTTTATTAATCCCTGAAGTATTAGAGTTACAAGATTGATTCACTTTGGAGGCTATGCACAAAAAGAATTAACAATATAGACAAAATTCTACAAAGCTTCAGCTCTCTAGAATGGCTGTCATTTTTGTCCAAAAGCTCCACTATTTATAGAGTGGAGAAAGGAGAAGGGGTAGCTGCTATATAGCAGCCCTGGGGTTTGGTTCGGCATGCATCTGGTTTGGCATAATTTGGTTTGGCACGTATTTGGTTCGGCGGAGTCATACAAAGCTGGTTCGGCAATTCACAATTCTTTTGGACCGGCATGCTCCAAATCACCGAAGAAATATTTCTTTCGGCAAATTTTTCTTCATCGCTTTAAATTGAAGCACCTCCAAATGAACTCAACACCGAATGATAAATCTCGTTCGTTCCTCCTCCATCGCTCGGCAATTTAGATCGGCATCTGCCTCTTCACGCAACTCTATTCGATCTTCCTCCGCTTCCCTTCTAAGGCTTAGGGTTAGGGTTTCTTCCTTCTCCCGACTCCTTATTCGAGTATCAATTTCAACAATCTCCACTTTGATACCAAATTCCATACAAGCCTTCCAACTCCCTTTACACCTTTATGCTCCAGGCAATGGATACTTACCCAATGAGTTTCGGCAATGCCATCATCAATTATGCTCTGTCAACGAACTCCGGCAAGGTCACCGTCCATCATTAAAGTGTTCGAAGTACCCAGTCCGTGTAGAACCAATCAATCTCCACCATGAAAACAAACGTCTCAATAAACCATCTCAACTATCCCTCATGCTACCCAGCGGCACCTAACACTTCATTAAGCGAATCAAGTCCGAGCAATGCTCGAACTTAACAATAGGAAATGACTTGGTAAACATGTCTACTACGTTCTCCTTTGCGTGAATCTTTTGAAGATGAACTAGCTTCTCTTCACTCATCGAGACAAGGAACGACTCTCTCACCTCAACATGCTTCGTCCTCGAGCTGAACGCTAGATTTTCAGCTAAGTGAATTGCCCTCTGACTATCACGGTACACATCCACGCCTTCATATACGAAGCCCGAATCAAACAACAATCGCCTCAAATAACGCATCTCCTTAGTTGCTTCGACCACAGCTATGAGCTCTACCTTTGTAGTAGATAAAGCCACAATCGTCTGTAACCTCGTTTTCCCATTGATCGTTGTCCCACCAATGATGAACACATATACGGAGGTTGACTTTCTTCGATCTCTATCACTGGCATAGTCGAAATCATAAAGTCCAACCAAGCTGAAATCTCTACCTCTACCGCCAAAGACAAGTCCATTGTTTGGAGTTCCTCTAAGATATCTGAAGATACACTTCACTGTTTCCCAATGCGTCTTTCTTGGATTCTCTATGAATCTACTCACCAATTCAACCGCCTTTGCAATGTCAAGCGTACTGCAGACCATGGCACACATCAAGTTGCCAACTGCACTTTCATATAGAACCTTCATCATATTAGCCCTGTCCTTTTCCAAGATCGGAGAGCGTTTACAAGAAAGCTGTATGTGCAAAAACATGGGTGTGCTGATTGTCTTTGCCCCATCCATGCTAAACCGAGCAAGCACCTTTTGAACGTACTCCTTTTGAGTGAGCTCGAAAGTCCTATCTTTCTATCGCTTTGGATTTCTGTACCCAAAAATTTCTTTGCTTCTCAAAGGTCTTTCATTTTGAATTCCGCTTTTAGCTTTTGCTTCAAACTATCAATTTCAGCATTATCCTTGGAAGCAATCAATATATTATCCATGTACAAGAGTAGGTACGCTCATCTATCATCCCTTAAATGCTTGAAGTATATACAAGCAACTATGATGCTATGATCAAAACCAAGTGAAAGCATAAAAGAGTCAAACCTCTTGTACCATTGTCTAGGCGACCGCTTAAGTCCATACAACATCTTCTTCAATTTGCAAACCTAATTTTCTTTCACATCTACAATAAATCCTTCTGGCTGTTTCATGTAGACGGTCTCATCCAAGTCTTCATGCAAGAAAGCGGTTTTCACGTCCAGTTGCTCCAGCTCCAAGTCATGAGCTGCGACGATAGCGAGCAAATTGCGAATGAACGTATGCCTCACTACCGGAGAGAATATTTCAACATACTCCAATCCTTTTCTTTGTGAAAACCCTTTAACAATTAGTCTAGTTAACAATTAGTCTAGTCTTGTATCTCCCATCATCCTTCACCTTGAACACCCATTTGCAACCTATGGCTCAAATTCCATGAGGAGATGGTACCAAATCCTACGTCTTGTTCTTCTTTCATGACTCTAACTCCTCTTCCATGGCTCACATCCACTTTAAACTGTCACATGACTTTAAAGCTTTATCAAGGCCAAGCGGCTTCTCATGAACTACATGTAGGAATGAGTATATCCCTAAGATATCTCGTCCCTATGGTCTAAATCAAGTTTTGTTACTGTTTACAGATAGTGAGAATGAGCACTAGAAGGGGACGAGGTAGAGGACGGGAAGATACCACTACAACTGGTCAAGGCCCCGCAACAACGGAAGCAGCTATTCCGACTCAACCTCAGCCAAATATGGCTGATTTATATCGAAGTTTTTCCAAACTTGATGGAAAGCCGTTCACAAGCAAGGAGTCTGTTATCGAAGCACAAGACTCGATTCGATCGTGTGAAAGGATTTTTAGAGGACTGAAGTTGGATGACGATCAAATGAGATTGATAGCTTCTTGGCAACTCTAAGAGGAAGCTCTGGCCTGGTGGGAGACTATGACAAGTGGTATCAATCATAATCAAACTGATCACCAAGGCTAAGGTTTGCAAACTACCAATCACCGTACCTTTTGGACGGCCTAATAGTCCTACGACTGACCCGGGTATGTACTGCTTCGTCTAAACTCCTTTCAGCTCCACCTTGAACTGAACTTCCTATAGATTCATGCACATCATGAGCACTACTAGAAGATACCTGTGGACTATCCTATGATGTTTCATCAACTGTGATTTCCTTGACAGCATCAACAACAACTATACTATTTGGCTGGAACACGGGAACTTCTTCCATCTCCTTAGGCCTATCAGAATCTTCAAATGTGGTAGGTAGCTTCTCCTTTGGATTTAACATACCAGACTCATCAAAAGTAACATGTCAGGAATGAAAAATCTTTTGATCTACAGGGTTTCAAATTCGATACACTTTAATACCATCGGTGTATCTCATTAGTATGCCCATGTATGTTATAGCCCTCTATTTATCATCACCTGTATGGTGAACGTACACAGGACAACCAAAAATTTGAAAGTAACCAAAGTACACTGCTTTACCTCTCCACTTCTCCTCTGGAATCTTCCCATCTATGACTGAGCACAAAATTCAATTTATGATATGCGCCACAGTTGATAATGCATCATCCCAAAAGCCTCTAGACAAGCTCACCGTCAATCTCAAGCAACGAGCCTTCTCCAGTAAAGTCATGTTCACCTTTCTGCAACATCATTGGATTGCGGATCTGGGTGTAGTGAAATGTCTCTGAATGTCATGTTATCTACAAAAGTCAAGGAACTCCCTGGAGACAAATTCTCCGCCATTATCAAATCTCAGCATCTTCAACCTAAAACCAGATTGGTTCTCAACAAGCACTTTCCAGTCTTTGAACTTCTCAAAACTCTATGATTTGGCCTTTATCACGTACACCCATATTTTGTGAGAAAAGTCATCAATGAAAGAGATGAAATACTTTGCTCCTCCAAGAGAAGGAGTAGCAACCGATCCTCAAACATCTGTATGCATGTACTCAAGTACTCGCCTCGATATATGGAGTTCAACTCCTAAAGATACTTTAGTTTGCTTTCCTAACACAATCCTGGAAAAAGTCCATCTTGTCGAAGCTTTCTCCTTTGATCATCTTCTGTCTCCGAAGCAACTCTAAGCCCTTCTCTGAAATATGGCCCAACCTGAGATGTCAAAGTTTTTGGGCATCCAATGCACGAGAACTATCTACTCTAACACAAGACTCTCCAAGAATTGTGGTTCCTTCAGCAAATATAGATTTCGAAACGTATCTCCTTTTAGAAGAAATAGTGCACCTCTCGAAACCTTAAGACTATCCTTCTCGATATTTACCTTACATCCCAAAGATGCCAATTGTCCTAAAAAATTAAGGACTTTCGAAAACATAGAACGGACACTTGTCAAAGTGCGTATCACTCCGTCAAATATCTTGAACCTCACTGTACCTTCACCCATTGCTCTACAGCTAACATCACTACCCATAAGAATAGAGCTTCTATCTTCTTTCAAAGAAAGAACTTAAGTAATCATTATTAGACGTCATATGAAAGGACGCCCCTGAGTCCAACATCCGATGGTCCGAGACATCCGATACTGCTGCAGACAACACATTGTCAGATACAGACTTCTCCACCGCAAATGATGAAGATCCATCTTCTTGCTTCTTCTTTAAATCTGGACAATCATTTTTCTAATGACCAGGTTTCTTGTAGATAAAGCACTTTCCGTCCTTAGACTTTCCTCTCCTTCCATTACCAGGCTTCCTGGACTTGGATCGCCCTCTAGAGTGCCAATTCTTCTTATCTTCTCTACATCTTTTAACAAACAGGTCGTGACTACTACTTCTACCTCTACTTCCTTCACTTATCTCCTTCATTTGATCTCTCAAGCCCTCGAATAAAAGGCCTGACTTCATATCTTCCACTATCAATGTGTCTCTGGTGAATATAAGACTGTTAGCGAAACTTGTGTATCACTTCAGAAGAGAACACAAAAGAATCATTGTCATTTTCTCCTCATCCATCTTCAAGCCAACAGTCTTCTTCTTCATCACGAGATCATCAAAGAAATTATACCGTTCATTCATTAAAGTACCCTCTCTCATCCGCATAGTGAAAAATGTCTTCAGCAATATTAGACGGTTAGTCAAAGATTTCAAGTAGAGATTTTCTAGCTTGGTCCAAATGCCCCAAGCAGTGGTCCAAATGCCCCTAGTAGTGGTCTCACTGCTAATCTCTGAAATGACATTCTATGTCATAGCTAGTTGTAAAGTGGTAAACGCTCATTTCTCCAACTTCTTCCTTTCTGCAATTGAGATGTCATCCGTCAACTCCTCAGAAGCAAACACTACTGGATGGACTTCATTCCTCATTAGAATGGTCTTCATCCTCCATTGCCACTTCTCGAAGTCTTTATCCTCATTTCATTTTTCAATTGCCAACTATGATCCTGATGCAATATACATCCCTCTAGTATAGGGTATTGTAACAACTGGAGTCGCTTCATCTCCTGCCATAGCGTCTAACACACTTCAATCAACCTTGCAGCGCCGATACCAGACTGTTGGGGAAAATCCTTTCAGACGATCAGTTTAAGAGAATAAAAAACTCAAACGCAGCGGAAAATAATGAACTGGATCGTGATTGTAGTGAGACGGAACAAACAGAGATAAACATCAAAACAGACAATCACAGATCTATGCAATGCAAAAAAATAAATAACACCAGTATTTATAGTGAAACCACTACCATGAGGCAATATACGCCCACTTAGGAAGATGAAATTTTATTAATCACTGAAAGATTAGAGTTAAAAGATTGATTCACCTGAAGAATTAACAATACAGAAAAAATTCTACAGAATTTCAGCTAGGATGGTTGTCATTGTTGTCCAAATACTCCACTATTTATAGAGTGAAGAAATTAAGAGGGGTGGTGTAACGACCCGATTCTTCGACGTTTGAAAATCGACATTAATACGTCCACTATATCAAATGTCGAGCAATCGAATGCCGGAAAACCGGAAACTTAGGGTTTAAGAAGAAGAAAAAGATAGAAGAAGTAAGAAAGAAGAAGAAGTAGAACAATATCATAATCTCACAATCGTAGAGGAACAAATATAATAGATAAATTTCTTTAAACAGAATCACTATATAAGTTATTACATTACATCACATTACATTACATTATCAGAGTTTACAACAACAAACAGAGGAATAGAATTACTATATACTAGTTGATACGCCACGCCATCCGCCTCCAGATCTCTACAACAACTGAATTCCAGAATATCCTGATAACCTGACTCTAGACTGCCCATATGGAAATTGGTAGGCATCCAGAGTTTAGGAAGGGAACAATAAACTCCAGGTCATTCATGGAACTGGTGTGAGAACCTAAAACAGTTATTTCTTTAAAAGCAAACAAAGAAATATTTTAAAATAGATCTGCAATGCTTTTAGAAAATGTAACTTACCATAAGGCCTCCCGCCACACACACAATGCAAACGCAGAATTGGAGGAGATTTCTCCTTATGATAGCCGAACATGCTTGATACGCAAATTTCTTTGATATTATTACTATAAGTGCAAAGTGCAGGAAAACACTTCAAAAGTACAATATTAATCTTAGCCAGCATAGGTACCATTATAGTATGCCTACTATAGCTACCATATTAGATGGCAGGTTCTACAACTAAAACCGTACAGGGCTCGTATTGTTTCTTTGGATTTCCCAACAAATGGTCAGACCAAGAAACTTCTCATTGCCACGTAGGTATGCCTCTGGAAGGACACCTCGAGAACCTAACCGGATCTCTGCCAACACAAGGTCATACCTCTGCAAAAGTAGGTAACTACTGACACGAGTATGCCATCCCCCGGTTGTAAACAACTTTTATCTGAGGATCCTCAACCAACAACAATCACAAAGACATATATATTTGCGACATACACATAAGTATCTGGGCACCATACCATGATATCACTTCTATTCAGAAGGAAATGCACATACCCTAAGGTACGCTACTCCCTATAACCTTGCGGCATCTTTCCTGTTTTGACCATTACCTGGTTGTGAGGTCCGACGAAGTCTCGTCCATAAAGCTACGCTTTATACAAAAGTCATGCTTCGATCAACAAATGATCATCAGCACTTCGTATGCCACATTACCAAATTGGAAATGTATCACTGGTAACCATCAACTACATAACCTCTTAGCTCGTACGTCTCAAAGAAGGGTGTTAAGCTAAGAGAATAAATTCTCCGCCACCAACAGAAATATATTTGATAGAAACTAGCTTTACATCTCAAATTGTAACATCAGACACACATCCATACAAGTCTGTTCCGGGATAGAACGGAACCGAAGGCATTTCCAAAGAAGCCCTTGCAATCCGGATATTCACTAGTCACGTCGGACTTCCCATCACAAAGGGTGATAAAATCTCTATATCGAAGATCGGCCGATGCAAAGACATTCGACGGTAATCCTTCCATTTTTGAAAATATCCGATCTTCAACACCGGTCTTCAAATGCTATCCATTACGACGTATCACTATTCGAAATGGGATTCATGACCCAAAGGTCTTGTCCCGGCTAAAACGAATATTAGTTATTTTCGAAAATGAAATTAGTAGATAGAGTATAACTATTTTCCTAAAATATCTTTACAAGATATATTTTTTCCACACTTCAACCATTTGAAAACAAATTTCAAATCACTTTTCACCTTTACAACTTTTGAAAACAAGTTTCAAATCATTTTCCTTATGTAGAAACACTTCCAAATATTTATTCATTTTCACTGGAAATTTGCCGAGTTCAAATACTTTAAAATTATTTATAAAACTTATCCAAAATATATTGGGAAAACACTTTGAAATAAACTATTTTTCTTTAAACACTTTACTTAAAATATTAGTTATAAAAAATATTATACCAATATTACCTGTTACTGAAGTCCAAACTAATTTTCAAAATGAAATTAGTAGATAGAGTATAACTATTTAAATAACTATTTTCTAAAATAATTATTGATTAAATCTTAGAAATAACCATTTCTTTAATCAACTAAATAAATCTTTACTTAAACGATTTAAAACAAATTAAGAAGTTAATTTCTCCAAAGTATCCTTTTCAAAACCAATTATAGAATTATATATATATATATATACACGTATATATGTATATATATACATGTATGTATATATGTATATATCTTTCAAAGCTATTCAGAAATTTTATTCGGCTTTTCAGGGAGAATACACTTTCATTTCAAAATGGTTCATTTAAACCCATTAAATAAATCCTTGCCGATTTACTTTAAATTTACATTCCAAATTCATAAATTTATTTCCACAATTCAAAAATACATCAATGTTTATTTTTAAACAAATTTCCCTTTCCTTCATAAATTCCATGGTGAATTTAAATTTCCAAATATCCACTGAAACACGATTTTCAAATCGATTTCAAATATTCACTTTCAATTTATCTTTAAAAGATAAAATCTCAAAACATTTCACTTCATATTGGAAAACATTTCCATACTTATTTAATAATAAGTAATTCACAAATCTATTTATTTTCAACATTTGGAAAATATTCAATATACTTAAATCACAATTAAGTATATATTTTATTCTTTAAGGAAAACATTCTCTTTAACACATTTATTTGAGTCAAAACGAATGTTGCGTAAAACATCGTTACGACAACCCAAAATCACTAGTATAGGGATTCGAAGTTAAGATAGATATATAAATCCCAATACTATATAAAACATTTCCTTTCGAAAATCATGTACTATAACAACAGTGTTATAGTCCACCATTTCTTTATTTCTCAAAAACATCTATTTCAACAATGAATGTCGAAATCTATGGTTTTGATACTTAATACATTTTAAAACATCTTTGAATCGTTTTAATTCTATTTAAAATATCACCTCCCCAAAACATTTCTTTAATATATTATTCACTGTTCAATATCGTGAATATACTTCGTTAACCAAATTAAACATTTCTACACATTTTATTTTAAAGGATTATCCACTGTCCAAAATCGTGGATATACCTCATTTAATAAGCTATAATAATTAACTTATCAAAATAAGTCGATTTCGGAATTATAAAACAATGTTTATAAAATTCCATTTATATTTTATAACTACTTCAACTTATAAAATCACTTTATTAACAAATTCTATCCATATCCCATTTACAAGCCAAAATCCAAATTATAAGCAAATTACTTATAATTCTCTATTTACAAATTCATTCATTTTATAACTTCACAAATCGTAGATTCTATTCTCTTATAAAACCCAATTTAACATCATTTTAAAACATTTTCAAAACTCCTTTATAATTTCATCACTTTGATTTATAAAAATCAAATTTTATAAATCTTATATATAAAGCTTTTATAATAAATTCAAAACTCTCAATTTAAATTATTTTATAAAATCATTAACTCCATATTTCAAAAATCACATTTCAACTATATTCTCAAAAATCATAATTTTTATAACATTAAAATTATAACGTTTATTTATTTAAAATGAATCAATTTCAAAATTCAATAAAACGTATGCTTTCAAATATTTATTTATTTCCGGTATCTAACGATACCAAAATTATATTCGGCTAAGTTTTAGCCTTCAACGATTTCAATCACAAAGGATAATCACACATATATTGCAAATAATCAACACATAACATTGAAACAAATCCAATTATTTGAGGAATTCAGTTGGATCCCTCCAACCTGTTTCCCTACATCCACAGATGTTAGCACAATACCAATTCCACTTCGAGGTGGAATATCGTGGTATATGGAAGTTATAAAATATTACCCGCTATATAATACGGGAAATCAACTCCAAGTATATATATAATACCAATTCCACTTCAAGGTGGAATATCGCGGTATATGTGTTTAATATAATAACCTCCGCTTAATATGCGGCGTATAAGGTCTATTTCAATACAACAGATAGCAATTTATCATCCAAGCATACAATCAACACAATCATGCAATTTTCAATCCAAATATTTAAAATTTAAATCGAAACACGATTCGATTGACTGAGAAGGTCTCACATTGCTTCCAATACAGTTGCAGTTCCTTATTTTGAATAAAATTAAACACGCGTTTAATTTTACCCAAAATTATACTAGCTCCAATCAATCCCAATCCAGCTCCATTGTGTAGTGTTCGTCCATACGAACCTTGTTTCGTGCGAAACGGACCTCGTATGAAAAAGTTATAGCGTTACAAAGTTTGTAAGATTTAATAAAATAAAATTTCAACTTTTATTTTTATTTTTAAACCTAATTCTTATCATAGTCGTTCGTTCCTTTGCCCTTGATCTGAGCCGCACGTTCATTTCTTCCCCCAGGCAAGATCGCGTACGTGAACCCATTTTTGCCGTTCGAACCCTAGTCCGTCGTGCCATATACGACGATCGAGTCGTCGATCAGGAACCACCAGCGCCTCCGCCTTCACGTGCGCCACCCACGGCCGAAGCATCCTGAAGCTCGGTCATGACTATTCCTCGAAAAATGTAAACAAATGTCGAATGTTTGAACTTCGATTCCGACCACCACGAAACACTGATGACGATCACAGCTGTTGGATAGAGAGATCTTGATGCACTCTACAAGTTTCGTTTAGGATGTTTCTTGTATCGATTGATGGATTTGAAGATAATTGAGGAAGAATCCAGAAGTTTTTCGGCCATTAATTTGAAAGTGGCGGCTGAAGCTTGAAGATTAGGGTTTTGTGAAAAATGGATGAATACAAGTCCTTTTATAGAAAATTTACGCGACACTATTCATCTCGAATTTTTCCGAACTCCAAACGAAGCGTGCCGCTTGGCGTTTATAATGTTTTACCACTATTCCGAACGCAGTGGAATATATATCGGAAGCAAATTCGATCGTATTTGAAAGATAAGTTTTCGAATCGAATTATTTAAATTTAAAATTCACTTAAACCGATTTCTATGCGCTTTAGCTTGCCCCGGACAAACCGTAAGTCCGATTGACACGAAATTTGAAACCATATAATAATTTAACATTACAGATCCAATGAAACTAGTTTCGTCGAAATCCGAGATTGTTTGAAAAATAACTATCTTCACTCGTCAATTAAATACTAAAATATTCAATTTCTAAAAATTAACTTTTAATTCAATTTTAAAAGTTCTATAACATCATTCTAACTCCAATATGATTTTATACAACTTTACGAATAAATTTTAATCACATTAAACTCAATTTCCAATTATTTCTGTATTTTCAAATATTGAATTATTGATTTAATTATCCAATTAAATCTAGATATACGAAATATAAATTTATTCGACTTACAAATTTTACTTGTTAATATTTCAAATCAATTAAATATACGAATTTCAAATGACAGAAATTCTGCGTCGTTACAAACTTCCTCCCTTAAAAGAATTTCGTCCTCGAAATTGCCAAGTAAGAAAAAGTTACAGAATCCATTAACTTTTTTTTTCAAAAACAAACTATTCCAACTTGATTTCAGATTCATTTTAATTTCTTAACTTTTCCAAAATCCGTTGGTTACACTTTTCTAGTTCAATTCCTATATTTTCATTTCAATTTAGAAATTGACTTTTCGTTAACAAAAATTTTCCAAAAAATTTCAAAAGTTTTCTAACTCCCAAAATTTACGAATTTTTTTGGCAGTCTCCCTTGTACGGAGGAGCTTTTGCAATATCACAATAGATATAAATATATATACGTCGACCCACATGGTCGGAAAACAGAAAAACAGTTCATATTTCCTATTTTTATTGGGTAGGCGTACCTTTTTAGCATTTTTAAGCAAAGCAGTTATTTATTAGCATTTTAGCGTGACCAAATCCAGCCAACTACAACCCCCGTACCTGTACTTACTCAATTTAAACATGTAAGTGACATATATACGAAATTCATTTACATTTCACTAATTTTCAATAGAAAACACATAGTTTTCATAAGCAATGCAATCAACATAATTCCCATAAGCAATTTATAAGGTTTCGATACAAATTTTAATTGCTTACAACCAATTCTCATTAGTTCACTTTCAATTCAAATTCAATTACGTAGCTTTCCATTTATCAATTTAATTTCATTAACACTTAATGAATTATATACAATCAACTAACAATTATATAACAACCAAATCATAACCAAAATAACCAAATTATTAAATTTACATTCAATTTGGTTTAACACTTTTAATTCCAATTGGTTGATATTAAATTGACCTCCATTCAATTATTAAATTTCCAATTCACTAGTTTTTTAATGAATTAACTGTAACGACCCGTAAATTTTCGATAATTAAAATAGTTAATTTAATAAGATTTCGTGATTTAGTGTTAGAAAAAAATTGTAAGTCGTTTGGAATAATAATAACTAGAATGAAATGCAACAAAATTTTATCTAAGTTAATTATTTATGAATTGAATAAAATCCCAGATCAATTGAAATGATATGTAGTCAAAGGTAATTGAATGAATTTGTATTGTATAGGTAATTGTGACACTTGTTTGTAAATAATAAACGTATAAGAAATTAAAAGTTAACGGTGATAATTATTTAAGTTACCTATTCATTTAGTTAGTCGAATTGAACTTGTGAACCAATTGCAATTGAAATGAAGTTTATATATTAGTTGAGTGCATTATCTCTAACTGTAGTTAAATAATAATGTGGAATTCATTTGATGTAATATAGTAAATCGACTGATAATGAAATTTTATTTAAAAATCCAATATTGAAATCCGTCAAATATTGAACAATTAAATTGTTTAAATTTAATATTTGGAATTTACTGAATAATTGAATAGCGGGAATTGAATAATTGTTTTAGTGAAAATGGTTGTTTTATAATTTGAATTTGTTAAATTTTATAAGTTCGTTTTGAATATTTCAAAAGATAGTGATTTAAGAATAATCAAATTTGTTTAAATTTCATATTACAAATGTTGAATAATTAAATTCCGAATTTGATACGATTAATTTGATATTGAAATTTAATATATGAAAATAGAGTGAATAATTGAAATTTGGTTTAATATGATTCAAATTGGTTTCCAAAGGGAATGTAAGTTATATCGGGATTATAATAGAGTTAATAAGATTTTAAAATTGAAATTATTGGATAATTGAATAACGGGTTTAATATGATTAAAAATGATTTGTAAAATTTTATTTTATTATATTGGAGTTATAGTGATGTTATAGAACTTTTAAAATCGAATTAAAAGTAAATTTGTGAAAATTGAATATTTTAATATTTAATTATCGACTGAAAATAGCCAATTCTCGAACAATCTCAAAATTGGACGAAACCAGTTCCATTGGATCCGTAATAGTCAGTTATTATCGGATTTCAATTTTCGTAGCAATCGGAGTTGTCGTTTGACCGTGGCAGCTCGAAACGCGTTGAAATTGTTTTAATATTAATTTGGCGAGTTAAAATAGCCAATTTTCAAACGGTTTCGGATTTCGACAAAACCAGTTTCATCGGATCCGTAATGTAATATTATTGTAAGATTTCAAATTTCGTGTCAATCGGATTTATCATTTGTCCGGGGCGAGCCAAAACGCATAGAAATTCGCTTAATTGGTTTAATTTAAATTTGTTCGTTTATTTCCGTAACTCGCGCATACGATCGAATTAGGACTTGAAACCTTTTCCATTGCGTCCGGAATAGGGGTATAACAATTTAAACGCCTAGCGGCACGCCTCGACAGGGTTTCAAGATTTTAAGTTGCTTAAATTGGGATATTTTGAAATTTAAAATTTATATTTTGACTGGTCAACCCTTCTTTTCAGCTGTAAATTCTACCTTGTCCCTGTAGCTTTTCATTCACGTCTCCCTCTCCTTTATTCTACACGCAATGGCAGAAACCAAATAATGGAAAGAGGAAAATAAAAATGGAAACTTTGGAAAATCATAACTCAATTTCTACTCAAGTAAAAATCGCGAAACTAGTTTTAAAAATCCTATTTCATCGAGTGCTTCAATTTGATATGCTCGTTGGTGGGTGCGGCAACTATTGGGATCGAGGCCGTCCATAGTTGCGAACTAGGGTTGGAAATTGTGGTGGATATAGGCTTCGATTCGCAAAACGGAGCTTTGATTTGAACTCGTCATCAAAAATAGCACCTAGGAGCGCGTTTTGGGGGTGCGCGATCGAATTGTGAGGCGTGCGACCTGTGCATGGTCGAGGGGGGGCGCGCGTGTCGCGTTTCACTGGGGGTGGCCGAGCTTGCTATTTTGTGGTCAAGGTGATGGAGGCTTCGAAGAGAGGTAGTTTGGCGAGGACGACATGTCGAACGGAGTACCGGAGCTCCGTATCAGTGAAGGATGGTGCATGGCAATGGTGGGTTGTGCACAGGGAATGGCTAAAGGTTTTGCTTTGGGGAAGATGGAGTTAGTGGGCTGGGCCTTTTGCTTGGGTATGGATAATAGTTAATATCTATTTAAAATTGTTTTACAAATAAATTTTCGACGAACTTATATACTGGATATCTTTTTCATAAGAGGTCGGATTCGGACGAAACATTTTGCGTTGGAATCATATGGACGAGCTCTACGCGATGCAACTGCATTGAAATCGTTTGGAGCTCATTAAAATTTTGGGTTAAATCGAACGCCGTTCGATTTGATTTAAAATCGTAAAAATCAAGGTGAGTGTTTTATAACGCTCACAACGTACTAAATATCTTTATGCTAGTTAAATTTGACATTATGAAGTGTTATGATTTTATTTGTCGTTGTTTGATAGAATTTAATTGTCATATAGATTATCATTTGAATTAACCGTTGAAAATTAAATTGACAGTTAAATTGAAATTGAAATTGAAATTGAATTGCGATTAAATTACCTGATATTGATAACTATGAAATTGCCATGAATTGTATTGTCTATTGGATGATTTATTTCGATGGATGCTATTGGTTGATATTTAAATGTTTGGATGTTTATTTGCTTATACATAACCTGTTATGCATACATATGATACTGTGATTTAATTTAAGTAATATATACTCATCCTTGACATTTGATTGAATAAATAATTACTTGGCCATAGGATAGAAAATTATATACGGACACCGAATTGGCTAAATTAATAAGTTTAAAAATCGTCGATTTGAAATTTGTTTAAATGTTTTGATTTAAAAGTTATAAATAGAAATCAATTTATAGAAATCGAATTTATCGAAAATTTGAGTTTGGAATGTAGAAATTAATCTTGGTTAAAAGAAATTGTTAAAAAAACTAAGTGGAGACTTTGGAATTTAAAATCAGGATATGATTGAATTTCGAAATTGATTTGTTTAAAGATTTAACCTTAATTCGAGCTTTGAATATTACTAAGTAAAAGTGATATAAAAATGATATTTTGAAATCGAGCTTGGAATTGAACCATATTTGAAATTTGGATTTAAACTTGAATATTGATGGAAAATTTGTTAAGTGTTATAAATGGATATTTTGAAATCAAGCTCCAAATCGATAAAAAATTGAAATTGAATAAATTGAAGGTGAATGTAGAATTGAATTGATTTGAAGTTAAAGTTGACGTTGTTTTGAATTGAAATCGAAATTGAATCGGTAGAATGGAAATTGAAATTGATTTGAATTGGGAAGTTATAAATTGAAATGGATTGGTTTTGAAGCTGTTTTATTTTGTTTTCCAAATTACTTGGTTATATAAACCATTTTGGATACTTAAACTGTTTTAATCTATTTTAAATCTACTTAACCCGATTTAAATTATTTTAACTAATTTATCTATTTCACATCCATTTTAAGAGTTTAAGTATTTTAAGTATTTTAATTATTTAAACTACTTTTAAACTACTTGAAACTATTTTTCTAAAATTCCAAACTGGTTAATAAGGTGAAATGTTTATGTTTAAATCTTGAATTTAAATATCAATTGAGTTAAATGAAGTTGCAACCTAAATTGAAATTCGAAATGATTTTGAAATCGAAATGAGATATTTATGCGAAAAATGATTTTTGAAACGGGATCTTACATTTGAATAGATACGATGATATTTGAAATGGACTTGATTTTTGAAGCGAATATGATATTTTGATATCAATTATGAATCGATTTGAAATATAAAAGAGCCAACGGTGTAATAATACGTAGTTATTAAAGAGACCGGGATCGGATATGGACATACTCTCTGTCGATACTGAACACCACTTTAATAACTATTATACGCGGAGTGTTGATCCAGAATGAAGTAGATGGTTTGGTGAACGCGTTGACTGAAGAAAGAGAACGATATTGGATGACCCCTGACATGACTAAAACAGGAGCCGCATTGGGCCATTGAGGTTCGCCACCTCTAGCGGACACGCTTCTTCTATACCATTTCTATTACATTTGTGATTCGATTTGGGTGCACCCTTTGATTTGGGAGTGTTGTTTCGCGATGTTAGGGTGGCTGCTGGCTATGCCCAACATCTGTCCGGATCACGCAACTACTAGTATCCTAGTTGGTATCGCCTCATGTACCTTGTCATACTGATTATCCTATTCGCGACCACTACGTTATGCTTTGTGTTATACCTATGGGGTACCCTCTGATAACCACCAGTTTACGGTGGGGCTTACGGTGCTGTATAGACTATGGTATTATAAAAATGTGTTAAGGGGGATTATGCTAACGCCTTAACGCTATTTTGATACATTATATTACTGATAGGCATTATCTACTTAGCGTATATTACTACATAGTAGATAGTTTCACGGATCCTTGAGAGATGGAAAATCCCGTAACATCTCTTGAGTTATTGCACGCACGTTGACACTGGATAGGAGATGTCAAACCCCGTAAACATCTCCGACGCCGTTACACTCATATTTATTTAAGATTGATTTAACTTTCATAAGGATATTTTAGTCCTGACTCGAGTGTTTTGTCTTTTCATTACGCTCGGGTCAGTCCTGAGTTTTCGGATTTTTGAAGATCTATTCTGGAGGACGAAGACGAAGATTTGGTATACTATTACTATTATTATCTTTGCATCATGATTGTATGCTGCATTATTTATTTGTTCTGTTGTAAATGTATAACTCTGATAAATGTTGTATAAATAATTGTCAAAGTACAGTAAACAGCTTCATGAACTGTTTATTTGACTATTATATTTTATCGTTCCGCTGCGAGATTCTGTGTTGTTTCATTTCCTTATTTCTCTTTCTTTTTCTTTTCTTATTTATCCCAATAACCATTTGCCCTTTTGAATGGTTTGGAATCGACATGTGTATTTGATCGTCGGTTTAAACTGTCCAAAAAGGCGGGTCGTTACAGTTGGTATCAGAGCTTTGGTTTAGCGATAAACCTTGGCTCTAGTGGGGAATAACTCATTGAAATAGAGGTAAACTTTATGAATGAGTTGAGTGTATATGAGAGAGCGTACTCGTTATTTGATATAAAATGGTTTTATATTGTGTTAACTTTGTTCCGTTGAGTATTTATGAATTCTGGTCGATACTTGGGACGCCACGGCGTCGATAGGAATTTCTAAACGCTCGAATAGGACAAACCAACACAATATCGTTTTGGAATATATTTTATGTAAAAGAATTATTTGAATATTTATTCATTTTGATTGAATTTATTATTAGGAGATGATAATATTAGATTATTATCGTTATTGTTTGATCAGTCAATATTTACAACAATTGATTAAATAACAATGGATTTAGGAAAATGAAATCTTGTAAACACAATTGATAATGAATATAAATGGATTTTAACTTGGATTTGGGAATTTAAATTCCGGTGTTTGAAATTGACTTACAAGAATTTGAAAAATATAATATGAGTATTATATGATAGTATAATTGAGTTGAAATTGTTTCGAAGGATTTTTTTTTAATGATAAATGTTATATTCCCTTCTCTTGACGCTAGAAAATGATTTCGGTGATGAGTGCACGCATCATCGGCGTTTATTTTCGAGAGTCCGAGTGGGAGAGACCACTTAATAGCTTGTCTAAACCTTGTTTGATTCAAATTTTATTTTATTTTGTATTCTCTATAGTATGATTTGATATATAAATTATATAAGTATATATTATTTCAAAACTTGATTTCAAATGAAACCGGGATTGGAATTCTTAAGTCCTTTAATAATTAATGATTTTTTAAATGATTGACATGAATTTAGACTTGAATCATTAAGGAACTTCTGAATTATGAAATGAGAAATGAACCTAAGAGCGAAGTGAAAATATCAATTGAAGTAGAAATCCTTAGAATTAGGGAATTATGAACTTAAAATAAAATTGAAACTGTAAAACTCGCATAGTATTAAATTTCATTCTATAGCATAGATATAACTTACCAAAATATTTAAGAAGTTCAAAAATGTTATATGAATTGTTAATTGGATAATATACAAGTATAAGTTTGAATAATGAAATATGCATTTAATTAATGGTTTGCAAATATAAATAAAATTGTTAGTAAATAATTGGAATTTAAATTAACATTTAAAGGTGATTCACAATTATGTTAATATAAAATGGAAATAATATATGTGAATGTAAATGTGAAATTAAATTATAGTGAAATTTAAGTAATGACTTAAGAATTAATTAATTGAAAATTCGACTTTAAATAAAAAGAAGTTATATGTTGTTTAACTACATTCTATTTGCATAACTATAACTTACCAAATACTTAAAAGGTTTAAAATGCTAATAAGGATAAGTGGAGAAATAATATACCAGTGTGAGAATGAATAATAAAATGTGAAGATCTATTGATAGTTGTAAATATAAAAGAAATTTAAGCTATAAAATGAATGATATATCTAAGTGAATAAATAAAATTTAAAATTAATGAAATATAAAATTGGTAAATGGAAACTAACTAAATTTGAATATAACTAAATATCAATAAACTTGGAAGTGTATGAAATTAAAATTTGACTTGGAAATGTATAATTGATTTAGTGTAGATTTTGGATGGATGTTAATGTTTGACATGCGTTGGTTGTTAGATGGATGAAAAATGATTAAGTAGAATTCATTAGTGTTAATGGAATCGAATAAACGGAATAAAATTTTAAAATAACTAAATTCAAATTTGAAGCAAAGTGAAATTAAATATAATTGAATTCAATTTAAATTGAAGCAAATTAATTTGAATTTAAAATGTGAATTAAACAAACTTGAATAAATCGAAAACAAATTGAATGTAAACCTATTGCATGGATGAATAAGAAAATAAATAACTTTGTGTTTATGGTTGTTCTTTCGAAAATTTGAAGTTTGATGGTTTGTACTTTGAAATAATAAAAGCAAATTTTGGAAAAAACCAAAATTGTCCAATATATGCTGAAACGAAAACAATCATAACTTTTAAAATGCAAAACGAAATTCGACGATCTTGGACTTTTTCGAAAAGCTTAGAAACTATAGCACAACTTTTGTTTAGATAACTTTAGAAAATTTCTTCGTCTACTAGTTTAAAAACTTGAATGTTACTCGCTGTCCTGTGTAAAAATAAGTAAAATCAGTAGTATACACCTTTAGTATTTTCGCCATATCTTTTGACTGGTATACCGGATTTTGATGATCTTTCACTTTCTGGAAAGCTAAGAACTTAAGCTAAAACTTTTGTTTTAAGTGTTTTGTGTTTTGATGTCGTTTAGAAGGTCGAAAACGTGGGTGAACGTCGCTGACCTGCGCAATTCATTTCCCAGGTTGAGGCGTATCCTCTAAGTAAAACGGCCATAATTTTTGAACGTATGGTCCGAATTCGATGATTTTGGAAATTCCGGAAAGCCTGAAATGAATGCAACAACTTTTGTTGAGATTCTGTTGCTGAATTTTATCGTTTGTGTGTCCTAAAACTAAGATTTGTTTGCTGTCCTGAAATTGGAATCTCAGTTTTGAAGCTAAATATGTTATATATATGTTGTGTAGGCTAAGTATATCGATCTATCTTTATATGCATGGTTCAAACTTAGTTATTGAGTGTTTAGTAGGTGCGGATTGCGCTTGCTTCGCATTTGGAGCTCGATTTCGCGCTATATTAGCCGTATATGCTCGCTAACAATATATAAGGTACATATCTCGGATTGCATACCGTACTTTTACACTTTTTCCGTGCGGGATGCCTCATCACTTGATGAGATGTATATTTTTGATATATATACTATCATTTTTTTCCCGATCGAGCCGCGCAAATGAGACTCTGCCGAAATTTTCCGTAAAATCCGGGTGTTAGAAAAATTTTCAAGTTTTAAAATTTTTTATAACTTGTTTTGATTAATAACTTTTAAAGTTAGGAAGCCGTTTGGAGTAACTTAGTGGAAGCGTAGTTATGACTTTATAAATGGAATTTCATTGTTTTATAAGTGGATAATTTTGAATAAAATATATCAAATGTTGAATTCTTTACTTAGTTCCTTTTCTCTTCTTTTTCCTTTTCGGAGACGAAAAGTTTTGAGTGGGGGAGAGTGTAACGACCCGTAAATTTTCGATAATTAAAATAGCTAATTTAATAAGATTTCGTGATTTAATGTTAGAAAAAAATTGTAAGTCGTTTGGAATAATAATAACTAGAATGAAATGCAACAAAATTTTATCTAAGTTAATTATTTATGAATTGAATAAAATCCCAGATCAATTGAAATGATATGTAGTCAAAGGTAATTGAATGAATTTGTATTGTACAGGTAATTGTAACACTTGTTTGTAAATAATAAACGTATAAGAAATTAAAAGTTAACGGTGATAATTATTTAAGTTACCTATTCATTTAGTTGGTCGAATTGAATTTGTGAACCAATTGCAATTGAAATGAAGTTTATATATTAGTTGAGTGCATTATCTCTAACCATAGTTAAATAATAATGTGCAATTCATTTGATGTAATATAGTAAATCGACTGATAATGAAATTTTATTTAAAAATCCAATTTTGAAATCCGTCAAATATTGAATAATTAAATTGTTTAAATTTAATATTTGGAATTTACTGAATAATTGAATGGCGGGAATTGAATAACTGTTTTAATGAAAATGGTTGTTCTATAGTTTGAATTCGTTAAATTTTATAAGCTCGTTTTGAATATTTCAAAAGATAGTGATTTAAGAATAATCAAATTTGTTTAAATTTAATATTACAAATGTTGAATAATTAAATTACGAATTTGATACGATTAATTTGATATTGAAATTTAATATATGAAAATAGAGTGAATAATTGAAATTTGGTTTAATATGATTCAAATTGGTTTCCAAAGGGAATGTAAGTTATATCGGGATTATAATAGAGTTAATAAGATTTTAAAATTGAAATTATTGGATGATTGAATAACGGGTTTAATATGATTAAAAATGATTTGTAAAATTTTATTTTATTATATTGGAGTTATAGTGATGTTATAGAACTTTTAAAATCGAATTAAAAGTAAATTTGTGAAAATTGAATATTTTAATATTTAATTATCGACTGAAAATAGCCAATTTTCGAACAGCCTCAGAATTGGACGAAACCAGTTCCATTGGATCCGTAATAGTTAGTTATTATCGGATTTCAATTTTTGTAGCAATCGGAGTTGTCGTTTGACCGAGGCAGCTCGAAACACGTTGAAATTGTTTTAATATTAATTTGGCGAGTTAAAATAGTCAATTTTCAAACGGTTTCGAATATCGACGAAACCAGTTTCATCGGATCCGTAACGTAATATTACTTTAAGATTTCAAATTTCGTGTCAATCGGATTTATCGTTTGTCCGGGGCGAGCCAAAACGCATAGAAATTCGTTTAATCGGTTTAATTTAAATTTGATCGTTTATTTTCGTAACTCGCGCATACGATCGAATTAGGACTTGAAAGCTTTTCATTACGTCCGGAATATGGGTATAACAATATAAACGCCTAGAGGCAAGCCTCGATAGGGGTTCAAGATTTTAAGTTGCTTAAATTGGGATATTTTGAAATTTAAAATTTATATTTTGACTGGTCAACCCTTCTTTTCAGCTGTAAATTCTACCTTGTCCCTCTAGCTTTTCATTCACATCTCCCTCTCCTTTATTCTACATGCAATGGCAGAAACCAAATAATGGAAAGAGGAAAATAAAAATGGAAACTTTGGAAAACCATAACTCAATTTCTACTCAAGTAAAAATCGCGAAACTAGTTTTAAAAATCCTATTTCATCGAGTGCTTCAATTTGATATGCTCGTTGCTGGGTGCGGCAACTAATGGAGTCGAGGCCATCCATAGTTGTGAACTAGGGTTGGAAATCGTCGTGGATATAGGCTTCGATTCGCAAAACGGAGCTTTGGTTTGAACTCGTCATCAAAAATAGCACCTAGGAGCGCGTTTTGGGGGTGCGCGATCGAGTTGTGAGGCGTGCGACCTGCGCGTGGTCGAGGGGGGGTGCGCGTGTCGCGTTTCACTGGGGGTGGCCGAGCTTGCTATTTTGTGGTCGAGGTGTTGGAGGCTTCGAAGAGAGGTAGTTTGGCGAGGACGACATGTCGAACGGAGTACCGGAGCTCCGTATCAGTGAAGGATGGTGCATGTCAATGGTGGGATGTGCACAGGGAATGGCTACAGGTTTTGCTTTGGGGAAGATGGAGTTAGTGGGATGGGCCTTTTGCTTGGGTATGGATAATGGTTAATATCTATTTAAAATTGTTTTATAAATAAATTTTCGACGAACTTATATACTTGATATCTTTTTCATACGAGGTCGGATTTGGACGAAACTTTTTGCGTTGGAATCGTATGAACGAGCTCTACGCGATGCAACTGGATTGGAATCGTTTAGAGCTCATTAAAATTTTGGGTTAAATCGAATGCCGTTCGATTTGATTTAAAATCGTAAAAATCAAGGTGAGTGTTTTATAACGCTCACAACGTACTAAATATCTTTATGCTAGTTAAATTTGACATTATGAAGTGTTATGGTTTTATTTGTCGTTGTTTGATAGAATTTAATTGTCATATAGATTATCCTTTGAATTAACCGTTGAAAATTAAATTGACAGTTAAATTGAAATTGAAATTGAATTGCGATTAAATTATCTGACATTGATAACTATGAAATTGCCATGAATTGTATTGTCTATTGGATGATTTGTTTCGATGGATGCTATTGGTTGATATTTAAATGTTTGGATGTTTATTTGCTTATATATAACATGTTATGCATACATATGATATTGTGATTTAATTTAAGTAATATATACTCATCCCTGGCATTTAATTGAAATAAATAATTACTTGGCCATAGGATAGAAAATTATATACTGACACCGAATTGGCTAAATTAATAATTTTAAAAATCGTCGATTTGAAATTTGTTTGAATGTTTTGATTTAAAAGTTATAAATAGAAATCAATTTATAGAAATCGAATTTATCGAAAATTTGAGTTTGGAATGTTGAAATTAATTTTGGTTAAAAGAAATTGTTAAAAAAATTAAGTGGAGACTTTGGAATTTAAAATCAGGATATGATTGAATTTCGAAATTGATTTGTTTAAAGATTTAACCTTAATTCGAGCTTTGAATATTACTAAGTAAAAGTGATATAAAAATGATATTTTGAAATCAAGCTTGGAATTGAACCATATTTGAAATTTGGATTTAAACATGAATATTGATGGAAAATTTGTTAAGTGTTATAAATGGATATTTTGAAATCAAGCTCCAAATCGATAAAAAATTGAAATTGAATAAATTGAAGGTGAATGTAGAATTGAATTGATTTGAAGTTAAAGTTGACGTTGTTTTGAATTGAAATCGAAATTGAATCGGTAGAATGGAAATTGAAATTGATTTGAATTGGGAAGTTATAAATTGAAATGGATTGGTTTTGAAGCTGTTTTATTTTGTTTTCCAAATTACTTGGTTATATAAACCATTTTGGATACTTAAACTGTTTTAATCTATTTTAAATCTACTTAACCCGATTTAAATTATTTTAACTAATTTATCTATTTCACATCCATTTTAAGAGTTTAAGTATTTTAAGTATTTTAATTATTTAAACTACTTTTAAACTACTTGAAACTATTTTTCTAAAATTCCAAACTGGTTAATAAGGTGAAATGTTTATGTTTAAATCTTGAATTTAAATATCAATTGAGTTAAATGAAGTTGCAACCTAAATTGAAGTTCGAAATGATTTTGAAATCGAAATGAGATATTGATGCGAAAAATGATTTTTGAAACGGAATCTTACATTTGAATAGATACGATGATATTTGAAATGGGCTTGATTTTTGAAGCGAATATGATATTTTGATATCAATTATGAATCGATTTGAAATATAAAAGAGCCAATGGTGTAATAATACGTAGTTATTAAAGAGACCGGGATCGGATATGGACATACTCTCTGTCGATACCGAACACCACTTTAATAACTATTATACGCGGAGTGTTGATCCAGAATGAAGTGGATGGTTTAGTGAACATGTTGACTGAAGAAAGAGAACGATATTGGATGACCCCTGACATGACTAAAACAGGAGCCGCGCCGGGCCATTGAGGTTTGCCACCTCTAGCGGACACGCTTCTTCGATACCATTTCTATTACATTTGTGATTCGATTTGGGTGCACCCTTTGGTTTGGGAGTGTTGTTTGGTGGTGTTGGGGTTGGTGCTGGCTATGCCCAACATCAGTCCGGATCATGCAACTACTAGTATCCTAGTTGGTATCGCCTCATGTACCTTGTCATACTGATTATCCTATTCGCGACCACTACGTTATGCTTTGTGTTATACCTATGAGGTACCCTCTGATAACCACCAGTTTACAGTGGGGCTTACGGTGCTGTATAGACTATGGCATTATAAAAATGTGTTAAGGGGGATTATGGTAACGCCTTAACGCTATTTTGATACTTTATATTACTGATAGGCATTATCTACTTAGCGTATATTACTACATAGTAGATAGTTCCACGGATCCTTGAGAGATGGAAAATCCCATAACATCTCTTGAGTTATTGCACGCACGTTGACACTGGATAGGAGATGTCAAACCCCGTAAACATCTCCGACACCGTTACACTCATATTTATTTACGATTGATTTAACTTTCATAAGGATATTTTTGTGACGACCGCCCATGACTCCCGCACGAAACAAGGGAATGGTGCGTTGAAAAGTGTGCCAGGCAGCCATGGACGATAGTCAGGGTAAGATAAAAACAGAATAGTCTATCGTATTACTCACAGCGTATGGATAAAATACAATAGAAAATATACATAGTGAAGCTCTATAGAACAAAAGTCTCATCATATAAACTCATAGTAGTTTTATACAATCATCTGAATAGTCAATACATCAAGCCTCACTACATAACACTCAGAGTATCAAACAAACAGCGGAACATCCAGTATATATAGTAAGAAAACAATATGCAAAAGCCACCAGCTTGTCTTCGTCATCAACAGCGTTGGTAACCAAGAACAGCACCTGTCACCTGCTACCTAGTCTGCCCATCCCAACATGGATGAATAGCCCAAGGTAATAAGAGTTGAACATAAAACCTTGAGTCAGACAACAATCTTAGTGAGCAGTAAATCAACTATCAAACATACCAAAAGAGCATAAAGGGTATAAGGAATAGGAACTCAACCATCCCACTCCACCTCATTCTACAGTGATAGCCCCCAGACACACTAAGCAGAAACAAGCATAACAAAGCATACATTTAAAGTAAAGTAATTATCACTCGAGTCAAGGTCGATGTTTTCCAAGTACAAACACTCAAGGCCTAAACCAAGATCAGATAAGCACCCAAAAAACATCGCTCTTGAGTCCGAATGACGATACAACCAAACATCCATGACTCTGGCTATCACTGTTATCATTGCCTCGATATCATCGTTAATTGAATGACCGGCACCTTCTTTCAGCCGTCCGTCAAGGCCTAATGGCAACCCCGGTTCTAGACATAACTCCGCACGTCATCATGACCCGTACCTAGGACTATCGCATCTGCCCAGAGTACTAACACGTCATCATGACCCGTGTCTGGAACGTCATCGTGACCCGTTCCAACGTACTCTTGCTTTGAGCATGCTAGAACCTTCAATAACGATAAGATCCAAGCCTCCTAGTCATCCTCCTCGACGACTATTCTCACACTAGCTCAAGCGCCTCTCGAGCCCACCATTATCCACAAACCCGGACCACATCACCGAGTTATCAACATGCTTGGGATGATCCCGTCTGGACTAAACCAAGGCTTTCACACATTGTGCTTTGCTTCAACGCATCATAGCAAAGCCCCATCTCAACATTATGGTTTGCCTCATCGCATCATGGCAAAGTCCATCATCATCAAATCTATCCATATGAGCTTCCACGTCCGCTTCATATGCCACAAGCAGCTTTCACCATTCAAGAGCCTTTCCTCTTAGCATTTGAATCATCTTCAACCAACTTGTCCAAATCAAGTTATCGATCAACTAATCAATCAAATCAAACATCAATCCAAGCAATCAATCATCCAAACAAGATCCAATAAGCAATTAAAACAATTATGGCAATTTCGTAAATAAAGAGTTCAAATCTAACATGCATTCTAACAAGCATGAATTATGAACAATATCTCTACAACTTAATGAATGAACTTGCATAAGTGAACATGTAGTAAAATAGGTGTCAAAACTTCATAGATGATCGATCTACATGCAGACTTAAGGAAAATGCAAGAAATCACTATCTTTAGCACATAAACAAACCACCGATCCAATATACTCCTTTGGGTCCGTGTGAGAGATAACCATCACTCACCGAATCACCTAAACACCTCAAAAGAAACCCACTTCAGATCTGGACAGCGAAGAACCTAGCTTGATCCGGCAAAATCTCGCTTCGAACGATGAAATCTCTCTCGAATGGATGAAGATCTTCAACTTTGGTTCTTGGATCTTCAACCTTGATCTTCAATCTTGGATGGATGGAATCACTAGATTAGAGTGGATAAAAGAAGTGAAGAAGTGTTGTAGTCGAGCTCTTAAAATGGCAACACTTCGTCGCTTCAAAATTTGGTGCCAAAAAGTGAGCCAAACCCCTCTATTTATAGGCAGAATTCCCCATGAGTCGGCCGCCCCCATGAGTCGTCCACGACCTAAGACTCGCGACTCAAGCCCCTCACGACTCAACACAACAGCCGACCTAACCAAACACAGGGCCTCACGACTTAACCTTAACACGGCATACGACTCAACCTCAAGGCCTCAACGACTCAACATACACGCGGCCTATCGTCCTAACGACTCAACTGGGACACGACTCAACGTCCTAACACTAGGCCTAAGTCCCCAACGACTCAACATCCCACGGACTCATCAACTCCAACCTCTACGCGACTTATCACAGGAGACGACTCATGACTCACCACTAAGTCCTAAGTCATTTGGACGACTCAACGACTCATCAACCTACGGACTCATCAACACACACGGCTAAGCCTTAAGTCGGTCACTACTATGAGTCGGTTTCATCCTATAAGCCATCTAATCTCTTAAGCCGCTAACCCTTGAGTCGTTCCATTCTATAAGTCGGTCAAGCCCTATAGGTCGCTCAACCCCACTAAGTCGCTCCAACTCTTAACTCGCCCACTGTCTAAGTCGGTAGCCTTCTTGGGTCGTACCAATCCCTTAAGTCGGTCAACCTATGAGTCGGCCACACCTCTAAGTCGTACAATACACTTATCTCCTACACAACTCAAGCTCCAAACGACTTAAACTTTGGTCGACTCATACTCTAAACGACTAACAACATCAATGACTTAATGTCGACAGTTCTACGATCTTTTCGATCCGTAAAAATACGGGTCGTTACATTCTCTCCCCCTTAGGAATTTCGCCCCCGAAATTCCAAACAAACTAGATCAACCAAAGTTATTCCGCATACCTACCATCCATAGCCATCAACAAACCATGCATCCAATTGCTAACCTAGCATGTAGAATTCTGAGACTAGAACAAGTTACAAATTCATGAGATGTCACGACACCTTAGGGCCATACCTCGAAGAGTTCAGGATGATCTGCCTTCATCCTCTCTTCCTCCTCCCATGTACAGTCGTCAACATCATCACTCCATTGTATCTTGAGCAACGCAATCGTCTTCCTCCTAAGCTGTTTCGTGTTGGTTTCAACAACATGAAGCGGCTTACGAGGTCTCGTAACAACTGGATCAACCTCTAAATCTTCACAGCTATCAGCAGAAACAACCGTATTCGAGTCGTGCACATACTTCCGTAGATAAGATACATGAAAAACATTGTGCACACTCGCCATCTTTTCTGGTAACTCCAATTTATATGCGAGCTTTCCAATTCGCTCGATAATCGGGAATGGTCCAACAAATCTTGGAGTCAATTTTCCTTTCTTCCCGAATCGAATAACATTCTTCAGTGGAGAAATCTTCACAAAAACCATATCACCTATGTCGAATTCCAAATCCTTACGACGCTTATCGGCATAACTTTTCTGACGATCTTGGGCTGCCTTCATTCGTCGCCGAATGATCTCTATACAATCCGTAGTCTGTCGAATCATTTCTGGCCCAAGTATCATCTTTTCTCCAGTTTCCAACCAGCATGTCGGAGAGTTACACGGTCTTCCATATAATGCCTCATATGGTGCCATACCAATACTTGTCTGATAACTGTTATTATAGGCAAATTCCACCAAATGAAGATGATCTCCCCATGATCCTCCGAAATCCAAAACACATGCTCTCAGGAGATCTTCCAAAACTCGGTTAACTCTCTCAATCTGACCATCTGTTTGGGGATGATAAGCCGTACTCAATCACAACTCGGTTCCCAAAACTTCCTGGAAGCTCTTCCAAAATCCACTAGTGAACAATGGATCTTGATAACTCACTATACTCTTCGGAATACCATGGAATCGAACTATCCACTTAATATATAGCTCAGCCAGCTTCGATGCAGTCCTAGTTGATCGAACAGGAATGAATCTTGCACTCTTAGTCAAACGATCTACAATGACCCAAATCTCTTCATTTCCTGCCCTGGTTCTAGGTAGACCATCGATAAAATCCATCGATATCTGCTCCCACTTCCATGTAGGAACTTCTAACGGCTGAAGCAACCCACTTGGCTTCTTTTGCTCAGCTTTCACTAACTGGCAATTCATACATTTGGAAATAAAATTTCCAACATCCTTCTTCATACCTTCCCAGTAGTAAGTCCTCTTCATATCCTGATACATCTTATTTCCACCTGGATGAATTGTCAACTTCGAGTGATGACTTTCCCTCAGAACTTCATCTCTTAATCCATCTATATCAGGAACAACTAGTCGTCCTTGCTTCCGAAGCCAACCCTCTCGATCGACTTCGAATCCTTTATCCTTTTCTGGATTCAATCCACATTCCAAATCGCGGATAATCTTGACAAGCTTATCATCTCGCTTTTGGCTCTCGCCAAGGTTCCAATTCACACCTAGACCTGAAGTCAAATCCAGCTAAATACTCAAGGCTCTTCCATTCCGAAAACATGGCTCCCAATTCTGCATGTCTTCGACTTAACGCATCTGCCACTGCGTTACCTTTTCCCGGAGCATAGGCTATACAAAAATCATATGATGCTAAAAACTCTAGCCACCGTTGCTGTCGATGATTCAAATCCTTTTGGGAGAACACATACTTCAACGACTTATGATCTGTAAACAACTCGAATCGAACTCCCAATAGGTAATGTCTCCACATCTTCAAAGCAAATACAATTGCAGCTAACTCCAAATCATGAGTCGGATAATTCCTTTCACGCGGCTTCAATTGTCGACTCGCATACGCAACAACTTTATCCTTTTGCATTAGCACTGCTCCAAGTCCAATACCACATGCATCGGTGTAAACCACCATCTCATCATTCCCACTTGGAATAGTCAAAACAGGAGCACTTGTCAGTCGCTCTTTCAGAATTACGAAAGCTTGCTCACACTTATCATCCAATTTGAACACTTGGTTCTTTTTCGTCAATCCTGTTAACGGTGTAGCTATCTTGGACAAGTTTTTGATAAACCGACGACAGTATCCTGCTAATCCAAGAAAACTTCTCACATCAGATGCATTCTTAGGTCTAACCCAATCCTGGATTGCTGCTACCTTAGCGGGATCAACCGCTATTCCATTTCCGGAGATAACATGGCCTAAGAATCTCACTTCACTCTTCCAGAAGTGACACTTCGAAAACTTAGCCCTCAGCTGATGTTTCCGCAAGATTTCCAAAACAATACGCAAGTGCGTCTTGTGCTCTTTTTCATTTCTGGAATAAATTAAAATATCATCCACGAACACAAGTACGAACTTTTTCAACTGATCTCTGAATACTCTATTCATAAGATCCACCAAAATACGCTGGTGCATTGGTCAAACCAAATGGCATTACCAGCCACTCATAAAAACCGGATGGTGTCCTAAAAGCAGTCTTCGGCACACTATCCTTAGCCACTCTCAACTGGTGAAATCCCGTTGCCAAATCCATTTGAGAAAACACCTTAGCTTCGTGAAGCTGATCGAACAAGTCATCTATTCTCGGCAATGGATACTTGTTGTTCTTAGTCACTTTATTCAGCTCACGATAATCCACACACAACCTCAACGATCCATCCGCTTTGGTTGCGAACACAACCGGTGCACCCCATTCGGACGCGCTACGCCGAATGAATCCTTTTCGTAAAAGGTCATCAACCTGCACCTTCAACTCTTGCTGCTCCCTAGGCGCCATCCGCCTAAGAGGCATCACAACAGGTCTGGCTCCCTCAACTAGATCGATACGAAACTCGATCTCCCTATGCAGCGGTAACCCTTTGACCTCGTCAAAGACGTTCTCAAATCCATTCACAATAGGCACCGATGACAGTCCATCCCGTGGAACAACCAGCGAATACATGAAGCTCATGAAGACGCCTTCTTCATGCTTACATCGTATCACAACCTTTTGCCCCTCCACATTCTCGACTGTCACCTCCAGCCTCTCACAATCAACCCTTGCCGCATATTTCCTAAGCCAGTCCATCCCCAAAATAATTCCGAACCCCGCAAAGTTCAGAACAAAACAATCACAAACAAAAGAGCAATCATGACTCGACACAACTAGACCACGGCATACCATACACAAACGAGACGAACCCCCAACTGGATTAGTCACAACCAATGGTCTATCAACAATATCTGGTTCCAAACCCAACCGGCCTACAAGTTCATTACAAACAAAAGAATGCGATGCTCCAGTATCAAACAACAGTCTAACTGGAACACCACAAATGGAAAGAGTACCTTGAACCACCACACTCTTTCCTTTCTCATGTACAGTAGGAGCTTTCAAAGATGATGGAACAGCCCCTAAAGCATAAGCTTGCACAATCTGCTTATCTTTCCTCGGTTCTGAACAGTCCTTCCTGATATGCCCCAGCTTATCACAGTTGTGGCACTTCAACTGCACCTTTGGATTCTTGCAATCCCTAGAGAAATGACCCTTCTGCCAACAATTGTAGCAAATCACTTCGCCCTTCGGCTTCTTCTGGCCATCCTTACCCTTCTGCTGTTGCTGCTTCCTCTTCTTGTTCCCACCCTGCTGTGGTTTGGACTCTTCCTTGGTCACAGCAACAACAGACCTTTCCTTAGGAAACAAACTCTCGTGCCTGAGAGCTTTCTCTACAAGCTTCTCAAATGGATCGTTCAGATGATCCACCAATTGCCTCCCAAGATAACTATCCAAGCCTGTCACAAACTTCTCATTCTTCTGATAGGGAGAATCAATATACGACCGAGCATACTTGGACAAAGCTTCAAACTCAGAAACATACTCAAGAACTGGTCTTCCCTTTGCTTGATTTCCACAAACTTCTTAAACAAAACAGATTTCTGGGCCGTAGAAATGAACTTAGCTTCAAATCTAACTTGGAATTGCTCCCAAGTAATCTCTTCCTCTGGAGTATCAATGGTGATAGAATTCCACCAATCTGAAGCTCTCCCTTGAAGCTATCTTGATGCAAGCTTCCTCTTAGTTGCATCCTCAATTCCCAAATCACCAAAGATCCTTCTACAAGCATCAATCCATCTCTGCACTTCTATGGTTGATTCTGTTCCCAAGAAAACCTTTCCTCCAAGAGCCATATAGTCCTTGCACAACTTAGCAAAATCCACTGGTTTTGGAGCTTGAACTTGAACTCCAACATCTACTGACTGTCCTGAAGTTGGCATCCTTCTCATGATCAAAGTCATCATAGCTTCGAACATTGCAGCATAGTCAGTAGTTTCCCCAACAGCACGACTTTCCCTAGCAGCTTGTCTCTGACTTCGACTCATCCTTAATATCTACAAAAAGGAATGATTTAGAACATCTTGAGAAACAACTACATAAGGAGTTCAAATCCTTCTAAACTACCATATTATATATAGTAATCATCCATCAAAATTACAATTACGTCTCTCATACGTAGTTACGTCAGCGAGCGTTGGCAAAAATCGATTAACCAAAGCTCTGATACCAAATGTGACGACCGCCCATGACTCCCGCACGAAACAAGGGAATGGTGCGCTGAAAAGTGTGCCAGGCAGCCATGGACGATAGTCAGGGTAAGATAAAAACAGAATAGTCTATCGTATTACTCATAGCGTATGGATAAAATACAATAGAAAATATACATAGTGAAGCTCTATAGAACAGAAGTCTCATCATATAAACTCATAATAGTTTTATACAATCATCTGAATAGTCAATACATCAAGCCTCACTACATAACACTCAGAGTATCAAACAAACAGCGGAACATCCAGTACATATAGTAAGACAACAATATGCAAAAGCCACCAGCTCGTCTTCGTCATCAAAAGCGTTGGTAGCCAAGAACAGCACCTGTCACCTGCTACCTAGTCTGCCCATCCCAACATGGATGAACAGCCCAAAGTAATAAGAGTTGAACATAAAACCTTGAGTCAGACAACAGTCTTAGTGAGCATTAAATCAACTATCAAACATACCAAAAGAGCATAAAGGGTAAAAGGAATAGGAACTCAACCATCCCACTCCACCTCATTCTACAATGATAGCCCCCACACACTAAGCAGAAACAAGCATAACAAAGCAGACATTTAAAGTAAAGTAATTATCACTCGAGTCAAGGTCGATGTTTTCCAAGTACAAACCTCCAAGGCCGAAACCAAGATCAGATAAGCACCCAGAAAACATCGCTCTTGAGTCCGAATGACGGTACAACCAAACATCCATGACTCTGGCTATCACTGTTACCATTGCCTTGATATCATCGTTAATTGAATGACCGACACCTTCTTTCAGCCGTCCGTCAAGGGCTAATGGCAACCCCGGTTCTAGACATAACTCCGCACGTCATCATGACCCGTGGCTAGGACTATCGCATCTGCCCAGAGTACTAACACGTCATCATGACCCGTGTCTGGAACGTCATCGTGACCCGTTCCAATGTACTCTTGCTTTGAGCATGCTAGAACCTTCAATAACGATAAGATCCAAGCCTCCTAGTCATCCTCCTCGATGACTATTCTCACACTAGCTCAAGCGCCTCTCGAGCCCAACATTATCCACACACTCGGACCACATCACCGAGTTATCAACATGCTTGGGATGATCCCGTCTGGACTAAACCAAGGCTTTCACACATTGTGCTTTGCTTCAACGCATCATAGCAAAGCCCCATATCAACATTATGGTTTGCCTCATCGCATCATGGCAAAGTCCATCATCATCAAATCTATCCATATGAGCTTCCACGTCCGCTTCATATGCCACAAGCAGCTTCACCATTCAAGAGCCTTTCCTCTTAGCTTTTGAATCATCTTCGACCAACTTGTCCAAATCAAGTGATCGATCAACTAATCAATCAAATCAAACATCAATCCAAGCAATCAATCATCCAAACAAGATCTAATAAGCAATTACAACAATAATGGCAATTTCGTAAATAAAGAGTTCAAATCTAACATGCATTCTAACAAGCATGAATTATGAACAATATCTCTACAACTTAATGAATGAACTTGCATAAGTGAACATGTAGTAAAATAGGTGTCAAAACTTCATAGATGATAGATCTACATGCAGACTTAAGGAAAATGCAAGAAATCACTATCTTTAGCACATAAATAAACCACCGATCCAATATACTCCTTTGGGTCCGTGTGAGAGATAACCACCACTCACCGAATCACCTAAACACCTCAAAAGAAACCCACTTCAGATCTGGACAGCGAAGAACCTAGCTTGATCCGATAAAATCTCGCATCGAACGATGAAATCTCTCTCGAATTGATGAAGATCTTCAACTTTGGTTCTTGGATCTTCAACCTTGATCTTCAATCTTGGATGGATGGAATCACTAGATTAGAGTGGAGAAAAGAAGTGAAGAAGTGTTGTAGTCGAGCTCTCAAAATGGCAGCACTTCGTCGCTTCAAAATCCGGTGCCAAAAAGTGAGCCAAACCCCTCTATTTATAGGCAGAATTCCCCATGAGTCAGCCGCCCCCATGAGTCGTCCACGACCTAAGACTCGCGACTCAAGCCCCTAACGACTCAACACAACAGCCGACCTAACCAAACACAGGGCCTCACGACTTAACCTTAACACGACATACGACTCAACCTCAAGGCCTCAACGACTCAATACACACGCGGCCTATCGTCCTAACGACTCAACAGGGACACGACTCAACGTCCTAACACTAAGCCTAAGTCCCCAACGACTCAACATCCCACCGACCCATCAACTCCAACCTCTACGTGACTTATCACAGGAGACGACTCACGACTCAACACTAAGTCCTAAGTCGTTTGGACGACTCAACGACTCATCAACCAACCGACTCATCAACACACACGGCTAAGCCTTAAGTCGGTCACTACTATGAGTCGGTTTCATCCTATAATCCATCTAATCTCTTAAACCGCTAACCCTTGAGTCGTTCCATTCTATAAGTCGGTCAAGCCCTATAGGTCGCTCAACCCCACTAAGTCGCTCCAACTCTTAACTCGCCCACTGCCTAAGTCGGTAGCCTTCTTGGGTCGTACCAATCCCTTAAGTCGGTCAACCTATGAGTCGGCCACACCTCTAAGTCGTACAATACACTTATCTCCTACACAACTCAAGCTCCAAACGACTTAAACTTTGGTCGACTCATACTCTAAACGACTAACAACATCAATGACTTAACGTCGACAGTTCTATGATCTTTTCGATCCGTAAAAATACGGGTCGTTACAATTTTAGTCCTGACTCGAGTGTTTGTCTTTTCATTACGCTCGGGTCAGTCCTGAGTTTTCAGATTTTTGAAGATCTATTCTGGAGGACGAAGACGAATATTTGGTATATTATTACTATTATTATCATTTTTAACGCATCTTAGAGTCACAATCCCAGCATTCATAGTCAAGAAAGTGTAAAATTATAAATAAAATAGTCAAGGAATCAGACGATTTAAACTTTTGTTACCATTTAGTTGGAAAAAATGCGAGATTGAATCAGTACATAATATTTGACACCCAAAAAATAAGTTTACAAGGAAGAGGCATAACTGTGGAAATTAAAAACATTTAAAAGAGAGCGCTAACTCATACATATGCGGAGTTTATGAAGTCATCAAAGAATGTTAAAAATATTGGTCAGAAATACTTTAAAACGAAATGATGCGATAACTTCCTCACCACGATCATGAAAAAAAAACAAGCACGTATATTGGCCATAAAGAATATGAATCCATAAACATACCGAGCATATACAGATTGCTTCTGTTTGATCAGATACATAGAACTCATTCGGTTGGTTGTTAACGACTCCTCATTTGCCATTACTTCTTCACTTGCATTGCCTTCTGTAACGGGTTTGCTGAATAAACCAGCACGGCAATCAAAACCGCAAATTATGTAGATATAAAAGAGTATAAGGATCAAATTCAGCACATAATCGTGTTATAAACTATTGCATACGTAAATGAACAAAAATATGAGAGCCACGGAATACTTACAATGCCGTAGTGCTTTCTCCCTGTAAACTTAGAAGCATATTTGTTTAAATATGCAATGAAAAGAAAGAGCCTAAAGCATATGTTTTCTATTCATTTTGGTTGAACCCTATATTAAACATTCATTTCTAGAACACTTTTTGTTATGTGGAGGCAGCAAACTCAACGTGTTTCTGAAAAATAAAACATTTTTAATGGGACATTTTTTAGACTTGATTTCCAAGTTTTATAAGTAGGGTACAAATACAAATGAAGACAAATCTGATTTTAGAAATCTCATACAAATTCCTTAACAGAAATTTTTACACAATCTTGATTCAACTTTTTAAACAAATAAAAACTTGAAGATAATGGCAAAAAAGTGGAAATGGGTGAGAATTTGAAGATTGCTGCAGAATGTATCTTTATTTTATTATTAAGTATATATTCAAAAAAACATCAGTATATTTTGGTCACTTTCAACCAATTACGTAAAAAATAGGTTATATTTGTAAGTAATTTTCAAAATTTTCTAATTAGAAATCCATTCATATGACATTCAACCATAGAAGGGAGAAAGAAGAAAAACTCTCACCTGGGTGTAATTAGAGTTTTTGAACTGATAAGAGGAAAAAGAGTACAGCGCATTTGCAGTTTCAACTTCAACGATATTGAAGAGTGGATAAGAAAAGTCAAAAAGCTCAAAGTGGAACTGCTGACCAAGCAAGTAGATTATAGTACAGCCTGTCCACGCAACAGAGTCGCCAAAAATTTCATGGTATATTGAAGGATCAAGAATCATCTCTAAGTAGGTCTGTTCGTATAATATCTTGTTAGAGTCGCGTTTCTTTACAGCAAATGGGTTCTCATTAAAAGTCAGAATAACATTCAAGTACCAAAAGATAAACTCTGAAGAATTAACCTTTTTGCATAACCTCAAAAAAGATCTTGTTACCATCGTACAACCACACTTGCACAATGCCACTTTTTTACAACTTTTTTGTTTGTTGAAATTATATCATCCACGCATTCTGTGGTCATCGGACATATAGTGACCAGGTATAGGCTTTTAATTCATGGCATTTACCAACACATATGAAATACTGATAGTCGAAAGTATCATCAATCATACCCCAAGCCATGCAACAGCAAAAATGTGGTCAAATAAATGAAGATAATAAAACATAACTATATGACATTTCAATTTATAACATTATCAAGGTTGAATCAAATTCAAAGATGTTCAAATATTTGTGTGTGTGTTAGAATATTCCAAATATAATGGTGACACGTCCAGTTCTTTATTTCCAGCCACAATTACCTCGACTGAAAAATAAACTTCTGTAACGTGTGAAGAATATGTTCATAGCCATACTTTTTTATGTGCTAAGTTAATCTGTATTTGTCCAATATGCATCAACACGAGATTTGTACCTCCTTATCTTATATTTTAAAGTGGGATCTTCTTCAAATATTAGGCTGTGAGAGCAGCGAATAAATATTTGTACTGAAACAACTCCTAGAGGAGAGAAAATTCATCACATACTAAAAATTGAGCAACTGTGTGTGTATGCGTGTGTGATATAACCAAGCTAATTAGAAACTAAAAAAAATCAAACTAAAGAAAACAAATATGAACAACAAAATGATATAGATGTGTGCGTACATATTAAATATTAGAACCGTGTGTACTTAAATATCACCAGAGCCTCTAGAAATACCCTTGTAAAGGCAAATTCTACTCAAACATTATTGACTTCAAGGTTAATTTAAGGATAAAATCAACCTTCTTCGTCATTGCAATGGCAACATGATATTTCCAACTAAAAAACCATAAGTGAAATCCTACAATAAATAAATGAAAACTCAAACAAACCTTATCATTGAATTGATCATGAACAAGCTGCATCAGTCATCATCCCCTCCTCTTCTTGAGCTCATTTCCTCCCTTCCTCTATTGATGTAAACCATATAAACTTCAGATATTGATGCAATTATATGAAATCCAAAAGGATTTATGCATATATGAGCCAACTTAACACTAAAATTTATTAAAATAAGTATTTACATGATTTAAGACTTAACAATTTGGGGAAAGTGAACTCTGAATCAATGGTACTAATGTAAATTTTACAAAAGGAAAAATTATTTTTATTATGGAAAAGGTTTAGTAAAAAATGCTGGGTGTTGATTTTAGATATTTTATGGTGTAGATTAATCAATTGGCGGTGTATAAATGAATTAGCCCAATTTAAAATACATGTCTCTTGCATACTTCATGATATCTGTATTGAAATTTAATGTTGTCACCTTGTATTTTCTTGCATTGCCCTGAATACCCAAATTATTTCATGATTTGTTGGTTAAAACTGAGATACAAAGTTTGTGTACAACACATAATCAGTTGTTGTGCATAAGAATTAGAAAGCAAGTGCTCCTAACATATGGCTAACTATTGAGTTGTTGAAGAGTACAATTTACCCCCAAATTTATAAGTGAGACATGGGGAAAATGCAGTGATAATGTTGACGACAAATTTAAGTTCATATAAGGGGGAAAAATAATGATTGAACTTAAATGTTTTAGTTTTCTATGTGGTCTGTCTATCTGAATCAAATATACTGTAGAATAGTGGGTTGAGGAAAAAAGAATTTGAAATATGTAACAATTGAATTCATCCACACAAGGAGGGCTATCATACGAGTTTTTAACGATTAAGTTTGTCCACACATTGAAAGTTGCCATACAGGTATATATCTTGTACCATGTATGTCCTATTTTAATTCAACTTCAAGTAATAAATATAGTATTAGGGCAATTAATATTGGATTAATTTTTAAAAATTAACGTGTATAAAGTATACTAGAGGAAACTGAAACCCAGCCTAATGATGCTATTCTAAATTTTTTGACCATGCAGTTAATTGTCATGTTTGTGTGTGTGCACATTTCTGTACGTGCTTGCATGCAGGCATGTGTGTTTGTGTCAATTCATGAAGTCTCGAAAAGTAAAAGAATTTACAAAATTTCATGAAATATTTGGTACTCAAAACAAACTGTTCAAGATTGAATTATGGTAAAATAAGAAGCAATAGGCATACATAATCTTGTACATTTTGGACAAAAAATCACCTCATTATGAGCTTGAAACTCTAACTTTCACTAATAAAATCATTTTATGCTGAGGAACTAACGATGTGAACAGAACTATCATCCTTTTTTATGTCAATTTTCAAGTATAAAATGGCATTCCTCTACATTCCACTATGTATAACTAATAAAACATGAAAATTACACTTAAAACACACATTTCTTAATTTTCATTTTGCGTTGAATAGTATAAATTTTTAGTAAAGAACATACGAGTTTAATGAGATTATATGTTAAATGGAAGTTATTTAACGCAATATGCTACGCTTAAAATTACATACGTGTTGGAATTTCCTTCTAAAATGCAATGTTCAAATTGAAAATGAGCCATGAGTGTTGAATATAAAGTTTTAGTGCATTGTACGACAATGCATAATACTACCTTGAGTTTTTTTTAGCCCACGACATATATAAAAACCAAAGTATACCATTCTGGCCATTCTAAACCTGATAATAGTCATGAGTTTACCTGTAAAAATCAAAGTAGCTTATGGGTAAATTTTGAAGTTTATAATTATGTTACTACATACATCCTTATATGTGTGTGTGATATAATAAGTGTGATAACACAGACAATGCTCCAAAATTTATTGCCATTTGTATGACCTAGAGAGGTAACAAAAGCTCCAACTAGTGGATAAACCCGTTATGACCTTATTAATGAGAAAACTTCAAAAATATTTCATACAAAATGGAAATAATACCTGAATCATTATGCTTCAGAATACAACAATGTTAAACATCTGATGTGATAAAGTTAATATGTCCGAATACAACAAAGGTAGAATAATGAAATAAATTTGAATTACAATTAAGGTACTTTATGAGAAGGAAACTAATGCTAAGTTCGGTGATCGGTTAAATTCCATAGAAATTAATGGACATAAATACTTGTGCAATCACTACTAATTAGTTGCAAGTGGAAATTACAGGATTCCATAGCAGATGCGATGATCTAACAACATCCAATGCCATTATAGGTAAACAAAATTAGGCGTATTTACCACAACTTCAGTGATCACCAGAAATCAACAACACAAACAAATATTTGTAAAGACAATCAACCAATTTTATAACCGATAATTATGCAATTTCAGACAATAAATGCTCAGTTGAGTGTGCATAGTAGTGATTTACAAAAGAAAATCAGTATGTTAACATGAGATATAAAAGGAAAACGAACTTTGGTACCTTCAACCCTAACACCTAATATCCGTCGAACATCGGTTGACGGAACCGATGCAGATCTTGATCGGCGGAACTAAAAACTCAAGGTTAATCGATTTAAGATGACATCATTGGAATTTGGAAAGGGGAGAATCGATTTAAGAGTTTGGCAACTTTTTTGATGGCGGTGGCGGTGATAAAGAATATGTTTATGGGAATAAGAAGAAGGTAGTTCTATTTCAACACCTCTTTGCTCATTTCGTCCCCATTGATTCACATTTTTTGTTCTTTCCTGGCTCAATTCATTTCAAAAATATGTCCTCTTATTTTTTAAGTGGGGCTGCTCTTGGTACCGATTTTCTCATTTGGCCACCATCATAGTTTTAATATAAATTGTTTTTTTTATATGCTTCTAGCCACCAATGTCTTATTCCTTCACTCGGTTATAAGCAACCGTTTGTATCAGCATTTTTTCGGTGGTTTAACGCCGCACGGCCGTTGACAACCGAACTTTATTTGTGGAAAACGACTGGAGGTAGCCGAAAAGTATTTTAGTCTTTTATAGCCGATCGGGATGCCGCTTGATTTAGAGAGAAAAATAAACGGTGTTAGAAAGAGGAGTTCAATTTATTTTAGGGTGGCCTTCAGTGTAGGTAGTCAGAAGAGGAAATCGGGGTGTCAATAGCAATACACTTTTTTAAACCATGTTTAGGACGTTGTTTATTCACAAACGACGCTCGGTCCGAACTAGCTTGTTGCACAAACCACACTCAATCCGAACTAGATTGTTACACAAACCACGCTCGGTCCGAACTAGCTTGTTACATGAACCTCGCTTGGACCGAGTGAGATTTTACATAAACATCGCTCATTTAGAGCCTTTGTACGTTATTATTTCTTATAAACATAATGTAACGCTTCGATTTTTCGTTGCCGAAAAACCGAATAGTTATGGGTTTAAGAAAGAAGAAATTAAGAAAAAAAAGAAGAAGACATAGAAGAGATAAGAAGATAGAGGGAAAAGAAAATAGAAAATAGAACGGAACAGAAAGGAAACAACTGAACAACATCAGAATCTCACAATTCGCAGCGGAACAACATATAATAGATAAATGAATAATCTTTAAACAAAGAACTATATCAGTTATTACATTACATACATTTCATTACATCATATCATCAGAGTGTACAACATTATACAACATCAAACAGTGCAGCGGAAAAAGAAATACTATATAAACTAGTAATACGCCATGCCATCCAGCTTGCCTCCAGCAACTTCAGAATATCCAGAATATCCTGATAAACCTTACTCTTGACTGCCCGTGTGGAAATTGGTGGGCACCCAGAGTTTAGGAAGGAAAACAATAAACCCCGAGTCAGTCATGTGACTGGTGTGAGAACTCAAAACAGTTTATTTAACTTTAAAATCAAAATAGAGGAATATTTTTAAAGTCAATTCGCAATGCTTTTAAAAATGAGACTACCATAAGGCCTCCTGCACACACACATAATGCAAACGCAGAATCAGAGGAGATTTCTCCTTATGATAGTCAAAGATGCTTGATACGCATTAAAAAGAAGCATTTGATATTATTACTAGTGCATAGTGTAGAAGAAATTCATTTCGAAAGTAGAATATAAATCTTAGCCAGCATAGACATTTCGAACTATGCCTACTATAGCTAACTATGTTCAATAGCAGGTTACCGCCACATTCCATAGCAGGTTATACAACTAAAACCGTACATGTCACGTATTGTTTCTTTGGATTTCCAACAAATGGTCAGGCCAAGGAACTTCCCATTGCCACATGAGAATGCCTCTGGAAAGACATCCCCGAGAACCAAACCGGAACTCTGCCAACACAAGGTCGGGTTACACCTAACTGCGTAACTACTGACACGAGCACGCCATTCCCCGATCGTAAAGGACCTTTCTCACGGGATCCCGATAACCAACAACCACAAAGTAATAAATTCGTAGTAACCACATAGGTTAAATATCTGGGCTCCATACCATGATACCACCTCTATCCAGAAGGAAATGCACATAACCTAAAGGGAGCTACCCCTCATAACCTTGCCGCATCTTTCCTGTTTTGACCATTTCCGGGGTGTGAGGCTCGACGAAGTCACGTCCACAAAAACATACTTTATAAAAAAGCCATGCTTTGGGTCAACAAATGATCAACACAATGATCACTAAGATAGACGATCAAATAAATGATCCTATCACAATAATCAACACAATGATCATTTACAACAACACTCAGCATGTCACATTACCAAATTGGGAATATATCGCTGATAACTTCAACTATATAACCTCTGAGCTCGTACGTCTCAGAGAAGGGTGTTAAGCTAAAGAATAAATTCTTCGCGACCAACAGAAATATATTTGAAAGAAATCGGCTTTATATCTCAACTTGTAATGTCAGACATACAATCCATACAAGTCTGTTCCGGGCTCGAACAAAACCGAAGACACTTACTAAGAAGTCCTTGCAATCCGGATATTCACAATCCTGATCGGATTCACCATCACATATGGAGAACTCTATACCGGAGCAACTCGGTGCAGAGTAAATCGATAGGTCATCCTATCGCTCTTGCAAATACCGGGTCTTCAACACCGATCTTCAATGCAATTCACAACGACGTATCACATATTCGGAATGGGTTATACGACCCCATGGTCCTTTCCCGGTTAACCCGAATAGTGAGCGCTTATTCAAAAATAAGTGTGGCATTCAAATTCAAACAAATCACATCAAATACCAATTCAAAGGGAAATATTGATAGTCGATTATTGAACTATCAATGGATATGCACAACATCACCAGATTCCAAATAATTTTCCAAATTATTTATTTTCCAAAATATCTTTACAAGATATATAATTTCAATACTTCAAAAATAAATCAATATTTATTTTTCTAAACCAATCCCACTTTCTTTTATAAATTCCTTAGTGAATTTACATTTCAAAATATCCATGCATATGATTTCAATAATTCATTTCAATTTATCTTCAAAAAGATAAATTCTCAAAACGTTTCATTTCACATTGAAAAAACATTTCCATACTTATTTATTCAAAAGTAATTCACAAATTTTATTTATTTTCACCCTTGGAAAATATTCAATATACTTAAATCGAAATTTAGTATATATTTCATTCTATTAAGGAAATCATTCTCTTCAACATATTTATTTGGGCCAAAACGAGTGTTGCGTAAAACATCGTTACAACAACCCAAAACCACTAGTATAGGGATTCGAAATTAAAATAGATATATAAATCCCAATACTATACAAAACATTTCCTTTTGGAAATCATTTACTATAACAACAGTGTTATAGTCCATCATCTCCTTCTATTTCTCGAAAACGTCTATTTCAACAATAAATGTTGAAATCTATGGTTTCGAATCTCAACACATTTTAAAACATTGTTCGATCGTTTTAATTCTATTTAAAACATCCAAATCCAAAACAATTTCTTTAACGTGTTATTCACTATTCAAAAACGTGAATATACTTCATTAACAATTTCATCCTTTTATTCATTTTAATTCAAAGGATTATTCACTATTCAAAAATGTGAATATAACTCCATTTATAGGTTTCAACAAATTTTCTGGTCAAAATAAGTCATTTGCGAATTTATAAAACAACGTTTATAAATTCCATTTCTATTTATTTATAAAAACTTCCTTTTTATAAATTCTTTTATTAACCTATTCCAGTTTATAACTCAATTATAAACTAAAAGTTCATATTATAAGTTAAATACTTATAAAACGATTATTTTACAAAATCGTTCCTCTAAAGACTTTCCAAACCATAAATCTTATAACTTATAAGATTCATTTATTTAACCAAATCTATTCTTCAAATAACTTCACAAATTTATAATTCTTACTATTTATAAATTTCATTTATAACTTCACCGTTTATAATTCTATAAATTTCATTCTTTAATGAAATTCATTTTCACTTCATTCAAACACTTATAAAAACTAGTTTTATAATTTCAATATCTCAATTTATAAATATCCATTTATAAATCTCTTATATAAATCAATTCATATTAATATTTTAAAAACGTCTTTAAACTCCTTTATAATTTCATCATTTTGATTTATAAAATAATCAAATTTTATAAATCCTATATTTAAACTTTTCACAATTATTTCAGAAATCCCAATTTAACTATTTTATAAAGTCATTAATTCCTTATTTTCAAAAATCAGCTTTTAACTATATTTCTTAAAAATCATAATTTTTATAACTTTAAAAATTATAACGTTTATTTATTTATAATGGATCAATTCCAAAATTATTTTATAAAACGTATACTTTCTAAAATCACTTTAAAATCATTTTAAAATCCCAAAATTTGGTCCAATGATGCTACACACCAAATAGTCAATCACGACTACAACGATATCATATATCAATATGAAAATCCATCAAATATCAAAATATCTGAAATCAAATAAAAACTGTTGAGGAATCCAGTTGGATCCCTCTAACCTGTTTTCCTACATCCAAAAACATTAGCACAATACCAATTTCGCTCCAGTACGAAATTATCGCGGTATATGTTCTTATTAAATATTATCCGCTTAATAACGGTGCAATAGGGTCTCATCCGCTAAAAAATGCGGGGAATCAACAACTGCAATATATACATATGCCAATATATATATATTGATATTATATATAATACCAATTTCACTGTTTATGAAATATTCGCGGTATATGTTTTTAGTAAATAACATCCGCTTACTAACGGCGCATAATGTCTATTTTAACAATCAATAGATATCAATCAACATTCAAACATGCATTCAAATATTTTAAATCTAACTATTTAAAATAAAATCGAAACTGATTCGTTTGAGTGAGAAGTTCTCACCTTGATTTTAAATTCCGTTTTAGCGATTTATTTCGAATAAAATTAAACGGACGTTTAATTTTACCCAAAATTCTCACTAACTCCAAACGACTCCAATCCAATTTCATCGTGTTGTGCTCGTCCATACGATCCTAACGCAACTGGTTTCGCGCGGTTTCGACCTCGTATGAAAAAGTTATGAATATTTGAACTTACACGAATTTTATAATTAAAATTTACAACATAAATCTAATTAATTTTAAACCTAACCATCCACAGCCCTTGGATCCCACTTGCTTGCATCCTCGCCGTCCCCTACCTTCATCTCCCCCACGTTCACAAACATCTCCAGGCCGCCATCACAACCCATTCTCAAGAACTAGGGTTAGCATTTGCTCCTCCATCACTCGACTATACTTCATCAAACTACCACCATCGCGAAGCCCCCTCCACCACCTATGCACGGCCCAAGCACTGACCAACTCGGCCACCTCCTGATGCCTCGTTTTGCGTGCGCAGCCCCTTGAGAACACGGCTCCTTAACTCCCAAAATTCAGCTCCAAACCACATCTCCACCGTTGAATACGTAGAACATGTTGTGCTCTACAAGTTTGATGTTGAACATTCTTGCTAATTCTTGATGGATTTGGAGTAATCGAGGGAGGAAGGAGAAGCATTCTCAGCCTTTGGTTCTGGAGACGGCGGCTAGGGTTATAAATTAGGGTTTTATTATTTTTTTCTAAATTTATGAAAGTGTTGGTCTATTTATAAAGAAAAATCGAACACTATTCATCCGGAAATTCCGAACTCCGATTTACGCGCCGAAACTGACGTTTCTAGGGTTTATCCCGCGTTCCGGACACAATGGAACAGGTTTCGAAAGCTAATTCGTACATCTGTGCGAGTTATGGCTGTAAACGCTCAATTTAAATTAAGCCGATTTAAGCGATTTTCTAGGCGTTTTAATTCGTACAGGACAAACGGTAAATCCAATTGACTTGAAATTTGAAACCTTACATTAATATCACATTACAGATCCGATGAAACTGGTTTCGTCGAAATCCGAGACTTTTTGAAAAATGGCTATTTTAACTCGTCAAATTAAAATTAAAAATAAATCGATGCGTTTCGAGCTGCCACGATCAAATGATAGCTCCGATTGGCATGAAAATTGAAATCCGGTAATAACTAACTATTACGGATCCAATGGAACTGGTTTCGTTCAATTCTGAGACTGTTCAAAAATTGGCTATTTTCACTAGTCGATTTTAATATTAAAATATTCAATTTTCACAAATCAACTTTTAATTCGATTTCAAAAGTTCTAAAATATCGTTCTAACTTCCATATGATAAAATAAAATTTTGCAAATCATTTTCAATCATATTTAACCCAATTTTCAATTATTTCCATAATTTAACATATTAAATTATCGATTTAATTATCCAATTAAATCCAATAATTCAAATAAAAATTTATTCGACTTATAAATTCACTCATTAATATTTAAAGTTAATTAAATATTCATATTTTAATTATCAAAAATTCTGGGTCGTTACAATCTTCCCCACTTAAAAGAATTTCGTCCTCGAAATTATTAAGTAAGAAAAATTACAGAATCTATTAACTTTCCAAAAATTCATAGTTAAACTTCTTACAATACTTACTAAGTTTTCAAATCATACTTAGTTATCTTTTCAAAAACAACTACTATTGTTTAACTTTCCATTCCTAATCAAAGTTAAAGTTTTCAAAATTTTCCCATTTTCTCAAATTTTTCTAACGCTTTAAATTTTCGGAAAAATTCGCCATAGTCTCCTTTGCGCGGCTCGATCCGAAAAAAAAATGACAGTATATATATATCACAAATATACATCTCATCAAGTAATGAGGCATCCCGCAGGGAAAAAAGTGTAAAAGTACGATATTTAATCCGAGATATGTACCTTATATTTTATTAGCGAGCATATACGGCTAATATAGCGCGAAAGCGAGCTCCAAATGCGAAGCAAACGCGATCCGCACCTACTATTCACTCAACAAACAACATGAGAACATGCATATAGAGAATAGTATCAATATACAACATATAGCAACATAATAACTATATATGCCAACATAGCAAATGAAACAAAAGCAACAAATGCAAACATCAACCAACTAACATCCATAACCAATAAATATTCATTTATATTCTCATTAATATTCAATGAATTGATTTTTCAATTTAATCACATTCGATTCATATACAGTGGATGTTTTTACTAACATTCATTTTCAATTAGTTTATATTCACTAATTCGTATTCAAGTTGGTCCACTTCCAAATCAAATTCAATTCTATTCAAATTTATTTACTTCTAATTTGAATTCAATTTACTTTAGCTTTCCATTTCATTAACTCAATTTCATTAACTCTTGACGAATTCATATACAATCAACTAACAATCATATAACAATCAATGTATATTAAATACAACCAAATTCCTTTGCTTATCAATTGGTTTAAATTAATTTAATTTTCATTCAACTATTCAACTTTCAATACCATTAGAATTTAATGAATTAACACTTACATTCATTATTTCATATCAAAAAAATTTACATTTAATTGATTTGAATTCAATCCATTCATTCAATTCAATTTGAAAGTTGAATTTCCATTTATATAACTTAAATTCATTTTCATATATATATATATATCCATATAGTTTCACTTCTTATATGTATAAGTTTATTTCAGAATTGTAAATCACTTTAATTATAATTCAATTATTATAATTCTTTTCAATTATACAATTATTCTTCAATTTAGATTATTCAAACAACTAAACAATCAACTTATATACTTTAATAATTCTGAAATTTTTTTTCTTTATATATAAATATAATCAAGGTAAAATTATTTCATTTACCCAATTTTAAAATCAATATTGTGCCGAATTGTTCTATTCAAGTGTTTAGAAACCCCTTCGATTCAGTTTCGAAGCTGCGCCGACGAAGGTTCATATACCACTCAACAAACCAATCATCACAATATAAAACAATTTTATATATTCACTAACAAATACGCTCTCATAGCTATTATTACTCTCAAACTCATTCTAGAGTACTGCTGACTCTATCTCTAATGAGTAATACCCAACAGAGCCATGGTTGTCGCTTAACCATATGCTTTGTTACCAGATGTAAAGACCCGGAGGTAGCGGTCACAACCGGTAGGCTTTTCAACCATCCCAGCCCCACCGTGGCTTACACTGGTACCCCAGACCTTGCTTTTACGGCCAGCCTCTCGACTGTCTCAGGTTACACCTAACCAACCCCCTAAAAGAGGACGTGTAGGGGTAAGAGTCTCCCGTTCGCCACCTAACCGCGAAGCGAGAACCCCCCATCACATAGCCCAAAGCTTAACAAGACTGGTGTGAGAACTCAAAACAGTTTATTTAACTTTAAAATCAAAATAGAGGAATATTTTTAAAGTCAATTCGCAATGCTTTTAAAAATGAGACTACCATAAGGCCTCCCGCACACACACACAATGCAAACGCAGAATCGGAGGAGATTTCTCCTTATGATAGTCAAAGATGCTTGATACGCATTAAAAAGAAGCATTTGATATTATTACTAGTGCATAGTGTAGAAGAAATTCATTTCGAAAGTAGAATATAAATCTTAGCCAGCATAGACATTTCGAACTATGCCTACTATAGCTAACTATGTTCAATAGCAGGTTACCGCCACATTCCATAGTAGGTTATACAACTAAAACCGTACAAGTCACGTATTGTTTCTTTGGATTTCCAACAAATGGTCAGGCCAAGGAACTTCCCATTGCCACATGAGAATGCCTCTGGAAAGACATCCCCGAGAACCAAACCGAAACTCTGCCAACACAAGGCCGGGTTACCCCTAACTGGGTAACTACTGACACGAGCACGCCATTCCCCGATCGTAAACGACCTTTCTCACGGGATCCCGATAACCAACAACCACAAAGTAATAAATTCGTAGTAACCACATAGGTTAAATATCTGGGCTCCATACCATGATACCACCTCTATCCAGAAGGAAATGCACATACCCTAAAGGGAGCTACCCCTCATAACCTTGCCGCATCTTTCCTGTTTTGACCATTTCCGGGGTGTGAGGCTCGACGAAGTCACATCCACAAAAACATACTTTATACAAAAGCCATGCTTTGGGTCAACAAATGATCAACACAATGATCACTAAGATAGACGATCAAATAAACGATCATATCACAATAACCAACACAATGATCATTTACAGCAACACTTAGCATGTCACATTACCAAATTGGGAATATATCACTGATAACTTCAACTATATAACCTCTGAGCTCGTACGACTCAGAGAAGGGTGTTAAGCTAAAGAATAAATTCTTCGCCACCAACAGAAATATATTTGAAAGAAATCGGCTTTATATCTCAACTTGTAATGTCAGACATACAATCCATACAAGTCTGTTCCGGGCTCGAACAAAATCGAAGACACTTACAAAGAAGTCCTTGCAATCCGGATATTCACAATCCTGATCCAATTCACCATCACATATGGAGAACTCTATACCGGAGCAACTCGGTGCAGAGTAAATCGACAGGTCATCCTATCGCTCTTGCAAATACCGGGTCTTCAACACCGTTCTTCAATGCAATTCACAACGACGTATCACATATTCGGAATGGGTTATACGACCCCATGGTCCTTTCCCGGTTAACCCGAATAGTGAGCGCTTATTCAAAAATAAGTGTGGCATTCAAATTCAAACAAATCACATCAAATACCCATTCAAAGGGAAATATTGATAGTCGATTATTGAACTATCAATGGATATGCACAACATCACCAGATTCCAAATAATTTTCCAAATTATTTATTTTCCAAAATATCTTTACAAGATATATAATTTCAATACTTCCAAAATAAATCAATATTTATTTTTCTAAACCAATCCCACTTTCTTTTATAAATTCCTTAGTGAATTTACATTTCAAAATATCCATGCATATGATTTCAATAATTCATTTCAATTTATCTTCAAAAAGATAAATTCTCAAAACGTTTCATTTCACATTGAAAAAACATTTCCATACTTATTTATTCATAAGTAATTCACAAATTTTATTTATTTTCACCCTTGGAAAATATTCAATATACTTAAATCGAAATTTAGTATATATTTCATTCTATTAAGGAAATCATTCTCTTCAACATATTCATTTGGGCCAAAACGAGTGTTGCGTAAAACATCGTTACGACAACCCAAAACCACTAGTATAGGGATTCGAAATTAAAATAGATATATAAATCCCAATACTATACAAAACATTTCCTTTCGGAAATCATTTACTATAACAACAGTGTTATAGTCCATCATCTCCTTCTATTTCTCGAAAACGTCTATTTCAACAATAAATGTTGAAATCTATGGTTTCGAATCTCAATACATTTTAAAACATTGTTCGATCGTTTTAATTCTATTTAAAACATCCAAATCCAAAACAATTTCTTTAACGTGTTATTCACTATTCAAAAACGTGAATATACTTCATTAACAATTTCATCCTTTTATTCATTTTAATTCAAAGGATTATTCACTATTCAAAAATGTGAATATAACTCCATTTATAGGTTTCAACAAATTTTCTTGTCAAAATAAGTCATTTGCGAATTTATAAAACAACGTTTATAAATTCCATTTCTATTTATTTATAAAAACTTCCTTTTTATAAATTCTTTTATTAACCTATTCCAGTTTATAACTCAATTATAAACTAAAAGTTCATATTATAAGTTAAATACTTATAAAACGATTATTTTACAAAATCGTTCCTTTAAAGACTTTCCAAACCATAAATCTTATAACTTATAAGATTCATTTATTTAACCAAATCTATTCTTCAAATAACTTCACAAATTTATAATTCTTACTATTTATAAATTTCATTTATAACTTCACCGTTTATAATTCTAAATATTTCATTCTTTAATGAAATTCATTTTCACTTCATTCAAACACTTATAAAAACTCGTTTTATAATTTCAATATCTCAATTTATAAATATCCATTTATAAATCTCTTATATAAATCAATTCATGTTAATATTTTAAAAACGTCTTTAAACTCCTTTATAATTTCATCATTTTGATTTATAAAATAATCAAATTTTATAAATCCTATATTTAAACTTTTCACAATTATTTCAGAAATCCCAATTTAACTATTTTATAAAGTCATTAATTCCTTATTTTCAACAATCAGCTTTTAACAATATTTCTTAAAAATCATAATTTTTATAACTTTAAAAATTATAACGTTTATTTATTTATAATGGATCAATTCCAAAATTATTTTATAAAACGTATACTTTCTAAAATCACTTTAAAATCATTTTAAAATCTCAAAATTTGGTCCAATGATGCTACACACCAAATAGTCAATCACGACTACAACGATATCATATATCAATATGAAAATCCATCAAATATCAAAATATCTGAAATCAAATAAAAAATGTTGAGCAATCCAGTTGGATCCCTCCAACCTGTTTTCCTGCATCCAAAAACATTAGCACAATACCAATTTCGCCCCAGTACGAAATTATCGCGGTATATGTTCTTATTAAATATTATCCGCTTAATAACGGCGCAATAGGGTCTCATCCGCTACAAAATGCGGGGAATCAACAACTGCAATATATACATATGCCAATATATATATATTGATATTATATATAATACCAATTTCACTGTTTATGAAATATTCGCGGTATATGTTTTTAATAAATAACATCCGCTTACTAACGGCGCATAATGTCTATTTTAACAATCAATAGATATCAATCAACATTCAAACATGCATTCAAATATTTTAAATCTAACTATTTAAAATAAAATCGAAACTGATTCGATTGAGTGAGAAGTTCTCACCTTGATTTTAAATTCCGTTTTAGCGATTTATTTCGAATAAAATTAAACGGACGTTTAATTTTACCCAAAATTCTCACTAACTCCAAACGACTCCAATCCAATTTCATCGCGTAGTGCTCGTCCATACGATCCCAATGCAACTGGTTTCGCGCGGTTTCGACCTCGTATGAAAAAGTTATGAATATTTGAACTTACACGAATTTTATAATTAAAATTTACAACATAAATCTAATTAATTTTAAACCTAACCATCCACAGCCCTTAGATCCCACTTGCTTGCATCCTGGTCGTCCCCTACCTTCATCTCCCCCACGTTCACAAACATCTCCAGGCCGCCATCACAACCCATTCTCAAGAACTAGGGTTAGCATTTGCTCCTCCATCACTCGACTATACTTCATCAAACTACCACCATCGCGAAGCCCCCTCCACCACCTATGCACGGCCCAAGCACTGACCAACTCGGCCACCTCCTGATGCCTCGTTTTGCATGCGCAGCCCCTTGAGAACGCGGCTCCTTAACTCCCAAAATACAGCTCTAAACCACATCTCCACCGTTGAATACGTAGAACATGTTGTGCTCTACAAGTTTGATGTTGAACATTCTTGCTAATTCTTGATGGATTTGGAGTAATCGAGGGAGGAAGGAGAAGCATTCTCAGCCTTTGGTTCTGGAGATGGCGGCTAGGGTTATAAATTAGGGTTTTATTATTTTTTTCTAAATTTATGAAAGTGTTGGTCTATTTATAAAGAAAAATCGAACACTATTCATCCGGAAATTCCAAACTCCGATTTACGCGCCGAAACTGACGTTCCTAGGGTTTATCTCGCGTTCCGGACACAATGGAACAGGTTTCGAAAGCTAATTCGGACATCTGTGCGAGTTATGGCTGTAAACGCTCAATTTAAATTAAACCGATTTAAGCGATTTTCTAGGCGTTTTAATTCGTACAGGACAAACGGTAAATCCAATTGACTTGAAATTTGAAACCTTACAATAATATCACATTACGGATCCGATGAAACTGGTTTCGTCGAAATCCGAGACTTTTTGAAAAATGGCTATTTTAACTCGTCAAATTAAAATTAAAAATAAATCGATGCGTTTCGAGCTGCCACGATCAAACGATAGCTCCGACTGACATGAAAATTGAAATCCGGTAATAACTAACTATTACGGATCCAATGGAACTGGTTTCGTTCAATTCTGAGACTGTTCAAAACTTGGCTATTTTCACTAGTCGATTTTAATATTAAAATATTCAATTTTCACAAATCAACTTTTAATTCGATTTTAAAAGTTCTAAAATATCGTTATAACTTCCATATGATAAAATAAAATTTTGCAAATCATTTTCAATCATATTTAACCCAATTTTCAATTATTTCCATAATTTGACATATTAAATTATCGATTTAATTATCCAATTAAATCCAATAATTCAAATAAAAATTTATTCGACTTATAAATTCACTCATTAATATTTAAAATTAATTAAATATTCATATTTTAATTATCAAAAATTCTGGGTCGTTACACATTGTTAACGCTAAAATGTGAACGCTAACACCCCGGTGTGTGAAGTGTAGTTGTGAAAGCACCACCCGATAGATCGGGAAAGAATTACAAGCAAGTAATAGCGGAAAAGCAGTAAACAACAACAATTTTATAGTGGTTCGGCTTAAGGGTATAGCCTACGTCCACTCTAAGTACTTTTATTAATAATCCCGTTACAAGCTGATACAATTCTTCTCAAGTACAATATACTTCAAGTTACAAGTGATTTGGAACAAGTCTTAAGCTTCAATGTCGATTAAAGTCCTTAAATTCATGTTGAAGATGTGTGGTTTCTTCGTGAAGTTCTTTGATGAATTCCTCTAATCTTGAAAGCTCTAAGTGTTGATCAAGTTCTCAATGCAGCAAGGTAACGGTGTATGAAGAGAATGTGCCCAAAAAGTCTCTTCATTGTTGGAGTTAGGGTTCTATTTATAGGCAACTTTGGATTAGGGCCATAGGTCGCGCCCGACCTAAGTAGGTCGTAGGTCGCCCTCGACCTAAAGAGTACTGGTTCTTCTTTCATCTTCCACTAGAGTACGCATGCTGAATACGACAAGTCCTAGGTCGTGAACGACCTATCTTCTAGCGGCCTGGCATAAGTGGCTTTCTCCTCTATGTATCTAGGTCATGAGCGACCTATCATAGGTCGTAGGTCGTCTTCGACCTATGGAGCTCCGGCTTTCCTTCTTCATGTGTAAGCGCATCTTTTTTCCAACAAGTTGTAGGTCGCACACGACCTAACACCCAGTGACATAGTAGAGGCGGCCTCTTTACTTACGTGTTTAGGTCGTTAACGACCTAACTTAGGTCGTGAGTGTTTTCCTGCAGCCTTAGTCGATCCCTTAGGTCGTTAGGTTGTGAAGTCTTTAAACCGCTAGGTCGCGGCCTTCCTTAGGTCGCTGAGAGTCATTAGGTTGCGGCCTTTCTTAGGTCGCTGGGAACCGTTAGGTCGCTACATATCTTTAGGTCCTAGGTCGCTAATGAAGAAATGTTAACATTTGCCCCTCGAAGTATGGGCCTATGACATAGGTCGCGTGCTTCGACTCGACTTAGCTAGGTCGTGAGCGACCTAACACTTGTATCAGCATACGTGCCTATTTGCCTTCCCATTTTTACCTCATATAAATATGTTAGGTCGCTTTAGTTCTTCTTCACCTCACTGCTCTGACCTCCTACCGCCATCAACGATTCTTCGAACTTCAAAAGGCGAATTCAAGTTTACTCATTCATCGATTCATCCTTACTACCAAATTACGTAAGTGTCTTCGATTTCTTTCCACCCCACGATCATCATCGAATCCCAAGCTCTAACTTCCGAACCCCAAATCAATTTTGTACGTCGTGCTCCACTTTGAGCCGCGTTGTGATCGATTTTTGATTGCCAGTGATTATTGTTGTTGCAGCGATTCACGAACGCACAATAATGAATTTGATTTATGATAGATCGGAGGCATTTTGAGTCAGTTTTCAAATGGTTTAGTGGTATGGAAAGACGATGAATCTCATGAATAGGATGATGGGTCTGAGTGTAGTGGATAGCGGGTTATAGGGTCCGGTGAAGCATTGCGTGGAGAAGAAGTTAGTGACCTAGTGAATGTGAGCGATTCAAAACAATTCGCGATCTAAGAACCCCTGCGACCTAAGGAGTACTCTCGACTTACACTAGGTCGCTGATCGACCTAAGACTTTCCATCAGCTAAGAGCTACACCTAGCCAGGACCTGCGCGACCTAACTTTCTTACGACATAAACTCTAGGTCGCGGCCGAACTAACACTATATTGAAATGCCTCATCCTTTACTTTGCACAGCACGACTTAAGAAGGCTTCGACCTATGCTAGGTCGCTGGACGACCTATGACTTGTGAAATTTTGTAAAGACTTGGTAGACTTGGTTGAATTGTTTGAACTTGAATCCTGTTGCACTTTGTTGTAGACTATTTTTAATGCTAATAACCTGTTAAACATAATATTTACAGAAAACTGGGACGAATATACTGCCATTGACCGCCCACATCAAATGACAGATTAGTCGGTAAAGAGTAATTAACTTAAATGAACTGGGTGAACGAAATGTTGTGAACCAACGAACTCAAGTGAAGTGCCAAGGCAAGACTTAAAATATCCAGTTAAAGCTGATTTGTTTGCATTAACACAATACTTGAGTTTTATATTAACAAATCCTGAAATTTCATAGTCGACTAATTGTCAACCAGTTTAATTTCAGTAATGTTTGACTTCCTCTTGTTTTTTTTTTCTAGTTTTGCACAACACTTCACACTTTTTAGGAAATGTGCACCTTTTCATCTGAATCACCCAGTTGCTTATGTTGAATGACGTCTCAACAAGAACAAGAAGAGATGACAGAATACGCCGAAGGGACCTTCCCGATTGCTATTCCAATAGAAAACCCTCCAGAAAAGACTCCTACTCTTCTGAAACAGCGGACACTTAATCAATTATGCGTTCAATTTGGCATTGCCGAGGCAGAAGTTTTACTTCCTGGGCCAAATGATTTCGCTGACAGACCGCCTCATGGTTTTATTGCCATAAATCGCCAAATGTGCTCAAGTGGAGCAATTCCTCCTTTTAATGAATTTCTTCAACAAACCTTTCTCCGATTGACGATCTCTCCTTTCCAGTTGCATCCCAATGGCTATGCCATTTTGATGGGATTGTGCGTTTTGTTCAGGAGGACTCTTGACCGTCTTCCGAGTTTCGAGGAGATTTGTTACTTGTGTACCTTTGCAAAGAACAAGGACCACCCTTCAATTGTACTTGTAAGAGGTGCGAGGAACCGCAAACTTATTTTAGATTTGCCGGAGAGTGCACATGGCTTCCTGAATCAATACTTCTACGTTCGTTGCCCCGCAGAATTTTACGCAGACTGGAGAGTAGGAAGTGAGATCTTTTTTCCTTCATTCTTCAATTTTACTCTAAGTCTTTCATGGTTCGTATTGCCAAGTGCTGATTCCATTTCTTATCTTTACAGCACTTCCTCCTCCATCTAGGGACTCAAGCCATAAGGCGATGTTTGAGAGATTGAGCGCTATCTCGGCTGAAGAGAGGAGCGTTAAATTTCTATTAACGGATGAATTTCTTCATCAGTTTGGGCTTTTACATGTTTCTCGTTCAATTCAAGCTCATGAAGCTCCGACAGAAGTTCCTGATTCTCCAGCGATAACTCCTGATGCCCCGGTCTCTACTGGAGAACACATACAAGGAGAAACTTCCATAAAAACTTCATTAATAAAGTGTTCTGTTCCAAGAGATGACATAGGGCCATCCGAAAAACCTGCGCTTGCCCCCATAATTGAAGAAGAAGAGGAGCCCCCTTCCCAAACCAGGAAGAGTGCCGACAAAGGAGCTGATGGAGGGAATCAGGTTGGGCATGATGGTGATGACGTCTTTGGGGATTTAAGTGACATAATTGTCACTTCCCAAGAGCTCTTTAAAGATGACCCTGCCTGCGGCAAAACTGTACCCCCGATGATTGAAGCGACATCTGCCCTCCAACAGACTCCAACTCCTTTATCCCAAGAATTGTCGCCGACAGTGAAACCTGTTACTTCCCCCCAACTGAGGAGTGGTTCGTTAGTCCAACGCGAGTAGTTTGCACTTCACACACAACTAAGGATTTTCCAGCACATTTATGCACTTATCTTCTTATACTTTAAAGATTTCTAAAGCTTATCTTTTCTTATTTCAGATCCTTCAATGAAACGCGGCGGATCATATTATCAGGATTTCCAACGCTACGGGGGGCGTGGTCAATATAATTATGGGCGCTACTTCACCTCCTATAGAGAGTCTGACGAAGAGAGGGCTGCTCGAAAGGCTCGTGAAAGGAGGGATGAAGAAGAGCGTTATGACAGAAGGGATAGGGATGAGCACCACGATTCTTTACAGAGAGGTGACGACTCTCACAAAAGGAAATCCCACGATGACCGAGGAAAAGGTCATGTAGTCGAAGATTCAGGCAAACGAGCCCGATATGGAGAGAAACATGCTTCCACTACTCCCGAAAAGGCTACTGCCCCTGCCCCTCTTGACATTCCTTCCGACTCTCCTGCTCTCGGGAAGGCGGACATCCAAACAATAATAAGCAGGCCCAAATTTCAAGTGGGACCGGGCCCAGCCACTTTACAAAGTCGTTTTCCACAGTGGTGCTTAAAGGGTGTGAGGTTCGACCTTGACCTGGTCCCTATTGACAAGCCTGCCATTCTACGAAATCTCGACGCCGTCAAACTTGATATCGAGAGGATGTCAAACTGGCAGAAGCTTGTCGATGAGCTTCAAAGAGTTAACCGCGCCAACTTAGAGGCCATGCTCACCATGGAAAACGATAAGGCTGAATGGCAAAAGGTCCTTGAGCAACATGATACTGAAATGAGGAGCATTGCTTCCTACAATGAGGAGCTCGAAGCAAAGGTTGAGAAGTTGAAAGATGAGCTTGCTGCTTCCTCTACTTCATATTCTCAAAAAGAAGAAGTGCTTCTCAGACAAGTAAGAGATGCTCATGCCAGCCAAAGGGATGCTGAGGACAGGCTTGAAGTGCAGAAAAGAATCAACGAGGGCTATGCTTCTGATATTGCTGAGCTTCGAAAGAAAAACAACTCCCAGGAAGTGGAGATACAAATGCTTAAGCTTCAGCTTTCCAAAACTGAGAGGGAGCGTGATGAGGCTGTCGCCGGCAGAATCGCAGCTGAAGAATCTCATGAGGCGACTAAGAACAGCTGCGGCTCAACATTATTCGACTTCTACTTGCATAGCGTCTTGGGGCGTGGAAGCCTCGCTTTTCTAGGTCCCAAGTATGAGATCACTTTAGCTGAAGTGTGGGAGGCCGCCCTTGAGATGCTTGGTGCTGAAGGTGCTGGTTATGACGAATCAGCCCTGGAAAGGCATTACTTTGATGATGACACTCGCGCTGCCCTCGCCAAGGGAAAGGAACAACTTGCCAAATTAAGGACTGAAGTGACGGAAGGGGACCAGCTGGAAAAAACCACTTCAACTACTCTAGTCCAGCCACCTTCTTCGTTTGAAGTCAACATTCTTGGTTCCAGTTCCCATTTTGCATCTCCTACCAAAGTTACCACTGAGATTACAAGCGTACAGGGTGGAGACGAGGGTGATGAGAGCGCTGACGCACAAGCTTATGAAGTTGATATCAGGAAACCAGCTTCTCCAGGTAACTTCACCGTTAATCTCGCTACTGTCAATTCTGCTCAAGCGGGTTACTCATTTATTTCGCATGAGTTTCACGAGCTCCTTGGCTATTTTCTCAACCTCGATGAGCCTTCATCTCCTCTCTCTACTGACTTTATTGGTGAGCCTTCATCTCCTCTCTTTACTGACTTTAACCTCTTTTCTTCTGTAGAGAAAGTATCAAGCACTGCTCAAATCTCTACTCCTCCGGTTATCCCTCCTCCATCTCTTCAGGTGGCTCCTCCTTCTGCTTCGCAGTTTGGATCACAGGAGGAACAAATAGAGGCTCTCCATGGCCTGGATGATCCCATTGCTTCGCAAGAGCAGAAAGATGAGAGACTTGAGGGAGGTGACATATCTCCGGAGCGGACTCCTTCTGACGACATAACTCTATCTAAACTTGTCACTCCAGGGAGTGAGTCTTCCTCGAAGAGGAGGAAAAAGCGCGGAACGTCCAAGAGGAGAGGAAAGATAATCACTACCACTGAAGAGGAGCCAGAAGCTGGACCAGCTGCGCCTACCTCTCCTTCCTCCCTTATACCCACTGACCGACCTGAAAAGTTGGTCATTCGACCGGGTAAAGGGTCCAAAGGGGGCAAGAAGAAGTGAGGATTTCAGTTTTTTGCCTTTTGTATGTACTGGCCGAGAATTGTGCGGGTACCGGCCCCTGCCTTTCTTTATTTTGAAACCTGTACCTTTTGCTGGTTTGGCTATACCATAACACGATATTGCAGCGAGCTTATGGTATGTTACTTGAGCGTTACCTTTTGCTGGTTTGGCTATACCATATTGTGTGTAATTATACTATATTGCCCCCATTCCATAAGTTTGCTGCAATATTCTATACTTCGAGGGGACTTGCACTCTTATTTGCTAAAGAATAATTATTTTATTCTTTAAGGAAAATTTTCGTAGAGTACAACCCCCTTCGTATAAGTTTCTGCGCTTTGTCCTTTGAAGAAATCACTTCTTTCTTTTGCTTAAGTACATTTTTTACCAAGTGAATTCTTTTATGCGGTAAAGCGGACCTCTGAAGGGTACTTTAACTCCCTCTCTCTCTCTCTCTTTTTTTTTTTTGAGGAAGATCATTCTCCAGAATAGGTAAATTACTCTTTCTTCGGAAGTTAAAGTATGCCCCTGATGAGGATTTTTTTTTTATATATAGAAAGTTGTACCTCTGAGGAGGGATTTTTTACGTTTCAACACTTGGAAGTTTTATTTCAATCTCAGTGAAACGTGTACCTCCAAAGAGTTTTGCCTTAGAAAGTCTTTTCACCTTTCAACACTTGGAAGTTTTATTTCAATCTCGGCGAAACGTGGGCTTCCGAAGAGGTCTTTCTTCTTGATTGTGCCTCCGAAGAGGTCTTTATTTTGTTTGTCTTTCAACTCTAGTGAAGTGAAATTCCGAAGAGCGGCCGTTACACTTCAACTCCTGGTGAAATATGCCTCCGAAGAGGTCTTTATTTTGTTTGCATTTCAACTTTGGTGAAGTGAAACTCCGAAGAGTAACTACTCCGACTCCTGGTGAAATGTGCCTCCAAAGAGGTCTTTTTCTTTGTTTGCATTTCAACTCTGGTGAAGTGAAATTCCGAAGAGCGGCTATTTCACTTCAACTCCTGGTGAAATGTGCCTCAGAGAGGGTTTTCATTGCCTGGAAGTTACTCTCTCATGGTTGGAGGGTCATGACTCCTCCAATCTTTTTTGTTGAGTAGAGAACTTTCTTTTTTGTGGCATATGACCCATTAGAGGTCTTTTATCCTCCGAAGAGTTGTGCCTCTGAAGAGGACTTGTGCTGCCGATGACGGATTTTGGTTGTTTCCTTGTCTTCTTGCTTATGCCTTTTCAACGATCCCCCCCCCTTTTTTTTTTAAAAGTTTTCGTTCCCCTTTTCTCGCAAGTAGCTTGTTTAATCCAAGGAAATGTACTCCATTGTCAGGCAAGTTCATGAGAACGGGCACTAGCTTCCTAATTGGATGTTTGTTTGTTCAAACAATCTCAATTTATTAGCAAGGGCTCGTTTCTATCGAAATCATTAGCCATTCAATTGAAGTATTTCCTATCTAGGATTTGAATTCGGGGCCTTTGTGACTCGAAATTTGTTTGATGAATGATGGAGAGAATCGCTCGGTCTTATTATGTGCAATTTTATTTCCATTGCATGCAAAAATTTAAATCGACATTTCAGCAATACATTTTATGTACTTTTATATCGAAAATAAAGCAAACATGTAATAATAATAAGGAACACAAGATTTATAGTGGTTCGGCCAGAAATTTGGGCCTACATCCACTTTATATTCATTCATTATTTACTTGCATCAGTTTTACAATTGCTCTCAATTACAAGAATCATACATTCACAACTCTTTTACATTATTTCAACAAAATTTTTCAAGTAAAATATGGACGCAAGTGATTGCTGTTCCATGCCCTTGGAATTTGATCTCCCTCAACAGTAGTGAGTTTGAATGTGCCGTCAAGAAGCTTCTGACCTATCACATATGGTCCTTCCCAATTGGGCCCAAACACACCTGTCGCGGTCATAATTCTTTTCAGGACTAGATCTCCAATTTCAAAGCTGCGTTGACGAACTTTGGAATTGAAATGTCTGGCTATCCTTTGCTGATGAGCTGCAACTCTGAGATTAGCTTCATCTCTTTTTTCATCAAGGAGATCCAGCGCTTCAAGTTGTAGCTTTTCATTTTCTGCTTGATTGAAATGGATTCTTCTGTGTGAAGGGACCTCTGTTTCAACCGGGATCATTGCTTCCGATCCGTATGCTAACGAAAAAGGAGTATGCCCAGTCGCAGTTTTGTGAGTAGTTTTGTATGCCCATAGTCCAAGTGGTAGTTTATCGACCCAACCACCCTTTGCTCTTTCGAGTTGCTTTTTGATGGTTGATTTGATGATCTTGTTCACTGCTTCCACTTGCCCGTTTGCCTGCGGATGAGCTACTGCCGAAAAGCTTTTCTGGATTTGAATCGTTTGCAAAAATCCTGGAATTCCTCGCTTTCAAACTGAGTAGCATTGTCTGTAATTATTTTCTGAGGCACACCGTATCTGCAAATGATATTCTTGGTCACAAAGCTTATCATTTTCTTAGAAGTGATAGTAGCCAATGGTTCAGCTTCAGCCCATTTAGTAAAGTAGTCAACTGCAACAATAGCATATTTAATTCCTGATTTGGCAGTTGGTAGCGGCCCAATGAGATCCATTCCCCAAATCGCAAAGGGCCATGGACTGACCATCTGTGTGAGTTCGGTAGAAGGTGCCCTAGGAATTTTGGAAAATCTTTGGCATCTGTCACATTTTCGGGAGTAATCTACAGCATCTCGATTAATTTCTGGCCAGAAATATCCGTATCGGAGAATTTTCTTTGCTAATGTTTGGCCACCTGAATGATCTCCACATTCGCCTCCATGTACCTCAGCTAGGATCGTTTTGGATTCTTCCCTGGATACACATCGAAGTAAAGGCATTAAGAATCCCCGTCTGTACAATCGGCCATCTTGAATTACATAGCGAGAGGCTTTCCTTAGTAGCTTCTGTCTCTCTCTCGAATTTTGTGGCAGAGAACCGTTGAGTAGGTAATCTAATATTGGAGTCATCCACGACTCTTGTTCTTGAGATACATTCATAATCCAGTCTATATCCATCTCGTCTATACTTGGTGCTGAGAGGACTTCTACGGGAACCAATCCCAATAGTTGAGCTTCACCAGAGCTTGAATACTTTGCGAGGGAATCTGCCTTCGTATTCTCTTCCCGGGGAATATGGCTTATTGAATAATGATCGAGTTCACATAGGAGTTCCCAAGCTTTTGACAAGTAGGAAGGCAAGTTTCCACCTTTTGTTTGAAATTCCTTCTTGACTTGGCATACAATAAGCTGAGAATCACTGAAGATCTGTAATGCTCGAATGTTTAGCTCTTTAGCGATTTTCAGACCTGCAATAAGAGCTTCATATTCTGCTTCATTGTTTGTTGAAGGAAATTCCAATCTTAGTGCATAACATAATGATCGACCTTCAGGAGTTTCAAGTACCACTCCGGCTTTAGAACAGTAGTCATTTCTTGCGCCATCAACATACATTTTACATTGGATTGGGGAATCATTGATCGCTTCTTCCTCACCATTATCTTTCTCTGTGAATTCTGCAATGAAATCAGCTAAAGCTTGTCCGTTGATTGCTTTTCTGGGGTGATAAGTGATGTCATATTGACTGAGTTCAATGTTCCATTTTAGAAGGCGACCCAAGGTTTCAGGGCGAAATAGGACTTGCTTTAGAGGTTGATCAGTGAGTACTCTGATAGGATAAGCTTGGAAATATTGCCTCAGTTTCCTTGATGCAACTAGTAGGCAATAGGCGAGTTTTTCCAACTTGGAGTAATTCAGCTCTGCCCCAGTGAGTCTTTTGCTGATATAGTAAACCGGATGTTGAATCCTTTTGTCTTCCCGTATCAGCGCTGCACTTAGAGCATGAGATGATACTGCCAAGTATATAAGAAGATCCTCACCATTGCCTGGCCTAGAAAGTATTGGAGGCGTTTCCATATGACGGATCAACTCATCGAAGGCTTTTTGGCATTCGGAAGTCCATTCAAAATTCTTCTTTCCTTTCTTCAGGGCGTCAAAGAATGGGATGCATTTATCAGTGGCTTTGGAAATGAACCGACTCAGGGCGGCGACCTTTCCGTTGAGACTCTGCAATTCCTTCTTCGTTCTAGGAGCTTTAACTTCTTTCAAGGCAGTAATTTGAGCTGGACTAGCCTCAATGCCCCTAGGACTGACGATGAAACCTAAGAACTTTCCGGACTCGACCCCAAATGTACATTTCAGAGGGTTAAGTTTCATTCTGTATTTCCGAAGGACCGTGAACATTTCTGCTAAGTGTTCAATGTGATCCGCTACTTTACTGGACTTCACTAACATGTCGTCAACATAGACTTCCATAGTTTTGCCCAATTGCGGTTTGAACATAGCATTAACAAGTCTTTGGTAGGTTGCCCCTGCATTTTTCAATCCGAAGGGCATAACTCTGTAGCAATAAAGTCCAACATCTGTGATAAAGCTTGTATCCTCCTGATCCGGCTCGTGCATCATGATTTGGTTATAACCGGAGTAGGCATCCATGAAAGATAACAATTCATGTCCCGCAGTTCCGTCTACCAGTTGATCGATCCTGGGTAACGGGAAGCAATCTTTGGGGCAAGCCTTGTTTAGATCAGAAAAATCGATGCACACTCTCCATTTTCCATTAGCTTTCTTGACCAGCACAGGATTTGAAACCCAATTCGGATATGTAGATTCTTTGATGAAGTTATTTTCCATGAGTCGATCAACTTCTTCTTTTAATGCTGCTGACCTTTCTGGACCTTGGTTTCTTCTTTTCTGTTTAACTGGCGTAAACTTTGGGTCAATATTCAGAGCGTGTACTGCAACTTCTGGAGATATTCCACACATATCGGCATGAGTCCAAGCAAAGACATCCAGATTTGCTTTCAGGAAAGATATCAAGATATTTTGGATTGACACATTAAGCTGTGAACCCACATTCAACACCTTATTTGGGTCCTTCGGGTCAACAGGTACCGGAACTGTTGTCTCCACCGGTACTACTCTATTCTCCCCTGCACTGGTTTTTCTGGGATCCATTTCCTTCCGTGCCCAGCTGTGCTCGCCAGTGCAGGGTCCGCCCCGTAATTGCTACAAGGCTGGTTCCTTGATGCGGACTGGGGTCGCCGCATCCTTTCGCATTTCTCTTTTTCTTGACTCTCGCAGCTCTGTCAAATAGCATTCTCGCGCAGCATTTTGAACCCCTTTTATAACTCCTACTCCATTGTCAGTAGGGAATTTAATAGTGAGGCACCACGGGGCTAGGATAGCTTTGAATGCTGCGAGTGTTGGACGGCCAAGAAAAGCATTATAAGCAGAAAACTCATCGACAATCACAAATGTTTGCTTGCGGACCACTTTCCTTTCTGCTTCCCCAAGTTCTACAAGCAGATCGATGGTCCCAATTGGTTGCTTTGGCTCCCCAGTGAAGCCAGCGATCTTCTGTGATGAGGCTTGTACATCGATCATAGGGATTTTCATCTGGTCAAATGTCTTCTTGAAGAGGATATTACATGATGCTCCGCAGTCAATGAGGACTCTTCTGACAATGGCCGGTCCAATACCAGCCGAGATGACCAAGGGATCTAGGGTAGGAGCTTCTATACCTGTGGAATCTCTGGCTCTAAAAACAATATCATCGCTGAAAGTTTTCTGTTGTTTCAGGGGCGTAGTGTCTTCTAAAACAAAGACGTCTTCTTCGGCTGGAGCATATTTCAAAGCCCTGGAATATCTCTCCATCTCACCCCAGCTCTTGCCAGCTAGGTGAGGCCCTCCTGTAATGACATTGATAAAAGGCCTTCCAGATTCATGTCCCGTAGCTTTCTCACCTGTCCTAGGCTGATGAACAGGAACCTGTTGCCCCTGACTTGACGATGCAGGATTGTTGCCATTCTTCTTCACAAATTGCTGCAGTTTGTTTTCTCTTAGCAACTCTTCAATCAGATTTTTCAACTGGCGGCATTCATCAGTCTCATGACCGGGTTGATTGTGGAAGCGGCAGAATTTCCCACTCTGTATGGCTTTTTTCCCGGTTCTCAAAGGGATAGGTTTAGGGAAATCGACGGAATCTTTAGTGGCAAGGTAGATGTGCTCCGGCGTATGTGATAATGGAGTATATTCTGATGGCTTGAAGGATCGGGGCTTCTTCAGATTACCCTGTTTCTTTCCATTATTATTCTCCCTTTTCTGCCCCACCGATTCATTCTTGCGTGGAACGACAGTGTTATCTTCAGCTTTCTCCAACACTGCCTTTACTGGCAAAGGACGACTTTCCAAGCGAATGAATTCATTTGCTTTTTTGTAGAACTTTTCGAGAGAGGTTGGCTCTTTCATATTTAACCATTTCCCAAATTCGCTTGACTTATCAATAGCCCTCATCAGATAAGTCAGTATCATTCGTGGTTCAGCATTGTCCACCTCAGCCAGCGCTATATTAAAGCGGTTCAAGAAAGATCTGATAGACTCACCAGGATTCTGCTCTAAACTCGACAGTGACATGATGTCCTTGGCCTTCGAAGCATATAGTCTAAACTGCTCCTTGAATTTTCTGGTCAAGTCTGAAAACTGATCAATAGATCGGACTGGCAACTTGGTGAACCATAGTAGAGCTACACCTTCCAGGTATACGGGGAAATATCGGCACTTTATTTCGTCAGAAGCTCTGGCACCTGTCATGTGCCAATCATATTTATACAAGAATTCATTCGGATCACTTGTCCCTTTGTAAGCTGGGATAGTCGGAGGGACAAACTTCCTTGGAAATTCCGCCTTTAAGATTTTTTCAGTAAACGGAGTTTTGCTTGGGGCGAAACCCCATTCCTTCTCATCTTCAACCCTTTGCATGCTTTCTTTCATGATTTGCCGGACCATTCCAGAAAGATATTCCTCATCATGCCGAGTTCTAGATCCACCGGCCTCAGGTACTGCCTGCTCAAAGGGACTAGTAGCCCTTTCAGGAGCATTCCTTTCATTAACATCATGAACGTTGCCAGCATAGTTCCTTTCATTACCAGCCGGTTAATTGTTTGCCCCAAGTAAGTCGTTCAACTTATTCAGAATCAGAGCATTCTGGGCACTTTGAGCCTCTAATTGTGCATTTTGGGCGTTTATCTGCTGGTTTAGCCCTAGAATCACAGCATCCAACTCCGCTTTCGTAACTCCAACTGACGGAGTGGGTTGATTAGGTACAGGGGAAGCGGAGGTTCCCTCTTGAATGTTTCCAGATCTGACAGATCTACTTTTCCTTCCAGGAGCCATAATCTCAGATAGACTTCTGGTTTTTAAGGAAATTCTTTCTACAAATCTCTGTGAAGCAATGATGATAGTTTTCCTGAGTTCAATTCTCAGTGAAAGCACCAAAAATGTTAACGTTAAAATGTGAACGCTAACACCCCAGTGTGTGAAGTGTAGTTGTGAAAGCACCACCCGATAGATCGGGAAAGAATTACAAGCAAGTAATATCGGAAAAGCAGTAAACAACAACAATTTTATAGTGGTTCGGCTTAAGGGTATAGCCTACGTCCACTCTAAGTACTTTTATTAATAATCCCGTTACAAGCTGATACAATTCTTCTCAAGTACAATATACTTCAAGTTACAAGTGATTTGGAACAAGTCTTAAGCTTCAATGTCGATTAAAGTCCTTAAATTCATGTTGAAGATGTGTGGTTTCTTCGTGAAGTTCTTTGATGAATTCCTCTAATCTTGAAAGCTCTAAGTGTTGATCAAGTTCTCAATGCAGCAAGGTAACGGTGTATGAAGAGAATGTGCCCAAAAAGTCTCTTCATTGTTGGAGTTAGGGTTCTATTTATAGGCAACTTTGGATTAGGGCCATAGGTCGCGCCCGACCTAAGTAGGTCGTAGGTCGCCCTCGACCTAAAGAGTACTGGTTCTTCTTTCATCTTCCACTAGAGTACGCATGCTGAATACGACAAGTCCTAGGCCGTGAACGACCTATCTTCTAGCGGCCTGGCATAAGTGGCTTTCTCCTCTATGTATCTAGGTCATGAGCGACCTATCATAGGTCGTAGGTCGTCTTCGACCTATGGAGCTCCGGCTTTCCTTCTTCATGTGTAAGCGCATCTTTTTTCCAACAAGTTGTAGGTCGCACACGACCTAACACCCAGTGACATAGTAGAGGCGGCCTCTTTACTTACGTGTTTAGGTCGTTAACGACCTAACTTAGGTCGTGAGTGTTTTCCTGCAGCCTTAGTCGATCCCTTAGGTCGTTAGGTTGTGAAGTCTTTAAACCGCTAGGTCGCGGCCTTCCTTAGGTCGCTGAGAGTCATTAGGTTGCGGCCTTTCTTAGGTCGCTGGGAACCGTTAGGTCGCTACATATCTTTAGGTCCTAGGTCGCTAATGAAGAAATGTTAACACACATAATTTGTTGTGGTTCAAAAATATGGACAATTTTGGAAAACCTGAAAATTGATGAAGTAGCAGTGTGTCAAAGGAGGAAACCGAGGTATGAGTAAAATCAGCCTAAAAAGAAATATGAACGAAAATACAGTGCTGCTGTATTTTGAAATGCTTAAAGTCTAAGGATGTCGCACGCACAAGGACAACGCTTTCAATGACTACCAAAAAAATTCTATATTTTTATCCAAAAAGCGAATACAATATTATACGAATGCGGATGCGAAGACATCCATAACCGAAAATTATCGGTCCGGTTCTTTTTCAATATTATACTTTAATTATGTGTAATTTAGCATAATGAAAGATATTTGTTTATTGTTTTATTAAGTTAGAAGTTTACATCATATGCATCAAATGCATATTAACTGTTCAAAACTATTTATTACCATCATATTTGTTTACTTTTAACACTTTAATAATAAGTGAGACTGAATAAAAGTTAATGTTAAACTAAAATTTTCCATTTATATATCTTGATTTATCGGTCATTGGCGGATAGAATAATTACCAAATATCCATTCGTATCGGCTGATGCAGACCTCTGATATCCAAAAATAATTTCGAACGCAGATACAGATATGACACTATTCGCATCCCAAGTATCCGTTGATAGTCTAGCAATGTAGAGTTTCTGTTTTAAGTTTAAGTAATTGATCGATTCCATTTCGATTCCCGTTTCTATTAATTTCTTCAAAGTAATTTCAAAAATATTCAAACAACTACAATGTAGTAGTGCGCATGGTTACTGATTTAGACTTGAAGTGATTCAAAACTTATTTCAAACAAATTGATTAATTAACTTATGCCCTTAATCCACGTTATATTGTTTTCAAAACATTAATAAATACTCAAAAATTAGTTTGGCTTTGACAAATCAGATAGGTTGAGCTTAGTACCACCGTTCTTATGGTTAGACGTTCAAGCTTTGGTTCGTGATGTCATAGGTTCATACCTTGGACAACGTGATTCAAATCTGGACTTTATATGATATATAGTACCTAAGACTTGTATTACAATCATGTACTAATAAGTTTCCTATTTCAGAAAAAATAAGGTATGTGAAAAATAGTAGGTTTATAATATTGATTATAGTAACTTATCATAATCTATTTAAAAACTAGTAACGACGATAAATGGAAACAGAAAACAACAGATTGTACTTATCCAAATGTAGAAGAGTGTCTCACTTCCATTGTAGCATTCAAAATTAACAACACGGGTTCGATAATCTTAATTTTTACCATGTTCATCCACAGTTATGAAAATTTAATTATAATATATTTATTAAGTGACTAGCTTATAAAGATAGTACAAATAGTGTAGTTTTCAAAACAGTAACAACAAATCAGACAAGCTCTAACAAATCGACCAGGTTAAATAAGTGATATTGTGTTCATTTGTAACAACTTATTGTAGATACCCCTAATAAGGGCAGAAGATAAAAAGTACAACAAATTTTCCATATCACTAAGGCTCTGCTTGTAAGTTTATTTTCTATAGGTTTTGACTGGTTTTGAATGGCTATATATTTCATGTGTTATCATAACCTTTGCTTGTATTTTTTTTCACACCAGTTGTTGTTGGTTATAAAAGCGGTGCGATGTAATTTTCATGGCAATTCTCAACCTATCAAACTGAGGTGTTTTGAGGGGTTATGACTTTTTTTCATTTATACCTCCACTAATTATATTGTAGAATATGTAACATCCCATATTTTTAATAACATTATTTAGGATATTTAATTAGCTAAATTAAATAAAATAATTGTGATGATTATGAGATTAAATTTCATTTAATTAGGGGGCAGCCGTGCCATTTAACCAATGAATTAAGATAAGAGTTAAAATGAAATAGAGTAGGGGTAAAATGGGGATGGGGCTTTTCCTATATCCTTAACCCTTGGCTATGTAATACATACACGTCCATTTCATTTTATAAATTTTTAAAACTTGAGGTCGGCCACCATTAACAAGAGCAAGGGGAAAAGGATAAAGAAAAGATAGGAAGAAGCTAATTCAAATCAAATCCATTCAAATCTCAAACTCCTAATGTAATGACGCGAAAATGTTAACGGTTTTAATAACGTAATTAACTGAATTTTGTAAAATTTTAAACAATTGAATTTTGAAATAAAATTTGATATTTAGAATACGTCTATTTAAACATAGCAAATGGTAAATTTTCATCAGATAATATTGAAGTAAATTTTATTGTGTAATTTCATTTCAATTTAAATCAGTTAATATTTGATGCTAATAAAATATTTTCTAAACCTAAATATTTTTATATAATAAATTTGTAAATCATCTTCTGAGTGAGACGTCATTTTCCGTTTCATTAAATTCGAACTGCTATTACTCCGTTTACCTTATTTTCGGTAAATTAGCAATATTTCTGGTACCGATTATCGACTTTTGATCGGATGATCGTACCACTGATATCTCTATATCGTTTTGATCGTTCATCGAGCTGATATCTGTAGTGTATTCATTTTTATGTTTCGACGTCTGATGCACGGCATAATTTGCAAAGCGGTTAACTGTATCGGTATCCGTTTTGTGACTTTTTGCTTTGTATGTCCATATTTTTTTCCACCATATTATACTAATAGTCTCTAACCTTTTATATTCCCCAAATTTATTTCTACCTTTTAAAGTCCATACCGGTTCAAAGCATATTTGCTTTTCCCTTCACTATTCATCTATTCATTTATCACCATTGTTTATCACTATTCCTGTACTCTTCCACTTTTTGAACAAAAGAAGGCTTCATCATTTCATTCGCCAACTTTACCCAGATCATCTCGTTGCGTGCCAATCTCCTCTCCTCTCACTCTTACATCGAGCTTCCACCAAGCTTTCCCTCAGCCTATCCCTCCTCCGTCCACGCAAGTCTCAACCAACCAAGCTTTGCAGCCCCTTCCATTTTCCAACCGAAACCAACCTATCCCGTCCTAAGCGAATCACCACTTTTGCCTCCCTCTATAAATAGTCGCGACCTCATGCCTTCTCCGCCTTCCTCCCTTTTGCAACCACTTCGGCCGCCACCTACTCCCCTAGCTTGGTCGAGCACTCTTTTTTTCGGCTCCACCATTTCCATGATCATGTGCAGTTTTTTTAAGTTATATATATTTCAATTCGTTTATCTGCGTTTTTTTAGTTATATATATATCGGTTTACATATATTTTTATATGAGTGATATTAGATTTTGGCTTTTATAAGGAAAGTTGGCATATGGGTTTAAAGTAAAAAACTTTTGGTTGAAATAAAGTGATATTCTATGTTAAGTATTTATATATCTGACCATGTTCAAAAAAACTTATATAGTATTTATATAATATGCTATATAATGTGTTATGTAATAATGTTTAGAAAGGTGAATAGTTACAGTATTATAAATATATATTTTATATTTATGTTAGTGGTTTATACTAGTTATCATACTGATTACAGTTACATATATTAGCTTTGATTTTTTTAAGTTTAAGTTTGTGTGTATATATATATGTTATGTTTCTCTGTTATTTTACGTGTGTGTGTGTGTGTGTCTGGGTGTTTGTTATATTGCTTGTGTATATCTTAGCTTCTAAGTGATCTATTGAATTTATCTTTAATTATATAGTTGTTGTATTATAAAGTTTTTATTACACATGCTTAGTTATATAAGATTATATTATATATTAGTTTATAGAGTTGATATATATATATATATATATATATATATATATATATATATATATATTGTGTATACCTGTGTAGTTAATGCCCCATTATTACCCACTATAACTCCGCAATATCAGATAGTGGATTTCTACCGCTACGATTTTTCCATATAGCCCCAAAATATAGCCTTTCTGCTTTAATCCCTGCTATTTCCGCTATATCCCGTTATTCCCGCTATATTTTGGTATTTTTTGCTATATATTTTTTAATAAAATGAATTAAAAAAATTGCATTTATACATTATAAAAATTATGAAACTAATTTATTTGATTTAATTTTCAATATATTTTCAGAAATGAAAATACTCTAATATTCTACTAAATTTAATTATGTTATATAACAGTTTTACGTTTATTTAAAGTATATTCGCATATGTTTTTTGTTTAAAATCATTTATGTATTAATTATAATTCAATTGAATGATAATTTTTCATTTAATTACCATTTATATATTTGTAAAAACATTAAGTATGAGTTTTATTTGTTATCTTAGAGCTATCCGCTATATCCCGCTACATCCTCGCTTTATTCCCGCTATGACTTTTTGCACCCCACCGCATTGAATCTGCCGAGCGCTTTAACTGCACAGGTGTATACGCCAGTTGATAGTAGTTTATATATATGTATTCGACTCCAGCCGTGATATATATGTAGTACATATTATAAAGATATTTCGATTGTTATATTTTTTTATGATTCGATAAAGTGGTTTATATATATTTGTAGTTTTACTTGTTTATCTACAGCCGATATTTTGTATGATTAATAATTAAAAGCATATAAGTCATATATTCTGTATTTATGCTACACGTTATATATATATATATATATCAGTTATATTTTCATAGGTTACAGTGCTACTAAAATATTATTTAAGGCCGCCTTTGTTGTTGTTAATATGGAGTCTACATATTTGGTTTTTGGGGTTAGCGCATATATATATATATATATACACGGATTTTGACCTTTGTTTATAGTTATATATATAAAATCATTTATACAATTTTCTTCATCAATCCAGTTTGATTTGATTTCGTCAATTTCAAGCTTTTAGCTTCATTCGTCGATTCGAGTTCAATCTTGCCCTGCTTTGAGATTCGTTCCTGAATTCGTAGCTCAATTCTTTGTCAAATCTGTCTAGCCTCGAAAGGTGAGAAATCACTCATGATTAAAATTCTTATATTTATTAAATTTGATTTCAGTTGAAACGAAAATTGAAATATGCTGCTATTAGTTATTTACATTGCTATTTATATGCTATTATCTGTATTTGTTCACCTATGACATCTGACACCATTATCGGTTATTTATATTGATAATATATGTCTGTTTATTTTTACCATATATGTTATCACTATGCAAGTTCATTGTTACTATAGAATTCCCAATGGGTTGAAATGATACATACCCGAACGATCTGTAGAATAGGAGAAACTCGTTATGGGTTGAAATGATAAACCTAAGCGATTTTCATTTGAATTGAATTTGAGATTGCGGGTTGAAATGATATATACACATATATATAATTAAATTACAGATTGCAATGATAAATATCTGTATCACTTGACCATGGGATAGAAAATTATATACAAACACTGTTGGTCTATATATAAATATTTAAAAAAATAATTTCTATGGTTTTTGGAGAGAAATATATGGTTTTATATTAATATTGATTTTTGATATTATATACAGTCACTACAACAAAACAGGTCATTTGCATCGGTTGTTTAACCCCCTTTTGCATCAGTTCAACAACCGATGCAACAGGCTTAACACTTTTGCATCAGTACTGAAACCGATGCAAAAAAGTCCTTTTTGCGTCGGTTGTTACTAACAACTGATGCAAAATATCATGATTGGTTGCTTGGACACAGCCCCCATATTGCATCGGTTGTAATGAAAACCGATGCAACAAAGGAACTTGTTGCATAGTCTGTTGTTGAAAACCGATGCAAACTAATCCCACTATTGCATCAGTTTTTTATAACAACCGATGCAAGTAATCCCTCTATTGCATCAGCTATTTATACCTGATGCAAAAAAGTCATTCTTAGAAACCATTATTAGAGTACTCAAATTGACTATATATATTATTGATTATTAAAAAAAATTATTGCATGCAATATTACAATCATTCAAAATTAAATTTAATGGAAAATACATAATCAGATTTAATAATTCTACAAAAGAATGGAAAACATAAATAAATTCCACAGTACATAATCACACAGTCAATAGTAAAAAATAAATGCCAATAAAAATACTACCTTCTGCCTGTATTAATAAATTACCTATTTTTATGATAATCAAATTGTGAAATAGGACTATACTGACAGTTAACCTCTGCTATACAGACAGTTTACTTCCTCCGTTATACAAGACAGTTCACCAAAGCAGCCACACAACAATACTGCCTCACTTCCTTCCCTCCCTGACTGCCATTCACCACTACTAGCTGCTTTACCTCAAACAACACCTTTCTGCCGGCAACAGAACTACTATCAACCTTCTGAAAACAACCAAATACAAACTAGAACTCCACATTGCATTGCAAAACCAGCCATCCGACAAAACTGCACACTTCAAACTTGCATAAAAACAATGAACATAACCACCAAATTCCAGCAAACATACGTCCAACCATAACAAAACTGCTCCAATACTTCATCATATTACCACCACTCTGCTTTCACTGACAAACAAGTTTTACCATTCCCTCCAGTGCCTGTACATCCATCAAACCACTTTGCCACTCTCCTCTACACATATTCCTCTACTACTACTGACTTCCACCCACTGCAATTCCACACTGACCACCACTGCCATCATTTACATTTCATCACACAACATCACCGAATCAAAAACTACAATATTCACCATGAACCACTGCTTACCCCTTCCACCTCCATCTTCTTACCACTGCCATACATATACTGACATATATACACTGTTCGAAACCATTACTGCCACTGTCATATACCTTTGCTAACCTCCTCTACCTCCATCTGGTACTGCTCCTCAACTACACATCTGAAACAAACTTTCCCTGCCATCACCATTACAACAGCACTGTCACCACTACAATCACAAACAAACGACTACAGTCCTCCAATACAACTCCAGTTCATCAATAAATTTACCCACTGATCCATTCATCACTGTCGACCCTGCTCTGACCGTCTATCCATCATCTCCTCCGCTCATACATATGATAAAATAAGTTTTTTTAAACATATATTTTGACAAATAAAATATCAATGGTAGCAAATATTTAAAATGAGAAGTTAAATATTTAGCGATCTACCATGGAATGGAAATAACTAACTCCAGATATAAGTTGTTGAAAGAAAAATCTTGCCTGTTCAAAAGATAATCCACGTAGATACATTTTAGTGATATCAACAATAGTATATAATAAAAATTTGTTCTAAATAAATGAATAAGAAATAGAAAATAACCTCATCTTCGCTAAATCTCCCAACACTGCATACCCTTTCAAAAAGTTCACCTCCTGCCGCATATTCCATAACAATAGCTAGGTGAGTTGGCATAAGCAAAACCTGGAAAAGACATTTCTAAATTCTAAATTTCTAATGATGCAAAATAGAATAATGTATGATATATATGCAAGCTCATCCTTGCACTTGATCAGATAAAAAATGGGTTTTGATTGCTTACTATTGATGACTAAAACAAATTAAACAAAAGGCTCCTGAATGAGCTTTAAGTAAAAATATCATAATGGTTATACTATATACCGTTGATTAGAGTACAGGTTATGAACACATCTAGTAGGTTTCATGTATAGGTTAGACTGAAAAAACTACATAAATCTAGAGCATAAATAAACAAAATTGTAATCTCATTTTCCTATTGTTACCTCCTTAAAGCAGACAATATTAGGATGCCTCAAAGACCTATGATTGATGATTTCTCTTTGAGCTTTCTCATCAATCTGCAAAAAACAATAGAAAATTTAATTTTCTAACATTGTAGTGATATAAAAGATGAAAAGAAGAAGCAGTAATCAAGAATATCATTCACCTTTTTTCCCCATTCAAAGGTGTTATAAATTGCTTATATCTGTCAATGTAAATTGCCTTCTTTTAAAATGAGGAACATAGTTCGTACATTTTAAAATCAGACGATAAATAAAAACAGTTTTTAATTAAAGACTGCATATCATCATTTATCACTTTATAATGCATTTATTTCTAATTCACATAACACACGTAGCAGTATAAACATGGTAAAAGCTTTAGCTACATTATCCTTTAGTGATCATTCAGAAATTCATTGCTTAACCAGTTCATATATGGTACTGTTGCGCAACCAGTTCAGATACATGCTTCAACTTCAGTGCATTTTTCACTTCAGTTTGCACGTGCTCCAGCCAGCATGGCACTTTACATGCCTACTCAATGCTCTAGTTTAATTATGTTTTGTCCGGTCATTTATTAGCCACAGCCTGCATGCTTCCATTATCAACCCGAGGCACCTTTTATAACCTATTGCACCTTAATCAAGACCTGCATGCACTCTCTCGATCTTCAATTGTGGGCACTTCAATTTTGGGCACTTTAGCTTATGCACTTCAGTATAACCAGCATGCACTTCATTTTTGACTGCATGCACTTCAGTTGTAGTTGTGGCCATAGCTTGTGCCTGTGCGCGCTTAATTAGTATAACCACCATGCACTTTATTTTGACTGCATGATCTTCGGCATGGTGTAGGTCCTTTAGTTGCAGTTGTGTCATGCATGTGCACTTCAGTTTCATTCGCTCAGGCATATGCATGTGCACCACTGTTTAACATCTCAATCAGTTTAGCAGCCTCCAGTCACTAGCTACTTAGTTTATCATGCTTCTCGGTCACATAATCCCTAGTACCTTCAGTTATGCTTTTCAGTTCAGCAACCCTTTAACACATTCTCCATCTACTCAAGCCATAACAACTGATTTATGCCATGTCTCATATATAGGCAAATGATGTTAAATGCCATGTATAACCTCACAACCTTGTATAACCACAATGAACAAACATTAGGCCTACTTTTTTATCTGTTTCTCTTGTATTTTGATCATCCATGTGACAATCCCTAGTTTCCGTTTGTACAATTCGCATTATCGTATGTATTAGTAATAATTTTAATGAGTGCTTTCCACTTTTCGAGGACCGTATGTATTAGGAGACGTACATGATGCTGTTGTAATAAAGTGAAGTTATGGAGTTTGTTGAGACTGCTGTTCAGACCCTGTACGTATGATGTTGAATTTTGTTTGCTAATCTAATCATGTTTTTAACCATGTGTACTGCAACACACAAACAATAGATTCAAATAGAGTGAGAATGCTAATGAGTTGTCCTAGTCAAAGCACTAATCATGGTGGAAGTTACAATGAATCTTTATATTTTTCATATTTTTAAATAAGCAACCACCATATGTGAATATCTGATATTTTTGCGAATTAGAACATACTGCATATTTACAACAAGATTTAATTTAAAATATTTGCGAGGCTTTTACGTTTGTAATGTTTTATTTGAGTTGCGGACTATTCCATAAGAAGACATAAAAAAGTTATTTAAAAATGTAGTGCAAGGTAATAATACCCTCTGCATCTTAAATTAGTCGGAATTTCTGAAGTTTTCATTGGATTTGCTAGCTGTTTACGGTTACCTTCTTCAAAACTGAAGTTGTTGTAACTTTAAAATAAAAAAGATATTAATAGACATGATTACCAAATATGAACAAAAAAAATCGAAGAACTGTAATACTGCATTTATAAGAGACTGACATCTTATTAGTTTTGATGAATTATTTGATTAAAATTCTAAACCTATTAAAAAATAAGAAAATAAAATTTCTCAAATACAAAAAAATATTAAAATTTTAACTCAGTAAATAGCAATGCAAGTTTTAACATTTCCAGTAATCCAGTTGACTTGTGGGGTTCAGTTATGTTGCATTCATTGTTTCCGCTAGCATGTCATTATGCTACAGCTACAAACCAAGAATTTGATCCGTCATTATGGAACAAGTACCTTATTTTGGCTACAATCCCATAAAAATACATGGCATTCATTTGCAATTGGTGTCATGCCAAGCTAAAATGACTAGCGGTGCATTTTGTTATGCTCTAATAGACTCAGAGGTAGCGAATCTCAGTCAAAGGTTCATGGATAATAACAGAAGTAATGACACTGCAAAAATTGTCCTCCTTACCTCTGTGTGGAGCATTTGAAATGAGAGAAATAATAGATTGTTCGAGGGTATATATAGCAGTGAACAATATACTTGCAAATAGATTTTAGAGCATGTAAACATCAGATCTATTGAGTCCAAACACAGACATCATATCAACATAAAAGACCAAGAAATTTGTAGAGAATTAAAGAGTTAAAAAGTTCATGAACCATTGTAAGAGTGGATTACCATAGTATGATCAAATGAACTGCCTTCCTTCATAATGGACCTTTGCTGCTTTCTGGTACGAGATTCAACCTGTAATCATTTTACATTTTGTTACACAAATTTTCATTTACAGAGAATAGAATACACGATAACATACCATCAATTAGAGATATTTGGCGAGGGCCAAATTCCTGCAACCAAAATCAAATCAAATATTGACACTGAGCTGGAGAGATAAAGCATTCCAAGTAGGTAAGACAATGGTACCTGTATCCTGAAATCTTATATCTTAATGTAAGTGGCAATGAAAGCATGACTGCTTCGTGTTAATTTTGACAGATAAATCAGAGCAACGCTCCGCTAAACTCCATTCCAACTATTCCATCGAGCTTCCCTTCTGAATCTCTACCTGACCATACCAACATCGTCAAGCTCGTTACCTCCAGCAGAAACATGACCGTATCCCCCCTCCACATATTACTGTAGCGACGCAATCATCTACAGGGCACCGAGCTTCACCCAATCTCGATCATAGATGCTAATTTCTTCGCTGAACTCGAATCTGTATAACACCCACATAAAAATGAATATGAAAATGAAGCTATCCGCGAACGAAAGATTTTAAGGCTTGTTTCGTATTTTTATATTGAGCAGATTTTTATATATTGATTTTTGAATTCAAACATTTTTTCTTTTCTCTGGCCGAGTTTAAATAATGGAAAGGGGAAAAAATAAATTTTCTGACAGCGAAATTCTGAGGGGAAGAATTTTCTTTCCAAGTGGGTTACTAAGGAGGATGGAGTAAATTTGTCCAAAGCAGTAACTTTGGAGCCAATTTTTCATTTCCCACCTAAATTTCATATCTTTGCCATCAACATATAGTTGCATCGGTTGAATTTAAAACCGATGCGACTAAAACTATTTGCATCGACGTATTTGCACCGGTTGTTGGTGACAACTGATGTAAATTTGATTTTTATTACCTATTGCTTTTCACGTACCAATTGCATCGGTTATTAAGATTGAACTAAAGCAAATAGTTCTATTTGCATCAGTTTTTACTTCAACCGATGCAAATGAGGCGAAGCAATATGCACTTTTTGTACTAGTGAGTGAAATTCTTAATTTTAAGCTATGTATAAATTTGTTTAATATAAAATAAGTTTAATGATAAAGTTTGATTTTATTAAAATATAATATGGTTAAGTATTTATTTAAAATTTATTTTAAAAAAATAGATTTTTATAATGATTTTAAAAGTTAAGGTTGGGAAGATAAATTTGAAATTTATTTGAAATTGTATTTAATTACGAATTTTAAGTAATTAAAATCAATTTGAAACTTATTGAATTGAGATTTGAAAATATGATTTTGTAACTTGATTTGGTTTAAGGTGATTAAATGAATACTTCAAGATTAAATAAATTGAAGGAAATATGAAGTTTATTGAAATTTAGGGTGTTATTTAAATGATATTGGATTTATTAAGTGAATATTTCAAAACTAAATGATAATGAATTTAAATTATTATATATATATAATTGTTAAATTTAGTTTTGAAATGGTTGGATAGTTAAAGCTTTGAAATATATTGAAATTTAAATGCTTTATTTTGTGGTTCAAATCTATATTTGAAATCGATATAATTTTAAATAGGTTTATTAGAAACTGAATTGAATTGAGATTGACGAATTGAGATTGAATTAAGTTTGAATTTGGAATTCGAGTTGATTCGAATTGACTTGCAAAATTGATTTGAATTCGAGTTGATTTAATATAAAATATTTTATTTTATAAACTATTTTATTTTGTATACTATTATTAATATCTAAACTATTCAAGTGGTGAAAGTTATGATTTCAAAGTTATGGTTTTCCAAAGTATTATGATTTCAAAGCGTTTTGTTTTCGAAAGGGGTTATAACTTTGAAAGTGCTATAATTTAGAAATAGATATATCTGAAATGGAAATGATATTGTATTGACATGGTTTTGAAATGGAGACGATATAATATTGGTATGTTTTTGGAATAGAAATGATATTTTGGTTTTGAAGTATAAATTATTTTGAAAGGACCACGGTGTTATAATGGCTTTTGTTGTTAATAGCGTATATTTCTACCTAGTGGATAGTTCCACGGATCCTTAGAGGATGTGTACCCCAAACATCCTTTAAGTTACTTGTATTTCAGTTGATATTTCACTTGAGTTGGATTTATTGATATAAGAATGTTATTCTTGACTCGAATGTTTTGTGTTTTGCTTTACGCTCGGGTCAGACTGAGTATCACAGCATTTGAGACTCACCTTTAGAGTTGGAGCTTCGATTGGAGATCCATCTATCGATCCAGCTTTCAGTTATTCAGTTGACTCCATGGATATATTCTGATTTTGTGTTTGACTATTTTCTCGCAACTTCTTTTGTATCTTATTTAACCCTGTTTGTATAAATGGTAGCTATTTCCTTTGTTTCTGCTTCCTTATTGTTATAATACTCTGTATTTGTGATTCTGTGATTTTATTTACTGTATATGTTGAGTTTTACCAAATATAAATTAACAATCTGGTATTTTGAGCAATTCAAATCCGACATGTGTGGATGTGAATGTTTAATAATATCGGGTCGTTACAGTTGGTATCAAAGCTTTGGTTTTTGGCAAATCTTAGCATATAAAGTAAATTTAATTATAGAATTACTTTCGTTCGAGCTTGAATCTCTTTGTCTTTGATTCAGATCTCTTTTGAATTCTGGGACTTGCCTTTTGTTCTGGAATCCATCATCGTCTTCCTATTCGTGTTCTTTGATTTTGGTGTATCCCATAACTCCACTCCTGTTGATCTCTATAATGAATCGGTGGTCCGGCCAATCTTAGAATGATTTGTAAAGGGTTAAACTCCTTTACAACAGTCATTGATCCACCAAAGATTTCTGTATCTTTGGTCTAGACGCTGCTACCTTTTGCTATGCCCGAATTCTATCTCTTGCGATCGAATGCCGATTTGCTTAAGAATTCTGCATCGATCTTATTCTTGAAGTCACGATTGACCCGGTCAAGGTACCTGTGAATTAATATAAGGCTATCGATCTTCCTCGTTTGTAATTTAATTATCATATCTTCCAACCGAGTTTGTTTTTGTGATTTGAGTTCTCTTGGATTAGGACTCCTCTAAATTTGAATCTCGTATGGTGTTTCATACAGTGAAATTGATTTTGGAAAATTTTATTCTTGTATAAGATGGACTTTGTATAAGTAAATGATTTTGAAACTGTTGATTTTGGAAGGTATTCGATCTGAAGAGATAAATCTTATATATAACGAAATTTATACATGAGATCATTGATTTTGGAAAGTACTTTATCTGAAATGAAATCTTATATATAATGGAATTTATATAAGTGTGATATTTGAAGCTATGATTTGAAAAGGCACTATATCTGTTATGTTATATTTTGAAGTAAGAGGTATGGGAAGTACCCTCCGTGAAGAAGTATAGTATGATATGCTTCGACCCAGATGGACTTGGGGAATCCAAGAATGGATTCGACCGATAAACCCTAATGGACTTGGGTGAATTCAGAAATGGATTCGAACCGATATGATTGTCCGGACTTAAACTCATGAGTTCCTCGATTTTTTTCAGGGTAGATGGTTCTTTAGTTTACCCAATGGAGGCACTTTCGATCCTGGGATCTGTTATTTATAGATCTTTCGGGAAGGAAGTGCATCCATTGTGTAAATCATTGAAACAGCAGCATACCACTGTAGCAGGGGTCGATGGTCCCTTATTTACGAACTGGATACGATATTTTTCTAGAATCCGAAAGGTAGAAGGATCTTCTGGAAGTTTTGTGTCCATTGCGTAAATACTGGATCAGCAGCGGGCCACAGCTATCATATTATCTCGTTGACATTGGATTTTGAGCGGTGTTTCTCATACCTATTGTAACGACCCCAAATTTTGAAGTTTATTTTAATTAATAGTTAAATTAAAATTTGAATATTTAATTTGTATTTGAATTAGGATTTATAGTAAATAATAAATAAAATTATTAAGTAAAAGCATAGAAATAAAATGCATTCGCATATAAACACTTATAAAAGATAACAGAACAAATAAAAGGAATTGGAATAGTAATACATGTATATGAGATAAAATATAAGATATGAAGGCAAGTAACTATATAGAGATAGTAAAATATATGGAATGACATACTAAATCATCTCTCAGCCTATAAACAAAGAAAATATTTATAAAACAACTTCAACAATGTTTATTATACAAAATATTATAATCACTGTACAAACAAATCTTTTAAAACATAAACAAGTATTACAAAGACAAAATCTCTTCAGTACAAACAAGGTGTGCAGCCGAGTAAAATAGGCAAAAACAAGATAAAAATCTAAGTACAAACAAATAAAATATAAGCATGAAGTACCATTTCATTTAATGCAAGCTTAAACAAAGTCTATTCGAATTGCTTTAACATCCTTTCAGCCTCCTTAGCCTGCAAAAGAAGATATATACATGAGGAATGATGTAAACAAAAACAGAAAATAATATGCAAGAAGAAAACAAAGAAGAAAAAATGGAAGCAAACAATATCTTGAAACAATCAAGCAAGTTCAAGCAAAACAGTTTTCAAAATAGCAAAGAGCTCTCTGTTCGATTTTTGTTTCCAGGTGAGTACACATCTGTATTCCAAAGTTTAAACTTGTGTGTTGCTTTGAAATGAATATGTATCTTATGGTATATGCTGTGAATACATGCATGTGTGGTGTGTGTGTGGCTTTCATCAGAGTATTCTCTGTTTTACTTCCCAGTATGCAAGTTTTATTTTAAAAATTTGAATCTCGTGATCTTGTCCCTATTTAAATTTAAGTTTCAGATGAAACTTGTTTACTTAACTATGAGCTTTAGTTCCAATTTGTATTTAAGTTAGGATAACATTTATTTTGACTCTGGAAACCAAATCAACTGAGCAAGTTCAAAACAAGTCAAAATTTAAATATCATAATCTATCGTTTCAGGATTAAAATTTGAATCTTCATACAAAATCATGATTTTTAAAAGTAGAATGAAGATTTTTAGCTCAATATTTCAAGATAAATTTATATTTGAACCAAAACTACACTCGTACAAATTTCTAATGATTTAATAAATTATTGATGTTGAAATTTTTGGTGAAGCTAGATTGTTGATTTAGTAACACAGGAAAAATATTGAAAAAAATTTCGAATGCGTGGAAATTTGGAACCGATCAAAAGTAGGGTTTAACTTGGTGTTTTGGGTCGCGCTCGAAATGTCGTGACTGGAAGTTGAAGGGTGGATCGAGTTGCATAAGCATTATGATGTAGCTCAGGGGATAAGTCGTATGCAACTTAAAGAGGAAGATCTTTCTCTAGTTAAGGAAGCTTCATTTTTAGGACTTAAGTCGTTCACGAGTCAAGCAGCTATGAGTCGTGAACGACCTAACTGGTCAAGTGAAGGGGAGGTACGACCTAACGAAGAAGAGGCACAAGATAACAAACACTTGAGTCGTATACGGGTTAATGAAACATGGCTACGACTCAACGGGAACTTGGGGTGTTCAAGTCTGATGAGTCGTACACGACTCAACGACCCATCTATAAGGCGTATACGACTTATCAGGAAAAAGGAGAAGGTTCCAACTCTTAAAGGCTTGAGTCGGCGGAAGGGCACGACCTAGTTAAGTCGTTTGAGGAGTTACCACAAGAAGCTTGGGAGCTTAAGTCGCGTGTGTTTTGAGTCATTCCATAGTTGAGTCGTAATTCGTATGACTTCGTATATTGAGTTGCTGCCGACTTATATGCGTTGTAATATGGATGTGTCTTGAGTCGCTTTGTATGATGAGTCGTATATCGTAAAGTCTTGAGTCGCTGAGGATGAGTCGTTGGTAATGAGTCGTTAATGGTGATGATGAGTCGTATGTCGTTTGTATCTGATGACTCGTGTTGTATATAAGTCGTTCATGTTTAGGTCGTCTATTTTTGCCGCTGTTCTGAGTCGTATGTCATTGTCATCTGTTGAGTCGGTTGCTTGTGTTGTGTTGTAATTGAGGCGTATAGTGTCTGTTTGGTCGGCAACGACCTAGTTGAGTCGTGAGGCATGAGTCGGTCACGACTTAAGGGTCAGGGGTTGAAAACACTATAAATAGGGGGTGTGTTGTAATTTTTAAGGTTGTTGACTTTTGAATAAAATTCTCTTTGATTGCTTTGTGCTTTATTTTAATTGGTAGTTTAGTGTGATCTCCTATCTCCACTTACGTCATTCGAGTGCGCTCGAATCAACGTTTGTTGAAGCCGATTCACGGAATCAAGTGCGCTTGATCAACGTTGAAGAATCGTAGATCTTCTTTCTCGGTATCGTGCGCGATCAACTAGTTGAAGATAGCTAGAATCCGACATCTTTGGATCAACGGATTTGGGCCTTACAGTATTCTCAATTCATCGATTGCTACTTTCACCAATTGAAGTTTATTTTGATTAATCCGCTGCGTCAGTTTTTGGTATCAGAACTAGACTTAGCCAATTATAGCTTAGCCGAGACTTGGAGCCAATTTTTTTGAAGTCGAAGTTTGAAGTTGTTGTTCATCGTGTTCATATTGAAGTTGCAACAAGTTTGAACTTTCGATCCATTCCATTTTGGATCAAAGTGTTGAAAGTGTTTGAAATTGAAGGAGGCCGTGTATACTTGTGAAGTAGCCGAGCCTAGGAAGGATCATTGGAAGCTTGTTTCGAGCTAAGGAGTTAAGGCCGAGCCTTGTGAAGTTGTGTAGAAGCTTGTGAAGCCGTGATTTGCTTGTGAAGTATCACTTTGGTATCGATTTGTTGAAATTTTGTGAATTTCAATCATGCCGCCAAGGAGAGCTAACCGCCATCAAAATGTTGAAGCTTTATATCGGAGAGAAGAGGCCGATCAAATGGAACAACATATGCATGAGAAGATTGATGAAGGCATTGGTAGGTTGGAGAAGCTTATGATCGATATGAATCAAAGTAGAAGAAGAAATTCATCTGAATCCATCCATGGAGGAAGTAGAATTTCGCCACATTCAGATCGAGAAAGGAGAGAGAGCCAAGATCATCGGAGTGTTCACAATCGAAGTAGGAGGAATGTTGATGATCATGATAGACGGGATGTTGGTAGTAGGAGTGGTGGTAGAGATGCTGGAGGGCGTGAAAGACAACGATATGCATCAGACTTTGATGAGGAGTTTGATGGTGAAAGAGGAAGTGTTCATTACAGAGATAGAGATCAGGGACAACGTCAGTATCGGGTTATAGATGATGATCGACGTTGGGAATCAGGAATGAAGATGGAAATTCCGGAGTTTAAAGGCGGAATGGTAGCTGAGGAATTTTTAGATTGGTTATCTAATGTTGAGGAAATCTTTGATTTCAAGGAGGTTCCGGAGAATAGAAGGGTGAAGCAAGTTGCTACTAGGTTGATGGGGAGAGCTTTGGCATGGTGGCAGCAAACTAAACTTACAAGGGAGAGAATGGGAAAGTCAAAGGTTGAATAATGGGAGAAAATGAAGAAGTTGATGAGAGCTACATTCTTACCATACAACTATCAATCACTTATGTACCAGAGGTTGCAGAATCTAAGGCAAGGGACGAAGTCTGTTAGTGATTATGCTAATGAATTTTACCAACTCATTGCCAGAAATGATATTATGGAGACGGAAGAACAACTAACTGCTAGATTCATTGGGGGATTGAGAATGCAGATCCAGGATATGGTTAATATGTTTGATCCTAGATCTGTAGCGGAGGCACATCAGAAAGCGTTGGCTTGGGAGAAGCAAGGAAGGCGTGGAGGTGGTGTGTTTACTAATTCCAATAATCAAGCGAGGGGTGTTAGTGGAAGTTCTAATGTTCCTAAACCTATCAATAAGCCAGTGGTGAAGGAGGCTGAGAAGGCGAAGGTTAGCAGTGTTTTCAAATGTTATAATTGTCAAGAGTTGGGTCACAAAAGCAATGAGTGTCCGAAGCCGAAGAAGAGAGCAATGGTTGCAGAAGTTGAGGAGGATGATGGTGAGGAGGCAGAATGTTCAAATGCACCTTATGTTGAGGAGGAAGAAGAATTGTCTGGAGATGAAGGTTGTAATCTTATGATGAGGAGGTCATGTCTTACACCAAAGCAAGAGGAGGATTGTAGTTGGTTGAGAAGCAATATTTTTCAGTCGACATGCACTATTTTAGGGAAAGTTTGCAAGTTCGTTATTGATGCTGGAAGCTGTGATAATATTATCTCTACAGAAGCAGTAAGGAAGTTGAATTTGAAAACTGAGAAACATCCTACGCCGTACAAGCTAGCATGGTTAAGGAAAGGTGGTGAAGTGAAGGTGTGTCGAAGAGCTTGTGTGAATTTTTCTATTGGAAAGAAGTACAAAGATGAAATTTGGTGTGACGTTGTAGATATGGATGTGTGTCATCTGTTGTTGGGAAGACCATGGCAGTTTGATAGAGCAGTACAGCATGATGGTCGTGCTAATAGTTACAGTTTCATGTTTGAAGGTACTAAAATCACTTTAGTTCCTAAGAAGCAACAATAGAAGGAGAGCAAGCTGGAGGAGATTGAGGAATTGAAAACTCTGTTGACTTTGAAGGAGTTTGTTAAGGAGGTTGAAGATGAGCCTGAAGTCTATTTGTTGATTGGGCGAGAGAGTAGAGAAGAGGTTGAAATTCCAGAAGAAGCAAAGCCAGTTTTGAAAGAGTTTGAAGATGTATTTCCAGAGGAGTTGCCTAAGGAGTTACCGCCATTGAGAGACATTCAACATCAAATTGATCTTGTTCCGGGAGCAGTTTTACCCCACCGACCACATTATCGAATGAGTCCGAAGGAACATGAGGAGTTACGAAGGCAGGTGGAAGAGTTGTTAGAACAGGGACGTGTTCAGGAAAGCTTGAGTCCTTGTGCAGTACCAGCTTTGTTGGTGCCGAAGAAGGATGGAACATGGAGGATGTGCACAGATAGTAGAGCTTTGAACAAGATTACTGTACGTTACAGTTTTCCTATGCCAAGGTTGGATGACTTGCTGGATCAGTTGAGTGGGGCAACTATCTTTTCAAAGATTGACTTGAAGAGTGGTTATCACCAGATTCGAATTAGACCTGGAGACGAGTGGAAGACAACGTTCAAGACGAGAGAAGGGTTATACGAATGGTTGGTTATGCCATTTGGTTTATCAAATGCACCTAGTACATTCATGCGGGTGATGAATCAAATCTTTAGACCATTCATTGGGAAGTTTGTGTTAGTTTATTTTGATGATATTCTGATATACAGCAGGAGTATGGAGGAACATGTTCTACATTTAAGGATAGTGTTGATTATTCTTCGTGAGGAACAATTTTATGCTGCTACAAAGAAATGCGTGTTCATGACGCATAGCGTTCTATTTCTAGGGTATGTTGTTTCGGAGGAAGGAATTCAAGTTGATCAAAGTAAAGTTGAAGCTATTAGAAATTGGCCACAACCGAGAACTATCACTGAAGTTAGAAGTTTTCTTGGATTGGCATCATTCTACCGAAGGTTTATTCCACACTTCAGTAGCATGATGGCACCGGTTACTGATTGTATGGAAGGGAAACAGTTTTCTTGGTCGGAGGAAGCAGGAGTTGCTTTTGAACGAATCAAAGAACTTTTGATGACAGCACCAATTCTTGTTTTACCGAATTTTCAGTTATTGTTTGAATTGCATACTGATGCATCGAAGGTTGGTATTGGAGGAGTTCTGAGTCCGAATGGGAAGCCAGTTGCTTATTTTAGTGAGAAGTTGTCAGGGGCAAAGATGAGATACAATACATATGACGTTGAATTTTATGCTGTTGTACAAGCTGTTAAGCACTGGAGGCACTATCTATTTCAGAAAGAATTTGTTTTATATACTGATCACGAGGCATTGAAGCATTTACAGGGGCAAGACAAGATTTCAGCGAGACATGCATCATGGATTGCTTATTTACAGCAGTTTACTTTTGTTGTCAAACATAAGTCAGGGGTGACGAACCGTGTGGCTGATGCTTTGAGTAGGAGAAGTCATTTATTAACGACATTGAAGGTTGAGGTGACAGGGTTTGAAATGTTGCCAGAGCTGATTGAAGAAGATCCTTACTTTGTGAAATGTGTAGAGAAAGTCAAGGAAGGAAATACCGATGAATTTGTGATGGTTGATGGATTCTTGTTCAAGGGGAATCAATTATGTATCCCAGATTGTAGTTTGAGATTGAAAATTATCAAGGAATTACACGAGGAAGGGCATGTGGGCCATGATCGTACTTTGCAATTGATTTCACAATCTTACTTTTGGCCGTCAATGAGGAAAGAAGTGGGAAGGTTTGTGGAGCGATGTCATATTTGCCAAGTTTCGAAAGGAACCGCGACCAATGCTGGGTTGTATATGCCGTTGCCTGTACCGGCTAGACCATGGGTTGATGTGAGTATGGACTTTGTATTGGGATTGCCGAGAACGCAGCGTGGTAATGATTCTATATATGTAGTGGTTGACAGATTTTCTAAAATGGCACATTTTATTGCTTGCAAGAAGACGGTGGATGCTGTTCGTGTTGCTCAGTTATATTTTAAAGAAATCTATCGTCTACAAGGGTTGCCGGAATCTATTGTCTCAGACAGGGATACCAGATTTTTAAGTCATTTTTGGCTTAGTTTGTGGAAGATGGTGGGAACAAAGTTGAACTTTAGCAGCGCTTATCATCCGCAAACCGATGGGCAGACAGAAGTGGTTAACAGATCATTGGGAAATTTGTTACGGTGTTTAGTGAAAGATAATCTGAAGAGTTGGGACATGAAGTTGTGCCAGGCAGAGTTTGCTCATAACCATGTAGTGAATCGTAGTACGGGATTCAGTCCATTTCAGATTGTATATTCCAATTTACCCAGGGGACCGTTGGATTTAGTAGTGGTACCACAAGCGAAGGGGAGTGTTAAACGGGCTGTTGATTTTGTTGAAGAATTAACCTAATGTCATAAGATCGTTCAGGAACGATTGGTGAAGACAAACGAGAAGTATAAGCGAACTGCTGATTTGAAGCGACGGAATGTTGAATTTAACGAAGGTGATTTGGTTTACGCTGTGTTGACGAAGAATCGTTTTCCGGTAGGCACTTATAACAAGTTGAAAGCCAGAAAAATTGGTCCTGTAGAAGTTGTGAAACGGATTAATGAAAATGCTTACAAATTGAAATTGCCGGAGGATGTTTACACTTCTGATGTGTTCAATGTTAAACATCTCGTACCATATTATAGAGACGAACAATCTGAGGTAGAAGAATTTACAAATTCAAGGACGAATTTTTCTCAACCAGTGGAGGATGATGTAGCTCAGGGGATAAGTCGTATGCAAATTAAAGAGGAAGATCTTTCTCGAGTTAAGGAGGCTTCGTTTTTAGGACTTAAGTCGTTCACGTGTCAAGCAGCTATGAGTCGTGAACGACCTAACTGGTCGAGTGAAGGGGAGGTACGACCTAACGAAGAAGAGGCACGAGATAACAAACACTTGAGTCGTATACGGGTTAATGAAATAGGGCTACGACTCAACGGGAACTTGGGGTGTTCAAGTTTGATGAGTCGTACACGACTCAACGACCCATCTATAAGGCGTATACGACTTATCAGGAAAAAGGAGAAGGTTCCAACTGTTAAAGGCTTGAGTCGGCGGAAGGGCACGACCTAGTTAAGTCGTTTGAGGAGTTACCACAGGAAGCTTGGGAGCTTAAGTCGCGTGTGTTTTGAGTCGTTCCATAGTTGAGTCGTAAGTCGTATGACTTCGTATATTGAGTCGCTGCCGACTTATATGCGTTGTAATATGGATGTGTCTTGAGTCGCTTTGTATAATGAGTCGTATATCGTAAAGTCTTGAGTCGCTGAGGATGAGTCGTTGGTAATGAGTCGTTAATGGTGATGACGAGTCGTATGCGTTTGTATCTGATGACTCGTGTTGTATATAAGTCGTTCATGTTTAGGTCGTCTATTTTTGCCGCTGTTCTGAGTCGTATGTCGTTGTCATCTGTTGAGTCGGTTGCTTGTGTTGTATTGTAATTGAGGCGTATAGTGTCTGTTAGGTCGGCAACGACCTAGCTGAGTCGTGAGGCATGAGTCGGTCACGACTTAAGGGTCAGGGGTTGAAAACACTATAAATAGGGGATGTGTTGTAATTTTTAAGGTTGTTGACTTTTGAATAAAATTCTCTCTGATTGCTTTGTGCTTTCTTTTAATTGATAGTTGAGTGTGATCTCCTATCTCCACTTACGTCATTCGAGTGCGCTCGAATCAACGTTTGTTGAAGCCGATTCACGGAATCAAGTGCGCTTGATCAACGTTGAACAATCGTAGATCTTCTTTCTCGGTATCGTGCGCGATCAACGAGTTGAAGATAGCTAGAATCCGGCATCTTTGGATCAACGGATTTGGGCCTTACAGTATTCTCAATTCATCGATTGCTACTTTCACCAATTGAAGTTTATTTTGATTAATCCACTGCGTCACATTAGGGGGTAGCCGCGTGGAGGGCTCGCGATGGTGTGGTCGAAGTTTCACAGCCTCCGGTGAACTATGGCGGCAAGTGGAGGTGTTTTTCTGATGGTTCGCTTCGTTACAGTTTTGGCCAACATGCTCGATTTTGACGTGGGGACGATTTCGAAATTCTGGTTGTTTGCCTGAGATGGGGTGGTCGGCGGCGACATGTGGGAGGTGGCAACATCGATCGCCGTGGCTCCGGCGTCTCGTACACGTGCACCGTGCACGTTTGGGTTGTTGGGTTTTGGCTGTGGGTTGCGTCTTTGGGGAAGAAGAAGGAAGCTCGGGACGTTGCTCGACTTTTAGCGCGAGTGACTCGAAAAATTTTTAGGTAGGGCTCGGGTATGTCTAGGTAGCAAATTTTAGTAACCTGGTTTGTTTCTAAACCTTAAAAAAAAAAAAAAAAAAAAAAAAAAAAAAAAAAACTGAATTTAAATTGCTAACCAAAGTTAAAGCAAGTTTAAATCTAAAGTTTGGATCTGGAATTCAATCTCAATTTGAATCTGAGTTTAAAATAAAATAAGTTTTTAAATTTAAATTTGTTTAACAACCCAAAATATGTAAGTTTAAATCAAAGTTTCAAAGCCAAGTTTAATCAAGTGTTTAGATATGAATTAAAATAAATATTTGAAGTAGATTTTGATTTAAGTTCTTTTATAAAAAGAATTTCCAATGGAAAGTTAAATAATTGGTTTTCGCTTGAATTGGCAAGTTAAAAATGAAATGTATGTTAAGACTTAAATTTCAAATAAAAATTTAAGTAAATTAGTTAGGACTTTTCTTATATAGGTTTATAAATTGATATTTAAATTTGGTTAAAGTTAAATATCAAATCTTAAATTTAAAATGGAAATTGAATCTAAATTTGAAATGTAATGTTTAAATCCACTTTAATGAAGTCATTAATAAAGTAAATGGATTATCTTAGAATAATTAAGATAGTTAAGTGATTTAATTAATAAGATAATTAAGAATGACTCATTTATTTAATTCATAAATTAATAATTTAGATTAATTTTGAACTAGAGATTTATTAAAAAGTAAGTTAAGGAATGTTATTTGTTAATGAAGATAATTAACTAAGGATTTTTAAGTATTTATTAAGGTGATTAATTGTAATAATTAATCAGATTAATTACATTTAGATAATCAATTATAAATTGTTAAAATAATTACTTAATGAAGGTAATTAAGGATTAATCACTTATTGTAATTAATTTTGTATATTTTGATTTAATTGAAGTTAATTAATTTAGTTTAATTAATTTAAGAAAATTATTAGATAAATTGGAAATTAACGATTAATTATGAGGTAATTTCTTATTGGTAAATAATTAAAGGTTAATTATTTAGAGAATTGAAGGTTGATTAATTTAATTAAATGATTAGGGGATAATTAATCAAATGATTTGAAATCAATTTCAGCTAATTTACCATGATCTATGACTCATCTGATTTAAATTAATCAGATAATTTATTGAGTTCACTTATGGATGTTTGAATCCTATTGATTGTTGAATTGGTTGATATTCTGATATGCTATGCTTTGTGCTATGAATTGTTTCAGTATGATTCTGTGATGAATGTAATTTATTTATTTATAATGCATTGTTATTCTCTATCTGTGGGTCTGTGTGTATAGATAAGTGTTATTGGGATATACTGCTCATCGATGTTATGTGATTACAAATCTGTGATGATAGAGTGATGTTGCACTATTGTGTTAAACCCCTGGACCATACCATACACACACAAATATGGATCTCACGAGGAAATCGATTAAGTCACAGGTTTTTGAAAATAATTTTGAATTTGAATTTTAAATTCAAATGGTTGAAATAAGATTGGGTTTAAAGTGAAAAGCTTTTGAAATGGAATTTCAAAGATGAAATTTATTTTGAATAACTTGATAAAGTTGGAAATTTAAATAATTTGATTTCAATTTAAATTCAAAGTGTGAAACTGAATTCTATAATTTGAAACTAGGGATTAAAAATGTTATACCAGTTATATACGGGTTAAACCATTTTAAAATATATTAATTTGGGAATATGAATATAAATTAAGAACTTTAACTCGTACAAATATAATTGGATTTTTCTGAAAAGAAAACTGTTTGTTTTCAAATAATAAAAGCTTTGACATAAGTAATGAACTTCCAAATTTGTGTTAAAAAGATTTCTAGTTTAAAATGAAAATGATTTCCAAGTTATAGAAACGGTTTGAAAGCTATAAGTTAAATCTTTGATTTAAAGATTTAATGAGTTAATACAATTGAATGAAATTGTTTTGGAAATCTATGAATTGATCTTTGTGAAATAAATCTTTTTGTTTAAAGATTTAAAATGGTAATTTGTTTAAACCATTTGAAAGAAATGTTTGAATAATTAAGTTGTGACTTAATTGAAATCCCAATATCCATATGTTTTTAAATATTGCGCTCACTATTCGGTTTAGCCGGGAGAGGACCTTTGTGTCATATATCCCATTCCGAATATGTGATACGTCGTTATGGATAGCATTTGAAGACCGGTGATGAAGACCGGATATTTTCGAAAACGGAAGGACAACTCGTCGAATCTCTTTTCATCGACTGGTCCCCGGTATAGAGACTCCATATGTGATGGGAAGTCCGAACGTGATTATTAAATATCCGGATTGCAAGGGCTTCTTTGGAAGTGCCTTCGGTTCTGTTCGAACCCGGAACAGACTTGTATGGATTGTGTGTCTGACATTACAATTCGAGATATAAAGCAGATTTCTTTCAAATACATTTCTGTTGGTGGTGGAGAATTTATTCTCTTAGCTTAACACCCTTCTCTGAGACGTATGAGCTCAGAGGTTATGTAGTTGAAGGTTATCAGCGATATATTCCCAATTTGGTAATGTGACATGCTAAGTGTTGCTGTGAAATGATCATTGTTTGAGCATTTGTGATATGATCATTTGTTTGATCATTTATCTTTGTGATCATTACTTTGATCATTTGTTGACCCAAAGCATGGCTTTGTACCAAAGCGTGGCTTTGTGGACGAGACTTCGTCGAGCCTCACACCCCGGAATGGTCAAAACAGGAAAGATGCGGCAAGGTTATTAGGGGGTAGCGCCCTTTTAGGGTATGTTCATTTCCTTCTGGAAAGGGGTGGTATCATGGTATGGAGCCCAGATACTTACTCATGTGGAAAACACTCTATTTACTATAGTGTGATGTTGGTTATCGAGCGCTCGGTTAAAGGTCCTAAAGGACCGAGGGATGGCATACTCGTGTCAGTTGTTACCCAGTTAGGGGTAACCCGGCCTTGTGTTGGCAGAGATCCGGTTAGGTTCTCGGGGACGTCCTTCCAGAGGCGTTCTCATGTGGCAATGGGAAGTTCCTTGGCCTGACCATTTGTTGGAAATCCAAAGAAACAATACGAGCCTTGTACGGTTTTAGTTGTAGAACCTTCCATTCACTTATGGTGGCGCCTCACTGTTTGGATGGTAGCTATAGTACGCATAGTTCGAAATGTCTATGCTGGCTAAGATTTATATTCTACTTTCAAAATGTTTTTTCTGCACCGTGCACTTATAATAATAATATCAAAGAAATTTTCTGCGTATTAAGCATGTTTGACTATCATAAGAAGAAATCTTCTCCAAGTCTGCGTTTTCATTGTGTGTGTGGTGGGAGGTCTTATGGTAGTCTCATTTTTCAAAAAAAAACATTGCGAATTTACTTTAAATCTTTTGTTGTTTGTTTTAAAGATAAAACTGTTTTTGTTGCTCACACCAGTCCCATGATTGATCCGGAGTTTATCGTTCCTTTCCTAAACTCTGGGTGCTCATTATTTTCTACACGAGCAGTCTAGAGTTTGGTTTTTCAGATTGTTAGGTTCAGTGTATTATCTGGAGATAGTTCAGTCTTTGGTTCGCACCAGTCTTGCCTAGCTTGGTGCATTGTTATAGGGAGTTCGAGCTATTGCTGGATTGGTTCTTGGAGATGGAATTCAGATTTAGAGTTCTTCATTGAAGACTATGTTAGAGTTTTTTTCTTTCCGCTGCTATTTTCTTGTATCCCTGATGTATATTGATATTCATTGTATCACTCTGTTGTATCAGTGTTGTATATCAATGTATTATTCTTTTTATTCTGCTGTGTTATTTACTTAATGTTGTTATAAGCTCCGGCGAATCGGATTTGAACGATCGAATCTACGGCATTCGAGTACGAATGAAGTATGGATGTCGATTTTCAAGCGGGCAAAATCCGTTATCGTTACATTTGGTATCATAGCTAAGGTTGAACTTTAGCTCAGGAGTATAACACGTTAAGTAGCTCATTAGAGATAGGGTGAAGTATCCCTAGAATGAGTACATCCCTAAGATATCCGTTTGAATGCCTCAGTAAATTCTCTTACTATCCACTGATAGTGAGTATGAGTGCGAGAAGAGGACGCGATAGGGGACAGGGAAGTATCACTATAAATGGTCAATTTCCTGCAACAGTGGAAACAATCTTTTCTCTATCAATCTCTTTGTTCAGCATCTCTTTTCAATTCTTTGATACTTCCTGGTAGATCCAGGAAGGAAATTCGAGATATTAATATGGGACATAAACTCCAATTTGGCCAAAATTGTTTGTTTGGATGAATTGGTTGCTTTGGTTGATATGGTTGATAGATATACTTTAGTTTTAAACTGAAAAAAAATATTGAAATTGTTCCTCTATCTTTTATCTATCTTCGTTATTTCTCTCTGGCGAATTTCGAGGACGAAATTCCTTTTAAGGGGGGAAGTCTGTAACGACCCCAAATTTTGAAGTTTATTTTAATTAATAGTTAAATTAAAATTTGAATATTTAATTTGTATTTGAATTAGGATTTATAGTAAATAATAAATAAAATTATTAGGTAAAAGCATAGAAATAAAATGCATTCGCATATAAACACTTATAAAAGATAACAGAACAAATAAAAGGAATTAGAATAGTAATACATGTATATGAGATAAAATATAAGATATGAAGGCAAGTAACTATACAGAGATAGTAAAATATATGGAATGACATACTAAATCATCTCTCAGCCTATAAACAAAGAAAATATTTATAAAACAACTTCAACAATGTTTATTATACAAATATTATAATCAGTATAGACAAATCTTTTAAAACATAAACAAGTATTACAAAGACAAAATCTCTTCAGTACAACAAGGTGTGCAGCCGAGTAAAATAGGCAAAAACAAGATAAAAATCTAAGTACAAACAAATAAAATATAAGTATGAAGTACCATTTCATTTAATGCAAGCTTAAACAAAGTCTATTCGAATTGCTTTAACATCCTTTCAGCCTCCTTAGCCTGCAAAAGAAGATATATACATGAGGAATGATGTAAACAAAAATAGAAAAGAATATGCAAGAAGAAAACAAAGAAAAAAAAAATGGAGGCAAACATTATCTTGAAACAATCAAGCAAGTTCAAGCAAAACAGTTTTCAAAACAGCAAAGAGTTCTCTGTTCGATTTTTGTTTCCAGGTGAGTACACATCTGTATTTCAAAGTTTAAACTTGTGTGTTGCTTTGAAATGAATATGTATCTTATGGTATATGCTGTGAATACATGCATGTGTGATGTGTGTGTGGCTTTCATCAGAGTATTCTCTATTTTACTTCCCAGTATGCAAGTTTTGTTATAAAAATTTGAATCTCGTGATCTTGTCCCTGTTTAAATTTAAGTTTCAGATGAAACTTGTTTACTTAACTATGAGCTTTAGTTCTAATTTGTATTTAAGTCAGGATAACATTTATTTTGACTCTGGAAACCAAATCAACTGAGCAAGTTCAAAACAAGTCAAAATTTAAATATCATAATCTATCGTTTCAGGATTAAAATTTGAATCTTCATACAAAATCATGATTTTTAAAACTAGAATGAAGATTTTTAGCTCAATATTTCAAGAGAAATTTATATTTGAACCAAAACTGCACTTGTACAAATTTCTAATGATTTAATAAATTATTGATGTTGAAATTTTTGGTGAAGCTAGATTGTTGATTTAGTAACACAGGAAAAATATTGAAAAAAAATTCGAATGCGTGGAAATTTGGAACCGATCAAAAGTAGGGTTTAACTTGGTGTTTTGGGTCGCGCTCGAAATGTCGTGACTGGAAGTTGAAGGGTGGATCGAGTTGCATAAGCATTAGGGGGTAGCTGCGTGGGGGGCTCGCGATGGTGTGGTCGAAGTTTCACAGCCTCCAGTGAACTATGGCGGCAAGTGGAGGTGTTTTTCTGATGGTTCGCTTCGTTACAGTTTTGGCCAACATGCTCGATTTTGACGTGGGGACGATTTCGAAATTCTGGTTGTTTGCCTGAAATGGGGTGGTCGGCGGCGACATGTGGGAGGTGGTAGCATCGATCGCCGTGGCTCCGGCGTCTCGTGCACCGTGCACGTTTGGGTTGTTGGGTTTTGGCTGTGGGTTGCGTCTTTGGGGAAGAAGAAAGAAGCTCGGGACGTTGCTCGACTTTTAGCGTGAGTGACTCGAAGAATTTTTAGGTAGGGATCGGGTATGTCTGGGTAGCAAGTTTTAGTAACCTGGTTTGTTTCTAAACCTTAAAAAAAAAACAGAATTTAAATTGCTAAGCAAAGTTAAAGCAAGTTTAAATCTAAAGTTTGGATCTAGAATTCAATCTCAATTTGAATCTGAGTTTATAATAAAATAAGTTTTTAAATTTAAATTTGTTTAACAACCCAAAATATGTAAGTTTAAATCAAAGTTTCAAAGCCAAGTTTAATCAAGTGTTTAGATATGAATTAAAATAAATATTTGAAGTAGATTTTGATTTAAGTTCTTTTATAAAAAGAATTTCCAATGGAAAGTTAAATAATTGGTTTTCGCTTGAATTGGCAAGTTAAAAATGAAATGTATGTTAAGACTTAAATTTCAAATAAAAATTTAAGTAAATTAGTTAGGACTTTTCTTATATAGGTTTATAAATTGATATTTAAATTTGGTTAAAGTTAAATATCAAATCTTAAATTTAAAATGGAAATTGAATCTAAATTTGAAATGTAATGTTTAAATCCACTTTAATGAAGTCATTAATAAAGTAAATGGATTATCTTAGAATAATTAAGATATTTAAGTGATTTAATTAATAAGATAATTAAGAATGACTCATTTATTTAATTCATAAATTAATAATTTAGATTAATTTTGAACTAGAGATTTATTAAAAAGTAAGTTAAGGAATGTTATTTGTTAATGAAGATAATTAACTAAGGATTTTTAAGTATTTATTAAGGTGATTAATTGTAATAATTAATCAGATTAATTACATTTAGATAATCAATTATAAATTGTTAAAAGTAATTACTTAATGAAGGTAATTAAGGATTAATCACTTATTGTAATTAATTTTGGATATTTTGATTTAATTGAAGTTAATTAATTTAGTTTAATTAATTTAAGAAAATTATTAGATAAATTGGAAATTAACGATTAATTATGAGGTAATTTATTATTGGTAAATAATTAATGGTTAATTATTTAGAGAATCGAAGGTTGATTAATTTAATTAAATGATTAGGGGATAATTAATCAAATGATTTGAAATCAATTTCAGCTAATTTACCACGATCTATGACTCATCTGATTTAAATTAATCAGATAATTTATTGAGTTCACTTATGGATGTTTGAATCCTATTGATTGTTGAATTGGTTGATATTCTGATATGCTATGCTTTGTGCTATGAATTGTTTTAGTATGATTCTGTGATGAATGTAATTTATTTATTTATAATGCATTGTTATTCTCTATCTGTGGGTCTGTGTGTATAGATAAGTGTTATTGGGATATACTGCTTATCGATGTTATGTGATTACAAATCTGTGATGATAGAATGATGTTGCACTATTGTGTTAAACCCCTGGACCACACCATACACACACAAATATGGATCTCATAAGGAAATCGATTAAGTCACAGATTTTTGAAAATAATTTTGAATTTGAATTTTAAATTCAAATGGTTGAAAATAAGATTGGGTTTAAAGTGAAAAGCTTTTGAAATGGAATTTCAAAGATGAAATTTATTTTGAATAACTTGATAAAGTTGGAAATTTAAATAATTTGATTTAAATTTAAATTCAAAGTGTGAAACTGAATTCTATAATTTGAAACTAGGGATTAAAAATGTTATACCAGTTATATACGGGTTAAACCATTTTAAAATGTATTAATTTGGGAATATGAATATAAATTAAGAACTTTAACTCGTACAAATATAATTGGATTTTTCTGAAAAGAAAACTGTTTGTTTTCAAATAATAAAAGCTTTCACATAAGTAATGAACTTCCAAATTTGTGTTAAAAAGATTTCTAGTTTAAAATGAAAATGGTTTCCAAGTTATAGAAACGGTTTGAAAGCTATAAGTTAAATCTTTGATTTAAAGATTTAACGAGTTAATACAATTGAATGAAATTGTTTTGGAAATCTATGAATTGATCTTTGTGAAATAAATCTTTTTGTTTAAAGATTTAAAATGGTAATTTGTTTAAACCATTTGAAAGAAATGTTTGAATAATTAAGTTGTGACTTAATTGAAATCCCAATATCCATATGTTTTTAAATATTGCGCTCACTATTCGGTTTAGCCGGGAGAGGACCTTTGTGTCATATATCCCATTCCGAATATGTGATACGTCGTTATGGATAGCATTTGAAGACCGGTGATGAAGACCGGATATTTTCGAAAACGGAAGGACAACTCTTCGAATGTCTTTGCATCGACTGGTCCCCGGTATAGAGACTCCATATGTGATGGGAAGTCCGAATGTGATTAGTAAATATCCGGATTACAAGGGCTTCTTTGGAAGTGCCTTCGGTTCTGTTCGAACCCGGAACAGACTTGTATGGATTGTGTGTCTGACATTACAATTTGAGATATAAAGCAGATTTCTTTCAAATACATTTCTATTGGTGGCGGAGAATTTATTCTCTTAGCTTAACACCCTTCTCTGAGACGTACGAGCTCAGAGGTTATGTAGTTGAAGGTTATCAGCGATATATTCCCAATTTGGTAATGTGACATGCTAAGGGTTGCTGTGAAATGATCATTGTTTGATCATTTGTGATATGATCATTTGTTTGATCATTTATCTTTGTGATCATTACTTTGATCATTTGTTGACCCAAAGCATGGCTTTGTACCAAAGCGTGGCTTTGTGGACAAGACTTCGTCGAGCCTCACACCCCGGAATGGTCAAAACAGGAAAGATGTAGCAAGGTTATTAAGGGGTAGCGCCCCTTTAGGGTATGTTCATTTCTTTCTGGAAAGGGGTGGTATCATGGTATGGAGCCCAGATACTTACTCATGTGGAAAACACTCTATTTACTATAGTGTGATGTTGGTTATCGAGCGCTCGGTTAAAGGTCCTAAAGGACCGGGAGATGGCATACTCGTGTCAATTGTTACACAGTTAGGGGTAACCCGGCCTTGTGTTGGCAAAGATCCGGGTTGGTTCTCGGGGACATCCTTCCAGAGGCGTTCTCATGTGGCAATGGGAAGTTCCTTGGCCTGACCATTTGTTGGAAATCCAAAGAAACAATACGAGCCTTGTACGGTTTTAGTTGTAGAACTTGCCATTCACTTATGGTGGCGCCCCACTGTTTGGATGGTAGCTATAGTAGGCATAGTTCGAAATGTCTATGCTGGCTAAGATTTATATTCTACTTTCGAAATGTTTTTTCTGCACCGTGCACTTATAATAATAATATCAAAGAAATTTTCTGCGTATTAAGCATGTTTGACTATCATAAGAAGAAATCTTCTCCAAGTCTGCGTTTGCATTGTGTGTGTGGTGGAAGGTCTTATGGTAGTCTCATTTTTCAAAAAAAAACATTGCGAATTTACTTTAAATCTTTTGTTGTTTGTTTTAAAGATAAAACTGTTTTTGTTGCTCACACCAGTCCCATGACTGATCCGGAGTTTATTGTTCCTTTCCTAAACTCTGGGTGCTCATTATTTTCTACACGAGCAATCTAGAGTTGGGTTTTTCAGATTGTTAGGTTCAGTGTATTATCTGGAGATAGTTCAGTCTTTGGTTCGCACCAGTCTTGCCTAGCTTGGTGCATTGTTATGGGGAGTTCGAGCTATTGCTGGATTGGTTCTTGGAGATGGAATTCAGATTTGGAGTTCTTCATTGAAGACTATGTTAGAGTTTTTTTCCTTTCCGCTGCTATTTTCTTGTAACTTTGATGTATATTGATATTCATTGTATCACTCTGTTGTATCAGTGTTGTATATCAATGTATTATTCTTTTTGTTCTGCTGTGTTATTTACTTAATGTTGTTATAAGCTCCGACGAATCGGATTTGAACGATCGAATCTATGGCATTCGAGTATGAATGAAGTATGGATGTCGATTTTCGAGCGGGCAAAATCCGTTATTGTTACACCTATTTTTAAGCATTTTCACTAGGTGTTGAAACAGGTCTACTAAGTATTTGGAGAAATCCAGCCTTGCGCCTTATCAACGCATGGCCAGAGTCTGCAAGAGCGGGGATAAACCTGTTAAGACATCAAGTTATAAAAGTATTTCGATAAAGTGTTATATAAAGAATATTTTGATGATTTTCTTTCTAAATAATTTAAAATGTTTAAAATATTGTTTATTAATATACTACATGGTTTAATAGTAAATTATTAGTGTTGTACAAAATTTATAAGTTATTAATTAAATAAATCATATTTAAAGAAAATGATTATTGATTTATTAATAATGTTTGAAAAGTATCTTGAGATAAGTTAATAAATTTATGAATTATGGATTTAATGTTTTCAATGGCTTCTTTGTAAAGATAAGTAATGATGTAAATAATTGTTTTCAAATGGTTTACATATATTTATAAAGGAGTTATTTTAAAATATTTAAATGGTATTTTTAAATTAAGCAAGAAATTTTACAAATGAATTTTGAAAGAATTAAAGTATTAAAGATAATGGATTTGCAAATGAAGCTTTCAAATGAATATTTCAAGTAAAATTTATACAAGTTTCTTTGAGTGTATAATTTAAAGATATTATATAAATGGAAAATTTTGATTTGCGAAGCTTATTTATAGTAATATACTTGACAAATAAATTTGAATCTCTATTTTGGAAGTATAGTTTGGAATATTTACTTGATTTCGAAGTACTAATAGTAAATTTATTGGTTTATTTACTGCTTGAATTTTTTTATGAAACCATAATAAATGTTTTTCCATGATTTGAATATTCGTTTTAAACAAGTGTGTAAAATTAGTTATGAAAATATTAAATTTTATACTTTGATTTAGAAATATAACGTAAGATTTGAGTATACTATTAGTTTCAGTTTAATAATCTTGAATTATACTTATTTTTTAAAAAATGACGAATCTAATAAATTTTCGGATTTAAGGAAATTTATTTTAAAGCTTACTATAATGTATTGATATAAATTTCTAACATTTTTTTAGACTTTTGAAAATCTTTGCATAATGCTACGAGGATGTTTTAAATATATCATATATTTTACTAAGTGAATGAGGTTAAATGTTTAATTAAATTTTAGATATATTGAAATATTTCTTTTCTCTTTAAGGGCGAATACCGAAAACTTAAATTTTTTATTCAATATCCGAATTAAGTTATAAATTTAAGTAAGGCAATAGAAGCTTGAGTAATATTTTATGAATTTTTTATGATCTGAATTGACATTTTGAACGAACAAATTTAAATTGAATGACTATTTATGGATATAATAAAATGAGTTTTACCAAATTATTAAATATTATTTAATTTAAATTGAAATTTATATAGTTTTAAATAAATGGTTTTATCTTGTTTCAAATCTATTTTCATTCTGGTTGTTTCTATTCCCCTACCTCCTTCCTTTTCGGGGACAAAAAGTTTTGAGCGGGAGAGAGTGTAACGACCCAAAATTTTTAACGGTTTTAATAACGTAATTAATAGAATTTTGGAAAATTTTAAATAATTGGATTTTGGAATAAAATTTGATATTTATAATACGTTGATTTAAACATAGAAAATGGTAAATTTTCATCAGATAATACTGAAGTAAATTTTATTGTGTAATATCATTTCAATTTAAATCAGTTAAATTCGAACTGCTATTACTCCGTTTATTTGAAATTGTATAATTAAGAATTTTAAAGAATTAAAGTCAATTTGAAACTTATTGAATTGAGATTTGAAAATATGATTTTATAACTTGATGTTAACGCTAAAATTGTACGCTAACACCCCGGTGTGAGTAGAGAAAAGGTGAAAGCACCACCCGTCGATAGGGGAATTAGAAACAAGCAGAAAATTGTAGAAAAATAGTAAAGTGACAACAGTTTTATAGTGGTTCGGCTTCAAGTTAAGCCTACGTCCACTTTAATCTTCTTTATTGCTGAATCGATTACAACTTTACAACAATCTTCGATTACAACACTACAAAGAGAAGTAGCTAGAACTCCGATGTAGAAGAACTCATTGAATCCATGTCGAATGTGTTAGATTTCTTCTTGAAGTTGGATGAAGCGTCTTTCGTGTTCAAGTGTCAGATGAGTTGAGAAAACAGCAGAGTATCGGCATTCCAGAAGTGAGCCCCAAAAGGTCCCCTTCCAGTTGGAGTAGGTGGGGTATTTATAGGGAAATTTCGGAGTTAGGTCGTAGGTCGTAGGCGACCTAGAGGTAGGTCGTCGGTCGTGAGCGGCCTAGTGGACGCGACTTACGGCCTAATAAGAGCATACTTGATCGCTTTGAACAAACTAGCAAGTCCTAGGTCGTGAACGACCTAGGGAGGAAGCGGCATAAGATGCTACTTCGGTATATTTAGGTCATGAGCGACCTAGGGGAGAATGGCTGGCGACTTAAGGTTGGGAGCAGCCTAGAGGTAAGCGGCTTCATTCTGTGATAACTCGCTAGGTCGCTGGATCTTTTAGGTCGCTAGGTCGTTGGGTCGTTGCTCCGTTGAGTGGCTTAGGTCATTTAGCTGCTAGGTCGCTAGGTCGTCCTTCTCTTAACCCGTTAGGTCGTTAGGGCCTCTTAAACCGTTGAGTCGTGTCTTGCTGTGCCACTTCATGATGTTAAGTCGCTAGACCCTTTACGTAGCTAGGTCGTTAGGTCGCTCAACTGTCTAGGTCGCTGAGCTTCTTAGCTCGTTAGGTCGCAATAACTTTAGGTCGCTAGGCTCTTCATTCCATTAGGTCGCTTAGTTGTGAAACAGAGAAGTTAACACTTTCCCCTTGAAGTACACGCCTAGGGGTTAGGTCTTGTGCTTCGATACCTCTTAACTCGTACTATTTTGAGCTGTTAGGTCATAAGCGACTTATGAGAAAGTAAGGTCGTTTGTGCCGATTCGAGTTCCACTGCTCCGGTACATAAATAGCTTAGGTCGTTCCTTCTTCGCTTCATCTACTCTAACATTTTATTCCGCCATTAACAAGTTTCTGAGCTCTCGAAGATGATTCCAATTACTCAACCATCAATCATCTCCACCATTATATTGCGTAAGTGAATTCAATCAAAATTCAACCACGTTCATCATCAAATCGCGAATTCCCAACTTGCCGTCCTTAATCCAGCTTTGTATACCGCGCTTCGCCATGAATCGTGTCACAACCGATCCTTGTCTGCCCTTGGTTGCGATATCATTGTAACAATTTGAAAACGCAGCAGCATACTACATCCATGATGGATCTGAGGTGATTTGAATCGACTCTGGGTGATTTGGTAGTGAGACGGTGGATTTCACGGTAGAGGTGATAATAGGTTATCGGGTTAACGGGTTTGTTCGTTAAGCCGTTTGCTGAGTGGAGAGGAGCAATGAGAGTTAGGAAATGATTGGTTTAGGAGCTTCGGCCGACCTTAGGCTTATCGGCTTGATTGTGAAACACGCGACCTAACTTGCTCGCGACTAACTTGCTTGAATAACATAAAGCTTAAAGCAGAGCGACTTAACGAACTAACGACCTAACTTTCTGCGGCATAGGTTTTTGGTCGCGGCCGAGCTAGTACTTAGACAATTTTGGACTGCCTGGCCTTGAACAATGCGACTTAGGAAGTTCGACTTATGTTAAGTCGTATGACTAAATCTGGACGACCTAAATAATCCCCGAGCTAGCTTGAGTCGTTCCTGCGACTTAAGGTCTTGAACATGCGACGACCCGACTTCCTATCTCCAGGAAATCGCATCATCTATTAAGAAAGAAAGGGATAGAAGAAGAAAGAAAGAGAAAGAAGAAACAGAACAACATCAAAGAACTCACAGCGGAACGAATGAAATATAATAATTAACATCAAATATTACATAGTATCTCATTACATCAGAGTACACAACTAAAACAACTGATAATAAACAGTTATAAACTTCTGTCTAACTATACAACTCAAGAACAACAGATACAGGTACAAACAAACACATCAGAATCAATATATAAATCTACACGTCGAAGCCTCCTGCTCCATAACTCCTCCAGAATTCGTCAAGCTAACCTGGTCCACTTGACTACTCGTACATAATATGAGTACCCAAGAGTTTAATAAAACAGAAAATAAACACTCGGGTCAGACAGGGGTCTGGTGTGAGTAAACGGGTTAAAGTTGCTTAACTTAGAAAAACCTTTGAAAAGAAAAGGTATCACGTAAGACTTCCCACACATAAACACGGAAAAGTTTTTACCTTACGCTAACCAAAACATTTGATAGGAAATCCAGTGATATTATAATAGTGTCTAGGGTTTTCAAAATAAAATACAGAAATAGCTGGAATGCTTACATCTCACGTTCCAACATAGTTGGGCACAATCAAAACCGTATAGGCACTTATTGGATGTTGGATTCCATACAATGGCAGGGCTACTGGGGTACCGCCCGTCATAGTACGTGGCCTAGATCACCGTACCGAGGAGTACTCCCACTCCCCTGCAACACAAGGCCGGAGCCATTCCTTACTGGACAGTCCCAAACAAGACCACCCCGTAGTTGGCGTGACCAACCACACACTAAGCCGAGATATAAAGGGACCACTAGACATGGGTAAATCTCGCTCTCAAGTGGGGGCTACCCACGAAGCCTTGCTGCACCTCCCCTGTTTTAGCCATTCCCAGTTGATGAGGCTTGAGGTTACGATTACCTTTACGGATCACATCTATCTCAGAATGCTCATCGTCCACCTGACGATGTGCTGAAAGCATTCAATCCATACATGTTCGTTCCGGGTTCGAACGAAACCGAAGGCACTATCTCGTTGCACTCATTATTGGAATCACCCTCAGAGTCAATGACTATAGCCCTTGCACTCTGATTCGCCATCTCGAATCTATAAGCACTATTCCGTCAAATTCATTACGGAATCACCCACAGAGTTATACTGACGTATAGCCCTTACACCTCGAGTCTTGATGCAGCACGATCTACAATTCCTCAAGGGTTAAGTCGGCCACGAGTTAACATAGCTCTAGGTCGTATGGAGGAAGCTTCGGAGTTAGGTCGTTCGGCAATTTTAAGTCGTTGCCGACTTAAGGAGCATTTCTCACGACCTAAGGAAAAGACTCTAAGTCATCCGCGACTTAACAAAGTAAAGGGGAACGAGTTAAAAAGGTCACGACCTAACAGTGCAGGGAGTAAAAAGTTACAACCTAAATCCTTCAATGAAGCAGTGGCAGCTGAAGTCTTGGGTCGTATGCGAGCTACGATCTAAGGAGGTGACCGGGTTACGACTTAACTAAGTCGCGTGATGTTGAGTGGACTACGACCTAAGTGATGTAACTTGTTGAGTCGTTATGTCGTGTACTTGTGTTGTAAATAGTAGGTCATAAGTCATTGAGTCGTAAGTCGTGTCCATAGCTGTATGTGGTGTGTTAGGTCGGCAACGACCTAGTGTATACTCTTAGGTCGGTATGTAGTTGAGTCGAGTGAGTCGCTGTTGTGATGTAGTTGCTGTGAGTCGTGAATGTTGTGGTATGTTAGGTCGGTAACGACCTTGCCTAAGTCGTTTGCATTGTGTTCTGTTGTAAAGGGGTTGAGTCGCTCTGTGTTAAGTCGGTGCCGACTTAGATGAGTCGTGAGTCATAGGGAAGTGATTAGTCGGAAACGACTTAAGGCTCAGGTTTTGAAAAACTATAAATAGGGGTGTGTTGTACATTTCAAGGTTGTTGATTTTTGAATAAAATTTCTTGTTGATTGCTGTGTGCTTTCTTCTAAAATTGGTAGTTGAGTGTAATCTCCTATCTCCTCTTTCGGTTAATCGAGTGCGCTCGATTCAACGAACGTAGAAGCCGATTCACGGTATCTAGTGCGCTAGATCAACGTACGAAGAATCGTAGATCTTTGAACACGGTATAGTGCGCTATCAACGTGTTTGAGATAGCTAGAATTCGGTATCTTCGGATCAACGAATTTGGGCATTTTGGTATTCATCAATCCACCGATTGCTAATTTCATCGATTCATGTCATTTCGTCATAATCTGCTGTGTCAGTTTTTTGGTATCAGAGCTAAACTTAGCCAATCATAGCTAAGCCGAGAATTGGAGCCAATTTTTGAAGTTGAAGTTTGAAGTTGCTGTTCATCGTGTTCATCTTGAAATTGCAACGAGTTGAAGATTTTGATCCATTTCATTTTGGATCAAACTTGGAAAAGTGTTTGAATTTGAAGTTGCTTGGAGACCTTGAGCCGAGCCAAGTTAAGCCGTGAAGGGTGAAGGCCGAGCATAACATTGAGTTATGTATAGGCCGTGCATCAGTTTTGGTATCATTGTTTGAAGTGTTAAGCCGTGTAGTGGTATAGCCGTACCTTGTTTGGTTTGTGTTGGAGAGTTTTGAAGTCCTGTTGAAGCTTTGTTGAAGAATTTTGAAGTATTTGAGAAGTTTTGAAGTGTTGTGAAGAGTTTCCAATCATGCCGCCAAGGAGAGCTAACCGTCATCAAAATGTTGAAGCGTTGTATATAAGAGAAGAAGCCGAGCTTATGGAACAACGTATTAATGAGAAATTTGATGAAGGCATTGGAAAGTTAGAGAAGTTGATGAATGATTTAAATCAAACTCCAAGGAGGAGATCACCAAACTCGAACCATGGAGAAAACCGAGTTTCGCCATCAGTTACGAAAGCGAGGAGGGTATCACCGCATTCTTTTAGAGATAAAAGAGAAACATCAATTTCATCACGGAGAGATCATCATGATTATGGACATGAAGAAAGAAAATTTTCACGAGAATTTGAGAATGAGGCATATAGAGGTGAAGAGAGACATAGTCGAAGAAGCATGCATGAACGAAGGGATGATAATGGTCGAGATCGATATAGACGTACATTTGATTTTGATGAAGAGGGTGATAGAGCTAGCATTCATTATCGAGATCGAGACCAAGTTCGAAATTCTTATCGGGATGTGGATGAAGATCGTCGATGGGAATCGGGTATGAAGATGGAAATTCCTGAATTTAAAGGTGGGATGGTTGCTGAAGAGTTCTTAGATTGGTTGTCAAATGTGGAGGAAATCTTTGATTTCAAGGAGGTTCTGGAGAATCAAAGGGTGAAGTTAGTTGCTACTAGGTTGAGGGGGAGAGCTTTGGCGTGGTGGCAGCAAACTAAACATACAAGGGAGAGAATGGGAAAGTCAAAGATTGAATCATGGGAGAAGATGAAGAAGTTGATGCGAGCTACATTTTTGCCTTACAACTACCAATCACTTATGTACCAGAGGTTGCAGAATCTGAGGCAAGCGACGAAGTCTGTTAGTGATTATGCTGATGAATTTTACCAACTCATTGCCAGGAATGTTATTATGGAAATGGAAGAACAGCTAACTGCTAGATTCATTGGGGGATTGAGAATGCAGATCCAGGATATGGTTAATATGTTCGATTCGAGATCTGTTGCAGAGGCACATCAGAAAGTGTTGGCTTGGGAGAAGCAAGGAAGGCGTGGAGGTGGTGTGTTTACTAATTCCAATAATCAAGCGAAGGGTGTTAGTGGAAGTTCTAATGTCCCTAAACCTGTTACAAAACCAGTGGTGAAGGAGGCTGAGAAGGCGAAGGTCAGCAGTGGTTTCAAATGTTATAATTGTCAGGAGTTGGGTCACAAAAGTAATGAATGTCCGAAGCCGAAGAAGAGAGCAATGGTTGCTGAGATTGAGGATGATGGTGAGGAGGCAGAATGTTCAAATGCACCTTATGTTGAGGAGGAGGAAGAATTGTCTAGAGATGAAGGTTGTAATCTTATGATGAGGAGGTCATGTCTTACACCAAAGCAAGAAGAGGAATCTAGTTGGTTGAGGAGCAATATTTTTCAGTCTACATGTACTATTCTGGGAAAGGTTTGCAAGTTCGTTATTGATGCTGGAAGCTGTGACAATATTATTTCTACAGAAGCAGTAAGGAAGTTGAACTTGAAAACTGAGAAGCATCCTAAACCGTACAAGTTAGCATGGTTAAGGAAGGGTGGTGAAGTGAAGGTGTGTCGAAGGGCTTGTGTTAATTTTTCTATTGGGAAGAGATACAAAGATGAAATTTGGTGTGACGTTGTAGACATGGATGTGTGTCATCAGTTGTTGGGCAGACCATGGCAGTTTGATAGAGCAGTGCAACATGATGGTCGTGCTAATAGCTATAGTTTCATGTTCGAAGGTACTAAAATCACTTTAGTTCCCAAGAAGCAGCAACAGCAGGAAAGCAAGCTAGAAGAGATCGAAGAGCTGAAAACGTTGCTAACTTTGAAGGAGTTTGTTAAAGAAGTTGAAGAGGAGCCTGAAGTCTTTTTGTTGATTGGGCGAGAGTGTAGTGAAGAAGTTGAAATTCCAGAAGAAGCGAAGCCAGTTTTGAAAGAATTCGAGGATGTATTTCCAAAAGAGTTGCCTAAGGAGTTACCGCCACTAAGAGACATTCAACATCAAATTGATCTTGTTCCGGGAGCTGTTTTACCATATCGACCACATTATCGAATGAGTCCGAAGGAACATGAGGAGTTACGAAGGCAAGTGGAAGAGTTGTTAGAACAGGGACGTGTTCAGGAAAGCTTGAGTCCTTGTGCAGTACCAGCATTGTTGGTACCGAAGAAGGATGGAACATGTAGAATGTGTACCGATAGTAGAGCTTTGAACAAGATTACTGTTCGCTACAGATTTCCTATGTCGAGGTTGGATGACTTGCTAGATCAGTTGAGTGGGGCTACTATCTTTTCGAAGATTGATTTGAAGAGTGGTTATCATCAGATTCGAATTAGACCGAGAGACGAATGGAATACCGGGTTCAAGACAAGGGAAGGATTGTATTAATGGTTGGTTATGCCGTTTGGTCTATCGAATGCACCGAGTACATTTATGAGGGTGATGAATCAAATTTTCAGACCGTACATTGGGAAGTTTGTTGTAGTGTATTTTGATGATATTCTGATATACAGCAGGAGTACGGAGGAGCATGTTCAACATTTGAGAAAGGTGTTAATTATTCTTCGTGAGGAACAATTTTATGCAGCTACAAAGAAATGCGTGTTCATGACGAGAAGTGTATTATTTTTGGGATATGTTGTATCTGAGAAGGGAATCCAGGTGGACCAGAGTAAAGTTGAAGCTATTAGAAATTGGCCACAGCCGAGAACTATCACTGAAGTTAGAAGTTTTCATGGATTGGCATCATTCTACCGAAGGTTTATTCCACACTTCAGTAGCATGATGGTACCGGTTACTGATTGTATAAAGGGAAGCAGTTTTCTTGGTCGGAGGAAGCGGGGGTTGCTTTCGAATGAATCAAAGAACTTTTGACGACAACACCAATTCTTGTATTACCAGATTTTCAGTTGTTGTTTGAGCTACACACTGATGCATCAAAGGTTGGGATTGGAGGAGTGTTGAGTCAAAGTGGAAGACCTATTGCATATTTCAGTGAGAAGTTATCAGGGGCAAAGATGAGATATAGTACATACGATGTTGAGTTTTATGCTGTTGTGCAAGCTGTTAAACATTGGAGGCATTATCTATTTCAGAAAGAGTTTGTTCTTTACACTGATCATGAGGCGTTGAAGCATTTGCAGGGGCAGGATAAGATTTCAGCGAGGCATGCATCATGGATTGCTTATTTACAACAGTTTACTTTTGTCGTGAAACATAAATCTGGAGTAACGAATCGTGTGGCTGATGCTTTGAGTAGGAGGAGTCATTTGTTGACTACAATGAAAGTTGAGGGATGGGGTTTGAATTAGTGCCAGAGTTGATTGACGAAGACCCTTACTTTGCAAAGTTTGTTGAGAAAGTTAAGGATGGAGATACCGTTGAATTTATGTTGGTTGATGGATTCTTGTTTAAAGGAAATCGATTATGTATTCCAGAGAGCAGTTTGAGATTGAAGATTATCAAAGAATTACACGAAGAAGGCCATGTGGGTAGAGATCGTACTTTGCAGTTAATTTCTCAATCTTATTTTTGGCCATCAATGAGGAAAGAAGTTGAAAGGTTTGTGCGCAGATGTCATGTTTGTCAGATTTCAAAAGGAACAGCGACAAATGCAGGATTGTATATGCCGTTACCTGTACCGACTAAACCGTGGATTGATATCAGCATGGATTTTGTTTTGGGTTCACCTAGAACTCAAAGGGGAAATGATTCTATATTTGTAGTGGTGGACATATTTTCGAAGATGGTACATTTTATTGCTTGTAAGATGACGGAGGATGTTGTTCATGTTGCTCAGTTATTTTTCAAGGAAATCTATCGACTTCATGGGTTGCCAGAGTCTATTGTTTCAGACAGGGATACCAGATTTTTGAGTCATTTTTGGCTTAGTTTGTGGAAGATGGTTGGAACGAAGTTGAAATTTAGTAGCGCGTATCATCCACAAACAGATGGACAGACAGAAGTTGTTAACAGATCGTTGGGAAATTTATTGCGATGTCTTGTGAAGGACAATCTGAAGAGTTGGGACATGAAGTTATGCCAGGCAGAGTTTGCTCATAATCATGCAGTGAATCGTAGTACGGGATTCAGTCCATTTCAGATTGTATATTCAAATTTACCCAGGGGACCGTTGGATTTAGCAGTAGTGCCACAACCGAAGGGGACAGTTAAACGAGCTGTAGACTTTGTTGATGGGTTGACGGAATGTCATAGAATCGTTCAGGAGCGAATGGAAAGGTCAAATGAGAAATAAAAGAAATTTGCAGATTTGAAGCGACGAAATGTTGAATTTAACAAGGGTGATTTGGTGTATGCAGTGTTAACAAAGGATCGTTTTCCAGTAGGCACTTATAACAAGTTGAAAGCCAGAAAAATTGGTCCTGTAGAAGTTATGAAACGGATTAATGACAATGCTTATAAGTTGAAGCTGCCGGAGGATGTCTACTCTTCTGACGTGTTCAATGTTAAGCATCTTGTGCCATATTATGGAGATAAACCATCTGATGTAGGAGAATTTACAAATTCGAGGATGAATTTCTGTCAACCGGGGGAGGATGATGCAGCACGATCTACAATTCCTCAAGGGTTATGTCGGCCACGAGTTAACATAGCTCTAGGTCGTATGGAGGAAGCTTCGGAGTTAGGTCGTTCGAAAATTTTAAGTCATTGCCGACTTAAGGAGCATTTCTCACGACCTAAGGAAAAGACTCTAAGTCGTCCGCGACTTAACAAAGTAAAGGGGAATGAGTTAAAAAGGTCACGACCTAACAGAGCAGGGAGTAAAAAGTTACGACCTAAATCCTTCAATGAAGCAGTGGCAGCTGAAGTCTTGGGTCGTATGCGAGCTACGATCTAAGGAGGTAACCGGGTTACGGCTTAACTAAGTCGCGTGATGTTGAGTCGACTACGACCTAAGTGATGTAACTTGTTGAGTTCTTATGGCGTGTACTTGTATTGTAAATAGTAGGTCGTAAGTCATTGAGTCGTAAGTCGTGTCCATAGCTGTATGTGGTGTGTTAGGTCGGCAACGACCTAGTGTATGCTCTTAGGTCGTTATGTAGTTGAGTCGGGTGAGCCGCTGTTGTGATGTAGTTGTTGTGAGTCATGAATGTTGTGGTATGTTAGGTCGGTAACGACCTTGCCTAAGTCGTTTGCATTGTGTTCTGTTGTAAAAGGTTGAGTCGCTCTGTGTTAAGTCGGTGCCGACTTAGATGAGTCGTGAGTCGTAGGGAAGTGATGAGTCGGAAACGACTTAAGGCTCAGGTTGTGAAAAACTATAAATAGGGGTGTGTTGTACATTTCAAGGTTGCTGATTTTTGAATAAAATTTCTTGTTGATTGCTGTGTGCTTTCTTCTAAAATTGGTAGTTGAGTGTAATCTCCTATCTCCTCTTTCGGTTAATCGAGTGCACTCGATTCAACGAACGTAGAAGCCGATTCACGGTATCTAGTGCGCTAGATCAACGCATGAAGAATTGTAGATCTTTGAACACGGTATAGTGCGCTATCAACGTGTTTGAGATAGCTAGAATTCGGTATCTTCGGATCAACGAATTTGGGCATTTTGGTATTCATCAATCCACCGATTGCTACTTTCATCGATTCATATCGTTTCGTTATAATCCGCTGCGTCAAGTCTTCACTTGCTCCACTTGGATTAACGACCTAACGTTTAATTGGAATCGATGTGGTTTTCGGATCCCAAATATGGAAATCCGATCCCGGTCTCACCGAAAACAAACGCCATTTTAATGTCCAAGTTGTACTTAAGGGTTTAAACAATTTAAACTTATATTCAGAATGATATATAAATAGATAGATGAATCATATTATCACAAGAGATAATTCATAACAACATTCATCTTCATAAAACAGCATATCACTTAACAGAGATATCTAGTATCAATCAATATCAAACATCCAATGTCAACCAATCATACAATATCAACCTTCAAATATTGATCATCCAATATTAATCAATTAACCAATATTAATTAATCAACCCATATAAATCAAACATCCAAAATAGAATTGATTATCTCTTAATCAATTTAATTACCATAATCCTTCTTCATTTATTATTATTCCAAATAAAATAAATTAATCATCTCTAATGATTTTCCTTAATTAATCTTCCTTGATTAATTATATTAATTACATTCAAGTAATTGTCCTTAACCATATTCAGTAATTAACCCTTTAATTACTATCATTAATTAATTAACTATAATTAATTACATTAATTCTTATTTAATTACAATTAATTAATCCTACTTATATTCAATTATTATTATTAATCAACCTTGATTAATATCATTAATCACATTAATTAATGATCCTTATTAATTAATAATACTTTAATTAACTAATTAACTTATAATTAATCAACTCATTAATCATAATTAGCAATTAACAATTTGTAATTACTTAACTAAATCAATTAATTTCAAATTTAATTATTTTAATCCTCAATTAATTAATTTAATTAATTAATCTTTAATTACTTCATTAAATAATTAGTAAACAATTAAATAAATAAATCGTTAGTTAATTACTTTATTGATTAATTTCAATTTGAATTAATTACACTTAGTAAATAAACTTAAGTTAAATTCAATAATTAATTAAACACATTGATTATTTAACTAAATAATTAAGTAATTAACTCTTAATTCTTACATAAGTAATTATCCCTAATTACTTCCATTAATGAATCTTAATTACTTCCTTAAAAAAATTAATTCCATTATTAAATAATCCTTAATCCTTTAATTAATTACTTCATAATTAATTATCTTTAAACAATTATATTAATTAATTCTTTAATTAATATTATTAAGTGATTAACCAATAATCACTTCAACTAATTGCTCCATGAGTAATTACCATTAATTACTTCCATAAGTAATTAATTTTTCTTAATTAAATTCAACAATTAATCATTAATTACTTTATTAAGTAATTACACTTAATTAATTCATAATTAAGTGATTATTAAAAATTAAATAAATAATTAACTAATTATTTAAAATTAATTAAACAATTAATTAATTAACTTCTTATATTTTAAAATCCTCAATTAATTAAGAAAACATTAATCTTGATTAATTCTTTACTAAATTACAAATCATATTTAATTAAGTATTCTTAAATCCATATCAAAATAATTTAACATTATTTATCTTTATACATAAGTTATTTGAAATAAATCAAATTTTAACAACTTAATCAACTTATCCCATTTGGATTTCAAAATCATAATAGTAACCTTATTTGGAAATAAGGCATTTAGAAATCCAATTTGAAATTTAAAACAATTAAATTTTCTAATTTAAACTTTCATTTTCAATATAATTTTGAAAACTTAGTTTTAAGATATTACTAAAAACTTTTGATTTAATCAAAACACCCTTTTTTTATATTAAAATTCAAACTTTAATTAAGTTAAATTACTTTCATAGAAATCATCTTAACTTTTAAATTTGAAAGTGAATTTCAATTTACATTTTAAAGCTTGATTAAAACAACAGGTTTTAACTTTATCCATTTGTTTCCTTTATCAAACTTGTTATAATACTTAGAGCTTACCTTCAATTATTCAAATACAAGTCAAATTTACACTAATCATCATTACAGACTTAACCACAAATCACCTCCCAACCCAACCCGAGACAAACAACCCACAACCTCGTGCCTACGTCGAAGCAATACTCCACTCCACTTCCTTCGAGTAGATCCCGTGACCCACACGAATGTCTCCCGGAGCCCCAACTCATCTTCTCCAAAAGAATTTTCCGGTGCACACACGTCCACTCGTGTACGTGTCCATGCAACTCCGGCTGCCAACGATCAACACGCCGACCCACTACGATCACGAATTCACTTGCGAGCACGATCCCAAACCCAGATCCACCAAACAATACGCGAGTCGAAATTTCGTATTCGAGCTCGAAAATGTAGAAACAACACGAACCCAACATCCAATCACCGCCGCAATTCTTGACGCCGCTAGACCGTGCCGACCCCACCATCAAAACCCTTCGTCCCCGAGCATCCTCCCCTACGAACGCGATTGAATTCGAACCCATATCCAAGTCGCAAATGCCTCGGCAAATCAAGACAGTCAGAAACAATCCTAAACCCTAGTTTTAGCATTTCCCTTCAATCCGCCATTTTTAAAAATTATTCTTTATTTTTCCCATGATCAATAGCTTGCATACAAACTTCGGTCAAAATGCTAGCTTAAATCATCAAGTAAATCTTCGGCAATCACTCAAAACTTCAAAAGCCTTCAAACCCAAAATTCTCTCAAATTAACCAACTAAAAATCATGATACTAGTATTAAAAATCATGATTTCCTATTGCCATTCCCATCATGCAATCAAAATTAAAGTTTAAATCCATAAATTTTTGACCCAATTTGTTATTTACTGTAATTATGAAATTTCTGAGCAAATATTTCATTTAAAAACTTATAAACATTTTTAGATGAAAATTTATATGATTACAAACAACTTCTCTTCACATATCAAGATCTAATACTGTATGGATTAAAAGATTTTGAATTTTTCATTTAACAGATCATTCACAGAAGACACCTTTGCATGTATACAAACAAACTTTCACAACATATAGTACTAATCCATATAAATTCAAGCTATAGAATTTTAGTACAATTCAATAACAACACATGCAAGGCAGTAAAATAAGATCAACTGTTTTAAAAAATATATTTACTCACCTTGTTATGCAGAGCAGAGCAGGTTTTCTATATCCAGGCTATGCATCTTTTATCTGAAAACAACTTTTACTTTGCTGTTAAAATCAAACGCCTTTGCATTCTTTTAGATTGATGATTAAAAGTGCTGAAACTTCAATTATTCCTGATTCTATTGAATTTCAGTTGAACTTTATTACAGGTTGAAGCTTTTACTATGTAGATCTTCAATTGCATGTTTAAGTTGTAGGTTGGTTTGAACTTTGCAATACAATTTGAAGTTGCAGATTGAAGTTGAATTGCAGGTTGTAGATTTATTTTTGCATTTTATTTTCAGATTTAAGATATTTTTTTTCTGATTTAGCCATTAATGTTTGAAAGAAAGAAAATCAAGGAAAATGAAATGTTATGTATATATAAAATAAAATAAAATGAAAACACTTGTTTTTAAGAATATACACTTGTCTCAAATAACACTTAATTGTCTTACAAATGTCATATAGTTGTGCTAACATGATTACACATGTTACTTAAGTGTTTCTAATTAAATTTTAAATATAAATATAACCTTACATTTTATTTTACTTTATAATTGAGTACTTACATATGTTTTTGAAGGGTGTTAATATGTTTACATTTGTACTTAAGTGTTTTTAAACAAATTTTTATTAAATTTAAATGTAAATAGAAAGCTTCCTTATTTAAGTTACTTAATTAATAAATATTTACATGTGTATAAATAAAATACTTTTAAAGAAATTATTCTAAAACTAATTATAATATAAATAAATTCTTTATACATGTATTAAAAAAATCTAAAACATTCATATATACATTTATAACCATTTAAATCAAACACTTTAAAGAAAACCAGAAATAAAACATTGATAAATTTCCTTATAAACTATCATATTTTTAAAACAACAATTATCTTACATTTTGAAAACAAATGAATAAATTTTAAATTAACCGTTGAAAATATAAATTAAACAAAGCTTTAAATTACTATTCAAAATTATCAATAGATTGAATTAAATTTCAAAACAATCCAAATTAAAACATATACTTACATATATATTACAATTTGAAACTTCAATTTTTAATTTTAAAAAAAAGCTCTTCTATTCACAATATATATCAAATGTATATATTATAAACAGAATAAAAATTTGATTAGCTTTGGGAAATAAATCTTATCATATTTAAATTGTCAGAAAGATATTGATTACCATTAACAGATTAAATATTTATTAACCTTTGAAAGATTAAATATTTATTAACCTTAAAAAGATTAAATTCACCAATTTTAAATTAAAATTATAAAGAAAAATCATCAAACCAATTAAATTATTAACATAGATTATTAAATTGTTATTGTCCAAAATTCCGGGTCGTTACAATCCTCCCCCCTTAAGAGAATTTCGTCCCCGAAATTTAAAAACAAGGGTAATTTAATAATCCAGTACAGATTTTAATTTAAATTAGCAAAGCATTCCTATCATCTAGTAACTATCATCCATAGCAATCAAATAACAAACAAACTTAGCTAATTATTCTGACACAAATCAGAATAAATCCTACTAACACTATCTCGAGTTTCCTAAGTATAAATCACTGGGATACTCGCTCTACAAAAGCCAACAAACTAACTACACTACCAAAATCCATAGCTCCACTCATCTCTAAATCCTTCAATATGAACAGAACATCAGACTATACTCAAGTCCAGCTCAACTTCTAAATTCAACTGAACTACGGATTCAACAACCAATCGATGAATCATACACGTACTCCCTCAGATACACGTGTTACAAAATGAATTCCAGCTATCCAAACTGGCAATTCAATCTTATCCTATCAAAAACACAGATAAGAAATCCTCAAATGCCTCAGCACTATCCAACCAATCTTATCCAATATCTGTTCTCTTAACCAGAGAATTCTTAACAACACTGAAGTCTCCAACTTCAAATACCAAACTCCTTATCTCATATCTTCATAACTCAATAGACAATCCAAGGCTGCCAAACTTCTTCCTGATCAGCTCAACCTATGCTGATACTTCCAAAAACCACTAGACCAAAGCAAAGCAGCCCAATTTCTAGATTCTATTCAACAGAAGAGTCTTCCAAGATCCGTCGAGATCCAGAACACAAACTCTACTACTCAAGCAATAGCAAACAGAACTTGCTTCCTTCCTTGCACAGCTGCTACCTCACTTCCGCTGCCCAACTCTGATTCTGAAATAGACGAGAATGTTGCTGATGAACACAAGTATAACTTATCCAATATATCCGAAAAAAACTTTGTTCATCAAATCCATAAAAATCTGCGTGACACATCAGATTTGGTCACACAACCTAAAAACAGAATCCTATTCCAAAAAGCTATATCATTCCAATTCCAATTCCAAAAATTCTGAGCTGCTACACCAACTATTTTCTCTAAGAACCATCCAACTATCAGCTAACTACCAAAATCACTTCTGGAAACCAAATTGATATGGAACTCAACTCCAGATGCAGACAAACTTTCGATTACCTTAGTAGCTCCTACTTCCACATGAGAATTCTCAGTCTCAACAAAGATCACCCGAAGAAAAATTCCCAAATTAATCGCAAGTCACTTTTACGATCCTACCTAGTTCGGATTCCAAAGAAACTGTCCTCTCTTTACAAATTAGAATAGCTTAAAGCTTTTCCAAACAAAGGTTAACCTTTCAAGAAAACATCACCACCTTCAGCCCGAACTGTTGATAGAAGAACCTCAAAGATTTCTGAACCACCAGAGAAACAACCAACACAGCTGCTTCTAAATTCTACCTCGATGATACTGCGAAGCTAAAAGATCTCCTTAACAGCACACCGAACACTTCGAGCTGAAATTGCTACCATAGCTAACCAAAAACTCTAATCTTAAGGCTTCTCAACTCCAAAACCATCAACAAACCACACAACTGACTTCCAAGATGGCAGACAACTTCTCAAGAAACTCAGACTCCAAACCAAGCATCCATATCTCGCTTTCCTTAGGGAATAACAAATGAGACCATGCCAAAGCAAATAACTTATAGACCTTAGTCTCATATCCCAAAACAGCCAATCTCCTTACTAAAGATCCAAACAACTTATACACAGATGAGTCTTCCCTGCAGCAGGTAAAGACTGCTCCTCAACCACTACTAAAACTGCTTCAAGAGAAAACATCTTCAGAAAATATTCAAAGATACTGCATCTCCTCACGCAGTTACCAAGATATCATTACTTACTTCTGCATTTCCGACAGATCCAAACACTAGAATAATTCGCTCACCCGAGCGAAATTCAAACTTAAACTTCAAAGATAAACTCCGAATCTTCAAAAAGATTTCCTTTGGATATCAGAGAAATCCTTACTCCAAACTACAAATCTTACTCGAGACGATATTAGGTCTACAGTCTCGACAAATACTTCCAACCTTAAACATATGGACCTCTTCCATCAGTGGTAGTCGTGTTACACACACAAACCACTACTCCATCTACTTCTAAAAATTATATTGGAAAACCTGAATAGGTAACCCAATAGATCAGGTAGATATAGATATATAAATATATAAAAATTACAAGTACGCTCTCTCAAGAAAGACACCATTACAGAGCCTAGGTATTCACTCAGCCTAATGCTCTGATACCAAGTGCGACGACCCGACTTCCTATCTCCAGGAAATCGCATCATCTATTAAGAAAGAAAGGGATAGAAGAAGAAAGAAAGAGAGAGAAGAAACAGAACAACATCAGAGAACTCACAGCGGAACGAATGAAATATAATAATTAACATAAAATACTACATAGTATCTCATTACATCAGAGTACACAACTAAAACGACTGATGATAGACAGTTATAAACTTCTGTCTAACTATACAACTCAAGAACAACAGATATAGGTACAAACAAACACAGCGGAATCAATATATAAATCTACACATCGAAGCCTCCTGCTCCGTAACTCCTCCAGAATTCGTCAAGCTAACCTCATCCACTTGACTACTCATACATAATATGAGTACCCAAGAGTTTAATAAAACAGAAAATAAACACTCGGGTCAGACTGGGGTCTGGTGTGAGTAAACGGGTTAAAGTTGCTTAACTTAGAAAAACCTTTGAAAATAAAAGGTATCACGTAAGACTTTCCACACATAAACATGGAAAAGTTTTTACCTTACGCTAACCAAAACATTTGATAGGAAATCCAGTGATATTATAATAGTGTCTAGGGTTTTCAAAATAAAATACAGAAATAGCTGGAATGCTTACATCTCACGTTCCAACATAGTTGGGCACAATTAAAACCGTACAGGCACTTATTGGATTTTGGATTCCATACAATGGCAGGGCTACTGGGGTACCGCCCGTCATAGTACGTAGCCTAGATCACCGTACCGAGGAGTACTCCCACTCCCCTGCAACACAAGGCCGGAACCATCCCTTACTGGACAGTCCCGAACAAGACCACCCCGTAGTTGGCGCGACCAACCACACATTAAGCCGAAATATAAAGGGACCTCTAGACAGGGGTAAATCTCGCTCTCAAGTGGAGGCTACCCACGAAGCCTTGCTGCACCTCCCCTGTTTTAGCCATTCCCGGTTGATGAGGTTTGAGGTTACGATTACCTTTATAGATCACATCTATCTTAGAATGCTCATCGTCCACCTGACGATGTGCTGAAAGCATTCAATCCATACAAGTTCATTCCGGGTTCGAACGAAACCGAAGGCACTATCTCATTGCACTCATTATTGGAATCACCCTTAGAGTCAACGACCAATGCCCTTGCACTTTGATTCGCCATCTCGAATCTGTAAGCACTATTCCGTCAAACTCATTACGGAATCACCCACAGAGTTATACTGACGTATAGCCCTTACACCTCGAGTCCTCACTTGCTCCACTTGGATTAACGACCTAACGTTTAATTGGAATCGATGTGGTTTTCGGATCCCAAATATGGAAATCCGTTCCCGGTCTCACCGAAACCAAACGCCATTTTAATGTCCAAGTTGTACTTAAGGGTTTAAACAATTTAAACTTATATTCAGGATGATATATAAACAGATAGATGAATCATATTATCACAAGAGATAATTCATAACAACATTCATCTTCATAAAACAGCATATCACTTAATAGAGATATCTAGTATCAACCAATATCAAACATCCAGTATCAACCAATCATACAATATCAATCTCCAAATATTGATCATCCAATATTAATCAATTAACCAATATTAATCAATCAACCCATATAAATCAAACATCCAAAACAGAATTGATTATCTCTTAATCAATTTAATTACCATAATCCTTCTTCATTTATTATTATTCCAAATAAAATAAATTAATCATCTCTAATGATTTTCCTTAATTAATCTCCCTTGATTAATTATATTATTTACATTCAAGCAATTGTCCTTAACCATATTCAGTACATAACCCTTTAATTACTATCATTAATTACAATAATTATTGATCCTTCATTAATTAATTAACTATAATTAATTACATTAATTCTTAATTAATTACAATTAATTAATCCTACATATATTCAATTATTATTATTAATCAACCTTGATTAATATCATTAATCACATTAATTAATGATCCTTATTAATTAATAATACTTTAAGTAACTAATTAACTTATAATTAATCAACCTTATAATCATAATCAGTAATTAACAATTTGTAGTTACTTAACTAAATTAATTAACTTCAAATTTAATTATTTTAATCCTTGATTAATTGATTTAATTAATTAATCTTCAATTGCTTCATTAAGTAATTATTAAACAATTAAATAAATAAATCCTTAATTAATGACTGTACTAATGAATTTCAATTTGAATTAATTACACTTAGTAATTAACCTTAAGTTAAATTCGTTAATTAATTAATCACATTGATTATTTAACTAAATAATTAAGTAATTAACTCTTAATTACTTACATAAGTAATTATCCCTAATTACTTCCATTAATGAATCTTAATTACTTCCTTAAAAAAAATTAATTCCATTATTAAATAATCCTTAATCCTTTAATTAATTACTTCATAATTAATAATCTTTAAACAATTATATCAATTAATTCTTTAATTAATATTATTAAGTGATTAGCCAATAATCACTTCAACTAATTACTCCATGAGTAATTACCCTTAATTACTTCCATAAGTAATTAATTTTTCTTAATTACATTCAACAATTAATCATTAATTACTTTATTAAGTAATTAAACTTAATTAAATCATAATTAAGTGATTATTAAAAATTAAATAAATAATTAACTAATTATTTAAAATTAATTAAATAATTAATTAATTAAATTCTTATATTTTAAAATCCTTAATTAATTAAGAAAACATTAATCTTAATTAATTCTTTACTAAATTACAAATCATATTTAATTAAGTATTCTTAAATCCATATCAAAATAATTTAACATTATTTATCTTTATACATAAGTTAATTGAAATAAATCAAATTTTAACAACTTAATCAACTTATCCCATTTGGATTTCAAAATCATAATAATAACCTTATTTGAAAATAAGGCATTTAGAAATCCAATTTAAAATTTAAAACAATTAAATTTTCTAATTTAAACTTTCATTTTCAATATAATTTTGAAAACTTAGTTTTAAGATATTACTAAAAACTTTTGATTTAATCAAAACACCCTTTTTTATATTAAAATTCAAACTTTAATTAAGTTAAATTACTTTCATAGAAATCATCTTAACTTTTAAATTTGAAAGTAAATTTCAATTTACATTTTAAAGCTTGATTAAAACAACAGGTTTTAACTTTATCCATTTGTTTCCTTTATCAAACTTGTTATAATACTTAGAGCTTACCTTCAATTATTCAAATACAAGTCAAATTTACACTAATCATCATTACAGACTTAACCAAAAATCACCTCCCAACCCAACCCGAGACAAACAACCCACAACCTCGTGCCTACGCCGAAGCAATACTCCACTCCACTTCCTTCGAGTAGATCCCGTGACCCACACGAATGTCTCCCCGAGCCCCAACTCATCTTCTCCAAAAGAATTTTCCCATGCACACACGACCACTCGTGTACGTGTCCACGCAACTCCGGCTGCCAACGATCAACGCGCCGACCCACTACGATCACGAATTCACTTGCGAGCACGATCCCAAACCCAGATCCACCAAACAATACGCGAGTCGAAATTTCGTACTCGAGCTCGAAAATGCAGAAACAACACGAACCCAACATCCAATCACCGCCGCAATTCTTGACGCCGCTAGACCGTGCCGACCCCACCATCAAAACCCTTCGTCCCCGAGCATCCTCCCCTACGAACGCGATTGAATTCGAACCCATGTCCAAGTCGCAAATGCCTCGGCAAATCAAGACAGTCAGAAACAATCCTAAACCCTAGTTTTAGCATTTCCCTTCAATCCGCCATTTTTAAAAATTATTCTGTATTTGTCCCATGATCAATAGCTTGCATACAAACTTCGGTCAAAATCCTAGCTTAAATCATCAAGTAAATCTTCGGCAATCACTCAAAACTTCAAAAGCCTTCAAACCCAAAATTCTCTCAAATTAACCAACTAAAAATCATGATACTAGTATTAAAAATCATGATTTCCTATTGCCATTCCCATCATGCAATCAAAATTAAAGTTTAAATCCATAAATTTTTGACCCAATTTGTTATTTACTGTAATTATGAAATTTCTGAGCAAATATTTCATTTAAAAACTTATAAACATTTTTAGATGAAAATTTATATGATTACAATCAACTTCTCTTCACATATCAAGATCTAATATTGTTTGGATTAAAAGATTTTGAATTTTTCATTTAACAGATCATTCACAGAAGACACCTTTGGATGTATACAAACAAACTTTCACAACATATAGGTACTAATCCATATAAATTCAAGCTATAGAATTTTAAATACAATTCAATAACAACACATGCAAGGCAGTAAAATAAGATCAACTGTTTTAAAAAAAATATTTACTCACCCTGTTATGCAGAGCAGAGCAGGTTTTCAATATCCAGGCTATGCATCTTTTATGTGAAAAATACTTTTACTTTGCTGTTAAAATCAAATGCCTTTGCATGCTTTTAGATTGATGATTAAAAGTGCTGAAACTTCAATTATTCCTGGTTCCATTGAATTGCAGTTGAACTTTATTACAGGTTGAAGCTTTTACTATGCAGATCTTCAATTGCATGTTTAAGTTGCAGGTTGATTTAAACTTTGCAATGCAATTTGAAGTTGCGGATTGAAGTTGAATTGCAGGTTGTAGATTTATTTCTGCACTTTATTTTCAGATTTAAGAGATTCATTTTTTGATTTAGCCATTAATGTTTGAAAGAAAGAAAATCAAAGAAAATGAAATGTTATGTATACATATAAAAAAATAAATGAAAACACTTGTTTTTAAGAATATACACTTGTCTCAAATAACACTTAATTGTCTTACAAATGTCATATAGTTGTGCTAACATGATTACACATGTTACTTAAGTGTTTCTAATTAAATTTTTATTAAATTTTAAATATAAATATAACCTTACATATTATTTTACTTTATAAATGAGTACTTACATATGTTTTTGAAGGGTGTTATAATATGTTTACATTTGTACTTAAGTGTTTTTAAACAAATTTTTATTAAATTTAAATTTAAATAGAAACCTTCCTTATTTAAGTTACTTAATTAATAAATATTTACATGTGTATAAATAAATTACTTTTAAAGAAATTATTCTAAAACTAATTATAATATAAATAAATTCTTTATACATGTATTAAAAAATCTAAAACATTCATATATACATTTATAACCATTTAAAGCAAACACTTTAAAGAAAACCAAAAATAAAACATTGATAAATTTCCTTATAAACTATCATATTTTTAAAACAACAATTATCTTACATTTTGAAAACAAATGAATAAATCTTAAATTAACTGTTGAAAATATAAATTAAACCAAGCTTTAAATTACTATTCAAAATTATCAATAGATTGAATTAAATTTCAAAACAATCCAAATTATAACATATACTTACATATATGTCACAATTTGAAACTTCAATTTTTAATTTTAAAACAAAAGCTCTTCTATTCACAATATATATCAAATGTATATATTATAAACAGAATAAAAATTTGATTAGCTTTGGGAAATAAATCTTATCATATTTAAATTGTCAGTAAGATATTGATTACCATTAACAGATTAAATATTTATTAACCTTTAAAAGATTAAATATTTATTAACCTTAAAAAGATTAAATTCACCAATTTTAAATTAAAATTGTAAAGAAAAATCATCAAACCAATTAAATTATTAACATAGGTTATTAAATTGTTATTGCCCAAAATTCCGGGTCATTACAGAACACCTTTCAACTTGAATGAACATGACACTATTGAATTGAATTCTCAACTTGAACTTTCGAGATAACATTTCTGAACTTGTTGCACTTATCTACATATTATATTAACTTTTGAAGCTAACAACCTGTTAATTACAACATTTACAGAAAACTACGCCGAATATACTGCCACTGACTGCCCACATCGAATGACAGATTAGTTGATAAAGAATAATCAACTTAAAGAAATTGTATGAAATTATGTGAATTAACAAATTCAAGTGAAGTATTGAAGCAAAGCAAAACTGATCAACTAAAGCTGATTTGTATGCATCAAAACTGCACTTGTACTTGGACCTAAAACAACAAGCACTGAAACATTGTAATTAACAAATGCTATTAGTTTAATTTCAGTTATATTTGCTTGCCATTATATTAGTTTTGCACAACACTTCACACATTTAGGAAACGTGCACCTTCATATTTGAATATCCAATTCCCTGTGTAGAATGTCTTCTCGACAAGAAGAAGTAGTGGGAAACCTAGAGAGGCCTTCCCGATAGCCAATCCACTGGATAATCCCCCGGAAAGGACTTCAACCACCCTGAATCAACGGGTGTTCAACCCGCTACGCATTAAGTTTGGAATTGCTGAAACAGATGCTTTACTTCCTGGGTCAAACGATACTGTTGACAGGCCACCTCTCGGTTTTGTAGCTGATAATCGCCAGATGTGCCTATGTGGTGCTATTCCTCCTTTCAATGATTTTCTTCAACAACTCCTTCTCCGATTGACTATCTCTCCTTTCCAGTTGCATCCCAATGGTTACGCAATCCTAATGGGACTGTGCGTGCTATTAATGAGGACACTTGATCGTCTTCCGAGCTTCGAAGAAATCTGCTACTTGTGCACGTTTGCAAAGAATAAAGATCATCCTTCCATAATACTTGTAAGAAGTGCCAGGAACTGTAGACTGATCGTCGATCTTCCAGAAAGCGCCCACGTTTTCTTGAATCAATCTTCTTCTTTTGTTGCCCTCCATGATTTTATGGCATATGGAGAGTTGGAAGTAAGATTGCTTACCTCCGTTCTTTCCATTTTTGAACTTTTCGAGATCTGAGTTGTCATGTGCTAACCTCATTCTTTTCTTTTTCAGCACTTCCTCCTCTTTCTAAAGACTCTAGCCACAAGCCAACTTTTAAAAGATTAAACGCCGTGGCGATTGAGGAAATAAGTATTAAATTTTTTCTGAAAGACGAGTTTCTGCACCAATTCGGACTTCCGCACTCATCCCGTTCTACTCTGCCTCATGAAGTCCCTGATTCTCCAGCAGAGACATTAAATGCCCAGTTTCAGCAGAAAAAATCACATTGAAAGAACCTGCTGTAGAAGCCTCATTAGTGAAATGCTCTACTCCTACTGATATCGTGGAGTCATCTGGCAAGCTTACGCTTCTTCCGGTTATTGAAGAAGAGGAACCTCCTCAACATCCCGGGAAATCTGCTGATGAAGGGGCTGAGAGAACGAGTCCCGCCAAGCATGGTGGTGACAATATTTTTGAGGGGTTGAGTGACCTGATGATTACTTCACAGGAGATCTTTAAAGATGAAACCGTCTCTACTAAAGTTCTCTCTCCAGCAGTTGAAGCGACCTCTATCTTGCGACAAATTCTGTCAACCCAAGAGTTGACACTTGTTGCAAAATCCGTCATCACCCCCCAACCGAAGAGCGGTTCGTAGTTTGACGTGCGTAGTTTGCATGCTACACACACTTAGGATCTTTTCTGCACTTATATGTACTTAGCTCCTTTACGTCGAAAATTCTTATGTTTGCTTCTTTATCACTTTCAGGTTCCCCAATGACGCAAAGTGGCTCATACTACGATGATTTTCAGTACTACAGAAAACGCGACTCTTATGATCCCAAGAGGTATCTGCCTTCTTTAGAGAGACCGACGAAGAAAGGGCTGCGAGAAAAGCTCATGTGAGGAGTGCTTATGAAGAACGCTATGGGAGGAGGGACGAACGACATGATTCTTCCCAAAGAGAGGATGATTCTCACAAACGAAAATCTCGTGATGAAAAAGGGAAAAGTCATGTTGCCGAAGATCCGAGTAAACGGTCCAAACTTAGTGAAATGCCGACATCCGAAATTCCTGAAAAGCCCGCTGCTCCCGTCTCTTCTCAATCTCCTTCCCTTACCCGAACTAATATTCAGACAATCAACAGCAGGCCCTCGTATCAAGTTGGACAGGGTCCGGCTACTCTTCAAAGCCGGTTTTCGCACTGGTGCTTAAAAGGAGTGCGTTCGATCTCGATTTGGTCCCAATCGACAAGCCAGCTATGTTGCGAAATCTTGATGCCGTCAGACTCGATATTAAGAGAATGTCTGATTGGCAAAAACTTGTCGACGAACTTCAAAGAGTAAATCGTGCAAACCTTGAAGCCATGCTGACTATGGACAATGATAAATCCAAGTGGCAGAAAACTCTCGACTAGCATGACGCAGAGATGAAGAGCATCGCCGCTTACAATGAGAAGCTCGAAGCGGAAGTTGAAAAACTCAAAGAAGAGCTCGCCACTTCTTCCACTTCCTATACTCAAAAGGAAAAAGTGCTTCAAAAACAAGTACGGGATGCCCACGCGGCTCTGCTGAAGCTAAGCTCGAGGGACAAGGAAAAATTGTGGAAAGCTATCGCACTGATATTGTTCAGTTGCGAGAAAAAACTAGCTCGCAGGGCATAGAGATTGCAATGTTAAAAGATCAACTTTCTAAAGTTTAAAAAGAGCGAGATGAGGCCATTGCCGGCAAAGTTACAGCCGAAGAATCTCATGAGGCCACTAAAGCCAATATCAGCTCAACATTATTTGACTTTTACTTGCACAGCGTCCTGGGGCGCGGTAGTCTCTCATTTTTAGGCCCTAAATATGAGATTACTTTGGCCGAAGTGTGGGAAGCCGCACTTGACATGCTTGGAGGTGCTGGCTATGCCGAAGCAGATCTTGAAGCACATTATTTGGATGACGATGCACGTGCTGCTCTTGCTAAGGGAAAGGAGCAACTCGCTAAAGAGCGAGCCGGAATAGCGGAAGGAGAACATTTAGGGAAGGCAACCTTAACCGACCCAGTTCAACCTTCGGTTTCGGCCGACATCGATATTGTTGGCTCCAGTTCCCATTCTCCACCTCCTGCTAAAGCTGTCATCGAAAGTGCAATTGCTCACACCGGAGTTGAGACTCAAGAAAGCATTGAGGCGCAAGACTTTGAAGTTGACGTAATAAAGCCCACATCTCCAGGTAACCTCAATGTTGATCTTTCTCAAGCGGACTGCTCGTTTACTTCACATGAGCTTGATGAACTTTTTGATTATTACTTAAATCTTGACGTGCCACTATTTCCTCTCTTTATGAGAGATACTGATTTTAACTTCTCTTCTCCTGTAGTGAAAATGCCAAGTATTGTTCAGACTTTCCCTCCTCCAGCTGCCCCCCTCCATCTCTTCAGATTACTCCTCCTTTTGTTTCTCAGCCGGGATCGCAAGAGGAGCAGATAGAAGCTCTTCGAGACTTGGATGTTCCTGTTGCTTTTCAAGAACAAAAGGATGAAGAACCCGAAGAAGGCTAGAGAACTCCGGAGCAAACTGCTTCTGATGACATAAAGTTGTCCGCACTTTTCACTAGGGGAAATGAGTCTTCTCCAAGGAAGAAGAGGAAGCACGTAATCTCAAAGAAAAAGAGGGAAGTTTCTGCCAGCGAAGAAAAAGAAGATCCAATTGTACCCCTTTCTCCTTCTTCCCCTACTCTTACAAGCCGACCCAAATAGTTAACCATCCGGCCATGCGATGGCTCGAAAGGTGGTAGGAAGAAGAAGTGATGGGTTTGGTCCTATGCTTTTTATCTTGCTTTTTGCTTTTTTGCATGTATATAGAAGCTTGTGTTGACCGGAGATTGTGCGGGTACCGGTCCCCGCCTTATTTTTATTTTGAAACCTGCACATGTATAAAATTGTAATAGTGTGGAATAAAATGATTCTTTTACTTGTACAAACTTCTGTCTATATTTGAGAATGCATTTTGTAACGACCTAGAAATTTTAATTATTTAAAATTTGGATATTTAATTAATTTTAAATATTAATAAGTGAATTTATAAGTCGAATAAATTTTATTTTGAATAATTGGATTTAATTGGATAATTAAATCGATAATTTAATATGTTAAATTATGAAAATAATTGAAAATTGGATTAAATATGATTGAAAATGATTTGTAAAATTTTATTTTATCATATTGGAGTTAGAATGATATTTTAGAACTTTTAAAATCGAATTAAAAGTTAATTTGTGAAAATTGAATATTTTAATATTAAATCGACTAGTGAAAATAGTCAATTTTTGAACAGTCTCAGAATTTGACGAAACCAGTTCCATTGGATCTGTAATAGTTAGTTATTACCAGATTTCAATTTTCGTAGCAATCAGAGTTACCTTTTGATCGTGGCAGCTCGAAACGCATCGAATTATTTTTAATTTTAATTTGGCGAGTTAAAATAGCCATTTTTCAAAAAGTCTCGGATTTCGAGGAAACCAGTTTCATCGGATCCGTAATGTGATATTATTGTAAGGTTTCAAATTTCGTGTCAATTGGATTTACCGTTTGTCCGGTACAAATTAAAACGCCTAGAAAATCGTTTAAATCGGTTTAATTTAAATTGAATGTTTATAGCCATAACTCGCACAGATGTCCGAATTAGCTTTCGAAACCTGTTCCATTGTGTCCGAAACGCGGGGTAAACCCTAGAAATGCTGGTTACGGCGCGTGAATCGGAGTTCGGAATTCCCGGATGAATAGTGATTGAAAAATTCTCTATAAATACCCCCCATAAATCTAAAAAAAAAAAAAAAAAAAGAAACCCTAATCTATACGCAGGCCGCCACCATCAATATGAATGGCCGAAATCTTCAGTTCTTCTCCCCTCATTATCTCCCAATCCATTCAATGATTTCAAAAACTTTCTAAATGAAAGTTGTAGAGCGTGGAGAGATCTCCACATCCATACGGTGGAGTGGCGAATAACTCGACGAATTGATGGCAATTCGTTTGTGAAGGCGTGCATTTGGACACGGTTTTCGAGGCGCTGGGGACCACCGAGCTCCACTATACTATAGCCAATGGTGGCTCTCGTCGAGGGCAATTGAACGGCATCACCTGATCGTCGCCAAAGTGCTTAAATTCGTCGCGAGATCTAGGGTTACAAGGCGGCTATGGGTTTTGGGTTGTCTGTAGGTTTTTGCGTGAAGATGGAGTTAGGGGGGGGGGTTGCGTCCTACGGCTATGATGAGGGGGTTTGAAGATCCAATGGCCAGAATGGATATAGGTTTAAAAAAAATAAGATTTATGTTGAAATTATTGAGTATAAATTCGTATAAACTTATAAAAATCATAACTTTTTCATACGAGGTCGAAAACGCGCGAAACAAGAAGCGTTGGAATCGTATGGACGAGCACTACGCTATGGAATTGGATTGGAGTCGTTTGGAGTTAGTGAAAATTTCGGGTAAAATTAAACGTCCGTTTAATTTTATTCGAAATAATCGCTAAAACGAAATTGAAATCAAGGTGAGAACTTCTCACTCAATCGAATCAGTTTCGATTTTATTTTAAATAGTCAAATTTAAAATATTTGAATGCATGTTTGAATGATGATTGTTATCTATTGATTGTTAAAATAGACATTATGCGCCGTTAGTAAGCGGATGTTATTTATTAAAAACATATACCGCGAATATTTCATAAACAGTGAAATTGGTATTATATATGATAGCAATATATATGTATATATATATTGGCATATGTATATATTGGAGTTATTGATTTCCCGCATTTGTGTAGCGGATGAGACCCTATTGCGCCATCTATTAAGCGGATAATATTTTAAATCCCATATACCGCGATAATTCCGTACTGGTGCGGAATTGGTATTGTGCTAATGTTTGTGGATGCAGGAAAACAGGTTGGAGGGATCCAACTGGATTCCACAATAATTTTTATTTGATTTCAGATATTTTGATATTTGATGGATTATCATATCGATATATGATATCGTTGTTGTCGTGATTGACTATTTGGTATGTAGCATCATTGGACCAAATTTGGAACTTTAAAATGATTTTTAAAGTGATTTTTCAAAGTATACGTTTATAGAATATTTTTGGAACTGATCCATTTTAAATAAATAAACGTTATAATTTTAATGTTATAAAAATTATGATTTTTGAGAAATATAGTTAAAAGTTGATTTCTGAGAAATATGGATTAATGATTTTATAAAATAGTTTAAATTGAAATTTCAGAATTTATTGTAAAAAGTTTAAATATAGGATTTATAAAATTTGATTATTTTATAAATCAAAATGATAAAGTTTTTAAAGGAGTTTAAAGACGTTTTAAAAGAATAATATAAATTGATTTATTTAAGATATTTATGAATGGATATTTGTAAATTGAAATATTGACATTATAAAACGAGTTTTTATGAGTGTTTGAATGAAGTGAAAATAGATTGCATAAGTGAATGAAATTTATAGAATTATAAATGGTGAAGTTATAAATAAAATTTATAAATAGTAAGATTTATAAATTTTGTGAAGTTATTGAAAGAATAGATTTGGATAAATAATTGAATCTTATAAGTTATAAGATTTATAATTATGAAGTTCAAAGGAATGATTTTGCAAACAAATAAATTTTAAGTGTTTAACTTAAAATATAGATCTTTGGTTTATAATTGAATTATGAATTGAGATAGGTTAATAAAGGAATTTATAAAGGAAGTAGTTATAAAACAAATAGAAATAGAATTTATAAACGTTGTTTTATAAATTCGCAAATGACTTATTTTGATAAGAAAATTGTTATAACTTATTAATGGAGTTATATTCACATTTTTGACTGTGAATAATCCTTTAAAATGAAATGTATAAAAGGATGAAATGTGTTAACGTAGTATATTCACGTTTTTGAATAGTGAATAATATGTTAAAGAAAATGTTTTGAATGTGATGTTTTAAATAGAATTAAAACGATCTAACGATGTTTTAAATGAATTAAGATTTGAAACCATAGATTTCAACATTTATTGTTGAAATAGATGTTTTCGAGAAATAGAAGGAAATGGTGGACTATAACACTGTTGTTATAGTAAATGACTTCCGAAAGGAAATGTTTGTATAGTATTGGGATTTATATATCTATTTTAATTTCGAATCCCTATACTAGTGACTTTGGGTTGTCGTAACGATGTTTTACGTAACATTCGTTTTGGCCCAAATAAATATGTTTAAGAGAATGATTTCCTTAAAGAAAGAAATATATACTTAATCTCGATTTAAGTATATTGAATATTTTCCAAGTGTTGAAAATAAATAGATTTGTGAATTACTTATTAAATAAGTATGGAAATGTTTTCCAATATAAGGTGAATATTTTGAGAATTATCTTTTTGAAGATAAATTGAAAAGGAATATTGAAACCTATTGAAAATCGTATATCAGTAGATATTGTGAAATATAAATTCACTATGGAATTTATAAAAGAGAGTGGAATTTGTATAAAAATAAATATCAATTTATTTTTGAAGTATTGAAACTAATATATCTTGTAAAGATATTTTGGAAAATAAATAATTTGGAAAATTATTTGGAATCTGGTGATGTGTGCATATCAATTGATAGTTCAATAACCGACTATCAATATTTCCCTTTGAATGGGTATTTGATGTGATTTGTTTGAATTTGAATGCCACACTTATTTTTGAATAAGCGCTCACTATTCGGGTTAACTGGAAAGAACCATGGGGTCGTATAACCCATTCCGAATATGTGATACGTCGTTATGAATTGCATTTGAAGACCGGTGTTGAAGACCGGATCTTTTTGAAAGCGAAAGGACAACTCGTCGATTGTCTTTGCACCGAGTAGCTACGGTATAGAGACTCCCTATGTGATGGGAAGTCCGGACGTGATTAGAGATTATCCGGATTGCAAGGACTTCTTTGTAAGTGCCTTCGGTTTTGTTCGAGCCCGGAACAGACTTGTATGGATTGTATGTCTGACATTATAAATTGAGATATAAAGCAGATTTCTTTCAAATATATTTCTGTTGGCGGCGGAGAATTTATTCTTTTAGCTTAACACCCTTCTCTGAGACGTACGAGCTCAGAGGTTATGTAGTTGAATGTTATCAGCGATATATTCCCAATATGGTAATGTGACATGCTGAGTGTTGCTGTAAATGATCATTGTGTTGATTATTTGTGATAGGATCGTTTATTTGATCGTCTATCTTTGTGATCATTTCTATGATCATTTGTTGACCCAAAGCATGACTTTTGTATAAAGTATGTTTTTGTGGACGTGACTTCGTCGAGCCTCACACATCGGGAATGGTCAAAACAGGAAAGATGCAGCAAGGTTATGAGGGGTAGCGCCCTTTAGGATATGTGCATTTCCTTCTGGAAAAGGGTGGTATCATGGTATGGAGCCCAGATACTTACTCATGTTGAAAACACTTTATGATTGTGTGAATTGATTGAGAGCGCTCGGTTGTCCCAAAGGACCGGGGGATGACATATGCGGTCAGTTGTTACTCAGTTAGGGGTAACCCGGCCTTGTGTTGGTAGAGATCCGGTTTGGTTCTCGGGGATGTCCATCAAGAGGCATTCTCATGTGGCAATGGGAAGTTCCTTGGCCTGATCATTCGTTGGAAATCCAAAGAAACAATACGAAACTTGTACGGTTTTAGTTGTATAACCTGCTATGGAATGTGGCGGTAACCTGCTATTGAACATAGTAGCTATAGTAGGCATAAGTGCGGAATGTCTATGCTGGCTAAGATTTATATTCTACTTTCGAAATAAATTTTTCTCTACACTATGCATTAGTAATAATATCAAATGTTCTTTCTAATGCGTATCAAGCATCTTTGACTATCATAAGGAGAAATCTCCTCCGATTCTGCGTTTGCATTGTTTGTGTGTGCGGGAGGACTTATGGTAGTCTCATTTTTAAAAGCATTGCGAATTGAGTTTAAAAATATTCCTCTATTTTGATTTTTAAGATAAATAAACTGTTTTGAGTTCTCACACCAGTCACATGACTGACTCGGAGTTTATTGTTTTCCTTCCTAAACTCTGGGTGCCCACCAATTTCCACACGGGCAGTTAAGAGTTAAGGTTTATCAGGATATTCTGGATATTCTGGAATTGCTGGAGGCAAGCTGGATGGCATGGCGTATTACTTGTATATAGTATTTCTTTTTCCGCTGCATTGTTTGTTGTTGTTGTACACTCTGATGATATGATGTAATGAAATGTAATGTATAAAATGTAATAACTGATATAGTTCTTTGTTTAAAGATTATTCATTTATTATTATATGTTGTTCCGCTGCGAATTGTGAGATTCTGATATTGTTGTGTTGTGTTCTGTTCCGTTCTCTATTCTATTTTCTTTTCTCTCTATTTTCTATCTTCTCTCTCTCCTTCTCTCTCTTTCTTCTTCTTAAACCATAACATTTCGGGTTTCCGGCCTTCGATTTCTCGGCATTCGATAAAGTGAGTATCGATGTTGAATTTTCGAAAGTCGAAAATTTTCGGGACGTTACATTTGGTATCAGAGCATATGGTTAAGCGACAACCTTGGTTCTGTTGGGTATTACTCATTAGAGATAGAGTCAGCAGTACTCTAGAATGAGTTGAGTGTAATAATAGCTATGAGAGCGTATTTGTTAGTGAATATGAAATTGTTTTATATTGTGATGATTGGTTTGTTGAGTGGCATATGAACCTTCGTCAGCGTGGTCTCGACAACTATGCCGAAGGGGTTTCTAAACACTTGAATAGAAAAATTCGACACAATATTGTTTTAAATTGGGTAAATGAAATAATTTTGCCTTGATTATATTTTGTATATAAAGGAATAATTTTTCAGAATTATTAAAGTGTATATAAGTGGATTGTTTAGTTGTTTGAATAATCTAAATAAAAGAATAATTGTATAAGTAAAGAATTATAAGAATTGAATTATAACTAAAGTGATTTACAATTGTGAAATAAACTTATATATATGAGAAGTGAAACTATATGAATATAATAATGAATATAAGTTGTAAATAAAAATGAATTTAAAGTTAAATGGAAATTTACTTTATGAAATAAAATATAACTTAAGAGATGTTGAATGAAGTTGATATTGGTATCAAAGTAAATTAATAAAGTTAAGTGGTGAATGTGAACTTAAGTTATGTAAATGAAATTCAACTTTTTAAGTTATGTAAATGAAATTCAACTTTTGTAATTGAATTGAATTAATGGATTGAATGATGATCAATTGAATGAAAATAATTGATATGAAATAATGAATATAAGTGTTAATTCATTAAAATCTTATGTTATTGGAAGTTGAATAGTTGAATAAAAATCATTTAATTAAACCAATTGAAAGCAAAAGAATTTGGTTGAAATTAATATACATTGGTTGATATATGATTGTGAGTTGATTGTATATAATTCATTAAGAATTAATGAAATTGGAAGCTAAAGTAATTGAAATTCAATTGGAAATTAAGTGAATCTTAAGTAAAATTGAATTTGATTGGAAGTGAACCAACTTGAATATGAATTAGTGAATATAAACTAATTGAGAATGAATGTTAGTAAAAACATCCACTGTTAATGAATCAAATATGATTAAATTGAAAAACCTATTTCATTGAATATTAATGAAAATATGAATGAATATTTATTGGTTACGGATGTTAGTTGGATGATAGTTGGTTGATGTTTGCATTTGTTGCTTTTATTGCATTTGCTATGTTAACGTATATAGTTGTTATGTTGCTATATGTTGTATATTGATATTATTGTCTATATGCATGTTCTCATGTTGTTTGTTGAGTGTTTAGTAGGTGCGGATTGCGTTTGCTTCGCATTTGGAGCTCGCTTTCGCGCTATATTAGCCGTATATGCTCGCTAATAAAATATATAAGGTACATATCTCGGATTAAATATCGTACTTTTACACTTTTTCCCTTCGGGATGCCTCATTACTTGATGAGATGTATATTTGTGATATATATACTGTCATTTTTTTTCGGATCGAGCCACGCAAAGGAGACTATGGCGAATTTTTCCGAAAATTTAAGGCGTTAGAAAAAATTTGAGAAAATTGGAAAATTTTGAAAACTTTAACTTTGATTTAGAAGTTGAAAGTTAGACAATAGTAGTTGTTTTTGAAAAGATAACTAAGTATGATTTGGAAACTTAGTAAAGTATTGTAAGAAGTTTTAACTATGGATTTTGGGAAAGTTAATAGATTCTGTAACTTTTCTTACTTGTTAATTTCGAGGACGAAATTCTTTTAAGGGGGGAAGATTGTAACGACCCAGAAATTTTAATTATTTAAAATTTGGATATTTAATTAATTCTAAATATTAATAAGTGAATTTATAAGTCGAATAAATTTTATTTTGAATAATTGGATTTAATTGGATAATTAAATCGATAATTTAATATGTTAAATTATGAAAATAATTGAAAATTGGATTAAATATGATTGAAAATGATTTGTAAAATTTTATTTTATCATATTGGAGTTAGAATGATATTTTAGAACTTTTAAAATCGAATTAAAAGTTAATTTGTGAAAATTGAATATTTTAATATTAAATCGACTAGTGAAAATAGTCAATTTTTGAACAGTCTCAGAATTTGACGAAACCAGTTCCATTGGATCCGTAATAGTTAGTTATTACCGGATTGCAATTTTCGTAGCAATCGGAGGTACCGTTTGATCGTGGCAGCTCGAAACGCATCGAATTATTTTTAATTTTAATTTGGCGAGTTAAAATAGCCATTTTTCAAAAAGTCTCGGATTTCGACGAAACTAGTTTCATCGGATCCGTAATGTGATATTATTGTAAGGTTTCAAATTTCGTGTCAATTGGATTTACCGTTTGTCCGGTACAAATTAAAACGCCTAGAAAATCGTTTAAATCGGTTTAATTTAAATTGAACGTTTATAGCCATAACTCGCACAGATGTCCGAATTAGCTTTCGAAACCTGTTCCATGTGTCCGAAACGCGGGGTAAACCCTAGAAACGCTGGTTACAGCGCGTGAATCGGAGTTTGGAATTCCCGGATGAATAGTGATTGAAAAATTCTCTATAAATACCCCCCATAAATCTTAAAAAAAAAGAAAAAGAAACCCTAATCTATACGCAGGCCGCCACCATCAATATGAATGGCCGAAATCTTCAGTTCTTCTCCCCTCATTATCTCCCAATCCATTTAATGATTTCGAAAACTTTCTAAATGAAAGTTGTAGAGCGTGGAGAGATCTCCACATCCATACGGTGGAGTGGCGAATAACTCGACGAATTGATGGCAATTCGTTTGTGAAGGCGTGCGTTTGGACATGGTTTTCGAGGCGCTGGGGACCACCGAGCTCCACTATACTATAGCCGATGGTGTCTCTCGTCGAGGGCAATTGAACGGCATCACCTGATCGTCGCCAAAGTGCTTGAATTCGTCGCGAGATCTAGGGTTACAAGGCGGCTATGGGTTTTGGGTTGTCTGTAGGTTTTCGCGTGAAGAAGGAGTAGGGGGGGGGGGGGGGGTTGCGTCCTACGGCTATGATGAGGGGGTTTGAAGATCCAATGGCCAGAATGGATATAGGTTTAAAAAAAATAAGATTTATGTTGAAATTATTGAGTATAAATTCGTATAAACTTATAAAAATCATAACCTTTTCATACGAGGTCGAAAACGCGCGAAACAAGAAGCGTTGGAATCGTATGGACGAGCACTACGCTATGGAATTGGATTGGAGTCATTTGGAGTTAGTGAAAATTTCGGGTAAAATTAAACGTCCGTTTAATTTTATTCGAAATAAATCGCTAAAACGAAATTGAAATCAAGGTGAGAACTTCTCACTCAATCGAATCAGTTTCGATTTTATTTTAAATAGTTAGATTTAAAATATTTGAATGCATGTTTGAATGATGATTGTTATCTATTGATTGTTAAAATAGACATTATGCGCCGTTAGTAAGCGGATGTTATTTATTAAAAACATATACCGCGAATATTTCATAAACAGTGAAATTGGTATTATATATGATAGCAATATATATATATTGGCATATGTATATATTGGAGTTATTGATTTCCCGCATTTGTGTAGCGGATGATACCCTATTGCGCCGTCTATTAAGCGGATAATATTTTAAATCCCATATACCGCGATAATTCCGTACTGGAGCGGAATTGGTATTGTGCTAATGTTTGTGGATGCAGGAAAACAGGTTGGAGGGATCCAACTGGATTCCTCAACAGTTTTTATTTGATTTCAGATATTTTGATATTTGATGGATTATCATATCGATATATGATATCGTTGTTGTCGTGATTGACTATTTGGTATGTAGCATCATTGGACCAAATTTGGAACTTTAAAATGATTTTTAAAGTGATTTTTGAAAGTATACGTTTATAGAATATTTTTGGAACTAATCCATTTTACATAAATAAACGTTATAATTTTAATGCTATAAAAATTATGATTTTTGAGAAATATAGTTAAAAGTTGATTTTTGAGAAATATGGATTAATGATTTTATAAAATAGTTTAAATTGAAATTTCTGAATTTATTGTAAAAGTTTAAATATAGGATTTATAAAATTTGATTATTTTATAAATCAAAATGATAAAGTTTTTAAAGGAGTTTAAAGACATTTTAAAAGAATAATATAAATTGATTTATTTAAGAGATTTATAAATGGATATTTATAAATTGAAATATTGACATTATAAAACGAGTTTTTATGAGTGTTTGAATGAAGTGAAAATAGATTGCATAAGTGAATGAAATTTATAGAATTATAAATGGTGAAGTTATAAATAAAATTTATAAATAGTAAGATTTATAAATTTTGTGAAGTTATTGAAAGAATAGATTTGGATAAATAATTGAATCTTATAAGTTATAAGATTTATAATTATGAAGTTCAAAGGAATGATTTTGCAAACTAATAAATTTTAAGTGTTTAACTTAAAATATAGATCTTTGGTTTATAATTGAATTATGAATTGAGATAGGTTAATAAAGGAATTTATAAAGGAAGTAGTTATAAAACAAATAGAAATAGAATTTATAAACGTTGTTTTATAAATTCGCAAATGACTTATTTTGATAAGAAAATTGTTATAACTTATTAATGGAGTTATATTCACATTTTTGACTGTGAATAATCCTTTAAAATGAAATGTATAAAAGGATGAAATGTGTTAACGTAGCATATTCACGTTTTTGAATAGTGTATAATATGTTATAGAAAATGTTTTGAATGTGATGTTTTAAATAGAATTAAAACGATCTAACGATGTTTTAAATGCATTAAGATTTGAAGCCATAGATTTCAACATTTATTGTTGAAATTGATGTTTTCGAGAAATAGAAGGAAATGGTGGACTATAACACTGTTGTTATAGTAAATGACTTCCGAAAGGAAATGTTTGTATAGTATTGGGATTTATATATCTATTTTAATTTCGAATCCCTATACTAGTGATTTTGGGTTGTCGTAACGATGTTTTACGTAACATTCGTTTTGGCCCAAATAAATATGTTTAAGAGAATGATTTCCTTAAAGAATGAAATATATACTTAATCTCGATTTAAGTATATTGAATATTTTCCAAGTGTTGAAAATAAATAGATTTGTGAATTACTTATTAAATAAGTATGGAAATGTTTTCCAATATAAGGTGAATATTTTGAGAATTATCTTTTTGAAGATAAATTGAAAAGGAATATTGAAACCTATTGAAAATCGTATATCAGTAGATATTGTGAAATATAAATTCACTATGGAATTTATAAAAGAGAGTGGAATTTGTATAAAAATAAATATCGATTTATTTTTGAAGTATTGAAACTAATATATCTTGTAAAGATATTTTGGAAAATAAATAATTTGGAAAATTATTTGGAATCTGGCGATGTGTGCATATTAATTGATAGTTCAATAACCGACTATCAATATTTCCCTTTGAATGGGTATTTGATGTGATTTGTTTGAATTTGAATGCCACACTTATTTTTGAATAAGCGCTCACTATTCGGGTTAACTGGAAAGGACCATGGGGTCGTATAACCCATTCCGAATGTGTGATACGTCGTTATGAATTGCATTTGAAGACCGGTGTTGAAGACCGGATCTTTTTGAAAGCGAAAGGACAACTCGTCGATTGTCTTTGCACCGAGTAGCTACGGTATAGAGACTCCCTATGTGATGGGAAGTCCGGACATGATTAGAGATTATCCGGATTGCAAGGACTTCTTTGTAAGTGCCTTCGGTTTTGTTCGAGCCCGGAACAGACTTGTATGGATTGTATGTCTGACATTACAAATTGAGATATAAAGCAGATTTCTTTCAAATATATTTCTGTTGGTGGCGGAGAATTTATTATTTTAGCTTAACACCCTTCTCTGAGACGTACGAGCTTAGAGGTTATGTAGTTGAATGTTATAAGCGATATATTCCCAATTTGGTAATGTGACATGCTGAGTGTTGCTGTAAATGATCATTGTGTTGATTATTTGTGATAGGATCATTTATTTGATCATCTATCTTTGTGATCATTTCTATGATCATTTGTTGACCCAAAGCATGGCTTTTGTATAAAGTATGTTTTTGTGGACGTGACTTCGTCGAGCCTCACACCTCGGGAATGGTCAAAACAGGAAAGATGCAGCAAGGTTATGAATGGTAGCGCCCTTTAGGATATGTGCATTTCCTTCTGGAAAAGGGTGGTATCATGGTATGGAGCCCAAATACTTACTCATGTTGAAAACACTTTATGATTGTGTGAATTGATTGCGAGCGCTCGGTTGAAAAGGTCCCAAAGGACCGGGGGATGGCATATTCGGTCAGTTGTTACTCAGTTAGGGGTAACCCGGCCTTGTGTTGGTAGAGATCCGGTTTGGTTCTCGGGGATGTCCATCCAGAGGCATTCTCATGTGGCAATGGGAAGTTCCTTGGCCTGATCATTCGTTGGAAATCCAAAGCAACAATACGAAACTTGTACGGTTTTAGTTGTATAACCTGCTATGGAATGTGGCGGTAACCTGCTATTGAACATAGTATCTATAGTAGGCATAAGTGCGGAATGTCTATGCTGGCTAAGATTTATATTCTACTTTCGAAATAAATTTTTCTCTACACTATGCACTAGTAATAATATCAAATGTTCTTTTTAATGCGTATCAAGCATCTTTGACTATCATAAGGAGAAATCTCCTCCGATTCTGCGTTTGCATTGTGTGTGTGTGCGGGAGGCCTTATGGTAGTCTCATTTTTAAAAGCATTGCGAATTGAGTTTAAAAATATTCCTCTATTTTGATTTTTAAGATAAATAAACTGTTTTGAGTTCTCACACCAGTCACATGAATGACTCGGAGTTTATTGTTTTCCTTCCTAAACTCTAGGTGCCCACCAATTTCCACACGGACAGTTAAGAGTTAAGGTTTATCAGGATATTCTGGATATTCTGGAATTGCTGGAGGCAAGCTGGATGGCATGGCGTATTACTTGTATATAGTATTTCTTTTTCCGCTGCATTGTTTGTTGTTGTTGTACACTCTGATGATATGATGTAATGAAATGTAATGTATAAAATGTAATAACTGATATAGTTCTTTGTTTAAAGATTATTCATTTATTATTATATGTTGTTCCGTTGCGAATTGTGAGATTCTGATATTGTTGTGTTGTGTTCTGTTCCGTTCTCTATTCTATTTTCTTTTCTCTCTATTTTCTATCTTCTCTCTCTCCTTCTCTCTCTTTCTTCTTCTTAAACCATAACATTTCGGGTTTCCGGCCTTCGTTTTCTCGGCAGTCGATAAAGTGAGTATCGATGTTGAATTTTCGAAAGTCGAAAATTTTCGGGACGTTACACATTTATTCTTCTTTTTCGTACAAGTTACAAGTTTCTTTGTGTGAGGCTGTAGTAAGCCTGTGGTATGTTGCTTGAGCATTGCTTTTATGAATGTAACTATATTATATTGCCCCCATACCACGGTTTATTGCAATCTCTTTCACATTGTTAAAATTTTGGTGAACAGCTCTTCTTTTTCGAGAAGATTTGTATTCTTTCTTCGGAGAACAACTTTTCCATTTTGAGAAGGCTCGTATCCGTACTTTAAAGAATAATTTTTCCATTTTTGAGGAAATATTTCTCTGATTTAGTAGAATGTGTATTGAAGAAGTTTTGTTTTTATTTTTTTTATTTTTTTTATTTTATACACTTCAACTTTATGGAGATGATCACTCTTTTTCTCCTTTTAAAAAAAAGAAAAGTAGCGAATTCTCCTGCGCGGTGAAGTGGGCTTCAAAAGAATGCTTTGATTTGGTACTTCAACTTTCGAAGAAGAATATTTTCATTGTAAAGAGATTTATATTCTCTTAAGAGTAGAGGTACGCCTCTGAAAAGAGCTTTTTTTCTTTCTTTCTCTTTATGCGAGGTAGTGGGCCTCCGAAGAGGGTTTTTTAACATTTCAACTCTGGTGAAATGGGCCTCCGAAGAGGGCTTTTCACATCTCAACTCTTGTGAAGTTTGCACTTCAGATCTTGGTGAAATGTGTGCCTCCGAAGAGGTCTTTTATCATTTCAATTCTGGTGAAATGGGCCTCCGAAGAGGGCTTTTCACATCTCAACTCTTGTGAAGTTTGCACTTCAGATCTTGGTGAAATGTGTGCCTCTGAAGAGGACTTTTATCATTTCAACTCTGTTGAAATGGGCCTACGAAGAGGGCTTTTCACATCTCAAATCTTGTGAAGTTTGCACTTCAGATCTTGGTGAAATGTGTGCCTCCGAGTAGAGCTTTTGCTTGGAAGTTACTTTCTCATGGTTGGATGGATTCACGGGGAGGACCCAAGTTACTTGGATGTTTGTTTGCACAAACGATCTCAGTTAGTTAACAAGGGCCCTGTGCCTTCCACTTGGGAAGGTGCCTCCGGTCGTTACACCAATCTTTTTTGTTGAGAAAGAGAACTTTCATTTTCTGGCATGCCCCGTTAGAGGTCTTTATCCTCCGAAGAGTTGTGCCTCCGAAGAGGGCTTGTGCCTCCGAAGAGGTCTTTGGCTGTTTCCTGCCTGCTCGCCATGTCTTTTCGCCATTTGCTCATATCAGTGATTGCCTGTTATCATTTTCAAGCACACATCCCTTTCTTTTGCAAGTAGTTTATTTTATCCAAAGAAGTGTACTTCACAGTTAAGCGAGTTCGCAGGGGCAGACACAGGCTACTTAATCGGATGCTCGTTTGCACAAACGATCACAATTAGTTAGCAAGGGCCCACCTCCGGCAAAATCACTAACTTTTTGCTTGAAGCTCTTCTTATATAGGATTTGAATCTGGAATTTTTGTGGCTTAACATTTGTTTGTTGAGTGATGTCAGGGATCGCTTGGTCTTGCGATGGGTAAACTTTGTTTTAATTGCTTGCAATATTAAATTGACATTTCAGCAATACATTTAAAGTACTTTACATATCGAAATAAAACAAGCATTTTGTAATAGTAGAGAACACAAGATTTATAGTGGTTCGGCCAAAAGCTGGGCCTACATCCACTTTATAGTTCTTATTATTCACTTGCACTGGCTTTACAATGGCCTTCAATACTAGAATCATACATCCATCATTCTTTTACAATATTTCAGCAAAGCTTTTAAGTAAAATATGGACGCAAGTGATTGCTGTTCCAAGCCCTTGGAATTGGATCTCCTTCAACAGTTGTGAGTTTGAATGTGCCATCAAGAAGTTTTTTGCCTATGACATACGACCCTTCCCAGTTTGGCCCAAACACACCTGTTGCTGTCACAATCCTTTTCAAGACCAGATCTCCCATTTCAAAGCTTGATTGGCGAACTTTGGAATTGAAGTGCCTGGCTATCCTTTGCTGAAGGGCTGTAATTCTGAGCTTAGCTTCTTCCCTTCTTTCATCAAGGGGGTCAAGTGCTTCAAGTAGCAGCTTTTCATTTTCAGCTTGATCGAAATGGATTCTTCTGTGTGAAGGGACCTCTGTTTCCACCGGAATCATTGCTTCTGATCCATATGCTAATGAGAATGGAGTGTGCCCAGTCGCAGTTTTGTGGGTAGTTCTGTATGCCCATAGTGCTAGTGGTAGCTTATCGACCCAACCACCTTTCGCTTTTTCCAGCTATTTTTTGACGGTTGACTTGATAATTTTGTTTACTGCTTCCACTTTCCCGTTTGCCTGCGGATGAGCCACTGCTGAGAAACTTTTTTGGATCTTGAATCTCTTGCAAAAATCCTGGATTTCTTCACTTTCAAATTGGGTACCATTGTCCGTGATTATCTTCTGGGGCACACCATACCTGCAAATGATATTTTTAGTCACAAAATTTATCATCTTTTTAGAGGTAATAGTAGCCAATGGTTCAGCTTCAGCCCATTTAGTGAAATAATCAACAGCAACAATAGCATATTTGATTCCGGACATGGCAGTCGGTAAAGGCCCAATGAGATCTATTTCCCAAATGGCAATAGCCATGGGCTGACAATCTGTGTTAGTTCGGTGGAAGGTTCTCTAGGGATTTGGCAAATCTCTGGCATTTATCACACTTTCGGGAATAGTCAGCAGCATCTCGATTAATATCTGGCCAAAAATATCCATAACGGGGAATTTTCTTTGCTAAAGTTTGGCCACCTGTATGATCTCCCCATTCTCCTCCGTGCACCTCAGCTGGAATTGTCTTAGCTTCTTCCTTGGTTACACATCGGAGTAATGACATTGAGAATCCCCGTCTGTACAATCGGCTATCTTGAATTATATATCTCGAGGCTTTTCTTAACAGTTTCTGATGCTCTTTTGAATTTTCTGGCAGAGAACCGTTGAGCAGATATTCCTTTATCAGAGTCATCCATGATTCTTGCTCTTGAGATACGGTCATGATCCAGTAAATATCCATTTCGTCAGTGCTTGGAGTTGACAAGACTTCCACAGCGACCAATCCCAATAATTAAGCTTCACCAGTGCTGGAATACTTCGCGAGAGAATCTGCCTTCATGTTCTCTTCCTGGGGTATATGGCTTATTGTGTAATGGTCAAAATCATCAAGAAGCTACCAGGCCTTTGACAAGTAAGTAGGCAGATTCCTCCCTTTAGCTTGAAACTCTTTCTTAACTTGGCATACAATAAGCTGAGAATCACTGAAGATCTGCAATACTCTTATGTTCAGTTCTTTAGCAATCTTCAAGCCAGCAATAAGAGCTTCATATTCTGCTTCATTATTGGTCAAAAGAAATTCTAATCTCAATGCATAGCACAGTGACCTCCCTTCAGGGGTTTCAAGCACAACCCCAGCTCCGGAACAGTAATCTTTTGTCGCAGCATCAACATACAATTTCCATCGAATTGGGGTGTTATCAGTCACCTCTTCCTCACCATCACCTTTATCTGTACATTCTGCAATGAAATCTGCCAAAGCTTGTCCATTGATTGCTCTCCGGGATGATAAGTGATGTCGTACTGACTGAGTTCAATATTCCACTTCAGAAGACAACCCGAAGTCTCAGGGCGAAACAGGACTTGCTTCAGAGGTTGATCAGTGAGGACTTTGATGGGATGAGCTTGGAAATATGGCCTCAATTTTCTTGACGCAATCAGTAGACAATAGGCGAGCTTTTCCAACTTCGAATAATTCATCTCTGCCCTAGTGAATCTTTTGCTGATATAATAAACCGACCGCTGAATTTTTGCGTCTTCCAGTACCAAAGCTGCGCTGAGAGCATGAGATGAGATCGCCAAATATAAGAAAAGATCTTCCCCATTGTCGGACTTAGAAAGTACTGGAGGCGTTTCCATATGACGAATCAACTCATCGAAAGCTTTCTGGCATTCAGGGGTCCAGTCAAAGTTTTTCCTTCCTTTCTTCAGAGCATCAAAGAATGGAATGCATTTATCAGTAGCTTTGGAAATGAATCGACTCAAGGCAGCGACTTTTCCATTGAGAATTTGCAATTCCTTCTTCGTTCTAGGAGCTTTGACTTCTCTTAAGGCAGTGATCTGAGCAGGATTAGCTTCAATGCCCCTAGCACTCACAATGAAACCCAAGAACTTTCCGGACTCCACCCCAAATGAACATTTCAAAGGATTAAGCTTCATTCCGTACTTTCAGAGGACTGCGGATTCCAAGTGATCCATATGGTCCACTGCTTTCTTTGATTTTACCAACATATCGTCAACATAAACTTCCATAGTCTTTCCAATCTGTGGTTTGAACATCGCATTAACAAGTCTTTGGTAAGCTGCCCCTGCATTCTTCAGTCCGAAGGGCATGACTCTGTAGCAGTAAAGACCAACATCGGTGATGAAGCTCGTATCCTCCTGATCTGGCTCATTCATCATGATCTGGTTATATTCGGAGTAAGCATCCATAAAAGATAACAATTCATGCCCTGCTGTTCCATCCACCAACTGATCAATCCTGGGTAATGGGAAGCAGTCTTTGGGGAAGGCTTTGTTTAAATCTGAAAAGTCGATGCATACTCTCCACTTTCCATTAGCTTTCTTAACCAGTACTGGATTTGAAACCCAATTCGGATAAGTAGACTCCCTGATGAAGCCATTCTCCATGAGCCGTTCTACCTCTTCTTTCAATGCTGCTGACCTTTCAGGACCCTGGGTTCTTCTTTTCTGCTTTACAGGTGTAAACTTTGGATCAATATTCAGAATATGTACTGCAACTTCTGGGGATATTCCACACATATCAGAATGAGTCCAAGCGAATACGTCCAGATTTACTTTCAAGAATGATATCAAAGAATTTTGAACTGTCACACTAAGTTGCGAACCCACATTCACCACTTTGTTCGGATCTTTCGGGTCAACAGGTACTGGCACCATTACTTCCACCGGCACCACTCTATTCTCCCCTGCATTGGCTTTTCTAGGATACATTTCTCTTTGTTCTCCGCTATGCTCGCCAGTGCAGGGTCCACCCTGTAATTGCTACATGGTTGGTTCTTTGATGCGGACTGGGGCTGCCGCATCTTTTCCCATCTCTCTCTTCCTTGCCTCACGCAACTCTATCAGATAACATTCTCGCCCAGCATTCTGATATCCTTTTATAACACCAACTCCATTTTCCATAGGCAATTTCATGGTAAGGCACCACGGGGCGAGAATTGCCCTAAATGCTGCAAGAGTTGGCCGGCCTAGGAAGGCGTTGTAAGCAGAAAATACATCAACAATTACAAAAGTCTGTTTTCGAACCACCTTTTTCTGCCCCTCTCCAAGCTCCACGAACAAGTCAATAGTTCCAATTGGTTGCTTCGGTTCACCAATAAACCCAACAATCTTCTGCGATGAGGCTTGAACAACAACCATTGGAATTCTCATTTGATCAAATGTCTTTTTGAAAAGAATATTGCAAGAGGCGCCGCAATCAGCAAGCACCCTTCTCACAGTAGCTGGCCCAATTCCTGTAGAGATAACCAGAGGATCTATGGTGGGAGCCTCAATACCCATAGAATCCCTGGTCCTAAACACAATGTCATCATTAAAAGTCCTTTGCTGCTTCGTGGATGCAGCATCTTCCAACACAAATACATTTTCTTCGTTCGGGGCATACTTCAAAGCATGGGAATATCTCTCCATCTCGCCCCAGCTTCTGCCCCCTTGGTGAGGACCTCCCGTAATCACATTAATAACAGGCCTTTCCGATTCGTGCGCTGCTGCCTTTTCACTTGAGGTGGGACGATGAACAGGAACCTGCTGTCCTTGATTGATGAAGTTGGGCCACTCCTGCTCCTCTTCACATACTACTGGAGTTTGTTTTCTTTCAATAGTTCCTCAATCAAATCCTTCAAGTGGCGGCACTCATTATTATCATGGCCGGTTTAGTTGTGGAACCGGCATAATCTTCCACTCTTCTCAGCATTTTTCCCAACCCTCAATTTAGCTGGTGTGGGGTATTCGACAATGTCCTTGGTTGCAAAGAAAATGTTCTCTGGGGTATCGGTTAAGGGAGTGAAGTTGAAAGGACGATTTTTCTTCGCATCTCCTTGCTTCTTCCCACCATCGTTTCCCCACTTCCGAGTGCCAGATTCCTTCTTATTTGGAGCAGCATTATTATTCCCAACCTCTGTCGCTGCCACCTTGGCCGGTGCTTGAAGGCTTTCCAAGCGCATGAATTCATCAGCTTTCTTATAGAATTTCTCAAGTGAATTCGGTTCTTTCATCTTCAGGCACTTCCCAAATTCACTCGATTTGTCGATAGCCCTCATCAAGTATGTCAAGGTCATTCGTGGCTCTGCATTATCTACTTCAGCCAAAGCTATGTTGAAGCGATTTAAGAAAGATCTAATAAATTCTCCAGGATTCTGTTCCAGGCTGGACAACAACATTATATCCTTCGCCTTTGAAGCGTACAATCTGAATTGTTCTTTAAACTTCCTAGTTAAATCAGAAAACTGGTCAATAGATCGGACATGTAGCTTTGTAAACCAAAGTAGAGCCACTCCTTCCAAGTATACCGGAAAGTACCGGCATTTGATCCCATCCGATGCCCTGGCACCAGTCATGTTCCAGTCATACTTGTAAAAGAATTGGTTAGGGTCGCTTGTCCCCTTATAAGCCGGAATGGTTGGGGGAACAAACTTCCTTGGAAATTCTGCTTTCAAAATCCTTTCAGTGATCAGAGTCTTGCTCGGAGCGAACCCCCATTCTTTTTCGTCCTCTTCCCTTTGCATACTTTCTTTCATGATTTGACGAACCATTCCCGAGAAATATTCCTCATCATTTAGAGGATCTGCGGGACAAACATCAGCCATTTTCTCGAAAGTTTGTCTTGACAAGCGTTCGCGGAGAGTTGGCTACTGCCCTGATCCTCCAGCTTGGGGAGGTGTCCCTTCGACCAGGCCAGCTGCCCTTTGAGGAATATTTCTTCCTTCAACATCATGGACATCATCAGCAAAGTTTTGTTCATTATTCACCGGCTGACAATTAGCTCCGAGCAAAGTGTTCAACCTTTCCAACATTAGGTTGTTTTGGGCTTCCATTTGCTGATGTAGCCCAGACAGTGCAGCATCTAACTCCGCTCGTGTAACTCCAACAGTTGGAGCTGTTTGGCTTAAAGGAGGAGAGGTGGCAGTATTTTCATGAACATCACTGGATCTAATAGATCTGTGCATTCTTCCAGGTGCCATTATCTCTGATAGACTTTTGGTTTTGAGAGAGATACTTTCCATAAACTTTTGCGAAGTAATGATAAAAGTAGCTTGAGTTGGGTTCTCAGTGAAAGCACCAAAAATGTTAACGCTAACATTGAATGCTAACACCCCTGAGTGAGTAGAGAAAAGGTGAAAGCACCACCCGTTGATACGGGAATTAGAAACAAGCAGAAAATTGCAGAAAAATAGTAAAGAGACAACAATTTTATAGTGGTTCGGCTTCAAGTTAAGCCTACGTCCACTTTAATCTTCTTTACTGCTGAATCAATTACAACTTTACAACAATCTTCGATTACAACACTACAAAGACAAGTAGCTAGAACTCCGATGTAGAAGAACTCTTTGAATCCATGTCGAATGTGTTAGATTTCTTCTTGAAGTTCGATGAAGCATCTTTCATGTTCGAAGTGTCGGATGAGTTGAGAAAACAGCAGAGTATCAGTGTTCCAGAAGTGATCCCCAAAAGGTCCCCTTCCAGTTGGAGTAGGTGGTGTATTTATAGGGAATTTTCGGAGTTAGGTCGTAGGTCGTGGGCGACCTAGAGGTAGGTCGTAGGTCGTGAGCGGCCTAGTGGACGCGACTTACGGCCTAATAAGAGCACACTTGATCGCTTTGAACAAACTAACAAGTCCTAGGTCGTGAACGACCTAGGGAGGAAGCGGCATAAGATGCTACTTCGGTATGTTTAGGTCACGAGCGACTTAGGGGAGAATAGCTGGCGACTTAAGGTTGGGAGCAGCTTAGAGGTAAGCGGCATCATTCTGTGATAACTCGCTAGGTCGTTGGATCTTTTAGGTCGCTAGGTCGTTGGGTCGTTGCTCCATTGAGTGGCTTAGGTCATTTAGCTGCTAGGTCGCTAGGTCGTCCTTCTCTTACCCCGTTAGGTCGTTAGGGCCTCTTAAGCCATTGAGTCGGGTCTTGCTGTGCCGCTTCATGATGTTAAGTCGCTAGACCCTTTAGGTAGCTAGGTCGTTAGGTCGCTCAACTGTCTAGGTCGCTGAGCTTCTTAGCTCGTTAGGTCGCAATAACTTTAGGTCGCTAGGCTCTTCATTCCATTAGGTCGCTTAGTTGTGAAACAGAGGAGTTAACACTTGATTTTGTTTAAGGTGATTAAATGAATACTTCAAGATTAAATAAATTGAAGGAAATATGAAGTTTATTGAAATTTAGGGTGTTATTTAAATGATATTGGATTTATTAAGTGAATATTTCAAAACTAAATAATAATGAATTTAAATTATTATATATATATATGAAATTGTTAAATTTAGTTTCGAAATGGTTGAATAGTTAAAGCTTTGAAATATATTGAAATTTAAATGGTTTATTTTGTGGTTCAAATCTATATTTGAAATCGATGTAATTTTAAATAGGTTTACTTAGAAACTGAATTGAATTGAAATTGATGAATTGAGATTGAATTAAAATTGAATTTGGAATTCGAGTTGATTTGAATTTATTTGCAAATTGATTTGAATTCGAGTTGATTTAATATAAACTATTTTATTTTATAAACTATTTTATTTTGTATACTATTATTAATATCTAGACTGTTCAAGTGGTGGAAGTTATGATTTCAAAGTTATGGTTTTCCAAAGTATTATGATTTCAAAGCGTTTTGTTTTAGAAAGGGTTTATAACTCTGAAAGTGCTATAATTTGTAGATATATTTGAAATGGAAATGATACTGTATTGACATGGTTTTGAAATGGAAACGATATAGTATTGGTATGGTTTTGGAATAGAAATGATATTTTAATTTTTAAGTATAAATTATTTTGAAAGGACCATGGTATTATAATGGCGTTGGTTGTTAATAGCGTATATTTCAACCTAGTGGATAGTTCCATGCATCCTTAGAGGATTGGTATCCCAAACATCATTTAAGTTACTTTTATTTCAGTTGATATTTCACTTGAGTTGGATTTATTGATATAAGAATGTTAACCCCGACTCGAATGTTTTGTGTTTTGCTTTAAGCTCGGGTCAGACTGAGTATCACAGCATTTGAGACTCGTCTTTGGAGTTGGAGCTTCAATTGGAGATCCATCTACCTATCTAGCTTTCATCAGTTTACTCCACGAATATATTCTGATTTTGTGTTTGACTATTTTATCGAGACTTCTGTTGTGTCTTGTTTAACCCTGTTTGTATAATTGGTAGTTGTATCTTTTGTTTCCGCTGCATTATTGTTCATTTGAATCTCTAAAGCAAAGTTGAATAATGTTTACATCTCATATTTCTTTGTTTTTGATTTTATAATGAAATATGAACCTATTGGCAATGATTTGCTATGTTTTTGAATGATGGAATGACTATATATACTTGAAGAATTATGCTTATTCATATTGATTTTATGATATGTTTTACGGTGAAAACCCAACATCCAAATGCCTTGTGGATTTTTATATGGAACAAAAATATTATTTTAGAGATGGATTTCAATTTTTAGAATTTTAGAATTTTCGTGGAATTTATATGAATTTTCTAGTAAAAAATTTTATTTTGGGTTATAAATTATTTACGATTAAATAATTAATGGTTTGGGTCTGAAATTTATATATGCTAGAAAACATAGAAAAGGTGATTTTTAGGAATTTTTACAGAATTTTCCTAAATGTTTTAATGGATATATAAAATTATTTAAGGTATGAGACTTAAATGTTTTATATATTTATAAAAGGAGAAGAGGCTTTTTGCAAATAAATTCAAATTGTTATTTCTGGAAAGTCGAAAGTACTTTTAGAAAAGAGAAACTTGCAACCAATCACAATTTGACAAACAAGACAGGTTAGGTATAAAAGAAATAGTTTAAAAGGACAAATAAATATGTTTTTCAATATTTCGATGCTTTCAGCACTAGGTTGCGCCTACATACTTTCGCGTCTGGCTCTATCGAAACCAATACACATGGTATCGGGTACTGGTACGTAGTGAATTGGATATAGGCGGAATGTATATAGCTGAAATTAGGGGCTCCGAAGGGGTTGAAGCAATACTTTGCTTTTAAATAAAAATGCGCCTGCTTGCTTTCGACCGAGTAGCTTTCGACTAGGTTGGCTTTCGACCAAGTCAAATAGATTTAAAGAAATGGTTTTGATTGGGTTGCGCTTCTGTTTTAAATAAACGCTTTCGACTAAGTAGAAACCTTTAGTCCGCGCTTTCTACCTTTCGATCCAGAAGGTTTCGAAGGGGTTACTTTGTTTTCTAAAATTTGGCCATTTCTCTAATGCTTTCGAAGAGACGGTTTTGACGCCATCACTTCTTTACTTAGGAATGATTTCGAAAGGATTACTTTCGACTTTGATGGGTTTTGATCCTTTTTCTCTACTTGAAGGCATAATCCAATTAGTTTCGACCGAAACGGTTTTCAAAGGTTTTGAAGGGGTAAATTTTTGAATGGTTTCAAAAGGTTTCCACATGTTTTGAATTGAACCCGAAGGCTTTCGAAAGGTTTAATATGTCAATGCTTTCGAAGTCTTAATGAATAGTTTCAAAGCGGTGGACCTCCAGGATTTGAAAGGGTTGAATGGAAAGGTTTCCTATGTTTTCGAATGGCAATATTTAAAGGTATTAAAAAAGGATGAACTACACCAAAACATGAAATTCCCAACAAATTTTTTTCTGAATTACTAACAATCAAATGCCGTTATAAAATAATAACACTTACATCCCGTTATAAAACTTTCAAACTCGTTGTAAAAGGAGCTGTCAATAGTTTATCACTGCTTTACACCGCTATAAAATTTGGTAAAAATGAAAATAAATTGAAAACAAAAGGGTAAAAGATGGAAAATATCATCTGCACTCACAACGCTTAAGCTCATTACGCTTCCCCTTTTCTTTGGCCGCCAATTCTCCAAATTATTTTCACTTTCCGCCAAATCCCCATTTCCTCCCCAAATTCGCGCTTCAGGATCTCTTTTACTTTTCTAATCGCAAAACCTTCTCAAGCAAAATCAAGCGCTAAATCAACTAAAGGTATCAACGCTTTTCGGTTTTATTAGGTTTCACGATTTACGAAATTTGAATTGATTTACGACGTGGTGGTTTCTTCGATCGAGTGTTGGTGAGGAGATATTTAGGTTTCAAAGTGAATTCAAGGTGATGTAGGGGTTGCGGTTTTGGTTGAAGTAGATGAGGTAGCAAGAAAAGTTAATGAGGGGTAGCAGAGGTAGGATGGTGGGGTTGCGGGTTTGGGGTTGTCGATTTCGGTTGCGATTAGCAGAGGCTGGGATATATGTTTTTATGGAGGAGTTGTTTGGTAGGCGGTGATGTTACATCACTGATGTAGCTTAATCAGTGGTGAAATCAGGAGGTTGAACTGTGATGAAGGAGAATTGCATTAGTGTAGTTTTGAGGGCTAATGGGCATGGAATTTTATGGTTTTGGATGATGTTTGGGGAGCCGTAGTTTTAGGAGGGTCAGTGCTTTAATGGCAGTGATGAAGAAAGGGAGTGTCGTACACTGATGGTAGTTATGCAGAGGGGAGGTGATGTAATTTTGCAGTGGCAATTGAGGTGGTATTGGAGTGATGTTGGAAGGTTGATTTTAGTAGTGGAGGTGGATGTTGTGAATTGAAATGAAATGGATGGTACAAGTTTTATGTCTAGAGTGGTTTAGTTGAGTGGCAAGCAAGTGGGGAGTGGTGATAGCGAGCAGCAGTGATGTTTGGGGGTGTTTGATGGCAGAGTTGCGGGCTATGGCAGATGTAATGTATGATGTATGCACTGAGCAGTGTTGTAAGAGGATGGTGTATGTTTGCATCCGTGATGTAGAGAAGCATAGGCGGAGGCTCTAGCAGGTGGTATGCAGTGAAGGTAGATGTTTTCAGAGGTGAGCGGGGATGGTGGTTTGTTTGATGAAGGCACCGGTTTTGTGTGCATTGTTGTGGGGATGGTTGAATGGTAATAATTTCTCCTTAACTGAATTAAAATTCACATTTGAGCCACCAAATATTTTCTCATACCTGAAACATCATCTGAGGTAATAATTTTGAAACTATTTGAAGCCCGATTAAACTAATAAAAAGTTCTCAGACTTTATCAACGTGTAGAAATATTTCTAATATTAAACTTTAGAAGAAGTATGACGGATATGGGTAATACGTGCTGTTCAATGGAAAATGTGGGAATGAATTGTATAATTTTAACATCTCCGTGTATCGCATCGATCAACAACAACATCATTGGTAAATAAGATGCTTTTAAGTTTGGTCCATGATTCTCATAAACTAAAAAAAATGTCAATCAAGTTAAATAACGTCACTAATCCCCTTTCAGCATGAGCATACACTTGGTTGTTGGACAAATGAGGGTTAGGAATATCAAAATCATCGGGTTTGATAGCACAAAAGTGAATTGCTTATAGCTCTTAGCTGACTCTTACCGTTGACCTGAGCTAGAGAGGTGGTTTTTACTGCCGTACTTGTTTTAATATTGGAAATAAATATTGGAACTGTTTAATACAAAGTATGATTGCATAATTGATCATGGTTTCAGACTTTGAAACCCTTATTATTCTTTTCTATTTTTGTTTCTATTTTGTCTTCCATATTTCCTGCCTGAACTGATTCTTTTTCATGCTGGTTCATTTACTGGATATGTGAAAGTGTATAAGTAGCATAATACCACCCCATTCATAAGTACCTTTAATAAACCAATGTATTTGAAGTTTACAATGTAGTTCAGGGCTGACATTGATAATTGTATCCAATGTATTTCGCCCTCATCCTTACTATTGGTACCCTCACTAAATGTTGCTATAATTTACAAGATTCATATATTAAATCAGATTATAACATAAATTTGTCATCGAGAACTTATGTATTATTTGATCATGAACTTTGTTTCTTTCTGGGTAATTATTTCATAGGTCAATTGTAGAACCAAAAGTAAAACAGTTACCTGTTGGTGTAATTATTTTGTTGGTGGTATTAGTATTCAGGGTTGTTTGTAAATAGGTCTTTGCGTTTGTATTATACTTCTCATTGTGTTGACTACATTTTTGTTTCAGGTTAAGAAGAGTGCTTTTAATTTTACCAAAAAGACTTAGCTAAAAAGGTGAATGCTAGTGGTGATGCTCTGAACTATTACTTAAGAAGGCATGTAATCTGATGCGCTTAGCTGTGACATTGAAGGTGCAAGCCCAATTTCCTGTTTTCCAGTTTATTTTCATTTTTATCTTCCAATATGTTTCCAACTCTTTTAGAAGCCTTAATTTCTTCAATTTTGTCCATGATTCATTATTTTCCTAATTGTTATATTTAAATTGATTTTGGTATGATTTTAGTCTTTGTTGCTTTAATGAAGTTAAAACTCAAGGACACAAAACATAGTTAATGGGTCCATGTGACTCTCTTGACAGCATTAGGAGAGATAGGTCACAATTTAGTTCTTCTCACTGAGATGATGATCATATGAGTGGATAGTAGATTTAGTGGAGGTTAATCTCATTGATTCACAACCTCAATATTAAGAGCTCATTCAAATTTGTATAGCTTTTAGGTGGTGAAGTCATATGAGTTTTCTCACTTGATGCAATTTTTAAAAGATGCTTTTTAGTTTTTCTTATCGATTTTTGGCACTAATTACAATTCACAAATGAATATTCCTGAGGTAAAAAAATGAATAGTATTAAGGCAAGAGTTGATACCCTTTTAATTTAGTAGCACTGTATCCTAACTGAAGAAACAAAATCAAGACGGAAAATTCAGTCCTACAAATAAGATACCGTTATATTTTCAAAATGCAGAGACATTGGATGCAAAGAAACTATTTGATTATAGAGTTTCTGGAAATAGTTGTCAAGTTGAAAATATTTGTGAGAACTTAGAAGTCGTATGCAGAAATTATCAATTGATTTGAATCCAGAAGATTGTGAGTAACTGTATATTGATTCACAGTTGTATGCAGAAATTTCATGTTTCAATTCACAAGCAGAACACGATGTACAATAAGTACACAGTAACACCATTTGGTGGTTAGTCCTTTGCTGCTGTGCTTTCTCATGTGAATTCTTAGATGGGTAATACTCTTCTTATATTATAAACAATTATATATTATGATTAGTCATGTAACATATTCAATTTGCAGTACATAGATGAAATAGAAGAAATCACAATGAATGGATTGATGCAAAATAAGGATATCTTGGATATGATTGCCAGAGAACTGTTGTCAAATTCAAGAATACCTGGATTGGTATTTTCCTTTAAAACTATATTTTATCATTCAATTTTTGTTTATTTTAAGCAACCAGTAAAATTCTTTCTTTCAGCTCTTATCATTCAATTTTTCGTATACAAATTAGTGCATAATTCATGAAATCTATTCAACACAACTACAAAGAAAAATTTGCTCACCAATTATAACTCACTAACTCAATCAATGATTTTTTTTAAAAATATCTTAGATTTTTTATCTTGATTCTCGGTATAATCTTTATTATCCATTTTTGCTAATGATTAATTTTCTTTTCTTCTACTTTTATGAATTAATTTGTTATTCAAAGTTGACTACGTTAAGTGAGATAATAGTTTTGGGTTTGATTGGAAGATGATGTGAGTAACAGAATAGGAAAGATAATTGGAATGATAATTAGATTAGTGGGTACAGTTAAAAAATTTCATTCATTAATTTTTTATTTCTTGCATTGGGTATTTTCCAGTGGGATTTACAGTGCTAATAGTAACATTATAGTTATATTCTCCTTCACTTCTTCAAACCAAGTAATATAAGCAGTTTAAATATTATAAATAGCACTTTCTTCCAACCATTATGTCATTTGGTATACATTTGATGCTTGATCGTAAGCTTCTGAATGGTTTCTTTAGCACGATTCTTTTAGCCAAATATTGTTTTTATGACTAATGTGCAGTTTGCTTAGTTATTTCGTTATCGTAGAAATAACAAGATATGTGATAGTTATAATTTTTTTCAACGATAAAGTTGCAATGCGTTTATTTTATATTATTTGTTCGTCTTGTGCCTTTTCTTCTTGGGAATTTTTAAGGATCTAAGGTGGAATGACTTTTGAGACATACTATAACATATTTCTTCATATACTTTCATTTATATGGTAAAATTTACATTTTTTTTGTTACGTACATACAGACACACATGCATATACACATATATAGATATACACATACATACATACGTACATATATGAGTGTATATATGTATGTGTGTGTATTCATACTGTGAAAGTGATTTTTTTGTTATTCAAAAATCCAAATCTAACTCCATAAATGGCTTACAATTTGACCCTCGTATTTATCTCCATATTTAATTTTGCATAATAATTTTGACATTGCATGCACTTATGTTTGGCCTTCATTAATTTCAACATTAACACGAGTATGCAATTTATGTAAAGGTCCCTCTCAATATATTAGCAAGATTACTTGGGACCAGACATTACAAACATTTTAGTACATATACCTTTGTATAGAAGATAACATTTGAGCACGGTATGATTTTGATAAGTAATGGATGACAGTATAACTAATAAAATATTGATTTAAGTTTCTTGTACCTAGTAAAAATTAAAATTAATTACTTATAGAACTTCTAAAATAAGAAACCTCAAATATTTTAATTCCTTGCCAATGTTCATGTGTAGTATTATCCAACATTATCATTTCATTAGTTAAATCCATTTTTTATGTAATTTTGGCAATCATATTTTATTTCTCGATCTGTTTAATTAAATACTAGATAATTCGTAGTGCTTTAAAATTTTGACTTGCTGTCTAATTTAGATAAATTATGTTTATCATTATAACCGGTATGTTTTTGTGCTTGTCTACTTTTTAGCCATTAGTAAAATATTCTTATCTCAAATTACGTTTTAATCTGTAAATTGTTATCGCAAATTCACACATGCTTACTTTTCCCAAATTTGTTTTATTTTTTTTTTGAAAATTACTGAAATTGAAATCTAACTTTGAATGATTTTTCTTAACATAGTTTTATAACATTCACATACTTAATTGTAAATGAATTGTATTATGTTAAATCATCTACTATTTTGAAATTATTCTTTAATTTCATATGGTAAACAGTTGAATATAATTGTTTCAATCCCCGTTAAAGAAATATATCTTAATTTAAGATCAATGAATGGACTTTAGTGGAAATTCTAAATTTTTGGTTTTTTTATATTTAAAGTCTCATGTAATTCTAAGGCATCGTTTCTTTCCTAAATTATAAGTTTAATTAAAACTGTTAACTTTAAAATCAATACTTATTTGTACAAATGTATATATACGTATATCATATGCTACAATGTTTGCAAATATATGTTGTTTTGATCTAAATTATTGAATTGTAATATCCATGTATATGGAAATATGCGTGTTTATTTAATTCAAAATTTAAAGAGTATTTTGTGCAATATCATAACCTTTTGTTGTCAAATCTTACTTTAATTGATATCAATCCCGTTAATATTAATTTTGGATTTGAAATTATTTAAGACAACTAATTGGTTTTTACCATATGTATAGGTATATATATATATATATATAGACACACACATATATGTGTGTGTGTGTGTATAATTATTATGGATGTTGTAACGAAACGGGTTTTTGACCCTCGAAAAATTGACACTAATACATCCACTATATTACCGAGAAATCGAATTCCAAAAAACTCGATTGTTAGGGGAAAAAGAAAGAAGAAAGAAGATAAGAAGTAAACTCAACAATATAGAATCTCACAGCGGAACGAATAATCTATAATATACAACAAGCCTTTAGACAAAAACAAAATGTAATATATGTATATACAGACATCAATCAAAGTGTACTAATCTCGTTTAGCCTGGACATTTGTAATAACATGTCCTTACAGGAAAATAACCATCTACGTGAATACGTCTCTGGGCCTCCAACTCATCTCCTGAAGCTCTAAGCATCCAAACTAATCTATAATATGCTCGGTCTGGTAAAAGCATTATAATAGAATAACACCCGAGTCAGTCTGAAAAACCAATGTGAGAAAACACATCCAAATGGATTTAAAGTTGTATAAAAATCTTTGAAATCAAAAAGTATCTCGTAAGACCACATAACCAAAACATTTTTATAGAAAATCCATTTATATTGTAATAACATCCAAGGGTCAAAGTAAAATATGAAGATAACTGAAATGTTTGCATCTCACGTTTCAGTATAGTTGGGCACAACTAAGTCCGTATGATGCTTATTGGAGAATGGATTCTATACAATGACTGGGCTATTGGGGTACCGCCTTTCACGTTGCATCTCTAGATAAAATAACACCGAGTACCTTTCCTGGATCCCCTGCCAACACAGGACCGACCTACCCCTTGTTGGATAGTACTGAATATGATCACCCCTCCATTAATGGGCCCCGAAGCATACAGTTGAGAGAAAATAGCGACTCTAGACAGGGATAATCATACCCTAATTGGGTGCTACCCACTTAGCCCTGCTACATCTCGCCTGTTTTAGTCATTCTCGATTGATGAGGCTTGAGGCTACGATTACCTTTCAAAAACATTCACACTTTGAATGCTTACTGCCCTCCAATGACAATGTGTTGATAGCATTCATCCATACAAGTCCGTTCTGGGTTTGAACAAAATCGAAGGAACTATTCCTACCATATCCATTTTGGAATCACACTCAGGAATAGTTAGCCCTTGCACTTCACATCCCTATCTTTGATTCCATGCTTTTCATGATGTCTTCATTCCAAAATGCATTTGGTTGATCAAAGTGGATTTCATATAACATATTCGATCCCGGTCTCTTTGAAACAACGTTTGATAACTTTCGATAAACTCTCCTAGTTTTTTAGGAAATAAACAGTCAAAGATAAGATCGGAGATCACCTCCTAACCGTTAGTAGACGGATTTCCTAACCATTATCCTAGAAGAACGAAAAATTGATTTATATGCATAGTACAACATCATCGGAGATGACTGTGCCATATAACTCACATGTTTCTTCTATATATCTCCAAAGTTATGTTGGATCCATTTTCGATAGTTGGTTATTTAACTATCGAATAACAAACATTCAATCAAGATTTATTTCATAGGGAAAAACCAATATTGGTTAAGCACATAAGCAATCACTAGCCTCCTTTTATAATTTTTTCATAAATAAAACCAATTATAAATTACTTGTAAAAATACTTTTACAAAGATATAGCCCCCAATTCCTATATTTTCAATACTTAGGAAATATCCCCATGCCTATATATAAGGTATAAGTATATACACAAGATTGAAAAAGATGTTCTTTTCATTCAATTCTCAAATCATTTATAAATTTCCTTACAATCCTCTAAAACATTTACAAAACATTTTATAAATCTCCATAAATCATTTATAATCCCTTTATAAAAATTCAATCACTTATAAGCTTCTTGTATATTTCAAAGATCACTGATAACCCTTTATGAATCCATAAACCATTTATAAACTTCTTTTGTAAATGTATAAACCGTTTCTAAAATTTGTTTATAAATACCTAACCATTTTAAACTCTTCACCTTACAAATGACCTTTCCTTAACTCTTCAAACCATTTGATAACCCCTTTATAAAATCTAAGACTTTCAATTCTATTCTTGAGTCTCAGAAACAATTATAAATAATCAAAAATATTTTACTTAAAAACATCATTATATAATAATGATTATTAACAATAAAAATTATAAATAAATGAAATTTATTAATTTTAAAACATCTTAAAAATAACGATTAATGATTTCAAAATATTGCTTAAGTATAATAATAATTAATCTCTACCATCTTTATAAATAATAATAATTTATTTTCAAACCTTATTAATAATTCTTATTATTAATTCCAATCATAATTATTCTTCAAATAATCAATCCTTCCAAATATTAACTTTTTTATAAATTCTTAAAGCATATTAACTATAATAAACAACTTTAAACAATACTACTATAATTGAATAACCTTAAAATAATATTAATATAATTTAATAACTTTAAAACAATATTATTATAATTAAATAACTTAAAAACAATATTGTTATAATTAAATAACTTAAAACCAATATTATTGTAATCAAATAAATAATCTTTTAAACAAAATATTTTCGAAACCCAATTTTGGATTTAAATCGTTTCTTGTCTCAAAACCTAATTCCAACTTAAATGGCCATTTGTAGTGTTTTTAAAATACCAATTTGAGGCTAGTAGCCACCCAACACTTAACAAATACAAATATTGATTCTATCACTGCCGGGTTTTAATTTTCAGGCATATAACAATGTTATAACCATAATATCCACCATCAAGTTTATTTTCAATAATCCATACAATTATATATTATTGAAAAAAATTCAACAATAGTAAGGAATCCGTTCGATTCCTCCAACCTGTTTCCCCCTACAACATAGCCTATTTATATTAGCACATATAAATATATATAAAATCAATAGTTGTGAGGAACCCTGTTGGATCCCTTCGACCCATTTTCCCTGCATCATAAACGTTATATGTATAAAATAAAATCAACCACTTTGAGGCAGGATTCTTATACAAAAAGTCATGCACTCTTTTATGGGAACGTAATAGGGTTTCATCTGCTCCAGTAGGCGGAAATATGTTCGAACCAACTAATAAATATAATAATTCATCTAAGTAATCGTTCAACAAATTTTACCAACTATATACTATACTAGTTAACCAAAAAGTTGAGCTTAACTCACCGAAATTTTCTATCGCCGTCGAGACGTTCCGGTTTGAAACTAAAATCGAGTGACATCCGATTTTAGCCAAAATTTCAGATGTCTCCAAATTTGACCAATCTAGTTCCATTATGAGACATTCGTCGTCGTGAGTGCAACGCAAATTTTTTTGTCTCAATCGGTCCTTGTACGAGAGAGATGAATTTCAGAAGTTATCGAAACATTTTTAAATAAAATAAAATAAAATAATCCCAACTTTCACCTAAATTACATATATGCCATCTTCCCCAATCTCTTGTTCCTATACACACGGTGCACATCTCCGTGCATCTCCACCTAGACACGAAGCTCTGGACCTTGATTTTAAATTACGACGATGCAATCAATCTTCTCTCCGCGATCCGCACCTATCCATCCCAACCACTGCCGGTCCGAACCCCCAAGCAATTCATGACCTGTAGCCCCTTCGTCCTGCTACCCCATGTTTGGACCCCTCCCCCTTCAATTGTGACCTACAGAAACCCTTTTCATGATGCTAAACTCCACTCTATTCCCGAATCCATCATTCAATTCCCCAACCAATGCATAAATTTTAATCTGTCCTAAACCCTAGTCTTGAGCTTCCACTGTCGATTAGTTCAATAACTGGCGCAACCCCAAATAAGCATATCAGTGCGAAGCTCTCATCGAAAGAATTTTTTTAAAGTTTGTTTCAGAATTTTTCGTGAAGTATTTGAATTTATTTTAAATTTTGAAATGAGAAAAATCACAGCAGGCTTTATTTTAAACTGGGAGGAAGCGCATAAGAGGGATGAGTTTGTAACAGGATAAATGTGGGCTGATGTTGATAGGTCAAGGCAGTGTATGGTGAAATCCAAGAAAATATATATTATTTAAATTCAAAGTGTCTAGCTATATAATTTCATACCCCAATCGAGATGTACCACCTGACATTCTATATGTTATACCGCTATTCCGAGCGTAATGGAACTTGTTTCGAGGCATAATTCGATCGTATGCAGAAGATAGCGTTTTGAACTCAATTATTATTTAAATTTTCAATATTAATTTTATGCTTCGATCTTCCACGACCAAAAAATACGTCTGATCGTCATGAAGTTTGACCGCGTACAATAATTCATTATTGCGGACCCAAGGACACTAGTTTCGTCGAAATCCGAGACAGTGCCTCGGGAGGCTATTTTCACTCGTTAATTAAAACGAATTATTTCCAAAATCGAGTAAATCACTTTTATATCCTATTTAAAAGTTTTATTATCTTCATTCTTATTAATAGAAATCAAATAAGCCTTTAAATCATTTTTACTCAACTTAAAACCCAAGATTCAATTATTTAAACGGTTTTCAATTTTAAATTCAACAATAAAATTATCCAATAAATCGTATATTTGAAATTCAAGTTATTTATCCTATAAATTAACTTTCCAATATCAAGAATAAATTAAATATCCCAATTTCAAATGATTGAAAATTCTGGGTCATTACATTCTTCCCCTCTTAAAAGGATTTCGTCCTCGAAATTGTCAAGGTAGGAAAATGCCCAACCCATTACTTTTTTAAAACAAATTAGTTGAAATATTTCGCCAAACTATTTTAAGCTCTTAACCTTTTCCAAATTCAATTTGTTGAAGCCTTTTTATTTATTTTAGTAAGCTCCTAAATTTATTCATAGATTTCCAACTAATATTGTCTATTTAATCATTTCAGGTTAAAATACAAAATCAAATTTTAGTCATTAAAAATTTCTTCAAAATTTCTAACTCTTTAAATTTTTGAAATTTTTTGCCAGCGTCTCCTTCGCACGGCTCGATCAGAACAACCACCAATCGCCACTACAGGCCCAAACTAGCAAAAGAAAACAAAAACCAAGTAGGTCAACCATAAACCATCAAATCAATCAACAACATAAATATGTACCTTTTTGTTGGGCAACCAAATTTTACTTATGAAATCAAGGGCAACAAATTAGCCCTTGCTTTTATATACCTGCATTTTGTTTACCAATGATATCCAATCATATAATTTGTAATCCTATTATTCTACAATTTCAACTTTCAACATTTGCTTTACTAAAACCATATGATGTACACATATCGTCCCTATGCACAACCAATCTGATTGCTCGATCGATCCCACGATCTCACTTCCAAACTATTATCATTCACATGACCACTTAATAGATCAAACAACATAATATAAAACATTTTTATATCACTAACAAATGCACGCACATATATACACTCAAACTCTAGGGTGCTACCGACCATGCCTCTAATGAGTTGCCCCACCAAAGCCAAGGTTCTTGCTTAAGCATCTTCTCTGACACCAAATGTAACGAATTAGATTTTTAAACCTCTAAAAATTGACACTAATACGTCCACTGTATTACAGATGCCGAGAAATCGAATGACGAAAAACCCAATTGTTAAGGGAAAAAGAAAGAAGAAAGAAGATAAGAAGTAAACACAATAACACAAAATCTCTCAGTGGAACGAATAATCTATAATATACAACAGGTCTTTACACAAAAAAAACTGTAATATATGTATATACAGATATCAATCAATGTATACTAACCTAGTTCAGCTTGGACAATTATAACAACCTATCCTCGCAATTGCTGATAAACACAATAATGAATACTGCGGAAAATAATCATCTTACGTCTCTAGTCTCCAATTGTCTCTTGAAGCTCCAAGCATGCAAACTAATCTATAATATGCTCGGTTTGACTTGAGCATTATAATAAAATAACACCTGAGTTAGTGCGAAAAACTATCATGAGAGAACACACCCAACTAGATTTAAAGTTACATAAAAATCTTTGAAATAAAAGTATCCCATAAGACCACGCCGCACATAAACACGGATGAGTTTTTGTATTACGAAAAGAAAAACATTTTTAAAGAAATTCCATTTATATTATAATAATGTCCAGGGGTCAAAGTAAAATATGAATATAGATAAAAAGCTTGCATCTCATGTTTCAGCATAGTTAGGAACAACTAAGTACGTACTACGCTTATTGAAGAATGGATTCCAAACAATAACAAGAGTAATGGGGTATAGCCCGTCACGGTGCATCTCTAGATAAAGTAAGACTGAGAACCTCGCTTGGATCCCTTCTAACACAACACCGGCCTAGCCCTTGATGGATAGTACCAAATATGATCACCCCTCCGTTAATGGGCCCCGAAGCATATAATTGAGAGATAAAACGACTCTAGATAGGGATGATCATACCCTACTTGGAAGCTACCCACTTAGCCCTACGACATCTCCTCTGTTTTAGTCATTCCCGGTTGATGAGGCTTGAGGCTATGATTACCTTTAAAAACATTTACAGTTAGAATGCTCATTGGTCTCCTATGACAATGTGTTGATAGCATTCATCTATACAAGTGCGTTCTAGGTCTGAACGAAACCGAAGGAATTATTCCTACTACATCCATTTTAGAATCACATTCAGGATTTGTAGCGATTAGCCCTTGCACTTTACATCTCTATCTTTGGTTCCATGCTCTTCATGATATTTTCATTTCAAAATGCATTTGTTGGATCGAAGTGGTTTTCAGATATCGGTCTCTTCGAAACAGCGTTCGATAATTTTTGGTAAACTCAACCCCGGTTCTTTAGGAAGTAAAGAACCAAAGATATGACCAGAGATCACCTCTTAACCATTAGTGGATGGATTTCCTTATCATTTTCCTATAAGAATGAAACGAGATTTATATGCATAGTACAACATCATCGGAGATGACTGTGCCATATAACTCACGTGTTTCTCCTAAATATCTCCAAAGTTAAGTTGGGTCCATTTTCGATAGTCGGTTTTTTCACTATCAAATAACAAACATTCAATCAGGATTTTATTTCATTAGGAAAAACCAATATTGATTAAGCACATAAGTATAACAAGCCTCCTTTTACAAATTTACATAAATAAAACCATTTATAAATTACTTGTATGAAAATACTTTTACAAAGATATATCCACTAATTCCTATATTTTCAATACTTAGGAAATATCCCCAAACTTATATCAATAGTGTAAGTATATACACAAGAATGAAAAAGATATTCTTTTCATTCAATTCTCAAATCATTTATAAATTCCCTTACAATCCTCCAAATCATTTGTAAACCATTTTATAAATCACCATAAACCATTTATAACCCCTTTATAAAAATTCAATCACTTATAAGCTTGTTGTACATTTCAAAGATCATCGATAACCATTTATGAATTTCATAAAGCATTTTTAAACTTCTTTTATAAATCTATAACCCGTATCTAAAATTTGTTTATAAGTATCAAACCATTTATAAATTCTTCACCTTGCAAATGATCGTTCCTTAAATCTTCAAACCATTTTATAACTCCATTAAATCTAAGACTTTCAATTCTATTTATGGGTGTAAAAAATAACTATAAATAACTAAAAATATATTACTTCAAAACACCATTATACAATAATAATTATTAACAATAAACTTTATAAGTAAAAAAAAAATTAGTTTTAAAACATCTTAAAAATAATGTCTAATGATTTAGAAATATTGTTTAAGAATAATAACAATTAATCAATACCATGTTTATAAATAATAGTAATTTATTTTCAAACCTTATTAATAATTCTTATTATTAATTCCAAACCATAATTATTCTTGAAATAATCAATCCTTCTAAATATTAGCCTTTTTATAAATTCTTAAAGCTTATTAATAATAAACAAATAACTTCGAATAATACTACTATAGTTAAATAACTTTAAAATAATATTAGTATAATTTAATAAGTTAAAAATAATATTACTATAATCAAATAACTTAAAAACAATATTACTATAATTAAATAACTTAAAAAATATTATTATAGTTTAATAAATAATCTTTTAAACAAAATATTTTTGAAACCTTATTTCTAATTTAAACCGTTTCTCGTCCCAAAACCAAATTCCAACTTAAACAGCCATTTGTAGTATTATTAAAATACTAATTTGAGGCCAATAGCCACCGAACACTTAACCAATATCAATATTGATTCTATCACTACTGGGTTTTAGTTTTCAAGCATATAATAATGTTTTAACAATAATATCATAATCAATTTTATTTTTAATAATCCATATAAAAATATATTTTTAAAAAGAATTCAACATTAGTGAGGAATCCCGTTGGATTCCTCGAACCTATTTCCCTCACAACCTATATATATTAGCATGTATATACGTAAATAAAATCAGCAGTTGTAAGGAATCCTGTTGGATCCCTCTGACCTATTTTCCCTGCATAATAAACGTTATATAATCATAATCATAAAATAAAATCAACCGCTTTGAGGTAGGATTCATATATAAAAGGTCATCCGCTCTTACATGGAACGTAATAGGGTCTCATCCGCTCCAATAGGCAGGAATATATCCAAACCAATTAATAAATATAATAATTCATCCAAATAATCATTCAATAGCTTTTACCAACTATATATTGTACGAGTTAATAAAAAATGTGAGTTTAACTCACCCAAATTTTCTATCACCGTCGAAGCATTCCGGTTTGGAACTAAAATCTAACGACATCCGATTTTATCCCAAATTTCAGCTATCTCCAAGTTTGACTAAACTAGTTCCATTGCGAAGCTTTCATCATCGCGAGCGCAATGCAAAAAACTTCGTCTCAATTGGACCTTGTATGAGAGAGATATGAATTTTAGAAGTTATCTAAACATTTTTAAATAAAATAAACTAAACTAATCGCTACTTTCACCTAAATTACATATATGCCATCTTCCCCAATCTCTTGTCCCTGTACACACCGTGCACATCTTCATGCATCTCCACCTACAACATGGAGATCTGGACCTTGACTTTAAATTCCGACGATGCCATCGATCTTCCCTCCGCGATCCGCACTTATCCATCCCAACCACTGCCCGCCCGAACCCCTAGGCAATTCGTGTCCTGCATTCACTTCTTCATGCTACAACATGACCGGATCCCTTCGCCTGCAACCGTGAACTCCAGAAATCCTTCCCACAATGCTAAACTCAACTTTAAGCCTGAATCCACCATCCACTTCTGACGCAGCGGATAATTCGAAACAAACTTCAATCGGTGAAAGTAGCGATCGATGGAATGAAGATACCGAAGTGCCCAAATTCGTTGATCCGAAGATACCGAATTCTAGCTATCTCAAACACGTTGATAGCGCACTATACCGTGTTCAAAGATCTACGATTCTTCGTACGTTGATCTAGCGCACTAGATTCCGTGAATCGGCTTCAACAAACGTGGATTCGAGCGCACTCGAATGACGTAAGTGGAGATAGGAGATTACACTCAACTACCAATTGGAGAAGAAAGCACAAAGCAATCAACAAGAAATTTTATTTCAAAATCAACAACTAAAAAGTTACAACTCACTCGCTATTTATAGAAGTTTACAACACAGCCCATAAGTCGTGTACGACTTAAGACCTGACCGACTCATCACAAGACTTACGACTCATATGACTCGGCAGCGACTCAAACACCATACGACTCAATATAGGCACATAACCGAGACAACTCTTAAGTCGTCACCGACTTAACAACACAACATAGCAACCGACTCAACAGATGACAACGACATACGACTCAGAACACCATTAACGACTCATCCTCAGCGACTCAAGACTTTACGGTATACGACTCATCATACAAAGCGACTCAAGTTCCCAAGTTCCTTGCGGCATATCCCTTCAACCGAGTCAACTCCGAATGACTCATCTAGGTCGTAACCCATACCCGCCTTATGGTCTTCAATTACTGGAATCCCTCTTTGTTTCTTGATGAGTCGTGGACGACTCATAGTAGTTTTGTTAGGTCAGAAACCTTTTCCTTCAGTCCCGTTAGGTCGCAGCCCCCTTCCACTTGATCTGTTAAGTCGTGGACGACTCATGTTGAGTCGTGGACGACTCAAGTTAAGTTGTGGACGACTCAATTTTGAAGTCCCCTCCATTCGACCTATGTCATCTCCTACCTTATGTTGTGGACGACTTTTTCCTTTATCCTGGGCTACATCATCCTCCCTTGGTTGAGAAGAATTCGCCCTCGAATTTGTAATTTCTTCTGTACTAGGTTGTTCATCTCCATAATATGGCACCAGATGTTTAATATTGAATACGTCGGAAGTGTATATATCCTCTGGCAGCTTCAACTTATAAGCATTGTCATTAATTCGTTTCACAACTTCGACAGGACCAATTTTCCTGGCTTTCAACTTGTTATAAGCGCCCACTGGAAAACGATCCTTGGTTAATACAGCATAAACCAAATCACCTTCCTTAAATTCAACGCTTCGACGTTTTAAATCTGCAGACTTCTTGTACTTCTCATTTGATTTCTTCAATCGTTCCTGAATGATTTTATGACATTTAGTCAACTCATCAACAAAATCAACAGCTCGTTTAACTGTTCCCTTCGATTGTGGTACCACTGCCAAATCCAACGGTCCCCTTGGTAAATTTGAATATACAATCTGAAATGGACTGAATCCCGTGCTACGATTTACTGCATGATTATGTGCAAACTCGGCTTGGCATAACTTCATGTCCCAACTTCTCAAATTATCCTGTACAAGACATCGCAACAAATTTCCCAATGACATGTTTACAACTTATGTCTGTCCATCAGTTTGCGGATGATAAGCACTACTAAATTTCAGCTTCGTTCCCACCATCTTCCACAAACTTAACCAAAAGTGACTCAGAAAACGAGTATCCCTGTCAGAAACGATAGATTCTGGCAATCCATGAAGACGATAGATTTCCTTGAAGAATAACTGAGTAACCCGAACAACATCTGTCGTCTTCTTGCAAGCGATAAAATGTGCCATTTTAGAAAATCTGTCAACCACTACATATATAGAATCATTACCACACTGCGTTCTCGGCAATCCCAATACAAAGTCCATACTCACATCAACCCATGGTCTAGCCGGTACAGGCAACGGCATATATAACCCAGCATTGGTCGCGGTTCCTTTCGAAACTTGGCAAATATGACATCGCTCCACAAACCTTTCGACTTCTTTCCTCATCGACGGCCAAAAGTAAGATTGAGAAATCAACTGCAACGTACGATCTCTACCCACATGGCCTTCTTCATGCAACTCCTTGATAATTTTCATTCTCAAGCTGCTCTCAGGAATACATAACCGATTTCCTTTAAACAAAAATCCATCAATCATCATAAATTCATCAGTACTCCCTTCCTTCACTTTCTCAACATATTTCACAAAGTAATGATCTTCTTCAATCATCTCTGGCAGTAATTCAAAACCCGTCACTTCAATCTTCAATGTTGTTAACAAATGACTCCTTCTACTCAAAGCATCAGCTACCCGATTCGTCACCCCAGATTTGTGCTTAACAACAAAGGTAAACTGCTGTAAATACGCGATCCATAACGCATGTCTCGCTGAAATCTTGTCCTGCCCCTGCAAATGCTTCAACGCCTCATGATCAGTGTACAGAACAAACTCCTTATGAAATAGATAATGTCTCCAATGTTTAATCGTTTGCACCACAGCATAGAATTCAACATCATATGTACTGTATCTCATCTTTGCCCCTGACAACTTCTCACTGAAATATGCAATAGGTCTCCCCTGCTGACTCAACACTCCTCCAATCCCCACCTTTGATGCATCAGTATGTAGCTCAAACAACAACTGAAAATTAGGTAAAACAAGAATTGGTGCTGTCGTCAACAGTTCTTTAATTCGTTCAAAAGCAACTCCCGCTTCCTCTGACCATACAAACTGTTTTCCCTTCATGCAATCAGTAACTGGAGCCATCACGCTACTGAAGTGTGGAATAAACCTTCGGTAGAATGATGCCAATCCATGAAAACTTCTAACTTCAGTGATAGTTCTCGGTTGTGGCCAATTTCTAATAGCTTCAACTTTACTCTGGTCCACTTGGATTCCCTTCTCAGATACAACATATCCCAAAAATAACACACTTCTCGTCATGAACACACATTTCTTCGTGGCTGCATAAAATTGTTCCTTACGAAGAATAATCAATACTTCCCTCAAATGTAGAACATGCTCCTCCATATTCCTGCTATATATCAGAATATCATCGAAATAAACCACCACAAACTTCCCAATGAATGGTCTAAAGATTTGATTCATCACTCGCATGAATGTACTAGGTGCATTTGACAAACCAAATGGCATAACCAACCATTCGTATAACCCTTCTCTCGTCTTGAAAGTTGTCTTCCATTCGTCTCCAGGTCTAATCCGAATTTGATGATAACCACTCTTCAAATCAATCTTCGAAAATATAGTTGCCCCACTCAACTGGTCTAACAAATCATCCAACCTCGGCATAGGAAATCTGTAACGAACAGTAATCTTGTTCAAAGCTCTACTATCGGTACACATTCTCCATGTTCCATCCTTCTTCGGCACCAACAAAGCTGGTACTGCACAAGGACTCAAGCTTTCCTGAACACGTCCCTGCTCAAGTAACTCTTCCACCTGCCTTCGTAACTCCTCATGTTCCTTCGGACTCATTCGATAATGTGGTCTATGTGGTAACACTGCTCCCGGAACAAGATCAATTTGATGTTGAATGTCTCTCAATGGCGGTAATTCCTTAGGCAACTCTTCTGGAAATACGTCTTCAAATTCTTTCAAAACTGGCTTTGCTTCTTCAGGAATTTCAACCTCTTCAATGCTCTCTCGCCCAATCAACAAATAGACTTCAGGCTCCTCTTCAACCTCCTTAACAAACTCCTTCAAAGTCAACAGAGTTCTCAATTCCTCAATCTCCTCAAGCTTGCTTTCATTCTGTTGTTGTTTCTTGGGAACTAAAGTGATTTTAGTACCTTCGAACATGAAACTGTAGCTATTGGCACGACCATCATGTTGAACTGATCTATCAAACTGCCATGGTCTGCCCAACAACAGATGACATACGTCCATATCTACGACGTCACACCAAATTTCATCTTTGTACTTCTTCCCAATAGAAAAATTCACACAAGCCCTTCGACACACCTTCACTTCACCACCCTTCCTTAACCATGCTAGCTTGTACGGTTTAGGATGTCTCTCAGTTTTCAAGTTCAACTTCTTCACCGCCTCGGTAGAAATAATATTATCGCAACTTCCAGCATCAATAACGAACTTGCAAACTTTTCCCAGAATAGTGCATGTCGACTGAAATATGTTACTTCTCAACCAACTACAATCCTCCTCTTGCTTTGGTGTAAGACATGACCTCCTCATCATAAGATTACAACCTTCATCTCTAGAAAATTCTTCTTCCTCCTCAACATAAGGTGTATTTGAACATTCTGCTTCCTCATCATCATCCTCAATCTCAGCAACCATTGCTCTCTTCTTCGGCTTCGGACATTCATTGCTTTTGTGACCCAACTCCTGACAATTATAACATTTGAAACCACTGCTAACCTTCGCCTTCTCAGCCTCCTTCACCACTGGCTTATTGACAGGTTTAGGTACATTAGAACCTCCGCTAACACCCCTTGCTTGATTATTGGAATTAGTAAACACACCACCTCCACGCCTTCCTTGCTTCTCCCAAGCTAACGCTTTCTGATGTGCCTCTGCCACTGATCTAGGATCAAACATATTAACCATATCCTGGATCTGCATTCTCAATTCCCCAATGAATCTAGCAGTTAGCTGTTCTTCCGTTTCCATAATATCATTCCTGGCAATGAGTTGGTAAAATTCATCAGCATAATCACTAACAGACTTCGTCCCTTGCCTCAGATTCTGCAACCTCTGGTACATAAGTGATTGATAATTGTATGGTAAGAATGTAGCTCGCATCAATTTCCTCATCTTCTCCGAAGATTCTATCTTTGACTTCCCCATTCTCTCCCTGGTAAGTTTATTTTGCTGCCACCACGCCAAAGCTCTCCCCCTCAACCTAGTAGCAACCAACTTCACCTTTCTATGCTCAGGAACCTCCTTGAAATCAAAGATCTCTTCAACATTAGATAACCAATCAAGAAATTCTTCAGCTACCATCCCTCCTTTAAATTCTGGAATTTCCATCTTCATACCCGATTCCCATCGACGATCCTCTTCAACATCCCGAAATGAATTTCGAACTTGGTCTCGATCTCGATAATGAATACTAGCTCTATCACCCTCTTCATCAAGATCAATAGTACGCCTACATCGATCTCGACCATTATCATCCCTTCGTTCATGCATGCTTCTTTGACTATGTCTCTCTTCCTCTCTATATGTTTCATTGTCAAATTCACGGCGACTTCTTCTCTCTTCATGTGCATAGTCATGATGATCTCTTCGTGATGAAATTGACGTTTCTCTTCTATCTCTACAAGAATGTGGTGATACCCTCCTCGCTTCCGTAACCGATGGCGAAACTCGGTTTCCTCCATGGTTCGAGTTTTGTGATCTCCTCCTTTGATTCAAATCATTCATCAATTTCTCCAACTTCCCAATGCCTTCATCAAATTTCTCATTAATACGTTGTTCCATAAGCTCGGCTTCTTCTCTTCGATACAATGCTTCAACATTTTGATGACGGTTAGCTCTTCTTGGCGGCATGATTGAATCAACACAACACTTCACAAAACAACAATAAGTCACGGCTCAACCTTAAACTTCAAACAACAATGCTCGGCTCAATCTTATCTCGGCTTGATCTTCACGACTTAACTTGGCTCGGCTACAACTTAGATCGGCCTCAATACTTCAAACACTTGGCGCGCAAAAATCTCCTCACAAATTCAAACACTCTCCAACACTTGATTCAAAATGCTGTAGATCAAATACTCCAAACTTGTTGCAACATCAAGATGAACACAACGAACACAACTTCAAACTTCAACTTCAAATACTTGGCTCCAAGAATCAACTTAGCTATGATTGGCTAAGTATGGCTCTGATACCAATAATGACGCAACGGATAATTCGAAACATACTTCAATCGGTGAAAGTAGAGATCGATGGAATGAAGATACCGAAGTGCCCAAATTCGTTGATCCGAAGATACCGAATTCTAGCTATCTCAAACACGTTGATAGCGCACTATACCGTGTTCAAAGATCTACGATTCTTCGTATGTTGATCTAGCGCACTAGATTCCGTGAATCGGCTTCAACAAACGTGGATTCGAGCGCACTCGAATGACGTAAGTGGAGATAGGAGATTACACTCAACTACCAATTGGAGAAGAAAGCACAAAGCAATCAACAAGAAATTTTATTTCAAAATCAACAACTAAAAAGTTACAACTCACTCGCTATTTATAGAAGTTTACAACACAGCCCATAAGTCGTGTACGACTTAAGACCTGACCGACTCATCACAAGACTTACGACTCATATGACTCGGCAGCGACTCAAACACCATACGACTCAATATAGGCACATAACCGAGACAACTCTTAAGTCGTCACCGACTTAACAACACAACATAGCAACCGACTCAACAGATGACAACAACATACGACTCAGAACACCATTAACGACTCATCCTCAGCGACTCAAGACTTTACGGTATACGACTCATCATACAAAGCGACTCAAGCTCCCATGTTCCTTGCGGCATATCCCTTCAACCGAGTCAACTCCGAACGACTCATCTAGGTCGTAACCCATCCCCGCCTTATGGTCTTCAATTACTGGAATCCCTCTTTGTTTCTTGATGAGTCGTGGACGACTCATAGTAGTTTTGTTAGGTCGGAAACCTTTTCCTTCAGTCCCGTTAGGTCGCAGCCCCCTTCCACTTGATCTGTTAAGTCGTGGACGACTCATGTTGAGTCGTGGACGACTCAAGTTAAGTTGTGGACGACTCAATTCTGAAGTCCCCTCCATTCGACCTATGTCATCTCCTACCTTAAGTTGTGGACGACTTTTTCCTTTATCCTGGGCTACATCAACTTCTCCAACCAATGCCTAAATTTTACTCGATCCTAAACACTAGTCTTGAGCTTCCATTGTCGATTAGTACAAAAACTATCGCAACTCCAAATAAGCAGATCGGCGTGAAACTTTTTTTGAAAGAAAATTTTAAAAGTTTGTTTCAGTTCATGAAGTATTTGAATTTATTTTAAATTTTGAAATGAGAAAAATCGCTGCAGGCTTTATTTTAAACTTGGAGGAAGGCGTGGGAGGGATGGATTTGTACCAGAAAAATATGGGCTGATGTTGATAGGTCAAGGTAGTGCGTGGTCAAATCCAAGTAAATATATTATTTAAATTCATAGTATCTAGCTATATGATTTCGGACCTCAATCGAGACGTGCCGTCTTGCGTTCTATATGTTATAGCGCTATTCCGAATGCAACAGAACTTGTTTTAAGGTCTAATTCGATCATATGCAGAAGATGGCTTTTTGTACCCAATTATTATATTAAATTTTCAACATTAATTACGATACATTTTGGTCTTGCAGGACCAAACAATATGTCTGATCGCCATGAAATTTAACGGTGTATAATAATTCATTATTGTAGACCCAATGACACTAGTTTTGTCGAAATCCGAGACAGTGCCCCGGGTTGCTTTTTTCACTCGTTAATTAGAACGAGTTTCAAAATCGGGTAAATCACTTTTAGATCCAATTTAAAAGTTTTATTATATTCATTCTTATCAATAGAAATTAAATAATCCTTTAAATCATTTTTATTTAACTTAAAACCCAAGATTCAATTATTTAAATGATTTTCAATCATTAAATTCAACAATTAAATTATCCAATAAATCGCTATATTTGAAATTCAAGTTATTATCCTATAAATTAACTTTCCAATATTAAGAATCAATTAAACATCCCAGTTTCAAACGATTGAAAATTCTAGGTCGTTACATATGTAGATATATATTTCATTAATCAGAAACATGGACAATATAGGCATATGTAAATTTGGTTGATAAGTTATAAATCTCATTTAATAAATTAGTTATTTCAATTAAAGAAGAAGAGAAATGAAAGGTTTCTCTTATTTTATATATTTTCATGTCTTATCTTTATTAATTGCGTAGGGTCAAAGAGGGAAACAAATGATTTCCTTCTTTAAATTCATTTATACATGTTTCATTTACACATATATAGCTACCTATATACTACACTCTCTCTTCATGCAAATGAATGTATTTGGTACATTCATTATAATACCTATATGTTTAAGTTATATTTAAATCTTCATTTTAACAATATAAACAAAATAAGATATTATTTGAAATTTTATTAGATCGGATCTATATACATTTAGACTTCATAGTTCTAATAGAGATCCAGAATGATTAAAAAATTTGAAATTCACCCAATCCTTCTGCCTCGTGGCGACCCGGTTCCAACAATGGTATTAAATCCCAACAACCAATGTGGTCTATGTTAGTTATGTTACAACTACCCAATTAAGCTTGCCCATTTACTACGGTTTCCTGAAAGGTAATATCCAGGATTGGAACTAGGTAATCAATTGTCCTATCTTACCAGGTTACCGGCGTTACCTGAATGGTGAAGTGAGCCCAAAGGTTGCCCTAATAGAAAAGGCTCAATTTGAATTAGGCCATGAGATTACTTTCAAAATTATTTTGTAAATCAAAATAAAAGATTTTAAATTTAAAAGTCAAATTTAAAATAAAAACATGTTTATTATAAAAGTTATAATACAACAAGTTTTCTAAATATTTAAAAAGATATTGATATTTTCAAATTGTTTGAAAATATTAAAATACTAATTCTAAAATTTAAAATTTATTAATAAGATTATTAAAATGAATTAATTAAATAGGTTAATTAACTAATACATAAATACATGTATTATATACATATACTGATTTATTTTATGTTAATTTAAGGTGTTCAAGATAACATAAGTGTACACGTACGTATATATAAGATATTTTCAAAATTAATATAATTTAATTAAAATTGCTTTATTAAATAGATTAATTTAAGGTTAATTAATTAAAGAAATTAATTTAAGGTTAATTAATTGAATAAATTAATTATAGGTTAACTAATTAAATAAAAATACACATATATGAGACATATGTGTTATATTAAAAGGATTATAATGTATATTCATATATTATTCAATATAAATTGTAACGACCTAAAATTTTAACGATTTAAATAACGTATTCAATTAATTTTTTTTCTTGAAATTAAATAATAAAAATTTCGTAACGAATTTTTTTTATTTGGTATGCGTCTATTTAAACATAGCAAGTGTCAGATTTTCATCAGAAAATATTTAAGTTTGTTCACTTGTGTAATTTCAATTTCAAATTTAAATCAGTTTAAAAATTTGATGGAAATACAATATTTTTGAAACCTGTATATTTTTACACAATAAAAATGAAAATCATTTTCTAAGTGAGAGGTCGTATTTTGTTTTGCCAAATTTGGACCGCTCTAGCTCCGTTTATCTTATTTTCGATATTTTTGCAGCATTTTCGACAGCAAATATCGAGTTTTAATAGATGGGTCGTATCACTCATATCTATGTACTATTCTATTCGTCTCGTTGTGCTAATCTCCATAGTATATTCATTTGTGCATTTTGGCGTCCAGTACACAGCAAAATCGACAAAACGGTTAGCCGTATCGGTACCCATTTTGACTTTTGATTACCGTATGGCCATTCAGTTGTCCAGCCAGGAGAGAATAAATGGTCAAAAACCTTTATTATTTCCTAAAATTCAATACTTGACTATCACTCTTCTCTTAGTTTCAATTTAAAATTGATAGTTCGTGTCACCTTTGTCCTTTCTCTTCATTGTTTTGTGCTTTTGAAAAGAAAACAAATATTATATACAAACCTTTTATAAGTTCGTACATTATTCTGAAGCATATATTCCCTCCTAACCGTGCTTCTTGCTTTCCTCGGCCTCCCCACTTCCCCTACCACATGTCTGCCTAGTCACACTCGACCATAGCCTACCCACGCATCCTTCCACCCGTAACCAATCATCCAACCCACCACTATATATGCCGCCGCATGCCCTTCCTCCACCAAGACAGCCCGCATCAATCTCCTCCCCTCCACCTATCCTCTCTTAACTCCGTGCAACGACCACAACCTCGCCTTGGCTGTCATCCGCCTTCCACCCTCATCGATCGAGCATAACCAGCCGCTCCACAACCACTTCATGCACGACCGAGACAGCTCATCCTCTCCACCAATAACCAAGCACTGTCAGCCTTGCTCTGGCCCACCAAGCTCGGTCTTCTCCCCCGTTCCTCACCATGCTACCACCCACCTGCCGATTGTCCCACCGTGACAAACCCCCTCTGCATTATAGCAGCCACCACCAGACCTGTAGCAGCTTTTGCTTCGCCAGTTCACCTGAACTAACCCACCTACCCGCTGTTGACACCCGAAACCTGTGCTCCTCTCCACGCAAACAGCTTCTGCCGTTACTCCCTCCGCCTTATTGCCTTATCGCAGCTCCATCCACGCCCAACAAATCCGAGAGGGATTTCCGCAATCACCATCTTCTTCTCTTCTTATTTAGAAATAAAATGGGTGAAAGCATATAATTCCTAAAGCTTGCATTCATTTTTTTTATTTGCATGATTATAGTTCGTATATATAATGTTTCACCTGATAGTCCATCAACTTTCTTTCCTTCAAACCTGCCTTCCAGCAACATATTTTTCCATGGTCTCGCTGCACCATTACTCCTCCAGACCGAACTCATTGCCTCTCCTACTTGTAAAAAGAAAAAAATGAGACAAAGCCATTTTTTCGCTGTCCAGTCTGGTCGCTGCTGTCCAAAAGTTACAGCAGCAGTTCCATCATTTGTCGTTGTCCCGTTAGTTCGTGTCCGTATCCATGTGCATGTCCATGTCATCTTCTTCGCCATCATTATTTCCATAGCCTCAGAAGGTAAGCGATTACTCATGATTAACATCCTTATATTTAGTAAATTTAATTCACATGAAATAACGATTGAAATATGTTGTTAAAATTTAATTAGCTATAAATTAAATTGTTATGTATGATATGTTGTTATTTAAATTTGTTTACCTATGTTAATTGACATATGGCACAATCACATGTTGTATATATATTATATTGTTAGTTTTATCCATGTTTGTAATTGATATGTATGCCATTTTATATTATTATTCTATTGTTCACACATTGTAAGTTCCCTTTTAGTTCAGGAATTCCCTATGGGTTGAAATAATATATGCCCGAATGATATTATCGATTAGGGAAAATCATTATGGGTTGAAATGATAAACCTAAGTGATTTTATTGATTTGAAATTTTAAGATTATGGGTTGAAATGATATATTACCTGTAATCATTAAATTATTATGGATTAAAATGATAAATATCCGTATCACTTGACCATAGGATAGAAAATTATATATGAACACTGTTGGTCTATTTTTGAAATTTGATTTCCAAAGTTGTGGAAGGAAACATATGGGTTTTAATAAATATTGAAGATTTTATTTTAATATATGTGAAAAATTTAGATTTTAAAATTATATGTTCTGGAAATTTTAAATTATAAGTTAAGTTTTAAGATGTAAATTATTAAATTTTACTTACAACTTTATTATTTTTAACAATATATAAAATAAAATTTAAAATAGATTTAATAATAAGATTTAATTTAATAATAATCAATATAATAAAATTTAATAAGAATTTAATTTAACTGGCATAAATATAATATGTTTTAAATATTTATTTAATTTTTTATATTGAAGAATAGATTTTGTAATAACTTTAATAAATTAAGGTTGAGAAGATAAATTGAAATTGATTTGAAATTTAATTTATTTAAGAACTACATTTAATAAGAATTGATTTGAACTTACTAATCTTAAGATTGTAAAGGTATGATTTTATAACTTGATTTAATTAAAGTTGATTAAATGAACATTTTCGAATTTAAATAAAATTGAATAGTTAATTTTAATTTTAATTTGTAATTTAAAATTATATTTAAATGCTTATAAAAAGTGATTAGGTGAATATTTTAGAATTAAATATAATTGAAGTCAGATATTTAATTATTGATTTTATTTAAATTTGTAATTTGAGATTTTATTTTTATGTTATTAAAGATGATTAAGTGAATACTTTCAAATTCAAATAAAGTTAAAATTGAATTTTGAAATATAAATGAAATTTATCAAATTGAGTTATTGTAAATGTTTGTGTAACAGCACGCAAATCCGTACCCCTTGAGTTAACACTATTCTACAACAATCAACTCAAGTCGTACAGAAATACGAACCATTTGGGTTAAAGAAGAAGAGGTAGAAGAAGAAAATAGAAAACAATACCAGAATCTAACCATCACAGCGGAATAAAATATAATAGATATTAAATAATCTTTACTCAATCAAATATATCTCTGTTTATATATTACATCAATCAGAGTACATCAATCACAACTCAACATCAACATCATACAAATGGGTACACAACAACTCAACAAAGCGAAATATGTATATATACACAAGTACGGGAGTACGTATCGCCATCCTGCTCGTCTTCTGAGCTCCACAGCATCATATCCTGTATTCTATAATACTCGGTCTGACCCGAGCATTACAGTTAAATAACACCCGAGTCAGTTTGGAATACCAGCGTGAGAAAATCACACCCAATTGATTATTAAAGTTTCAAAAATCCTTTGAAAACAGAAGCATCTCGTAAGACCACGCCATAAATAAACATGTCGGGTTTTTACCTTACGATTGGTAAAACATTTTTATTAAAGTCCTCTGATATTATAATAGTGTCTATAGAAAGTAAAATAGAATCTAGCTGAAATGCTTGCATCTCATGATTCAGTAATAGTTGGGCACAATCAAAACCATACGGGCGCGTAGGGAAAATGGATTACAAGTAATGGCTAGGCACTGGGGTACCACCTGTCACAGTACCTGGTCTAGATTAGCGTACCGAGGAGCCACCCTAACTCCCCTGCAACACAAGACCGGAACCATCCCTTACTGGACAGTCCCGAGCAAGATCACCCCGCGGTTGGGATCAACAACCGCCCACTAAGCCGAAATAAAGGGACATCTAGACGGGGATGACCTCACCCTCCAGTGGGGCTACCCATGAAGCCTTGCTGCATATCCCCTGATTTTCAGCCATTCCCATTTGATGAGGCTTGAGGCTAAGCATTACCTTTATAGAACATATTTCTTAGAATGCCCATCGTCCACCTGACGATGTTTCGCAAGCATTCATCCATAAAAGTCCGTCCCGGGTTCGAACGGAACCGAAGCCATTATTCCTACTACATCCATTTTGGAATTATCCTCAGGATTAGTAGCAACTAGCCCTTACACTTCACTGCTCCATCTTCGAATCCAAACTCGTTTTCACGAAACGTACAAACCGGATCGAAGTGGTTTTCGAGAAATAAATCTCGATCCCGGACTCTTCGAAACGATCAACGCATTTGTCCAATATTGATAGTCGGTTATTTAACTATCAATTAGTATTCACAAACAGCCATCCAACAATAAATAATTTCCCAAATTATTTACTAACCTCAAAATATCTTCACAAGATATATTTCTATTTTCAATCCTTTGAAAACAGTTTCAAAACCATCTTTCTTTTCAGAATAAACTTTCCCAATTATTTTATATCTCCTCTGAAATTACCAAGCACAAAACTAGATTTTAAAATAATTTTAAAACACTTTACTTTGAGATATATACTTTTAAAACATTTAAATTAAAACTATTTTAATAGTTTGTTAAAAATACATACTATATGAATATTTGAAAATAAAGTTATTTAATAAAATATAAAACTAGATTTTCACTTTTGAAATAAGATACTAAGTCACTTTTTAAATAATTACTACTATAATAGATTGAGAAAATACTTACTTTAGAATTTAAATATTAGAAATAATAAATTTTTCAAAACATACCTTTTAAAACAATTTTAGAACTATTAACTTATATTAAAAAAAAATTACTTGAAAACATACTTAGTTATTTAGGGAGAATTCCAACTTCAATCACTTAAATCAATTTCCGTAAATTGATTTCAAATTTGTCCCATTTGAAATAATTTCTGAACTTACTTAATTCATTTCAAAATTCATTAAGTATGGACTTATTATTTTTATTGTTATTTTCCGTTTGATTTTAAATCCATTAACTGAAATATACAGATTCCAGACTTTTCCAGTTTCTTCTTTATTCCTTCACAAATTTAGATATTAAATATTAAATCAATGTTTTGTTCTATTAAATAATATCATTGAAGTTTCAAACTTCATTAACTTTTGTTTATTCAAAATTTCCATTCCATATACATAATTTTATTAATTAGCATTAAACACTTCTATTATTCTTATCCAATTTATTCTTAATTTATTTAAAATTTCTATAATTATTTCACTTACAAACTCTCTTCATTTTATTTCCAAGTTCCAATTCTATATATCTTGATAACTTAGTGCACCTGAAAATATTCAGGTAAACCATATCATCCAATATTCCAATTATCAACAATATTCATCACAGAATATAAAATAATTACAACAGGGGTATTAAATAATTTAAATAAATGTTGAGGGATCCAGTTGGATCCTTCCAACCTGTTTTTCCTGCATCCACAGACGTTAGCACAATATAATATGCCAATTTCAAATTATATCATATTATAGCACATCAATCAATTCAACCATTCAAACAATTATTTAAATTTAATCATCTAAATTTAAATTTAAGTTTAACTGAGTGAGATTAACTCACCTTTGCTTTTAATTTGCAGTCTATTTCCAAACTGGCTTGCTTCCGTGATTAAAAACCTTGTATAACAATTATACGATTCATTAATATTTTAAATAATCAAACTAATTAATTACCATTTATTAATTTGAGTTAACTAATAATTTAATTTCAAATCCTACAACAAATATTTTTGGTAACTTAAATTAATTAATCATCCTAAATATAATATATTTTTCCTTAATGATTATTTTTAGTAACCAAAATTTATTATCAAAATCTATCTGTATAAACTTCCTCTATTAAACCTACAATTAAAATAGGCGGGTGTATGACACTTAAAAATCACTTTATTGTTTTTCTAACGTATACATTTAATTAAACTGAATGCATTTAAATTTATTTTCTGTTTCAGCATTTAGTTTTAAGTACCCTAAAGCCTCTTCTTTCCCTTTTTCCTATTTTCTCTGTTTTTTTAACAAAAACAACTAACAGGTTACGGAAAATTGAGTTGAAGAAAATCCTCACCTGATGATGCCGACTATCACCAAGCTCGTTCGCAACCTTGACATCATCGACCCTACTCCTCATCAAGCGAGGCTCTCGCCGTTGCCTCTGGCTCGAGCTCGAATCGAGTTACACGATGCCTTATCCATCATAGCCGATGAAGTCGCCTCCTAACTTCTAGCTTCCTCTGCGTCGTCGCTCTGTCCATCGGCCCTCAATAGCCACGTGATTCGCTTGCCGCAGCCCCAACCCTAGTCTCGCAATTTCCCCCAAAATTGAATGAAATTCGATTGCGCGAATTGATACGAGTTGAACGCGAGATACCCTGGCTTCGAAAATCATTAGGTCAAAGAACAGATGTGACGCCCCACCTCTATACCCACGCTAGCCAAGAACATTACGGTGAATGCTGTCGACTAGCATGGAGAATAAGGCTATTGAGGAGCGACCATCTGTGTAATTTCTTTGCGCGAGCACCGATATGTCAGATAATATAACATGCATTCTATTTCAAGAGGAAATCCGACATACCAACACAAACTCAAAGCTACTACACGGTGGCTATATAAATCCTTCGGAAACAAATATAGAAATAAACATAACACAAATCAGTCACAGACAATTCATATCACAAAGGCGGAATAAGATATGAATATTACACTAGGAAGTGTACATCAGAGTAGTGGTCTAAAAAGATCCACAACATCACAAACGAATAGTTACACGAACTACACAAAAGAATAAGTATAGATTAAGGAGTCTATATCTCAAATGTATACAACAAAATAACTACTAATCTAAGTAGTTAACCCAAAAGTCAAGGAGTTAATCCCGGATGAGAAGTCAAGCAGAAGCACCTGTAACATCTCGGTCTGACCCGAGTATTATTTAATAAGAAAATAATAAACGGATCAGTCTAACTATAAATATCAGATGAAACGATATAGAATAAGAGATATGACTAAACACATAATAATAACAATGCCAAGCTGTGATATATATATATATATATATATATACTTAGTTGATAATCATCAAGAGATTAATCAATGTCACCAGATCTACACAAGAATCAAAGAAGTGTCATACTCTTTATTTCGTTCATCAAACCACAAATATTGACGATAATATCAATGTCAATCACCAAAGTCAAAGACGCACAAATTCCAGAAGACTACACAAGAAATCCAGAAATCACAAAAGTCAATGACACACAAATTCACCAATGCACAAATATTGATAAAACTTATCAATGGAAATCACGAAAATTGGTGAAACACAAACTCTAGGAATCTACACAAGAAATCCAGAAATCACAAAGGGGGGAAGGCCTATCACAAACGGGAGCATAAAGCTCACCAACACGTGTAGCACAGACGGAACGCTAATTCCATGGTCGCTAACCATCACAAATTGAGCCGAAGCTCCACAAATGGCCCGAAGACCATGGGTTGCTACCCCATCACAAATTGAGTCGAAACTACACAAAACGGGGTTTAGTCTCCCTCGCAGACAAAGAGACATCGCACATTGCTAGTCTAAATCACAAAGATGATCGTCATGATCAGCGAGAAGTGTCGATTACACTAAGCTAGTAAATATATGAGTTTAGCTTCATGTCCCATAACCACTTGCTTAACTTAAATATTTACGAACAAACTGTAAGTCTCCACTAGAAAATTGTCACAAGAGGTTCAATCGAACAAGTCCAAGAATTAACCGACAAAGTAAACGCAAGCGTTTCATACCACTAGTTTTACTAAGCCGTTTAATTAGATTTTTCATACGAGTGAGGTAAAGGTTTGTATATACTAATAGATTGGAAAACGGTTTTATAAACGAATTTGGTATTAAAATAGTATTGAAATCGTTTGAGGAAAGAGTTTTGATATTTACTACTAGTATAGAAAACCTTTATATTTTTAAAGTGACAAATCACGAAGAAGATTGTAAGAACAATCAATCACAAAAATTCACATACGAAGACGTGAATAAAATCCAAAGAAATCGATAAAGAATCCATCGAAATGGATATTCAAAAATCCCTAAAAAGAGTCATCAAAATCATAATAGATGATAACAACAAATAGGATTATCACGAATCGATTTAAATTGGAATTCCAATCCAAAAAGGCAAATTGGACTCAAACAGCAGGTTCAGTCGACTGAACAGAGAATTTCAGTCGACTGACCCTGTACATGGAAATTTTCCAGGTTCAGGAAACTTTCTGTTTCCAGTTTCAGTCGACCGTGCAGAAGTTTTCAGTCGACTGAACCATGCCTGGAAACTCTCGGGTTTCAGGTTCAGTCGACTGAACAGAGTTTTTCAGTCGACTAAATCATGCCTGAGCTGTTTTTCTGCCTTATTCAAATGAAGAGCAAACTCTTCCAAAATGCAACCGGACGAACATTGGCTCTAAGGGTTTATGCCAATCGGCGACCCGGCCCTATATGCTCCTCGATGCATCACCAAAAGCATGATCAAACATCCATAAAAGGATTTTACACAAATTTGACTTAAAAACCCAAAAATTGGAATATTCACAAAACCAATCCAAATCAAGAGAAAATGCACATGAAGAAGTGTTAGGAATTCATACCCAACAACCAAAGATAAATATAGTCATAGATGTGAGATAAAAATCTCACCTTTTCACAAAATCGAACAAGAAGAAGCTTGAAAGCAAATGGAGAATCAACCTTTCTTCAATCACAACCCAAATGAGCTTGAATATAAGCTCAAAAACAAGAACATTCCCGAAATTAGGTTTAGGAAATTTCTGAAATTGAATGGATAAAGAGTTGGAGAAGAAGAAGGAGATGCTTACCAAGGGGTTCTTCTTGAGTTTGGAGCAAGGAGATGGATTTGCAAGAGAAACTAGGGTTTTGGAATTTTAATTCCAATCTCTCCCACCTTTAACACTCTAAAAACTGAAATGAGAAGAGAATGAGGGTGAGTGGGGAAGAGTGGCTCAGATTTGAGCATAAGTTAACATAGGGTTGAGCCCAAAAACCAAACCCAAAGTAAAAAGTAGCAGAAATCAACTTTCTCCAAACATATCGAAGCTTATACTCAAAAAGGTCGCAAACGGCATTTTAAACTCAATGGGAGTGGTCCCGAGCCCTAATTCGACCGTATGCAAAAAGTAGCTTTTCGGACTAAAATCTGACTACCGATAAAATATTTAAATAAAATATTTAAATATAAAATCGACAAATATGCGGGTTGTTACAGACTCCCCTCCTTAAAGAAATTGCGTCCTCGCAATATTACAAGAAGAAGATATATAATAACAACCATAGAAGCATATTCAACACAAAAGAAGTTTGAAATAAGAAGTTCGCCTCAAAGAGCACGAGAAAGTAAGTCCGGATGTGTACGCTCGATGTACTCTCTAGATTCCCAAGAACAATCCTTAGGATTTGAAGACCATTGAACTTTAACAAGCGGAACATCTTTATTTCGAAGTCGTTTGACTTCCGAAGCAATGATACGAATAGGATGTTGCTCATAAGTCAAATTAGGCGAAACTTCAATCTCTTCCACAACACCGGGCTCAAGAATAGAATCGGAATCTCGAAGACATTTCCGAAGTTGAGAAACGTGAAACACGTCATGCATAGCAGAAAATTGAGCCGGTAATAAAAGGCGATAAGCCATGGAACCAATACGTTCGGTGATAGGAAATGGCCCAATATATCAAGGCGCTAACTTTCCCGATCGACTGAAACGTACAACACCTTTCATAGGTGAAACACGAATGAACACAAGATCTCCCACAGAAAATTCTAACTTCCTTCTCCGGTTATCGGCATAGGATTTTTGTCTACTTTGGGCTTCTTTCATCCTATGACGAATAAGATCAATCTTTTCTGTGGAATCATGAATAAAATCTGGACCTAAAACCAGCTTCTCACCGGCCTCAAGCCAAAAAGAAGGAGATCGGCATGGCCTACCATAGAGTGCCTCGAAAGGTGCCATACCAATACTAGATTGGAAGCTATTATTATAGGAAAATTCAACAAGCGAAATATGATCTTCCCAACCTCCACCAAAATCAAGAACACAAGCACGAAGAAGATCTTCAAGAGTTTGATTCGCACGCTCGGTTTGTCCATCGGACTGGGGATGATAAGCGGTGCTAAAATTAAGCTTCGTTCCCAAAGCTTTTTGAAGACTCTTCCAAAATCCACTAGTAAACAATGGATCACGATCACTAACAATAGAAGTAGGAACACCATGCAATTTAACAATTTCTTTGATAAATATCTTGGCCAAAAGAGGAACAGTTCGGTTAGACCGAACGGGAATAAAATGGGCGGATTTAGTAAGTCTATCAACAATTACCCATAAGCTATCATAACCCGATCGAGAACGGGGAAGGCCATCTATAAAATCCATGGAAATTTGATCCCACTTCCAAACTGGAATTTCTAAAGGTTGCAATAACCCTCCGGGCCTTTGATGTTCGGCCTTAACGAGTTAGCAAGTCATGCAACGTTTAACGAAGTTAGCGATGTCAAGTTTCATTCCCTCCCAATAATAAAGTCGCTTCATGTCCGCGTACATTTTACTACTACCAGGATGAATGGTAAATTTAGAACGATGTGAATCTTCTAAAATATCTTTACGAAGATCACCAATATTTGGCATGACAAGTCTACCAAATTTCCGAATGCCGCCACGAGAATCGATATCAAAGTCTTTCAAACCTTCAATATCCATTTTATCCCTAATATTTTGGCCAAGAAGAGCCAAGTTGGGTTCTAGCCCTTGAGCTTCAAGAATGCGGTCTAAAAGAGACGGATGAGCCTCAAGGCTACATAAAACAAACGATGAGCATAAATCGGAAACACGGTCTCGAGTTTCGCAAGTGGATAAAATCTCGAGATCGTTCCATTCGGATATCATCATAGAAACAACAGCTTGTTGTTTACGGCTAAGAGCATCGGCGACAAGATTACCCTTGCCGGGAGTATAAAGAATATCAAGATCATATGGTGCAAGAAATTCGAGCCAACGCTGTTGACGCAAATTAAGTTCCTTTTGAGAGAATAAATATTTCAAAGACTTATGATCTGTGTAAAGAACAAATTTCTCTCCTAAGAGATAATGACGCCAAATCCGAAGAGCAAAAACAATAGCCGCGAGCTCTAAATCATGAGTGGCATATCTAGTCTCAGCAGGCTTCAATTGCCTAGAAGCATAAGCAATAACGCGTTCCTTTTGCATGAGAACGGCACCCAAACCAATGCGACTAGCATCGGTATAAACAACGAAATCTTGAATCCCTTCGGGAATAACCAGAATAGGAGCATCAGAAAGAAGTTCTTTTAATTTCTGAAAAGAAGCTTCACATTTGTCCGACCAAATGTATTTACACCTTTCTTCGTCAAGCTAGTGAGAGGCACGGCAATTTTAGAAAAGTCTTTAATAAAACGACGGTAATAGCCCGCCAATCCAAGAAAACTACGAATCTCTGTCACATTCTCTGGTCTCTTCCAATCTTGAATCGCTTCAATCTTTGAAGGATCCACGGAAATTCCGGATTCGGAAATGATGTGACCGAGAAACTTCACACGAGATTGCCAAAAATGGCATTTAGAAAATTTTGCCTTTAATTGATTACTCCTAAGAGTTTCCAACACAATCCGAAGATGTTTTTCATGCTCCTCCTCGGTTTTAGAATAAACAAGAATATCATCGATAAAGATGAGAACAAACCGGTCGAGAAAGTCTTTAAAAACTCGATTCATTAAGTCAACGAAATAAGCCGGGGCATTTGTTAACCCAAATTGCATAACAAGCCATTCATAAGATCCATACCGAGTGCGGAACGATGTCAAAGGAATGCTATCCTTTGCAATACGAAGCTGATGAAAACCGGTAGCCAAGTCCAATTGTGAAAAGACTCTAGCACCACTAAGTTGATCGAATAGATCATCAATCCGAGGTAAAGGATATTTATTTTTGATAGTAAGATCATTAAGCTTGCGGTAGTCAACGCAAAGCCTAAGTGTACCATCGGATTTCTTCACAAAAATAGCTGAAGCTCCCCAAGGCGAGGAACTAGAGCGAATAAATTGCTTCGTTTCCAATTCAGATAATTTTTTATGCATCTCCTCGTTTTCTTTATTGGACATACGATAAGGAGGACGAGTGATAGGTTGAGCTCCCGGAGTAAGATTAATTCTGAACTCAATTGCTCGTTTAGGTGGTAATCCTAAAACGGGCTCGAATATGTCGGAAAATTCACAAACGACGTGAATAAGAGAAATAATATCACCCTCATCATCATCATCATCATCACGAGGATTTAAAGAATATAAAGATGCAACCAAAGCAGAATCTGAATCTTTAAGAATAACAGAAACCTGATTAACAGATTGAGGATGTCGAAGATGAATAGTCCGCTCAGGACATAGGATATGAGCTTCATAACGGTTAAGCCAATCCATTCCCAAAATCATTCCAAAGCCTAAGTAACGCATGACTTGCAAATCGGCTCGGAAAGATAAATCACACAAAATAATCTCGACATCTTTACACAATAAACTGATTGTTGCGGATCCACCAACCGGATTCGCAATTCTCAAAGAAGTCATTAAACACAAAACATCCAAAGAAAAAGCATCAATAAGTTCTTTTGATATAAAAGAATGGGACGCACCCGTATCAAAAAGAACTCGAATAGGATGATCACGAAACAAAATATTTCAATCTAGAATAGAATGGGAAATACCTTGGCCACGAGATGTGTTGCCAGGGGCTTGAGCAACATTTAACTTTCCCTCCTTCTTGCCCTGATGCTTGGGGCATGAAAATATAACATGACCGGGAACTTTGCAGTAGCGACAAGAAAGAGACTTTGGGCACTTGTTCGCATAATGGTCCTTCGAACCACAATTATAGCATTCCCCACGACCAAAGGAAGAAATCTTTGCCACGGAGGTTGCTTGCTTCCCTTTCTTATTGGGATAAGGGCCTTTAAATTTGTTTGACCTCTTTCTGTTGTTGAAGTTTGGTTTGGAACCCACCACTTCAACATCATTCTCTCTATCCGCCTCTTCAAGACGAAGAGCGATATCAACGAGTTGGTCGAAAGAAACTTCTAACTTTAAAAGTAATGGCTTCTTGAGGCTTTTGTTTAAGCCATAAACGAATCTCTGGTTCTTCTTAAGAGGGGTGTTGATGTATTCAACCCCATATTTGGAAAGCGACTCGAAAGAGGCGACGTAATCAGTCACAGATGACTCACCTTGAACAAGGTCTATAAATCGTCGAGCCAATGTCACTTTTTCTGCTTCTGGTACGAATTTTAACTCGAAGCGTTCTCGGAATTTCTCCCAGGTGAGATCGCTTCATTAATCTCAGAAATAAGAAGTTCGTACCAGTCCAATGCTCTTTCTCGGAGCATACTAGAGGCCACCTGAACTCGGTGAAGGTCAATAAGATTCATGCGCGAAATATGCGATCGCATGTTCTAAGCCAAGCTTGTACTTCAATAACAGTTTCGGAACCTTTGAATGGCTCCCCACCCAAATTAGTGTAATCGCTGCACAAGCGTGCAAATCCCGACTTTGGGTGAGTAGGTTCCGGGTTAGCTCCAGCTGCTTGAGCATTTGTTACCAAATCAAGAAGCTGTTGAGGAGTCATAAAAACTCCATCTTGGGGTGGAGTGCTAGATGGCACGGCTCTGGGGCGGCCAGTTCTAGACATTTCTCTTCCTTAAGAAAGAAAGAAGAAGAAGAAAAGGTTATTCACCAAATTGAATATCAAGCAATCTTGATAGATAAATAAGGAATCATAAGGAAAATAGGATGAATCGGTACGAAGACTCGAATTAAACCCTAAAGCACGACTCCTAAGAAAGACTTAGGACGATGATCCTTGTTATAATATTCCATATTGTTCCGAAGTTTGGCTCTGATACCAAGCTGTGACGCCCCACCACTATACCCACGCTAGCCAAGAACATTACGGTGAATGCTGTCGACTAGCATGGAGAATAAGGCTGTTGAGGAGCGACCATCCGTGTAATTTCTTTGCGCGAGCACCGATATGTCAGATAATATAACATGCATTCTATTTCAAGAGGAAATCCGACATACCAACACAAACTCAAAGCTACTACACGGTGGCTATATAAATCCTTCGGAAACAAATATAGAAATAAACATAACACAAATCAGTCACAGACAATTCATATCACAAAGGCGGAATAAGATATGAATATTACACTAGGAAGTGTACATCAGAGTAGTGGTCTAAAAAGATCCACAACATCACAAACGAATAGTTACACGAACTACACAAAAGAATAAGTATAGATTAAGGAGTCTATATCTCAAATGTATACAACAAAATAACTACTAATCTAAGTAGTTAACCCAAAAGTCAAGGAGTTAATCCCGGATGAGAAGTCAAGCAGAAGCACCTGTAACATCTCGGTCTGACCCGAGTATTATTTAATAAGAAAATAATAAACGGATCAGTCTAACTATAAATATCAGATGAAACGATATAGAATAAGAGATATGACTAAACACATAATAATAACAATGCCAAGCTGTGATATATATATATATATATATATACTTAGTTGATAATCATCAAGAGATTAATCAATGTCACCAGATCTACACAAGAATCAAAGAAGTGTCATACTCTTTATTTCGTTCATCAAACCACAAATATTGACGATAATATCAATGTCAATCACCAAAGTCAAAGACGCACAAATTCCAGAAGACTACACAAGAAATCCAGAAATCACAAAAGTCAATGACACACAAATTCACCAATGCACAAATATTGATAAAACTTATCAATGGAAATCACGAAAATTGGTGAAACACAAACTCTAGGAATCTACACAAGAAATCTAGAAATCACAAAGAGGGGAATGCCTATCACAAACGGGAGCATAAAGCTCACCAACACGTGTATCACAGACGGAACGCTAATTCCATGGTCGCTAACCATCACAAATTGAGTCGAAGCTCCACCAACGGCCCGAAGACCATGGGTTGCTACCCCATCACAAATTGAGTCGAAACTCCACAAAACGGGGTTTAGTCTCCCTCGCAGACAAAGAGACATCGCACATTGCTAGTCTAAATCACAAAGATGATCGTCATGATCAGCGAGAAGTGTCGATTACACTAAGCTAGTAAATATATGAGTTTAGCTTCATGTCCCATAACCACTTGCTTAACTTAAATATTTACGAACAAACTGTAAGTCTCCACTAGAAAATTGTCACAAGAGGTTCAATCGAACAAGTCCAAGAATTAACCGACAAAGTAAACGCAAGCGTTTCACACCACTAGTTTTACTAAGCCTTTTAATTAGATTTTTCATACGAGTGAGGTAAAGGTTTGTATATACTAATAGATTGGAAAACGGTTTTATAAACGAATTTGGTATTAAAATAGTATTGAAATCGTTTGAGGAAAGAGTTTTGATATTTACTACTAGTATAGAAAACCTTTATATTTTTAAAGTGACAAATCACGAAGAAGATTGTAAGAACAATCAATCACAAAAATTCACATACGAAGACGTGAATAAAATCCAAAGAAATCGATAAAGAATCCATCGAAATGGATATTCAAAAATCCCTAAAAAGAGTCATCAAAATCATAATAGATGATAACAACAAATAGGATTATCACGAATCGATTTAAATTGGAATTCCAATCCAAAAAGGCAAATTGGACTCAAACAGCAGGTTCAGTCGACTGAACAGAGAATTTCAGTCGACTGACCCTGTACATGGAAATTTTCCAGGTTCAAGAAACTTTCTGTTTCCAATTTCAGTCGACTGTGCAGAAGTTTTCAGTCGACTGAATCATGCCTGGAAACTCTCGGGTTTCAGGTTCAGTCGACTGAACAGAGTTTTTCGGTCGACTGAATCATGCCTGGGCTGTTTTTCAGCCTTATTCAAATGAAGAGCAAACTCTTCCAAAATGCAACCGGACGAACATTGGCTCTAAGGGTTTATGCCAATCGGCGACCCAGCCCTATATGCTCCTCGATGCATCACCAAAGCATGATCAAACATCCATAAAAGGATTTTTACACAAATTTGACTTAAAAACCCAAAAATTGGAATATTCACAAAACCAATCCAAATCAAGAGCAAATGCACATGAAGAAGTGTTAGGAATTCATACCCAACAACCAAAGATAATTATAGTCATAGATGTGAGATAAAAATCTCACCTTTTCACAAAATCGAACAAGAAGAAGCTTGAAAGCAAATGGAGAATCAACCTTTCTTCAATCACAACCCAAATGAGCTTGAATCTAAGCTCAAAAACAAGAACATTCCCGAAATTAGGTTTAGGAAATTTCTGAAATTGAATGGATAAAGAGTTGGAGAAGAAGAAGGAGATGCTTACCAAAGGGTTCTTCTTGAGTTTGGAGCAAGGAGATGGATTTGCAAGAGAAACTAGGGTTTTGGAATTTTAATTTCCAATCTCTCCCACCATTAACACTCTAAAAACTGAAATGAGAAGAGAATGAGGGTGAGTGGGGAAGAGTGGCTCAGATTTGAGCATAAGTTAACATAGGGTTGAGCCCAAAAACCAAACCCAAAGTAAAAAGTAGCAGAAATCAACTTTCTCCAAACATATCGAAGCTTATACTCAAAAAGGTCGCAAACGGCATTTTAAACTCAATGGGAGTGGTCCCGAGCCCTAATTCGACCGTATGCAAAAAGTAGCTTTTCGGACTAAAATCCGACTACCGATAAAATATTTAAATAAAATATTTAAATATAAAATCGACAAATATGCGGGTTGTTACAACAGAAGCGTGATTCTTTTTTTTTTTATTTCTCTGTTTTAAAGATGAAGGCTTCGGCCTTATAAATTTATTTATTTTTTTCTCTAGCTACGAATTCGATCTTGTTAGGGGATTCGAAATTTATAAAAAGGAAAACAAGGCTTCGGCTGAAAGACTACATCATTGTTTAGCTTGGCTTCCTTCAGAAGGAAGACGTGAAAGATACTTTTTATTATTATTATTTTATTTTATTTTTATTTTATTTTTCTGCTAACGATTTTAAAAGAGAACGGGGCACGATTTTAAGATAAGGGTAGTGGTGTACAAAAAAACTTGACTAACTAAATTAAATTATATTAGACTATTATCAATTAAATTTTCAACGCGTTTATATATCGTACACTCACACACTAACCCCGATCAATACGAAATTTAAAATCCGGTAATAATACAATATTCCGCTCCCAATAGAACTGGTTTCGTCAAATTCTGAGACTGTGTCCCGGAAGACTATTTTTAAATTCAATTTAAACGACATAAATTTTAAAACTGAACAAACCACTGTTAATTTTAATTTTACAACTTTTATTACCTTCAGTGTTATCAATATAAATTTTACAAGCCTTCAGATTATTTATAACAGGCTTAAAATCTCAGGTATCACATTTTATCCAAAACAAATTATTTAATTCTACAATTTAATTGTCAAATAAATCATGATATTCGTAATTTAAGTTGATAATTAACCTTTAAACAAGTAAAATCAATTAATATTCCGATTACAAATGCTTAAAAATTTCGGGTCGTCATAGTTTGAATATTTAAACTTTGAAACATATTGAATTTGAAAGTGGTTTAAATTTGTAGTTTAAACGTGGATTTGAAATCGATATAAATTAAAAATGGTTTAAATGAGAATTTGAATTGAACCTACAGCCTTTAAATTGAAATTGTTGAACTAAGATTGATTTAAATTGAATCTGGAACTAATGTTGATTTGGATTGATTTGTGAAATTCGAAGAAACTATTCAAAAGGGCATATTGTTATGGGGTAAATAAGAAAAAGAGAAAGAAATAAAACAAATACAGAATCTCAAAGCGGAATGACAAAATATAGTAATCAAATAACAGTTCATGAAGCTGTTTTATATATACATTTGATTATTCTTTGCAACAAAAATATCATAGTTACATAAATAGGAATAAATAAATAAATGCAGCGGAGCAACATGATGTAGTGGAATACATATCATAAATAATATTAGTACAAATCTTCGACTTCATCCTCCAGAAATAAGGTCTTCAACGCTGAAATGCTCAGGCTTAACCGAGTAAATTGAAAAGACAAAACACACGAGTCAGAACTAAAAGATCTTATGTAGGTTAAATCAATGGTATATACGAGTGTGACGGCGTCAGAGATGTTTACGGGGTTTGAAATCTTCTATCCAGTGTGAATGTGAGTGAAGTAACTTAAGAGATGTTCAGGATTTACATCTCCTAAGGATCTGTTAAACTATCCACTATGTAGTACAATACGCTATTATAATCTATCTGTAGTAAAGTAAAAGTATTAAAATAGCATTAAGGCGTTACACATATCTCCCTTAACATATTTTATATATTTCCATAGTCTATACAGCACCATACGCTCCTCCGTAAACTGAAGGTTTACCTAGAGGGCACTCTATAGGTATGGTACAAAACCAACTCGTAAAAGGTGCGCTAGGGCATGTGAACATGGCACTCGAGGCAATGCCAAGGTAGATATACCAATCGCGTATCCGAACTGGTGGTAATGCACAACAGCTACTACCGCCCACCTCGAAACACACTCCCAAATCAAAATCAAAGGGTGGCCACCAAATCATCAAAAAGTCATAATATGGTATCGAAGAAATGTGTCCGATTGGAAAAATGACCTCACTTGGCCCGACGTGGCTCCTATTTTGGTCACATCTAAGCTGACTCACGGGAGTTAGGGTCACGTCATACCCCATACAGAAATCATTCGCCAAACCATCCTACTTCATTTCTTGAATCTCCACCATGTATATAGTTGTTAAAGTGGTTTTCGATATTGGAAGAGAGTATGACAATATATGGTCCCGATCTCTTTAACAACCAAACACTTACTTCACACCGGATAGTTCTTTTACATTTCATATGTGACGACCCGCCCTTCTCGACCCTCGAAAATCGACACAAAATACTCCACGGTATAATATGCGGACGATCAAGTGCCGGAAAGGACAAATTGTTGAGGAAAAAGAAAGAAGATAGAATAAAGAAGGAACGAACAGTAATAGAATCTCACAAACGCAACAGAACAAAATATAATAGTCAATAACAGATCTTTACAGAAAATGAAAACTATATCTGTTTTATACAATATATCATCAGAGTATCACAAACAAACAACAATTACCAGCCTGACAATTTCATACAATCACAGCAGCGGATATAAACAACTACAGATAATACCTCTCGAACCCCAGCTCCTCTCTTGAGCTCCATAGCATCCTATCCTGTAATCTTTAATACTCGGTCTGTTAACGCTAAAGTGAACGCTAACACCCCGGTGTAAGTAGAGAAAAAGTGAAAGCACCACCCGTCGATACGGGAATTAGAAACAAGCAGAAATTACAGAAAAAACAGTAAAGAGACAACAGTTTTATAGTGGTTCGGCTTCAAGTTAAGCCTACATCCACTTTAATCTTCTTTATTGCTGAATCGATTACAACTTTACAATAATCTTCGATTACAACACTACTAAGACAAGTAGCTAGAACTCCGATGTAGAAGAACTCCTTGAATCCATGTCGAATGTGTTAGATTTCTTCTTGAAGTTCGATGAAGCGTCTTTCGTGTTTGAAGTGTCGGATGAGTTGAGAAAACAGCAGAGTGTCGGCGTTCTGGAAGTGAGCCAAAATTCCCCTTTCAGTTGGAGTAGGTGGGGTATTTATAGGGAATTTCTGAGCTAAGACGTAGGTCGCGAACGACCTAAGGGTAGGTCGTATGTAACGAGCGACTTAAGGGATACGAGCTACGGCTCATTTTGGTTGCACTTGGTCTTATCTGAGCGGGTTAGTAGGTCGTGGGCGACCTAGGGAGCACGGGTTACGGTCTAATAGGGTTGGACTTGATCTCTTGAACAAACTAGTAGGCCATAGTGACCTAGGAGAGAAGCGGCATAAGAAGTTGCGACTTATTTAGGTCGCGAGCGACCTAATGAAGGAGTTGCATGTATGAGACCTCTCTTTGTCTTGATCAGTTAGGTCGTAGGTCGTAGGTCGTTGGGTCGTTAGGTCGTTAGGGGTCCTTAGGTCGCTAACTCGTTAGGTCGAGCATATTGCTAAGTTGTTGCCACACTAACTCGTTGTTGGTCTTGCATACATGTTAGCTTGCTTATTCTTCAGGTTGTTAGGTCGTTGGACCTTCTAACCCGTTAAGTCGCCGAGTTGCTTTATTCCTTAGGTCGTTAAGTCGTGATAACTTTAGGTCATTAGGTCGTGTTAACTTCGTCCCTGCTAGCTTGTTCACACTTTAATTCACACTTTAATTTCTTCGGTCGCTTATCTTCTTAGGTCATTGAGTCATGAAATAGAGGAATTAACATTTGCCCCTCGAAGTACACGCCTATGCCATAGGTCGTGTGCTTCGACCTAATTCTGCTAGGTCGTGAGCGACCCAAGAGATAAGCTAACTCGCGTGCCCATTCGTCTTCTTCGCCTTGCCTTATATAAACTGTTAGCTCGTTTCTTCCTCTTGCTTTGACAACCTGCTCTGCCATTAACGAACCTTCGAGCTTTCAAGGGCAAATTCAATCTAAACAGTCATCAATTCATCTTTACCATCATATTGCGTAAGTGAATTTGATCTTTATCCAACCATGATCACCGCCGAATTGCGAATCCCCATCTTCTGACCCTAGTCCAACTCTGTACGTCGCGTCTCACTTTCGAGCCATGTTGCGATCGATTTTTGCAATTAGCTATGTTGTTGCTGCGATTCACGAGAGCACAGCAGTGCGTTGGATCTATGATGGATCTGAGATGATTTGTGTCAGTTTTGGGTGATTTGGTGGTATGGAGAGATAATGGATTTCATTAAGAAGATGATGGATTTCATTGATTAGGTGATAACGGGTTATCGGATCACAGGTTAACGAGATAGTGAGCTATTGAGTGGAGAGGAGTCGGTGGGTTAAGGAAAGTAGGGCATAGCGGTTTTGACAAGAGATAGCTCGAGATTGTTGAGTTACGTCAGAAGCGATCTAGTGAATCTGAGCGACATAAAAACCTTTACGACCTAACAAACTTGGCCGACCTAACAAACCGACCGATTGAAGAATTCTTGCGACCTAAGAAAGGCTGAAAGACCTTTAAATTTGTGACCTAACTAATCAAACGACCTAACTTCTTGCGATATAACTCTTAGGTCGTGTATATATTCAAGCGACCTAGGACTTAGCCAGTTTTGCACTGCCTTGAACTCCTTGGCTTGAACAGTGCAACTTAAGAGAGTTTGACTTATGTTAGGTCGTTGGATTTGGTTTGGACGACCTAAATAATCCCCGAGCTAGCTTGAGTCGTTCCTGCGACTTAAGGACTTGAACACCTTTCAACTTGAGTGAACATGTCATTGTTGAATTGAATTCTCAACTTGAACTGCCAAGATAACATTTCTGAACTTGTTGCACTTCTTTACAAATTATATTAACTTTAATGCTAATAACCCATTAAACATAATATTTGCAGAAAAATGGAACGAATATACTGCCACTGATCGCCCACATCGAATGACAGATTAGTCGATAAAGGATAATCAACTTAAAGAAATTATATGAAATGCTGTGAATCAACAAATTCAAGTGAAGTATTAAAGCAAAGCAATATTAATCAATTAAAGCTGATTTGTTTGCATCAACGCTGCACTTGTATTCAGACTTAAAGCAACAAGCCCTGAAACTGTATAATTGACAAATGCCTATTAGTTTAATTTCAGTTATATTTGCTTATCGTTTTATTAGTTTTTCATAACACTTCATACATTTAGGAAACGTGCACCTTCATATTTGAATATCCAGTTCCTTGTGTAGAATGACTTCTCAACAAGAAGAAATAGTAGGGCAAGCTGGAGAAGCCTTCCCGATAGCTAATCCACTAGATAATCCCCCGGAAAGAATTTCAACTACCCTGAATCAACGGGCGTTCAACCAACTACGTATTCAGTTTGGTATTGCTGAAGCAGATGCTTTACTTCCTGGGCCAAACGATACTGCTGACAGGCCACCTCTCGGTTTTGTCGCTATTAATCGCCAGATGTGCTTGTGTGGTGCTATTCCTCCTTTCAATGATTTTCTTCAACAGCTCCTTCTCCGATTAACTATCTCTGCCTTCTAGTTGCATCCCAATGGCTACGCCATCCTAATGGGACTGTGTGTGCTGTTCAGGAGGACACTTGATCGTCTTCCGAGCTTTGAAGAAATCTGCTACTTGTGCACAAAGAATAAAGACCATCCTTCTATCATACTCGTGAGAAGCGCCAGGAACCGTAGACTGATCGTCGATCTTACGGAAAGCGCCCACGGGTTCTTGAATCAATTCTTCTTCGTTCGTTGCCCTCTAGGATATTATGGCATATGGAGAGTAGGAAGTAAGATTGCTTACCTCTGTTCTTTCCATTTTTGAGCTTTTCGAGATCCGAGTTGTCATGTGCTAACCTCATTCTTTACTTTTTCAGCACTTCCTCCTCTTTCTAAAGACTCTAGCCACAAGCCAACTTTTGAAAGATTATGGGCCGTGGCGGTTGAGGAAAGAAGTATTAAATTTTTGCTAAAAGACGAGTTTCTGCACCAATTCGGACTTCTGTACTCTTCCCGTTCTACTCAGCCTCATGAAGTCCCTGATTCTCCAACAGAGACACCAGATGTCCCAGTTTCCGCCCAAGAACTTATACCGAAAGAACCTACTGCTGAGGCTTCACTGGCAAAGTGTTCTGCTTCTATTTACGTTGCGGGGTCATCCGGCAAATTTGCACTTGCCCCGGTTATCGAAGAAGAGGAACCTCCTCAACACTCCGGGAAATCTACTGATGAAGGGGCTGAGAGAACGAGTCCCGCCAAGCACAGTGGTGACGATATTTTTGAGGGGTTGAGCGACCTGATGATTACTTCACAGGGGCTCTTTAAAGATGATTCTACAACTGTTAAAGTTACTTCTCCATCGGGTAAAGCGACATATGTCCTGCAACAAACTCCGTCAGCCCAAGAGTTGAATCTTGCTGTAAAATCCGTCATCACCCCCAACTGAAGAGCTGTTCGTAGTTTGACACGCGTAGTTTGCACGTTACACACACTTAGGACACTTATATGCACTTAACTTCTTTACTTTGAAGATTCTTAAGCTTTGTCTCTTTCTCATTTTCAGGTTCTCGAATGGGACGAAGCAGCTCATATTATGATGATTTTTAGCGCTACGGAAAGCGCGATTCTTATGATCCAAGTCGGTATCTAACTGCCTCCTGGGAGACCAACGAAGGAAGAGCTGCAAGAAAAGCTCATGAGAGGCGTGCTTATGAAGAACGCTACGGGAGAAGGGATGAACGACATGATTCTTCCCAGAGAGAGGATGATTCTCACAAAAGAAAATCTTACGAAGTTAAAGGGAAAGGTCATGTTGCTGAAGATCCCGGTAAACGGGCCAAACTTAGCGAAAAGCCGGCATCTGCAATTTCTGAAAAGCCCGCTGCCCCCGTCTCTTCTCAATCTCCTTCCCTTACCAGAACTGACATTCAAACAATCATCGGTAGGCCCTCGTATCAAGTTGGATAGGGTCCGACTACTCTTCAAAGCCGGTTTCCGCACTGGTGCTTAAAAGGGGTGCGTTTTGATCGTGATTTGGTCCCAATCGATAAGCAAGCTATGTTACGAAATCTTCATGCCGTCAAACTCGATATTGAGAGAATGTCTGGTTGGCAAAAGCTTGCCGACGAACTTCAAAGAGTAAATCGTGCAAACCTCGAAGCCATGCTGACTATGGAAAATGATAAATTCGAGTGGCAGAAAACTCTCGATCAACATGACGTAGAGATGAAGAGCATCGCCACTTACAATGGAAGCTTGAAGCGGAAATTGAAAAACTCAAAGAAGAGCTTGCCACTTCTTCCACTTCCTATACTCAAAAGGAAGAAGTGCTTCAGAAACAAGTAAGGGATGCTCATGCCGCTCAACGAGATGCTGAAGCTAGGCTTGAAGTGCAGAAAAGAATTACGGAGGGTTATCTCACTAACGTTGCTGAGTTGTGAAAAAAGACCAACTCTTAGGACATGGAGATTGAAATGCTAAAAGCTCGACTTTCTAAAGTTGAGAAAGAGCGAGATGAGGCCATCGCTAGCAAAGTTGCAGCCGAAGAATCTCATGAGGCCACTATAGCCAACATTAGCTCAACATTATTCGACTTTTACTTGCATAGCGTCCTGGAGCGTGGTAGTCTCTCATTTTCAGGCCCTAAATATGAGATTACTTTGGCCGAAGTGTGGGAAGCCGCACTTGACATGCTTGGAGGTGATGGCTATGCCGAAGCAGATCTTGAGGCGCACTATCTAGACGACGATGCACGTGCTGCTCTTGCCAAGGGAAAGGAGCAACTTGCTAAAGAGCGAGCCGAAATGGCGGAAGGAGAACATTTAGGGAAGGCAACCTCGACCGCCCCAGTTCAACCTTCGGTTTCGGCCGACATCGATGTTGTTGGCTCCAGTTCCCATTCTCCACCTCCTGCTAAATCTTTCATTGAAAGTGCAACTGCTCACACTAGAGATGAGACTCAAGAAAGCACTGAAGCGCAAGACTTTGAAGTTGACGTAATAAAGCCTACTTCTCCAGGTAACCTCAATGCTGATCTTGCTCAAGTGGACTGCTCATTTACTTCACATGAGCTTGATGAACTTTTTGATTATTACTTAAATCTTGACGCGCCACTATCTCCTCTCCTTACGAGAGATACTGATTTTAACTTCTCTTCTGCTGTAGTGAAAATGCCAAGAATTGTTCAGACTTCCCCTCCTCCAGCTGTTCCCCCTCCGTCTCTTCAGATTACTCCTCCTTCTGTTTCTCAACCGGAGTCGCAAGAGGAGCAGATAGAAGCTGTTCGAGACTTAGATGATCCTGTTGCTTCACAAGAACAGAAGGCTGAAGAGCCTGAAGAAGGCGAAAGAACTCCGGAGCAAACTGCTTCTGATGACATAAAGTTGTCTGCACTTTTCACTCCGGGTAGCAAGTCTTCTTCAAGGAAGAAGGGGAAGCGTGGAATCTCAAAGAAAAAGAGGGAAGTTTCTGCCAGCGAAGAAAAAGTAAAAGAAGATCCAATTACACCCCTTTCTCCTTCTTCCCCTACTCTTACAAGCTGACCCAAAAGGTTGATCATCCGGCCAGGCGAGGGCTCAAAAGGTGGCAGGAAGAAGAAGTGATGGGTTTGGTCCTATGCTTTTTGTCTTGCTTTTTCCTTTTTTGCTTGTATATAAAGGCTTTTGTTGACCGGAGATTGTGCGGGTACCGGTCCCCGCCTTTTTTTTATTTTGAAACCTGCACATGTATAAAATTTTCATAATATGGAATAAAATGATTCTTTTACTTGTACAAACTTCAGTCTATATTCGAGAATGCATTTATTCTTCATTTTCATACAAGTTTCTTTATTTTTTGTGTGATGTTGCAGTAAGCCTGTGGTATGTTGCTTGAGCATTGTTTTTATGAATGTAAATATACTATATTGCCCCCATACCACGGTTTATTGCAATCTCTTTCACATTGGCAAGATTTTGAAGAACAACTTTTCTGTTTTGAGAAGACTTGTACTCTTTCTTTTGGAGAACAACTTTTTCATTTTGAGAAGGCTCGTATCCGTACTTTAGAGAATAATTTTTCCATTTTAGGGAAATATTTCTCTGATTTAGTAGAATGTGCCTTGTATTGTTTTTCGCCACTCCTCTCCAAACTCCACGAAAAATTCAATAGTTCCAACTAGCTGCTTCGGTTCCCTAGTAAACCCAATAATCTTCTACGATGAAGCTTGAGCATCAGCCATCAGAATTTTCATTTGATCGAATGTCTTTTTGAAGAGAATATTTCAAGAAGCGCCGCAATCAACAAGCACTCTTCTTACAATAGTTGGCCCAATGCCTGCAGAGATGACCAAGGGATCCATGGTAGGAGCTTTAACGCCCATAGAGTCCCTGGCTCTGAATACAATGTCATCATTAAAAGTTCTCTGCTGCTTCAAAGGTGCAGCATCTTCCAATACAAAAACATTTTCTTCTATTGGTGCATACTTCAAGGCACGGGCATATCTTTCCATCTCACCCCAGCTTCTACCTTCTAGGTGAGGACCTCCCGTAATCACACTAATAACAGGCCTCTCTGATTCATGCGTTGTCTCCCTCGTACTCGAGCTGGGTTGATGAACAGGAACTTGTTGCCCCTGAGTTGATGAAGTTAGGACGTTCCTGTTCCTCTTCACATATTGCTGAAGTTTATTTTCTTTCAATAGTTCTTCAATCAAATTCTTCAAATGGCGGCACTCATTAGTATCATGGCCGGGTTGATTGTGGAATCGGTAGAATCTTCCACTTTCTCAGCATTTTTCCCAAGCCTAAATTTAGCTGGTGTGGGGTATTCGACAGTGTCCTTGGTTGCATAGAAATGTTTTCTGGGGTATCGGTTAAGGGAGTGAAATTAAAAGGATGATTTTTCTTCGCATTTCCTTGCTTCTTCCCACCATCGTTCTCCCTCTTCTGAGTACCAGATTCCTTCTTATTTGGAGCAGCATTATTGTTCCCAACCTCTGTCAATACCACCTTGGCCGGTGCTTGAAGGCTTTCCAAGCGCATGAATTTATCAGCTTTCTTATAGAATTTCTCAAGCGAATTCGGCTCCTTCATCTTCAGTTATTTCCCAAATTCACTCGATTTGTCGATAGCCCTCATCAAGTACGTCAAGATCATTCGTGGCTCTGCATTATCGACTTTAGCCAAAGCTATATTGAATCGGTTTAAGAAAGATCTAATAGATTCTCTGGGATTCTGTTCCAAGATGGACAATGACATTATGTCCTTCTCCTTTGAAGCATACAATCTGAATTGTTCTTTAAACTTCCGAGTTAAATCGAAGAGCTGGTCTATAGATCGGACCGGTAGCTTTGTAAACCAAAGTAGAGCCACTCCTTCCAAGTATACCGGAAAGTACCGGTATTTGATCTCATCTGATGCTCTGGCACTTGTCATGTGCTAATCATACCTGTACAAGAATTCATTAGGGTCGCTTGTCCCCTTATAAGTTGGAATGGTAGGGGGAACAAACTTCCTTGGAAATTCCGCTTTCAGAATTCTCTCGGTGAACGGAGTCTTGCTCGGAGCGAATCCCCATTCTTTTTCATCTTCATCCCTCTGCATGCACTCTTTCATGATTTGTCGAACCATTCCCGAGAAATATTCTTCATTATTTAGAGGCTCTGCGTGACAGACGTCAGCCATTTTCTCGGAAGTTTTCCTAGACAAGCGTTCGCGGAGAGTTGGCTGCGGCCCTGATCCTCCAGCTTGGGGAGGTGTCCCTTCGACGGGGTCAGCTGCCCTTTGAGGAATATTTCTCCCTTCATCATTATGAACATCATCAGCAAAGTTTTGTTCATTATTCACCGGTTGATGGTTAGCTCCGAGCAAAGCATTCAACCTTTCCAACATTAAAGTATTTTGGGCTTCCATTTGCTGATATAGCCCAAACACTGCAGCATCTAACTCCGCTCGTGTAATTCCAACACTTGGAGCTGTTTGACTTAACGGAGGAGAAGAGGCAGTATTCTCATGAACATCACCAGATCTAACAGATCTGCGCTTTCTTCTAGGAGCCATAATCTCTGATATACTCTTAGTTTTGAGTGAGATTCTTTCAACAAACTTTTGCGAAGCAATGATGAAAACAGCCTGAGTTGGGTTCTTAGTGAAAGCACCAAAAATGTTAACGCTAAAAGTGAACGCTAACACCCCGGTGTAAGTAGAGAAAAATCGAAAGCACCACCCGTCGACACGGGAATTAGAAACAAGCATAAATTACAGAAAAAACAGTAAAGAGACAATAGTTTTATAGTGGTTCGACTTCAAGTTAAGCCTACGTCCACTTTAATCTTCTATACTGCTGAATCGATTACAACTTTACAACAATCTTCGATTACAACGCCACTAAGACTAGTAGCTAGAACTCCGATGTAGAAGAACTCCTTGAATCCATGTCGAATGTGTTAGATTTCTTCTTGAAGTTCGATGAAGCGTCTTTCATGTTTGAAGTGTCGGATGAGTTGAGAAAACAGCAGAGTGTCGGCGTTCCAGAAGTGAGCCAAAAGTCCCCTTTCAGTTGGAGTAGGTGGGGTATTTATAGGGAATTTCTAGGCTAATTCGTAGGTCGCGAATGACCTAAGGGTAGGTCGTAGGTTGCGAGCGACCTAAGGGATACGAGCTATGGCTCATTTTGGTTGCACTTGGTCTTATCTGAGTGGGTTAGTCGCTCGTGGGCGACCTAGGGAGCACGGGTTACAGTCTAATAGGGTTGGATTGATCTCTTGAACAAACTGGTAGGTCATAGCGACCTATGAGAGAAGCGGCATAAGAAGCTGCGGCTTATTTAGGTCACGAGCGACCTAATGAAGGAGTTGCATGCATGCAGCCTCTCTTTATCTTGATCAGTTAGGTCGTAGGTCGTTGGGTCATTAGGTCGTTAAGGGTCTTTAGGTCGCTAACTCGTTAGGTCGAGCATATCGCTAAGTTGTTGCCACACTAACTCGTTGTTGGTCTTGCATCCATGTTAGCTCGCTTATTCTTCAGGTTGTTAGGTCGATGGACCTTCTCACCTGTTAGGTCGCTGAGTTGGTTTATTCCTTAGGTCGTTAGGTCGTGATAACTTTAGGTCGTTAGTTCGTGATAACTTTAGGTCGTTAGGTCGTGTTAACTTCGTCCCTGCTAGCTTGTTCACACTTTAATTTCTTCGGTCGCTTATCTTTTTAGGTCGTTAAGTCATGAAATAGCGGAGCTAACATGGTCTGGCCCGAGCATTATAGTGAAATAACACCCGAGTCAGTCTGGAATACCAGCTGAGAAAAATACACCCAAATTGATTATTAAAGTTTCAAAATCCTTTGAAAACAAAAGCCTCTCGTAAGACCACGCCATAAATAAACATGTTGGGTTTTTACATTACGATAGTTAAAACATTTTTATTAAAATCCTCTGATATTATAATAGGGTCTATATACAAATACTTACTAAAATAGTCGAAATTGTTACATGATTAAATTCCAGCTACTAGCCAAAAAGTGAGTAATACAAATAAAACTCGTAAAAGACACGTAGGGAGAATGGATTTCCAACTAATGACTAGGCACTGGGGTACTACCTGTCACAGTACCTGGCCTAGATCACCGTACTGAGGACCACTTCCGATCCCCTGCAACACAAGACCGGGTCTGCCCCTTACTGGATAATCTCGAGTAAGATCATCCCACGGTTGGGAACAGCAACCGCTCCACTAAGCCGAATAAAAAGAGACATCTAGACAGGGATAACCTCACCCTAATGGGTGCTACCCACATAGCCTTGCTGCATAACCCCTGATTTTCAGCCATTCCCAGTTGATGGGGCTTGAGGCTAAGCGTTACCTTTTAGAACATTTCTCTTAGAATGCCCATCGTCCACCTGACGATGTTCCGAAAGCATTCATCAATACAAGTCCGCCACGGGTTCGAACGGAACCGAAGGCACTACTCCTACTACATCCATTTTGGAAATATCCTCAGGATTAGTAGCGACTAGCCCTTGCACTTCACTGCTCCATCTTCGACTCCGAACTCGTCTTCCTCACGAAAACGTACAAACCGGATCGAAGTGATTTTAGAGAAATAAATCTCGATCCCGGTCTCTTCGTAACGATCAACGCATTGGCCAATATTGATAGTCGGTGATTTAACTGTCAATTAACATTCACAAACATCCATCACCCAATAAATAATTTCCCACATTATTTATTTTCCTCAAAAATATCTTTACAAGATATATTTCCATTTTCAAACCCTTTTTGAAAACAGTTTTCAAACCCAACTCTCCTCATGGAATAAATTCCCAAATCTTTACTTCCTCTGAAAACATCCAAGTACCAATACTTAGTATTTAAAATAACTTAAATTCTTTATTCTTCAAAATACATTAAAACATGTATATTAAAACTACTTACATACTTAATTCAAAATATATATGTATATATACTTTTCAAAATATTTCGAATAAAACTGCTTTATAAAATATAAACTATTTTCTTTAAAATAAAAGTTAAGTCATACTAAATTTTAAAATAAAGTTAAGAAATCCTATATAGGTTTTCAAATAAAACTTTAACCCAACTATCTTTACAATAAATCTCGTTTATAAAATATAAATATTAATGATATTCTTTAAAGCATATACCAATTAGCCCCTTTAAAATAATTACTACTATAACTAATTTAGTACATATTTACCTTCATATTTTTTACAACTTAAATAAGAATTTTCTAAAACATTCTTTTAGAAATCAAATTTTAATACTTTTAATTTTTACTTAAAAATCTGCTTCAAAACGTACTTGGCTTTTCAGGGAACTACACTCCTATTTTCAGAATAAACCAAAGAACCTTTTTATAAATCCTACACGATTTATCTCAATTCAAGTTTATGTTTAAATCCCGTAAATTCCTCCAACACTTTAGAAACAAACCCTTTTTATTTTTAAACACATCTCTATTTCCTGGAATATCACTTTCAACATATATGCTTAAAATATTTAAAATAAAGCTACTAGAAATTACTTAATTAAAAATAATACATAAGGAAATATATAGAGGTTTTCTAAGTAATTTAAGCCAAATTTAACTTTTAAAATAAAGTTATCAAATCAAATATTTATATTATAATTTCCTTTTGAAAACTTAATACTACCTTTATTTTTTTTAAATAATTAAATATCATAATTACTTAAATAAATATTTGCTTTCACTTAACGTAATTAAAAGTAGTAATTTTTCTTTGAAATATTCTAAAACACCCCTTTTTAAACTTCCTTGTTTATACTTCGAAAACTTTCTTTGAAACATGCTTAGTTACCAGGAAAATTCACTTCCCATTCTTTAAAAATAGTCTCGCTATCATTTTTAATACAATTCGCACTTCTTAGAGAAATTCCCTCTGGAAATCTATACTTTCAATATTTATCCCTGATAAATATTCTATTTCATTTATAAGCCCAGTTTATAAATTTTCATTTCACATTTCCTTTTAAATCAAATTTCAAAAACACTTCAAATTTCAAACCAATTTCTTGAATTTAATCTCCTTAAATTCATTACTTAAAAATTACTTTTCATTTCCTTTTTACTCCCATTTCAATTTATTGATATTTTAAAATGCCAAATTGTATTATCTAACCATAGCACATCATAACAAAATTCCAAATCAATCTATCACAGGATATCAATGAAATGTATCACAGAATATAAATTAAATTTCTATTTGTGAGGAATCCAGTTGGATGCCTCCAACCAGTTTTTCCCTGCATCCACAGATGTTAGCACGACACTAAATATTGATCAAATTTGATAATAATCTTCGTATTAAACAGATCAACCAATCATTTAAATATTAACTATTTAAACAACTGAAATTCCAGATGTGAGTGAGATTAACTCACCCTGCATCTGCGTTTCAAATTTTAAATTAAATTTAGCTCGTTTGATTTAATCCAAAATTTCCACTTGCTCAATCCGACTACAGATCAGCGCTGCAGCGTAGATCGCGTCGCTGCGATTCCGTCGCCGCCCGTTTCGTTGATTTCTGACAAAGTATGCATGAGATATGGATTTTTAAGTGTATGAATAAATTTTAAACAAAATTTCCTTTTAATTATTATTACCAGAAAAATCGTTACTGTCATCTTCAAATATAAAATCAAGGCCGCACGCATCAACTTCCTCATTACGCTCGTTCTAGTCGAAACCGAACCCATCAACGCCTCTAAACCCTAATTGCTGCTCCCACATCGCTCACCGATAGATCGATCAGAGGCTACCATGTTGTAGAGCGCTGCGAGCTCTATCTTCGGCCCAAGTACAACGAAACTCGGTTTCATCAGTCCCTCAAAAAACGCCTTCGAATATCACGCATTCGAGGTTGGTTTCTCGACGATCCGCTCCACGATATACAATCATACCCGTTGAACAGGTAGATCTAGCTGAGCCCTACAGCTTCCTAGTTGGGGGTTTTCAAAAATAATGATTGGATCGATTGAAAATCGAGGAACAAAATGGGACATTATCGGCCATGAAATAGAACAGAATGACGGCCGAGAATTAGGGCTAGGGTTTTCAACTTGCGCGTACATATGTACGTATAATCCAATTATTTATTATTATTTTTTCCCAATTTTTCAAGTTTTACAAACGAACTCCAAATCTCACGTGCCGCCTGACATTTATAAGGTTTTACCGGCATTACGAACACAATGGAACGTGTTTCGCAAGCTAATTCGAACATATGCGCGAGTTACGGAAATAAACGATCAATTTTAAATTAAATCGATTAAAATAGTTTCTATACGTTTTGAGCTGCTAGGATAAAATGACAACTCCCATTGCTATGAAAATTGAAATCCGATAATAACTAACTATTACGAATCCAATGGAACTGGTTTCGTCGAATTCCGAGACTGCGCCCTGGAAGGCTATTTTAACTTGTCGATTAATTCGAGCGATTTTTTTCAAAATCGTCGAAATCATCTAAAATTTCACTTATAAAATTTTACTAACTTATTAATAAACCATATAGAATTTATAATCACATTATAAATTATTTCGATTCATTTTAAACCAAAATCTGATTATTGGCATTATTATATTAAATTCCATTTCTAAATTAATATAAAATCCCAAATTCAAATTATCGACATTTAATTCCATCTAAAAATCCAGTATTATAATTCAAATTCATCTAGGCTTAAAATAAATTTTTAGAAACCAATTTCATACCTATTTACCTCCAGACTCACAAATTGTCCCAATTTCCAAATATTAAATTATTACTATTCAAACCCAATTAAATTGCCTTATTTGAAATTTAACTAATTCTATAAATTATATTAATTTAACCAAAATCTTCTTATTCAAAATCAAATTATAATTCACATTCAACATTTAAAATGAATTAAATGTTCAAATCTAACGACCAAAATTCTGGGTCGTTACATCAAAAGTCAATTTATACTTAATATTCAAAATATCATCTTCCCAAAACCATATTATTTCAAATCATATACACTTTCAAAATCACATTCACTTCCAAAATCATATTTACTCAATATGTCATTTCACAAAGGTTATCAATTCTAAATTTTAACCTAGGTTGTATCATCATCAAGGATATAAATATTTAACATTACATAGTCTGAATTTTTAGAAAATAGTTTAGGTATTCATAAATTATTTTAATAGTTGTAAAATAGATTAAATTAGATTTAGTGTAGTTTAAATAGTAAAATAGCTTTAAATAGATTCAATTTCGTTTCAGTTAAATTTAAAAATGATTTAAATAGATTTAAAATAGATCAAATAGATTTTATTAGGTTTTAAAGGTTTAAATAGATTAATTATAGACTAAATTGATTTAAATTATACTAAGTAGATTTTTAAATTGATTAAATAAATTTAAAATTGATTAAATAGATTTAAATTATATTAAATAGATTTAAAATAGATTAAATAAATTTAATTAGTTTAAAATAGGAAAAATAGATTAAATTGGGTTAAATAGGTTATAATAGATTAAGTAAATAAAAATAGTTTCTAATTGGTTAAAATAGTTAAACTAGTTTGAAACAGATTTCAAGTTTTCCAAACATTTCCAATAACTCAATTCCGATAAGTTCTTTTCATTTGACACTTCAATTTCGAAATTTCTAAATTTAAATCCTTTAAACAATTCATCAAATCTACTCAAATTTCACCACTTACGCTTGGACTTCCGAAAATAATTCAATTTATATAAATCGAATTTCTATTTCAAAATATCAATTAACTGAGTTCAAAATTTAAAGGTTCAAAAATTCGCTTAATTTAACCGATCTGGTGTCCGTATATAATTTTCTACCTAGATTCAAGTGATGTGGATATTTATAATTTCAATCCGTAATTTAAAATTTTACGGTTATATATCATTTCAAACAGCAATCCAAATTGAATAAAAATCCATAAAATCGGTCGAATCTATCATTTCAACCCATAACGATTTTCCCTAATCTATAGATCATTCGGGTATGTATCATTTCAACCCATAGGGAACTTGCAATATTATAACAAAAAATGCAACATCCAGTCATCCAATATCAACAAATCAGACATACATCACAATTATCATCCAAATCAATCAATGAACATCAATAGATAATTGATAACCAATACAGGTTTTAAATTGACAATTTAAATTTCAATATTAAATTAAATGATAATTAAATGCAATAAAAGTCAAATTTAACTAGAATGACAATTTTAATATACCAAACATCGATCAGTGAATTTCTAATGACATCATAAATTAAATTTAACTAACATAATAAATTTTAGAAGTTGTGAGTGGGTTAAAATACTCACTTTCGATTTTAAATCGAATTAAAATCCAATTTGGGGTCCAAATTCAAATAGTACCAAAATTTGTCCAAACACGCATCAAAATGTCCGAAATTTTAAAATGATCACGACGGAGCAAACCGCACGTGAAATGGACCTCGTATGTGAAAGTTATGTACATTAGAACATTATACGATCTAAATTATTATTATTTATAAAATAGTTAATATAATATGTAGATGTCATCTCCTAAAAAGAACCCTAGCCGAAAAGAGATCTCACGAACCCTAACTCGACACAGCCAAGTCGTCACCACTTCCATGAAATTTCACCACCGATAGGTCCCTCCATGACCATATCAGACCATGCCACGGTGAAATGCTCCTCAGGACGACCTCCAGGGCCCCACGCGAGGTCTCAACGAACCCCAAAGCCCGCCGCCGTCGCTTGCCAATAACGGCCAAATCCAGGTGGAACCACCCACTTTCGACACTAATGAACGGCATGGACGACCTCCATTCGTCGAGCTCTACGCCAAAACTCCTCCTGATCGTTGTGAAATTGACGATCCGCCGCACAATCCAACGATCGCAAACAAATGACCAAGAATAAATCACCCAATTCTGGCCACACAGAAACCCAGATCAAAAAAAACTACATATTTGACCTGCGCTCTTTAAGAGCTTCAAATTGATATATTTTGAGGAGTTTGAATTTTTGATTTGCAACTGAATTTGGAATTGGTTTTGATTTGTCTGCCATTGAGAAGGAGAAGTTCAGAAAGAATTGAACGTACTGTAAATGAGAATAAGAAGTAGCTAGGGTTTATAACGGACTATTTATAGGCAGATCGGAATTAGGATAAATGGACAAGATTGATTTACACGTCGAACGATAAATGACCCGAAAAGCCCGTTCTATCTCCGAAATGAAAATGGGTCATCCCATATATCAAAGTAGATGTTTTCAATATTTTTAAACTCAATGGAACATGTTTCAAGTCCTAATTCCATAATATGAAAATGTTAGCTTGAAAATCAGTTTATTTCAAATTGACTTCAATTGAATTGATTTGTACGCATTTCGAGTCTGTACGATCTAATGATAAGTCCAATCGCTACGAAACTTGGAATCTTATAATAATTTACCATTTCGTATCCGATGAAACTTGTTTTTTCGAAATCCGAGTTAGTGGCAAAAATGACTATTTTCACGTTAATTAAATAAATTAATATTAAATTAATTATATCACTTTTTCAATTCAAATTTAATAATTTACTATTTCTATTATTTTAGATTACTTAGTACTTTATAATCTTTTGAAACAACTTTCCATATCAATTCAAAATTCAATATTGCACAAATTACAGTATTTAAATTCCATTTCAAATAATTCAGTAGTTATAAATTTAAATTTCAATCAATCCACTTATTTGATTGTCAATCTTGTTATTCAATCAATTATCCTCTTTTGGGTATAATTAACATTGGTTCATATCTTAGTACATTAATATTACCCAATTTCATCTGAATTCCTATTGACGTAATATTAAATTTCATTTAACTGCAGTTGGTTTCCAATATAATCTATTAAACCAAATAAATAGGTAACATATAATAATTGTTACCATTAACTTTTAATCACTTATAAGTTCAATATTTACAAACAAATGTTACAATTTCTTACATAACACTGATTTTATTCAATTGTCGTTTGTTATATACTAGTTCATTAATTTACACAACATTTACATTATTTACTTATATTCATAACTTTTAAATTATTTCAATTGATTGGACTATTGTTAAAATGTTTAATAATTAACTTAAATTTACATTATTACATTTCACTCTAGTTATTATCTTCACTCACATTAATATAACATTTATTTACATTTATCTGTAATTGATTAGTTAAATTGGTAACAAATAACAATTGTCACCATTTCTACATTTAATAACATTTATAAGTTTATTATTTACAACAAAAGTTATAACCATTTACACCATACTAATTCTATCCAATTTCTATTTATTGCCCATAATGTAGCTAATTAATACGTCCTTTAAATTATCAATTTCTTCTTGAATCCAATTATCAGTTAATACATAAACTACTATAATTTATTCACAATCTATATCAGTTTTACTCATAATCATTTTAATAAATTTGGAATTACATTTAAAGAAGTTATAAATTACCTTAAGTTAACACTATTACCATTCATTTCTGTTATATTCTTATTAATAAGCCATAAATTTTTATTTTTCCAACATTATATTACAAAACTCATTTAAATTTACAATTTTTAATTATCAAAAATTGCGGATCGTTACACTCTCCCCCACTCAAAAGTTTTTGTAACGCCCCATCCCGAGACCCACATTAACAAAGAGCATTACTGGGTAATATTGTCTGCTAATGTAGAGAATAGGGCTGGATAGGAGCGACCATCTATAGCCTTGTCTTAAATATCTATTGAATACGTCGACATTGCCATCTAATTTTTTTTTCAAGTGGATCGACATATCCAATAAATACTTAATACAAAGCCATAGGTGGTTATAGGATCTACTAGAAAAAAATAAAATAACTCAAATGTAAAACACATCACAGAACAGCAGATAATCCCCATAGATACACACATACACAGATACATCACAAAGTATACAAAATGATACATCACATATGTGGTATGACGACCAAAATACAAACATGAGTCAAAAGAATATACATATCAGAGTAGCAAAACAAAACGGACTACACAAAAAGCTATAACTAAAAGAGCCAGCAGAATAGTCCATGCAGAAGCAGAATAGGCTAAGTCCAAAACTACCTAACCTGAAACACCTCGGTCTGACCCGAGTATAAAATACACGGGTCAGTCTAGCTAAACGAATCAGCAAAAGGTGATAGTAGAATAATAGAGCATAAGAGCATAGTGATATTCTTCTTAAATAAGAAGAAACCATAAGAAAGCTAACTATGGTTATATGGAGAATACAGAACATGTATGGCATATATGGTTATACTAAGTGATAAAACACTATTGCTTCAATACGCATAAAACACAAAATCTCATGAATCGCTAAAATGTAGCATGCCTCATATCATCGGCAATCATAAATCAATAAGAATGGTTTAGGAAATAGTAAAATGTAAACTCCTAAAAGAGTAATTCCCAAACCCGCCATATCGGCAACTCCAAGAAAAACATAAGCAAAAGCTATCTCGACATAAGCCATAAGGCAAATGTCGACAAAGAGATAAAAATCTCATACAACGCCAAAAGGCAAATCACATAAATAACGCCAATAGGCAATCTCAATATATATATATACGCCAAAAGGCAAATTTCATCACGCCAGTGTAGGTAAGGAAATCATCAAAAGAACTCCAAAGAGTCCAAAAATCCCAAAGTAATCGCCACCGAATGGTTCAAAGGACCGATTCCAAAATGACAACACAAGGGTATAAATCATCTCAAAAAGGTTTTCCACGTGCTATTTTTGCCGAGTACTGTTTCATATAATAGGTACCTCGCCCAAAGGCAAACGTCAAAAGACAAATACGCCGCAATGGCGAATACGCCGCAATGGCAAACGTCCGAAGACAAATACGCCATAATGGCAAACGTCCGAAGACAAATACGCCGCAATGGCAAATGACCTGAAGGTCCAGTACTGGCACGCCAACAGGCAAATGTGTCACAAACTCTCGGAAAGGAACCCGAAAAGTGTTAACGTGTGTCCAATACCACCCGTTTGCACTAAACGGTTTACTAACCGCTAGTAAATTTCACACTCAAAGCAGTAAAAGGTTCACCTCGTATCATCGGTAAACTAGACCCGTATGCTAAAACGATCAAACGAATAGATTAGGAATTAACTGAAAAGATAAACGCATGTGTTCATAGCACGCGTTTTATCCAATCATTTAATTCTCCTCTCTCTTCGCTCGAAGTGTAAAATTGTGTATTTTATATAGAAATTAAATTTAAGAAAACAAGTTTTAGGAACGCTTCAAAATCGCTTTAGAAATTGCATTTGAAATTCTCCTATTATGGAGTAACTAATTTAATACTTAAAAATAATATTAAATAATAGTTTTAAAAGTCAATTTGCTTGAAAAACACTTTTTAATGCTTTATAAAACCCATATACGAAATCTAAAGAAAAATCTCAAAGAAATCGGGAAATATCAGAAAAAGCAGAAAATTATTCTAAGTATAAAAACCCGGTGAAAACAGGCTGTAAACCCAAGTTCGACAGCAGGTTTGGACCTACAAACCGAGTCCAAATGACCTGGAATTTGGTAGTAATGTAGTTAAACATTCCTACTTCAATCTTCAAAAAGAATCATTCAAATCCGATTTGAAACGAAGAATCTGCGTCGTTTCAAAGTCGGACCAAAACAAAGTTTAAAATACTGAATTACAGCAAGCTGCGAGTACAAGTTTGACAGCCGTTTAGAAATAGCAAACCAACCCATATTTTCATGAAACTTTACAGGAATATAAATCAACACTCCGACTCCAATATGAAAAAAGAATCATGCAAATCTGATTTGAAACCAATGAGTTATGCTGTCACAAATATGGACTCAGACCATGTTTGTAACAGTTCAACTAGGATGTGCCCAGGCTTAAAAATCAACTCTGGGTTCAACTTCCAGGCATAAAACCGAGGATCAAATTACATCGGATTGTGCTCAAAATTTTTAAGGACGTAGAAGGGAACAATATATTTTAAACAAAAAAAGATTCATGCAATTAGGATAAAATATAAGAAAGTTATGATGTCTTGAAATTGAACTCAGACAGTGTTTTCACTGTAAAAATCTGGGCAAAAACATGCTCCGAACCAAAGTTCGACAGCATATTTCTATATGCTATATCGATCAAAATTACCTGAAATTTGGTAAGAATATAGTATAAAACTCATCTTTAAAACAAAAGAATAATCACGCAATTTCATCAAGAATTGAAAGAGTTATGACATTGCAAACATGGACTCAGGCCACGTTTGCAGCAACTCAGCAAACGAAATATGAACAGAAAATTTCCAGGCTGTGCATTGATTTTGCACTACAGTTTTCAGGCATCAAACGAATATGTTTTGCAATGAAATTTGACATGCATATACTACAACATACGAGCTATCAACTGAAAAAAATACGGCTGCATTTCGTTGCCGAAATTGGGAGAAAATGATGTGCAAAGAGACATACCAACTCAGATTTCACAAAATCAAAACATGAACATGAAATCATTGTATTGAAGCTATTTTGGGTTAGATTTTGGCATTTTGAAGCTTTTGCTTCAGCTAGCAATTGTGAGCAGCAACTCATCTCAAAAATAGTAGAGCAACAAGAGCTAATTGGAGAGAAGATGCAAACTTTGGCCTTGAGAAAGCTTCAACAACCTAAAATAAGAGTTTATACAAACATGCAAGAGCAAAACTTCAATAATTTTGAAACCTAATTCAAAAATCTGAGATTTTTGATGAAATTGCAAGTTTGGAGCTTGATTACCTTTGTATTATCACTCTAAATTGAAAGAGATTGCTTTCTATTGTATTTAATTAAAGAAATTCACTTGGATTTTGAATTTGATGGAGTGGGTTCTATGTTCTATTCACTGGAGGAAGAAGGAAAGGAGAGTAGCAATGTACGTACATTTTAATTTTTATTTTCTCACTTCCTTAATCAGGCTAAGAACACTAATGGGCTAATGGACCCAAAAATAAAAGAAAATAAAAAGGCTAAGGCTAATTAATTCACACTTAACTAACATATGAACTTATGTACATATACACCATACAAAAATGCATTTTCTCCATATTTACACATAAGAAAAATATGAAAACTTGTATACATACGAAATAAACCATTTTCTATCATATAAAAAGATTAATTTTTATTTTTAAATATTTTTTATTATTAAATTCATTTATTTAACAAAAATGCACTATTTACTCAAATAAATGAACAAAACCTTGTTTTCAGCTCAAACATTCCACAAAATTTATTTTATCACTTATAAAAATATTTCAAACCATTTCAAAACATTATTTATAATTAGAACTCATTTTTAAATCAATTTCCACCTTTTTATTTGATTAAACAACCTTTAAAAATCAAACACTTCCTTTAAAAATTATTAAAAGAAGTGATTGGCAATAATTAATAAAATTATTGCAATTTCTATAAATAAAATTATTTTCCATTCATTATTAACCCAAAAAATAAAATAAAGTTCCAAACTTTATTTTCTCATTTTAATTTTCCAAAATCCATTGTTTATTCCAAATAAACAATTTAATTTCTCAAATTTTATTTAATTCAGAATATCAAATCATAACTAGCGTTATAATTTAATAGTTACTGGTAATCTCCAAAACCAGGGTTGTTACAGATTCCCCTCCTTAACAAAATTGCGTCCACGCAATTTCTAGAGAAGATTTTGTATTCAACTTGTTAATTTCATCAATCAAAAGAAAAGAAATAAGCTTGATATAAAAAGAATTTCTCACCATCGCTATGCGAAGAAAGAAAACCAGGGTAGGATCGCTCGATAAACTCTTTGGTTTCCCAAGTGCAATCATTGAGATTAGCGGACCATTGAACTTTAACGTGCGGCACGTCTTTGTTTCGAAGGCGTTTCACCTTCGAAGCAAGTACTCGAATAGGTTGCTGCACAATAGATAGGTCCGGTGAGATCTCAAGCTCTTGCAAATTAGGAGAATCGATGGCAGAATCCGACTCTCGAAGACATATCCGAAGCTGAGAGACGTGAAACACGTCATGAATGCCAGATAAATGAGCTGGAAGTGAAACTCTATAAGCCACAAGGCCAATACGTTCAGTAATAGGAAATGGTCCTATAAAGCGAGGAGCCAATTTCCCAATCGTACTGAAGCGCATAACCCCTTTAAGAGGAGAAACACGAATAAAGACGAGATCACCAATCGAGAACTCGAGAGGCTTCCTACGGTTATCCGCGTAGGATTTCTGGCGGCTATGTGCCTCTTTCATTCTCTGACGAATAAGATCAATCTTCTCAGAAGAATCACGAACAGAATCTGGGCGAAGAATAAGCTTCTCACCAGTTTCCAACCATCAAGAAGGTGATCGACATGGCCTTCCGTATAAGGCTTCGAAAGGAGCCATACCGATACTCGACTGAAAACTATTGTTGTAGGAGAATTCTACAAGAGGTAGGTTATCCTCCCAACTACCACCAAAATCTAGGATGCAAGCACGGAGGAGATCCTCGAGGATACGATTCACCCGTTCAGTCTGTCCATCAGACTGCGGATGATATGCGGTGCTGAAATTAAGCTTCATTCTCAAAGCTTGCTGAAGACTCTGCCAGAAATGACTCGTGAATAGCGGATCACGGTCACAAACAATCGAACTAGGAACACCGTGAAGTCTCACGATTTCCTTGACATATAACTTTGCCAAATGAGAAGCACTCCTATTAGACTTAATAGGAATGAAATGAGCTGATTTGGTGAGGCGGTCAACAATAACCCAAATGCTAGAATGGCCTGATCTTGAACGAGGTATCCATCAATGAAATCCATCGAAATCTGATCCCATTTCCACAATGGAATCTCTAAAGGCTGAAGGAGACCAGATGGACGCTGATGTTCGGCTTTGATACGTTGAAAAGTCATGCAATTACTCACATAACTCGCAACATCGCCCTTCATGCCTTCCCAATAATAAAGGCAACGTATGTCGGCATACATCTTACTACTGCCAGGATGAATGGTATACTTAGAACGGTGGCAGTCATCGAGAATGTCATGCCTAAGTGAAGAATCAGAAGGCACAACAAGACGGTTCTTCTTGCGAAGACACCTATGAGAATCAATGCTGAAATCCCTCAACTCCTCGTCATGGGACTCAGACTCACAAATCTGAATAAGGTGCACAGTATCGGGATCACGCCACTGGGCATCGGCAATACGATCCAATAAAGTAGGTCGAGCTTACAAACTAAATAGTAAGATAGGAGAATCAGAAGATGGAGCTCGATCACGAATATCACAAAGGGATAAGGTCTCTAGAACATCCCACTCGGCTATCATCATAGAAACAACAGCCGAATGTTTGCGACTAAGCGCATCAGCAACACGATTACCCTTACCAGGGGTATACTGGATATCGAAGTCATAAGAAGCAAGGAACTCGAGCCAACGTTGTTGCCTCATATTGATCTCCTTCTGAGTGAATAGATATTTCAAGGATTTGTGATCGGTGTATGGAATGAAGTGCTCGCCTAGTAAATAATGGCACCAAATCTTCAAGGCGAAGACAATGGCGGCTAACTCGAGGTCATGAGTGGCATAGCGTATTTCATTCGGTCGCAGTTGCCTAGAAGCATAAGCAACTACCCGATCCTTCTGCATAAGCACGGCACCGAGGCCACATCTACTAGCATCGGTGTAGACAACAAGATCTTGATTCCCTTCAGTAACCACTAGAATAGGAGCATTAGTGAGAAACTCCTTCAACTGCTGAAAAGAAGCTTCGCAGTTGTCGGACCAAAAAAACCGAACGCCTTTCTGAGTAAGGCTAGTGAGAGGAAGCACAATACGAGATAAATCCTTTATGAACCGACGGTAATAACCCGCCAATCCAAGGAAACTACGAATCTCATGAACATTCTCAGGCCTCTTCCAATTCTGGATGGATTCAATCTTCGTAGGATCGACAGAAATGCCTTCAGAAGAAACAACGTGGCCTAAGAACTTAACCTTATTCTCCCAGAAATGGCACTTGGAGAATTTGGCTTTAAGCTTATGGTGACGACGAGTACTCAAGACAATTCTCAAATGATTAGCATGCTCCGCTTCAAATTTCGAATAAACAAGGATGTCGTCAATGAACACAACGACAAACTTATCGAGATATTCCCGGAATACTCGATTCATAAGATCAACAAAGAAAGCAGGAGCGTTCGTCAAACCGAATGGCATAACGAGCCACTCGTAAGATCCATATCGAGTGCGAAAAGCTGTAAGAGGTATGCTATCTTCCGCGACTCGGAGCTGATGAAAACCAGTGGCAAGGTCAAGCTGAGAGAAGACCTTAGCGCCACTCAATTGATCAAACATATCGTCGATCCTAGGTAGTGGATACCTATTCTTGATGGTCAACTCGTTAAGCTTGCGATAGTCAATGCAAAGCCTAAGAGTACCATCGGACTTCTTCACAAAGATGACCGCGGCACCCCACGGTGAAGAACTAGACTGAATCAGTTGCTTGGACTCAAGCTCTAAAAGTTGCTTCTTGAGTTCCTCATTTTCTTTTGTAGACATCCTCGTGGGAGGACGACTAACTGGCTGTGTGCCTGAAATGAGATCAATGTGGAACTCAATCGCCCGCTTGGGTGGCAAACCCAAAACAGGCTCAAATACATCAGAGAATTCACATACAATAGGAATATGAGATATATCATCATCTTGTGAGTCAAGAGAATATAAAGCCACTTCGGAATTATCCACATTCCTAAGAACAAGTGATAGCTGAGTAGATGAATCTGGATGTCGAAGATATAAAATCCGCTGAGCACAAACAATCCTGGCATCATATTGCACTAGCCAGTCCATACCAAAAATCATATCGAATCCCAAATAAGAAATAACGTACAGATTCGCATGAAAAGAAAAGCCACATAAAACAATCTCAACATCATCACAGAGCATGCTAAGGGTTGCGGATCCCCCGATAGGATTCGCAATCCTCAATGAAGTAACCATACAAGAAACATCCAAAGACAAATCATCTACGAGCTTCTTCGATACGAATGAATGCGACGCACCCGTATCAAAGAGGACTCGAATAGAACGATCACGAAATAACAATGAACCTTCAAGAATAGAAGGAGAAGTACCTTTGCGCTGAGAAGAACCTCCAGAAGCATCCGCTACATTCAGTTTTCCAGATTTGGCATTATTCTGAGCAATAGGACAAGTGGAAATATGATGGCCCTCTTTCTTGCAATATCGACAAAAGAGAGGCTTAGGACACTCTCGAATCATATGGTCGGGCGAACCACAATTGAAACACCCCTTGCGAGAGGGAGGTGCTCCAATAGACTGTGGATGAGAATGCGGCCGAGACTGAGGCTGAGAAGTAGAACCAACTGGCTTCTTTTTCTTGGATGGAAAGAACTTGGATTTCTGAAAAGGAAACCGCTTCTTATTGGGGTTCTTTCGAACCTCAACATCATCACCACTATCAATCTCCTTCTCGACGGCTTCAAGATGAAGCGTCGAGTCAACTAGCTCCTCAAAAGAAAGTTTAAGCTGCAGCATCAAAGATTTCTTTAAATACTTCTTAAGGCCAGAAACGAACCTGAGGTTTTTCTTGTATGGAGTGCTAATATACTCAAGGCCATAGTTAGAAAGAGCCTCGAAAGATGACACATAATCTGAAACAGAAGATTTTCCTTGCTTTAGCTCGAGGAAGCGACGGGCAAGAGATGCTTTCTCAGACTCAGGAACGAACTTAAGCTCGAATCGTTCCCGAAACTGAGTCCATGTAAGAGTAGACTCATCGAGCTCGGTTGTGAATAGCTCGTACCAATCAAGAGCACGCTCTTGTAACATGCTAGATGCTACAAGAACCCTATGATAATCCGAAAGATCCATGCGAGAAAATATCCGCTCGCAAGAACGAATCCAAGCCTGAACCTCCAAAACATACTCGGAGCCTTTGAATGGATTGCCTCCGAGATGAACAAAATCACTACACATGCGTGCGAAAGGAGACTTGCGCGAAGGAGAAGCTAGACTAGGAGCTGGAGGCTGGGTGCTCCTAAATAACTCCATAAACTGATCGGCAGACATATAAACGCCCACCGGATGCGAGCCGCTGGATTGCCCAGCATCCGAGCGTCGTCCTCTACCTCTTCCAGCCATTAACTAAAAGTTAAGATAAGATAAAGATTATTCACACGGTAAATATCATTAATTCAAATATGGAATACTACGGAATTAAAATGCATTCCTAGACATATTCCTAAAATTATATCTATCCCAAAGGACACGAAAAGAATGAAAGCATGATGATTTAGGGATTCGTAACATTTGTATTACACTTTGATGTACCGTAATATGTGTTTCTGTTCTGTGTTTATCATATTTTGTTCTGAACTCAGCTCTGATGCCAAGCTGTAACGCCCCACCCCGAGACCCACATTAACAAAGAGCATTACTGGGTAATACTGTCTGCTAATGTAGAGAATAGGGCTGGATAGGAGCGACCATCTATAGCCTTGTCTTAAATATCTATTGAATACGTCGACATTGCCATCTAATTTTTTTTTTTCAAGTGGATCGACATATCCAATAAATACTTAATACAAAGCCATAGGTGGTTATAGGATCTACTAGAACAAAATACAATAACTCAAATGTAAAACACATCACAGAACAGCAGATAATCCCCATAGATACACACATACACAGATACATTACAAAGTATACAAAATGATACATCACATATGTGGTATGACGACCACAATACAAACATGAGTCAAAAGAATATACATATCAGAGTAGCAAAACAAAACGGACTACACAAAAAGCTATAACTAAAAGAGCCAGCAGAATAGTCCATGCAGAAGCAGAATAGGCAAAGTCCAAAAGTACCTAACCTGAAACACCTCGGTCTGACCCGAGTATAAAATACACGGGCCAGTCTAGCTAAACGAATCAGTAAAAGGTGATAGTAGAATAATAGAGCATAAGAAAGCTAACTATGGTTACATGGAGGATACAGAACATGTATGGCATATATGGTTATACTAAGTGATAAAACACTATTGCTTCAATACGCATAAAACACAAAATCTCATGAATCGCTAAAATGTAGCATGCCTCATATCATCGGCAATCATAAATCAATAAGAATGGTTTAGGAAATAGTAAAATGTAAACTCCTAAAAGAGTAATTCCCAAACCCGCCATATCGGCAACTCTAAGAAAAACATAAGCAAAAGCTATCTCGACATAAGCCATAAGGCAAATGTCGACAAAGAGATAAAAATCTCATACAACGCCAAAAGGCAAATCTCATAAATAACGCCAATAGGCAATCTCAATATATATATACGCCAAAAGGCAAATTTCATCATGCCAGTGTAGGCAAGGAAAATCTCAAAAGAACTCCAAAGAGTCCAAAAATCCCAAAGTAATCGCCACCGAATGGTTCAAAGGACCGATTCTAAAATGACAACACAAGGGTAGAAATCATCTCAAAAAGGTTTTGCACGTGCTATTTTTGCCGAGTACTATTTCATATAATAGGTACCTCGCCCAAACGCAAACGTCAAAAGACAAATACGCCGCAATGGCAAATACGGCGCAATGGACAACGTCCGAAGACAAATATGCCGCAATGGCAAACGTCCGAAGACAAATACGCCGCAATGGCAAATGACCCGAAGGTCCTGTACTGGCACGCCAACAGGCAAATGTGTCACAAACTCTCGGAAAGGAACCCGAAAAGTGTTAACGTGTGTCCCATACCATCCGTTTACACTAAACGGTTTACTAACCGCTAGTAAATTTCACACTCAAAGCAGTAAAAGGTTCACCTCGTATCATCGGTAAACTAGACCCGTAGGCCAAAACGATCAAACGAATAGATTATGAATTAACTGAAAAGATAAACGCACGTGTTCATAGCATGCGTTTTATCCAATCATTTAATTCTCCTCTCTCTTCGCTCGAAGTGCAAAATTGTGTATTTTGTATAGAAATTAAATTGAAGAAAACAAGTTTTAGGAATGCTTCAAAATCGCTTTAGAAATTGCATTTGAAATTCTCCTATTATGGAGTAACTAATTTAATACTTAAAAATAATATTAAATAACAATTTTAAAAGTCAATTTGCTTGAAAAACACTTTTTAATGCTTTATAAAACCCGTATACGAAATCTAGAGAAAAATCTCAAAGAAAACGGGAAATATCAGAAAAAGCAGAAAATTATTTTAAGTATAAAAACCCGGTGAAAACAGGCTGCAAACCCAATTCGACAGCAGGTTTGGACCTGCAAACCGAGTCCAAATGACATAGAATTTGGTAGGAATGTAGTTCAACATTCCTACTTCAATCTGCAAAAAGAATCATTCAAATACGATTTGAAACGAAGAATCTGCGTCGTTTCAAAGTCGGACCAAAACAAAGTTTAAAATACTGAATTACAGCAAGCTGCGAGTACAAGTTTGACAGCCATTTAGAAATAGCAAACCAACCCATATTTTCATGAAACTTTACAAGAATATAAATCAACACTCCTACTTCAATTCTAAAGAAGAATCATGCAAATCTGATTTAAACCCAATGAGTTATGCTGTCACAAACATGGACTCAGACCATGTTTGTAACAGTTCAACTAGGATGTCCCCAGGCTTAAAAATCAACTCTGGGTTCAACTTCCAGGCATAAAACCGAGGATCAAATTACATCGGATTGTGCTCAAAATTTTTAAGTCCATATAAGGGAACAACATCTTTTAAACCAAAAAAAATTCATGCAATTAGGATAAAATATGAGAAAGTTATGATGTCTTGAAATTGAACCCAGACAGTGTTTTCACTGTAAAATTCTGGGCAAAAACATGCTCCGAACCAAAGTTCGGCAGCATATTTCTATATGCTATATTGATCAAAATTACCTGAAATTTGGTAAGCACATAGTATAAAACTCAATCTTTCAAAAAAAAAAAGAATCACGCAATTTCATCAAGAATTGAAAGAGTTATGACATTGCAAACATGGACTCAGGCCATGTTTGCAGCAACTCAGCAAACCAAATATGCACAGAAAATTTCCAGGTTGTGCCTTGATTTTGCACTGCAGTTTTCAGGCATCAAACGAATATGTTTTGCAATGAAATTTGACATGCATATACTACAACATACAGGCTATCAACTGAAAAAAATACGGCAGCATTTCGTTGCCGAAATTGGGAGAAAATGATGTGCAAAGAGACATACCAACTCAGATTTCACAAAATCAAAACATGAACATGAATCATTGTATTGAAGCTATTTTGGGTTAGATTTTGGCATTTTGAAGCTTTTGCTTCAGCTAGCAATTGTGAGCAGCAACTCAACTCAAAAATAGTAGAGCAATAAGAGCTAATTGGAGAGAGATGCAAACTTTGGCCTTGAGAAAGCTTCAACAACCTAAAATAAGAGTTTATACAAACATGCAAGAGCAAAACTTCATTAATTTTGAAACCTAATTCGCAAATCTGAGATTTTTGATGAAATTGCAAGTTTGGAGTTTGATTACCTTTGTATTATCACTCTAAATTGAAAGAGATTGCTTTTTATTGTATTTAATTGAAGAAATTCAGTTGGATTTTGAATTTGATGGAGTGGGTTCTATGTTCTATTCACTAGAGGAAGAAGGAGAGGAGAGTAGCAATGTATGTACATTTTAATTTTAATTTTCTCACTTCCTTAATCAGGCTAAGGAACACTAATGGGCTAATGGACCCAAAAATAAAAGAAAATAAAAAGGCTAAGGCTAATTAATTCACACTTAACTAACATATGAACTTATGTACATATACACCATACAAAAATGCATTTTCTCCATATTTACACATAAGAAAAATATGAAAACTTGTATACATACAAAATAAACCATTTTCTATCATATAAAAAGATTTATTTTTATTTTTAAATATTTTTTATTATTAAATTCATTTATTTAACAAAAATGCACTATTTACTCAAATAAATGAACAAAACCTTATTTTCAGCTCCAAAATTCCACAAAATTTATTTTATCACTTAGAAAAATATTTCAAACCATTTCAAAACATTATTTATAATTAAAACACATTTTTAAATCAATTTCCACCTTTTTATTTGATTAAACAACCTTTAAAAATCAAACACTTCCTTTAAAAATTATTAAAAGAAGTGATTGGCAATAATTAATAAAATTATTGCAATTTCTATAAATAAAATTATTTTCCATTCATTATTAACCCAAACAATAAAATAAAGTTCCAAACTTTATTTTCTCATTTTAATTTTCCAAAATCCATTGTTTATTCCAAATAAATAATTTTCTCAAATTTTATTTAATTCAGAATATCAAATCATAACTAGCGTTATAATTTAATAGTTATAGGTGATCTCCAAAACCAGGGTTGTTACACTTTTCGTCCTGGAAAAGGAAAAAGAAGGGAAAAGAAGGAATTAAGAAATCAATATATCTTATTCAAAATATTAAATCTGTAAATAATTAATTCACATAATTGAATAATTTAAATATAATATATAAATTTATAACAATTAAATCCTTTATATTCAAGTTAATAAAATTTGGAAACCCTTTCACAAAATTTTCCAAGTCCAAAATTCATGGAAAATTTCGGTAGAGTCTCCTTTGTACGAAGGGGTCTGGGAAAATAATAATATCAATAATAACAATATATATCTTATTTTTCAAAATAATATATCCCAAACCACGGGAAAACAATATAATATCGTTAGAAAACAATTGTGACGACCCGCCCTCCTTATCCCAGGAAGACGTTCCGTCTTGAAGAAAGAAAGGGATGAGAAAATAGAAAAGATAGAGAAGAAAGAACAACAACATCAGAATCTCACAGCGGAACGAATAAAATATAATAATCACATAAGTATTTACATAATATACAACATCAAGCAGAGTTATACAGACAATACGTCACATACTAGACAGTTATAGACACCTGTCTAGTTAATACAACTTAATATAATACAGCTCAAACAATATGACTCAGAGATACCAACACAGCGGAACTATATATATCTATGACGCTGAAGCCTCCTGCTCCATTGCGCCTCAAGAATTCATCAAAGGAAACCTGAATCCCTTGGCTACCCGTAAAAATTTGGGTACCCGAGAGTTTATGAAAAACAAAAATAAACTTCGGGTCAGACATGGGTCTGGTATGAGTAACAGGTTAAAGTTGCTAAACTTTGAAAATCCTTTGAAAACAAATGGTATCACGTAAGACTTCCCACACATAAACATGGAAAAGTTTTTACCTTACGCTAACCAAAACATTTGATAGGAAATTCTGTGATATTATAATAGGTCTAGGGTTTTCAAGTAAATAGAAAATAGCCGAAATTGTTACATTCATTAAATTCCAGCTACTAGCCACAAAAGTGGGTAATACAATCAAAACCGTGGGCACTTATTGGATTGTGGATTCCATACAATGGCAGGGCTACTGGGGTACCGCCCGTCACAGTACGTGGCCTAGATCAACGTACCGAGGATCACTCCCAACCCCCTGCAGCACAAGGCCGGAACCATTCCTTACTGAACAATCCCGAACAAGATAAACCCCGGCAGTTGTTGCAATCAACCGCCCACATAGCCGAAAATAAGGGACATATAGAAAGGGGAATATCCTTGTCCTGCTTGGGCATGACCCACCTAACCTTGCTGCATCTCCCATGTTTTAGCCATTTCCGGGTTGATGAGGCTTGAGGCTGCGATTACCTTTATAGAACATATTTCTTAGAATGCTCATCGCCCGCCTAACGATGTGTTGAAAGCATTCAATCCATACAAGTTCGTTCCGGGTTCGAACGAAACCGAAGGCATTATCTCGTTACACTCATTTTGGAATCACCCTCAGAGTTAACGACGATAACCCTTGCATTCCGAATCTTCATCTTCACTTCAGATTCACGACCTATCGTAAATTTGGAATCGATGTGGTTTTCGGATATTCCTAATGTGGAAAACCGATCCCGGTCTCATCAAAATCCAAAACGTGTCTTTTAAGGCCAAGTTGTCTATTTAGTCTTAATAGTTTAATTCAATATAATTCAATATACACACAGATGGATAATTCATAATATCACAATAGATAATCACAGATAATCTCATAAACAGATAATCAATATTATCATCAAAACATATAACCAAATATTATCATATTTAAACCAAGCATCCATGACAAATAGATATAATTCATGCCAGATCACAATCATCAAATGAAATATCAATATCATTCATCCATAAGCAATGATTTATAATCGTACAATTCGTAATTAATTTAAAATGAATTAAATTAACTACTTCTATATCAAATTAATTTAAAATAAATTAAATTAATTACTTCATCTATAAATCCTGCTTATACAACCATTAATTAATTTCAAATCAAATTAATTAATCATCCTCTAAATATCCGTCTTGATTAATCACCTTTGATTAATCATTTTCTAATTACAATAAGTAATTAGTCTTTAATTAATTTTACAAATTAATTATCCTACATCATTTATAGTAAATAACATTTAATTACTTTATTTTTAATTGACTACATTTATTCTTAATTAATCACATCAATTAATCACCACATTATTAATTATTTCTTAATTAAACAATTCTTAATTTACATCATTAATTATATGAATTAATGATCTCTAATTCAGATTGAATTACTTTATTAATCACATTAAGTGATTAATTTTAAATTAAACACAATTATTAATCACCCTTAATTAATATTATTCCAGTAATTACTATCCTTAATTACCATATTAATAAATTAGTTATTCCCATAATTAATTATCTCCATTAATAAATCCCATAATTAATTATAAAAGTAATTATCTGAATTACTTTATTAACACATCATCTTTCATTAATTACATTCAGTAATTAACATTAATTACTTCCTTAAGTGATTGTGCTCCATTGAATATACTATGTAATTATACTTATCAAATGATTTCCTTAAATTAATTAAACTAAATTAATTAACTTAATTTAATCATTTTATCAAAATTAATTACAATAAGTAATTAATCTCTTAATTACTTTTTATCAAGTAATTACATTTAACCACTTACAAAAGATTATCTAATTAATCTTATTAATTATCAAAATTTACCACATATATTAATTAATTAATAATCTTTAGTTAATTATCTTCATTAAGTAATAACATTACTTCATTTACTTCTTAGTTAATTTCTAGTTATAAATTAATCTAAATTATTAATTTATAAATTAAATACATAAGTCATTCCTTAATTATCTTATTCATTTAAATCATTTTAATACCTTAATAATTTATAAGATAATCTATTTCTTTATTGATGACTTCATTAATATTAAAGTGTACTAGGACGTTACATTTTAAAATTTAAATCCAAATTCCATCTTGAATTTGAGATTCAAAATAATTATTTATTTAAATGTTTATAATCCTTTTATAAGAACTTTATCAAAATCAAGTTTAAATATTTGTTTGAAAACAAATCTACTTTTTAAAAAGCTATTTTAATTTAAACTTGTTTTAAGAACATTCAGAATTTAAAAACTTTTTCACATACCTCGATCTGAATTCAAGAAACTTGAATCCTCTATTTATTTAAAACATTTGATTCTAAACTTTGATTTAAACCTGTTTTAAACCTTGATTTAAAATTCTTTATTAAAAATCCAAATTTCGTTTTAAAACTTTAAGATTCAAAAGTTTCGTTTCAATCTAAACTTTATCTTTGAATTTAAACCCTAATAAAAATCATGTTTCAAATTCTAAATTAAATTTAAAATCTGAAGATGGTTAGGTTTTTGAACCTGAAACCCACCTTTAAATACTTTAAACTTTTATTTCAGTTCAAATTTGAATTTAAAAATAAACTTGAATTCAAATTTGCAAACTGAATTTAAACTTGAATCTATACTTAACTTTTAATTTAACTTAGTTCAACTTTGTTATAATTTAAAGTTAAGCTTCAGGAGATTGAACAGGTTCTGGAACCTGTAACAAGCATTTATTCGAGACTCCCACCATGCTTCGAGTCTCAACCCAAAAACTTCGAGTAAAAATGTGATTCAAACCGAGTAAAACTCGAGTTCAAAAACCCCACAACACCCCAACCTTCACCAGTCACGAATCCCTGTACCGTGCATATGCATGTTAGCTCCGGCCACAACTGTTTGTTAACGATGAATGCAACACATCAGGGAACAACCCAACAACCCTCCTCGACCGTCAACTCATGACCGATCCCCCTAAATCGCCATCGAGCACCTAAATCCAAACCTGGAACAAACAGGACCCCCCCTCTCGAAAACCTGTCAACGCTCGCCTCTCGTCGCTCCGGCCATCTGAAGGTCGGCAGCTCCGGCTACACTTTCGTCTACCTCCCCTCTACGAATCCCCCACAGCCCATAACGCTCGATCGTCTCTGGTCTTCGAACGAGACCAAAATGCAACCGCGACAAAAACTAGGTCTAGAAACTTCATTCACCTACCGCTGTCGCCACCGTGGCCATGACCACTTCCGACCATTTTTCCCATCACCTCGGCAAGCTTCTCCACCTCCAACCCAAACCCCAACCCCTCTGATAAACGAGACCGACTCCGTCGACTCGAAAAGCAAAATTTGAACAAACCCAAACTGCACCTTCAATGCTTTATTAAAAATAGTGATTTTGATTTTAAAAATCAAGTTTTTGTTTAGTGTTTTAGTTTATATGCCTGAACTAAGTAATTATGAAGTTTGAGTTTTATCAAATCTTGAGTTTATACTGTCTTATTATCTTTCCAGAGCAAAATTTGAATTTTGTTTAGCTTAATAAAATTTTAACATCACCTTTATAACCAAACAATCAAGTTTTATCTTGATTCTGAGTCCTAACAATAAATGGATCAGACAGTAAAGATTTTTAAACTAATCTGGGTTTGAAATTTTAGAACAGAGATGTTCTTCAGGTATTTACAAACACATATACATCACACATCCAAAAATACACAAAGATATTACCAAATATATACACATACAAACTTATTTCAGATATAAATAAAGCAACCATATTTATATTTGAGTTTAACAAAAAATGTTACTCACCTGATTAAAGAAAAGGAGCAGAGCACCCTTATTTTGAAACAGTTTTGAACTTTAATAACTGGAAACTGTTTTGCTTTGCAAAATTCTTGCCTTGTTGAAGATGCTTCAGTTGTAATACTATTTTAGTTTGTATAGATGGAGGTGTTTGTTATTACTTCTTTGCTTCAGGTTTAATATGTTATGAACGAACTAAAAATAATATGTATATAAAGAAGTTCAGGGGAAGGTATTTACTGAGGCAAATTTAAAGGTACAATATTTCATTTTGTTTGTATTAGGCAAGATATTTATTTTGGAGGCTGCAATGATGTTGCATCCAATTCGTATGGACATGTTTACTGCTAGAAAATGAAAGCATTTATTGTTTTAAGTACTTCATGTTTACACTAATCTTATTTTATTTTTTTATTTTTTTGTACAAAGATATTTCTTTTTTGCAATTTTTATACAGGTTGACTACATTTTGTTTTCTAACTTTTCTTTCGCTTGTTCTACAAACCATCATGCACAAGATATTTGTTTTACTTAGCTGTGCATACTTACTTTACTTTACTTTCCTTCATTTCTAAGTTTTACAATCCATATACAGGCTTGATACATTTGTTCTCTCTGTATTTTGTTTTCCAGTTAAATATGAAAGCATTAAATGCTTTTAGTACTTCATGCTTTTAATTTTGTTTATACTCTTGCCTGCATATCTATTTTTACAAGCTACAAGCATTTTATTTTGTTTTGTTTAATTGCCAACATAATTATTTGTACAGACATGATTACATGCTTTGTATTATATTTTCTTGCCTGCATACTTATCTTACAACCCAATTATCTCGCTTGTTTATTTGACTGCATAAGTTCTTTTTTTTTGTACTTTTATGTCTCTTACAAATCTTGTGTATAGATATTTTTCTTTCTTATTACTTTACATTTCTCTTATAGGCAACCTGCATTTTAATTTTACTTAGCTATGCATTCTACTCTACATGCTACATATTATATGTGCCTGGCAGGTTTCATACATTTTGTTTGTTTTTACTATTCCTTTAGATACATAGATATCTACTTTACTTAGATTTGCTTTCTAAACTTCCCATACCAGATTCCTTTACCTATTTTTATTTACATACTATATGCATGTGGATATAAAGTTGTCTTAGTTATTGTTTTAGCCTTTTAACTTAAGTATTTTATCACTATTTTTAAATTAAAATAATTTATAAAAGTGACTAGTTTCTTATTTAATAAATTACTTATACTATCAAGCTATGTTTTAAAACAAAACAAACCTTTGTTTAAATTTAGACTTAGGCTAGAATACTTTTAAATAAACTTCTATCTTGAGTAATAAAAAATCATACAATTATTTATTTAATAGCTTAATACTAAATTAAATCAAATTTCCAAATGTACCAAAAATATTAGAATTAGAAAACATAACTTTATTTATTAAATTTAAAACAAAGATGAACTATTTACCATTAAATTAGTTTTCAAATGATAAATTATCAGTTAAATGTTTACTTAAAAGAAGATTATTAAATCGATTCAAATCTTATTAACAAATATTATAAATTTAATTTAATTTTTAATGTAGATTATTAAATTGATATTGCCCCAAATTTCCGGGATGTCACATTCTTCCCCCTTAAAAGAATTTCGTCCCCGAAATTTAAAACAAAGGTAATTTAATAATCTGCTTAAATATTTAATTTTAAAAACACAAGCATATATTAATCATATGCTAACAACCATAGCAACCAATTCATCCAAACAAACAAATCTAACTATCCAGACAAAATTCCGGATAGAATTTGCTCGAGTTTCCCCAAGTATAAATACCGGGTTACTCGCTCTATAGAATCCAAACAAACAATACTACTAAGCTACAGAACTTCTACTCATCTAGATCTACAAACAAGACAGGATATCAGACTACAGACAAATCTAACACAACAACCACAACTCCATGAACTGCTGATTCTACAACCTGAGATAGATCTTACACGTACTCCCTCAGAGATACGTGAACACAACGAATTCCAGTTATCCAGACTAATAATTCAATTCTGAAGACCAACCACTTATCCAAAATCAAATCCCCAACTTCAGAATCCAAATTCGTCCGTCTCTTATCCACAAAACTCTTCGGACGATCCTGGGCTTCCTTCATCTTTCCCGATCAGCTCAACCCTTGCTGATGTCCTAGAAATAAACTGGACCAAATACAATCCAACAAAATGATCTTCCCAAGATCGACCAAAACTCAGAACACAAACTTTATTCCAAATCAGAAACAGAACTCACTTCTCTCATCCGGAAGGGATAAAACAGATGCACTCCAAACTGGCCTCAGATTCTGAAAAATCTCCTGTAGAACTCTCCAATCCAAATATTACAACATCCAATTGCTTCCAAACTAAAACAGCTGCCACCATGCTTCCACTGCGCAACTCTGACTAAGCAGATAAAAATGCTGAAGATGAACTCAAGCATAGACTGGTCAACACATTCCAAAAATAAAGTATACATATCCAAAAAGAAAACTTCGCAGTTTCTCCAAAACCTGTGCTACTTCCACAACTCAAAAACCATCCTATTACTAAACTGATCCATCAGTAGCACTTCTGAAAATTCAATCGATACCAAACTCAATCTCCAGATGCTGACACAACTCTGACTCCTTGAAGACATCCAGAAAAATTCTGAAACACAAAAGAACACTCAAACTATCGCAAGTCACTTTTGCGATCAATCCAGCCAAATTCCAAAGATACAGCTCTCTCTTTACCAAACAGAACAGCTCACACCTATGTGGCCAATCCATCAAAGAAATGGAACTGCTCTGCTGCTTCGGAAGTTACCTCAATAAAAACTACTAAGCCAGAAGACTTTCTAATCGAAAGCTCTTCGAGAAACTCAGACTCCAACCAAATAGAAACTCCCAGCTGAACACAACCACACACTGAAACAGACACTTTTCCTTAACTTGTCCCAAAGAAACATCTTCGGAGACATCCATGATCACTGTGTCTCATTACACAGCTACTATATCTTGATGTATCAAGATATCATGACTTGGTTCTGCCCAACTGACAGATCCGAACTCTAGCTAAATCAAACTACACTTCAAAATGAACTCCGAACCTTAACAGGTTTCCTTCAGAGATCGATGAAATCCTTACACCACACAAAGCTTACTCGAGACGGTACTAGGTCTACAGTCTCGACAATTACACTTCCAACCTCAATCATTCAAATTCCAACCATTGGTAGTTGTGTTACACACACCACTACCCAGTCTACCTTTATAGCTTGTTGGAAAACCTGAACAGGAAACCCAACAAATAGGTAGAAACAAATATATATATATATATATATCAAAATTACAAATACGCTCTCTCAAGAAGAAATCACTCAAGAGCCTAGGTATTCACTCAACCTAGTGCTCTGATACCAACTGTGACGACCCAACCTCCTTATCCTAGGAAGACGTTCCGTCTTGAAGAAAGAAATGGATGAGAAAATAGAAAAGATAGAGAAGAAAGAACAACAACATCAGAATCTCACAGCGGAACGAATAAAATATAATAATCACATAAGTATTTACATAATATACAACATCAAGCAGAGTTATACAGACAATACATCACATGCTAGACAGTTATAGACACCTGTCTAGTTAATACAACTTAATACAATACAGCTCAAACAATATGACTCAGAGATACCAACACAGCGGAACTATATATATATATATCTTTGACGCTGAAGCCTCATGCTCCATTGCGCCTCCAGAATTCGTCAAAGGAAACCTGAATCCCTTGGCTACCCGTAAAAATTTGGGTACTCGAGAGTTTATGAAAAACAAAAATAAACTTTGGGTCAGACATGGGTCTGGTATGAGTAACAGGTTAAAGTTGCTTAACTTTGAAAATCCTTTGAAAACAAAAGGTATCACGTAAGACTTCCCACACATAAACATGGAAAAGTTTTTAACTTACGCTAACCAAAACATTTGATAGGAAATTCTGTGATATTATAATAGGTCTAGGGTTTTCAAGTAAATAGAAAATAGCCGAAATTGTTACATTCATTAAATTCCAGCTACTAGCCACAAAAGTGGGTAATACAATCAAAACCGTGGGCAGTTATTGGATTGTGGATTCCATATAATGGCAGGGCTACTAGGGTACCGCCCGTCACAGTACGTGTCCTAGATCAACGTACCGAGGATCACTCCCGACCCCCTGCAACACAAGGCCGGAACCATTCCTTACTGAACAGTTCCGAACAAGATAAACCTCGGCAGTTGTTGCAATCAACCACCCACACAGCCGAAAATAAGAGACATCTAGACAGGGGAATATCCTTGTCCTGCTTGGGCATGACCCACCTAACCTTGCTGCATCTCCCCTGTTTTAGCCATTTCCGGATTGATGAGGCTTGAGGCTACGATTACCTTTATAGAACATATTTCTTAGAATGCTCATCACCCGCCTGACGATGTGTTGAAAGCATTGAATCCATAAAAGTTCGTTCCGGGTTTGAACGAAACCGAAGGCATTATCTCGTTACACTCATTTTGGAATCACCCTCAGAGTTAACGACGATAACCCTTGCATTCCGAATCTTCATCTTCACTTCAGATTCACGACCTATCGTAAATTTTGAATCGATGTGGTTTTCAGATATTCCTAATGTGGAAAACCGATCCCGGTCTCATCGAAATCCAAAACGTGTCTTTTAAGGCCAAGTTGTCTATTTAGTCTTAATAGGTTAATTCAATATAATTCAATATACACACAGATGGATAATTCATAATATCACAATAGATAATCACAGATAATCTCATAAACAGATAATCAATATTATCATCTAAACAGATAACCAAATATTATCATATTTAAACCAAGCATCCATGACACATAGATATAATTCATGCCAGATCACAATCATCAAATGAAATATCAATATCATTCATCCATAAGCAATGATTTATAATCGTACAATTCGTAATTAATTTAAAATGAATTAAATTAACTACTTCTATATCTAATTAATTTAAAATAAAATAAATTAATTACTTCATCTATAAATCCTGCTTATACAACCATTAATTAATTTCAAATCAAATTAATTAATCATCCTCTAAATATCCGTCTTGATTAATCACCTTTGATTAATCATTTTCTAATTACAATAAGTAATTAGTCTTTAATTAATTTTACAAATTAATTATCCTACATCATTTATAGTAAATAACATTTAATTACTTTATTTTTAATTGACTACATTTATTCTTAATTAATCACATCAATTAATCACCACATTATTAATTATTTCTTAATTAAACAATTCTTAATTTACATCATTAATTATATGAATTAATGATCTCTAATTCAGATTGAATTACTTTATTAATCACATTAAGTGATTAATTTTAAATTAAACACAATTATTAATCACCCTTAATTAATATTATTCCAGTAATTACTATCCTTAATTACCATATTAATAAATTAGTTATTCCCATAATTAATTATCTCCATTAATAAATCCCATAATTAATTATAAAAGTAATTATCTGAATTACTTTATTAACACATCATCTTTCATTAATTACATTCAGTAATTAACATTAATTACTTCCTTAAGTGATTGTGCTCCATTGAATATACTAAGTAATTATACTTATCAAATGATTTCCTTAAATTAATTAAACTAAATTAATTAACTTAATTTAATCATTTTATCAAAATTAATTACAATAAGTAATTAATCTCTTAATTACTTTTTATCAAGTAATTACATTTAACCACTTACAAAAGATTATCTAATTAATCTTATTAATTATCAAAATTTACCACATATATTAATTAATTAATAATCTTTAGTTAATTATCTTCATTAAGTAATAACATTACTTCATTTACTTCTTAGTTAATTTCTAGTTATAAATTAATCTAAATTATTAATTTATAAATTAAATACATAAGTCATTCCTTAATTATCTTATTCATTTAAATCATTTTAATACCTTAATAATTTATAAGATAATCTATTTCTTTATTGATGACTTCATTAATATTAAAGTGTACTAGGACGTTACATTTTAAAATTTAAATCCAAATTCCATCTTGAATTTGAGATTCAAAATAATTATTTATTTAAATGTTTATAATCCTTTTATAAGAACTTTATCAAAATCAAGTTTAAATATTTGTTTGAAAACAAATCTACTTTTTAAAAAGCTATTTTAATTTAAACTTGTTTTAAGAACATTCAGAATTTAAAAACTTTTTCACATACCTCGATCTGAATTCAAGAAACTTGAATCCTCTATTTATTTAAAACATTTGATTCTAAACTTTGATTTAAACCTGTTTTAAACCTTGATTTAAAATTCTTTATTAAAAATCCAAATTTCGTTTTAAAACTTTAAGATTCAAAAGTTTCGTTTCAATCTAAACTTTATCTTTGAATTTAAACCCTAATAAAAATCATGTTTCAAATTCTAAATTAAATTTAAAATCTGAAGATGGTTAGGTTTTTGAACCTGAAACCCACCTTTAAATACTTTAAACTTTTATTTCAGTTCAAATTTGAATTTAAAAATAAACTTGAATTCAAATTTGCAAACTGAATTTAAACTTGAATCTATACTTAACTTTTAATTTAACTTAGTTCAACTTTGTTATAATTTAAAGTTAAGCTTCAGGAGATTGAACAGGTTCTGGAACCTGTAACAAGCATTTATTCGAGACTCCCACCTTGCTTCGAGTCTCAACCCAAAAACTTCGAGTAAAAATGTGATTCAAACCGAGTAAAACTCGAGTTCAAAAACCCCACAACACCCCAACCTTCACCAGTCACGAATCCCTGTACCGTGCATATGCATGTTAGCTCCGGCCACAACTGTTTGTTAACGATGAATGCAACACATCAGGGAACAACCCAACAACCCTCCTCGACCGTCAACTCATGACCGATCCCCCTAAATCGCCATCGAGCACCTAAATCCAAACCTGGAACAAACAGGACCCCCCCTCTCGAAAACCTGTCAACGCTCGCCTCTCGTCGCTCCGGCCATCTGAAGGTCGGCAGCTCCGGCTACACTTTCGTCTACCTCCCCTCTACGAATCCCCCACAGCCCATAACGCTCGATCGTCTCTGGTCTTCGAACGAGACCAAAATGCAACCGCGACAAAAACTAGGTCTAGAAACTTCATTCACCTACCGCTGTCGCCACCGTGGCCATGACCACTTCCGACCATTTTTCCCATCACCTCGGCAAGCTTCTCCACCTCCAACCCAAACCCCAACCCCTCTGATAAACGAGACCGACTCCGTCGACTCGAAAAGCAAAATTTGAACAAACCCAAACTACACCTTCAATGCTTTATTAAAAATAGTGATTTTGATTTTAAAAATCAAGTTTTTGTTTAGTGTTTTAGTTTATATGCCTGAACTAAGTAATTATGAAGTTTGAGTTTTATCAAATCTTGAGTTTATACTGTCTTATTATCTTTCCAGAGCAAAATTTGAATTTTGTTTAGCTTAATAAAATTTTAACATCACCTTTATAACCAAACAATCAAGTTTTATCTTGATTCTGAGTCCTAACAATAAATGGATCAGACAGTAAAGATTTTTAAACTAATCTGGGTTTGAAATTTTAGAACAGAGATGTTCTTCAGGTATTTACAAACACATATACATCACACACCCAAAAATACACAAAGATATTACCAAATATATACACATACAAACTTATTTCAGATATAAATAAAGCAACCATATTTATATTTGAGTTTAACAAAAAATGTTACTCACCTGATTAAAGAAAAGGAGCAGAGCACCCTTATTTTGAAACAGTTTTGAACTTTAATAACTGGAAACTGTTTTGCTTTGCAAAATTCTTGCCTTGTTGAAGATGCTTCAGTTGTAATACTATTTTAGTTTGTATAGATGGAGGTGTTTGTTATTACTTCTTTGCTTCAGGTTTAATATGTTATGAACGAACTAAAAATAATATGTATATAAAGAAGTTCAGGGGAAGGTATTTACTGAGGCAAATTTAAAGGTACAATATTTCATTTTGTTTGTATTAGGCAAGATATTTATTTTGGAGGCTGCAATGATGTTGCATCCAATTCGTATGGACATGTTTACTGCTAGAAAATGAAAGCATTTATTGTTTTAAGTACTTCATGTTTACACTAATCTTATTTTATTTTTTTATTTTTTTGTACAAAGATATTTCTTTTTTGCAATTTTTATACAGGTTGACTACATTTTGTTTTCTAACTTTTCTTTAGCTTGTTCTACAAACCATCATGCACAAGATATTTGTTTTACTTAGCTGTGCATAATTACTTTACTTTACTTTCCTTCATTTCTAAGTTTTACAATCCATATACAGGCCTGATACATTTGTTCTCTCTGTATTTTGTTTTCCAGTTAAATATGAAAGCATTAAATGCTTTTAGTACTTCATGCTTTTAATTTTGTTTATACTCTTGCCTGCATATCTATTTTTACAAGCTACAAGCATTTTATTTTGTTTTGTTTAATTGCCAACATAATTATTTGTACAGACATGATTACATGCTTTGTATTATATTTTCTTGCCTGCATACTTATCTTACAACCCAATTATCTCGCTTGTTTATTTGACTGCATAAGTTCTTTTTTTTTGTACTTTTATGTCTCTTACAAATCTTGTGTATAGATATTTTTCTTTCTTATTACTTTACATTTCTCTTATAGGCAACCTGCATTTTAATTTTACTTAGCTATGCATTCTACTCTACATGCTACATATTATATGTGCCTGGCAGGTTTCATACATTTTGTTTGTTTTTACTATTCCTTTAGATACATAGATATCTACTTTACTTAGATTTGCTTTCTAAACTTCCCATACCAGATTCCTTTACCTATTTTTATTTACATACTATATGCATGTGGATATAAAGTTGTCTTAGTTATTGTTTTAGCCTTTTAACTTAAGTATTTTATCACTATTTTTAAATTAAAATAATTTATAAAAGTGACTAGTTTCTTATTTAATAAATTACTTATACTATCAAGCTATGTTTTAAAACAAAACAAACCTTTGTTTAAATTTAGACTTAGGCTAGAATACTTTTAAATAAACTTCTATCTTGAGTAATAAAAAATCATACAATTATTTATTTAATAGCTTAATACTAAATTAAATCAAATTTCCAAATGTACCAAAAATATTAGAATTAGAAAACATAACTTTATTTATTAAATTTAAAACAAAGATGAACTATTTACCATTAAATTAGTTTTCAAATGATAAATTATCAGTTAAATGTTTATTTAAAAGAAGATTATTAAATCGATTCAAATCTTATTAACAAATATTATAAATTTAATTTAATTTTTAATGTAGATTATTAAATTGATATTGCCCCAAATTTCCGGGATGTCACATTCTTCCCCCTTAAAAGAATTTCGTCCCCGAAATTTAAAACAAAGGTAATTTAATAATCTGCTTAAATATTTAATTTTAAAAACACAAGCATATATTAATCATATGCTAACAACCATAGCAACCAATTCATCCAAACAAACAAATCTAACTATCCAGACATAATTCCGGATAGAATTTGCTCGAGTTTCCCCAAGTATAAATACCGGGTTACTCGCTCTATAGAATCCAAACAAACAATACTACTAAGCTACAGAACTTCTACTCATCTAGATCTACAAACAAGACAGGATATCAGACTACAGACAAATCTAACACAACAACCACAACTCCATGAACTGCTGATTCTACAACCTGAGATAGATCTTACACGTACTCCCTCAGAGATACGTGAACACAACGAATTCCAGTTATCCAGACTAATAATTCAATTCTGAAGACCAACCACTTATCCAAAATCAAATCCCCAACTTCAGAATCCAAATTCGTCCGTCTCTTATCCACAAAACTCTTCGGACGATCCTGGGCTTCCTTCATCTTTCCCGATCAGCTCAACCCTTGCTGATGTCCTAGAAATAAACTGGACCAAATACAATCCAACAAAATGATCTTCCCAAGATCGACCAAAACTCAGAACACAAACTTTATTCCAAATCAGAAACAGAACTCACTTCTCTCATCCGGAAGGGATAAAACAGATGCACTCCAAACTGGCCTCAGATTCTGAAAAATCTCCTGTAGAACTCTCCAATCCAAATATTACAACATCCAATTGCTTCCAAACTAAAACAGCTGCCACCATGCTTCCACTGCGCAACTCTGACTAAACAGATAAAAATGCTGAAGATGAACTCAAGCATAGACTGGTCAACACATTCCAAAAATAAAGTATACATATCCAAAAAGAAAACTTCGCAGTTTCTCCAAAAGCTGTGCTACTTCCACAACTCAAAAACCATCCTATTACTAAACTGATCCATCAGTAGCACTTCTGAAAATTCAATCGATACCAAACTCAATCTCCAGATGCTGACACAACTCTGACTCCTTGAAGACATCCAGAAAAATTCTGAAACACAAAAGAACACTCAAACTATCGCAAGTCACTTTTGCGATCAATCCAGCCAAATTCCAAAGATACAGCTCTCTCTTTACCAAACAGAACAGCTCACACCTATGTGGCCAATCCATCAAAGAAATGGAACTGCTCTGCTGCTTCGGAAGTTACCTCAATAAAAACTACTAAGCCAGAAGACTTTCTAATCGAAAGCTCTTCGAGAAACTCAGACTCCAACCAAATAGAAACTCCCAGCTGAACACAACCACACACTGAAACAGACACTTTTCCTTAACTTGTCCCAAAGAAACATCTTCGGAGACATCCATGATCACTGTGTCTCATTACACAGCTACTATATCTTGATGTATCAAGATATCATGACTTGGTTCTGCCCAACTGACAGATCCGAACTCTAGCTAAATCAAACTACACTTCAAAATGAACTCCGAACCTTAACAGGTTTCCTTCAGAGATCGATGAAATCCTTACACCACACAAAGCTTACTCGAGACGGTACTAGGTCTACAGTCTCGACAATTACACTTCCAACCTCAATCATTCAAATTCCAACCATTGGTAGTTGTGTTACACACACCACTACCCAGTCTACCTTTATAGCTTGTTGGAAAACCTGAACAGGAAACCCAACAAATAGGTAGAAACAAATATATATATATATATATATATATCAAAATTACAAATACACTCTCTCAAGAAGAAATCACTCAAGAGCCTAGGTATTCACTCAACCTAGTGCTCTGATACCAACTGTGACGACCCAACCTCCTTATCCTAGGAAGACGTTCCGTCTTCAAGAAAGAAATGGATGAGAAAATAGAAAAGAAAGAGAAGAAAGAACAACAACATCAGAATCTCACAGCGGAACGAATAAAATATAATAATCACATAAGTATTTACATAATATACAACATCAAGCAGAGTTATACAGACAATACATCACATGCTAGACAGTTATGGACACCTGTCTAGTTAATACAACTTAATACAATACAGCTCAAACAATATGACTCAGAGATACCAACACAGCGGAACTATATATATATATATATCTTTGACGCTGAAGCCTCATGCTCCATTGCGCCTCTAGAATTCGTCAAAGGAAACCTGAATCCCTTGGCTACCCGTAAAAATTTGGGTACTCGAGAGTTTATGAAAAACAAAAATAAACTTTGGGTCAGACATGGGTCTGGTATGAGTAACAAGTTAAAGTTGCTTAACTTTGAAAATCCTTTGAAAACAAAAGGTATCACGTAAGACTTCCCACACATAAACATGGAAAAGTTTTTAACTTACGCTAACCAAAACATTTGATAGGAAATTCTGTGATATTATAATAGGTCTAGGGTTTTCAAGTAAATAGAAAATAGCCGAAATTGTTACATTCATTAAATTCCAGCTACTAGCCACAAAAGTGGGTAATACAATCAAAACCGTGGGCAGTTATTGGATTGTGGATTCCATATAATGGCAGGGCTACTAGGGTACCGCCCGTCACAGTACGTGTCCTAGATCAACGTACCGAGGATCACTCCCGACCCCCTGCAACACAAGGCCGGAACCATTCGTTACTGAACAGTTCCGAACAAGATAAACCTCGGCAGTTGTTGCAATCAACCACCCACACAGCCGAAAATAAGAGACATCTAGACAGGGGAATATCCTTGTCCTGCTTGGGCATGACCCACCTAACCTTGCTGCATCTCCCCTGTTTTAGCCATTTCCGGATTGATGAGGCTTGAGGCTACGATTACCTTTATAGAACATATTTCTTAGAATGCTCATCACCCGCCTGACGATGTGTTGAAAGCATTGAATCCATAAAAGTTCGTTCCGGGTTCGAACGAAACCGAAGGCATTATCTCGTTACACTCATTTTGGAATCACCCTCAGAGTTAACGACGATAACCCTTGCATTCCGAATCTTCATCTTCACTTCAGATTCACGACCTATCGTAAATTTTGAATCGATGTGGTTTTCGGATATTCCTAATGTGGAAAACCGATCCCGGACTCATCGAAATCCAAAACGTGTCTTTTAAGGCCAAGTTGTCTATTTAGTCTTAATAGGTTAATTCAATATAATTCAATATACACACAGATGGATAATTCATAATATCACAATAGATAATCACAGATAATCTCATAAACAGATAATCAATATTATCATCTAAACAGATAACCAAATATTATCATATTTAAACCAAGCATCCATGACACATAGATATAATTCATGCCAGATCACAATCATCAAATGAAATATCAATATCATTCATCCATAAGCAATGATTTATAATCGTACAATTCGTAATTAATTTAAAATGAATTAAATTAACTACTTCTATATCTAATTAATTTAAAATAAAATAAATTAGTTACTTCATCTATAAATCCTGCTTATACAACCATTAATTAATTTCAAATCAAATTAGTTAATCATCCTCTAAATATCTGTCTTGATTAATCACCTTTGATTAATCATTTCCTAATTACAATAAGTAATTAGTCTTTAATTAATTTTACAAATTAATTATCCTACATCATTTATAGTAAATAACATTTAATTACTTTATTTTTAATTGACTACATTTATTCTTAATTAATCACATCAATTAATCACCACATTATTACTTATTTCTTAATTAAACAACTCTTAATTTACATCATTAATTATATGAATTAATGATCTCTAATTCAGATTAAATTACTTTATTAATCACATTAAGTGATTAATTTTAAATTAAACACAATTATTAATCACCCTTGATTAATATTATTCCAGTAATTACTATCCTTAATTACTATATTAATAAATTAATTATTCCCATAATTAATTATCTCCATTAATTAATCCCATGATTAATTATAAAAGTAATTATCCGAATTACTTTATTAACACATCATCTTTCATTAATTACATTCAGTAGTTAACATTAATTACTTCCTTAAGTAATTGTGCTCCATTGAATATGCTAAGTAATTATACTTATCAAATGATTTCCTTAAATTAATTAAACTAAATTAATTAACTTAATTTAATCATTTTATCAAAATTAATTACAATAAGTAATTAATCTCTTAATTACTTTTTATCAAGTAATTACATTTAACCACTTACAAAAGATTATCTAGTTAATCTTATTAATTATCAAAATTTACCACATATATTAATTAATTAATAATCGTTAGTTAATTATCTTCATTAACTAATAACATTACTTAATTTACTTCTTAGTTAATTTCTAGTTATAAATTAATCTAAATTATTAATTTATAAATTAAATACATAAGTCATTCCTTAATTATCTTATTCATTTAAATCATTTTAATACCTTAATAATTTCTAAGATAATCTATTTCTTTATTGATGACTTCATTAATATTAAAGTGTATTAGGACGTTACATTTTCAAATTTAAATCCAAATTCCATTTTGAATTTGAGATTCAAAATGATTATTTATTTAAATGTTTATAATCCTTTTATAAGAACTTTATCAAAATCAAGTTTAAATATTTGTTTGAAAACAAATCTACTTTTTAAAAAGCTATTTTAATTTAAACTTGTTTTAAGAACATTCAGAATTTAAAAACTTTTTCACATACCTCGATCTGAATTCAAGAAACTTGAATCCTCTATTTATTTAAAACATTTGATTCTAAACTTTGATTTAAACTTGTTATAAACCTTGATTTAAAATTCTTTATTAAAAATCCAAATTTCGATTTAAAACTTTAAGATTCAAAAGTTTCGTTTCAATCTAAACTTTATCTTTGAATTTAAACCCTAATAAAAATCCTGTTTCAATTTCTAAATTAAATTTAAAATCTGAAGATGGTTAGGTTTTTGAACCTGAAACCCACTTTTAAATACTTTAAACTTTTATTTCAGTTCAAATTTGAATTTAAAAATAAACTTGAATTCAAATTTGCAAACTGAATTTAAATTTGAATCTATACTTAACTTTTAATTTAACTTAGTTCAACTTTGTTACAATTTAAAGTTAAGCTTCAGGAGATTTAACAGGTTCTGGAACCTGTAACAAGCATTTATTCGAGACTCCCACCTTGCTTCGAGTATCAACCCAAAAACTTCGAGTAAAAATGTGATTCAAACCGAGTAAAACTCGAGTTCATAAACCCCACAACACCCCAACCTTCACCAGTCACGAATCCCTGTACCGTGCATATGCACGTTAGCTCCGGCCACAACTGTTTGTTAACGATGAATGCAACACGTCAGGGAACAACCCAACAACCCTCCTCGACCGTCAACTCATGACCGCTCCCCCTAAATCGCCATCGAGCACCTAAATCCAAACCTGGAACAAACAGGACCCCCCCTCTCGAAAACCTGTCAACGCTCGCCTCTCGTCGCTACGGCCATCTGAAGGTCGGCAGCTCCGGCTACACTTTCATCTACCTCCCCTCTACGAATCCCCCACAGCCCATAACGCTCGATCGTCTCTGGTCTTCGAACGAGACCAAAATGCAACCGCGACAAAAACTAGGTCTAGAAACTTCATTCACCTACCGCTGTCGCCACCGTGGCCATGACCACTTCCGACCATTTTTCCCATCACCTCGGCAAGCTTCTCCACCTCCAGCCCAAACCCCAACCCCTCTGATAAACGAGACCGACTCCGTCGACTCGAAAAGAAAATTTTGAACAAACCCAAACTGCACCTTCAATGCTTTATTAAAAATAGTGATTTTGATTTTAAAAATCAAGTTTTTGTTTAGTGTTTTAGTTTATATGCCTGAACTAAGTAATTATGAAGTTTGAGTTTTATCAAATCTTGAGTTTATACTATCTTATTATCTTTCCTGAGCAAAATTTGAATTTTGTTTAGCTTAATAAAATTTTAACATCACCTTTATAACCAAACAATCAAGTTTTATCTTGATTCTGAGTCCTAACAATAAATGGATCACACAGTAAAGACTTTTAAACTAATCTGGGTTTGAAATTTTAGAACAGAGATGTTCTTTAGGTATTTACAAACACATATACATCACACATCCAAAAATACACAGAGATATTACCAAATATATTCACATACAAACTTATTTCAGATATAAATAAAGCAACCATATTTATATTTGAGTTTAACAAAAAATGTTACTCACCTGATTAAAGGAAAGGAGCAGAGCACCCTTGTTTTGAAATAGTTTTGAACTTTAATAACTGGAAACTGTTTTGCTTTCCAAAATTCTTGCCTTGTTGAAGTTGCTTCAGTTATAATACTATTTTAGTTTGTATAGATGGAGGTGTTTGTTATTACTTCTTTGCTTTAGGTTTAATATGTTATGAACGAACTAAAAATAATATGTATATAAAGAAGTTCAGGGGAAGGTATTTACTGAGGCAAATTTACAGGTACAATATTTCATTTTGTTTGTATTAGGCAAGATATTTATTTTGGAGGCTGGAATTATGTTGCATCCAATTCGTATGGACACGTTTACTGCTAGAAAATGAAAGCATTTATTGTTTTAAGTACTTCATGTTTACACTAATCTTATTTTATTTTTTTATTTTTTTGTACAAAGATATTTCTTTTTTGCATATTTTATACAGGTTGACTACATTTTGTTTTCTAACTTTGCTTTAGCTTGTTCTACAAACCATCATGCACAAGATATTTGTTTTACTTAGCTGTGCATATTTACTTTACTTTCCTTCATTTCTAAGTTTTACAATCCATATACAGGCCTGATACATTTGTTCTCTCTGTATTTTGTTTTCCAGTTAAATATGAAAGCATTAAATGCTTCGAGTACTTCATGCTTTTAATTTTGTTTATACTCTTGCTTGCATATCTATTTTTACAAGCTACAAGCATTTTATTTTGTTTTGTTTAATTGCCAACATAATTATTTGTACAGACATGATTACATGCTTTGTATTATATTTTCTTGCCTGCATACTTATCTTACAACCCAATTATCTCGCTTGTTTATTTGACTGCATAAGTTTTTTTTTTGTACTTTATGTCTCTTACAAATCTTTTGTATAGATATTTTTCTTACTTATTACTTTACATTTCTCTTATAGGCAACCTGCATTTTAATTTTACTTAGCTATGCATTCTACTCTACATGCTACATATTATATGTGCCTGGCAGCTTTCATACATTTTGTTTGTTTTTACTATTCCTTTAGATACATAGATATCTACTTTACTTAGATTTTCTTTCTAAACTTCCCATACCAGATTCCTTTACCTGTTTTTATTTACATACTATATGCATGTGGATATAAAGTTGTCTTAGTTATTGTTATAGCCTTTTAACTTAAGTATTTTATCACTATTTTTAAATTAAAATAATTTATAAAAGTGAATAGTTTCTTATTTAATAAATTACTTATACTATCAAGCTATGTTTTAAAACAAAACAATCCTTTGTTTAAATTTAGACTTAGGCTAGAATAGTTTTAAATAAACTTCTATCTTGAGTAATAAAAAATCATACAATTATTTATTTAATAGCTTAATACTTAATTAAATCAAATTTCCAAATGTACCAAAAATATTAGAATTAGAAAACATAACTTTATTTATTAAATTTAAAACAAAGATGAACTGTTTACAATTAAATTAGTTTTCAAAAGATAAATGATCAGTTAAATATTTATTTAAAAGAAGATTATTAAATCGATTCAAATCTTATTAACAAATATTATCAATTTAATTTAATTTTTAATGTAGATTATTAAATTGATATTGCCCTAAATTTTCGAGATGTCACAACCATAATCCGAGAATGTACCTATTTGTCGGGCAAACGATGCCTATTTTATGAAACTAAAAGCAGTAGTTATTGCTTCCATGCCTATATTTCACTTATATAATCCAAAGAAGTTAATAATTATGTACAAAAGAGAAATATTTAAGTTGCTTTTAACTAATAACAAAACAAACCTATACAACATAACAACAATCATTTTGCAAACAAACATCATTTCAATAAAGAAAACAATCATCCTTCGATTTCAACTAAAAGAAATGGTTTGTTCGGGTTCAGAAACTTTTAATTATATAAAAGGATAGACAAACTAATAAGTATATCATACACACAACAGTCTTAGATAAAACTCAATAGATCATTTAAACATTCTGCACAAGAGAAGTATCCTTTCCCAACCAATCCATAAGTCAAACAAACAAAGATTCCAACACATTTTCAAGTTTACTCTATTTATCTTTTCACATAATTTATTGTTCATAATTTCTTTTTCTTTTTTTCTTTTTTTCTCACACAATGAATTTTCTTTAATTCTCCTTCATTACTTACAAAATTTTAATTTTCATTCATTCATGTAAGGCTTATTTCAATAATTTACATTCTTTATTTACATAAGTTATATCCATTTCAATTATTTGGATCTTAAATGAATTCATTATTGAAGTATTGTATATATTATATTTCAGTTTACTTCACATTTACAATTTAGTTTGATATTCTCTTTTTTTCATCATTCACTTTTATTTTCTCATTCATATAATGTTTATTTTCGTTAGTTTACGTTCAGTTTTACTTACAAAAGTTCATTTCTCCTTTATTCATATAATGCCATTTTCTCATTTATTACTTTACATTCATTGCATAAATAATTTTTTTCTCGATTCTCGAGTTATACGTTATTAGGTAAATTTCTTTGCAATTTAATTCACCATTTATATTTTATTTCTTTTTCATATTCATTCTTCCATATATAATATTATTGAACATGAACTCCATTTCTAAATCTTTCAATGTTCTCTGAAGTTATAATCATTCAATTTATATAGTATTCATTTAATTATAAAAGACTTCACTACCAATTTAAGTTTAAAATTATTTACTTACAGTATTCACCCTTTCCATTAAATTTGATAATAAATTGCTTAAAAAGTTATCTAAGTTTATAATCATTCCCTTACATTATTCACTTTTATTACATTTAATTAGTAACATTTTAAACTATTAACTTCAGTTTATTACAATTTATAACATTATAATTCTTATTTATAAAAGTAATTCCATTGGACACTTTCATTTATTAAAGTTTACTTGCACAATATTATATCACATGTCCTATTTAACATTACAATTTTTTACATTTTGGTAAGTTATATATATATGTGTGTATATATATATATATATGTATGTATGTCTTTTACAATGCAATAAAAGGTTACACAAGTTATCATATTTATTTTAAATCAAAATGTTCAATGGTTACATTTTTTATTTTCACTTCCTTTTTTTTTTATAGTTTACAAATTTCAATTTCTTATCTGTTTCATTTATCATTTTTAGCATCAAATTTCTTATTTTCTTTTTAAAAGTTTTCAATTATTAATATAGTCAAGATTTCATTCATTACAATGAATTTCAATTTCAAATTTACAAAAACTTAAGAACTAAACAACCAGGTTCATTTCAATTATTTTAAAATAATAATATATATAACCATATCTTTTATATATCAAATCATAATTAGAATTCAAAATTAAGATTAATTCATCAAAACAATTATGCAGTAAAACGACTACAGCAGTCTTCCCACTTTTAAAGTCGAAAATAAACGTCGATGATCCGCGCACTCATCATCGAAATTATTTTCCATCAACATAGAGAGGAGTACAAAAATTATTTCCTTCCAAATTTCATTTAAAACATTTCCTCCAAATCACATTGAAATATTCATATCATAAAATACTTGCAAAAATACTAATATTATATTTCAAAATCATTCGAAAGAAATTTCAAAAAACCCAGAACTTAAATTATAAATTTTCCAATTTATATTTGTTTTATTTACAAACCTTATTTTCAACCAATATTTTTAAATCTCACCGCCTAACAACAAATATATTACAACCAAATATAACATTTATAAAATTATTCTTTTATATACAGAAGTACATAATAGGAAAAGTTATTTCATTTACTACGTTTCAAAACAAATATTCTATCAGTCAGCCCTGTAAGTGTTTAGAAATCCCTATCTATGTCATAACGTCCTATACACCAACCAGAATTTATAAATACAAAATGGAACAAATTAGCACAATATAAAAACATTTTATAACACTAACAAATACGCTCTCTCATATATACACTCAACGACTCATTCTAGGATATTACTACCCTATTTAATATGAGTCAGACCCCACAAAGCTAAGGTTATCACTAAACCGAAGCTTTGATACCAACTGTAATGACCTGCCTTTTTGGACGTTTTGAGAAGACACACATGTCAGACTCAAACCATTCAAAAGGGCACATTGGTATAGGATAAATAAGAAAAAGAGAAAGAAATAAAAAAATACAGAATCTCGCAGCGGAATGATAAAATATAATAATCAAATAACAGTTCATGAAGTTGTTTTATAAATACATTTGATTATTCTTTACAACAAAAATATCAGAGTTACAAAAATAGGAATAAATAAATAAATGCAGCGGAACAACATGATGTAGTGGAATACTTATCATAAATAATATTAGTACAAATCCTTGTCTTCGTCCTTCAGAAATAAGGTCTTAAACCCTGAAATGCTCAGGCTGATCCAAGCGAATTGAAAAGACAAAACATTCGAGTCAGAACTAAAAGATCTTATGTAAGTTAAATCAACGGTAAATATGAGTGTGACGGTGTCAGAGATATTTACGGGGTTTGACATCTCCTATCCAGTGTCAATATGAGTGCAGTATCTTAAGAGATATTTGGGATTTACATCTCCTAAGGATCTGTTAAACTATCTACTATGTAGTACAATGCGCTATTATAATATGTCTTTAGTAAAGTAAAAGTATTAAAATAGCATTAAGGCATTACACATTTCCCCTTTAACACATTTTATATATTCCCATAATCTATATAGTACTGTATGCTCCTCCGTAAACTGAAGGTTTACCCAGAGGGCACTCCATAGGTATGGTAAAAAACAAACTCGTAGAAGGCCAAACCAAAATGAAAGAGGAGCATGGCCGAACTTGCTTGAAAACAAAAGAGAAAAGAAAGAAAATGAAGGAGGAAGAAGAAGAAATAACTTAATGCAAAAAAAAAATTATTCAGGAAAGAAAATGAGATGAGATGGAGAAGCAAAGAATTTTGTACAGATATCACGAGAATGGATACCATTTCACTTTGAATATACAATGATACGTCCATCAGGAAAAACAAGGCCCAATTGCAAAGCCCATTCCACAAACAAGCTCAAAAACCCATTAGAAAACCAAAGCCCAAACCAAAAATAGAAAATAGAGTAGAAAATAGAAGATAGAAATACAAAATATTTACGTGTAAAATGCTGAAATTTAACAGATTTAAAAGTATAAAACAGAATTTGACGAAACGAAAAGGAGAACGAATGTCAGAATCAAATTCAGTTTCAAAGGAAAAGATTGGAAATTAAAAATTCAAAATTCAAAATTTCAATTGAAAGTCAAAGTTTGACCAAAGTTGATCAAAATATAAAAATTTTAAAAAATCTTTATTTTATTATATTTGGAAAAATAATTCCTCAACAAACCCAGAAATCCATTGGAAAAATCCAAATTTTCAAATTTTAAATGATTTAAAACCAAAGTTTCAAATTAATTCTATTAAAATATTTGTTAAAATGTATTAGCCATTACAATTTATATATTAAATATATATACTAGGAAAACAATAGGTACTATTTTATTAAGGACATCTAAAGAGAGAAAGCAAGGATAAGACATGCATCTATGAATCATACAATTACAATAGTTAATTTCAATGCAATTGCAGAGATCAAAGTATTCAACCATGACAAGAATGCATAAACTAATGTAGCACTGTAACCACTTCAAATGAACAAATTTAAAATTAGGAACCAATAATTAAAGCTGAGATCAATTTAAATTCATGATATAAGAAAAATATATACGATCTTTTGCACAAGAAAAAAATATGTTGTCAAGTTTAGGATTAGTCTTGTTTCAAATAAACTTATACACGTAACCTTCCTGTATAACATTAATCCAAGCATAGTTCATTATTCAATACAATTTACATGGATAAATGAACAAAAAATTCCATGGCGTATCCCGCAGTTCAGTTTTATAAATCATCAAAACCATTGAAGAATCAATTATTTTTTGAAATGGAAAGAAAAATGACTACACACACACATACATACATACATGTATATATATGTATGTGTGTATATGTATGTATCAGAAGATCAACAGAATCATCTTTCACATTCAGTTAATGAAGTTAACCTGATTAGGGGTGGGTTTGAAATTACTAGTTCTAGAATTAACAATATAATAAACCTCTTACTTCAGTATGTGCTCAAGGTAATCAACATTCGAACAAATACGCAGTCCATAGATTTGAATAATAGTTGATTAATTAAGAATCGAGCTATTATTTCAGCTTAAGAGTATCCTTACTGATTTGAACAAATACACTATCTATAGAATAAATACATCATGCATGAATTCCCTTATTACAACTTAAGAATCGATTAAGAAATGATTTACGGTAAATAAAGTCACATGCTTTCTCTCCACTCTCGTTACCATCGTTCTCTGCAATAGCTTAGATGGAGGCTGGCGCTAGCTGAAGCATCGCGATGTCGGTGATTGAAATAGTTAAAGATCTTTGGGACGTTGACGATTAAAAGATGAAGATGAGCAGATCTAGGCTTTTCCAATTTCTCGTTTTATTTTCTTTCAATTTTTTCTGAGTGGATATTGAGATTCTAGAGAAAAAGATTTATTACGGCATGAGATCAGGATGGGTATGGTTTATATATTGTAAATGGGCCAACAATGGGGTTGCTATATTAAAAGAAATAAATTTCTGGTCTGTTAACGGTTAACCGACTGGACAACTTTTGTTAACCGTTAACCAAACCGAAACTGGTAGGTTAATGTCGGTCGGTTAACCAATGCCATTGGTTAACCATGTTTATCGATTAAGTTGGTTCGGTTGACGTCGGTTAAATCGGTTAAAGCAATTAAATGCCCACCCCTAGATAATATTAGAAGGAAAAAACATAATTCAGAATAGGAGGCTGAAACCTAATCTTATCACTAAATCCCAAATAATAAATGTTTACCTGATGCGATATAGGTTTGTATAGATGGTAGTTAATGAAAATGTCTCTACAGCACAAGTAGACGATGCAAAATCGTTCCTCACTCTCCTTCAAATATTTGCCAGCACAATCTTGATGAGCCGCTGCTTTGCTCAACTCCTAATATTCTCAGTCGGTTAAGGAAAAGCCATGAACACAAACCTTATCGAAAAATTCCATGTACTTCCTGCTTCATTAACCCTAAAGAAACATGATAATAGCGTTTTATTTGGTTTCGAAATTAGCAAGTGAATATAGTATTGGAATCCAACATCAATTATGGTGAATACGTAGACTGGAAAGGGATGGGAATTCAAACTCATGAACGTGGTGGAATTAAAGAAACATTCGTCGTTTCTGGTAAGCGATAAACGAAATTGAAATAAGTTGTCGTTTGTATAAATTTTATCTTTAAAGACTATTCTGTCTTTTCTTATGAATTTTTTGGCATTAACACAGTAGTACATCAGAACATGACATTTATTGCAAATAAATGCAACCTGATCTCCTATTTCACTTTTAGAATGCATTATCCAATAGCTCAATCTGCAAACTTCTTACTAGTTATGGGGCTGGTTTTTTGTCAGCTTTATTGGGCGGATTCATTTCTGAGTCATTCCTTCCAAAATTTTGGTCGATATTGCTCTGTTTTATTTAGCAACTACTTATAAGAATTTTCTCTACATTCATAAACATACGTACACGTACACGTAGACACATAGATACAAACATCTATACCCCTATGTGTATATTTATGTGTATATTTTATCATAATAATATCCATGCTTTCAATGATTGCAACGTAAAATCACATGATTCAAATTTTATTTAATCAACACCAAGTTCGGCATTATTCTTAAATTTTTAGTCGATGTACATTCTAAGTTGTAGCTGAGAAAAATCACTCTATTCTTGCCGATTTTTCTTCTTCGAAATCAGCATCTATTTCAATTCACTATTCAAAATTTATTGTTCCTAAAATAGTAAAAATTGGAGCAATATAGAAAAGTTGGCTATATATTTGGTTGTAAAGGTAAAATATCCAAAACAATATTAAAAATGGATTATTTGGAAAAGTCTAACTTTTTTTAGGAATAATGGCTCAGCTGTTGTTGTTGGATTATTTTGAAAAGAATTTTTTTCCATACTTAACCATTATTTGATAACCTTAAAAGGAAAAAAATTTAGCATAAAATTATATGTACATAATAAAATATGAATCATTGAATTTGTATACGCAAATTTAATCTAAAATGTGAATTTGTTTGTTTATGATTTGAACCTTATTTTGATAATCTTGATAGTAAATAATAATTTAAAATTAAATGTTTTTTTGTTTAGTTTTTTATTTTAAAAAAAATTGGTTTAGGCAGGTTTTGAACCTGCATCTTTAAAGAAATTGATGCTTTACCATTTGACCTACTAGACCTTTTGATTATACATTTATTTATTTTGAATTATTACATGGTTCATTTAGAATGTGACAGCTTCCATATCAAGAAATATTGCATTTTTGCAGGTCTAATCTTGGCAGTTGTTCAAGCATGGGATCCACTTCTTCAACACCGCCTAGGTGAAATATCCTCAACTTTACAAGCAGCAATGTTATACCACTTCTTCAAGCATGGGATCCACTTCTTCCTCACCTTTATGCAAAGCCTTTGGTATTAGAGGGGTTATTGCAAATTTGCTTGCATATACTGCTTACCAGTTCAATGGATCAAATAAGCATGTCTTTTCTAGCTATTTTAATCAACTTTTCTCATGCTTATCTACTAGACTATTTTTACCGATTATCTTTTATTATGGATTCAAGAAAATAAGTGTTGGGTTTAGGGTTAGGTGTTTAGTTCAGTTAATTTATCTGTAGCAATTATCCTTTTTTCGGTTTATGTTGTATAAGCATAAACTCCCAAGTGGGAGCCCTTTGACAATGATTTTTAAGTTATTTATTTCCTTCAAATGCAATTATAAGTGTTACATAATTTTTTTATAGAACATAAAAATATTTTATACTCAAATCAAATAATTAATTTTTATCAAGGCTAGGTCCCTAGGAAAATATATAGTTCCACTCTACTTATCATTTTATTTTATAAAATTAATAGTTGAATAATTAACACCCGGCAAGATTTGTTACATGTAGATTATTTTCTCCAATGTACGTAACCAAAATGTTGAGGTGCAGATTGCATACTGAAGAGATTGAACCAAATGTTTAAATGGAAAATGCAGGTCTCCCGCTCTTTAATATTTCATGATTTCGATGTTGTTTATTATCATTTTAGTATCTTCTTTTATATTCAAGTTTCTTTTGGAAAATATTATTGACCTATAGAGGGAAAGCAAGTTTCCTAGATAATGTTTCTCCAATTGGTTTAACTCTATGATTATTATCAAAAAATTTATTTTTCTTTCCTTAGGTTGCAACCTATATTTTTGCATCAAGATGTTAGGCATAAAAACAAAATTTACTAATAAGAGGCTGAAGAAGAAGTTTGTAGCCGAAACTTATTTTATCTTTCAACTCCCAATAGTAATTGTTTCCTAATTTAAACCCAAAGGTAAAAGGTGTTCACGAATTAGTTAATAGAGCCATAAGAATGTATTGTTTCATGTTGTTTACATTAAAAATTTAATATCTATTTTTAGTTAGTTATGTTACTTTTATAAGATGTCATTAACCAAAAGAGATAAACCAAATTCCTAGGTAATATAGTTCCTCAAATGGTTAAACTACACGAGTAATATCAAGAAATATGGTTTTGTTCCCTTGGTAATATTTGAAGGAAAAAACATTATTAACAATAAGAGGCTGAAACATAAACTTATCATTAAATCCCAAATAATAAATGTTTACCTGACGAGGTATAGGTTTTAGAGAAGGAAGTCAATGATAATGTCTCTACAGCACAAGTAGACGAAGCAAAATTCTTCCTCACACTTCTCCTAATATTTTCCAACACAATCTTGATGAGTTGCTGCCTTGCTCAACTCCTAGTGTTCTCAGTCAACTTAGAAAAAGCCATGAACACAACCTTATAGAAAACTTCCATGTACTTCCTGCTCCGTTAATCCCAAAGAAACATGATAGTAGCGTTTTATTTTGTTCCGGAATAAGTAATTGAACATAGTATAGGATCCCAACATTAATCATGGTGAATACGTAGAATGGAAAGGGAGAAGCATTCAAACTCATGAACGTGGTGGAATTAATGCAACATTTATCGTTTGTGGTAAGCAACATATAAAATTGAAATAAGTTGTCATTTGTATAGATTTGTCTTATAAAACTATTGTGACGACCTGGCGATTTTAAACCCTTGAAAATCGACACTAATATGTTCACTGTGTAGAGTGCCGAGCAATTGAGCGTCGGAAATACTAGATTCTTAGGGTTGAGAAGAAAGAGATAAAAGAAGAAAGAAGAAATAACAACAAATAGAATCTTACAAATGCAGCGGAACAAAATATAATATGCAATAACAACTTTTTACAAAAGAAAAACTATAACAGTTAATATACATACAAATTATCAGAGTATAATCATTAATATATAAATTAGGATAGTTAAAATAACTCATCCTCAAATGCTGTATATACAGCCTACTATACATCACGGAATATAACCAAATATGTGCAATACGTCTCGGCCATCCATCTCATCTCCTGAGCTCTAAAGCATCCTAACCTGAATCTGTAATACTCAGTTTGACCCGAGAATTACAATAATGTAACACCCGAGTCAGGCTAGAAAACAGCACGAGTAAAACACACTCGACTTGATATGCTTAAGTTATCAAAATACTTCAAAAAACAAAGGTATCTCATACAAACACGACGATTTTTTAGCTTACCATAACCAAAACACTTTTACAGAAAATACGATGATGTTATAATAGTGTCTAAGTATAAATACTTACCTAGATAGCCAAAATTGTCATGTTAATCAAATTCCAGTCTAATAGACTCTATAATTTAAACCGTAAAGGTTTGTAGTGGTTATTAGATCTAAATGGTTTGAAATAACGTTGATACCCGACCCTAGTCTCTTCGAACTCAAAACGATAAATTTTACTTAGCAGAACAGTGATCTATTTCCGCTATATAATCGTACTCAATTCAACTCAACAATATCATTTTATATTAAATGGCACAACAAAGAATAATCAAAATCCGAAAGAAATATTAGCCAAAAAAGATTATTAACTCGGTCAAAAATTTATAATCAATATTAATCCGTTTATTAACTCAGAGATTAATTGGTTTTCAATTAACAGAGTCGAATCATATTTTTAAATCCGAACTATTTGCCGATTGGCAAAATTAAATAAATAAATCTACATAAATTTAACTCTAACAGTTTATTTCTTTATTAGTATACATATAATTAATTACTACGAAATTACTATTCATTAACATAGACCATTTTTTTTTAAATTTTAGAATTTACGTTGCCAACCCTTCAAACGCCTTGCCTCGCCAACCACAACCACCATTGACCATTTGATTTCGCCTGAAGCTTCACCATCTCCTCCTTTATTATGTCCCTCTACACAGCATGCCCATCACGTCACCTCGTTATCATTATTACCACCCATCCGAAACAAAAAAACTAACACTCTAAACCCTAGTTTGACCCGACAAGCCACCACATCCTATTATAAAATGCCATTCCATTTTTTCCCAATCTACCATCGTCCGCTCCTACCCATCAACGACTAGCCTTGAAATCATGTGCCTCACCAGAATTTGACCGAAGCCCCAAATCGGATCAACTCCACATTTCTCACTCCATATGCTATTAAAAGTTACAGAGAAACTCCTATAAATCATGTTTTTCAATGACAAATTCAACCATATTATCCTTTGATCAAAACTTGTTATTCAAAACTCGACTCTATTTTAGTCATCTACTGTAAATTGGGTTTTCCTACCTCTATACTTAATGAAATTTAATGAGACAATTTTTAAAATAGTCTATGCTCAAAAACAAACATCTTTTGCTTTGGTGTCAAAATCTAAAATTTAATGGTTTTTGAGTTATTGAATTTTGAAAAGAAGAGGCATAATGTTTTATCTCAACAAACAAGAACAAAGCAGTTGTTTGGAAGAAGAACCAGGATTTGGTGAACTGATCATATTGAATTCACATATACAGGCACAAATCCTAAAAAATAATCACATATTCATTTTCATAAATCAAATATTTTTCAAAGATGCCGATTATAAATAAATTTAGTTGATAATTAGTGAACAAAGAAGATGGTTTACCCACTGTATTAAACCCAGACGACCACTGCTACTTTATCTCTTTCCTCCAAGCTTTGAACACTTAAATCGTGATTCTATTTAATACCAGCACTTTGTTTTTTTAGGGTCGGTCTTGTATTTATAAGGGGAGGGAAAAGTATAGTGCAACTTAGTGTGGTTGAGATGTTACAGGCTTCTCATTCCTATTTATTTTCTTTTTGTTTTGATTTTTTGAGACATGATTTGATTTCATGTTTGGGCTGATTTGATTTATATAAGTGATTTGATCTCCTATGGCTTGACTTGAAATTTTGTGGGCCTTACTTAATGTCTTGCCATCATGATGTTTCTGCCATGTATATATATATATATATGCATTCCTATATATATTGACTCATATGTACACTACTTTGACCATATATGTATATGTACACTTATACATATTTTTAAACATCATAAAGATTTTTATATATGTGGGTATGCATACATTCACATATGCATATTTATCCTATCATACTTGCATATATAGATGTGTACATATATTTCCATATGCACTATATTTTATAAACGTATACCTACATATATATATATTCATAAGTTTGAAATTTTCCATTTTGGAGTTTATACGTTCACGTACACACACACACACACACTATATTTTGATAACTATATATATATAGACTTATGTGTATATATATATATATTCATCAAATGGAGCTTGTTTATATTTGTATGTAGATAAATAGATATTTTATCACGAGACTGAAATGTTGAAATTTACATACACACACACACACATATATGTACACACACACTAAATTTTCCTTATTCAAAAATTTACACTATAAAATTTAATATAGTTTTCCAAATTTGTAGATTCAGATATTTTAAATATCAGAAAATTCATCTATTCGACTAATAAAAATTAATATTTCAAAATTAAAATTTGTTAATTATCCCAATATCAAATGGCTAAAAATCCAAGTCATTACAACTATTATATCTTTTCTTATGAATTTTTTGGCATAGACACTGCAGTACATGAGAATATGGCATTTATTGCAAATACATCCAACTAGGTCTCCTATTTCACTTGAAAAATGCATTATCCAATAGTTGAAGCTACTAATTATATGTAGGCTGTATTTTTGTCGACTTTATTGGTCATATTCATTTTCGACTCGTTCCTTTTAAAATTTTGGTCGATATTGCTCACTTTTATTTAGCAACTCTTTGTATGACTTTTCCCTACTTTTATATACATATATACATGTATACCTATAGACCCAAACATCTATACCGCAGTATGTGTATTATGTACAATTTTATCATCATAATATCCATGCTTTCAATGACTACTGCTATTTAAAATCATATGATTTGAATTCTGCTTTAATCAACTCTCAACAAGTTCGGTATGATTGTTAAAATTAAGTTGATATACATTCTAAGTTGTAGTTGAGAAAAATCACTTTGTTCTTTATGATTTTTCTTCTTCGAAATCACCATGTATTTCAATCCACTAATCAAAATTTATTGTTCCAAAAATAGTAGAAAAATGGAGCAACAGAGAAAAGTTGGCTGTATATTTGGTAATAAAAGGCGAAATATCAAAAACGATATTAAAATTGGATTATTTTGAAACGTCTAACTTTTTTATGAATAATGACTTAGTTGTTGTTGTTGGGCTATTTTAAAAAGAAAAATCAAAGTTTTTTCATACTTAACCATCATTTGATAACCTTAAAAGGAAAATAATTTAGCATAAAATTAAACTTACATAATAAAATGTTAATCATCGAATCTGTATACGCAAGGTTTATCTAAAATGTTAATTTTTTGGTTTATGATTTGGACCTTATTTCGATATTCTTGCCAGCAAATAATCATTTGTAACTAAATGTGTTTTTCTTTTACTTTTTTTAATTTTAAATAAATTGCTTTAGGCATGTATTGAACTTGCATCTTTAGATAAATTGATGCTTTTCCATTTAAGAAACTAGACCTTTTGATTACATACTTATCTATACTATTATATTATTAGTGAGATGCATTTTGAGCTCACTGAAGCCTCCTTTGGATTTTGTCATCTCAACGGTCACGTTTCGTATTGTTATATTTTTCTAACACATCTCCATTTCCCCCTCCATCGGTCAGCTACGAACAAAAATGCTAGGGTTTCTTTCGTTCCTTTATTTTCCTTTTCCACTTTTCCAGTCCACAACCTAAATCGATATTCATCTGCCCAAAATTACATTCTCCAATTTTACAACCACAACCACTCAATCGCGTTCTCGACCCTATCGTCACCATTTGGTTTCTTTGATCGCTACTCTTCGTGTTGAGTCCTCTATTCCACAGCTCAGCGACCTAAGAAAATAAGCGACCGAAGGAATCAAAGTGTGAACGACCTAACGGCCTAAAGACCCCCAATGACCTAGCAACCTAAAGATATCGCGACCTAGCGACCTAATGTTATCACGACCTAGCAACCTAACTATCGGCACAGGGTAACAGCATGTCACAATAGAGAGGCTTAATGAGTTAGCGACCTAACGTGCTACCGACTTAAGGCAGAGTGCGGCTCAAACTAGTTAACGAGTTAAAAAGGGGGAGCGACCTTGCGACCTAAGAGTTTGAACGACCAAATGAGTTAAAACGGGAGCGACCTAGTGAGCTTCAGAGCAAAGCCGCATGTATACACTCTTTCATTAGGTCGCCGGCGACGTAAGCGGGCCATTATAACTCATATGCTTTAAGTACTAAGTCGCCCATAGCCCGTATCCGGCCCAGAATGATTCCACTTGGTCGTTGACGACTTAAGCTACACCAAGATCGTCCTTATGTCGCAACTCCTTACATCGTAGCTCCTTAGGTCGCTCATGACCTACGACCTATCTAAGGTCGCTTACGACCTACGACCTAATTCATAATTCTCCTATAAATACCCCACCTACTCCAACAGGAAAAGGACCTTTTGGCTCACTTTTGGAACGCCGATACTTTGCTGTTTTTTAAACTCATCCGACACTTCAAACACGAAAGACGCTTCATCGAACTTCAAGAAGAAATCTAACTCATTCGACATGGATTCAAAGAGTTCTTCTGCATCGTAGTTCTAGCTACTTGTCTTTGTAGTGTTGTAATTGAAGATTGTTTTAAAGTTGTAATCGATTCAGCAATAAAGAAGATTAAAGTGGACATAGGCTTAACTTGAAGCCGAACCACTATAAAATTGTTGTCTCTTTACTATTTTTTTGTATTTTCTGCTTGTTTCCGATTCCCATATCGACGGGTGGTGCTTTCACTTCATTTCTACTTACACCGGGGTGTTAGCGTCAGAATTTTAGCGTCAAACTTTTTGGTGCTTTCACTGAGAATCCAACTCAGGCTACTTTCATCGTTGCTTCACAAAAGTCTGTTGAAAGAATCTCTCTCAAAACCAGAAGTCTATCAGAGATAATGGCTCCTGGAAGAAAGCGCAGATCTGTTAGATCCGGTGATGTTCATGAAAATACTGCCACCTCTCCTCCAGTAAGTCAAACAGCTCCAACTGTTAGAGTTACACAAGCGAAGTTAGGTGCTGCAGTGTCTGGGCTATATCAGCAAATGGAAGCCCAGAACAATCTAATGTTGGAAAGGTTGAACGCTTTGCTCGGAGCTAACCGTCAACCGGTGAATAATGAAGAAAACTTTGCTAATGATGTTCATAAAGTTGAAGCAAGAAACATTCCTCAAAGGGCAGCTAGCCCCACTGAAGGGACACCTCCCTAAGCTGGAGGGTCAGGGCAGCAGCCAACTCTCCGCGAACGCTTATCAAGACAAACTTCCGAGAAAATGGCCAAAGTCTGTCCCGCTGAGCCTCTAAATGATGAGGAATATTTCTCGGGAATGGTTCGACAGATCATGAAAGAAAGTATGCAAAGGGAAGAGGATGAAAAAGAATGGGGGTTCGCTCTGAGCAAGACTCCGTTCACTGAAAAGATTTTGAAAGCAGAATTTCCAAGGAAGTTTGTCCCTCCCACCGTTCCGGCTTATAAGGGGACAAGTGACCCTAATCAATTCTTGTATAAGTATGATTGGCACATGACTGGTGCCAGGGCATCAGACAAGATCAAATGCCGATACTTTCCAGTATACTTTGAAGGAGCGGCTCTACTTTGGTTTACAAAGCTACCGGTTCGATCTATAGACCAGTTTTCTGATTTGACTCGGAAGTTTAAAGAACAATTTAGATTGTATGCTTCAAAGGCGAAGGATATAATGTCGTTGTGCAGCCTGGAACAGAATCCTGGAGAATCTATTAGATCTTTCTTGAATCGCTTAAACATAGCTTTGGCTGAAGTCGATAATGCAAAGCCACACATGATTTTGACATACTTGATGAAGGCTATTGACAAGTCAAGTGAATTTGGGAAGTGGCTGAAGATGAAAGAACCGAATTTGCTTGAGAAATTCTGTAAGAAAGCTGATGAATTCATGCGCTTGGAAAGCCTTCAAGCACCAGTCAAGGTGGTATCGACAGAGTTTGGGAATAATAACGCTGCTCCAAATAAGAAGAAATCTGGCACTCAGAAGAGGGGAAACGATGGTGGAAAGAAGCATGGAGATGCGAAGAAAAATCATCCTTTCAACTTCACTCCCTTAACCGATACCCCAGAAAACATCTTCTTTGCAACCAAGGACACTGTCGAATATCCTACGCTAGCTAAATTGAGGGTTGGGTAAAAAGCTAAGAAAAGTGGAAGATGTTGCCGGTTCCATAACCAACCCGGTCATGATACTAATGAGTGCCGCCACTTGATGGAGTTGATTGAGAACTATTGAAAGAAAACAAACTCCTGCAGTATGTGAAGAGGAACAGGAACGACCCAACTTCATCAACTCTAGGACAACAGGTTCCTGTTCATCGTCCCAGCTCCAGTGAAAAGGCAGCAGCGCATGAATCAGAGAGGCCCGTTATTAATGTGATTACGGGAAGACCTCACTCAACAGGCAAAAGCTGGGGTGAGATGGAAAGGTATGCCCGTGCCTTGAAGTATGCACCAGCAGAAGAGTGAGTTTTTGTGTTGGAGGACGCTGCACCTTTGAAGCAGCAGAAAACTTTTAATGATGATATTGTCTTCAGAGCCAGGGACCCTATGGGCATTGAAGCTCCTACCATAGATCCCCTGGTTATCTCTGTAGGAATTGGGCCAGCTATTGTGAGAAGTATGCTTGTTGATTGCGGCGCCTCTTGCAATATTCTTTTCAAAAAGACATTTGATCAAATGAGAATTCCAATGGTTGATGTTCAAGCCTCATCTCAAAAGACTGTGGGGTTTACTAGGGAACCGAGGCAACCAATTGGAACTATTGACTTGTTCGTAGAGCTTGGAGAGGGGCAGAAAAAGGTGGTTCGAAAGCAGACTTTTGTAATTGTTGATGAATTTTCTGCTTACAGCGCCTTCCTAGGCCGACCAACTCTTGCACCATTTAAGGCAATTCTCGCCCCATGGTGCCTTACCATGAAACTCCCTATAGATAATGGTGTCGGAGTTATTAAAGGGGATCAGAATGTTGGACGAGAGTGTTATCTGATAGAGTTGCGTGAATCAAGAAAAAGGGAGATAGGAAAGGATGCGGCAACCCCAGTCCGTATCAAAGAACCAACCTTGTAGTAATTACAGGGTGGACCCTACACTGGTGAGCATAGCAGAGCACGAAGAGAAATGAATCATAGAAAAGCCAGTGCAGGGAAGAATAGAGTGGTGCCAGTGGAAGTAACGGTGCCAGTATCTGTTGACCTAAAAGACCCGAACAAGGCGCTAAATGTGGGTTCACAACTTAATGTGACGGTTCAGAACATTTTGATATCGTTCTTGAAAGCAAATCTGGATGTATTCGCTTGGAGTCACGCTGATATGTGTGGAATATCCCCAGAAGTTGCAGTACATACTTTGAATATTGATCCGAAGTTTACACCTGTAAAGTAGAAAAGAATAACCCAGGGTCCTGAAAGGTCAGCAGCATTGAAAGAAGAAGTAGATCGGCTCATGGAAAATGGCTTTATCAGGGAGTCTACTTATCCGAATTGGGTTTCAAATCCAGTAATGGTTAAGAAAGCTAATGGAAAGTGGAGAGTATGCATCGACTTTTCAGATTTAAACAAAGCATGCCCCAAAGACTTCTTCCCGTTACCCAAGATTGATCTATTGGTGGATGGAACAATGGGGCATGAATTGTTATCCTTTATGGATGCTTACTCCGGATATAACCATATCATGATGCATGAGCTAGATCAGGAGGATACAAGCTTCATCATCGATGTTGGTCTTTACTGCTACAGAGTCATTCCCTTTGGACTTAAGAATGCAGGGGCAACTTACCAAAGACTTGTTAATGCGATGTTCAAACCACAGATTGGAAAGACTATGGAAGTTTATGTTGACGATATGTTGGTGAAATCAAAGAAAGCGGTGGAACATATGGATTACTTAGCAGAGATGTTCGCAGTCCTCCAAAAGTACGGAATGAAGCTTAATCCTTTGAAGTGTTCATATAGGGTGGAGTCTGGAAAGTTCTTGGGTTTCATTGTGAGTGCTAGGGGCATTGAAGCTAATCCTGCTCAGAATACTTCCTTAAGAGAAGTCAAAGCTCCTAGAACGAAGAATGAATTGCAAAGTCTTAATGGAAAAGTCGCTGCCTTGAGTCGGTTCATTTCCAAAGCTACTAATAAATGCATTCCATTCTTTGATGCTCTGAAGAAAGGAAGGAAAAACTTTGACTGGACTCCTGAATGCCAGAAAGCTTTCGATGAGTTGATTCGTCATATGGAAACGTCTCCAATACTTTCTAATCCCGATAATGGTGATGATCTTTTCATATATTTGGCAATCTCATCTCATGCTCTCAGTGCAGCGTTGGTACGGGAAGACGAAAAAATTCAGCGCCCGGTTTATTATATTAGCAAAAGACTCGCTGGGGCAGATATGAATTATTCAAAGTTGGAAAAGCTCGCCTATTGCCTACTGATTACATCAAGAAAATTGAGGCCATATTTCCAAGCTCATCCTATCAAAGTCCTCACTGATCAACCTCTAAAGCAAGTCCTATTTCGCTCTGAAACTTCGAGTCGTCTTCTGAAGTGGAATATTGAACTCAGCCAATATGACATCACTAATCATCGCCGAAGAGCAATCAACGGACAAGCTTTAACAGATTTCATCGCAGAATGTACAGATAAAGGTGATAGTGAAGAAGAGGTGACTGATAACACCCCAATTCGATGGAAATTGTATGTTGACGGTGCAAGAAATGATTACTGTTTCGGAGCTGGGGTTGTGCTTGAAACCCCTGAAGGGCGATCGTTGTGCTATGCATTGAGATCGCAATTTCCTTCGACTAATAATGAAGCAGAATATGAAGCTCTTATTGCTGGCTTGAAAATTGCTAAAGAACTAAACATCAGAGTATAGCAGATCTTCAATGATTCTCAGCTTAATGTGTGCCAAGTTAAGAAAGAGTTTCAAGCTAAAGGGGGAAATCTGCCTGCTTACTTGTCAAAGGCCTGGGAGTTTCTTGATGATTTAGACCATTACAAAATAAGCCATATACCCCGGGAAGAGAACATGAAGGCAGATTCTCACACGAAATATTCCAGCACTAGTGAAGCTCAATTATTGGGATTAGTTCCTATAGAAGTCTTGTCAGCTCCAAGCACTGATGAGATGGATATTGACTGGATAATGACTGTATCTCAAGAGAAGGAATCATTGATGACTTCGATAAAGGAATATCTGCTCAACGGTTTCCTTCCAGAAAATTCAAAAGAGCGTCAGAAACTGTTAAGAAAAGCCTCAAGATATATAATTCAAGATGGTCGATTGTACAGACGGGGATTCTCAATGCCATTACTCCGATGTGTAACCAAGGAAGAAGCTAGGACAATTCTAGCTGAGGTGCACGGAGGAGAATGTGGATACCATACAGTTGGACAAAATCCCTAGAGCACCTTCCACCGAACTAACACAGATGGTCAACCCATGGCCATTTGCCATTTGGGGAATAGATCTCATTGGGCCTTTACCGACTGCCAAGTCCGGAATCAAATATGCTATTGTTGTTGTTGATTAATTTCGCTAAATGGGCTGAAGTTGAACCATTGGCTACTATTACCTCTAAAAAGATGATAAATTTTGTGACTAAAAATATCATTTGCAGGTATGGTGTGCCCTAGAAGATAATCACGGACAATGGTACCCAATTTGAAAGTGAAGAATTCCAGGATTTTTGCAAGCAATTCAAGATCCGAAAAAGCTTCTCAGCAGTGGCTCATCCACAGGAAAACGGGCAAGTGGAAGCAGTAAACAAAATTATCAAGTCAAACATCAAAAAACAGCTGGAAAGAGCGAAAGGTGGTTGGGTCGATAAGCTGCCACTAGCACTATGGGCATACGGAACTACCCACAAAACTGCGACTGGGCACACTCCATTCTCATTAGCATATGGATCAGAAGCAATGATTCCGGTGGAAACAGAAATCCCTTCACATGGAAGAATCCATTTCGATCAAGCTGAAAATGAAAAGCTGCAACTTGAAGCACTTGACCTCCTCGATGAAAGAAGGGAAGAGGCTAAGCTCAGAATTACAGCCCATCAACAAAGGATAGCCAGACACTTCAATTCTAAAGCTCGCCAACGCAGCTTTGAAATTAGAGATCTAGTCTTGAAAAGAATTATGATAGCAACAGGTGTGTTTGGGCCAAACTGGGAAGGGTCGTATGTCATAGGCAAAAAACTTCTTGATGGGACATTCAAACTCACAACTGTCGAAGGAGATCCAATACCAAGGGCTTGGAACAGTAATCACTTGCGCCCATATTTTACTTAAAAGCTTTGCTGAAATATTGTAAAAGAATTATGGATGTATGATTCTTGTATTGACAGCCATTGTAAAGCCAGTGCAAGTGAATAATAAGAACTATAAAGTGGATGTAGGCCCAACTTTTGGCCGAACCACTATAAATCTTGTGTTCTCTATTATTATAAAATGCCTGTTTTATTTCGATATATAAAGTACCTTAAATGTATTGCTAAAATGTCGATTTAATATTGCAGGTAATTAAAACAAAGCTTACCCATCACGAGACCAAGCGATCCCTGACATCACTCAACAAACAAATGTTAATCCACAAAAAATACAGATTCAAAATCCTATGTAAGAAGTGCTTCAAGCAAAAAGTTAGTGATTTGGCCGGAGGTGGGCCCTTGATAACTAATTGTGACCACTTATGTAAACGAGCGTCCGATTAAGTGGCTTGTGTCTGCCCTTGCGAACTCGCTTAACTGTGAAGTACACTTCTTTGGATAAAAAAAACTACTTGCAAAAGAAAGGGAAGTGTGCTTGAAAATGATAACAGGGAATCGCTGATGCGAGCAAATGGAGGAAAGACATGGGCGAGCAGGCAGGAAACAGCCAAAGACCTCTTCGAAGGCACAAGCCCTCTTCGGAGGCACAACTCTTTGGAGGACAAAGACCTCTTACGGGGCATGCCAGAAAACGAAAGTTCTCTTTCTCAACAAAAAAGATTGGTGGAATGACCGAAGGCACCTTCCCAAGTGGAAGGCACAGGGCCCTTGTTAACTAGCTGTGATCGTTTGTGCAAACAAACATCCAGGTAACTTGGGTCCGCCCCGCGAATCCATCCAACCATGAGAAAGTAACTTCCAGGAAAAAGCCCTACACGGAGGCACACATTTCACCAAGATCTGAAGTGCAAACTTCACAAGTGTTGAAATGTGAAATGCCCTCTTCGGAGGCCCATTTCACCAGAGTTGAAATGATAAAAAGACCTCTTCGGAGGCACACATTTCACCAAGATATGAAGTGCAAACTTCACAAGAGTTGAGATGTGAAAAGCCCTCTTCGGAGGCCCATTTCACCAGAGTTTAAATGATAAAAAGACCTCTTCGGAGGCACACATTTCACCAAGATCTGAAGTGTAAACTTCACAAGAGTTGAAATGTGAAAAGCCCTCTTTGGAGGCACATTTCACAAGAGTTGAAATTTCAAAAAACCCTCTTCGGAGGCCCACTACCTCGCATAAAGAGAAAGAAAGAAAAAAGCCCTCTTCAGAGGCGTACTTCTACTCTTAAAAGAAGATCAATCTCTCTACAATGAGAATATTCTTCTCCGGAAGTTGAAGTGCCAAATCAAAGCCTTCTTTTGAAGCCCACTTCACCGTGCAGGAGAATTCACTACTTTTCTCTTAAAAAAAAAGAGAGAGAGAAAGTGTGATCATCTCCAAAAGTTGAAGTGTATAAAAAAAGAGAAAACTTCTCCAATATAAGGCAAATTCTACTAAATCAGAGAAATATTTCCTCAAAAATGGAAAAATTATTCTCTAAAGTAGGGATGCAAGCCTTATCAAAATGGAAAAGCTGTTCTCCAAAGAAAGAGTACAAGTCTTCTTGAGAAAGAAGAGTTGTTCTCCAAAATCTTGCCAATGTGAGAAAGATTGCGACAAATCGTGGTATAGGGGCAATATAATATAGTTACATTCATAAAAGCAATGCTCAAACAACATACCACAGGCTTACTGCAACATCACACAAAGAAAATAAAGAAACTTGTATGAAAAAGAAGAATAAAAGCATTCTCAAATAAAGACAAAAGTTTGTATAAGTAAAAGGATCATTCTATTCCATACTATGAGAATTTTATGCACGTGCAGGTTTCAAAATAAAAAGAAGGCGGGAACCAATACCCGCACAATCTCCGGTCAACACAAGCCTTTATATATACAAGCAAAAAGCAAGACAAAAACCGTAGAACCAGACCCATCACTTCTTCTTCCTGCCACCTTTCGAGCCCTCGCCTGGCCGGATGATTAACTTTTTGGGTCGGCTTGTAAGAGTAGGGGAAGAAGGAGAAAGGGGTACAATTGGATCTTCTACTGCTTTCTCTTCGCTAGCGGAAGCTTCTCTCTTTTTCTTTGAGACTCCACGCTTCCCCTTCTTCCTAGAAGAAGACTCGCTACCCGGAGTGAAAAGTGCAGACAATTTTATGTCATCAGAAGCAGTTTGCTCCGGAGTTTTTTTGCCTTCTTCAGGTTCTTCAGCCTTCTGTTCTTGAAAAGGAACGGGATCATCCAAGTCTCGAAGAGCTTCTATCTGCTCCTCTTACGACCCCGGCTGAGAAACAGAAGGAGGAGTAATCTGAAGAGATGAAGGGGAGGGGAAGTCTGAACAATACTTGGCGTTTTCACTACAGGAGAAGAAAAGTTAAAGTCAGTATTTCTCATAAAAAGAGGGGATAATGGCTCATCGACACTTAATAAATAAGCAAGAAGCTCATCGAACTCGGTCGAAGCAAACGAGCAGTCCACTTGAGCAAGATCGGCATTGAGGTTACCTAGAGAAGTAGGCTTTATTATGTCAACTTCAAAAGCTTGCGCTTCAGTGCTTTCTTGAGTCTCATCTCCAGTGTGAGCAGTTGCACTTTCAATGACAACTTTAGTAGGAGGTGGAGAATGGGAACTAGAGCCAACAATATCAATGTCGGCCGAAACCGAAGGTTGAACTGGGTCGGTTAAGGTTGCCTTCCCCAAATGTTCTCCTTTCGCTATTCCGGCCCGCTCTTTAGCAAGTTGCTCCTTTCCCTTGGCAAGAGCAGCACGTGCATCGTCATCTAAATAATGTGCTTCAAGATTTGCTTCGGCATAGCCAGCACCTCCAAGCATGTCAAGTGCGGCTTCCCACACTTCGGCCAAAGTAATTTCGTATTTAGGGCCTAGAAATGAGAGACTACCACGCCCCAGGATGATGTGCAAGTAAAAGTCGAATAATGTAGAGCTGATGTTGGCTTTAGTGGCCTCATGAGATTTTCGGCTGTAACTTTGCCGGCAATGGCCTCATCTCGCTCTTTTTCTACATTAGTAAGTTGAGCTTTTAGCATTGCAATCTCTATGTCCTGTGTGCTAGTTTTTTCTCGCAACTGAACAATATCGGTGCGATAGCTTTCCATCATTTTACCTTGTCCCTCAATCTTAGCTTCAACATCTCATTGAGCAGCATGAGCATCCCCTACTTGTTTTCGAAGCACTTTTTCCTTTTGAGTATAGGAAGTGGAAGAAGTGGCAAGCTCTTCTTTGAGTTTTTCAACTTCCGCTTCGAGTTTCTCATTGTAAGCGGCAATGCTCCTCATTTCTGCGTCATGCCGATCAAGAGTTTTCTGCCACTCGGATTTGTCATTTTCCATAGTCAGCATGGCCTCAAGGTTTGCGCGATTTACTCTTTGAAGTTCGTCGACAAGTTTTTGCCAACTAGACATTCTCTCAATATCGAGTCTGACGGCATCAAGATTCCGCAACATAGCTGACTTGTCGATTGGAACCAAATCAAGATCGAAACGCCCTCCTTTTAAGCACCAGTGCGGAAACCGGCTTTGAAGAGTAGCCGGATTCTGTCCAACTTGACATGAGGGCCTGCTGATGATTGTCTGAATATCAGTTCGGGTAAGGGCAGGAGATTGAGAAGAGACGGGAGCATCGGGCTATTCAGGAATTTCAGATGACGGCTTTTCACTAAGTTTGGCCCGTTTACTAGGATCTTCAGCAATATGACTTTTCCCTTTGTCATCACGAGATTTTCGTTTGTGAGAATCATCCTCTCTCTGAGAAGAATCATGTCGTTTATCCCTTCTCCCATAGAGTTCTTCATAAGCACGCCTCTCATGAGCTTTTCTCGCAGCCCTTTCTTCGTCGTCTCTCTAAAAGAAGCCAGATACCTCTTGGGATCATAAGAGCCGCGTTTCCCGTAGTGCTGAAAATCATCGTAGTACGAGCCACTTCGCCTCATTGGAGAACCTAAAAGTGATAAAGAAGCAAAGCTTAGGAATCTTTGAAGTAAAGAAGCAAGGTGCATGTAAGTGCCGAAAAAATCCTAAGTGTGTGTAACGTGCAAACTACGCGCGTCAAACTACGAACCACTCCTCGGTTGGGGGGATAACAGGCTTTACAGCAAGTGTCAACTCATGGGTTGACGAAGTTTGTTGCAAGATAGATCTTGCTTTCACTGCTGGAGAAGTAACTTTAGCAGTGATAGGATCATCTTTAAAGAGCTCCTGTGAAGTAATCATCAGGTCGCTCAACCCCTCAAAAATATCATCACCGCTCTGCTTGGCGGGACTCGTTCTCTCAACTCCTTCATCACCAGATTTCCCGGGATGTTGAGGAGGTTCCTCTTCTTCGATGACCGGGGCAAGTGCAAGTCTGCCGGATGACCCCGCAACGTCAATAGAAGTAGAACACTTCACCAGTGAAGCTTAAGTAGTAGGCTCTTTCCGTGTAAGTTCTTCGGCGGGAGATGGGCATCCGGAGTCTTTTCTGGAGAATCAGGGACTTCATGAGGATGAGTAGAACGGAAAGAGTGCAGAAGTCCGAATTGGTTCAGAAACTCGTCTTTTAGAAAAAAATTAATACTTCTTTCCTCAACCTCCACGGCCCTTAATCTCTCAAAAGTTGGCTTATGGCTAGTCTTTGGAAAGAGGAGGAAGTGCTGAAAAAGTAAAGAACGAAGTTAGCACTTAGCAATTCGGATCTTGAAAAAACTCAGAAATGGAAAGAACGGGGATGAGCAATCTTACTTCATACTCTCCAGATGGCATAAAACCCTGGAGGGCAGCGAACGAAGAAGAATTGATTCAAGAAACCATGAGCACTTTCAGAAAGATCAGTGATAAGTTTACGGTTTCTGGCGCTTCTCACGAGTATGATGGAGGGGTGATCTTTATTCTTTGCAAACGTGCACAAGTAATAAATTTCTTCAAAGCTCGAAAGATGGTCAAGTGTCCTCCTGAATAGAACGCACAATCCCATCAAGATGGCGTAGCCATTGGGGTGCAATTGGAAGGGAGAGATGGCTAATCGGAGAAGGAGTTGTTGAAGAAATTCGTTGAAGGGAGGAATAGCACCACACAGGCACATCTGGCGATTAACAATGACAAAACCGAGAGGTGGCGGTCAGCAGTATCATTTGGCCCAGGAAATATAACATCTGCTTCAGCAATACTAAACTGAATGCGTAGTTGATTGAACGCCCGTTGACTCAGGGTAGTTGGAGTCCTCTCCGAGATATTATCCAGTGGATTGGCTATCGCGAAGGCCTCTCTGGCTTGTCCTACCATTTCCTCTTGTTGAGCAGACATTATGCACAAGGAACTGGATATTCAAATATAAAGGTGCACGTTTCCTAAATGTGTGAAGTGTTGTGCAAAACTAACAAGACGACAAGCAAATATAACTGAAATTAAACTAACAGGCATTTGTCAATTATAAAGTTTCAGGGCTTGTTGTTTTAAGTCCAAATACAAGTGCAGTGTTGATGCAAACAAATCAGTTTTAATTGATTAACATTGCTTTGCTTTAATACTTCACTTGAGTTTGTTGATTCATAGCATTTCATATAATTTCTTTAAATTGATTATCTTTTATCGACTAATCTATCATTCGATGTGGGCAATTAGTGGCAGTATATTCGTCCCATTTTTCTGCAAATGTTGTGTTTAACAGGTTATTAGCATTAAAGTTAACATAATCTGTAAAGAAACGCAACAAGTTCAAGCAGTTCATTCTGGCAATTCAAGTTGGTAATTCAATCAAGTGCCATCATATTTTTGCAAGTAATCAAGCTTAAGCGACTAAGCATGGGTCGAAGTATCATTAAGTCATTCTGTTCAAGTCAAAGAGTTCAAGACATAGAGCTTCGGGAAAAGGCAGTGCAAATTTGGCTATGTATTAGGTCGCTTGAGCACACACGCGACCTAGAGTTTAAGTCGCAGGAAGATAGGTCGCAAAGGGCGATGCCACGAGCAGTTAGGTCGTGAAGGTTTTTAGGTTGGTCAAAGTCACTAGGTCGCTTCTGAGGCGACTTGGCAATATCAAACTCCTCCCATCAAAATACTTATGTCCTTCTCTCCACTCATCAACTGCCACGCGTCCATCCCCTCCAATTCGCCATGAACGTCACAAACCTTTAACCCGAAACCTCTTTGTCTCCTCCACACCTCAAAATACCCACAATCAACTTCAAAAAATTCCCAATTCACTCTGAAACTTTATAAAACACTAAGACAGTGCATTTTTCAAGAATAAAGCACTTGCTAACAATCGGCAATGATCGAAAAGCAAATCAAGGTGTAGTCCCCTAACACGGTAACGAGAATTGCAAGAAATTGGTTATGGAGGAATGGTAAACGCGGCGGCCGTACGATCAAGTTTACCTAAATTTGCTGGTGAAGATGATGATCGGAGGCGCAGGGGGAGGTGTTTCGCTTCAATTCATGAGCTCGAATGCAACAATGACAGCAAGGAAATAAGCAGTAAAGTGAGAAGGAGGAAACGAGTTAATGGATTATATAGGGGGAAAAGAAAAAGGCGAATGGGCACGCGCGTTAGCTTATCTCTTAGGTCGCTCACGACCTAGCAGAATTAGGTCGAAGCACACGACCTATGACATAGGCGTGTGCTTCGAGTGGCAAATGTTAACTCCTCTATTCCACGGCTCAGCGACCTAAGAAATAAGCGACCGAAGGAATCAAAGTGTGAACAACCTAACGACCTAAAGACCCCCAATGACCTAGCAACCTAAAGATATCGCGACCTAGCGACCTAATGTTATCACAACCTAGCAAACTAACTATCAGCACAGGGCAACAGCATATCACAATAGAGAGGCTTAACGAGTTAGCGACCTAATTTAGTTGTTTTGAATTAGTTGTTATATTAAAAATTATTTGAATTCAGTGAGTATAGATTTTGAATGTTTTTAAGTCATACATTATTGTTTACTTAATTTGTACCATATAATGATACCAATTTGATGAAAAGGACTATTGTTGAAGTAAACGTGCAGACTGAATAACTTATTTAACATAACATTTTCTATTCTAGTTTATTTACATTAATTTACATTCATGTTTATTTTTTTAAAATAGTACCATCCCATATTTATTTTCTTTAACTAATTTTGACATCATAAATCTATAATCATTGCCATAGAAAATTCATAGGACATTAGTGTTGAATTTACCATTGCTACACTCATATTTTGGTTGCTGAAAACATATTTAGAGTATGTTGGCATTTATACTTAAATTAATTTTTCTCTATACAAACTCTGAGCGAATTAGTTGTGCTTAATTAATAATATTCATCCCCTAAAATGGATATTTATTGCATTCTTTACTTAATATTCAAATTGACTTACTGCTTTTTTTTCACTTGGGATTAAAATGGAAATTAATTAACGTGAAACATGTCCGTTGTATGCCAATTCATTTATACCATACTACCTGAATATTTAAACAGATATATGGAAAAGTCAAGTGTTCTATTATTTTATGATGCTGATTATTATTTTAAGAAGTAATAACATGTACTATTCCCTGTCAAAATAGTGAACAACCATGTGTATGGTAAAAAATACAAAACATTAATGGATTCGGTTGCCTTTATATATTAAGAAAATAAGTGTATAAAGAGATAATAAGATTTTTAGTTATACTGAAAAGTTAATTATACATATCTGGTATATAACATTAGATTAGATGTTTAATTGGACATATCATTTAGTAAGCGTACTGAAGAGTCAAAAGACATCATATTTAAGTATTTACCATTATAATTTACTAGATCGTCATCATTTTCATTGAATAAATAATTTGCCCTATATAAGTTTTCATGCTTCACATTAATAAAGTACCACTAGAGTATGTCAACTTAGTCCAACATTAATTTTGACATAGTTGACCATGAAGATAATCAGGATAAATGTTTAATACATGACACATCTAACTTCAGGCAGGCGGATTTTGAAACCAAGAAGACTCACGGAGTAAGAAAACTCTCCTATTACTGCCCAAATATTTCCAGGTACATATTGAAGCCACATTCATTCTAAGAAGGATACAATCCACGTAGTAGTTATATTACAATTTGATATAAACCACATATCATATTTTCTCAAAAGTTTAATTATAGTCCATATTTCATTTATTTGGTTATGTAAAAAGAAAATGAACACCATGGGATCCATGTATTGTTGCTACATTAGTTCCAAATATTATTACTTTATGTGAAGAAAATTCAATCTTTTGGGTTGAATTGACAATATTGATCTATCTCTTTGGCTACTGACATCATTTGAAATCATTGTTTTTATTTCATAAATGTTATATTACGTGTGCTTTTTATGCGATAATTAAAAATCTAACAAGTACATTTTTAGAATATTTTTGAGCAGTACATAATTTCAAACTTAATTTATATTGTAGTTTATAGTAAGTTGATAAAAAAGGACTTTTGAAATATAGTACCCCATCCACTTAATTTCAGGTTAACTAATATTGACATCACAAATTAGCATTCATTGCTGCAGAAAATTCATAGGACGTGAGTGTCGAATTTACCATTTTTGCATCCATATTTTGGTAGTTGTAATATATGTGAGGTATGTCAGTATTTATGCTTAAACTAATTTTGTTTTATGCAAAGTTGGTATGAACAAGTTGTTCTTGCTTAATATGTATTCCCACTAAATGGATATTTATTGCTGTCTGAGCTTAATATTCAAATTGACTATTTTCTTTTATGACATGCGATAGATATAGAAACAAATTATTGTGAAAACATTGCCATAAAACCATGTTTGTATTCCAATTTTTTTCTGCCATTAAAAAAATTTAACTATATATTTAGAAAAGTTGAAGGTTATATTATTTAGGATGCTAATTATTATTTGTAAATTAGTAATATGTATATATGTTATTCCCTATCATAAAGTGAATAACTAAGAATTTTGTATGATATAAAAAAATATTTTAAATTAATAGTATATATTATTCCCTGTCATAAATAGTGAAGGCTATTAATGGATTTAGTGAACAACTATTAATGGATTCATTTGATTTTCTATACTAAAAAGTAAGCGTGTATAATGGGACAACAAGATGCTTATTTATAATGTAAGGTCAATTATTCGTTTATGGTATGTGACATTGAATATTTAATTAGACATGTTAACAATGTATTGAAGAGTCAAAAAGACATTACGCCAAATTAATGCAAGTATAATTTTATATCATACTAAGAAGAATTTTCACATGCAATAATTATATTTCAACAACAATAGTTCGATACAAAATTTTCTCCAAAGTTTAACTGCAATACATATATGCTTTATTTGAAAAATGAACACCATTACATTTGTATATATTAGGTGCTACTTTAGTTTCAAATATTACTTTTATGGTACGAAATTCTTTCTATGTGTTTGGGTTAATTGGATGACCTATTAAACTACTTCAGGTTGAACCATTGTGGATTGATTTGTCACACGTTGATGTGTCAAGCGAGCAATTGAAATTTGTTTAGAAGTTTTACTTGAAATTTTGCAGTAGCAATCAACCAGCTATGTGAAAATTCACAAAAAAGAACAAATAACTAATTAAAGCATGAATGCAAGATTAGTGAGTTATTCATGCACTATCAGGGCTATACTATAGTAACATGATTAATTTTGGCAAGCAAAACAATAAAATAATAAGATAAAGCTACATTATGATCATTAGATTTTTGGACAGTAAATTAGTTCACATAGTTTAATTTTCATTTAGTTTCTATGGATTATAATCGTTTTTTGTCCTAATCTCCACATAATTGCATAATGGTTCTATTTCTGCAAGAATTCTAAAATAACAACTCTTGGTTGATCTTTAAATTTAATTACGTGGCAACCTTTCAAAAAATGATCTATGTCCCTTTCTGCGTGCATGATTCATTTTTTTACATTTTGTATTCTTCTTATAATGTTGGTTGCCAATATCATAATACTTCTATGAAACATAAGTCAATTGTTTTTCACTATGGCCAAAATTGCTAAATTGATTTTTTGTTATATTTTGTTTTGCAGAAACAAATACAATATCATGTTCTGTTCGTATAATTTAAAATTCACTCTTTGGGTGTTAAATAAAGTTAAGTCACTATCATTGTGATGGTTTTTTCAACGCTTTTGGTAGTTGACTTTCATATTCCATGACTGATGTATTGATCACTACTCCATACTGCATTTAGTTCTTCACTTTCTACTGTTGATGTTATGGAAATGTATGATATCTAATAATCTTTAGGAACATAAAACATTTTTTTGCATCTGAGGCATTTTTTAGTCGACTCCTCAGTCATTTGAAATCAGATAGAACCAAGTTAAAGTTGACGACTATGATAAAAATCCCAAAAATCTTATTCCTACTTAGATAATGTGAGGAGTTTACCATCAAAACATGATAAAAAGGACCCTACAAAACAATCTGCCTTTGGAAAAGATTCCAGAAGAAAATAAGTTCAACATGATAAATCTATCTTTCAATAGTTATTCTAAGAGTAGGATCCTCTACATTAAAAATTGCTAGTATATCCCTAACCTTGAAGTATAGGGGGCTGCACATATGGTGAACTTAGCAAAATGTGAACATTTTGATTTATTGTGCACACCACCAGTATTCTAGCAGTAGGGGTGTAATATATTTGTGATGATATAGTCTGGAAATACATCATTTCCACTCAATTCTAGAAGTTTTATAGAGGTTTACAATGGCTTTTTAGGCAAAGAGGATTATCAGTTTTGCATAATTTGTTGTAGGTAACAATCTGAACTTTTAGCTTACAATCTTTTTGAATGATTTTATTTTTGGAATTTTGGCTTATATCATTTTGGTATGATTAACTGCACTAAGAATTAGGAATGGGTACTGATGTGTGTCTACTTTTAGGTGCAGGTTACCCAAACCCAAAACAAACCGTTGTATATATTGCAAATAAGAGAAGCTAAGTTTGTTACAGATGGTTAGCTGTACATTATGTATACATATTGTATTACTTTTATTAGAGAAATTATGAGTTATGCATAATGCATTATATTCATCAAAACATGTTTGTGTACCATTGTTAATATTATATTAATCAAACTTTGATGAGCTATTCATGGAAGTGGATGGTTCTGGCTTATCCAGTTTGATGGAATGTTTGATATTTTACTACAGCATCTGCGTTATGGTTTCTTTAATTTTCAGTTATAAGAACTTTTTATTCAACTGAAGTGTAAGGTGTTATCTGAGTAAGAAAGTAGTTTCATAACTATTGTTTTGGGAACATGAAAACTATTATTATAATACATTCAAGATTGTCTTAAAACTTATATTAGTCTGCTATTACTCTTTTTTAGTAGACAATTACAACTGTTAGGTGTTACTTTAATACCAAATGGTAATGCTGCTTAACTTGGTAGTTTTTGAATTTTCATTGACTTCCAAATAAAGCATACAAATTGCATGGAAAATAAAAAAGAGTGCGATTTTGGTATTTCGCAAATAGGTAAAAATTTAAAAAATGCAATTACATAGAGAGTCTAACAAACTATTAAGAGGAAAACCGTGTGCGTAGCACGGGTTCACACTAGTTTATTTTGAATTATTACATCGTTCATTAAACGTATGGCAGCTTCAATATTAAGAAATATTGAATTTTTGCAAGTCTAATCTTGGTAACTGTTCAAGAATGGGATCCACCACTTCATCCCCGCCTAGGAGAAATACCCTCAACTTTAAAAGCATCAATGTTATACGATGGCCTCTATGCAAATAGCCTTTGGTGTTAGAGGGTTTATTGCAAATTTACTTGCACACAGTGCTTACCAGTTCAATGGATCAAATGAGCATGTCTTTTCTAATTATTTTAATTGATTATTCTCCTACTTATATACTATGGGATTATTCTCAATTACCTTTTAGTACATATTCAAGAAAATAAGGGTTGGGTTTGGGGTTTTAGTGTTTGTTTAGTTAATCTATCTGTTGCAATTATCCTGTTTTCTTTCTGATTTATGTTGTAGAAGCATAAACTTCCAAGTAGGAGCCATTTGCCAATGATTTTTAAGGTATTTATTTACTTCAAATGCAATTATAAAGTGTTATATATATTTTTTTATTGAACACAAATAATATTTTATACTCAAATCTCATATTTAATTTTTACCTAGGCTAGGTCCCTGGGTAAATATATAGTTACACTCTACTTATCATTTTAATTTATAAAATTAATAGTGTAATAATTTACACTCACCAACATTTGTAACATGTAGGTTATTTTCTCCTGTGCACGTAACCGGAATGTTAAGGTGTAGACTGCATACATAAGAGATAGAACCAAATATTAAAATGGAAAATTTAGGTTTCCCGCTCTTTTATATTTCAGAACTTCGACGTTGTTTATTATCATTCAGTATCTTCTTTTATATTCATGTTTCTTTTGGAAAATGTTATTAACCTAAAGGGCTAAATCAAGTTTCCCTGATAATGTTTCTCCAATTGGTTTAACTCTATGATTTATCAAAAATTTTGGTTTTCTTTCCTTGGGTTGCAACCTATATTTTTGCATTAAGATGTTAGGAATAAAAACATAATTTACTAATAAGGGCTTAAAAAGAAGTATGCGGCCTAAACTTATTTTATTTTTCAACTCCAAATAGTAATTGTTTCCTAATTTAAATCCAAAGGCCTAAAAGTGTACACGAAGTAGTTAATAGAGCCGTAAGAAAGTAGGCTTTCATGTTGTTTACATTAACATTTTAATATCTATTTTTAGTTAATTGTGTTTCTTTTATATGATGTCATTAACCAAAAGAGATAAACCAAGTTCCCAGATAATTTAGTTCCCTAAGTGGTTAAACTATGTGAGTAATATCAGAAAATATGGCTTTGTTCCCTTGGTAATATTAGAAGCAAAAAACATAATTTACAACAAGAGGTTGAAACCTAAACTTATCATTAGATCCCAAACAATGAATGTTTACCTGATGAGGTATAGGATTTTAGAGAAGGTAATCAATGACAATGTCTTTACAACACAAGTAGATGAAGCAAAATCATTCCTTGCTCTCCTCCTAATATTTTCCAGCAAAATCTTGATGAGCTGCTTCCTTGCTCAACTCCTAATGCTCTCAGTCGATTAAGGTAAAGCCATGAATGCAAACCTTATAGAAAAATTCTATGTATTTCCCGCTTCATTAACCCTACAGAAACATAATAATAGCATTTTATTTGGTTCCGGAATGAGTAGGTGAATATAGTATAGGAACCCAACATCAATCATGGTGAATACGTAGAATGGAAATGGAGGTGCGTTCAAACTTATGAACGTGGTGGAATTAATGCAACATTCATCGTTTATGGTAAGAGATGTACAAAATCGAAATAAGTTATCATTTGTATAAATTTTATCTTTTAAAAATATTATGCCTTTTCCTATGAACTTTTTGGCATAGACACTATAGTACATCAGAATATGGCATCTACTGCAAATACATCCAACTAGGCCTCCTATTTGACATGCAATATGAATTATCTAATAGCTCAAGCTTCAAGCATGCTTGCTAATTATATTTAGGCTGCATTTTGGTCGACTTTATTGGGCGGATTCGTTTCTAACTCGTTCCTTTCAAAATTTTGGTCGATATTGCTCTTTTTCCTTTAGCAACTATTTGTAAAAAATTTCCCTACATTTATAAAAACACGTACACGTATATCCATAGACACAAACATCCGTACCGCTATATGTGTATTTATGTACATATTTTATCATCCTAATATCCATGCTTTTAAATATTGCTACAATTTAAAATCGTATGTTTTCTTCTTTAATCAACTTCCACAATGTTCGATATCTTTCTTAAATTTTTAGTTGATATACATTCTAAGTTGCAGTTAAGAAAAATCACTTTGTTTTTGCAAATTTTTCTTCTACAAAATCACGATGTTTTTCAGTCCACTATCCAAAATTTATTGTTCCTAAAATAGTAGAAAAATGGAGCAACGGAGAAAAGTTGGCTGTATATTTGGTAGTAAAAGGTAAAATATCAAAAGCGATATTAAAAATAGATCATTTTGAAAAGTCTAACTTTTTTATGAATAATGATTTAGTTGTTGTTGGATTATTTTGAAAGTAAAAAGCATTGTTTTCTTTATACTTAACCATCATTTGATAATCTTAAAAGGAAAAAAAATTAGAATAAAATTATATGTACATAATAAAATATGATTCATTGAATCTGTATACGCACGTTTGATCTAAAATGTTAATTTGTTGGTTTATGATTTGAACCTTATTTTTATAGTCTTGCTAGCAAATAATAATTTGCAACTAAATGTGTTTTCTTCTGCTTTTTTGTTTTATAAAAATTGGTCTACGCAAGTTTTGAACTTGCATCTTCAAAGAAATTGATGCTTTACCATTTGAGCTACTAGACCGTTTAGTTAAATACTTGTTTATTTTGAATTATTACATGGTTCATTCAGCGTATGACAGCTTCTTTATCAAGAAATATTGCATTTTTATAGGTCCAATCATGGAAATTGTTCAAGCATGGGATCTACCACTGCATCCCTACACAGGCGAAATACCCTTAACTTTACAAGCAGCAATGTTATACAATGGCCTTCAAGCAATAGCCTTTGGACATAGAGGGGTTATTGCAAATTTACTTACACACTATGCTAACCAGTTCAATGGATTAAATGAGCATGTCTTTTCTTGCTATTTTAATTCATTTTTCTCCTGCTTATATACTGTAGGATTGTTATCGATTACCTTTGTGTATGGATTCAAAAAATAAGGGTTGGATTTGGGGATAGGTGTTTGTTCAGTTATTCTATCTGTAGCAATTATCTTGTTTTCTTTTGGTTTTATGTTTACAAGCATAAACTCCCATGTAGGAGCTCTTTGGCAATGATTTTTAAGGTATTTTTTTCCTTCAAACGGAATTATAAAGTGTTACATATTTTTTATAGAACAATAAAATTATTTTATACTCAAATCTCATAATTAATTTTTACCTAAGCTAGGTCCCTGAGTAGTTATATAGTTCCACTTAACTTATCATTTTAATTTATAAAATTAATAGTAGAATAATTTGCACTCACCAACATTTGTTACATGTACTGTGATAACCAAAATTTATGGACATCTATAATTGATATAATAATTGGGTTAATTAAAACAAATACTGAATTATAAATTAAACAAATGAATCTAATAGTAAATATCTATATTTGGATAAATATTTATTTGATCATATCTCGATGTAATCATTTGGATTTGACAAATTATTCTTTTAAAAACAAATGATAATGTGTATAGTTGTATATATTAGTTTGAAATTTCAAAATAAGATCTAACTTAATATTCTTTTTCCTTTTTAAATTTTCTTTCTTGAGATTTTAGCTTTGGAAATAATAAAATAATAATAATAATAATAATAATAATAATAATATATACAAATAAGCATTAAGGAATGTACTTAATAAAGATAATTTATTTATGTAAACATTAAAGCTAAAATGAGAACAAACATTTAAAACTTAATAAATAAGTCATTAATGAATTTAGAAACATTTGTAAAAGTAATAATTATTATAATATTTGAAATAAAAACATGTGTAAGGATATTTGACCATGTAAAAAGAAACTTGTAATCATTTCAAGAACTTAAGTTTACAAGTGGCATTGTTAAAACATTTGTAAATAGTTAAGAGAAAACTAGAGAGAAACAAATCTTTTGTGTTTAAAACATTTTCTCCCTTCTTTCCTAAAAATTAAAAATCTTTTGTATTCAAAGACATTTTTCATCTTCTCTTCTAAAACTGAAAACCAGATCTAAAAGATTAAAGCATTTAGATCATCTCAAATTTTTTAAGTAACTCAAAACCTGTTTAAACTCAAAGATCTGAAGCTTAAAACCAGATTTTATCAACCTATAATCTTCTCAAATATCAATCAAAGCTAATCAGAAATCTGCACTTCATTTTTAAGAGAATCAAGTCTTAAGACCCTCTCTGCAATTCAAGCTTTCCAGTTTTTAAATTAAGGCGGTCAAGTTTTCAAAATCTGGAAGCAAAGGAAGATTCAATCAGAAGTATGTTTTCAAAATCAAACTGGAAACCAAATCAAAGCATGATTTAATCAAATAATAAGTAAAATTTCAGCAAAGCAATTCAAGTTTCAAAGGCATGTTCCCTGTCTTCAAAACACAGGTGAGTAACTCAACTTTAAAAAAAAATTAAGTAGTTAAAAATTTGGGTGGCATGCAAGTTAAAATTATAATGAATGTGTATTGTTTAATATCTTCTGTAAATATATGTATTGACATGTATGGGTATGCATGCTTGTTTTACCCGTAGCATTACTGATTCTTGATTTCAAACTTTTGGTTGTTTCAAAAACTATTATCTCTTAATTAATCTTCGTTTTTGTTTAAGACTTAAAAAAAACATGTTTGTTTCACTATAAGCTTCAAATTAAAATTGTACTGAAAAAAAATATATGGAAATGACTCTGGAATTACAAACAGAGGATGAAACATTTAATTGGAGAAAATTCAAATCTAGAAATTCATGGATTCAGAGTTATAAATCATATCATCATACTAAATCATGATTTTTAAAAACAAAATCAAAAATTTTATTGCTATATACAAAGTGCAGTTCACTATTCTTTGCATTTTGTATTTTGAAGCATTGTTGTTGCCTCATTTGCCTGGAGGTATTGTGATTGCACCTGGGGGTGGTGGAGTTATCGGGGATGTTGAGGAAACTATTTGATGGATTTGCATTTCAGTGAGGTGGCGGTGATTGGAGTTTTGAATTAGGAACCCTAGTTTTACTGGGTTTGTTTTAATCGATCATTTTGGAATTATTAGTTGATCGAGTTCAACCATATTTTGGGTAACAGTAGATGATGGGTTGGCAAAGCCTTCGCCGGAGTTACAAAAGCGACGATGGTTGGAGCAGTGGAGGGGAGGCGTTGACAGGTTTTAAATTAAGGTGGTTCGGCCTGTTCCAGGTTTGAGTGAGAAGCTTGATTTCAAAATTTGAGTCTAGGGTGGCGATGCGATGATCGTGTTCGTATTTGTGGTTGATCGACGACTTGTGGAGATCATCAGAGATGATCGGTGAAGGCTGCGTCGTGGGTGCATGTGCACAGGGCATTTGGGATGTGCTGATGAATGTTGGTTTGTGATTTTTGGTCCCTCGCGTGAGTCTCGGGAAATTCGAATTTCAACTCGAAGCAGGAAGGGTTTTGTCTCGAAGAAATTTAAGAGAGGCTCGAGTAATGTATTGTTCCAGGTTTTAAAATAAAACAGAACCTATTCTGTTTTGTTTTAAAAAAATTTAAAAGGAAGTTTATATATAAACTAAAAGCTGAACTAAGTTTAGACCTGGATTGAATCTGAATCTTAATAGTTTGAATCTTGGTTTTTAAAATGATTTAAATTTTAAAATTTTTGTTTGGTTTTAAACTTTTAAGCATAAAAGCATATCGATTTTGAATTTAAACAGTAAGTTTTAAATTGTGAAACAGAAATTTAAAACAAGTTTAAATTCTATATTTAAAAATCTGGAAAGGTGGGTTGAGTTTCAGTTTTTAAAATAAATGGAAATTTTTAAATTTAAAATAATTTAAACAAGTTGGTTTGTATAAGTGTATTTTTAAATTGATTTGAAAATTTAAATTAAAATCGGGATTTAAATTCTTTAAACTAATTTATAAAGCGGATGTTTCTTTTAACATATGAGATAAAAAGGTTTTGAATTATTATTTTTTTTTTGAAAAAACCTTGTTTAAGTTAATTCGTATCTTAATTTTAAATGAGGTTTAAATGGAATTTACAGTAAATTTGAAAATAAATTGTTTTTGAATGCTTAATTAAGTAAAAAAATGATTATCTTAGAGATAAATAAAATTTAATTATTTGGATTCATTAAATAATTAAGTTGGATAATTTATTATTTAATTAATGAATAATATAGAGGATTAATTAAATAATTAAGAGTTTTTAAATTGATTAATTAAAGTTTTAGGATTACTTAATTAAAGTTAATTAATCTGTAATTAGGGATTGTTAACTAATTTTAATTAATTAAAGATTAATTAATCCAGTGATATGGGATTAATTAAGTTGAAGTTAACAATTAATTAATTAATTTAATAATTAGTAATTGATTAATTTTTAATTAATGATGGTTAATCTGGGTAAATTTCTTAATAATGAAATTAATGAATTGTTAATTAAGGTCATTAACTTAAGATTATTTAACAATTAATTAATGTGATAAATTTTGATAATTAATTTAGATTAATTAATTAATAATAATCACTAGTAATATGGTTTTTGTTTAATTACTTAATGGAAGTAATTAATGAATTAATTACTTAATGTAATTAATTAGGAATGTGATAGATTTAGATTAATTAATTAAGTTTAATTAATTTAAAACACTTGATGATTGATAAATAATTACTTAGTGTAATTAATTGAAGTGTAATTACTTATGGAAGTAATTAATGGTAATTACTGGATGTAATTAAAGATGTTGATGATGAAAGTAATTTGGATTAAATTCCTATGAAAATAATCAGGGGATTAATTGAGATAATTAATTAAGGGTAATTAATTTTTGAAATATAGTAATTAAGGATAGTTGATGGGATTAATCAAGGGATTAATTAGAAAATAAATTAAGGATTAATTTATTCAATGAAGTAATTAAGGGTAATTAATTTCTGGACGTTATTAATTAAGGGTGATTGATAATTAAGTTTAATAATTAATTAATAAGGTAATTAAAGGTTAATTACTATATTTGGTTAATGTTAAATTAATTTGTGAAATTAGTTTAAGGGATCAATAGAATGATATGGGAAGCCTTTGATTAATTGTTATCCCTAATATGTGTTCGTGATGCTATGTGATAAGATATGTTTAATTTAAACTGTGATGATGCGGTTTTCTATTGATGATAAATTACTGTGAACATCCTGTATTTAAAAGTTGAATTGTATTTAATTGGATAATTTGGGTTAAGATGACATTGGATTCGAAGAGACCGGAGTCGGGTATGAGTAAATACCCGAACCTACTTTGATTCTTTATAAACTAATTTGTAAAATCGATAAACTGATATGGAATGATTTAAGTGATTTGGATCAATAAATCTAAGTTCTGGCACTTAGAAATTGATGAGTATAATAAGTTTTGTCTATACCAAGCCTGTGGATTTGTAAAATTGTTATGAGTTACCCGGGTTAAAAATTGGTTATTGTTTTGGTGTATTTCATATTAGATGGGTTTACTCACGCTGGTTTCCAGCCTGACCTGGGTGTTACTTTGATGTAATGCTCGGGTCAGACCGAGTATTGCAGATTTTCAGGTAAGGACGTTATGGAGCTCAGGAGGTGAGCTGGATGGCTGGAACTTATGGAGTATTTATCATTGTGATATATTATTGTATAGTTAGGACATGTTGTTTAAAACTGTTCAGTGGATAGTAATGGTTGTAACTCTGATGTATAAATATAAATGTACTGATACAGTTCTTCTTTGTAAAACTGTTATTTATGTGATATTATATTTTGATCCGCTGCTAACGTGAGGTTTTCTGTGTTTTGGTGTTTATGCTTCTTCTTCTTCTTTTTCTTTCTCTTTCTTCTTTTCACTAACTATCTGGAATTTTTGGGTTCGAAATTTCCGGGTAGTTACATTTGGTATCAGAGCAGAAGGTTAAGCGAGAACCTTGGCTCTGGTGGGATTACTCATTAAGGATAGGGTAAGTGGTACCCTAGAATGAGTTGAGTATATATATATATATGAGAGAGCGTACTTGTTATTTTCTTATATAAAGGTTTTTAAATGATTTCAAAAGTAAATGAATCTTATATAAGAAATAGATTATCTGTTATATTAAGGAAATTGGTTGTAGTATTAATTAAATTTAAAGTAATAGTAAGAATTAAGTGGTAATAGAATTACAACCAAAATGAAATTAAATTAAAGACAAGTTTGAAATGGATTCAAACTGGATTAAATCTTGAAATTAGGAAAGGGTTCAGGATAATCAATTAATGTAATTAATTAAACTTTATTTAATAAGATTAATTAATGGATAATAATTGAAAATGATAAATTAAGAGGAAGTTACTTAATGAAGTAACAAGAGGCAAGTAATTTAAAGGTCAATTACTAAATGAAGGTAATTAAGAAATAAGTTAATTACCGAATGTGATTAATTAGAATTAATTAATGACGTAATTAATTTAATGCATTTGAATGAATTGATCCTTTTTCGAACAAAGAGTTGTTTGAAAATTTAAAGGAATTTGTTTTAAATTAAAAACCAAAAGTGATTTAAAATTTTAAAGTGTAACTTGGTTTGTAGAAGAAATTAATATGTATATAGGTGGATAGACATAGTATCAAAGGTAGTTTGAAATAAACTCTAAATATTGAGTTTTCAATTTGGAATGAGACATGATACCCAAAGCGAAAGTTTTTGAACTTAATAAGCGGGAAGATTTTTTTTTATGTGAAGTTTAAAATATGAAAAGGAAGCTCAAATTGGGTAAGGTTGACTGGATTAAGTGAATTGAGTTTAACTTGGGAAAAAGTTAAATAAGTTGGAATGATCAACATGATTTAGGAATTTCAAGATGGAATTGGAATTTAATTTGGGGAGTTAAATGGTTAATCTGAATTGGGAGTTTGTGTGATCTCAAAATGGGTTTGAGATCTGGAAATTGTAAATTGATGGATGTTTTAAGATGAATTAGATGATATCATCCTATTGTTGTTAAAAATCTTTAAGCTGTGAATTGGATTTGTTTAAATGAATGAGAAATGGAGTATGGCAATCCATTGTTGGGATAAAAAGGTAAATTGATTTAAAGGAATTAAATCAACATTTGAAGTATTAACTCGAATTTATATAATTTGGGATAATTTGGATTTGAAATTTGAATTAGTACAAATTGAGTTTGATTTGAATTAATTGAAATTGTGATTGAAGATGTATGAGTATAAGATTCAAATGGAAAATTTGAATTGGATTGATTTGAATAATTGGGAATTGTAATTAAAATTTAATAATTTTAAATTCAAATGGAATTTGAATTGAATTTGGGAAGAAATCAAGAATAATTCAACTTGATTTAGAAATAGAGTTTGAAATTGGGATTAATTCAACCTAGGGTTCAAATGAATTGAAGCTGGAACTAGTTCAATTGAAATTCATTTGAATTAGTAGAATTTGATTTAAATTTGAAAAGGAATAGGGAATTAATTCAACTTGAATTTGGAATAAATCAAGTCCAATGGAAATTGGAATTATTTAAATTGGAATTGGGTCAATTTAAATGGTAGAGGAAATTTAAATTGAATTGATGAGAATGGAGATTGGGAAGTGAACAGTTTTGACTCTGGACAATTTTTAATATAAATTGTTTTAACATAAACCTATTTTTCCAAGCTATTCATTATATATACAACCTTTCTTTTAAAAGCCAAATTATCTTATACTTGTTTTACAATTATTTTTGATACTGTTTAACAATTTTCCAACTGTTTTATAAACTAATTACTATATTTCAATTATTTATAAGCTAATTACTATCTTACTATTATTTTGCAACTATCTAAAATTTCTATAATTATTTTAACTATTTTCTAAACTATTTTACGCCTATTTTACAAACTAGTAATTATTTTTCAACTACTTATCTATTTTTAAAATTTTCAAGCTATTTTCTAAATAAACTGGTCGGAGTTCAAACTGTTAATGCTTAAATACCCAATCGATATAAGAATAGAGGTGATAATCCAAATGGATTGAAGCAATTTTGAGTAAGTAAATGAAAATCAAAGTGAATGTAAATAGAAGGGAAATTGATTTGGCTAATAATCAATAGAGATAAATACGTAGGATGTACGTATTTTGTTCTATTCGCTTAGTGATTTGATCCAGATTCGAGCACAGAAATTCGAGATAGTATGTCGATCCGAGTTGAGATTTTTCACTCGATTTTCGACGACGAACCTGGATATGGATTGTTGATTGGTTCTGGATATTCTCTATCATAGTTATGACTATGCATTGAGAATGACGGTTTCTGATCAAGAAACCAGATCTGTGTCCGCACTACGAAGTCGGGTGGACGATACTAGTTCGGAAATGAAATTGTGTGATCAAGTGAGCGATCAGATTGGTATAGCGTACGGATGATATTTTTACATCGTACGGATTTGAATGAAAATGATATTGAAAGGAGTAATCAAATTTGAATATTTGATTTGAGTAAACAAAGTTAAATATCTTTGTTTAATAAAATGAAACTCACCTTATTGAATCTTTTGCCAGAAGCAAAGGGTTTTTTGGAAATGTTTTGAAGTATAAAAGGAATTTTATACAAGTTCGAAATGATTCAAAGTTTTAAAAGATTTTATATATCTGAATATATATATGTAAAGGATCATATGAGGATTTTGGAGAAAAGGTGTTGGGAAGCTTTGGATTTGGAAAAGGCTTTTGATTTTTGGGTAAAATCAGTATGAGGATTTGGAAAGCCTAGCTTGAGAATTTTCGATTTTGGAATAATTGATTTTGTGTAAAGGAGCTTTGTATGAAATCATACTAGGTTTATGATTTGAAAATACTATATGTGTATAGTATAAAATGTTTTGATGATGGCTCTAGGGAAAAAGGCGCACCTTTGAAATAAACTTCTCAGGAGTACCACCGGGTGGTGCTGCCTTGAGCACCAAGGGGGGGGGGGTTCTAAAGTTGATCCTGTGAGGAGTCTGGACCAAACTAGTTCCTGAGGATTATGAGTAGAGTATACCATAGCGAAAGTCGTGTGTGCCGCTGAGAGCCAACAGTTACATGGACTTTTGCTACGATGGCAACGTAACCCAGGATGTAACTGCGATCTATGGTATAACATAGCGAAAGTCGTGTGTGCCGCTGAGAGCCAACAGTCTGCGTTTGATTTTATATCGGTAGACTGCGACCTATGTAGGAGTGGAGAAGTTTCATTTTGACAGCGAAAATCAGAGGCCGCGGAGAGCCTGCAGTTACATGGACTTTTGCTACGATGGCAACGTAACCCTGGATGTAACTGTGATCTGTTTTGTTGGTTCCATGGCGTAATCGAGAGGCCGCGGAGAGCCTGCAGTTACATGGACTTTTGCTGTGATGGCAACGTAACCGTGGAATGTAACTGTGACCATGGATGGGGGTGATGATTTCCAGAGCATTTTCACCAAAGATATATCCTCTATTTTAAAAAAAAACTATTTTCTATATTTTGAATAAAATTATTTTCCAAGTATTTCCACTGGATGTTGAAAATGAGTCTGCTAAGTACTTATAGAATTTCAGTCATATGCCTGATCAACGTATGACCGAATTTCTGTGAGAACAAGGATGGACTGGTTGAAACATCGAGTTATAAAAAGTATTTCTATAAAACTAATTTATAATAGCATATAGATTTTCAATAGTACTTTAAAAATAGTCAAAGAATAATTAATCTGATTTTAAGCATTTTAATAAATTCTGACTTCGTTCCTTCTCGAGGACGAAAAGATTTAAAGGGGGAAGGAATGTGATAACCCAAATTTATGGACATCTATAATTGATATAATAATTGGGTTAATTAAAACAAATACTGAATTATAAATTAAACAAATGAATCTAATAGTAAATATCTATATTTGGATAAATATTTATTTGATCATATCTTGATATAATCATTTGGATTTGACAAATTATTCTTTTAAAAACAAATGATAATGTGTATAGTTGTATATATTAGTTTGAAATTTCAAAATAAGATCTAACTTAATACACCTTTTCGTTTTTAAATTTTCTTTCTTGAGATTTTATCATTGGAAATAATAAAATAATAATAATAATAATATATACACAAATAAGCATTAAGGAATGTACTTAATAAAGATAATTTATTTATGTAAACATTAAAGCTAAAATGAGAACAAACATTTAAAACTTAATAAATAAGTCATTAATGAATTTAGAAACATTTGTAAAAGTAAGAAATTATTATAATATTTGAAATAAAAACATGTGTAAGGAAATTTGACCACGTAAAAAGACACTTGTAATCATTTCAAGAACTTAAGTTTACAAGTGGCATTGTTAAAACATTTGTAAATAGTTAAGAGAAAACTAGAGAGAAAAAAATCTTTTGTGTTTAAAACATTTTCTTCCTTCTTTCCTAAAAATTAAAAATCTTTTGTATTCAAAGACATTTTTCTTCTTCTCTTCTAAAACTGAAAACCAGATCTAAAAGATCAAAGCATTTAGATCATCTCAAAATTTTTAAGTAACTCAAAACCTGTTTAAAATCAAAGATCTGAAGCTTAAAACCAGATTTTATCAACCTATAATCTTCTCAAATATCAATCAAAGCTAATCAGAAATCTGCACTTCAGTTTTAAGAGAATCAAGTCTTAAGACCCTCTCTGCAATTCAAGCTTTCCAGTTTTTAAATTAAGGCGGTCAAGTTTTCAAAATCTGGAAGCAAAGGAAGATTCAATCAGAAGTATGTTTTCAAAATCAAACTGGAAACCAAATCAAAGCATGATTTAATCAAATAATAAGTAAAATTTCAGCAAAGAAATTCAAGTTTCAAAGGCCTATTCCCTATCTTCAAAACACAGGTGAGTAACTCAACTTTTTAAAAAAATTAAGTAGTTAAAAATTTGGGTGGCATGCAAGTTGAAATTATAATGAATGTGTATTGTTTAATATCTGCTGTAAATATATGTATTGACATGTATGGGTGTGCATGCTTGTTTTACCCGTAGCATTACTGATTCTTGATTTCAAACTTTTGGTTGTTTCAAAAACTATTATCTCTTAATTAATCTTCGTTTTGGTTTAAGACTTAAACAAAACATGTTTGTTTCACTATAAACTTCATATTAAAATTGTACTGAAAAATATATATATGGAAATGACTCTGGAATTACAAACAGAGGATGAAACATTTAATTGGAGAAAATTCAAATTTAGAAATTCATGGATTCAGAGTTATAAATCATATCATCATACTAAATCATGATTTTTAAAAACAAAATCAAATTTTTTATTGCTATATACAAAGTGCAGTTCACTATTCTCTGCATTTTGTATTTTGAAGCATTGTTGTTGCCTCATTTGTCTGGAGGTGTTGCGATTGCGCCTGGGGGTAGTGGAGTTGTCGGGGATGTTGAGGAAATTATTTGATGGAGTTGCATTTCAGTGAGGTGGCGGTGATTGGAGTTTTGGATTAGGAACCCTAGTTTTACTGGGTTTGTTTTAATCGATCATTTTGGAATTATCAGTTGATCGAGTTCAACCATATTTTGGGTAACAGTAGATGATGGGTTGGCAAAGCCTTCGCCAGAGTTACAAAAGCGACGATGGTTGGAGCAGTGGAGGGGAGGCGTTGACAGGTTTTAAATTAAGGTGGTTCGGCCTGTTCCAGGTTTGTGTGAGAAGCTTGATTTCAAAATTTGAGTCTAGGGTGGCGATGCGATGATCGTGTTCGGATTTGTGGTTGATCGACGACTTGTGGAGATCATCAGAGATGATCGGTGAAGGCTGCGTCGTGGGTGCATGTGCACAGGGCATTTGGGATGTGCTGATGAATGTTGGTTTGAGGTTTTTGGTCCCTCGCGTGAGTCTCGGGAAATTCGAATTTCAACTCGAAGCAGGAAGGGTTTTGTCTCGAAGATATTTAAGAGAGGCTCGAGTAATGTATTGTTCCAGGTTTTAAAATAAAACAGAACCTATTCTGTTTTGTTTTTAAAAGTTTTAAAAGGAAGTTTATATATAAACTAAAAGCTGAACTAAGTTTACACCTGGATTGAATCTGAATCTTAATAGTTTGAATCTTGGTTTTTAAAATGATTTAAATTTTAAAAATTTTGTCTGGTTTTAAACTTTTAAGCATAAAAGCATATCGATTTAGAATTTAAACAGTAAGTTTTAAATTGTGAAACAGAAATTTAAAATAAGTTTAAATTCTAGATTTAAAAATCTGGAAAGGTGGGTTGAGTTTCAGTTTTTAAAATAAATGGAAATTTTTAAATTTAAAATAATTTAAACAATTTGGTTTGTATAAGTGTATTTTTAAACTGATTTGAAAATTTAAATTAAAATCAGGATTTAAATTCTTTAAACTAATTTATAAAGTGGATGTTTCTTTTAACATATGAGATAAAAAGGTTTTGAATTATTATTATTTTTTTAAAAAAAAAACCTTGTTTAAGTTAATTCGTATCTTAATTTTCAATGAGGTTTAAATGGAATTTACAGTAAATTTGAAAACAAATTGTTTTTAAATGCTTAATTAAGTAAAAAAATGATTATCTTAGAGATAAATAAAATTTAATTATTTGGATTCATTAAATAATTAAGTTGGATAACTTATTATTTAATTAATGAATAATATAGAGGATTAATTAAATAATTAAGAGTTTTTAAATTGATTAATTAAAGTTTTAGGATTACTTAATTAATTTAATCTGTAATTAGGGATTGTTAACTAAGTTTAATTAATGATTAAAGATTAATTAATCGAGTGATATGGGATTACTTAAGTTGAAGTTAACAATTAATTAATTAATTTAATAATTAGTAATTGATTAATTTGTAATTAATGATGGTTAATCTGGGTAAATTTCTTAATAATGAAATTAATGAATTGTTAATTAAGGTCATTAACTTAAGATTATTTAACAATTAATTAATGTGATAAATTTTGATAATTAATTAAGATTAATTAATTAATAATAATTACTAGTAATATTGTTTTTTTTAATTACTCAATGGAAGTAACTAAAGAATTAATTACTTAATGTAATTAATTAGGAATGTGATAGTAATTAATTTAAAACACTTCATGATTGATAAATAATTACTTATGTAATTAATAGAAGTGTAATTACTTATGGAAGTAATTAACGGTAATTACTGGATGTAATTAAAGATGTTGATGATGAAAGTAATTTGGATTAAATTCCTATGAAAATAATCAGGGGATTAATTGAGATAATTAATTAAGGGTAATTAATTTTTGAAATATAGTAATTAAGGATAGTTGATGGGATTAATCAAGGGATTAATTAGAAAATAAATTAAGGATTAATTTTTTCAATGAAGTAATTAAGGGTAGTTAATTACTGGATGCTATTAATCAAGGGTGATTAATAATTAAGGTTAATAATTAATTAATAAGGTAATTAAAGGTTAATTACTATATTTGGTTAATGATAAATTAATTTGTGAAATTAATTTAAGGGATCAATAGAATGATATGGGAAGCCTTTGATTAATTGTTATCCCTAATATGTGTTCATGATGCTATGTGATAAGATATGTTTAATTTAAACTGTGATAATGTGGTTTTCTATTGATGATAAATTACTGTGAACATCCTGTATTTAAAAGTTGAATTGTATTTAATTGGATAATTTGCGTTAAGATGACATTGGATTCGAAGAGACCGGAGTCGGGTATGAGTAAATACCCGAACCCACTTCGATTCTTTATAAACTAATTTGTGAAATCGATAAACGGATATGGAATGATTTAAGTGATTTAGATCATAAAATCTAAGTTCTGGCACATAGAAATTGATGAGTATAATAAGTTTTGTCTATACCAAACCTATGGATTTGTAAAATTGTTATGAGTTTACCCGGGTTAAAAATTGGTTATTGGTTTGGTGTATTTCATATTAGATGGGTTTACTCACGCTGGTTTCCAGCCTGACCCGGGTGTTACTTTGATGTAATGCTCGGGTCAGACCGAGTATTGCAGATTTTCAGGTAAGGACGTTATGGAGCTCAGGAGGTGAGCTGGATGGCTGGAACATAAGGAGTATTTATCATTGTGATATATTATTGTATAGTTAGGACATGTTGTTTAAAACTGTTCAGTGGATAGTAATGGTTGTAACTACGATGTATAAATATAAATGTACTGATACAGTTCTTCTTTGTAAAACTGTTATTTATATGATATTATATTTTGATCCGCTGCGAACGTGAGGTTTTCTGTGTTTTTGTGTTTATGCTGAAAAAGAAGTTTGTGGCCTAAACTTATTTTATTTTTCAACTCCAAATAGTAATTGTTTCCTAATTTAAATCCAAAGGCCAAAAAGTGTACACGAAGTAGTTAATAGAGCCGTAAGAAAGTAGGCTTTCATGTTGTTTACATTAACATTTTAATATCTATTTTTAGTTAATTGTGTTTCTTTTATATGATGTCATTAACCAAAAGAGATAAACAAAGTTCCCAGATATTATAGTTCCCTAAGTGGTTAAACTATGTGAGTAATATCAGAAAATATGGTTTTGTTCCCTTGGTAATATTAGAAGGAAAAAACATAATTTACAACAAGAGGTTGAAACCTAAACTTATCATTAGATCCCAAACAATGAATGTTTACCTGATGAGGTATAGGTTTTTAGAGAAGGTAGTCAATGATAATGTCTTTACAACACAAGTAGATGAAGCAAAATCATTCCTTGCTCTCCTTCTAATATTTTCCAGCAAAATCTTGATGAGCTGCTTCCTTTCTCAACTCCTAATGCTCTCAGTCGATTAAGGCAAAGCCATGAATGCAAACCTTATAGAAAAATTCTATGTACTTCACGCTTCATTAACCCTACAGAAACATAATAATAGCATTTTATTTAGTTCCGGAATGAGTAGGTGAATGTAGTATAGGAACCCAACATCAATCATGGTGAATACGTAGACTGGAAATGGAGGTGCGTTGAAACTTATGAACGTGGTTGAATTAATGCAACATTCATCGTTTATGGTAAGAGATGTACAAAATCGAAATAAGTTATCATTTGTATATATTTTATCTTTTAAAAATATTATGCCTTTTCCTATGAACTTTTTGGCATAGACACTATAGTACATCAGAATATGGCATCTACAGCAAATACATCCAACTAGGCCTCCTATTTCACATGCAATAAGAATTATCTAATAGCTCAAGCTTCAAGCATGCTTGCTAATTATATATAGGTTGCATTTTGGTCGACTTTATTGGGCGGATTTGTTTCTAACTCGTTCCTTTCAAAATTTTGGTCGATATTGCTCTATTTCCTTTAGCAACTATTTGTAAAACTTTTCCCTACATTTATAAAAACACGTACACGTATATCCATAGACACAAACATCCATACCCCTATATGTGTATTTATGCACATATTTTATCATCCTAATATCCATGCTTTTAAATATTGCTAAAATTTAAAATCGTATGTTTTCTACTTTAATCAACTTCCACAATGTTCGATATCTTTCTTAAATTTTTAGTTGATAGACATTCTAAGTTGCAGTTAAGAAAAATCACTTTGTTTTTGCAAATTTTTCTTCTACAAAATCACCATGTATTTCAGTCCACTATCCAAAATTTATTGTTCCTAAAATAGTAGAAAAATGGAGCAACGGAGAAAAGTTGGCTGTATATTTGGTAGTAAAAGGTAAAATATCAAAAGCGATATTAAAAATAGATCATTTTGAAAAGTCTAACTTTTTTATGAATAATGATTTAGTTGTTGTTGGATTATTTTGAAAGTAAAAAGCATTGTTTTCTTTATACTTAACCATCATTTGATAATCTTAAAAGGAAAAAAAATTAGCATAAAATTATATGTACATAATAAAATATGATTCATTGAATCTGTATACGCACGTTTGATCTAAAATGTTAATTTGTTGGTTTATGATTTGAACCTTATTTTTATAGTCTTGCTAGCAAATAATAATTTGCAACTAAATGTGTTTTCTTCTACTTTTTTGTTTTATAAAAATTGGTCTACGCAAGTTTTGAACTTGCATCTTCAAAGAAATTTATGCTTTACCATTTGAGCTACTAGACCGTTTAGTTATATACTTATTTATTTTGAATTATTAAATGGTTCATTAAGCGTATGGCAGCTTCTTTATCAAGAAATATTGCATTTTTACAGGTCCAATCATGGAAACTATTCAAGCATGGGATCTACCACTTCATCCCTACACAGGCGAAATACCCTTAACTTTACAAGCAGCAATGTTATAAAATGGCCTTCAAGCAATAGCCTTTGGACTTAGAGAAGTTATTGCAAATTTACCTACACACTATGCTAACCAGTTCAATGGATTAAATGAGCATGTCTTTTCTTGCTATTTTAATTAATTTTTCTCCTGCTTATATACTGTAGGATTGTTATCGATTACCTTTGTGTATGGATTCAAAAAATAAGGATTGGATTTGGGGATAGGTGTTTGTTCAGTTATTCTATCTGTAGCAATTATCTTGTTTTCTTTTGGTTTTATGTTTACAAGCATAAACTCCCAAGTAGGAGCTCTTTGGCAATGATTTTTAAGGTATTTATTTCCTTCAAACGGAATTATGAAGTGTTACATATTTTTTATAGAACAATAAAATTATTTTATACTCAAATCTCATAATTAATTTTTACCTAAGATAGGTCCCTGAGTAATTATATAGTTCCACTTAACTTATCATTTTAATTTATGAAATTAATAGTCGAATAATTTGCACTCACCAACATTTGTTACATGTATTGTGATAACCCAAATTTTTGGACATCTATAATTGATATAATAATTGGGTTAATTAAAACAAATACTCAATTATAAATTAAACAAATGAATCTAATAGTAAATATCTATATTTGGATAAATATTTATTTGATCATATCTTGATGTAATCATTTGGATTTGACAAATTATTCTTTTAAAAACAAATTATAATGTGTATAGTTGTATATATTAGTTTGAAATTTCAAAATAAGATCTTACTTAATATTCTTTTTCCTTTTTAAATTTTCTTTCTTGAGATTTTAGCTTTGGAAATAATAAAATAGTAATAATAATATATATATATATATATATACAAATAAGCATTAAGGAATGTACTTAATAAAGATAATTTATTTACGTAAACATTAAAAGTAAAATGAGAACAAACATTTAAAACTTAATAAATAAGTCATTAATGAATTTAGAAACATTTGTAAAAGTAAGAAATTATTATAATATTTGAAATAAAAACATGTGTAAGGATATTTGACCATTTAAAAAGATACTTGTAATCATTTCAAGAACTTAAGTTTACAAGTGGCATTGTTAAAACATTTGTAAATAGTTAAGAGAAAACTAGAGAGAGAAAAATCTTTTGTGTTTAAAACATTTTCTTCCTTCTTTCCTAAAAATTAAAAATCTTTTGTATTCAAAGACATTTTACTTCTTCTCTTCTAAAACTGAAAACCAGATCTAAAAGATCAAAGTATTTAGATCATCTCAAAATTTTTAAGTAACTCAAAACCTGTTTAACCTCAAAGATCTGAAGCATAAAACCAGATTTTATCAACCTATAATCTTCTCAAATATCAATCAAAGCTATTCAGAAATCTGCACTTCAGTTTTAAGAGAATCAAGTCTTAAGACCCTCTCTGCAATTCAAGCTTTCCAGTTTTTAAATTAAGGCGGTCAAGTTTTCAAAATCTGGAAGCAAAGGAAGATTCAATCCGAAGTATGTTTTCAAAATCAAACTGGAAACCAAATAAAAGCATGATTTAATCAAATAATAAGTAAAATTTCAGCAAAGCAATTCAAGTTTCAAAGGCCTGTTCCCTGTCTTCAAAACACAGGTGAGTAACTCAACTTTTAAAAAAATTTAAGTAGTTAAAAATTTGGGTGGCATGCAAGTTAAAATTATAATGAATGTGTATTGTTTAATATCTTCTGTAAATATATGTATTGACATGTATGGGTGTGCATGCTTGTTTTACCCGTAGCATTACTGATTCTTGATTTCAAACTTTTGGTTGTTTCAAAAACTATTGTCTCTTAATTAATCTTCGTTTTTGTTTAAGACTTAAAAAAAACATGTTTGTTTCACTATAAACTTCATATTAAAATTGTACTGAAAAAAATATATATGGAAATGACTCTGGAATTACAAACAGAGGATGAAACATTTAATTGGAGAAAATTCAAATTTAGAAATTCATGGATTCAGAGTTATAAATCATATCATCATACTAAATCATGATTTTTAAAAACAAAATCAAAATTTTTATTGCTATATACAAAGTGCAGTTCACTATTCTCTGCATTTTGTATTTTGAAGCATTGTTGTTGCCTTATTTGTCTGGAGGTGTTGTGATTGCACCTGGGGGTGGTGGAGTTATCGGGGATGTTGAGGAAATTATTTGATGGAGTAGCATTTCAGTGAGGTGGCGGTGATTGGAGTTTTGAATTAGGAACCCTAGTTTTATTGGGTTTGTTTTGATCGATCATTTCGGAATTATTAGTTGATCGAGTTCAACCATATTTTGGGTAACAGTAGATGATAGGTTGACAAAGCCTTCGCCGGAGTTACAAAATCCACGATGGTTGGAGCAGTGGAGGGGAGGCGTTGACAGGTTTTAAATTAAGGTGGTTCGGCCTGTTCCAGGTTTTAGTGAGAAGCTTGATTTCCAAATTTGAGTCTGGGGTGGCGATGCGATGATCGTGTTCGGATTTGTGGTTGATCAGCGACTTGTGGAGATCATTAGAGATGATCGGTGAAGGCTGCGTCGTGGGTGCATGTGCATAGGGCATTTGGGATGTGCTGATGAATGTTTGTTTGAGGTTTTTGGTCCCTCGCGTGAGTCTCGGGAAATTCGAATTTCAACTTGAAGCAGGAAGGGTTTTGGCTCGAAGAAATTTAAGAGAGGCTCGAGTAATGTATTATTCCAGGTTTTAAAACAAAACAAAACCTATTCTGTTTTGTTTTTAAAAGTTTGAAAAGGAATCTTATATATAAACTAAAAGCTGAACTAAGTTTAAACCTGGATTGACTCTGAATCTTAATAGTTTGAATCTTGGTTTTTAAGATTTAAATTTTAAAATTTTGTTTGGTTTTAAACTTTTAAGCATAAAAGCATATCGATTTAGAATTTAAACAGTAAGTTTTAAATTGTGAAACAGAAATTTAAAATAAGTTTAAATTCTAGATTTAAAAATCTGGAAATGTGGGTTGAGTTTCAGTTTTTAAAATCAATGGAAATTTTTATATTTAAAATAATTTAAACAATTTGGTTTGTATAAGTGTATTTTTAAATTGATTTGAACATTTAAATTAAAATCGGGATTTAAATTCTTTAAACTAATTTATAAAGTGGATGTTTCTTTTAACATATGAGATAAAAAGGTTTTGAATTATTTTTTTTAAAAAAAACCTTGTTTAAGTTAATTCGTATCTTAATTTTAAATGAGGTTTAAATGGAATTTACAGTAAATTTGAAAATAAATTGTTTTTAAATGCTTAATTAAGTAAAAAAATGATTATCTTAGAGATAAATAAAATTTAATTATTTGGATTCACTAAATAATTAAGTTGGATAATTTATTATTTAATTAATGAATAATATAGAGGATTAATTAAATAATTAAGAGCTTTTAAATTGATTAATTAAAGTTTTAGGACTACTTAATTAAAGTTAATTAATCTGTAATTAAGGATTGTTAACTAAGTTTAATTAATGATTAAAGATTAATTAATCGAGTGATAAGGGATTAATTAAGTTGAAGTTAATAATTAATTAATTAATTTAATAATTAGTAGTTGATTAACTTGTAATTGATGATGGTTAATCTGGGTAAATTTCTTAATAATGAAATTAATGAATTATTAATTAAGGCCATTAACTTAAGATTATTTAACAATTAATTAATGTGATAAATTTTTGATAATTAATTAAGATTAATTAATTAATAATAATCACTTGTAATATTGTTTTTGTTTAATTACTTAATGGAAGTAATTAATGAATTAATTACCTAATGTAATTAAGTAGGAATGTGATAGATTTAGATTAATTAATTAAGTTTAATTAATTTAAAACACTTGATGATTGATAAAATTACTTAATGTAATTAATAGAAGTGTAATTACTTAAGGAAGTAATTAACGGTAATTACTGAATGTAATTAAAGATGTTGATGATGAAAGTAATTTGGATTAAATTCCTATGAAAATAATCAGGGGATTAATTGAGATAATTAATTAAGGGTAATTAATTTTGGAAATATAGTAATTAAGGATAGTTGATGGGATTAATCAAGGGATTAATTAGAAAATAAATTAAGGATTAATTTATTCAATGAAGTAATTAAGGGTAGTTAATTACTGGACGTTATTAATCAAGGGTGATTAATAATTAAGGTTAATAATTAATTAATAAGGTAATTAAAGGTTAATTACTATATTTGGTTAATGATAAATTTATTTGTGAAATTAATTTAAGGGATCAATAGAATGATATGGGAAGCCTTTGATTAATTGTTATCCCTAATATGTGTTCATGATGCTATGTGATAAGATATGTTTAATTTAAACTGTGATGATGTGGTTTTCTATTGATGATAAATTACTGTGAACATCCTGTATTTAAAAGTTGAATTGTATTTAATTGGATAATTTGGGTTAAGATGACATTGGATTCGAATAGACCGGAGTCGGGTATGAGTAAATACCCGAACCCACTTCGATTCTTTATAAACTAATTTGTGAAATTGATAAACTGATATGGAATGATTTAAGTGATTTGGATCATAAAATCTAAGTTCTGGCACTATGAAATTGATGAGTATAATAAGTTTGTCTATACCAAACCTGTGGATTTGTAAAATTGTTATGAGTTACCCGGGTTAAAAATTGGTTATTGTTTTGGTGTATTTCATATTAGATGTGTTTACTCACGCTGGTTTCCAGCCTTACCCGGGTGTTACTTTGATGTAATTCTCGGGTCAGACCGAGTATTGCAGATTTTCAGGTAAGGACGTTATGGAGCTCAGGAGGTGAGCTGGATGGCTGGAACGTATGGAGTATTTATCATTGTGATATATTATTGTATAGTTAGGACATGTTGTTTAAAACTGTTCAGTGGATAGTAATGGTTGTAAATCTGGTGTATAAATATAAATGTACTGATACAGTTCTTTATAAAACTGTTATTTATGTGATATTATATTTTGATCCGCTGCGAACGTGAGGTTTTCTGTGTTTTGGTGTCTACGCTTCTTCTTTTTCTTTCTCTTTCTTCTTCTCACTAACTATCTAGAATTTTTGGGTTCGAAATTTCCGGGTCGTTACATGTACGTTATTTTCTCTTATGTATGTAACCGAAATGTTTGAGGTGCAGAACGCATAATCAAGAGATAGAACCAAATGTTAAAATGGAAAATTTTGGTTTCCTGCTCTTTAATATTTTAGAACTTCGACGTTGTTTACTATCATTTCAGTATCTTCTTTTATATTCATGTTTCTTTTGGAAAATGTTATTGACCTAAAGAGCTAAATCAAGTTTACCTGATAATGTTTCTCTAATTGGTTTAACTCTATGATTGACATCGAAAAATTGGGTTTTCTTTCCTTGGGTTGCACCCTATATTTTTGCATTAAGATGTTAGGAATAAAAACATAATTCACTATTAAGGGGCTGAAATAGAAGTCTTAGCCTAAACTTATTTTATCTTTCAACTCAAAATAGAAATTTTTTCCTAATTTAAACCTAAAGGTCAAAAAGTCTTAATGAAGTAGTTAATAGAGCCGTAAGAAAGTACAATTTCATGTTGTTTAAATTAACATTTTAATACCTATTTTTAGTTAGTTATGTTTCTTTTATAAGATGTCATTAACCAAAAGAGATAAACCAAGTTCCCATATAATATAGTTCCTTAAATGGTTAAACATTACGAGTAATATCACGAAATATGGTTTTGTTCCCTTGGTAATATTAGAAGGAAAAAACATAATTTACCATAAGTGGTTGAAACCTAAACTTATCATTAAATCTCAAATAATAAATGTTTACACGATGAGGTATAGGTTTTTAGAGAAGGTAGTCACTGATAATGTCTCTACAACGCAAGTAGACGAAGAAAAATCGTTCCTCGCTCTCCTCTAAATTTTTTCCAGCAGAATCTTGATGAGCTACTGCCTTGCTCAACTCCTAACGTTCTCAATCGATTAAGTAAAGGCCATGAACACAAACCCTATAGAAAATTTCCATGTACTTCCTTCTTCATTAGTCCTAAAGAAACATGATAATAGCATTTTATTTGGTTTTGGAATGAGTAAGTGAATATAGTATAGGAAATCAACATCAATCATTGTGAATACGTAGACAGGAAAGGGAGAAGCATTCAAACTCATGAACTTGGTGGAGTTAATGCAACATTCATCGTTTGTGGTAAGTGATATACAAAATCGAAATAGGTTGTCATTTGTATAAATTTTATCTATAAAAAACTATTATGCCTTTTCCGATGAATTTTTTAGCATAGACATTGTAGTACTTCAGATAATGATATTTATTGCAAATACATCCAACTAGATCACCTATTTCACTTGCAAAATGCATTATCTAATAGCTCAACCTGCAAATAAGCTTGCTAATTATATGTAGGCTGGAATTTTATCGACTTTATTGGGCAGATTCACTTCTAACTCGTTCCTTTCAAAATTTTGGTCGATGGTGCTCTTTTTTGTTTAGCAAAAATTTGTAAGGCTTTTCCCTTCATTTATAAACATACATACTGTATTTGTACTTATGTACGTATTTTATCATCATAATATCCATTGCTTTCAATGATTGCAACTTTTCAAAATCGTGTGATTTGTATCTGCTTTAATCCAATCTCACCAAGTTTAGTATTATTCTTAAACTTTTAGTCGACATACACTCTAAGTTGTAGTTGAAAAAAATCACTTTGTTCTTCCTGATTTTACATCTTCGAAATCACCATGTATTTCAATCCACTATTCATAATTTATTTTTCCCAAAATAGGTGAAAAATGGAGCTACGTAGAAAAGTTGGCCATATATTTGGTAGTAAAAGGCAAATATCAAAAACGATATCAAAAATGGATTATTTTGAGATGTCGAACTTTTTTAGGAATAATGGCTTAGCTATTATTGTTGGATTATTTTGGAAAGAAAAATAATTTTTTTTCATACTTAACCATCATTTGATAACCTTAAAAGGAAAAAATTTAGCATAAAATTATACGTACATAACAAAATATGAATCATTTAATCTTTATACGCAACTTTAATCTATAATGTGAATTTTTTGGTATACGATTTGAACCTTAATTTGATAATCATGCCAGAAAATAATCATTTGCAACTAAATGTGTTTTACTTTTACTTTTTTAATTTTAAAAAAATTGGTCTAGGCAAGTTTTGAACTTGCATCTTTAAAGAAATTAATGTTATACCATTTGAGCTACTAGACCTTTTGATTAACATATTTATTTTGAACTATTGCATGGTTCATTCAGCGTATGGCAGCTTCTATATCAAGAAATATTTCATTTTTGCTGGTCTAATCTTAGTAACCGTTCAAGAATGAGATCCACCCCTTCATCCCCGCCTAGGCGAAATACCCTCAACTTTAAAAGCAGGAATGTTATACAATGGCCATTATGCATTAGCCTTTGGTGTATGAGGGGTTATTGCAAATTTACATGCACACAGTGCTTACCAGTTCAATGGATCAAATGAGCATTTCTTTTCTAGCTATTTTAATTTATTTTTCACCTGCTTATATAATGTAGGATTGTCATTGATTACCTTTCAATATGGATTCAATAAAATAATGGTTGGGTTTGGGGTTTCGGTGTTTGTTTGGTTATTCTATCTATAGCAATTATCCTGTTTTCTTTCGGTTTTATATTGTACAAGCATAAACTCCCAAGTGGAAGCCCTTTGACAATGATTTTTAAGGTATTTATTTCCTTCAAACGCAATTATAAAGCGTTACATATTTTTTTATAGAACGCTGAAAATATTTTATACTCAAACCTTCTAATTAATTTTTACCTAGGCTAGGTCCTGGGTAAGTATATAATTCCACTCTGCTTATCATTTTAATTTCTAAAATTAATGGTTGAATAATTAACACTCACCAACATTTGTTACATGTCGGTTATTATCTCCAGTGTACGTAACCGGAATGTTGAGGTGTAGACTACATACTCAGGAGATAGAACCAAATGTTAAAATGGAAAATTTAGGTTTCCTGCTCTTTATTATTTCAAAACTTCGATGTTGTTTATTATCATTTCAGTTTCTTCTTTTTTATTCATGTTTCTTTTGGAAAATATTACAAGCCTATAGAGCTAAATCAAGTTTCACTGATAATGTTACACCAATTTGTTTAACTCTATGATTATTATAAAAAAACTCCACCTGTGTAGTTTTCTATGCAACCTGTCCCAAGCCAGGATAAAGGAGGAGGGTTGTGATAGGCTTGGCGAGCCAACGTAAAAACCCCAGCCTCTCTTATGGATATGGAACCTAATTATATTTCGTTGGGGCATAACCCTCTTAGCGACGCGCCATATCGAGGCTCGGGTATGGTGAAAAGTGAGCAAGGGCCGGTTCGCTACTCCCTTAGTAGCGCGCCATATCGAGGCTCGGGTATGGTGAAAAATATGCAACGGCTGGGTCGTCACTCCCTTAGTGGCGCGCTGCATCGACGCCTCGATGTAGTGATAAATGAGCAAGGTTCTTCGCACTTTATTCAACGGGTGTGAAGGGCAAGGAAGCTAGTCGATGAAAGTAGGATTCAATTAGGTAGTTGGAATGTAGGATCATTAACAGGAAAACTAAGAGAGATAGTTGGTACTATGACTAGGAGACGTGTGAATATCTTATGCGTTCAGGAGACCAAATGGACGGGCCAAAAGGAAAAGGAGGTGGAGAACACAGGCTTCAAGTTATGGTACACGGGAAAAGAGCATAACAAAAACGGGGTAGGTATCTTAATTGACAAGAACCTTAAAAATGGAGTAGTCGACGTTAGGAGACAAGGGGACAGGATCATTCTGGTTAAGCTGGTAGTGGGTGATATGATTCTGAATGTCATTATTGCTTATGCCCCATAAGTAGGCCTAAGTGAAGCCGTCAGGAGGAATTTCTGGGAAGAGCTAGATGTCATGGTTAGAGATGTGCCTAGTAGCGAAAAACTTTTCATAGGAGGAGATTTCAATGGCCATGTTGGTGCAACTAGTGGGGGGTTTGAGAGAGTGCATGGTGGTTTTGAGTATGGTGATAGGAACCAAGAAGGAGAAGAAATATTGAATTTTGCTATTGCTTATGACCTCATGATAGCTAATACATTCTTTAGGAAGAGACAGTCACACTCAATTACTTTTAGTAGTGGCCAACACTTTAGCCAGATTGACTTTGTCCTTACTAGAAGAGACGACAAATGAGCTTGTGTAGATTGCAAAGTCATACCTGGAGAATGTGTCGTCTCACAACATCAGCTTTTGGTTCTGAGTTTCGTCTCCGAAACGTGTTTAACATGGTAAAGGAGCCAAGATTAGTCGGAGGAAGTGGTGGAAGCTCAAAGGAGATGCCTCACGGGTGTTTAAGGATAGAGTGATGGCAGAAGGGGCATGGAATATCGAAGGAGAAGCAAATCACATGTGGGGTGAGATGGCAAGACGCATTCGGAAAGTGGCTACCGATGTGTTTGGGATAGCGAAAGGAAATAAATGCGAACTTAAAGATTCTTGGTGGTGGAACAGTGATGTGCAAAAGTCTATCAAAGAGAAGAAGGAATGTTATAAGTGCTTACACCATCTCAGGAGCGAGGAAACATGCAAAAGTACAAAGTGGCAAAGAAGAACGCAAAGACAGCGGTGAGTGAAGACGAGGTCGGGCGTATGAAGATCTATACCATAATCTAAGTACAAAGGATGGTGTTAAAAACGTCTATAAGATAGCTAAGCTCCACGAGAGGAAGACAAGAGACTTCAACCAAGTTAAATGCATCAAAGATGGCAATAATAGACTTTTGGTGAAGGACGAGGAGATAAAAAATAGATGGAGAGATTACTTCGACAAGCTATTTAATGAAGAAGATGATAGCACTATGATCGAGATAGACGACTCTTCGGATGACACCTGTAGACATTTTGCTCGGAGATTTCAAGAATCCGAGGTAAAAGAGGCACTAAAACCGATGAAAGCAGGCAAATCATTGGGGCCTGATGACATCCCCATTGAGGTGTGGAGATGCCTTGGAGATGTAGGGATAGCCTGGCTAACTAAGTTGTTCAACAATATTTCCAAATCAAACAGGATGCCAGATGAGTGGAGGAGAATCATACTAGTTCCAATTTTTAAGAATAAAGGAGACATCTAAAGTTGCAATAACTACAGAGGAATTAAACTTATGAGTCATACAATGAAGCTTTGGGAGAGAGTCGTTGAACATAGATTAAGAAGATTGACAAGTGTTTCAAAAAACCAATTTGGCTTCATGCCTGGGAGGTCAACCACAGAGGCGATTTTCTTGATAAGACAACTTATGGAGAGGTTTAGAGAGCAAAAGAAGGATCTACACATGGTATTTATCGATTTGGAGAAAGCTTATGAGAAGGTACCCGCGAAAGGTGATGTGGTGGGCTCTGGAAAAGAAGAGAGTCCCAACAAAGTACATTACACTTATTAAGGATATGTACGATGATGTTGTGACTAGTGTCAGAGCATGCGATGGTGAAATTAGTGACTTTCCCATTAACAAAGGATTACATCAAGAGTCAGCTTTGAGTCTCTACATTTTTGCTCTAGTGATGGATGAGGTTACGAAGGATATACAAGGCGAGATTCCTAGGTGTATGCTATTTGCTGATGATGTTGTGCTAATTGATGAAAGTAGGATTGGGGTTGATAGACAACTGGAGTTGTGGAGACAGACTTTAGAATCGAAGGGATTTATACTTAGCAGAACTAAAACAGGGTATATGAAGTGCGGGTTCAGCGGTGTCAGGTCGGAGGATGGAGACGTTACTCTGGCCGGACAATTAGTTCCCAAGAAGGAATCATTTCGATATCTTGGATCAATGTTGCAATATAATGGTAAGATTGATGAAGATGTTAGTTTTAGAATTCGAGCGGGATGGGTGAAATGGCGACAAGCGTTTGGAATTCTCTATGACAGGAAGGTCCCACAAAAGCTTAAAGGAAAATTCTACAAAACGACAATCAGGCCAGCGATGTTGTATGGTGCAGAATGTTGGCCTACTAAAAGCCAACACGTCCAAAAGATAAACGTAGCAGAGATGCGTATGCTGCGATGGAGCTGCGGTCGTACAAGAAGAGACCAAATTAGAAATGATGATATACGTGATAAACTTGGAGTAGCACCAATTTAGGAGAAGCTAATTCAACATCGCTTAACATGGTTTGGACATCCTCAACGAAGGCCTTCCGAGGCACCTGTGAGTGCTGGAATTATAGGTCGCATTGATTGCTTAAAGAGAGGTAGAGGTCGCCCAAGATTAACATGGGAGGAAGTAGGAAAAATGGATTTGAAAGATTGGGGTATATCCGAAGAGCTGGTGACGGATTGGAGCGAGTGGAAGTTAGCGATTTACGTACCGGAACCATGAGCATTGAGTTTTAGATTATAGGACTAGAGAACATGAGCCAAAGACGTAGGTTTAGTCTTTGACCAATATTACTGTTAGTATCATTATTGCTATTAGTATTATTATTATCATTCCTCTTATATATACATATACATTTTTATTTTATCTTATTTTACTCAGTTATTATTATTAATTACCTATTTGACTTTATTATTATTATTATTATTATTATTTTATTTTTTATTTTTTATTTTTTTATTTTTTTATTTCTTATTTAGGGTTCCATCTCTAGCCGACCCCAACTTCTTTGGGAATAATGGCTTTGTTGTTGTTGTATGATTATTATCAAAAAAATTGGTTTTCTTTCCTTGGGTTACCACTTATATTATTGCATTAAGATGATAGGAATAAAAACATAATTTACTAATAAGGGGCTGAAAAAGAAGTTTGCAGCCTAAACTTTTTTTATCTTTCAACTCTAAATAGTCATTGTATTATAATTCAAACCCAAAGGTAAAAAAGTGTTCATGAAGTAGTTAATAGAGCCGTAAGAAAGTATGCTTTCATGTTGTTTGCATTAAAATATTAATATATATTTTTAGTTAGTTATGTTTTTTCATAACATGTCATTAACCAAAAGAGATAAACTAGTTCCTAAATAATATAGTTCCTCAAATGGTTTAACTATACGAGTAATACCTGAAAATATGTTTTTGTTCCCTTGGTAATATTAGAAGGAAAAAACATAATTTATAATAAGAGGCTGAAACCTAAACTTATCATTAAATCGCAAATAATAATTGTCTACCTAATGAGATATAGGTTTTTAGCAAAGGTAGTCAATGTTAATATCTTTACGACACAAGTAGAAGAAGCAAAATCGTTCCTCGCTCTCCTCCTAATATTTTCCACCACAATCTAGATGAGCTACTAACTTGATTAACTCCTAAGGTTCTCAGTTGATTAAGGAAAAGCCATGAGCATAAACCTTATAGAAAACTTCAACGTACTTCTTGATTTATAAACCCCAAAAAAACATGATATATTGTTTTATTTGGTTCTGGAATGAGTAAGTTAATATAATATAGGAACCCAACATCAATCATTGTGAATACGTAGATCGGAAAGGGAGGAGCATTCAAACTCATGAATGTGGTGGAATTAATGCAACATTCATCGATTGTGGTAAGCGATATAAAAAATTGAAATAAGTTTTCATTTGTATAAATTTTATCTATAAAAACTATTATGCCTTTTCTTATGAATGTATTGGCATAGACATTGTAGTACTTCAGACAATGACATTTATTGCAAATACATCCAACTAGGTCTCCTATTTCACTTGCAAAATGCAATATCTAATAGCTCAAGCTGAAAATATGCTTTCTAATTAATTGTGGGCTGAATTTTTGCTGACTTTATTGTGCAGGTTCACTTCTGACACGTTCTTTTCAAAAAATTTGTCGATAATGCTCTTTTTTGTTTAGCAAATATTTTTGAGGATTTTCCATACATTTATGTACATACGTACCGTATTTGTATTCATGTATATATTTTATCTTCATAATATCCGTGCTTTCAATGATTGCAACTTTTTTTAAATCGTATGGTTTGTAATTTTCTTTAATTAAATCTTACCATTCTAAAAAATTTAGTCGATATACATTCTATGTTGTAGTTGAAAAAATCACTTTGTTCTTGTCGATTTTTCTTCCTCGAAATCACCATGTAGTTCAATCCACTATTCAAAATATATAGTTCCTAAAATAGTACAAAATGGAGCAGCATAGAAAAGTTGGCTATAAATTTGGTAGTAAAAGGTAAATAACAAAAACGATATTAAAAATGGATTATTTTGAAAAGTCTAACTTTTTTTAGGAATAATGGCTCAGCTGTTGTTGTTTCGGATTATTTTGAAAAGAAAAATCAATTTTTTTTCGTACTTAACCATCATTTGATAACCTTAAAGGGTAAAAAATTTAGCATAAAATTATACTGTATACGAAAGTTTAATCTACAATGTGAATTTTTTAGTTTATGATTTAAACCTTATTTTGATAATATTGCCACCAAATAATCGTTTTCAACTAAATGTGTTTCTCTTTTACGTTTTTTTTTTTTAAAAAAAAATTGGTCTAGGCAAGTTTTGAACTTGCATCTTCAGAAACATTGATGCTTTACCATTTGAGCTACTAGACCTTTTGATTATAAATGTATTTATTTTGAACTATTGCTTGGTTCATTCAGCGTATGGCAGCTTCTATATCAAAAAAATTGCATTTTTGTAGGTCCAATCTTGGTAACCATTCAAGAATGGGATGCACCACTTCACCGACGCCTAAGCGAAATACCAACAACTTTACATGCAGCAATGTTATACAATGGCCTTTATGCAATAGCCTTTGGTGTTAGAGAGGTTATTGCAAATTTACATGCACACAGTGCTTACCAGTTCAATGGATCAAATGATCATGTATTTTCTAGCAATTCTAATTGATTTTTCACCTGCTTATATACTGTAGGATTGTTATTGATTACCTTTCTGTATGGATTCAATGAAATAAGGGTTGGATTTGCGGTTTAGGTGTTTGTTCTTTGAAATGGTACTTTATATACAACAAATCATTGGGACAACATATCCCATGTCAATAAACGTTCGAAAGCAAGTTTCGAACTTGTGACCTCTTGCACCAAAGCCGAATCAATTAACCACTTGGACAATGGTGCTTGTTTAGGTGTTTGTTCGATTATTCTATCGGTAGCAATTACCTATTTTCTTTCGGTTATATGTTGTACAAGCATATACTCCCAAGTGGAAGCCCTTTGATGATGATTTTTAAGGAATATATTTCCTTCAAATACAATTATAAAGTGTTAAACATTATTTCATAGAACACTAAAATGTTTTATACTCAAATATCATAATTAATTTTTATCTAGGCTAGGTCCTAGGTAAATATATAATTCCTCTCTGCTTATCATTCTAATTTATAAAATTATCAGCTGAATAATTTACACTTACTAACATTTGTTACACATCGGTTATTTTCTCTTGTGTAGGTAACTAGAATATTGAGGTGTAGACTACATAGTCCGGAGATAGAACCAAATGTTAAAATGGAAAATTCAGGTTTCCCACTCTTTAATATTTCAAACTTCGATGTTATTTATTATCATTTCAATATCTTCTTTTATATTCATGTTTCTTTTGGAAAATGTTATTAACATATATAGCTAAATCAAGTTTCCCTGATAATCTTTCTCCAATTTGTTCAACTCTATGATTATTATCAAAAAAACTTGGTTTTCTTTCCTTAGGTTGCAACCAATATTTTTGCATTAAGATGTTAGGAACAAAGACATAATTTACTAATAAGGGGCTGAAAAAGAAGTCTGTAGCCTAAACTTTTTTTTATCTTTCAACTCCAAATAGTAATTATATTCTAATTTAAACCTAATGGTAAAAAAGTGTTCACGAAGTAGTTAATAGAGCCATAAGAAAGTATGCTTTCATGTTGTTTACATTGACATTTTAATATCTATTTTTATTTAGTTATGTTTTTTTATAAGATGTCATTAACCAAAAGAGATAAACCAAGTTCCTAAATAATATAGTTCCTCCAATTGTTAAACTATATGAGTATTATTGGGAAATATGGTTTTGTTCCCATGGTAATATTAGAAGGAAAAAACATAATTTACAATATGAGGATAAAACCTAAACTTATCTTTATATCCCAAATAATAAATGTCTACCTCATGAGGTATAGGTTTTTAGAGAAGGTAGTCAGTGATAATGTCTTTACGATACAAGTAGACAAAGTAAAATCGTTCCGCGCTCTTCTTCTAATATTTGCTAGCACAGTCTTGATGAGCTACTGCCTTGGTCAACTCCTAAGCTTCTCATTCGATTGAGGAAAAGCCATGAACACAAACCTTACAGAAAACTTCCATGAACCTCCTAATTCATTTACCCAAACAAACACGAAATATCCTTTTATTTGGTTCCGGAATGAGTAAATGAATATATTATAGGAACCCAACATTAATCATTATGAATACGTAGAGCGGAAAGGGAGGAGCATTTAAACTCACGAATGTGGTGGAATTAATGCAACATTCATCGCTTGTGGTTAGAGATATACAAAATCGAAATAAGTTAACATTTGTATAAATTTTATCTATAAAAGCTATTATGCCTTTTCTTATAAATTTTTTGGCATAGACATTGTAGTACTTCAGATAATGACATTTATTGCAAATACATCCAACTAGGTCTCCTATTTCACTTGCAAAATGCATTATCTAATAGCTCAAGCTGCAAATATTCTTGCTAGTTATATGTGGCTGCATTTTTGTCGACTTTATTACGCAGATTCACTTCTCACTCGTTCCTTACAAAAAATTTGTCGATAGTGCCCTTTTTTATTTAGCAAATATTTGTAAGACTCTTCCATACAATTATAAACATACGTGCCGTATTTGTATTCATGGAATCTTCATAATATCCATGCTTTTAATGATTGCAACTTTTTAAAATCGTATGATTTGTAATTTTCTTTAATCAAATCTCACCATTCTTAAATTTTCAGTCGATATACATTCTAAGTTATAGTTGAAAATAATCATTTTGCTCTTGCTGATTTTTCTTCTTCGAAATCACCATGTATTTCAATCCACTATTCAAAATTTATTGTTCCTAAAATCGTTGAAAATGGAGCAACATAGAAAAATTGGCTATAAACTTGGTAGTAAAAGGCAAATATCAAAAACAATATTAAAAATGGATTATTTTGAATAGTCTACTCTTTTTAGGATTAATGGCTTAGTTGTTGTTGTTGGATTATTTTGAAAAGAAAAATCAATTTTTTTTCATACTTAACCGTCATTTGATAACCTTAAAAGTTAAAAATTTAGCATAAAACTATACGTACATAATAAAATATGAATCATTGAATCTGTATACGAAAGCTTAATCTATAATTTGAATTTTTAAGTTTATGATTTGAACCTTATTTTGATAATCTTGCAAGTAAATAATCATTTGCAACTAAATGTTTTTTTCTTTTACATTTTTTTCATTTAAACAAAATTAGTCTAGGCATGTTTTGTACTTTCATCCTCAAAGAAATTGATGCATTACCATTTGAGCTACTAGAGCTTTTGATTATAAACGTATTTATTTTGATCTATTGCATGGTTCATTTAGTGTATGGAAGCTTCTATATCAATCTTGGTAACCGTTCAAGAATGGGATGCACTACTTCATCCCCGCCTAGGCGAAATACCCTCAACTTTACATGCAACAATGTTGTACATTGGCCTTTATGCAACAGCCTTTGTTGTAAGAGGGGTTTTTGCAAATTTACATGCATACAATGTTTACCAATTCAATGGATCAAATGATAATGTCTTTTCTAGAAATTTTAATTGATTTTTCATTTGCTTATACACTGCAGGATAATTATCAATTACCTTTCAGTATGGATTCAAAAAAATAAGGGTTGGGTTTGCAGTTTAGGTGTTTGTTTGGTAATTCTATCGGTAGCAATTATCCTGTTTTCTTTCGGTTTTATGTTGTACAAGCATATACTCCCAAGTGGAAGCCCTTTGAAAATGATTTTTAAGGTATATATTTCCTTCAAATGCAATTATAAATTGTTACATATTTTTTATAGAACGCTAAAATGTTTTATACTCAAATCTCGTAATTAATTTTTACCTAGGCTAGGTCCTAGGAAAATATATAGTTCCACTCTGCTTATTATTTTAATTTATAAAATTAATAGTTGAATAATTTGCACCCACGAACATTTGTTACACGTCGGTTATTTTCTCCGGTGTAGGTAACTGGAATGTTGAGTTGTACACTACATACTCAGGAGATAGAAACAAATGATAAAATGGAAAATTCAAGTTTCCGACTCTTTAATATTTCAAATATTCGATGTTGTTTATTATCATTTCAGTATCTTCTTTTTTATTCATATTTCTTTTGGAAAATGTTATTAACCTATAGAGCCAAATCAAGTTTCCCTGATAATGTTTCTCCAATTTGTTTAACTCTATGATTATTATCAAAAAAATTGGTTTTCTTTCCCTGGGTTGCAACCAATATTTATTATGATTAACTCCAAATAATAATTGTATTCTAATTTAAACCCAAAGGTAAAAAAGTGTTCGCGAAGTAGTTAATAGGGTCATAAGAAAGTATGCTTTCATGTTGTTTGCATTAACGTTTGAATATTTACTTTTAATTAGTTATGTTTTTTATAAGATGTCATTAACCAAAAGAGGTAAACCAACTTCCCAAATAATATAGTTCCTCAAATGGTTAAACTATACGAGTAATATCAGGAAATATGATTTTTTTTCCCATGGTAATATTAGGAAATAACATAATTTACAATAAGAGGATAAAACCTAAACTTATCATTAAATCCCAAATAATAAATGTCTACATGATGAGGTATAGGTTTTTAGAGAAGGTAGTCAATGATAATGTCTTTACGACACAAGTAGACGAAGCAAAATCGTTCCTCACTCTCCTACTAACATTTGCCACCACAATCTTGATGAGCTGCTATCTTGCTTAACTCCTTAGGTTGCCAGTCGATTAAGGAAAAGCCATGAAAACAAACCTTATAGAAAACTTCCATTCACATCCTAATTCATTAGCTCCAAAGAAACATGATATAGCTTTTTGTTTGGTTCCTGAATGAGTAAGTGAATATTGTATAGGAACCCAACATCAATCATTGTGAATACATAGATCGGAAGGGGAGGAGCATTCAAACTCATGAATGTGGTGGAATTAATTCAACATTCATCGTTTGTGGTAAGCGATATACAAAATCGAAATAAGTCGTTATTTGTATAAATTTTAACTATAAAAACTGTTATGACTTTTCTTAAGAATTTTTTGGCACAGACATTGTAATACTTCAGATAATGACATTTATTGCAAATACATCCAACCAGGTCTCCTATTTCACTTGTAAAATGCATTATCTAACAGCTCAAGCTGCAAATATGCTTGCTAATTATATGTGGGCTGCATTTTTATTGGCTTTATTGGGCAGATTCACTTCTAACTCACTCCTTTCAAAAAATTTGTTGATAATCTCTTTTTTGTTTAGCAAATATTTGTAAGACTTTTCCATACATTTATAAACATACGTACCGTATTTGTATTCATGTACATATTTTATCTTCATAATATTCGAGCTGTCATTGATTGTAACTTTTTAAAATCGTATGAATTGTAATCTACTTTATTCAAATCTTACCGTTCTTAAATTTTTAGTCGATCTACATTCTAAGGTGTAGTTGAGAAAAATTATTTTATTCTTGCCGAATTTTCTTCTTCGAAATCACCATGTATTTGAATCCACTATTCAAAATTTATTGTTCCTAAAATAGTAGAAAATGGAGCAACATAGAAATGTTGGCTATAAATTTGGTAGTAAAAGGTAAATATAAAAAACGATATTAAAAATTGATTATTTTGAAAAGTCTAACTTTTTTGGAATAATGGCTTAACTGTTGTTGTTGGATTATTTTGAAAAGAAAAATCAATTTTTTTTCATACATAACCATCATTTGATAACCTTAAAAGGCAACAAATTTAGCATAAAACTATATGTACATAATAAAATATGAATCATCGAATATGCATACGAAAGTTTAATCTATAATGTGAATTTTTTAGTTTACGATTTGAACCTTATTTTGATAATCTTGCAAGCAAATAATCATTTGCAACTAAATGTGTTTTTCTCTCACGTTTTTTCATTTTAAAAAAATTTGTCTAGGAAAATTTTGAACTTGCATCTTTAAAGAAATTGACGCATTACCATTTGAGCTACTAGAGCTTTTGATTATAAACGTATTTATTTTGATCTATTGCATGGTTCATTGAGTGTATGGCAGCTTGTATATCAGGAAATATTGCATTGTGCAGGTCTATTCTGGATAGCCGTTCAAGAATGAAATACACTAGTTCATCCCCGCCTAGGTGAAATACCTCAACTTTACATGCAGCAATGTTGTACAATGGCCTTTATGCAATATCCTATGGTGTTAAAGGGGTTATTGCAAATTTACATGCACACAGTGCTTACCAGTTCAATGGATCAAATGATCATGTCTTTTCTAGCCATTTTAATTGATTTTTCACCTACTTATATACTGTAGGATAGTTATCGATTACCTTTTGGTATGGATTCAGGAAAATAAGGATTGGGTTTGCGGTTTAGGTGTTTGTTTGGTAATTCTATCGGTAGCAATTATCCTGTTTTCTTTCGGTTTTATGTTGTACAAGCATATCCTCCCAAGTGGAAGCCCTTTAACAATGATTTTTAAGGTATATATTTCCTTCAAACACAATTATAAAGTGTTACATATTTTTTTTATAGAATGGTAAAATGTTTTATACTCAAATCTCATAATTAATTTTTACCTAGGCTAGGTCCTAGGTATATACTTAGTTCCACTCTTCCTATCATTTTAATTTATAAAATTAATATTTGAATAATTTACACCCACCAACATTTGTTACACGTCGGTTATTTTCTCCGGTGTAGGTAACTGGAATGTTGAGGTGTAGACTACATACTCAAGAGATAGAAACAAATGTTAAAATGGAAAATTCTGGTTTCCCACTCTTTAATATTTCAAATATTCGATGTTTTTTATTATCATTTCAGTATCTTCTTTTATATTCATGATTCTTTTGGAAAATGTTACTAATCTATAGAGGTAAATCAAGTTTCCCTAATGATGTTTCTCCAATTGGTTCAACTGTATGATTATTACCAAAAAAATTGGTTTTCATTCCTTGGGTTGCGACCTATATTTTTGCATTAAGAAGTTAGGAATAAAAACATAATTAACTAATAAGGGGCTGAAAAAGAAGTTTGTAGCCTAAATTTTTTTTATCTTTCAACTCCAAATAGTAATTGTAATCTAATTTAAACCTAAAGGTAAAAAACTGTTCACGAAGTAGTAAATAGAGCCGTAAGAAAGTATGCTTTCATGTTGTTTACATTAACATTTTAATATCTATTTTTTTTAGTTATGTTTTTTTATAAGATGTCATTTACCAAAAGAGATAAATTAAGTTCCCAAATAATATTGTTCCTCAAATGGTTAAACTATATGGGTAATATTGGGAAATATGGTTTTCTTCCATTGGTAATATTAGAAGGTAAAAACATAATTTACAATAAGAGGCTGAAACCTAAACTTATCATTTAATCCCAAATAATAAATGTCTACCTAATGAAGTATAAGTTTTTAGAGAAGGCAGTCAATGATAATATGACGCTCCACCTCTATACTCACACTAGCCAAGGACACTACGGAGTAAAGCCGTCAACTAGCGCGAAGAATAAGCCTGTTGAGGAGCGACCATCTGTGTAATTGCTTTGTGCGAGTACCGATATGTCAGCTAAAATATCACATGCGACATACCGCTCAAAGCTACTACACAGTGGCTATGTGGTCTTCGGAAACAAATATAAAATAAGCATAACACAAAATCAGTCACAGATATTCATATCACAATGGAGGAAACAGATATAAATAAAACATATAGAAGTGTACATCAATGTAGTGGTCATGCAAGATCCACTACATCGCAAAAGAATAGGTACAAGTGCTGGACAAAAGAGTATGTATACATCAAGGGGTCTCTACCTCGAATGTATAAAAACAAAAACTAGTAAGCTAAGTTGTTAGCCAAAGGTTAGATGAAAAACCCATATAAGAAGTCAAGCAGAAGCACCTGAAACACCTCGGTCTGACCTGAGTAAAAATTGAGAAAAAAATAATAAACGGATCGGTCTAGCTATAAATATCATATAAAATGAGAAAAGATAAGGGATATGACAAAAACTATGATAACAATAATGTCATACTGTGACAAGTATATATTTAACATTCAACAAAAAAGTCATAGAATATTTCAAGAATCTCATACACCAAAAAGAATGACATATTCTTTATTTTATTCACCAAACCACAAATATTGATACGGCTTATCAATATAAATCACAAAAATCGGTGAAACACAAATTCCAGAAATCATCCATTAGAAATCCAGAAATCATAAAGGGGGAGGCCTATCAAAAACGGGAGCATGAAAACTCACCAACGCGTGTATTACAAACGTGACGCTATCCATGTTAGTCCCTGAGAAGATGGTTTTGATGACAATATCCTTATAATAAGATTACAAAATATAAATACTAACATTATAGTTTAGATATATATTTATATGCAGGATTTTACCATCCAGATACTAAGAATAAAGACTATATAGTATAGAGATTCAAAACTGAAGATATCAAGATTGAAGACTCATGAGTATCAAGATTATCAAGAGTTCAAGATCTTAATAATAAGTAATTCAATTAGGAATTTTGTTAAAACTCCTAACAAAGCACTGGCATCTTAAAATCCAATTTATTCGTGGAATGGAATCCACTTCGAGCCCATTAAAGGGATGGAACCCTAAGTAGGATGGAACCTACGAAAAATTTAGTAGAACATTGTTTTGTATCCACTAACTTTTATTCAAATGTTTTACAAAATTATATCTTGTTTTCAAAATGATTTCAAAATCTTCCTTTTAAAAAGATCAAAAACATCTATCTTGGTTTTAAATACTTTTAGCCTCAAAATAATCTTTTTTTTTGAAATCAAATTATCCTTGGTTTTAAACTATCTTTTAATTACAATATATTTAACTTTTAATATGCATACTTAGATTTAAATATAAAATTATAGCAAAATTTTATAAATTATATTAAAGTCTTGTATATATTATTCTCTATACTTATTTATGTATTTTAACTATAGTTAAGTATATTTATAAAGTTTAAAAAAGTTTTAATACAAGATAGAAGTTATTTTTAAAAGAAATACAAATCACCAAAAATACCATAGGCTTGTCGACAACCCCTAGGGACCCTTATCGACAAGGTTGTAGTTGGATTTTACCCGTTACTGGATCTGGGGTTGAAGACCTTAACGAAGCTGTGCAAATCCCAGGTCCAAGATACCTGTATACTGACTCCAGTGGGGCTCGCACTATTCCGGGAAGAGAAACGAACAAGGGCTGAACATGCTGAATCTTTCCTTTATTGCCGGCCCTTTTATCCCGGTAGGGCGGTTCGCTTGAGTTGTTGAGAAGGAAATCTAGGTATCAGATTCCTACCAAGATAACTAGAAATTCCAACCACTAAAAATCCTAGTGAACCTAAAAAAAGAATAAAGGCCGAGATAAAATTACTTGCTTTTCGAGACCCCCCTTCTTTTATTTTTACATCTAGGATCCGAACTATATTATTGAGCACAAAGCCAGCTCCAGAGCTAGCGAAATCGCGCGTCAATCGATTTGCCATCCACGTGTGAATTGGTTACTTAGGGTGTTTGGTCATTTCACGAAAGTGTAAGTTCAATCTCAAATTACTCCCATTGAGACTGAATCTTCCAATGATTGTTCGTCCTAAAAAGTGGTGTGTCAATCCTAAGCGCGCAAGAACAAACAATCATTCATCGGAGGGAGCTTGGATTTCCAGTCAGGCATTAATTGGGCGAATGTTAAAGCTAGTCAAGCAGCCAAGTATATTAATTTTATCAGCTAACATGTGTCCAGTCCAGCGGGAACATGCAGCGCAAACAAACGTGAGCCGCTATACCGAATCCCCCGCTGGCCATCGGGGACCGAGTGGTAAGGCCATGATCTGCAGGGGAACGGATCACTCATTCTTCTAAGAAAGCTCTATAGAGAGCGCTTGCCCCTGGACTAATTTTCACAAGTTCGGTAGAAAACTGGAAGCAGCTGTATTAAGAGCTAAATTGGCCAAAGGGATGGGTGTTTCAAAATTTTGAATTTCAAAAAGTGTCTATTCATCATATCCTTTCACGAATGGACATGGTTGTTGTCTTACTATAAATAGGGGCAGTTTTAAACGAATTTGTATTCATGTTTTTTTTCTGATTTCACTCCTCTTATTCTTCCACATTTCTTTATATATATTTTTACCATTACTCAGCCGAAATCACCATTGAATCTAACTAGATCATCTCTGGTTTGATTCCCTATCACTATCTCAACAAGATCTCCGTGCTATTCAGAGTTATAGCCTTCTTTGTAATTAACTAAGTGAGAAAAGGTGTGATTGTAATATGTGAAATCAATCAAGTGATTAAAGGTGTGACTGTAGCCTGTGAAATCAATTGGGTGAACTTGTTGCTCGTAAAATCAAGTACCTCTACCCAGAGGATTATGAATCTGGAGTGGTGTACCTCGTAGCCATGAAATCGAGGGTGTAATTGTAAAAATTGATTTTGAAAGGAAATCTGTACTTGTGTGCGGAACTAGATGTAGGGTAACGCTGAACCAGTATAAAATCCGGTTTGTTTTTTCCTTTATTGCTTTTACTTTATTTCTGCATCTGTGTATGATTCTATGATCATATCTGTGTCTGAATATTGCATACATTTGTGTTCAAATTAACATAAACTTAAAAAGATTTAGTAATTCCTTAAAACACTATTCACCCCTCCCCTCTAGTGTTAATTCTAGCCTTAAGATCCGTAATCCGCATTTTTCACATTTGGTATCAGAGCAAGTTTTTCAAAGTTTCATAAACTGAATTTTGAAAATTTTCAAAATGGCTACAACACTGGTACTGTTACCAGCACTAGTTTTATTATCCCTGTCTCTAGTTCATTTGTAGAAGGTCAGTCTACTGTCAGACCACCACTTTTTAATGGCAGTAACTATGCATATTGGGCATGGAGGATGAAAATATATTTACAATCTGTCGGACTAGACGCTTAGAATATCGCACAGACCGAATATGTTGAACCCACGACTGATTTTTCACAGTGGACTGCTGAGGACTGTTGCATAAAATAACTCTAAAGCAATGAATATTCTGTTTTGTTCACTTGATATGAATGAATTTAATGGAGTGTCAGTTTGTAACTCTGCATATGAAACCTGAAAAACTTTGCAAGTTACTCACGAAGAAACAAGCAAAGTTAAACAGACCAAAATTTCCATGCTCACAAATTAGTTTCATTTATTTAAATTGAATCCTAATGAGTCTATTTCAAATATGTATAGTATATTTCAGGATATTGTGCATTCTCTAATATCCTTAGGAAAGGAATTTTCGAAAGAAGATAAAGTCAGAAAATCCTTAAATCCTCTTACTCCAGAGTGGGATCAAAAGGCACTTGCGATTGAAGAGGCAAATGACATCAGTACCTTAAAGATAGACGAAGTAATTAGAAATCTAATGTCATTTGAAGTCCAAATGATTGAAAGAAGAGAAGCAAAGCATTTGAAAAGAAATCAATGGCATTCAATGCATTGACTGATGGATCGGACTCAAATAGCGATAATGATGAAGAGATAGCCCTTATGACCAAGAATTTTTGAAAAATTCCTGAAATACAGAAAGATGAATAATCTCAAGAGAAACAACTATAAGAACTTTGGAAATCAGAATGTAGTGTCAAACTATATCAAACATTTCAACTGTGATAAACCAGGACATATCAAAAGAGGCTGTCCGCATCCAGATAGGCAAAATCTTACTATAAACAATTATTCCGCAAAGAAATGAAAACATGCATTTACTGCTACTCTAGATGACCCAGACTCGTCTTCAAGCAATGATGATCAGAAGAAAGATAAATCAAATATGTGTTTCATGGCTTGTAAGGACCCAATTCTTCGACTTTCGAAAACTGACATCAATACGTTCACTGTATCAACTGCCGAGCAACCGAATGCCGAAAAACCGAACACTTAGGGTTTTAAGAAAAGAAAAGGATAGAAGGAAAGAGAAGAAGATAGAACAAAACGGAAAACGGCAAAAAATAACAGAACAACATCAGAATCTCACAATCGCAGAGGAACAACATATAATAATAAATGAATAATCTTTAAACAAAGAACTATATCAGTTATTACATTACATCACATCACATTACATTATATCATCAGAGTGTACAACAACCAACAACAACAAACAGTGCAGCGGAAAAAGGAAATACTATATACTAGTAATACGCCAAGCCATCCATCTTGCCTCCAGCAACTCCTGAATTCCAGAATATCCCGATAAACCTTAACTCTTGACTGCCCGTGTGGAAATTGGTGGGCACCCAGAGTTTTGGAATGAAAACAATAAACTCCGAGTCAGTCATGTGACTGGCGTGAGAACTCAAAACAGTTTATTTATCTTTAAAATCAAAATAGAGGAATATTTTTAAAGTCAATTCGCAATGCTTTTAAAAATGAGACTACCATAAGGCCTCCCGCACACACACAATGCAAACGCAGAATCGGAGGAGATTTCTCCTTATGATAGTCAAAGATGCTTGATACGCATTAAAAAGAAACATTCGATATTATTACTAGTGCATAGTGTAGAAAATATTTCGAAAGTAAAGATATAAATCTTAGCCAACATACGACCATTATCTTATGCCTACTATAGCTACTATGTTCAATAGCAGGTTACCGCCACATTCCATAGCAGGTTCTACAACTAAAACCATACAAGGCTCGTATTGTTTCTTTGTATTTCCAACAAATGGTCGGGCCAAGGAACTTCCCATTGCCACATGAGAACGCCTCTGGACGGACGTCCCGGAGAACCTAACCGGATCTCTGCCAACACAAGGCCGGGTTACCTTTCAAACTAGGTAACAACTGACACGAGTATGCCATCCCCCGGTCCTTTGGGACCTTTATCCGAGCGCTCGTAACCATCATCACACAATCATAAATAAAGTGTTTCAACATGAATAAGTATCTGGGCTCCATACCATGATACCACCCTTTTCCAGAAGGAAATGCACATACCCTAAAGGGAGCTACCCCTCATAACCTTGCTGCATCTTTCCTGTTTTGACCATTCCGGGGTGTGAGGCTCGACGAAGTCTCGTCCACAAATCCACGCTTTATACAAAAGCTGTGCTTTGGGTCAAAAAATGATCATAGAAATGATCACAAAGATAAACGATCAAACAAATGATCATATCACAAATGATCAACACAATGATCCTTTCACAGCAACACTCAGCATGTCACAATACCAAATTGGGAATATATCGCTGAGAACCTTCAACTACATAACCTCTGAGCTCGTACGTCTTAGAGAAGGGTGTTAAGCTAAGAGAATAAACTCTCCGCCACCAACAGGAATATATTTGAAAGAAATCAGCTTTTTATCTCAATTGTAATGTCAGACATACAATCCATACAAGTCTGTTCCAGGATCGAACAGAACCGAAGGCACTTACAAAGAAGTCCTTGCAATCCGGATATTCACTAATCACGTTCGGACTCCCCATCACATATGGAGTCTCTATACCGGGGACCAGTCGATGCAAAGACATTCGACGAGTTGTCCTTTCGCTTTCAAAAATATCCGGTCTTCAACACCGGTCATCAATGCTATCCATTACGTCGTATCACTATTCGGAATGGGTAATCCGAATAACGAGCGCAATAATTTAAAAATAAGTGTGGCATTCAAATTCAAGCAAATCACAACAAATACTCATTCAAAGGTAAATATTGATAGTCAGTTATTGAACTATCAATGGATATGCACAACATCACCAGATTCCGAATAATTTTCCAAATTATTTATTTCCCAAAAATATCTTTACAAGATATATAATTTCCACACTTCAACCATTTGAAAACAAATTTCAAATATTTTCCTTACGTGGAAGTACTTTCATTTCAACATGGTTCATCTAAACCGATTAAATAAATCCTTAAAGATTTACTTTATATTTACGTTCCAATCCGTAAATTTATTCCCATACTTCAAAAATAAATCAATATTTTTTTTAAACAAATTCCATTTTTTATATATTCCATAGTGAATTTACATTCCAAAATATTTATGAATAAACGATTTCAATTATTCATTTTCAATTTACCTTCAAAAAGATAAATTCTCAAAACGTTTCATTTCACATTGGAAAACATTTCCTTACTTATTTATTCATAAGTAATTCACAAATCTATTTATTTTCAACCTTTGGAAAATATTCAATATACTTAAATCGAAATTAAGTATATAGTTCGTTCTTTAAGGAAATCATTCTCTTAACCATATTTATCTGGGTCAAAACGAATGTCGCGTAAAACATCGTTACGACAACCCAAAATCACTAGTATAGGGATTCGAAATTAAAATAGATATATAAATCCCAATACTAAATAAAACATTTCCTTTCGGAAATCATTTACTATAAGAACAGTGTTATAGTCCATCATTTCCTTCTATTTCTCGAAAATGTCTATTTCAACAATGAATGTTGAAATCTATGGTTTCGAACCTTAACACATTTTAAAAACATCGTTAGATCATTTTAATTTTATTTAAAACATCACATCCAAACATTTTCTTTAACATATTATTCACTATTCAAAAACGTGAATATACTTTGTTAACCAATTTCATCATTTCTATACATTTCATTTTAAAGGATTATTCATAGTCTAAAACGTGAATATAACTCCATTAATAAGTTATAACAATTTACTTATCAAAATAAGTCGTTTGCGAATTTATAAAACAACGTTTATAAATTCCATTTCTATTTATTTTATAACAACTTCCTTTTATAAATTCCTTTATTAACCTATCTCAATTCATATATCAATGATATGCTAAAAATTCATATTATAAGTCAAATACTTATAATTTATTTGTTTACAAAAATCGTTCTTTTAAACTTCCCAATTTATAAATCTTATAACTTATAAGATTCATTTATTTACCCATATCTATTCTTCAAATAACTTTACAAATTTTATAAACCTACTGCTTATAAAATTCCATTTATAACTTCACCGTTTATAATCCTATAAGTTTCATTTCTATTATGAAATTCATTTACAATTCATTCTAACACTTATAAAAACTCGTTTTATAATTCAAATGTTTTTAATTTATAAATATCAATTATAAATCTGTTATATAAATCAATTTATACTATTATTTTAAAACATCTTTAATCTCCTTTATAATTTCACCATTTTCTTTGATTTATAAAATAATTAAATTTTATAAATCCTATTTTTAAACTTTTCACAATAAATTCAAAAATCCCAACTTAAACTATTTTATAAAATCATTAACCCCATATTTTCAAAAATCAACTTTTAACTATTTTTCTCAAAAATCATAATTTTTATAACATTAAAATTATAACGTTTATTTATTTAAAATGAATCGATTCCAAAAATATTTTGTAAACGTATACTCTTCAAAAATCACTTTAAAAATCCTTTTAAAATTCCAAAATTTGGCCCAATGATGCTACATACCAAACAGTCAATCACGACAACAACGATATCATATATCGATATGATAATCAATGAATATCAAAATATCCAAAATCAAATAAATACTGTTGAGGAATCCAGTTGGATCCCTCCAACCTGTTTTCCCACATCCAAAGATGTTAGCACAATACCAATTCCGTTCCAGTACGAAATTATCGCGGTACATGGGATTTATAATATTATCCACTTAATAGGCGGCGCAATAGGGTCTTATCCGCTATATACTGCGGGAAATCAATTCCAAGTACATAAATAATACCAATTTCACTGTTTATGAAAAATTCGTGGTATATGTTTTTAATAAATAACCTCCGCTTACTAACGGCGCATAATGTCTATTTTAACAATCAATAGATAACAATCATCATTCAAACATGCATTCAAGTATTTTAAATATAACTATTTAAAATTAAAATCGAAACCGATTCGATTGAGTGAGAAGTTCTCACCTTGATTTCAATTCCGTTTTAGCGATTTATTTCGAATAAAATTAAACGGACGTTTAATTTTATCTGAAATTCTGACTAACTTCAAATGACTCCAAACAAATTCTATAGCGTAGTGCTCGTCCATACGATTCCAACGCAACTGGTTTCGCGCGTTTTCGACCTCATATGAAAAAGATATGATTTTTCAAAGTTTATAAGAATTTTATAAACCAATTTACAACATAATGTATAATTTTAAACCTAAATCGAATCAAGGCCGAGAGATCTTTGCCCCCTACATCATGACCGTCCCCTTCATCTCCTTCCACGCGCGTTCAACTTCTACAGGTAACGAAGCAAAGGCCGAACCCATTTTTGCAAATTAGGGTTAATTTTCGCGAGTAAAATACACAACTTCACGTCGATCAGGAAACTCCATCTCGTAGCCCATTGCAAGAGCCATCTTCGGCTGGAACAGGGAGTAGCTCGGCCCCCCGATGGCTCTCGAATTGCATGCCGAATGCATGGCCTTTGATTGAGATTTGCCGACAATCTACTTCGTATTTTACGATCATCACCGTTGATATACAAGATCTCATAGCCCTCTACAATTTTCATGTTGAACGTTTCTTGAATTGATGAACGGATTTGAAGAAAAGAGGGAAGGAAGAGAACAAGATTTCGGCCATTGATTACATAACAGCGGCGGCTGAAGGTTTTGGAACCTTAGGGTTTAATTTCTTTGCAAATTTATGAATTATAAGTCCTTATATAGAAAATTCTCAAAATACTATTCATCCTGGATTTTCCGAACTCCAAACGAAGCGTGCCGGTTGGCGTTCCTAAGGTTTACCCCACGTTCCGAACACAATGGAACGTGTTTCGGGAGCGAATTCGGTCATCTGTGCGAGTTATGGCAATAAACGTTCAATTTAAAATTAAACCGATTAAACGATTTTTAGGCATTTTAGCTTGCACCGGACAAACGGTAAATCCGACTGACATGAAATTTGAAATCATACAATAATATCACATTACGGATCCGATGAAACTGGTTTCATCGAAATCCGAGACTGTTTGAAAAATGGCTATTTTAACTCGCCAAATAAATATTAAAACAATTTCGATGCGTTTCGAGATGCCACGATCAAACGATAACTCCGATTGCTACGAAAATTGAAATCCGATAATAACAAACTATTACGGATCCAATGGAACTAGTTTCGTCCTATTCTGAGACTGTTCGAAAAATGGCTAATTTCACTAGTCGATTAAATATTAAAATATTCAATTTTCACAAATTAACTCTTAATTTGATTTTAAAAGTTCTAAAATATCATTCTAACTCCAATATGATAAAATAAAATTTTACAAATCATTTTCAATCATATTTAATCCAAATTTCAATTATTTCTTTATTTTCACATATTAAATTATCGATTTAATTATCCAATTAAATTTAATTATTCGAAATAAAATTTATTCGACTTATAATTTCACTAATTAATATTTAAAATTAATTAAATATACAAATTTTAATTAATTAAAATTCTGGGTCGTTACATACTTCCCCCCTTAAAAGAATTTCGTCCTCGAAATTATCAAGTAAGAAAAGGTTACAGAATTCATTAACTTTCCGAAATCCATAGTTAAACTTTTTACAATACTAAGTTTTCAAATCATACTTAGTTATCTTTTCAAAAACAACTACTATTGTTTAACTTTCAACTCCAAATCAAAGTTAAGTTTTCAAAATTTTCCAATTTTTCTCAAAAATATTCTAACGCCTTGAATTTTCGAAAAAATTCGCCATAGTCTCCTTTGCGTGGCTCGATTTGAAAAAAATGACAGTATATATATCATAAATATACATCTCATCAAGTGATGAGGCATCCCTCAAGGAAAAAAGTGTAAAAGTACGATATTTAATCCGAGATATGTACCTTATATTTTATTAGCGAGCATATACGGCTAATATAGCGCGAAAGCGAGCTCCAAATGTGAAGCAAATGCGATCCGCACCTACTAAACACTCAACAAACAGATAAGAAACATGTATATAGACAATAGTAACGATATACAACATATAGCAACATAATAACTATATATGCAAACATAGCAAATGTAGCAAAAGCAATATATTCAACCATCAACCAACTATCATCCAACTAGCATTCATAACCAATAAATATTCATTCATATTCTCATTAATATTCAATGAAATGGGTTTTCAATTTAAACACATTTGATTTATTAACAGTGGATGTTTTTACTAACATTCATTTTTAATTAGTTTATATTCACTAATCCATATTCAAGTTGGTTCACTTCTAAATCAAATTCAAGTCTACTTAAGATTCATTTAACTTCTAATTGAATTTCAATTACTTTAGCTTTCAATTTCATTAACTCAATTTCATTAATACTTAATGAATTATATACAATCAACTAACAACCATATAACAACCAATGTATATTAATTACAACCAAATTCCTTTGCTTTCAATTGGTTTAATTAAATTGATTTTCATTCAATTATTCAACTTCCAATAACATTAGATTTTAATGAATTAACACGTACATTCATTATTTCATATCAACTTAATTTACATTCAATTGATTAACATTTAATCCATTCATTCAATTCAATCACAAAAGTTGAATTTCATTTATATAACTCAAGTTCATATCTACCACTTAACTTTATTAATTTACTTTGATACCAATATCAACTTCATTCAACATCACTTAAGTTATACTTCCATTTTAAACATCGCTTGGTTTTACATAACTTAAATTCCCACTTATAAATCAATTCAGATCCAATTCTAAGTAAATTTCCATTTAACTTTAAATTCATTTTTATTTACAACTTATATTCATAAATATATTCATATAGTTTCACTTCTTATATATATAAGTTTATTTCAAAATTGTAAATCACTTTAATTATAATTCAATTCTCATAATTCTTTTGCTTATACAATTATTCTATTTAGATTATTCAACAACCCAAATAATCAACTTATATACACTTTAATAATTATGAAAGATTATTCCTTTATATATAAAATATAATCAAGGTAAAATTATTCTATTTACCCAATTTTAAAACAATATCGTGTCGAATTGTTCTGTACAAGTGTTTAGAGATCCCTATCAACAACGCTGATCACACGTATTAACCAGAATCTATATAGCACTCAACAAAGCAATCATCACAATATAAAACAATTCTATATTCACTAACAAATACGCTCTCATAGCTATTATTACACTCAACTCATTCTAGAGTACTACTGACTCTATCTCTAATGAGTAATACCCAACAGAACCATGGTTGTCGCTTAACCATATGCTCTGATACCACATTGTAAGGACCCGTGTAACAACCCAGAGTTTTAAACAATTTAATTTGAGAATATTTAATTTATTTTAAATATTTGAATGAGGGTTTGAATTGAATTTTCAATATAACTATGAATTTGACGATTAAATTATAGAATTTAATCTATTGAGAGTCGAATAAAAATTTGAATCTTCAAATTTAAGCCAATTAAAAATATTTCAAAGGCTTGTAAAATTCATATTGATAATATTGAAGATTTTAGAAGTTTCAGAATTTAATTTGAAAGTGATTTGTTCAGTTCTGAAAATATATCGTTTGAATCGATATTTAAAATAGCCGTCCGAGGCACAGTCTCGGAATTCGACGAAACCAGTTCCATTGAGTCCGTAATATTGAATTATTGCCGGATTTCAAATTTCGTATTTTTCGGAATTAATGTGTGATCACACGGTAAATAAACGCGTTGAAATTGCATCGAATTCAATTTAAATTTAAAAATTTAAATTACTAAAACAAACACTGTAGTTCCCTTAAATTTCTCCTAGGATCACGAACGAAATCGTGCAACCCATCACACAACCATCTCTGCACGTTCTCTTGTTTCCTTCCCTCTCTTTTTAAATCACGCAGTCTTCAACTTTAATTGCAAAGGAAAATCAAATGAAAACAAATCATGGCCGATGCTTGCTTCTTATCCCAAAAAATTAAAATTCCGTTCTCAGTATAAAAAAAATATATAAATGGCCGTAGCCTGGGAAGGGCGACGCGATGGAAGGAGGCGCGTAGGGAGGGGGGCCGCGCGCGACAAGGGGGTCGGCGTTGCTGAGCTCGAGCGCGCGACAGTGAAGCGCGCGCGATTTGAGATTGGGGATTCTCGAGAGCACGTGGAGATGGAGGCGTCGCGCGTTGGCGGCGATTCGTGGGGCGTAGCTACTGGCGCGCATGCGCGTGGCATTGGGGGAATCGAGGGCGGCGCGCGATTCGATGGTGGTAGCGGCGATTTTGAGGTGCGCGACATGGCGGGTACTCGCGTGGATGGGGGGGGCACGGCTGCGACCTGGGGATAGCGGCGGCGTGGAGGATGTTGGTGGTGCGCGCGCGATTGGGGATAACTGCAGTAAGGTAATTGATTTTTATTTTTTATTTTTATTTTTTTTATTTAGTAAACATTTATATATATATATATATTGAAAATATATATACAGTAAAAAAAAAAAATTATTTGAGTAAAATCAAATCGGTATAAATAAAGAAAAAGCAGTTTGAATTTTAATAAATGTATATAGATTTGAAATGAATAATAATAAGAATTTTAAAACTTGAAGAAAATTTAGTTTAAAACTAAATTATTTGTTGAACAGGAATTATGAATAAAGTAAATTATTAGTTTATAAATGTTAAATTAAAATTTATAAAAGCAGTTATGTAGATATATATATATATATACATATATATATACATTTTAAAATCACTGATTAGTTTAGAAATTTGTAAAAGAAAAATTGTTAAAGATAAAATTTAGATTAATTTATTAAAAAGGAAGAATGCTTCGAATTTAATAGTTAGATAATAAAGTTTGTTAAAAGAAAAATATTAGTTCAAATTATTATATTAAGAATAAAATTTTAGTTTAAAATATAATTTTTTAGTTAATCAAATTTATTAAAATAAAAAGGAAGTTTAGTTTTAATTCAATATTTTGTTAAACGAATTTAATTAAAGAAAATCAGTTTGAATTTTTAATTTTTAGTTTAAAATAAAAATCATTAACTTGAGATTGAAATAATTAGTTGAATAAATTCAATTTAAGGGTAAGTTAATTAAATCTATTTAAGAAGAAAATTTAGCTTTAAAATTAAATTGTAGTTGAATAGAATTATTTAAAAGGAAAGTTTATTTATAACAAATTTAATAGTTAAAACCAAAATTTGTTAGTTGATTTAATTTATAAAAAGGAAATTTAATTCAATTGAGAATTTCTAGTTTGAATTATTTTCAAGGGAAAATTTGTTAAAATAAATTTATTTAAGAAGAGATTGGTTTAAATAAAACTATTGATTAATTAAACAATCAAAAATGAAAAATTTATTATTCGATTATTTCGAATATTAATAAATTGTGTAAATATTTATACAAGGTATAAATCAAGAAAATCGAGTCAAGATGGGAAATGGATTGCTAATTAAAGCAAAGGTGAGAACTTCTCACTCAAAAGGAATTTTGTTGTTTATTTAAATTTTAAATAGATAGATTTAAAATTGTTTGACTGTGTTGATTGAATGTTTGAATGATGATTGTTATATATTGGATGTGAATAGACCCTATACGCCGTTAGTAAGCGGAGGTTATTTATTACACACATATACCGCGATATTCCACCTTGAAGTGGAATTGGTATTATATTATATATATAGCAATATATATATATTGGCATATGTATATATTTCAGTTGATTGATTTTCCCGCAATTTTTTTTAGCGGATGAGACCCTATTGCGCCGTTAGTAAGCGGATAATATTTATAAAATCCCATATACCGCGATATTCCGTCTTGAAACGGAATTGGTATTGTGCTAATGTCTGTGGATGCAGGGAAACAGGTTGGAGGGATCCAACTGGATTCCTCACAAATATTTATTTGATTTCATATATTGTGATATTTGATTGTTTATCATGGATGATATATGATGTTTGAAAGTCGTGATTGACTATTTGATGTGTTACATCATCGGATCCAATTTTGAAGTTTAAAAACAACGATTTAATTTCTAAAGTGATTTTTGGAAATATACGTTTATAAAATATTTTTGGAATTGATTCATTCTAAATAAATAAACGTTATAATTCTAATGTTATAAAAAATTATATTTTTGAGAAACACAGTCAAAAGTTGATTTTTGAAGATATGAGATTAACGATTTTATAAAATAATTTAAATTGGGATTTTTGGATTTATTATAAAAAGTTTAAAAAAATAGAATTTATAAAATTGGATTATTCTTACAAATCAAATGATAAGATTATAAAGGAGTTCAAAGACAGGTTATAAATAGTAATATAAATTGATTTATATTAAAAGATTTATAAATTGATATTTATAAATTAAAATTATTGGAATTATAAAACGAGCTTTTATAAGTGTTAGAAAGAATTGTGAATGAATTTCATAAATGAATGAAATTTATAGAATTATAACGGTGAAGTTATAAATGAAATTTTATAAGTAGTAGGTTTATAAAATTTATAAAGTTATGGAAAAAGATAAATTTTGGATAAATAAATGAATCTTATAAGTTACAAGCTTTATAAATTTGGAAAGTTTAAAGGAACGATTTTATAAACAAATAAATTATAAGTATTTGACTTATAATATGAATTTTTAGTATATCATTGTGATATGAATTGAGATAGGTTAATAAAGGAAATTTATAAGAGGAAGTTGTTATAAATAGAATTTATAAACGTTGTTTTATGAATTCGCAAACGACTTATTTTGATAAGTAAATTGTTCTAATTTATTTATGGAGTTATATTCACGTTTTAGACAGTGAATAATTCCTTAAAATAAAATGAATAGAAGTGATGAAATTTGTTAACGTAGTATATTCACATTTTTGAATAGTGAATAATATGTTAAAGAAATTATTTAGAATGTGATGTTTTAAATAGCATTAAAACGATCTAACGATGTTTTAAAATATGTTGAGATTCGAAACCATAGATTTCAACATTTATTGTTGAAATAGATGTTTTCGAGAAATAAAAGGAAATAGTAGATTATAACACTGTTGTTATAATAAATGATTTCCGAAAGGAAATGTTTTGTATAGTATTGGGATTTATATATCTATTTTATTTCGAATCCCTATACTAGTGATTTTGGGTTGTCGTAACGATGTTTTACGCAACATTCGTTTTGGCCCAAATGAATATGTTTAAGAGAATGATTTCCTTAACGAATGAAATATATACTTAATTTCGATTAGAGTATATTAAATATTTTCTAAGCATAGAAAATAAAAAGGCTTGTGAATTACTTATAAATAAATAAGTATGGAAATGTTTTTCCAATATTAAGTGAATATTTTGAATTTATCTTTTTGAAGATAAGTTGAAAATGAATATTTGAAAACGAATGGAAATCGTATATTCATAAATATTTTGGAAATATAAATTCAATATGGAATTTATAAATGGAATTGGGAAAATGGGTTTAAAAATAAATATTGATTTATTTTTGAAATATGGAAAGTTTATATCTTCTAAAGATATTTTTGGAAATTAAATAATTTGGAAAATTATTTGGAATCTGGTGATGTGTGCACATCTATTGATAGTTCAATAACCAACTATCAATATTTACCTTTGAATGGTATTTGTTGTGATTTGCTTGAAATTGAATGCCACGCTTATTTTTTTAGATAAGCGCTCACTATTCGGGTTAACCGAGAAAGGACCTTGGGGTCGTATAACCCATTCCGAATAGGTGATACGACGTTATGAATTGCATTCGAAGACCGGTGTTGAAGACCCGGATATTTTCGAAAACGAAAGGGTTTCTTGTCGAATGTCTTTGCATCGACTGGTCCCCGGTATAGAGACTCCATATGTGATGGGAAGTCCGAACGTGATTAGTGAATATCCGGATTGCAAGGACTTCTTTGTAAGTGCCTTCGGTTCTGTTCGAGCCCGGAACAGACTTGTATGGATTGTATGTCTGACATTACAATTTGAGATATAAAGCCGATTCTTTCAAATATATTTCTGTTGGTGGCGGAGAATTTATTCTTTTAGCTTAACACCCTTCTCTGAGACGTACGAGCTCAGAGGTTATACAGTTGAAGTTATCAGCGATATATTCCCAATTTGGTAATGTGACATGCTGAGTGTTGCTGAAATGATCATTGTGTTGATTATTTGTGATAGGATCGTTTGTTTGATCGTCTATCTTAGTGATCATTTCTATGATCATTTGTTGACCCAAAGCATGGCTTTTGTATAAAATATGTTTTTGTGGACGTGACTTCGTCGAGCCTCACACCTCGGAAATGGTCAAAACAGGAAAGATGCGGCAAGGTTATGAGGGGTAGCGCCCTTTAGGATATGTGCATTTCCTTCTGGAAAAGGGTGGTATCATGGTATGGAGCCCAGATACTTACTCACGTTGAAAACACTTTATGATTGTGTGAATTGATTACGAGCGCTCGGTTGAAAGGTCCCAAAGGACCGGGGGATGGCATATTCGGTCAGTTGTTACTCAGTTAGGGGTAACCCGGCCTTGTGTTGGTAGAGATCCGGTTTGGTTCTCGGGGATGTCCATCCAGAGGCATTCTCATGTGGCAATGGGAAGTTCCTTGGCCTGACCATTTGTTGGAAATCCAATTCCCAATACGAAACTTGTACGGTATTAGTTTTAGAACCTGCCATTCACTTATGGTGGTCACCACTGTTTGGATGGTAGCTATAGTAGGCATAGTTCGAAATGTCTATGTCGGCTAAGATTTATATTCTACTTTCGAAATATTTCTCTACACTATGCACTAGTAATAATATCAAATGTTATTTTAAATGCGTATCATGCATCTTTGACTATCATAAGGAGAAATCTCCTCCGATTCTGCGTTTGCATGTGTGTGTGTGCGGGAGGCCTTATGGTAGTCTCATTTTTAAAAGCATTGCGAATTGAATTTAAAAATATTCTTCTATTTTGATTTTAAAGATAAATAAACTGTTTTGAGTTCTCACACCAGTCACATGACTGACTCGGAGTTTATTGTTTTCCTTCCTAAACTCTGGGTGCCCACCAATTTCCACATGGGCAGTTAAGAGTTAGGTTTATCAGGATATTCTGGATATTCTGGAGTTACTGGAGGCAAGCTGGATGGCATGGCGTATTACTAGTTTATATAGTATTTCTTTTCCGCTGTTTGTTGTTGTATGATGTTGTACACTCTGATGATATGATGTGATGTAATAACTGATATAGTTCTTTGGTTAAAGATTATTCATTGATTATTATATGTTGTTCCGCTGCGAATTGTGAGATTCTGATGTTGTTTCTGTCGTTTATTTCTGTTCTGTTTTTCTTTCTCTCTTCTCCTACCTCTTTCTTTTTTTCTAAAACAATAATGGTTCGGTTTTTCGGCAACGAAAAATCGCTTCCGTTACATTTGGTATCAGAGCTGTTGGTTAAGCGACAACCATGGTTCTGTTGGGTATTACTCATTAGAGATAGAGTCAGCAGTACTCTAGAATGAGTTTGAGTGTAATAATAGATATGAGAGCGTATTTGTTAGTGAATATAAAATTGTTTTTGAATCGGGTAAAATAAGATAATTTTGCCCAAAACTATTTTGTATAGAAAAGAAATGATTTTCTATGAATTATTATAGTATATGGTTGCATGATTGTTAGAAGTGATAATATAGAATTATTATCATTAGTAATGGAATTAAATAAAATGAATTGAATTCAAGTAAACTAACTTGATAAATTATTTATTCACGGACTAATGAATGGGATTTTGAATTGGTTAAATTAAAGTTTAGTCGTGAGCTAAATTTGAAAATAAATTTGAATTGTATATAAATTCAAGTAAGAAAAAGAAATAAATTGAAATTTCCTTTGTTAGTAATTAAGTAAATTCGTGATGAATTGAATATTGAAATGAATTGGTGAATGAAACTAATTTAGAGTAGTAATATGAATTACTAAATGAAAGTTAATCGATTGAATTCAATATCTAGAATTGAGAATTAAATTCGAATGGAATTTAAAATTGAGAATTGAATTCAAATGGAATTTAAATTGTGAATCGAAATTGAAATGTAAAATTGAATGAAATAGGTATGCAACTTCAATAGTGAAGTAAAAAATGTATAAGAAGCATATGTTGAAAATTTTGTAATAAAATTGGCAAAATAGTTTGAATGTTGGATTTGGATGCTACTACTAGCAGGTTATACAGGTGTTATAAAGGAATTGAGATTTTGATTTCAAAGATAAAATTGAATTGCTCGACAAAAAGGTACGTATTTCAAATTCAGTATGAAATTTGATGATTTTCTTCTCCAGCCACTTGGCTTTTCTCTTTTCTTTTTGATTCTGAGGGGCCGTGGTGCCATTTTGTAGTCGTACCGATCGAGCCGCGCAAAGGAAACGCTGGCGAAATTTTTCGAAAATTTAGAGTGTTAGAAAAATTTTGAGAAAAATTTGAAGGTTTGAAATTTGAATTTGAATTTAAATTTGAATGGTTAGTAAAACAATGTTGTTTGAAACCTATAATTGAAATTAGAAAGCTAGTTGAAATGATAGTGAATCACTAGTAAAAAGATTTAGGTTAGAAAGTTGATAAAACTATTTAGATTGTGAAAAATAATAGACGGGATAAGGACATTCTTCTTAACTTGTAATTTCGGGACGAAATTCTTTTAAGGGGGAAAGATTGTAACGACCCAGAATTTTAAACTATTTAATTTGAGAATATTTAATTTATTTTAAATATTTGAATGAGGGTTTGAATTGAATTTTCAATATAACTATGAATTTGACGATTAAATTATAGAATTTAATCTATTGAGAGTCGAATAAAAATTTGAATCTTCAAATTTAAGCCAATTAAAAATATTTCAAAGGCTTGTAAAATTCATATTGATAATATTGAAGATTTTATAAGTTTCAGAATTTAATTTGAAAGTGATTTGTTCAGTTCTGAAAATATATCGTTTGAATCGATATTTAAAATAGCCGTCCGAGGCACAGTCTCGGAATTCGACGAAACCAGTTCCATTGAGTCCGTAATATTGAATTATTGTCGGATTTCAAATTTCGTATTTTTCGGAATTAATGTGTGATCACATGGTAAATAAACGCGTTGAAATTGAATCGAATTCAATTTAAATTTAAAAATTTAAATTACTAAAACAAACACTGTAGTTCCCTTAAATTTCTCCTAGGATCACGAACGAAATCGTGCAACCCATCACACAACCATCTCTGCATGTTCTCTTGTTTCCTCCCCTCTCTTTTTAAATCACGCAGTCTTCAACTTCAATTGCAAAGGAAAATCAAATGAAAACAAATCATGGCCGATGCTTGCTTCTTATCCCAAAAAATTAAAATTCCGTCCTCAGTATAAAAAAATAATATAAATGGCCTAAGCTTGGGGAGGGCGACGCGATGGAAGGAGGCGCGTAGGGAGGGGGGCCGCGCGCGACAAGGGGGTCGGCGTTGCTGAGCTCGAGCGCGCGACAGTGAAGCGTGCGCGATTTGAGATTGGGGATTCTCGAGAGCACGTGGAGATGGAGGCGTCGCGCGTTGGCGGCGATTCGTGGGGCGTAGTTACTGGCGCGCGTGCGCGTGGCATTGGGGGAATCGAGGGCGGCGCGCGATTCGATGGTGGTAGCGGCGATTTTGAGGTGCGCGACATGGCGGGTACTCGCGTGGATGGGGGGGCACGGCTGCGACCTGGGGATAGCGGCGGCGTGGAGGATGTTGGTGGTGCGCGCGCGATTGGGGATAACTGCAGTAAGGTAATTGATTTTTTTTTTTTATTTAGTAAACATTTATATATATATATATATATATATTGAAAATATATATATACAGTAAAAAAAAAAATATTTGAGTAAAATCAAATCGGTATAAATAAAGAAAAAGCAGTTTGAATTTTAATAAATGTATATAGATTTGAAATGAATAATAATAAGAATTTTAAAACTTGAAGAAAATTTAGTTTAAAAATAAATTATTTGTTGAACAGGAATTATGAATAAAGTAAATTATTAGTTTATAAATGTTAAATTAAAATTTATAAAAGCAGTTATGTAGATATATATATATATACACATTTTAAAATCACTGATTAGTTTAGAAATTTGTAAAAGAAAAATTGTTAAAGATAAAATTTAGATTAATTTATTAAAAAGGAAGAATGCTTCGAATTTAATAGTTAGATAATAAAGTTTGTTAAAAGAAAAATATTAGTTCAAATTATTATATTAAGAATAAAATTTTAGTTTAAAATATAATTTTTTAGTTAATCAAATTTATTAAAATAAAAAGGAAGTTTAGTTTTAATTCAATATTTTGTTAAACGAATTTAATTAAAGAAAATCAGTTTGAAGTTTTAATTTTTAGTTTAAAATAAAAATCATTAACTTGAGATTGAAATAATTAGTTGAATAAATTCAATTTAAGGGTAAGTTAATTAAATCTATTTAAGAAGAAAATTTAGCTTTAAAATTAAATTGTAGTTGAATAGAATTATTTAAAAGGAAAGTTTATTTATAACAAATTTAATAGTTAAAACCAAAATTTGTTAGTTGATTTAATTTATACAAAGGAAATTTAATTCAATTGAGAATTTCTAGTTAGAGTTATTTTCAAGGGAAAATTTGTTAAAATAAATTTATTTAAGAAGAGATTGGTTTAAATAAAACTATTGATTAATTAAACAATCAAAAATGAAAAATTTATTATTCGATTATTTCAAATATTAATAAATTGTGTAAATATTTATACAAGGTATAAATCAAGAAAATCGAGTCAAGATGGGAAATGGATTGCTAATTAAAGCAAAGGTGAGAACTTCTCACTCAAAAGGAATTTTGTTGTTTATTTAAATTTTAAATAGATAGATTTAAAATTGTTTGACTGTGTTGATTGAATGTTTGAATGATGATTGTTATATATTGGATGTGAATAGACCCTATACGCCGTTAGTAAGCGGAGGTTATTTATTACACACATATACCGCGATATTCCACCTTGAAGTGGAATTGGTATTATATTATATATATAGCAATATATATATATATATTGGCATATGTATATATTGCAGTTGATTGATTTTCCCGTAATTTTTTTTAGCGGATGAGACCCTATTGCGCCGTTAGTAAGCGGATAATATTTATAAAATCCCATATACCGCGATATTCCGTCTTGAAACGGAATTGGTATTGTGCTAATGCCTGTGGATGCAGGGAAACAGGTTGGAGGGATCCAACTGGATTCCTCACAAATTGTAACGATCCTGAATTTTTATTTAATTTAAATTAATAATTAAATGAAATTTTGAATAAAAAATTTATAAAATTAATTATAAATAGTGATGTGAGTTTCCCCGAGTTCAAATATATTCTATATAAATCATTTAATTTTTTTTTATTATATATATATATGTATATATGTGAATATATATATATATATGTATGTATATTTGGGTATATATGAGTCAATTTGAAATTTTAAAATCTTGTGTGTATATATATATATATATTTTGATTTGAATTTAAATCTTATATTAATGGTTTGAAAAATAAATATTAAAGTATATACATTGACACAAGTACGAAATGAATAAATAAGTGAATTGTTAATTTATTATTGATTGTTAAAATATATATAATAAATACAAGACAATAAATAAGAAGTAAATAAAATATAAGATATAACAATATAAAGTAAATATATATATATATATATATATCTTAATCTCATATTAATAAATCAATACAAGATAATTCAAATGGAGTAGGCTACAAAAGTAATATGAGTAAAATAAAAATAGAAGTTCACTTATTTTGTAAAGTAAAATAATTCATAATTAAGCTATGAATAAAAATAAGAACAATTACATATAAAACAAAAACAATAAGTAAACATATATAGGAAGTATTGCAAAACAAAAATACTGTAACAACCCTGTATTTAGCATTAATCGATAATCGACATTAAGCGATTAATATGGTTGCATATTGCCAATTGAAGTTTTTAAATTTGGATTTAAAATTCTTTTACAAATTTTAAGTAAAATTTTATTGGGCTTTAAAAAAATTGTTTTGGCCCATTTCTTTTGTTGTCGTGATGGGTAACAAAGCAAAATAACCCGTTCTCCCCCCTTCACCATTTTCATTCGAACCCTAAGTAAAACGAACGGGAGTAAATAAATGGCGGCCTCTCTCGTTCTTTCCCCTTTCGAAGCTAGGGCTTCAAAATAAATGGCGCTCGCTCGTTCGCTCTTGTCTTCGCTCGTCTCCAAAATTAGGGCTTCGATGTCGCTCGTCTTTGTGAGTTCGTCGTCGCCTCGTCAAGGTGAGTAATTAAAATTACTCACATTTAATCCATTCTTAATATAGTGTTTCTGCAATTCGATGTTGATTTGATATTGTTTTATCTTGGCCATTTGTTTTCGTGGTCTTCGACTTCGACTTGATTTTATCGATGTTGATTTTTATTATGGCATGATTCGTTCTTTGTGGCTTTGACTTCGGTCTCACGACCTTAACTTGAACTTGACTTTGAGAAGAAAAGTGTCTTGGTTTAATTTGTTCAGGGTTTGTGTCTTCGACACTTTAACTGTTGCTTTGAATTGTTTCGGCCTGTCATTGTTTTTGGTTAAGACTTGGTCTTGCATTGCACTTGTTCCTTGTGATATCATCTCTGTCTACTTTGTTTATTCGTGCATAGCATTTTGGTACAGGTGGTTTACTTTGATGTTGTACGTATGTTGTAGAAATGGTGCGTTCCTGGTATTGTGATCACTGGTCTCTGGTGCACTTGGTTGTACCTGGTTTGTATGCATTTATTGCTGGTTTCATTTGTGTGCAGACATTGTTGTTCTTCACCTTGTTGATTCCAGTTACACTGTGACTCCAGTTTGCTTGCATCTGTATCAGTCCTTATCATCACTTTGAAGCCTTTGTGGTCATTTGTATCTATGCACTGTCCAGTCTCAATTAATTGTTCACTGGTCACTGCAGATATGTATACCATCTGGACTTGTTGTATTCATCCAGTATAGTAGCTTTATGTCTCATGTTGCCTGTACTTTGGTCTTGTCTCATTGATGCATTATGTTGTTTCATTTATTGATGTTAGTGTTGCTTTGCTTCACTGCTCGATCCTGTATCACTACATGGTTTGTTGTACACATGTTTATATGGGCACTGCCTATGTATGTTTCATTGTGTTCACTTACTTGTTTGTTCATGTAGCTCATTTTGCATTCATTGTCTTGCCACCTCTGTTTGCATTACTGATTTTGCATTTTTACCACTATCTCTTTGAGTCATGTTGAACTGTTTGTATACAGTTTGACTTTGTTTGACTGCTTGAGTTATAGCCTCAGGCTCGTTTGTGATTTGGGGAGCACTATGCTTTGAGCATTTGTACTCAAGAGTGACCAGTGCATCTTGATGCAGTCTGGTTGCTGGTTGTTGACTTTCTTGTGACTGCAATCTTGTTGCAGCCTTGCCTTGTAATCGCGAAGTGTGTACATTGCTATGTGCACTTATGTCCATGCTTGCATTTGACCTTGTGGTGGCTGCAATTCAATTGCAGTCTGCCCTTGTGTCTGTGTGTGTGGTGCCATACCCCTGGTGCTCTCACCCTCCTTCTATTTTTGTAGCTGTCCCTCTGCTTTGTGTTTTGGATGCAGACCAGTTGCAGTCTCCCGTTTTCTGATGTGTGCTGTGGTGCCATTTCATTGGTGCTCTCACCTTCATTCGGCTGTGTCTTCATGTTGCACACTGCCTTGTGCACTTGCTCATTTGAGTTATACTGCTTCTCGTTGCACCTCTGATTCATTTTTCCATGTTGCACCCCAGTTTCATTTTATTCATGTGCAACCAGTAGTGTACGTCCATTGTGTACATTTGGGTTCGCATTTATGTCGTCCAAACTTGACCTCTGCAGTTTTTGATTGCTGTCGGTATTCATTGGGTACATCATCACTGTAGTGGCACGGCAGTGCAAGCAAGCGTGAACTGCAGCTACACGGTCTTCAATGGCTACATCATCACTGTAGTGGCAAGGCAGTGCATGCAAGCGTGAACTGCCGCCACACGGTATGGTTTTATGATATCTATCTTGTTTTGATTAATTGATCTTTTGCATATTCCATATGCTGTAGTGGCGAGGCAGTGCACGCGTGCGTGTACTGCAGCCCTACTCGATTTAATATTTTAATTGAATATTTAAATGTTTTGAACTGTTTTTGTTTATTTCAATTCAATATTCTGAATTGCATTCTGATTTGGTTTAATTACTGTCGTCTATTCATTATTTTATTATTATTGCTTCTGTGCACTAATAACTGAGTTTGAATTAGACTGACCCGAGTATTATTTTCTTTTGAATTTAATACTCGGGTCAGACCGAGTATTTCAGGTTGTAGATATTCTGCTATGGGTTGCTGCTAGAGCTATGAAGTTCTTTCATATCTTTTGGAGTAGTCGTCGTCATTTGTAGTAGTCTATATAATTGTATAGGAAGATATGTATTCACGTATATTATATACGTTAATGTACTTGTATATGTAACTTCTTGAGTCGACTGTGGTAGTTGTATCATATGTACCGTGTCATATGTATTGTATCAAATGTATTGTAACTGACATCAGTTATTGTATATATGAGACTTTCTGTTTTATTTGTGTTCCGCATTATATTACCTGTGTAATATTTTATATTTACTGTTCTAAACTATTAGGAACCATCGTAGTTCGTTTTATACTGGAATTGAAGTATGTCGATGGGAGAAAATAAATCAGAGATGAAAAATGAAAGAATATATATATATATATATATATATATATATATATATATACCACTCCTATCGAGATAACAAATACTAGTGTAAGGCCTAACTATTGATGGTCGCTCCTCAACAGCCTTATTCTCCGTGCTAGTTGACAGCACTACACCGTAGTGTTCTTGGCTAGCGTGGGTATAGAGGTGGGGCGTCACAGCTTGGTATCAGAGCCTGGGGTTTAGAACAAATATAAAACATAACTTAGATAGTACGTATGTTATAACTATTTGTTGACGTTTTATCTCTCATATTTGCATATGATTGTCTTTGATTGTTAGGTATGAATTCCTAACGCTTATTCATAAGCATTAGATTTTGATTCTTGTGTTTTCGGCTTTGATTAGATTTGGCCGATGATTGATTTTGTTCGAATCTCAGCGATTCTGGACTTGGTATTTTATGTTTTCCTCGGCTTGATTTCCATTCGACTTCGGTCACTTTGTTTTTTTTAGAAATAGCTAAATTCTTGATTTCCAAGACTCTGACTTTGTTTGCCGTTGAGTCCTTTGATGATGATGTTGAATCGTTTTGTACTCTATTATGGCCATTACTTGTTGACTTCGGCATTGAATTGATTTTCATTTTTGTTGAAGTCATTTATGCATTAATGCTCATTCTTCTTTGTTTTCCAATTGTTAATCGATTCTTCTTTTCCGATTAGCTGTTGTCATCTTTGTCGACTTTGATAACTTCTATTTCTGGAATTTTTGGGTAATTCTACTTTGATGGATTTAGAATCGAATTCTTCGGGTTTTATTCACGTCTTCGAATGTGAATTTTAGTGAATTGATTTGGTTTCCAAATTTAATCGATTCTTGTTAATTTCCCGATTTGTTGCTATAATTTATTAGCAACTTTGATAACATTTCCTTCGGAATTTTTGTGAACATTCCTTTTGATGGATACAGTATCGATTTCTTTGGATTCTATTCACATCTTTGGATGTGAATTCTTGTGCTTGATTGTTCCTACAATCATTTTTGTGATTTGTTACTTTAAAAATATAAAGGTTTTCTATACTAGTAGTAAATATCAAAACCCTTTTTTTTTCCAAACGATTTCAAAACTATTTTACTACAAAACTCTTTTCCTAAACCGTTTTCCAATATATTAGTATATACTAACCTTTATTTCACTCGTATGAGAAATCTAATTAAACGACTTAGCAAAACAAGTGGTATGAAACGCTTGCGTTTACTTCGTCGGTTAATTTTTGGACTTGTTCGATTGAACCACTTGTGACATTTTTCTAGTGAAGATCTACAATTTGTTCGTAAATATTTAAGTTAAGCTAGTGGTTATGGGACATGAAGCTAAACTTTTATATTCACTAGCTTAGTGTAATTGACACTTCTCGTTGATCTTGATGATCGCTTTATGAATTAGACTAGCAATTGCGCGATGTCTCTTTCATTGCAAGGTTAGACTAGACACCACTTGTGTGATTCCACTCACGCATACCTTTTTGCTTTTTGGTTAGTCTTGACCTCAATCTGTGTGATTCCATTCACACATGCTTACTGTAATTGACACTCCTCGTTGATCATGATGATCGTTCTGATGGTCAGACTAGACACCACTTGTGTGATTCCATTCATACATACCTTTCTGCTTTTTGGTTAGTCTTGACCTCAATCTGTGTGATTCCATTCACACATGCGGGGTAGCTCCCCTTGGTCTTCGGACCGTCATGTGATAGGCCTCTTTCCCTTTTTCTGTGATTTCTAGATTCCTTATGTTGATTTCTGGAAATTTTATGCTTCACCTATTTTTGTGCATTGGTGAATTCATATGTTATTGATTTGTCATGAGTACAAATTTGGGGTATGATACCTCTTTGGATCTTTGAGAAGATTCTTGTGATATTGATTACCTCTTATCGGTTGATCTCCTGTTGATCTTTATTTACATACTTATAGTATTATGTCATTATGGATATTTTATGTTATGCCATATCTTTTATTCTATTTCATACTCCGTTCGAGTTTTCATACTCCGTTCGAGTTTTCATACTCCGTTCGAGTTTTCATACTCCGTTCGAGTTTTCATACTCCCGTTCGAGTTTTCATACTTTCATCTTGTGATTTCTGGATTTCTTGTGATGATTTCTAGAATTTGTGCTTCACCAATTTTCGTGATTTCCATTGATAAGTTTTATCAATTCTTGTGCATTGGTGAATTCGTGTGTTATTGACTTGTTATGAATACAAGTTTAGGGTATGATATCCCTTCCTATCTTTGAGAAGATTCTTGTGACATTTTTGATGAACGAAAATTCATTGGTATTATATTTTGATGCCAATTATTTCGATGAAATTTTGACGTATGTCGAAGTTGCTACTGATGTCGCTGTTTTAATCACGTGTTTTAAAAAATGTTTCAAAATATAAATCAAAATTGTTTTCAAAACTTTTAAGATTTGCGCTTTCAAAAGAATGAGGAAGCGAATTAAACGTTTCAGAAAAATCGAGGACTATGACCCCTTTCTTTTACTGATTCGCTTAATTCCGGACTTGTCCGTTTGAGAACGTAAAATGTTATTTATTTAAAATGCACAATTTTGCACTTTCAAGGAAACGATGAAGTGAATTAAACGATTTAGTAAAACTCGTGGTTATGGGTCATGTGCGTTTGCTATTTCGGTTAATTTCGTACTCGTTAATTGAAAATTTGTGATTTCTGATTATCGTTTGTGATAATCAGATATTTGTTGTTTCTGATTATCGCTTGTGATAATCAGATATTTGAGATTTAATTATCGTTTGTGATAATTAAACATTTGCGATTTGAGATTCGATTATCAATTGTGATAATTAAATATTTGTGATTTGAAATTTGATTACCGTTGTGGTAATTTCTGATTATCGTTTTGATAATTGGATGTTTATGATTTCTGATTTATCATTTTTGATAATCAGATATTTATTGTTTCTAATTATCGTTTGTGATAATTAGATATTTGAGATTTAATTATCGTTTGTGATAATTAAATATTTACGATTTAAGATTTGATTATCAATTGTGATAATTAAATATTCGTTGATTTGTGATTTCTGATTATCGTTTGTGATTATCAGATATTTATTATTTCTAATTATCTGTTGTGATAATTAGATATTTGAGATTTAATTATCGATTGTGATAATTAAATATTTGTGACTAAGATTTTAATTATCGTTTTGACAATTGAATACCTATTGATTTGAAATTTGATTACCGTTGTGGTAATTCCTGATTATCGTTTTTGATAGTTAGATGTTTGTGACTCGTGTTTTCTAATTATCTTTGTTGGTAATTAAATTTTTGCTGTCTTCAAATTATCGAATCGATGATTAGATATTGCTGTTTCGTGATTTCTGTATTCTGATTATCTATTTATAACCAAATTTTGTTGAAAATTTGTGAATTTCTTTTATGAAATTAAAAGATTTCTTTGGCGTTTGTATTGTACTACGCCAGTGTACCGGCTCAATTTTCTGCTATTTATGACGTTTCCCACGTCTTCCAATTACAGAAATGCCTTTGGGATTTCCGATCCTTATTCTTGAGCAACCTTCTATTCACATCATTGCTTCGGAGGTTCAGCACCCTCGAAATAAAGATGTTTTTCTCGTAAAAGCTCAGTGGTTCTCAAATCCTCTGGATTTCACTTTGGAATCCAGAGAATTCATCGAGCAAACACGTTCAAGCTTACTCTTTCAAGCTCTTTATGGTGAACTTCCTATTTCAAATTTCTTCATCTTGTGATGATATATTCTTATGGTTGTTACCTTTTGTCCATTTATTCCTTATGATTGCGAGGACGCAATTTCTTTAAGGAGGGGAGTCTGTAACAACCCTGTATTTAGCATTAATCGATAATCGACATTAAGCGATTAATATGGTTGCATATTGCCAATTGAAGTTTTTAAATTTGGATTTAAAATTCTTTTACAAATTTTAATTAAAATTTTATTGGGCTTTAAAAAAATTGTTTTGGCCCATTTCTTTTGTTGTCGTGATGGGTAACAAAGCAAAATAACCCGTTCTCCCCCCTTCACCATTTTCATTCGAACCCTAAGTAAAACGAACGGGAGTAAATAAATGGCGGCCTCTCTCGTTCTTTCCCCTTTCGAAGCTAGGGCTTCAAAATAAATGGCGCTCGCTCGTTCGCTCTTGTCTTCGCTCGTCTCCAAAATTAGGGCTTCGATGTCGCTCGTCTTTGTGAGTTCGTCATCGCCTCGTCAAGGTGAGTAATTAAAATTACTCACATCTAATCCATTCTTAATATAGTGTTTCTGCAATTCGATGTTGATTTGATATTGTTTTATCTTGGCCATTTGTTTTCGTGGTCTTCGACTTCGACTTGATTTTATCGATGTTGATTTTTATTATGGCCTGATTCGTTCTTTGTGGCTTTGACTTCGGTCTCACGACCTTAACTTGAACTTGACTTTGAGAAGGAAAGTGTCTTGGTTTAATTTGTTCAGGGTTTGTGTCTTCGACACTTTAACTGTTGCTTTGAATTGTTTCGGCCTGTCATTGTTTTTGGTTAAGACTTGGTCTTGCATTGCACTTGTTCCTTGTGATATCATCTCTGTCTACTTTGTTTATTCGTGCATAGCATTTTGGTACAGGTGGTTTACTTTGATGTTGTACGTATGTTGTAGAAATGGTGCGTTCCTGGTATTGTGATCACTGGTCTCTGGTGCACTTGGTTGTACCTGGTTTGTATGCATTTATTGCTGGTTTCATTTGTGTGCAGACATTGTTGTTCTTCACCTTGTTGATTCCAGTTACACTGTGACTCCAGTTTGCTTGCATCTGTATCAGTCCTTATCATCACTTTGAAGCCTTTGTGGTCATTTGTATCTATGCACTGTCCAGTCTCAATTAATTGTTCACTGGTCACTGCAGATATGTATACCATCTGGACTTGTTGTATTCATCCAGTATAGTAGCTTTATGTCTCATGTTGCCAGTACTTTGGTCTTGTCTCATTGATGCATTATGTTGTTTCATTTATTGATGTTAGTGTTGCTTTGCTTCACTGCTCGATCCTGTATCACTACATCGTTTGTTGTACACATGTTTATATGGGCACTGCCTATGTATGTTTCATTGTGTTCACTTACTTGTTTGTTCATGTAGCTCATTTTGCATTCATTGTCTTGCCACCTCTTTTTGCATTACTGATTTTGCATTTTTACCACTATCTCTTTGAGTCATGTTGAACTGTTTGTATACAGTTTGACTTGGTTTGACTGCTTGAGTTATAGCCTCAGGCTCGTTTGTGATTTGGTGAGCACTATGCTTTGAGCAGTTGTACTCAAGAGTGACCAGTGCATCTTGATGCAGTCTGGTTGCTGGTTGTTAACTTTCTTGTGACTGCAATCTTGTTGCAGCCTTGCCTTGTAATCGCGAAGTGTGTACATTGCTATGTGCACTTATGCCCATGCTTGCATTTGACCTTATGGTGGCTGCAATTCAATTGCAGTCTGCCCTTGTGTCTGTGTGTGTGGTGCCATACCCCTGGTGCTCTCACCCTCCTTCTATTTTTATAGCTGTCCCTCTGCTTTGTGTTTTGGATGCAGACCAGTTGCAGTCTCCCGTTTTCTGATGTGTGCTGTGGTGCCATTTCATTGGTGCTCTCACCTTCATTCGGCTGTGTCTTCATGTTGCACACTGCCTTGTGCACTTGCTCATTTGAGTTATACTGCTTCTCGTTGCACCTCTGATTCATTTTTCCATGTTGCACCCCAGTTTCATTTTATTCATGTGCAACCAGTAGTGTACGTCCATTGTGTACATTTGGGTTCGCATTTATGTCGTCCAAACTTGACCTCTGCAGTTTTTGATTGCTGTCGGTATTCATTGGGTACATCATCACTGTAGTGGCACGGCAGTGCACGTAAGCGTGAACTGCAGCCACACGGTATTCAATGGCTACATCATCACTGTAGTGGCAAGGCAGTGCACGCAAGCGTGAACTGCAGCCACACGGTATGGTTTTATGATATCTATCTTGTTTTGATTAATTGATCTTTTGCATATTCCATATGCTGTAGTGGCGAGGCAGTGCACGCGTGCGTGTACTGCAGCCCTACTCGATTTAATATTTTAATTGAATATTTAAATGTTTTGAACTGTTTTTGTTTATTTCAGTTCAATATTCTAAATTGCATTCTGATTTGGTTTAATTACTGTCGTCTATTCATTATTTTATTATTATTGCTTCTGTGCACTAATAACTGAGTTTGAATTAGACTGACCCGAGTATTATTTTCTTTTGAATTTAATACTCGGGTCAGACCGAGTATTTCAGGTTGTAGATATTCTACTATGGGTTGCTGCCAGAGCTATGAAGTTCTTTCATATCTTTTGGAGTAGTCGTCGTCATTTGTAGTAGTCTATATAATTGTATAGGAAGATATGTATTCACGTATATTATATACGTTAATGTACTTGTATATGTAACTTCTTGAGTCGACTGTGGTAGTTGTATCATATGTACCGTGTCATATGTATTGTATCAAATGTATTGTAACTGACATCAGTTATTGTATATATGAGACTTTCTGTTTTATTTATGTTCCGCATTATATTACCTGTGTAATATTTTATATTTACTGTTCTAAACTATTAGGAACCATCGTAGTTCGTTTTATACTGGAATTGGAGTATGTCGATGGGAGAAAATAAATCAGAGATGAAAAATGAAAGAATATATATATATATATATATATACCACTCCTATCGAGATAACCAATACTAGTGTAAGGCCTAACTATTGATGGTCGCTCCTCAACAGCCTTATTCTCCGTGCTACTTGACAGCACTACACCGTAGTGTTCTTGGCTAGCGTGGGTATAGAGGTGGGGCGTCACAAATACATACAAGTATGAACACTTATAAAAGAAAACAAAAGAAATAACATACAAAGTAGAAACCACATATTTATAAAATTATGTAGAATATAAAACAAAAGAAAGAAACAAAATAGAATATATTGGTACATATATAAGTTAAAGTTTATAACCAATAACAAAACAAATATACAAGTATGCAACATAAGCCAAACTAATACAAATAACTAAAACTATATTATATTAAGCAAAGCAATACAACATGGAATAGAAACTAAAGATGTATGTATTTATACATCAAATTAATATGCTTGTAAGCAAGTAGTGGCAGGCAAGAAGTAAACTAGGCAATGCAAATAAAGTGTTCAAACAAATAAATGTTTTCAGCCGAGCAAATACATGCAAGTAAAAGAAATAAAGTATATTGTACATGAAGTATAAACAAAAGAATGCAAGTGTAGACAAGTATATAGCCTATTGCCTGTAGAGCTTAGTATGCAGGCAAGGAAAAAAATATTTAAAACAAATAAGAATATAAACATACCAATAGAAACAAAGCAGTATGTACACTTAAAACTATACAAAGGAACAAATAAAGAAATATAAACAAACCAGGCAAGAACAAGTAAATGAAAAGCAACATAAACTAAAACAAAAATATAAGTACATAAAGTAAACAACAGACAATAGCATTTTGTCAAGACAAAACATGAAGTACTAAGCAAACAAAATAAAGTTGCTGCCCCAAAGCATCACTTCAGCCGAGATAAAGGTAAGAACAAAGTAAGGTATGAACAACAAATCAAAATATAAATATACATAAACAAGTACAAGCAAACATCCTAAGTACATACAACATCTTCAGCCATACCTATTGTGTACAAAACAATATACACCCTGTACAAAGTTTTATACTCAGTAACTTCATTCTTATATATCAACTTTCTTATCTCATTTTCATGCATCAAAAGAAAACTGAGCATCATATATATATAAAAAAAAAAATTATATGGCAAACCTGAAACTAAACTAGATCAACAATTTAATTAAACAAGTAAGAAGATCAGAGGGGTTCCAACTTGCAAATTTCAAAGCTGTTAAACATAGCAGTTCTGTTTTTCTGGAAAACAATGTGAGTAATTTATTCTTTTTAGATACTTTTAAAATATAAAACTGTTGCATATATATATATATATATAGGTATGTCTGTGAGTAGCAATTAGTTTTTCTACTTGAAAACTTGTTGCATTGGCTCTGTGTATCTATGTTGTTCATCTCTCTGCTTAGTTCCAGAGCATCAGATCACCAAGAAAAATTTCATTTCTTCCTCTCTAATCAATGTTAAGCCTTGCTTCCAAAAACAAATATGCGTGTTTTAGTTTGAGTTGCCATCTAAAAATAATTGCATAACATAAAAATGCATATAGAATGAAAGCTCAAGCTTTTACAGTAAAAACTTAAAATTCTGGAAATTTCGTCTATCACGAATCATTAATTCAAGAATATAACTTGAATCTATATTAAAAGTTATGATTTTTAAGCGTGGTTTGATGATTTTTAGTTGCGTGGTTCAATAGCTGTTCGAAGATGATCAAAATAGGTATTTTGGCCAATTGCCGGTGATGGGTGAGGTGTTAGGGGCCGAGTTTTTGACTGGAGAACGAGGAAGGTACAGAGAGTCGGGGAAAAATAGTGCGGCGGTGGTCAGAGGGTTGTGGTGGCGGCGGCGAGCTCGTGAAGTTTTTTAAACCTAGTTTCAATATAGGTTCGAGTTTTGATGGTCTCGCTCTCCTCAGTGCGTCGAGCTGCACGAATTATTGGGTGGGGATAGTGGGGTGTGTGTTGAAGTCGGGGTCGAAGTCGCGTGACTTCAGGTGGTCGGAGCACGGAGATGGGGACGATGACAGGTGTGGGAGGAAATGGTTCGCGTGTTTCCAGGTTTCGAGTTTTATCTCGATTTCGTTTTCGAGCTGTGAGATGGGAACTGACGCTTGCGTTGGGTGGTCAGGGTGGAGATTGACTTGTCAGTGGCCAGAGGATTGGTCGGAGTTCGCCAGAGGCGATGTGCACGTGCATGAGCATTTGTGCCTGAATGTTTGTTTGCCCGGGAAGAACGAGAATTTTCTCGCATCGTACTCGAGTGGTTCGAGTCATTTACTCGAAGTAAATACATATAGACTCGGGTCAGAGTTTTGTTCCAGGCTTTGATTTCTGAACTCTTTTCTGTTTTGAAATTTTAAAACCAAATTCAAATTTATCAAGCAAGGTTTTAAAACTGAGTTTAAATAAAAATGTAAATATAGGTCAAGTTGAATTGAAATTAGTTTGAAGATAAATAAAGTTTTACATTTCATTTGTTTTAATAATTTGAAATAATTAAAGGTATGGAGAATTTGAATTTAAAATAGAATTGAAATTGAAAATGAAATTTAAACAAGTTGAATCCAAAAGTAAAACCTGGAACTAATCTTAAATAAGATGTTAAAATCAAATATAAGAAATTTCTTTGGAAAGGCAATTAAAGAAATTAAATAATTGATAAAGACTATTAATTAAGATTTTATTTGAAGAATTAATTGATGTGATAAATTTTAACAATAAATTTAGATTGATTAATTTCATAATAATCAATTGTAGAACTATTAAGTACGATTACTTAATAACAATAATTGTGAAATTAAATATTCGGTGTAATTTATGGAGTTAATCAAATTATTTAAATTAAATTTCTTAAGTTAATTTATTCAGAGTAATCATTTGATAGTTTTGAAAAATTAATTGCTTAGAGAAGAAATTAATAGATAATTAATGAATGCAATTAATTAAATGATGATTTTTAAATCAGAGCATAATTATTTGTGAATAATTAAAGGATTAATTAATAATGGCAATTAATTAAGATTAAAAAAAAAATTTAAGATTAATTGACTCATTGATTTAAGAATGATTAGTTAATAATTAAGGGTTCACTAATAAATTTGAAAGAAGATTTATTTCATATAATTTAAAACTAAATTATGATAATCAAACCGGATTTATAATGATACATCTAATCTAAATTAATCAGTTGATTAATAAATTCTTTTGTGAATGTTTGGATTCTATTGAATGTTGAATTATTTGACATTTCTGAACTGTAATGCTTAGTGATATAATCTGTTTTGTGTGATCTGTACTGTAGTTATTTATCAGGGATGGATGTAAATTATTATCTGTGATTTATATATATTTGTGATCTGTGATCTGTAAATGAAGATAAGCGTTATGGTATACCGCTTATCAACTATATATTGTTATATTTGATCTGTGATGGTTGAATGGTTGTGCACTATTGTGTTAAACCTCTGGACCACACCGTACACACACCAATATGGATTTCACGAGGAAATCGGTTAAGTCACAGATTTTTGAAATAGTTTTGAATTTGGATTTTTAAATTCAAATGTTTTGGAAATAGAATCGGAATAAAAGTGAAAAGCTTTTGAAATGGAATTTCAAGTTAAAATTTATTTTTAATTAAGTTTTGAAATTTAAACAATATGATTTAAATTTGAATTCAAAATTAGGAATTGAATTCTATGATTTGAAATTAGGAATTAAAGATGTTAAGTTAGTTTGAAAGCATATTTAAAGTATTGTTTTGGGAATTTAAATTAAGTCAAAGTTTGTAACTTGTATAAATGAAATCGGGATTTTCCAAAATAAAATTGTTATCTCTAAAAGATAAAAAGTTTTCGTTTGAAGTTTTATTAAAGGGATTTCAAGTTTAAAATAAAATAGTTTTCCAAGTTATAAACAAATATTTGGAAATGAGTTTTGAAAATTTGGGAATGATTTGAAAACTACAAGACAAATCTTTGAATTTAAAGATTTGATGAATTAAGCTTTTGAAACGAAATTGTTTTGAAATCCGAGAATGAATATATATGAAAGTAAGTGAACATTACGAAATAAATCTTTTGTTTAAAAGATTTGAAATGGTAATTGGATTAAACCATTCGAAATAAAGTTTTGAATTATTAAGTTGTGACTTAATTGAAATCCCATATCCATATGTTTTAAATGTTGCGCTCACTATTCGGTTTAGCCGGGAAAGGACCTTTGTGTCGAGTAACCCATTCCGAATATGTGATTTCGTCGTTATGGATAGCATTTGAACACCGGTGGTGAAGACCGGGTATTTGCGAGAGCGATAGGATGACCTATCGATTGTCTCTGCACTGGGTAGCTCCTGGTATAGAGATTCCATAAGTGATGGGAAATCCGATCAGGATTGTGGATATCCGGATTGCAAGGACTTCTTTGTAAGTGCCTTCGGTTCTGTTCGAACCCAGAACAGACTTGTATGGATAGTATGTCTGACCTTACAAGTTGAGATATAAAGACGATTTCTTTCAAATATATTTCTGTTGGTGGCGAAGAATTTATTCTTTTAGCTTAACACCCTTCTCTGAGACGTACGAGCTCAGAGGTTATATAGTTGAAGTTATCAGCGATATATTCCCAATTTGGTAATGTGACATGCTGAGTGATGCTGTAAATGATCATTGTGTTGATTATTGTGATAGGATCGTTTATTTGATCGTCTATCTTAGTGATCATTGTGTTGATCATTTGTTGACCCAAAGCATGGCTTTTGTATAAAGTATGTTTTTGTGGACGTGACTTCGTCGAACCTCACACCCCGGAAATGGTCAAAACAGGAAAGATGCGGCAAGGTTATGAGGGGTAGCACCCTTTGGGGTATGTACATTTCCTTCTGGATAGAGGTGGTATCATGGTATGGAGCCCAGATATTTAACCTATGTGGTTACTACGAATTTATTACTTTGTGGTTGTTGGTTATCGGGATCCCGTGAGAAAGGTCGTTTACGATCGGGGAATGGCGTGCTCGTGTCAGTAGTTACCCAGTTAGGGGTAACCCGGCCTTGTGTTGGCAGAGTTTCGGTTTGGTTCTCGGGGATGTCTTTCCAGAGGCATTCTCATGTGGCAATGGGAAGTTCCTTGGCCTGACCATTTGTTGGAAATCCAAAGAAACAATACGTGACTTGTACGGTTTTAGTTGTAGAACCTGCTTCCTCAGGAGGTAGCTATAGTAGGCATAATATAATGGTACCTATGCTGGCTAAGATTTATATTCTACTTTCGAAATGATTTGTTCTACACTATGCACTAGAAATAATATTAAATGTTTCTTTTTAATGCGTATCAAGCATCTTTGACTAACATAAGAAGAAATCTCCTCCAAGTCTGCGTTTGCATTGTGTGTGTGGCGGGAGGTCTTATGGTAGTCTTATCTTTTAAAAGCATTGCGAATTGAATTTAAAAATATTTCTTTGAATGTTTTAAAAGATAAACTGTTTTTGTTGCTCACACCAGTCCCACGACTGATCCGGAGTTTATTGTTTCCTTCCTAAACTCTGGGTGCTCATTATTTTCTACACGAGCAGTCTAGAGTTGGGTTTTTCAGATAGTTAGATATAGTGGATTATCTGGAGTTAGTTCAGTCTTTGGATCGCACCAGTCTTGCTTATCTTTGTACATTGTTATTGGGAGTTCAAGCTATTGCTGGATTGATTCTTGGAGATGGAGTTGAAATTCTCGGAGTTCTTTTTTTGAAGACTATCTTAGAGTTATATTGTTCCGTATGCTAGATGTTATCTATTTTCTTTCCGCTGCTATTTTATTGTATCATATCTTTGATGTATATTGATATCTATTGGATCATCTGTTGTATCAGATATTGTATCAAAGCTGTATATCAATGTATTATTCTTTTATTCCGCTGTGTTGTTTACTTAATGATTGTTATAAGCTCCGGCGAATCGGATTTGAACGGTCGAATCTATGACATTCGAATACGATATGAAGTATGGGTGTCGATTTTCGAGCGGGCAAAATCCGATTCGTTACACAAATATTTATTTGATTTGATATATTGTGATATTTGATTGTTTATCATGGATGATATATAATGTTTGAAAGTCGTGATTGACTATTTGATGTGTTACATCATCGGATCCAATTTTGAAGTTTAAAAACAACGATTTAATTTCTAAAGTGATTTTTGGAAATATACGTTTATAAAATATTTTTGGAATTGATTCATTCTAAATAAATAAACGTTATAATTCTAATGTTATAAAAAATTATATTTTTGAGAAACACAGTCAAAAGTTGATTTTTGAAGATATGATATTAACGATTTTATAAAATAATTTAAATTGGGATTTTTGGATTTATTATAAAAAGTTTAAAAAAATAGAATTTATAAAATTGGATTATTCTTATAAATCAAATGATAAGATTATAAAGGAGTTTAAAGACAGGTTATAAATAGTAATATAAATTGATTTATATTAAAAGATTTATAAATTGATATTTATAAATTAAAATTATTGGAATTATAAAACGAGCTTTTATAAGTGTTAGAAAGAATTGTGAATGAATTTCATAAATGAATGAAATTTATAGAATTATAACGGTGAAGTTATAAATGAAATTTTATAAGCAGTAGGTTTATAAAATTTATAAAGTTATGGAAAAAGATAAATTTTGGATAAATAAATGAATCTTATAAGTTACAAGATTTATAAATTTGGAAAGTTTAAAGGAACGATTTTATAAACAAATAAATTATAAGTATTTGACTTATAATATGAATTTTTAGTATATCATTGTGATATGAATTGAGATAGGTTAATAAAGGAAATTTATAAGAGGAAGTTGTTATAAATAGAATTTATAAACGTTGTTTTATGAATTCGCAAACGACTTATTTTGATAAGTAAATTGTTCTAATTTATTTATGGAGTTATATTCACGTTTTAGACAGTGAATAATTCCTTAAAATAAAATGAATAGAAGTGATGAAATTTGTTAACGTAGTATATTCACATTTTTGAATAGTGAATAATATGTTAAAGAAATTATTTAGAATGTGATGTTTTAAATAGCATTAAAACGATCTAACGATGTTTTAAAATATGTTGAGATTCGAAACCATAGATTTCAACATTTATTGTTGAAATAGATGTTTTCGAGAAATAAAAGGAAATAGTAGATTATAACACTGTTGTTATAATAAATGATTTCCGAAAGGAAATGTTTTGTATAGTATTGGGATTTATATATCTATTTTATTTCGAATCCCTATACTAGTGATTTTGGGTTGTCGTAACGATGTTTTACGCAACATTCGTTTTGGCCCAAATAAATATGTTTAAGAGAATGATTTCCTTAACGAATGAAATATATACTTAATTTCGATTAGAGTATATTAAATATTTTCTAAGCATAGAAAATAAAAAGGCTTGTGAATTACTTATAAATAAATATGGAAATGTTTTTCCAATATTAAGTGAATATTTTGAATTTATCTGTGACGACCCAACTTCCAGACTCCAGGAAGTCGCATCGCTAAGAAGAAAGAAAGGGATAGAAGAAGAAAAGAAAGAGAAAGAAGAACACAAAACAACATCAGAATCTCACAGCGGAACGAATAAAATATAATATATCACATAATACTTTACATAGTATCATATACATCAGAGTTTTACAGCCAATACAACACAAACTAGACAGTTATAAACACCTGTCTAGTTATACAACTCTAAACAGTACAAGAAACAACTCAGAGAGACGACTCAGAGATACCAACACAGCGGAAAATAGATAACTACAACGCAGAAGCCTCCTGCTCCATTTGCTCCTCCATAACTCGTCAAAGCAGTCCTGAATTACTTGACTACTCATACATAATATGAGTACCCAAGAGTTTAATAAAACAGAAAATAAACACTCGGGTCAGACAGGGGTCTGGTGTGAGTAAATAGTTTAAAAGTTGCTTAACTTTAGAAAATCCTTTGAAAACAAAAGGTATCACGTAAGACTTCCCACACATAAACATGGAAAAGTTTTTACCTTACGCTAACCAAAACATTTGATAGGAAATCCAGTGATATTATAATAGTGTCTAGGGTTTTCAAGTAAATATGAAATAGCCGAAATTGTTACATGATTAAATTCCAGCTACTAGCCACAAAAGTGGGTAATACAAACAAAACCGTAGGGTCTCGTAGGGAAAATGGGTTTCCAACAATGGCAGGGCTACTGGGGTACCGCCCGTCACAGTACGTGGCCTAGATCACAGTACCGAGGATTACTCCCTTCATCCCCTGCAACACAAGACCGGGACCATTCCTTACTGAACAGTCCCGAACAAGACCACCCCGCAGTTGTGGCCAACAACTGCCCACACAGCCGAAATATAAGGGACCTCTAGACAGGGATGTATCTTGCCCTCCAGTGGGCGCGACCTACGAAGCCTTGCTGCACTTCCCCTGTTTTAGCCATTCCCGGTTGATGAGGCTTGAGGCTGCGATTACCTTTATAGGACCAATTATCTTAGAATGCTCATCGTCCGCCTGACGATGTTCTGAAAGCATTCAATCCATACAAGTTCGTTCCGGGTTCGAACGAAACCGAAGGCACTATCTCGTTGCACTCATTTTGGAATCACCCTCAGAGTCAATGACCATAGCCCTTGCACTCTGATTCACCATCTCGAATCTATAAGCACTATTCCATCAAACTCATTACGGAATCACCCACAGAGTTATACTGACGTATAGCCCTTACACCTCGAGTCTTCACTTGCTCCACTTGGATTATCGACCTAACGTTTAATTGGAATCGATGTGGTTTTCGGATTCCAAATATGGAAACCCGATCCCGGTCTCATCGAAACCAAACGCCATTTTAATGTCCAAGTTGTACTTAAGGGTTTAAATAATTAACTCATTTTTTTTTTTATCTATTTCACACAGATAGATAAACTACATATTCTCATCATAACAGATAACCATAACATTATCACAACAGATAATCTTCACAACAGTCAACATCATAACAACAACCATCACAACCAAATAACCCATCATACTATAACTAAGCATCCATATCCTATAGATACTACTCATCTCATTCCTGAGATCACAACCATCCAAATGTATATCAATATCATTCAAAAGCAATGATATATTATCCATCATTCATAATTAATTTAAAAGGAATTAAATTAATTACTTCTATCTTTAATTAATTTAAATAAATTAAATTAATTACTTACCTATAAATCTTGCTTATAAATCTATTGATTAATCAACCTAGTTAATTAATCATTCATTAAGTATTAAACTTGATTAAACATTTATGATTAATCATCCACTAATTACAATAAGTAATTAGTCTTAAATTAATTTCATAAAATAAATTAACCTTAATCATAAGTAATTAACATTTAATTACTTAATTTATTAATTAATTATAATTAATTACATTTAACCTTAATTAATTACAATTAATTAATCACTTAATTAATTAACTATCACTTAATTAAACAATTCTTAATTACATCATTAATGATAATAATTAATGATATAATTAATATTTAAATTAATTACTCAATTAAAAATTAATTACATTTAGTAATTAATTAAATTCCATTATTAATCACCTTGATTAATATCTAAATCCAGTAATTAACTACTCTTAATTACTCATTGATAAATTAATTATCCAATAATTAATTATCTTTATTAATTAATCCTTGATTAATTACAAAAGTAATTATCCAAATTACTTTATTAAAAATAAATCACCCTTCCTTAATTACATTCCAGTAATTATTACTTCTCTAAAAATCCTACTCCATAAATTACATTAAGTAATTATTATCATTAAATGATTAAATTATTCTTAAATTAATTAAACTAAATTAATTAATTTAACAAAACACATTATCAGAATTAATTACAAAAAGTAATTAATCCCTTAATTACTTTTATAAAGTAATATATTTAACAAATTACAATTGATTTTCTTAAAATAATTAATCTAATTAATCTATCAAAATTAATTACATTAATTAATTATTAATTATCGTTAGATAATTAACAACATTTTCATTAATTCCTTACTTAAGAATAATTACCTTAAATTAATTATTCATTAGTCATTTTTAATCATAAATTAATTCAAGTTATTAATTAAAATCAAATAAATAAGTAAATCCTTAATTATTTTTAAAATAATTCATTTACTCATTTATAACTTATAAATATTCAAAATGTATTTAAATAATACATTTCTAAAATTAAGTTCAACTTTCATTTCAAAATTTATGATTCAAAAATGTTTAACCATAAGAAAAGTCTAAAAATCAATATTACTTGATTTTACTAAGAAATCAAACATTTGAAATAAATAAATTATTTAGCTTTTCAATTTAAAGTTAAACATATCATCATTTTATTTCAATACTTAAAAGAAATAATTCTTTTAAAATTTAAACCTTCATTTGAAATCAAATTCATATTTGAATTCTACTTACTAACATTTCTGTCCCATGTTAAAACTTTCAAACTGATTTGAATTCAAACAGATTTCAAACCCAAAACTGAAATCATTTTTAATTTGATTTCAAACCCAATTTTAAATCTTGCCTATCATTTAAATGTTTCATTTTGAATTCAAAGTATTCCTGAATTTAATTCAAATTCAAACCTGAATTTGAATTTAAATTTTAAACATTGAACTCCTTTAAAATTTTTAAAAAGAACCAAAACTGTTTTTAATTAAAATCTGGATTTAAAACCTGATTCTACACTTACACTGTTTTCCAGATTTGAATTTAAACTTAATTCTCATTCAAACCAAAATTTGAATCTTGTTTTAAAATATTGAATCCGCCCTTAAATTTATAAAAGAACAAACTGTTTTTAATTAAAAATCTGAATTTCAAAACCTGAAACTACATTTACTGTTTTTCCCAGATTTAAATTTAAATCTTCCTCAAATTTAAATTATCATTTAAACTTTTTGAATTAATAAACTTATTTGAATTCAATTCAACTTAAACTTGAATTTAATCAATGCTTTAATCATGTTGAGTTTCCAGATTTTTAAAAAAAAAACAACTCAGGTTATACCCTGCACACTAACCCGAGGCCACCTTAATTTACTTCGGGTCAATCTCCATCTTACTTCGAGTCACAACAGGGATTGCACTGTACCATCTTCGAGTCACCAAACCTGCACCTCCAAAACTTGCACCAGAGTCAACAAACCTGTCAACCATCATCACAACTCATTCTGATCATCTTATGGCCTCTAACTCCGGCCACTGCTCCTCCTATACACCCTTTTGCAATACCCCAAATCCTCAGTCCACTCGAACCATCACATAGTTTCAGACAGTGACAAAACTTCATCACTTTCAATTGGAATTCAAACCTGAAACCCACTCTTGCCATCAACACAAACTCTATGACCAACTTCCCTTATTTCCCCTCATTTCCCAGTCAAACTCCCATCTTCAGATGAAATTTCAGATCTCAAGTAACTTATGAATTTATACCCCAAAAATCTCAACTACTGCACAGACCAAAATCACAGACTACTCAGTAGCTATTAAAACTGTGATGCATGTTTTTAGTAACCATGTTTTTAAACCTGCCCTAAGTTTTAAACTTGTTTTTGAAGGACTTAAAGATATTGGCGAACTTACTTTTTGAAAACAATTTCTGTTGTTATTTTTTTTTTTTTTTTTTTTACAGTGACAGATTTTATATTTTTAAAACTACAATTTTCTCAAACCTAATCCATACAACACAAACTCAAATTGTTTACATAATAAGTCCTAACTAAGATTCATACATAAATAAGTAGATTTGTATTTAAATCCAAGAAGTAACAGAATCATATCTGCAGAAATTCTCAACACACTTATCTGCATACCCAAGATTTATGTATGCAGGCCTAATCACACTCAACAGTCAAGCATGTATTCATCTCATGCACAAACAAAATTTTAAACAACATATAAATTTGGGGTCACTCACTATCAAAAAGAACAGAGCAGTTCTTAATTATCACTGTTTAACAGTTCTTCCTATTTGAAAGGCATTTGAATTATCTTTAAGCTTTGCAAATCTTGTTAACTTAGTTTTAAAAATATAAAGGTAGAAACTGTTTTTAAACAAATATTTACTCACCTTAAAATTGAAAAAGAGCATGCATTCCAAATGCCAAACATTCCCCTGCAACCTGAATTCCTTGCATGCTTGAATCAGAGCTAACATGAATCTGAGCTAACTTGCAGTTTGAAATTGGTTTTAGCTTGAAGTAGGTAAGCCTGGAAACTGCATTTGGTGATAATTTGGTCTGCATGCTTCCAGATTCATCTTTGCTTGATGCTTGCAGTCCTATTTGAATTTGCATTTGATGTTGATTACAATACATGTTGGTTGCAGGCTTTTGGAATTTGCATGCAGACCCACTTCAACTTGCTTGCAAAGATTTTACAGTTTTGAAGATTTGATTGCAGGTTTAATTGAATTTGGGTTGAGGATTTTTAGAGTGAAGTGGATTTTAGTTTTCAATAGATCTGAATTTAGGTTGTGGGTTTTAGAATGAAAATGATTTTCAGTTTTCTCAAAACTGAATTTAGATACATTATAGGAGATAAAGTTTTTGAAATAAAGAGATATGTTTAAGTTTTATCTAAAATAATAAATCCAAATAGGTTTTAGAATGACACTTGTTGTTTAAGTATGAAAATAAATTACAAGTGTCTACTTTAAAACATGAATGTTAAACACATGTGAGATTCTAATATAAAATAAATTTCTTTGTTTACAAATGTTTTAATTAAGGATAAAACTATTTCTAATTTAATTTAAGATGTTTTATATGTTTATATATTTAGTCTCTAAATAATACAAATGAACTATCTTTAACTAATTAAATATTTGCTTGAATATTTTTAAAAAAATTATTTAAAACCAATTTCAAAAGAGAAACCTTTTAAAAAGAAAAGAACAATGTTGAATTATATTATTCAAGAGTTTCAAATTAACATATTATACTTAAATATAAATAGACTAAATTTATTTCAAAACAAATTTTAAAACAAAATAAACTTTATTATAAAAATACAAATTTTAACTATTATACATTTATAACAAAATATTTACCAAAATTTTTTTTCCTAAAAAAAATACAAGATAGATTTATAAACTGATTTATGAAAAGTTCAATACTATTTTAAATTTAATTTAATCAATTCATAGATTATACACTTATATATATTAAATTTTGAAAAGATCTTTTATTAAATTTTAAAATTAAAATCAAAACACATATTTACAATGTATACACATATATACATTATAAATAAAATATTTTAAATCAGCTTATAAAGAAAATTTTATCATTTAAATATTTTTAACATTTTAAAACAATAAGCTTCTCAAATTAAATCATTATTATAAATCTTCAAAAGAATATCATTTATTAACAAAGTAATTAAAAATTTACAAAAGGAAATTATGTTTGAACTGGATTATTAAATCAGTATTTCACATTTTAAAATAATTATTAATGAAATTATTAAATAAATATTGCCCAAATTTCCGGGACATCACATTCCTCCCCTCTTAAAAGAATTTCGTCCCCGAAATTTAAAAGCAAAGGTAATTTAATAATCTCCTTAAAAAAAAATTTATTTAACACAAGCATATATCAGACATATGCTAATAATCAAAACAACCAATTCAACCAATCAAACAAATCTAATTATCCAGACAAATTCTGGATAAAATTCTATCGAGTTTCCCTAGGTATATATATATATACCGGGATACTCGCTCTAGAGAATCCAAACAATCAATACTAAGAAACTCCAAAACTCCTATACAACTATATCTATAACACTAGACAAGATATCAGACTACAAACGAGTCTGACTCAACAACTAAAACTCCAGAACTGCCGGTTCCACAACCAGAGATAGATCATACACGTATTCCCTCAGAGATACGTGAAACTCATCGAATCCCAGTTATCCAAACTGGCAATCCAATCCTGTAGATCAATCACTTAACCATTGAGAGAAAACAGAAAGGTCCAAACTCTTATCCACAAATCTTATTTGTCGATCCTGGGTTGCCTTCAACCTTCTAGATCAATCCAATCCATCACACAAACCTACTACACATATCAGAAGACTTCAGATAACTACACTTATTCGAAAAACAGAACAGATGTCCAAGACATCCAAGTCTCCAGATTAAAGTGAATTTCCCGTAGAAATCCTCTGATCCAAGACAAAACACAAATCCTCAAATGAATCGGGTGCTCCTATTCTGGAATAGTTGCCACCATGCTTCCACTGTGTAAATCTGATTTGAGAATGCTGTTGATGAACACAGGTATAAACTTGATCAACTTATCCTGAAAACATTGTTCATCAATTTCCATAAAATCTCCAAAAACCAAGTCGAAACAGAACTCAATCTTCCGATGCAGATGCAAAACTTAACTCCTTTGAAGACATCCAGAAAATATCAAACCACTTCGATAACTCAAACATCTTCTAGAGATGCACCAATCCAAACAAAGGTTACTCAAAAAATTTCCGGATCATCGCAAGTCACTTTTGCGATTCTACTTAGTTCAGATCGTTCTCTTTTCAACAATCAGAACAGCCAAAACCTTCAATCAAAAGGGAAACTAGTGGTCCACCTTCAACCACAAACATTACACCAGCTGAGCTTCCAGAAGAAATGGACAAGCTTCAACATCTGCCCGGCTTACAGACAAAAGAATCACAGAAACTTCCGAACCATCGAAGAAACATGCAACTCACTGCTGCTACTGCTGCCAAAACTTCCTTACCCAAAAACTTATCGAATCTCAAAGCTACACCAGCCACTTCCACAAAAGAGCCTTCAAAAGACAGATACCCTCAGGAAACTCGACTCCAATCAAGCACAAAACACTCTGCCAAACTGAGTCTCAAACTCAAATACAGACAGATCTCCTTCCTAAGGTTGCCAAAATACCATTGCTGACTTCAGTACTCCAAACTGATCCAGACTCAAGAAAAATCCACTCACACGAGTGAGATCAAGCTTAAAATCCAAAGATACACTCCGAATCTTGAAAAGATTCTCCTTCAGAGATCAGAAAAATCCTTCACACCAAACTGCCAAACTACTCAAGATGCCCAACACTGCCCTAGCAGATCTCTTCCAAGCTCAAACACTCGGAACTCCAACCATTGGTAGTTGTGTTACACACAGCACTACCCTATCTACCTCTATTTCTTATATTGGAAAACCTGAACAGGTAGCCCAATAGATAGGTAGAATTAAATACATTTATATTTAAAATTACAAGTATGCTCTCTCAAGAAAGACACCACTACAGAGCCTAGGTATTCACTTAACCTCGCTCTGATACCACTTGTGACGACCCAACTTCCAGACTCCAGGAAGTCGCATCGCTAAGAAGAAAGAAAGGGATAGAAGAAGAAAAGAAAGAGAAAGAAGAACACAAAACAACATCAGAATCTCACAGCGGAACGAATAAAATATAATATATCACATAATACTTTACATAGTATCATATACATCAGAGTTTTACAGCCAATACAACACAAACTAGACAGTTATAAACACCTATCTAGTTATACAACTCTAAACAGTACAAGAAACAACTCAGAGAGACGACTCAGAGATACCAACACAGCGGAAAATAGATAACTACAACGCAGAAGCCTCCTGCTCCATTTGCTCCTCCATAACTCGTCAAAGCAGTCCTGAATTACTTGACTACTCATACATAATATGAGTACCCAAGAGTTTAATAAAACAGAAAATAAACACTCGGGTCAGACAGGGGTCTGGTGTGAGTAAATAGTTTAAAAGTTGCTTAAATTTAGAAAATCCTTTGAAAACAAAAGGTATCACGTAAGACTTCCCACACATAAACATGGAAAAGTTTTTACCTTACGCTAACCAAAACATTTGATAGGAAATCCAGTGATATTATAATAGTGTCTAGGGTTTTCAAGTAAATATGAAATAGCCGAAATTGTTACATGATTAAATTCCAGCTACTAGCCACAAAAGTGGGTAATACAAACAAAACCGTAGGGTCTCGTAGGGAAAATGGGTTTCCAACAATGGCAGGGCTACTGGGGTACCGCCCGTCACAGTACGTGGCCTAGATCACAGTACCGAGGATTACTCCCTTCATCCCCTGCAACACAAGACCGGGACCATTCCTTACTGAACAGTCCCGAACAAGACCACCCCGCAGTTGTGGCCAACAACTGCCCACACAGCCGAAATATAAGGGACCTCTAGACAGGGATGTATCTTGCCCTCCAGTGGGCGCGACCCACGAAGCCTTGCTGCACTTCCCATGTTTTAGCCATTCCCGGTTGATGAGGCTTGAGGCTGCGATTACCTTTATAGGACCAATTATCTTAGAATGCTCATCGTCCGCCTGACGATGTTCTGAAAGCATTCAATCCATACAAGTTCGTTCCGGGTTCGAACGAAACCGAAGGCACTATCTCGTTGCACTCATTTTGGAATCACCCTCAGAGTCAACGACCATAGCCCTTGCACTCTGATTCACCATCTCGAATCTATAAGCACTATTCCATCAAACTCATTACGGAATCACCCACAGAGTTATACTGACGTATAGCCCTTACACCTCGAGTCTTCACTTGCTCCACTTGGATTATCGACCTAACGTTTAATTGGAATCGATGTGGTTTTCGGATTCCAAATATGGAAACCCGATCCCGGTCTCATCGAAACCAAACGCCATTTTAATGTCCAAGTTGTACTTAAGGGTTTAAATAATTAACTCATTTTTTTTTTTATTTTTTTTTTATCTATTTCACACAGATAGATAAACTACATATTCTCATCATAACAGATAACCATAACATTATCACAACAGATAATCTTCACAACAGTCAACATCATAACAACAACCATCACAACCAAATAACCCATCATACTATAACTAAGCATCCATATCCTATAGATACTACTCATCTCATTCCTGAGATCACAACCATCCAAATGTATATCAATATCATTCAAAAGCAATGATATATTATCCGTCATTCATAATTAATTTAAAATGAATTAAATTAATTACTTCTATCTTTAATTAATTTAAATAAATTAAATTAATTACTTACCTATAAATCTTGCTTATAAATCTATTGATTAATCAACCTAGTTAATTAATCATTCATTAAGTATTAAACTTGATTAAACATTTATGATTAATCATCCACTAATTACAATAAGTAATTAGTCTTAAATTAATTTCATAAAATAAATTAACCTTAATCATAAGTAATTAACATTTAATTACTTAATTTATTAATTAATTATAATTAATTACATTTAACCTTAATTAATTACAATTAATTAATCACTTAATTAATTAACTATCACTTAATTAAACAATTCTTAATTACATCATTAATGATAATAATTAATGATATAATTAATATTTAAATTAATTACTCAATTAAAAATTAATTACATTTAGTAATTAATTAAATTCCATTATTAATCACCTTGATTAATATCTAAATCCAGTAATTAACTACTCTTAATTACTCATTGATAAATTAATTATCCAATAATTAATTATCTTTATTAATTAATCCTTGATTAATTACAAAAGTAATTATCCAAATTACTTTATTAAAAATAAATCACCCTTCCTTAATTACATTCCAGTAATTATTACTTCTCTAAAAATCCTACTCCATAAATTACATTAAGTAATTATTATCATTAAATGATTAAATTATTCTTAAATTAATTAAACTAAATTAATTAATTTAACAAAACACATTATCAGAATTAATTACAAAAAGTAATTAATCCCTTAATTACTTTTATAAAGTAATATATTTAACAAATTACAATTGATTTTCTTAAAATAATTAATCTAATTAATCTATCAAAATTAATTACATTAATTAATTATTAATTATCGTTAGATAATTAACAACATTTTCATTAATTCCTTACTTAAGAATAATTACCTTAAATTAATTATTCATTAGTCATTTTTAATCATAAATTAATTCAAGTTATTAATTAAAATCAAATAAATAAGTAAATCCTTAATTATTTTTAAAATAATTCATTTACTCATTTATAACTTATAAATATTCAAAATGTATTTAAATAATACATTTCTAAAATTAAGTTCAACTTTCATTTCAAAATTTATGATTCAAAAATGTTTAACCATAAGAAAAGTCTAAAAATCAATATTACTTGATTTTACTAAGAAATCAAACATTTGAAATAAATAAATTATTTAGCTTTTCAATTTAAAGTTAAACATATCATCATTTTATTTCAATACTTAAAAGAAAGAATTCTTTTAAAATTTAAACCTTCATTTGAAATCAAATTCATATTTGAATTCTACTTACTAACATTTCTGTCCCATGTTAAAACTTTCAAACTGATTTGAATTCAAACAGATTTCAAACCCAAAACTGAAATCATTTTTAATTTGATTTCAAACCCAATTTTAAATCTTGCCTATCATTTAAATGTTTCATTTTGAATTCAAAGTATTCCTGAATTTAATTCAAATTCAAACCTGAATTTGAATTTAAATTTTAAACATTGAACTCCTTTAAAATTTTTAAAAAGAACCAAAACTGTTTTTAATTAAAATCTGGATTTAAAACCTGATTCTACACTTACACTGTTTTCCAGATTTGAATTTAAACTTAATTCTCATTCAAACCAAAATTTGAATCTTGTTTTAAAATATTGAATCCACCCTTAAATTTATAAAAGAACAAACTGTTTTTAATTAAAAATCTGAATTTCAAAACCTGAAACTACATTTACTGTTTTTCCCAGATTTAAATTTAAATCTTCCTCAAATTTAAATTATCATTTAAACTTTTTGAATTAATAAACTTATTTGAATTCAATTCAACTTAAACTTGAATTTAATCAATGCTTTAATCATGTTGAGTTTCCAGATTTTTAAAAAAAAAACAACTCAGGTTATACCCTGCACACTAACCCGAGGCCACCTTAATTTACTTCGGGTCAATCTCCATCTTACTTCGAGTCACAACAGGGATTGCACTGTACCATCTTCGAGTCACCAAACCTGCACCTCCAAAACTTGCACCAGAGTCAACAAACCTGTCAACCATCATCACAACTCATTCTGATCATCTTATGGCCTCTAACTCCGGCCACTGCTCCTCCTATACACCCTTTTGCAATACCCCAAATCCTCAGTCCACTCGAACCATCACATAGTTTCAGACAGTGACAAAACTTCATCACTTTCAATTGGAATTCAAACCTGAAACCCACTCTTGCCATCAACACAAACTCTATGACCAACTTCCCTTATTTCCCCTCATTTCCCAGTCAAACTCCCATCTTCAGATGAAATTTCAGATCTCAAGTAACTTATGAATTTATACCCCAAAAATCTCAACTACTGCACAGACCAAAATCACAGACTACTCAGTAGCTATTAAAACTGTGATGCATGTTTTTAGTAACCATGTTTTTAAACCTGCCCTAAGTTTTAAACTTGTTTTTGAAGGACTTAAAGATATTGGCGAACTTACTTTTTGAAAACAATTTCTGTTGTTATTATATTTTTTTTTTTTACAGTGACAGATTTTATATTTTTAAAACTACAATTTTCTCAAACCTAATCCATACAACACAAACTCAAATTGTTTACATAATAAGTCCTAACTAAGATTCATACATAAATAAGTAGATTTGTATTTAAATCCAAGAAGTAACAGAATCATATCTGCAGAAATTCTCAACACACTTATCTGCATACCCAAGATTTATGTATGCAGGCCTAATCACACTCAACAGTCAAGCATGTATTCATCTCATGCACAAACAAAATTTTAAAAAACATATAAATTTGGGGTCACTCACTATCAAAAAGAACAGAGCAGTTCTTAATTATCACTGTTTAACAGTTCTTCCTATTTGAAAGGCATTTGAATTATCTTTAAGCTTTGCAAATCTTGTTAACTTAGTTTTAAAAATATAAAGGTAGAAACTGTTTTTAAACAAATATTTACTCACCTTAAGATTGAAAAAGAGCATGCATTCCAAATGCCAAACATTCCCCTGCAACCTGAATTCCTTGCATGCTTGAATCAGAGCTAACATGAATCTGAGCTAACTTGCAGTTTGAAATTGGTTTTAGCTTGAAGTAGGTAAGCCTGGAAACTGCATTTGGTGATAATTTGGTCTGCATGCTTCCAGATTCATCTTTGCTTGATGCTTGCAGTCCTATTTGAATTTGCATTTGATGTTGATTACAATACATGTTGGTTGCAGGCTTTTGGAATTTGCATGCAGACCCACTTCAACTTGCTTGCAAAGATTTTACAGTTTTGAAGATTTGATTGCAGGTTTAATTGAATTTGGGTTGAGGATTTTTAGAGTGAAGTGGATTTTAGTTTTCAATAGATCTGAATTTAGGTTGTGGGTTTTAGAATGAAAATGATTTTCAGTTTTCTCAAAACTGAATTTAGATACATTATAGGAGATAAAGTTTTTGAAATATAGAGATATGTTTAAGTTTTATCTAAAATAATAAATCCAAATAGGTTTTAGAATGACACTTGTTGTTTAAGTATGAAAATAAATTACAAGTGTCTACTTTAAAACATGAATGTTAAACACATGTGAGATTCTAATATAAAATAAATTTCTTTGTTTACAAATGTTTTAATTAAGGATAAAACTATTTCTAATTTAATTTAAGATGTTTTATATGTTTATATATTTAGTCTCTAAATAATACAAATGAACTATCTTTAACTAATTAAATATTTGCTTGAATATTTTTAAAAAAATTATTTAAAACCAATTTCAAAAGAGAAACCTTTTAAAAAGAAAAGAACAATGTTGAATTATATTATTCAAGAGTTTCAAATTAACATATTATACTTAAATATAAATAGACTAAATTTATTTCAAAACAAATTTTAAAACAAAATAAACTTTATTATAAAAATACAAATTTTAACTATTATACATTTATAACAAAATATTTACCAAAAATTTTTTTCCTAAAAAAAATACAAGATAGATTTATAAACTGATTTATGAAAAGTTCAATACTATTTTAAATTTAATTTAATCAATTCATAGATTATACACTTATATATATTAAATTTTGAAAAGATCTTTTATTAAATTTTAAAATTAAAATCAAAACACATATTTACAATGTATACACATATATACATTATAAATAAAATATTTTAAATCAGCTTATAAAGAAAATTTTATCATTTAAATATTTTTAACATTTTAAAACAATAAGCTTCTCAAATTAAATCATTATTATAAATCTTCAAAAGAATATCATTTATTAACAAAGTAATTAAAAATTTACAAAAGGAAATTATGTTTGAACTGGATTATTAAATCAGTATTTCACATTTTAAAATAATTATTAATGAAATTATTAAATAAATATTGCCCAAATTTCCGGGACATCACATTATCTTTTTGAAGATAAATTGAAAATGAATATTTGAAAACGAATGGAAATCGTATATTCATAAATATTTTGGAAATATAAATTCAATATGGAATTTATAAATGGAATTGGGAAAATGGGTTTAAAAATAAATATTGATTTATTTTTGAAATATGGAAAGTTTATATCTTCTAAAGATATTTTTGGAAATTAAATAATTTGGAAAATTATTTGGAATCTGGTGATGTGTGCACATCTATTGATAGTTCAATAACCAACTATCAATATTTACCTTTGAATGGTATTTGTTGTGATTTGCTTGAAATTGAATGCCACACTTATTTTTTTAAATAAGCGCTCACTATTCGGGTTAACCGGGAAAGGACCTTGGGGTCGTATAAACCATTCCGAATAGGTGATACGACGTTATGAATTGCATTCGAAGACCGGTGTTGAAGACCCGGATATTTTCGAAAACGAAAGGGTTTCTTGTCGAATGTCTTTGCATCGACTGGTCCCCGGTATAGAGACTCCATATGTGATGGGAAGTCCGAACGTGATTAGTGAATATCCGGATTGCAAGGACTTCTTTGTAAGTGCCTTCGGTTCTGTTCGAGCCCGGAACAGACTTGTATGGATTGTATGTCTGACATTACAATTTGAGATATAAAGCCGATTCTTTCAAATATATTTCTGTTGGTGGCGGAGAATTTATTCTTTTAGCTTAACACCCTTCTCTGAGACGTACGAGCTCAGAGGTTATATAGTTGAAGTTATCAGCGATATATTCCCAATTTGGTAATGTGACATGCTGAGTGTTGCTGAAATGATCATTGTGTTGATTATTTGTGATAGGATCGTTTGTTCGATCGTCTATCTTGGTGATCATTTCTATGATCATTTGTTGACCCAAAGCATGGCTTTTGTATAAAGTATGTTTTTGTGGACGTGACTTCGTCGAGCCTCACACCCCGGAAATGGTCAAAACAGGAAAGATGTGGCAAGGTTATGAGGGGTAGCGCCCTTTAGGATATGTGCATTTCCTTCTGGAAAAGGGTGGTAACATGGTATGGAGCCCAGATACTTACTCACGTTGAAAACACTTTATGATTGTGTGAATTGATTACGAGCGCTCGGTTGAAAGGTCCCAAAGGACCGGGGGATGGCATATTCGGTCAGTTGTTACTCAGTTAGGGGTAACCCGGCCTTGTGTTGGTAGAGATCCGGTTTGGTTCTCGGGGATGTCCATCCAGAGGCATTCTCATGTGGCAATGGGAAGTTCCTTGGCCTGACCATTTGTTGGAAATCCAATTCCCAATACGAAACTTGTACGGTATTAGTTGTAGAACCTGCCATTCACTTATGGTGGTCACCACTGTTTGGATGGTAGCTATAGTAGGCATAGTTCGAAATGTCTATGTCGGCTAAGATTTATATTCTACTTTCGAAATATTTCTCTACACTATGCACTAGTAATAATATCAAATGTTATTTTAAATGCGTATCAAGCATCTTTGACTATCATAAGGAGAAATCTCCTCCGATTCTGCGTTTGCATGTGTGTGTGTGCGGGAGGCCTTATGGTAGTCACATTTTTAAAAGCATTGCGAATTGAATTTAAAAATATTCTTCTATTTTGATTTTAAAGATAAATAAACTGTTTTGAGTTCTCACACCAGTCACATGACTGACTCGGAGTTTATTGTTTTCCTTCCTAAACTCTGGGTGCCCACCAATTTCCACACGAGCAGTTAAGAGTTAGGTTTATCAGGATATTCTGGATATTCTGGAGTTACTGGAGGCAAGCTGGATGGCATGGCGTATTACTAGTTTGTATAGTATTTCTTTTCCGCTGTTTGTTGTTGTATGATGTTGTACACTCTGATGATATGATGTAATGTAATAACTGATATAGTTCTTTGGTTAAAGATTATTCATTGATTATTATATGTTGTTCCGCTGCGAATTGTGAGATTCTGATGTTGTTTCTGTCGTTTATTTCTGTTCCGTTTTTCTTTCTCTCTTCTCCTACCTCTTTCTTTTTTTCTAAAACAATAATGGTTCGGTTTTTCGGCAACGAAAAATCGCTTCCGTTACAACCCGATTCTTCGACTTCCGAAAACTGACATCAATACGTTCACTGTATCAACTGCCGAGCAACCGAATGCCGGAAAACCGAACACTTAGGGTTTTAAGAAAAGAAAAGGATAGAAGGAAAGAGAAGAAGATAGAACAAAATGGAAAATGGCAGAAAATAACAGAACAACATCAGAATCTCACAATCGCAGCGGAACAACATATAATAATAAATGAATAATCTTTAAGCAAAGAACTATATCAGTTATTACATTACATCACATTACATTACATTATATCATCAGAGTGTACAACAACCAACAACAACAAACAGTGCAGCGGAAAATGAAAATACTATATACTAATAATACGCCAAGCCATCCATCTTGCCTCCAGCAACTCCTGAATTCCAGAATATCCTGATAAACCTTAACTCTTGACTGCCCGTGTGGAAATTGGTGGGCACCCAAAGTTTAGGAATGAAAACAATAAACTCCGAGTCAGTCATGTGACTGGTGTGAGAACTCAAAACAGTTTATTTATCTTTAAAATTTAAATGGAGGAATATTTTTAAAGTCAATTCGCAATGCTTTTAAAAATGAGACTACCATAAGGCCTCCCGCGCACACACACAATGCAAACGTAGAATCGGAGGAGATTTCTCCTTATGATAGTCAAAGATGCTTGATACGCATTAAAAAGAAACATTTGATATTATTACTAGTGCATAGTGTAGAAAATATTTCGAAAGTAAAGATATAAATCTTAGCCAACATACGACCATTATCGTATGCCTACTATAGCTACTATGTTCAATAGCAGGTTACCGCCACATTCCATAGCAGGTTCTACAACTAAAACCGTACAAGGATCGTATTGTTTCTTTGGATTTCCAACAAATGGTCAAGCCAAGGAACTTCCCATTGCCACATGAGAACGCCTCTGGAAGGACGTCCCGAGAACCTAACCGGATCTCTGCTAACACAAGTCCGGGTTACCTTTCAAACTAGGTAACAACTGACACGAGTATGCCATCCCCCGGTCCTTTGGGACCTTTATCCGAGCGCTCGTAACCATCATCACACAATCATAAATAAAGTGTTTCAACATGAGTAAGTATCTGGGCTCCATATAATGATACCACCCTTTTCCAGAAGGAAATGCACATACCCTAAAGGGAGCTACCCCTCATAACCTTGCTGCATCTTTCCTGTTTTGACCATTCCGAGGTGTGAGGCTCGATGAAGTCTCGTCCACAAAGCCGCGCTTTATACAAATGCTGTGCTTTGGGTCAACAAATGATCGTAGAAATGACCACAAAGATAAACGATCAAACAAATGATCATATCACAAATGATCAACACAATGATCATTTCACAGCAACACTCAACATGTCACATTACCAAATTGGGAATATATCGCTGAGAACCTTCAACTACATAACCTCTGAGCTCGTACGTCTCAGAGAAGGGTGTTAAGCTAGGAGAATAAATTCTTCGCCACCAACAGGAATATATTTGAAAGAAATCAGCTTTATATCTCAATTGTAATGTCAGACATACAATCCATACAAGTCTGTTCCGGGATCAAAAAGAACCGAAGGCACTTACAAAGAAGTCCTTGCAATCCGGATATTCACTAATCACGTTCGGACTCCCCATCACATATGGAGTCTCTATACCGGGGACCAGTCGATTTAAAGACATTCGACGACTTGTCCTCTCGCTTTCAAAAATATCCGGTCTTCAACACCGGTCATCAATGCTATCCATTACGTCGTATCACTATTCGGAATGGGTAATCCGAATAATGAGCGCAATAATTTAAAAATTAGTGTGGCATTCAAATTCTAGCAAATCACAACAAATACTCATTCAAAGGTAAATATCGATAGTCGGTTATTGAACTATCAATGGATATGCACAACATCACCAGATTCCAAATAATTTTCCAAATTATTTATTTCCCAAAAATATCTTTGCAAGATATATAATGTTAACTCTGCTTTTTCAGCAAGGCCGTGACATCAAAAATCGACCGAGAAGCCAATGATAGTTCATCTCGAAGGATGGTCGATTTAACCTCCCAATAAAGCAAGTTCTGTTGAATGAATTTTCAGATAAGATCCCCTACGGAGGGGGGGTCCAGGGGGGGTGCCAACCCCCCAAGGTGGGGGTACGGGGGCAACGCCACCGCCTACGGTGTTCGACCTGACCGGTCAGGTCGCAGGGGTCCAGGGGGCAGCGCCCCCGGCGGGGTGCGGGGCAGCGCCCCGACCAAAACGGTATACGACTTAAAGAGTGAAGTAAGCCAGCGACTTAACTAGTCAGCGACCTAACCAATGAAGCGACCTACCGGCTCAAGAAAGACACGACTCAACTTATCTGGTTGCCGACTCAACGGCCTTGAAGGGTTACGACTTAACGACTCAGGAGGGATAACGACTCACCGGGTTATAACCTTAGCGACTTAAAGGTGCTGGCCGACTCAACGGGTTAACGACTCATGGAGTTAGCGACTCATGGGGCTGACCGACCTAAGGATTTCAACGACTCAAGGTTTGTAACGACTCAGTGGATCAACGACTCAACTGCTATGCGACTTATGGGTGTTACCGACTCAGCGACTCAGAGCTTACAACGACTCATGGTTCAACGACTCAACAGGTTCGCGACTCATCTTATGAAACGACTCAGGGGAAGTGACGACATAAGAAAGTGGATCCCTGTGCCGCTTCGTTTATATACCGTCACCTGATAAGTCGTTAACGGCTTAACGACTCACAACTAATGACTCGTTCAAGACTCAGAGCCATTGAGTCGTAATCCATTGCCATAGTGCCTGTGCCAAGGGAGGTTGACTCGTAAGCGACTCAGGACTTGGCGTATAATCCAGCAGAAGAATGAACCGTGGAGCAATCAAGGGTTGGTTCAATGAGTCGGCCACGACCTAATTTGACTCGGCCACGAGTCAAGCATGAGTCGGGTACGACTCACGACTCAAGGCTGAAAAATCCTATAAATACACGGCCACCTCCAACATTCAAGGGACTTTGGGGCTCATTTTCTTCAAGCACCGATACTCTGCTGCATTCCAAACCAATCCAACACTCGAAGCTCTCGAGACACAAAGAACGCTACAAACAACTTCAACAAGAGATCACGTACATCCAACATGGATTCAAAGACTCTCATCTCCTTCGAAGTTTAAAAATACTTGTTCTAAGTTTCTTGTAATTCAAAGTGAATTGTACTTGGGAAGAATTGTATCAACTTGTAACGAGATCATCAATAAAAGTACTTAAAGTGGACGTAGGCTGTACCCATAAGCCGAACCACTATAAAATTGCTGTTGTTCACTGCTTTTCCGTTATTACTTGCTTGTAATTCTTTCCCGATCTATCGGGTGGTGCTTTCACAACTACACTTCACACACCGGGGTGTTAGCGTTCAAATTTAAGCGTTAACATATAATTTCCACACTTAAACCATTTGAAAACAAATTTCAAATATTTTCCTTACGTGGAAATACTTTCATTTCAACATGGTTCATTTAAACCAATTAAATAAATCCTTAACGATTTACTTTATATTTACGTTCCAATCCGTAAGTTTATTCCCATACTTCAAAAATAAATCAATATTTTTTTTAAAACAAATTCCCCTTTTTATAAATTCCATAGTGAATTTACATTCCAAAATATTTATGAATAAACGATTTCAATTATTCATTTTCAATTTATCTTCAAAAAGATAAATTCTCAAAACGTTTCATTTCACATTGGAAAACATTTCCATACTTATTTATTCATAAGTAATTCACAAATCTATTTATTTTCAACCTTTGGAAAATATTCAATATACTTAAATCGAAATTAAGTATATAGTTCATTCTTTAAGGAAATCATTCTCTTAACCATATTTATCTGGGTCAAAACGAATGTCGCGTAAAACATCGTTACGACAACCCAAAATCACAAGTATAGGGATTCGAAATTAAAATAGATATATAAATCCCAATACTAAATAAAACATTTCCTTTGGGAAATCATTTACTATAACAACAGTGTTATAGTCCATCATTTCCTTCTATTTCTCGAAAACGTCTATTTCAACAATGAATGTTGAAATCTATGGTTTCGAACCTTAACACATTTTAAAAACATCGTTAGATCGTTTTAATTTTATTTAAAACATCACATACAAACATTTTCTTTAACATATTATTCACTATTCAAAAACATGAATATACTTTGTTAACCAATTTCATCATTTCTATACATTTCATTTTAAAGGATTATTCACAGTCTAAAACGTGAATATAACTCCATTAATAAGTTATAACAATTTACTTATCAAAATAAGTCGTTTGCGAATTTATAAAACAACGTTTATAAATTCCATTTCTATTTATTTTATAACAACTTCCTTTTATAAATTCCTTTATTAACCTATCTCAATTCATATCTCCATGATATACTAAAAATTCATATTATAAGTCAAATACTTGTAATTTATTTGTTTACAAAATCGTTCTTTTATACTTCCCAAGTTATAAATCTTATAACTTATAAGATTCCTTTATTTACCCATATCTATTCTTCAAATAACTTTACAAATTTTATAAACCTACTGCTTATAAAATTCCATTTATAACTTCACCGTTTATAATCCTATAAATTTCATTTCTATTATGAAATTCATTTACAATTCATTCTAACACTTATAAAAACTCGTTTTATAATTCAAATGTTTTTAATTTATAAATATCAATTATAAATCTCTTATATAAATCAATTTATACTGTTATTTTAAAACATCTTTAATCTCCTTTATAATTTCACCATTTTCTTTGATTTATAAAATAATTAAATTTATGAATCCTATTTTTAAACTTCTCACAACAAATTCAAAAATCCCAACTTAAACTATTTTATAAAATCATTAACCCCATATTTTCAAAAATCAACTTTTAACTATTTTTCTCAAAAATCATAATTTTTATAACATTAAAATTATAACGTTTATTTATTTAAAATGAATCAACTCCAAAAATATTTTATAAACGTATACTCTTCAAAAATCACTTTAAAAATCCTTTTAAAATTCCAAAATTTGGCCCAATGATGCTACATACCAAATAGTCAATCACAACAACAACGATATCATATATCGATATGATAATCAACGAATATCAAAATATCCAAAATCAAATAAATACTGTTGAGGAATCCAGTTGGATCCCTCTAACCCGTTTTCCTGCATCCAAAGATGTTAGCACAATACCAATTCCGTTCCAGTACGAAATTATCGCGGTATATGGGATTTATAATATTACCCGCTTAATAGGCGGCGCAATAGGGTCTCATCCTCTATATACTGCGGGAAATCAATTCCAAGTACATAAATAATAGCAATTTCACTGTTTATGAAATATTCGCGGTATATGTTTTTAATAAATAACCTCCGCTTACTAACGGCGCATAATGTCTATTTTAACTATCAATAGATAACAATCATCATTCAAACATGCATTCAAGTATTTTAAATATAACTATTTAAAATTAAAATCGAAACCGATTCGATTGAGTGAGAAGTTCTCACCTTGATTTCAATTCCGTTTTAGCGATTTATTTCGAATAAAATTAAACGGACGTTTAATTTTACCCGAAATTCTCACTAACTCCAAACGACGCCAATCTAATTCCATAGCGTAGTGCTCGTCCATACGATTCCAACGCAATTGGTTTCGCGCGTTTTCGACCTAGTATGAAAAAGATATGATTTTTCAAAGTTTATACGAATTTTATAAACCAATTTACAACATAATTTATAATTTTAAACCTAAATCGAATCAAGTCCGAGAGATCTTTGCCCCCTGCATCATGACCGTCCCCTTCATCTCCTTCCATGCACGTTCAACTTCTACAGGTAACGAAGCAAAGGCCGAACCCATTTTTGCAAATTAGGGTTAATTTTCGCGAGTAAAATACACAACTTCACGTCGATCAGGAAACTCCATCTCATAGCCCATTGCAAGAGCCATCTTCGGCTGGAACAGGGAGGAGCTCGGCCCCCCCATGGCTCTCGAATTGCATGCCGAACGCATGGCCTTTGATTGAGATTTGTCGACAATCTACTTCGTATTTTCCGATCATCACCGTTGATATACAAGATCTCATAGCCCTCTACAATTTTCATGTTGAACGTTTCTTGAATTGATGAACGGATTTGAAGAAAAGAGGGAAGGAAGAGAACAAGATTTCAGCCATTGATTACATAATAGCGGCGGCTGAAGGTTTTGGAACCCTAGGGTTTAATTTCTTTGCAAATTTATGAATTATAAGTCCTTATATAGAAAATTCTCAAAATACTATTCATCTCGGATTTTCCGAACTCCAAACGAAGCAGCCGGTTGGCGTTCCTAAGGTTTACCCCGCGTTCCGAACACAATGGAATGTGTTTCAGGAGCTAATTCGGTCATCTGTGCAAGTTATGGCAATAAACGTTCAATTTAAAATTAAACCGATTAAACGATTTTCTGGGCGTTTTAGCTTGCACCGGACAAACGGTAAATCCGATTGACATGAAATTTGAAACCATACAATAATATCACATTATGGATCCGATGAAACTGGTTTCGTCGAAATCCGAGATAGTTTGAAAAATGGTTATTTTAACTCGCCAAATAAATATTAAAACAATTTCGATGCGTTTCGAGCTGCCACGATCGAACGATAGCTCCGGTTGTTACGAAAATTGAAATCCGATAATAACAAACTATTACGGATCCAGTAGAACTAGTTTCGTCCAATTCTGAGACTGTTCGAAAAATGGCTAATTTCACTAGTTGATTAAATATTAAAATATTCAATTTTCACAAATTAACTCTTAACTTGATTTTAAAAGTTCTAAAATATCATTCTAACTCGAATATGATAAAATAAAATTTTACAAATCATTTTCAATCATATTTAACCCAAATTTCAATTATTTCCGTATTTTCACATATTAAATTATCGATTTAATTATCCAATTAAATCCAATTATTCGAAATAAAATTTATTCGACTTATAATTTCACTAATTAATATTTAAAATTAATTAAATATACAAATTTTAATTAATTAAAATTCTGGGTCGTTACACGGCTGTTCACGACTTCGACGAATTCGGAGAAACGGACTCAGAAAAAGGTACATATTTACAATACGTTGGTTGAAAATGCATGCTTAGAATTGGATGGTTGATTGATTGATTTTGAATTGGTGTGTTGTTTGAATTTTAAAAATTTTATTTTTATTATTTTTACTGCGTTATTTTTTTTTAATAGTATCACAATATTTTATGGAATATACTATAATTCTAGTAATATTCCAGATATATATATATACATTAAAAATAACAATTATGTATATATTAGAATACTAAATAAAAATAATCATAGAAATTCAAAGACACCTATCGACAATGTCCCCACCACGTTGTCGACAAGGGTACAGAAATTTGAAATTCAAAATTTGAATTCAAAATGTTGAATTTCCCTCCATCTTTTCACTTCATTCAATTCTCTGAGAAGTCACCTTTTGACCAGAGAACATATTCATTGAGAATCTATTTATTTACTATCTCTTATCACAACTTTTCACTTTCATTCTCAAATTCAAACTCTTATTTCAAAATATCAAGCTCTCTACTATTTACTCTAACGGATTCTTCAAGCAACCCTTCCACAATGAGAATTTCCAAAAACATAAAAGAGTAACTTTTCAATGATCCAGAGGCTATAAAAGCATATATCAACTATGCCAACTATGGAAAAGTCCATCCTAGGAAGTTTTCTTTTTTTCAAGATTTCTCTACTTATGAAATCGATTCTATTTTTGCAAACAACCAAGTTCTTAGTCTTGTTGACGCTTCACAAAATGATTTTGTTTGTTATCCAAATCTTCTTAAAATTTTCTATGCAAATCTCAACCGTGGATTTTATAATGGAAATAATGATGAAATGTAGAGTAGTGTCAAAAGCACTAGAATCATTTTAAATTGTGATCTTTTGGGTACCATTCTCAATTAAAGAGCATGGGAATGGATCTTTCTAGTTTTAGTATGAATGAAAATGATCGTGAGACATTTCATCACATTTTCGAAGGAATGATAACTTTGAATTCAAAAATCTAAACTTTCGACCAAAAGCTAGAATCGTTAATCTTCTTTTACAACATACTTTGACCCCAAGATCGGGAGTTTTAACAATCCAACTTCAAAAGTTTGCAACGCACTTTTTGCTATTTTCGGAAATTATGATATTAATTGGGCGCCAATTATTTTGGATGAATTTCATCCCAAAAATCTTGAAATGGGTGAAAGCACTTTGTATCAAGGAATCTATCTTACTCAGATTTTTAACTATTTTGGAGTATATTTCAAAGGAGAAGAATTTGTGTCAATAAAGGTTTTTAATCACTCAAACATTTCTCTTATGAAAATTCCATACGTTTTTCAACCATATGAGACACCTGCTGAACAGGAAAAGCGTTTGGCTCATGAGGAGATGGAAGAGGAGAAGGAAGAAGAAGGGGATGAAATAGAAATAGAAGAAGAAGAAAGTGAAAAATCCTTGGAAAGTATTGACTATCCCTCTAATCCAACCAACAAAACCTTACTCAAAAATCAATAGATCACCGTTGAGAATCAATGGACACTTAAATGATCCATTAGTAAGAAATTGGTTAAAATGTCATCCAAGATGAACAAGTTTTTCTCCAAAGTCAGCAAAAAGCTTGGGTTATCTTCATCTTCGTCATCCTCTAACTAGTTCTACATTTTCATGTCTTATTTTATTAGTTTTAATTTGTTTTGATTTGAATGTTCATGTAGTTCTTAATATTTAATCATTGTATCATTCTATTATGAAATGAAATCGAATTACTTCTCAGTTTTCTAGCTTATCCTATCTCTAGAATAAATGTTAGTATATTGTATAAATGTATATATATACACACACCATTATTCACAAAATCAAAATAAGTCATCAAAATTAACCGACCCCCGTCGACAACCCTACATAGACCATGTCGACATGTACTGGTCAGAAATGACTTTTCATTTTTAATTTGAAATTTGAATAACTACCTTTTGTCTATTTATTTCAAATGAATTTCTACACCTATAAATATATATTTCTTCCAGAATTCATCACTCAAAATTATTTCTTATCTACTTTCTCTCTATTTCTTCTCACAAACTCAAATATGTCCAATCCAATTCATTGTTTGACCGAGAATCTTGAAGAATCCCTTAACTCTTTCAAAAATATTCTCTCTTTCATCCTTCAAAATCAGCGACACTTAGATTGAGTCAAATGTAGATGATCAACGAGCAAGAAAAGCATTTTGATACGATTCGATGGATGATTTCCTCCTTGCACAAGGATGATAATGAAGCACATCCTCCACTCTCTCTCTCCAATGAAAATGAAAATTGGGATGCCATTAAAGCAGACCATATATTTGGAGAAGAAGGATGGGTGGAAGTTACTCGTAATGTTTGATTTTATTTGATTTCTTTGTTTGATTTTAATTGATTGCTTGGATTGATTTGATTTAATTTGGTTTGGTGTGGATTGATATTTGGTGTGCAAAACATGTATTAAAACACATTGATATTTATATGATCTTTGATTAGTTATCATGTCTATCAGTATAATTATCTCTTAATCTATCTATTATATACTCCATTGAATATTATATTAATGCAGGTATTTTTGTACAAGAATAAGGTGGAGTTATATAGTTTGGAGTTAGTTTTTGTTGATGAAAAAGGGGGAGAAGTATAAAATAGGATAGTTAGGCATAGATTAAGGGGGAGTTATTAGTTTTAGGGGGAGTTATGAGGATAGAAGTGATCTTTTATAAACAAAGGTTGTCATCATCAAAAAGGGGGAGATTGTTAGTCCTTGAGAAGATGGTTTTGATGACAACAACCTTAGCATAAGATTATAAAATATAAATACTAACATTATAGTTTAGATATATATGTATACGCAGGATTTAACCATATAGGTACCAAGAATGAAGACTGTACAGTATAGAGATTCAAGACTGAAGATATCAAGATTGAAGACTCATGAGTATCAAGATTATCAAGAGTTCAAGATTTCAATAATAAGTAATTTAATTAGGAATTTTGTTAAAACTTCTAGAAAAGCACTGGCATCTTAAAATACAATTTATTCATGGAATAGAATCCACTTCGAGGCCGTTAAAGGGATGGAAACCTAAGTAGGATGGAACCTACGAAAAATCTAGTGGAACATTGTTTTGTATCCACTAACTATTATTCAAATGTTTTACAAAATTATATCTTATTTTCAAAATTATTTCAAAATCTTCCTTCTAAAAAGATCAAAAACATCTATCCTGGTTTTAAATACTTTTAGCCTCAAAATAATCTTTATTTTCAAAATCTAATTATCCTTGGTTTTAAAGTATCTTTTAATTACAATATATTTAATATTCAATATTTATACTTAGATTTAAATACAAAATTATAGTAAAATTTTAAATATATTATTCTCTATACTTATTTATGTATTTTAACTATGGTTATGTATATTTATAAAGTTTAAAATAGTTTTAATACAGGATAGAAGTTATTTTTCAAAGAAAAAAAATCCCCAAATATGCCATAGGCTTGTCGACAACCCCTAGGGACCCCTGTCGACAAGGTGGCAGTTTGTTGCAAAAGTTTGAATTTCAAAAGAAATTTCTATTCGTCATATCCTTTCACGAATGGACATGGTTGTTGTTCTACTATAAATAGGGGCAGTTTTAAACGAATTTGTATACATATTTTCTCTTATTTCACTCCTCTTCTTCGTCCACATTTCTTTATATATATTTTTACCATTACTCTGCCGATATCACCATTGAATCTAACTAGATCATCTCTGGTTTGATTCTCTATCACTATCTCAACAAGATCTCAGCGCTATTCAGAGTTATAGGCTTCTTCGTAATTAATTAAGCGAGAAAAGGTGTGATTGTGGCCTGTGAAATCAATCAAGTGAGAAAAGGTGTGATTGTAGCCTATGAAATCAATTGGGTGAACTTGTTGCCCGTAAAATCAAGTATCACTACCCAGAGGATTGTGTATTTGGAGTGGTGTACCTCGTGGCCTTGAAATCGAGGGTGTAATTGTATAATTTTGAAAGGAAATCTGTACTTGTGTGTGGGACTGGATGTAGGGTAACTCCGAGCCAGTATAAAATCTGGCGTGTTCATTCCTTTATTGCTTTTACTTTATTTATGCATCTGTGTTTGATTTTGTGATCATATCTGTGTCTGAATATTGCATACATTTTTGTTCAAATTAACATAAACTCAAAAAGATTTAGTAATTCCTTAAAACCTTTCCACCCCCCTTTAGTGTTAATTCTATTCTTAAGATCCGTAATCCACACTTTTCAAAATCCAATGGTCGCTAACCATAGAGCCGTTGCAACGACGTAGTACAATAACAATATGCTCGAGGAACTTGAAACTCAAATAATTAGGAACAATGATGTAGTACAACTGTACGCTTGATGAACCTTATAAGCCGAAACAACAATGTAGTACAATTGTACGTCCGATGAACCGAACTACATAAAAGAACATGGGTCGCTAGCCTATAAAAATGAGTCGAAAATCCAAAGAACCCATAGGCCGCTAGCCTATAAAAGAAATAATACGAAGCTTAATAAACGAGGTACAATCCCCCACGTGGACAAAGAGATATCGCATATCACTAGTATAAACCATAAAAATGATCACCATTAATCATCAAAAAGTGCGAATTACAGTAAGCTAGTAAATAAATGAGTTTAGCTTCATATCCCATGACTACTGGCTTAAATTAAATATTTACGGACAAATTGTAAATTTCCAGTCAAAATTTTTCACAAGATTTCAATCGAACAAGTCCAAGAACTAATCGACGAAGTAAACGCAAGCATTTCATACCACTTGTTTTGCTAAGTCGTTTAATTAGATTTCTCATACGAATGGGGTAAAGGTTTGTATTTAATAATAGATTGGAACAAGGTTTTAAAAACGAGCTGTGTACTAAAAGTAACATTGAAATCATTTGTTGTGAAAGAGTTTGGATATTTAATACTAGTATAGAAACCTTTGTATTTTAAAGTGACAAATCATAGAAAATGATTGTAAAAACAATCGATCACCAAAAATTCACATTTCGAAGACATGAATCAAATCCTTAGAAATCGATACCAAAACCATTAAAATGGACATTCCCAATAGTCCATAAAAAGAAGTCATCAAAGTCGGTAAAAGTGATAACAACTAATTGGATCAACCAAAAATCGATAAAGTGGAAAGCCACAAAGAAAATAGTCAGTTTTTCCTGAATTTACAGTGTCAAACGTCTGGTGCTTTCCCAGATGTCTGCGCTGAATGTCTGGAATTTTCTTCCAGATCGCCCAGACATTTTGGAAGTATGCTTAGATGTCTGCACTAATGGTGTGGAATTTTATCCCGTAGCTCTAGACATCTGGGCATACTACCAGACATTTGAGCTGAAGCTCATAGCAAAAACCTGCTAGGCCAATGATGGCAAATTCATCTCAAAAGCGATCAAAAGAGCACAATAGATAAGGATTTATGCCAAGCGATAACCCAACCCTATAGGCTCTTTAATAGACTCCAAACAACATGTCAAAACATCCAATGTAGCATTTTCACATATTTTGACTTCAAAATACCAAAAATTGTAAAATTCATCAAACCAATTCAAATCAAAAGCAATTGGTCATGTAGTAGATGTTAGGAATTCATACCTAACAACAATGAAGACTATAGAAATAGATGTGAGTTCAAGAACTCACCTTTAAACCAAAACACCACAAATGAGAAGCTCTAAAATGATGGAAAGATCAACCACTCTGCAACTTCAAATCTAGAAGCTCCAATCTATGATTAAATGCCAATATTTCCTAAGTTAGGGTTTACGAATTTTTGAAAATTAAAGAGAGATTGAGGTGGAGAAGAAGAAGAGGATGCTTACCTAAGCTTCTTTTTGATTTACAACTTGAAGTTGAATTTCCTAAGAGAATTAGAGCTTAGGAATTTCTAATCTCTTTTCTTTTACCCCATTTTTCTAGAGCTTGAGAGTGTTAGGAAATGAGGATGAAATGAAGAGGAGAGGGGTGGAGTTAGGGTGTTATGTTGGGTTAATAGGCTGAAACCCAAACCCAAAGCCCAATAGAAAAAATTGCAAAATTCAACTCAACTCTAAACATATCAATTTTTATACTCAAAAAGGTCGCAAATGTCATTTTGAACTCAATGGAAGTGGTCTCGAGTCCTAATTCGACTGTTTACAAAAAGTAGCATTTCAGACTTTAATCCAACTAACGATGCTATATTTAAATAAAATATTAAAATATATAATCGTAAAATATGTGGGCTGTTAAAGACTCCCCTCCTTAAAGAAATTGCGTCCTCGCAATTCTTAAGAAGAAAACAAAGAGTAACAACCATAAAAGCATATCAACCCAAAAGAAAATTCGAAATAAGAAGTTCACCATAAAGAGCGCGAGAGAGTAAGTCCGGATGTGTTTGCTCGAGGAATTCTATAGATTCCCAAGAACAATCCTTAGGATTTAAGGACCATTGAACTTTCGCAGGTAGGACATCTTTATTACGAAGAAGTTTAACCTTTGTAGCAATGACATGAATAGGATTTTGCTCATAAGCCAAATTAGGCGAGACTTCAATTTCTTTAACAACACCAGACTTAACAATAGAATCGGAATCCCTAAGGCATTTCGTAGTTAAGGGACATGGAACACGTCATGAATAGAAGAAAACCGAGCCAGTAATAAAAGGCGATAAGCCATGGAACCAATACGTTCGGTGATGGAAAATTGGCCAATATATCGAGTCGCTAGTTTTCCCGATCGACTGAAACACACAACACCCTTCATAGGTGAAACATGAATAAAAACCAAATCTCCCACAGAAAATTCCAATTTCCTTCTTCGGTTATCAGCATAGGATTTCTGTCTACTCTGAGCTTCTTTCATCCAGTTACAAATAAGTTCAATCTTTTCTAAGGAATCAGAATAAAATCTTGACCTAAAACCAGCTTCTCACCAGTCTCAAGCCGACAAAAAGAAGATCGGCATGGCCTTCCATAGAATTCCTCGCAAGGTTCCATACCAATACTAGATTGGAAGCTATTATTAAAGGAAAACTCAACAAGATAAATATGATCTTCCCAACTTCCACCAAAATAAAGAACACATGCACAAAGAAGATCTTCAAGAGTTTGATTCACGCGCTCAATTTGTCCATCGGACTGAGGATGATAAGCGGTGTTAAAATTAAGCTTCGTTACCAAAGCTTTTTGAAGACTCTTCCAAAACCCACTAGTAAATAATGGATCATGATCACTAATAATAGAAGTAGGAACTCAATGCAATTTAACAATCTCTTTAACATAGAGTTTGGCCAAAAGGGGTACGGCCCGATTAGACCGAGCGATAATAAAATGTGCAGATTTTGTAAACCTATCAACAATCACCCATAAACTGTCATGGCCTGAATGAGAACGGGGAAGACCATCAATAAAGTCCATGGAGACTTGATCCCACTTCCAAACGGGAATGTCTAAAGGTTGCAATGACCCACCGAACCTTTGATGCTCAGCCTTGATGAGCTGGCAAGTCATGCAACACTTAATGAAGTTAGATATTCATATTTCATACCATCCCAATAATAAAGTCGCTTAATATCCGCATACATAGTACTAGTGCCGGGATGAATGGTAAATTTAAAATGATGAGAATATTCTAAAATATCTTTACGAAGATTACTAATATTTGGCATGATAAGTCTACCAAATTTTTCGAATGCCGCCACGAGCATCAATTTCAAAGCCTTTCAAACCATCAATATTTCTATCCTTAAACTTTGGCTAAGAAAAGCCAATTCGGGATCATGCTTTTGAACATCAAGAATACGGTTTAAAATAGACGGATGAGCCTCATGGCTACATAAAACAAGAGATGAACATGAGTACGATTCACGAACTTGAATCTCACAAGTGGATAAAGTCTCGAGATCATTCCCTTCGGATATCATCATTGAAACAACTGCTTGTTGCTTATGACTAAGGGCATCGGCAACACGATTTCCCTTTCCGGGAGTATAAAGAATATCAAGATCATAAGATGCATGGAATTCGAGCCAACATTGTCGACGCAGATTAAGTTCCTTTTGAGAAAATAAATAATTCAAAGATTTATGATCGGTGTGGAGAATAAATTTATCTCCTAAAAGATAATGACGCCAAATTCTAAGGGCGAAAACAATAGCAGCGAGATCTAAATCAATAGTGGCATATCTATTCTCGGCAGGCTTTAATTGCCTAGAAGCATAAGCAATAACACGTTCCCTTCGTGTGAGAATGACTCCCGAACCAACACGACTAGCATCGGTATAAACAATAAAGTCTTGGTTCCCTTCAGGAATCACAAGAATAGGAACACCAGAAAGTAGTTCTTTTAATTTATGAAAAGAAGCTTCACATTTGTTGGACCAATTGTAATTAACTCTCTTCTTTGTCAAACTAGTAAGAGGCGCGAAAATTTTAGAAAAGTGTTTTATGAACCGACGGTAATAACCCGCCAATCCAAGAATACTACGAATTTCCATCACACTCTCCAGTTTCTTCCAATTTTGAATCGCTTCGATCTTTGAAGGATCCACGGAAATTTCGGACTAAGAAATAATATGTCCTAGAAATTTCACATGAGATTACCAAAAGTGGCACTTAGGAAATTTTGCTTTCAATTGATTGCTCCTAAGAGTTTCCAACGCAATCCAAAGATGTTTTTCATACCCTTCCTCGTTTTTAGAATAAACATGAATATCATCTATATAGATGAGACCAAACCGATCGAGGAAGTCTTTGAAAACTCGACTCATAAGGTTTACGAAATAAGCTGGAGCATTCATTAAACAAAATGGCACAACAAGCCATTCATAAGATCCATAACGAGTACGGAATGAAGTCAAAGGAATTTTATCCTCTGCAATACGAAGATGATGAAAACTGGTTGCTAAGTCTAATTTTGAAATGATTCTAGCACCATTGAGTTGATCGAATAGATCATCAATCCAAGGCAAAGGATATTTATTCTTAATGGTAAGGTCATTAAGCTTGTGGCAGTCAACGTAAAGCCTAAGTGCACCATCGGATTTCTTCATAAAGATAGCTGAAGCTCCCAAGGAGAGGAACTAAAACGAATAAACTGTTTCACTTCTAATTCGGATAATTGCCTATGCATCTCCTCATTTTCCTTATTAGACATACGATAAGGAGGACGAGTGATAGGTAGAGCTTCAGGAATTAGATTAATTCTGAACTCAATTGCTCGCTTAAGGGGTAATCTTAAAATGGGCTCAAATATGTCAAAAAATTCACGAACAATGTGAATTAGGGAAATGACATCTTCTTCATCATCATTATCGTCATCATGTGGATTTAGAGAATATAAGGTTGCCGCTGTATTGGAATCTAAATCTTTAAGAACAATAGAAATCTATTTAATAGATTGAGGATGTCGAAGATGAATAGTCCTCTTAGGACATCAGATGTTGGCTTCATGAACATTAAGCCAATCCATTCCCAAATCATTGCGAAGCCTAAGTAGCGCATAACATGAAAATTGGCTCGGAACGAATAATCACATAAAATAATCTCAACATCTTTACAAAGAAAACTGAGTGTTGTGGATCCTCCAACCAGATTCGCAATTCTTAGTGAAGTCATCAAAGGCATAACGTTTAAAGAAAAAGTATCAACAAGTTCTTTTGATATAAAAGTGTGAGATGCACCCGTATCAAAGAGAACTCGAATAGGATGATCATGAAACATAATGATGCCATTAAGGATAGATGAGAAATAACTTAACCAAGAGAAGTGTTATTTCTCACACAACATTTAGTTTTCCCTCCTTCTTGCCTTGAAGTTTAGGGCATGAAGATAAAAGATGACCCGAACCTTTGCAATAACGACAATAAAGAGGTTTCGTGAACCTATTTACATAATGGTCCTTAGCACCAAAATTATAGCATTCTCCACGATTAGAGGTAGGAGTCTTTGCTATGAAATTGCTTGCTTCCCTTTCTTTTTGGGATTAAGCGAGAACTTAATAGGCCTCTTCTTGTTGATGTTGAAGTATTGTTTGGCACCCACAACTTCAATGTCGCTTTCGCTATCGGCATCTTCAAGTCGAAGAGCGATATCAACAAGCTAATCAAAAGAAACTTCTAGTTTCAAAAGTAAAGGCTTTTTGAGGTTCTTATTCAACCGATAAACAAAACTCTGATTTTTCTTCAATGGGTATTAATATAGTCGACCACATATTTAGAGAGAGATTCAAATGATGCGACATAGTCTGTCACAGAAGATTCATCTTGAACAAGGTCAATAAAGCGGCGAGCTAAAGTAACTTTTTCAGCTTTTGACACAAATTTCAACTTGAATCTTTCTCGGAATTGCTCCTAAGTAAGATCCGCTTCAATAATTTCCGAAATCAAAAGCTCATACCAATCTAATGCTCTTTCTTGAAGCATGTTAGAAGCCACTTGGACTCAATGGAGATCAACAATATTCATGCGAGAAAAGATGCGATCGCATGATCTAAGCCAAGCTTGGACTTCTATAACGCTTTTAGAACCCTTGAATGGCCTTCCACCCAAATTGGTATAATTATTGCACAAGCGTGCAAACCCGGATTTAGGGTGAGTAGGCTCAAAAATAGGTCCGACAGCTTGAGCATTCTTTACAAGATCTAAAAGCTGTTGAGTAGATATAAATACTCCATACTGAGGAGTAGCACTGGATTGACCGGTGCTAGGACGGCCAGATCTAACTATTTATCTTCTTTAAGAAAGAAAGAAGGAACTCCCTTCGTCGATGGCTGACTTTTTAATTTGATGATCTTCACACTAGAATTAAAAGTTTGTTTAAATATATGTATATATCAAATTGATTTTTTCAAATTGGATTTGAAGTTTAATTTGAATTTGAATATTTAAACTTGAAATTCAAAGGATAAATATATATATCTTAAATTTTACTTTGGTTTTAAAATGTATTTTATTTGATTTTATTAAGAGCATAAATTGTTTATATTATTTTATTTTTAAATGAATTTGTTTACATATGTATTTACAAATTGGAAAATTAATTATAAAAGCTTTATAAAACGTTTAAAAAATCTAATTATGCATGAAGTTACATATGTTAACCTATAATTATTCTTATCAACATGTGTTAGCTAACTAAATAAGGTAAATGACAAGTGTCAACTTTTATTTTAATTTTCTTTTATTTTGAATAAAACTTAATTTAAACCTATATTAACTTATATCATTCATCTTCATTTCCTTTCCTGTCTTCACTTTCTAAAAAAAGATAAAAAAAATCTGTAACATAAAAACAAACCAGCCAAAAGAAATCTTCTTTGTAAAATTCAAAGTTTGAAGGCAAGATCAAATTCAAGTACAATCACTTCAATTTAAAAGCAAGCAAGAGCAAAATCAGTAGCCAAAGCATTTCAACAACTGAATCAAGCCTTGAATCAACTCCAGTTTCAATTTCAAGCAATTTTTTCCATTTCAAACTAAAAGCAGCTCCAACCGTAAGTTTTTCAAAAGTCAGTCATCTCAGCAACTTCTAATTCTAGTCTAAAGTTCATGAAATTTAAGTTTTCCAGTTGCAAAGTATAACATCACAATTTTGGTCTCTGCATATCATAGCCTGGTGAGTGAATCTACATTTAAAAAGTGCTTAAGTAAAATTTAATCTGTGCATGTGTAGAACTATGCTTGAGTTTTGATTATAAATGTGTGTTATTAGTATAATATTTCTGCAAATTGCCTTTGTACATTTCTATGTGTGCTTTGTTATTAGTATCAGAACACAACATCATCACAAAATAATTCCCATCTCCCTAAATAATCAACATTAGACTTTGTTTAGTAAAAAGAAAATGTTGACGACAGTATGATCTTATTTTTAAAAATAGTTTAAAGTGATTATATTTATTAAATAGACTGTAAATGTAAGATTACAGTAAAAATGAAAACTTTATTGAAAATCAACATCTACAATTTCATAATTGGAATGTACAAATGGATTCAGGGTAGCAAATCATGAATTTAAGTGTGAAGATTGTGATTTTTCGTTTAGGTTCCGATGAGATTTTCGGTATTGGTCGTTTTTGGGTTTTAGCCATTTGTCGTTGACCGGCGATGAGTGGAAGAACGGAGTTTGGCCTGAAGGTGGTCAGGGAGGCGAGGGACACTGGAAAAATATTGGTTGATTTTTCTATTGGTCGTGGTGGCCAAAGGAGGAGGATGTAGGGTTTGGTGGTTAGTTTTTGGAGGTCGGAGTTGCTGAGATGAGTACGGCGAATGTGGTGCATCGAGTTGGATCGCATAAGGGGGGATGGCTTCGGTGGTTCGAGGCGCATCTGGGGTCACAACAGTTTGGTGTCAGGTGGAGGCGTTCGTCGGTGGCCGGTGGTTTTCTGATCTCGTGCATTTACCAATTTCGATCATGATGTCGATTTTAGGGCTGCCTTCGAGTTTCGCTGTTCTACTTCATCGTGGTGGTTGTTGAGGTCGAGTGTGGGTTGGCGAAGGCTGGAGTGTTGGTCTGCGGCGTGTTTTCTGGTCGTGCACTTGCATGGTGGATGTCGCGTGTATCTGAGTTCTTGGGTTTGGGAAGAAATGTTTGGCCCGGGGCATTTCGTGATTTTTCACGAGTTCGACTCTAAGGCGTTGAAGAGCGGTGGCTGTTGTTTGTGGTCTCGAGTTTGCATGGGTTTGTCCCAAGAATTTTACCTTGTTTACTTGAGAATTGTTGTGTTGGCTCGGAAACGTTTATTTCAGTTTTTGAACTTGTCCAGATTTTTAAACTAAAATGTTTCAAATTTTTTAAAGCAAAGCTAAAGTTTAAACAAGGTTTTAATCAGTTTTTAAAACGTATAAAACGTTTGAGTAGAATAATGTTCCAACAAATTTAAGTTTCAAAAGTATGGATTTTAAATTTTGATTTAAAAATAGTTTTGATTGATATAAATATAACCTTAACAAAATCTTGTAAATTTTTTCCTAAATGTTTTCAGATTTAAAAGGTAATTTGTTGAAATTCAAATGTGAATTAAAGTAAAAGTTTTTAACCTTAATAATAAAAGAATAATGATTTTAATAAATCAAATTCAAGCTTTTAATTTAATTTAATGTAAAATGAAAGTTAAGGGTTAATGTAATAAATGATTTATCTTAATTTAATCATGTTTCATTAACTAAGGTAACTAAAGTATAATTACTTAATTAACTAAGATGTTAAATTTAGGTAATTAATTTAAGACAATTAATTTGCGAAATTAGTTAAGTGTACACGATTACTTAATTAAGGATTTATTAATCAAGGTTAATTAATTAAGAAGTAATGAAAGTAATTAAAGGTTAATTACTTAATATTAAAGGAATTATTAAGGATAATTACTTAATGAAGTAATTAAAGGAATTAATTACTCAACGTAATTAGTTAAGTTAATGTGGTTAATTTTAGATTTAATTAATTAAAGAGAATTACTTGATGATGGGATTAGTATAATTACTTAATAAAGTGTAATTACTTAGTGAAGTAATTAATGGATAACTAATGGTGTAATTAATTAATGGGTAATTACTTGATGGAAAGTAATTAAAGAATAATTACTTAGTGGAAGTAATTAAGTATTAATTATTCAATAATTAATTAAAGCATTTATTAATTAATTAAGAGGTTAATTAATTAATGTAAGAAATTAAGAAATTAATTACTGAATGTGATTAATCAGGGTTGATTAATGAATGTAGTAAATTAATTAAAGGCTAATTACTGAATGTAATTAGAGAGGATAATTAGGGGATGAATAATTAATGGTTTGTAATTAATTATTGTTAAGTAAGCAATATTGAAAGTGATTAAAGTAATTAATTTGATTTAATTAGGAATGGGTGACTAATTAATCTTGCTTATGAACGATTGGTTGATATTTCTGATATGGAATGTTTGTGATATGATATGTTTGTCTTGAACAGTAATTATGTGGTTATCTGTCGATGATGAATTACTGTGTAAAATATGACATTTTTTGATTAAAGGTTGAATTGTGTTTCACTTGAATAGTGTGGGTTAAGATGGTATTCAATTCCAAGACACCAGAGTCGGGTATTAGTAAATACCCGAAACCACTTCGATTTGTAGTCTATAAAAATTCTATACATATTTGATATCGAAATCAGTAGGCTGGAATGGAATGTTTTAAGTGAATTGGACCATTTAATCTAAGTTTTGTTACTTAGAAATTGATGTGTGTAATACATGTTGTCTATACCAAACTTATGAATTTGTAAAACTGATACGAGTTACCCCAGGTTTTATGTATGTTTTATGCTATTGTATTCCATGTTAGATGGGTTTTCTCATGCTAGTTTCCAGCCTTACCCGGGTATTACTTTGATGTAATGCTCGGGTCAGACCGAGTATTACAGATTTTCAGTTAAGGACGTTCTGGAGTTCAAGAGGTGAGCTGGATGGCAGAAACGTATGGAGTGTAATCCGCTGTGATATATTATCATTTATCTAGGACAAGTTATTTTAACTGTCCAGTGATTGTGAAATATTTTAAATCTAATGTATTAAAATTAAATTGACTAATACAGGATTCTCAGTGTAAAGAATATTTATTTGATATTATATTATATCCGTTGCGAATGTGAGATACTATGACTTGTTTTCTGTTTCTTCTTCTATTTCTTTTCTTCTTTTCCTTAACTATCTGTAATTTTTGGGATCGAAAATTGTGGGTCGTTACAACTATTCTTTTGTTTCCGCTCCATTATTGTTACATTACTCTGTGTCTGTGATTTTTGTAATTATTTTATTTACTGTATATGTTGAGTTTTTCCAAATGTAAATTAACAATCTGATATCAGGATGTTGCATGTTTAGAAAATATTTGTAAGACTTTTCCATACATATATAAATATATGTACCGTATTTGTATTCATGTACATATTTTATCTTCGTAATATTCGTGCTTTCAATGATTGCAACTTTTAAAGTCATATGATTTGTAATCTCCTTCAATCAAATCTCAACATTCTTAAATTTTTAGTCGACGTACATTCTAAGTTGTAGTTGAAAAAAGTCACTTTGTTCTTGTCGATTTTTCTTCTTCGAAATCACCACGTATTTCAATCCACTATTCAAAATTTATTGTTCCTAAAATAGTAGAAAATAGAGAAACATAGAAAAATTGGCTGCAAATTTGGTAGTAAAAGGCAAATATAAAAAACCATATTAAAAATGGATTGTTTTGAAAAGTCTAACATTTTTAGGAAATAAAGGCTTAGTTGTTGTTGTTGGATTATTTTGGAAAGAAAAATCAATTGTTTTTTCATATTTAACCATCATTTGATAAACTTAAAAGGTAAAAAATTTAGCATAAAATTATATGTACATAATAAAATATGAATCATTGAACCTGCACACAAAAGTTTAATCTATAATGTGAATTTTTTAGTTTATGATTTGAACCTTATTTTGATAATCTTGCCAGCAAATAATCATTTGCAACTAAATGTATTTTTCTTTTACAATTTTTAATTTTAAAAAATTGGTCTGGGCAAGTTTTGAACTTGCGTCTTCAAAAAAATTGATGCTTTACCATTTGAACTACAAGACCTTTGATAATAAACGTATTTATTTTGAACTATTGCATGGTTCATTCAGTGTATAGCAGCTTCTATATCAACAAATATTGCATTTTTGCAGCTCTAATCTTGGTAATCGTTCAAGAATGGGATGCACAACTTCATACCCGCGTAGGCGAAATACCCTCAACTTTACATGCAACAATGTTGTACAATGGCCTTTACGCAATAGCCTTTGATGTTAGAGGGTTATTGCAAATTTACATGCACACAGTGCTTACCAGTTAAATGGACAAAATGACCATGTCTTTTCCAGCAATTTTAACTGATTTTTCACCTGCTTATATATTGTAGGTTTGTTACCGATTACCTTTCAATATGGAATCAAGAAAATAAGGGTTGGGTTTGCGAGCTAGGTGTTTGTTCGATTATTCTATCGGTAGCATTTATCCTGTTTTCTTTCTGTTTCATGTTATATAAGCATATACTCCCAAGTGGATGCCTTTCGACAATGATTTTTAAAGTATATATTTCCTTCAAACACAATTATGAAGTGTTGCATATATTTTTTATAGAACGCTAAAAATATTTTATACTCAAATCTCATAATTAACTTTTACCTAGGCTTGGTTCTAGGTAAATATATAGTTCCACTCTACTTATCATTTTAATTTATAAGATTCACAGTTAAATAATTTACACTCACCTACATTTGTTACATGTCTGTTATTTTCTCCAGTGTACGTAACTAGAATGTTGAGGTGCAGACTACATACTCAAGAGATAGAAACAAATGTTAAAATGGAAAATTCAGATTTCCCATCTTTAATATTTCTGAACTTCGATGTTGTTTATTACCGTTTCGATATCTTCTTTTATATTCATGTTTCTTTTGGAAAATGTTATTAACCTATAGAGCTAAATCAAGTTTCCCTAATAATGTTTCTCCAATTGGTTCAACTCTATGATTATTATCAAAAAAATTGGTTTTCTTTTCTTGGGTTGCAACCTATATTTTTGCATTAAGATGTTAGGAATAAAAACATAATTTACTAATAAGGGCTGAAAAAGAAGTCTGCAGCCCTATCTTACAAGTACAAATAGTAATTGTATTCTAATTTAAACCCAAAGGTAAAAAAGCATTGACGTAGTAGTTAATAGAGCCATAAGAAAGTATGCTTTCCTGTTGTTTACATTAACATTTTAATATTTATTTCTTGTTAGTTATGTTTTTTTATAAGATGCCATTAACCAAAAGAGATAAACTAAGTTTCCGAATAATATAGTTCCTCGAATGGTTAAACTATACAAGTAATACCGGGAAATATGGTTTTGTTCCCTTGGTAATATTAGAAGGAAAAAACATAATTGACAACACGAGGCTGAAACCAAACTTATCATTATTTCCCAAATAATAAATATCTAACTGATGAGGTATAGGTTTTTAGAGAAGGTAGTCGGTGATAATGTCTTTATGGCACAAAATCGAAATAAGTTGTCATTTGTGTAGATTTTATCTATAAAAACTATTATGCCTTTTCTTATGAATTTTTTGGCATAGACATTGTAGTACTTCAGATAATGAGATTTATTGCAAATACATCCAACTAGGTCTCTTATTTCACTTGAAAAATGCATTATCTAATAGCCCAAGCTGCAAATATGCTTGCTAATTATATGTGGGCTGCATTTTTGTCGACTATATTCGGCAGATTCACTTCTGACTCGTTCCTTTCAAAAAAATTGTCGATAATGCAATTTTTTGTTTAGCAAATATTTGTAAGACTTTTCCATACATTTATAAATATACGTGTCTATCTGTATTCATGTACATATTTTATCTTCATAATATCCATGCTTTCAGTGATTGCAAATTTTCAAAATCGTATGATTTGTAATCTGCTTTAATCAAATCTCACCATTTTTAAATTTTTAGCCAATATACATTCTAAGTTGTAGTTGAAAAAAATCACTTTGTTCTTCCCGATTTTTCTTCTTTGAAATTACCATGAATTTCAATCCACTATTCAAAATTTATTGTTCCTAAAATAGTAGAAAATGGAGCAACATAGAAAAGTTGGCTATAAATTTGATAGTAGAAGGAAAAATATCAAAAACGATATTAAAAATGGATTATTTTGAAAAGTCTAACTTTATAAGGAATAATGGATTCTCTGTTGTTGTTGGATTATTTTGAAAAGAAAAATCAATTTTTTTCATAATTAACCATCATTTGATAACCTTAAAAGTAAAAAATTTAGAGTAAAATTATACGTACGTAATAAAATATGAATCACTGAATCTGTATACGAAAGTTTAATACATAATGTGAATTTTTTAGTTTATGATTTGAACCTTATTTTGATAATCTCGCCAGCAAATAATCATTTCGACTAAATGTGTTTTTCTTTTACGTTTTTTCATTTTAAAAAAATCGGTCTAAGCAAATTTTGAACTAGCATCTTCAAAGAAATTGATGCTTTACCATTTGAGCTACTAGATCTTTTAATTATAAACGTATTTATTTTGAACTATTGCATGTTTAATTCAGCGTATGGCAGCTTCTATATCAAGAAATATTGCATTTTTACAGGTCTAATCTTGGTAACCATTCAAGAATGGGATGCACCACTTCATCCCTGCCTAGGCAAAATACCATCAACTTTACATGCAGCAATGTTATACAATAGCCTTTATGCAATAGCCTTTGTGTTAGAGGGGTTATTGCAAATTTACATGCACACAGTGCTTACCTGATCAATGGATCAAATGACCATGTCTTTTCTGGAAATTTTAATTGATTTTTCATCTGCTTATATACTGTAGGATTGTTATCAATTACCTTTCAGCATGGATTCAAGAAAATAAGGGTTGTGTTTGCGTTTTAGATGTTTGATCGGTTAATCGATCAGTAGCAATTATCCTGTTTTCTTTCGGTTTTATGTTGCACAAGCACATACCCCCAAGTGGAAGCCCTTCGACAATGATTTTTAAGGTATATATTTCCTTCAAACGCAATCATGAAGTGTTACATATTTTTTTATAGAACGCTAAAAATATTTAATACTCAAATCTCCTAATTGATTTTTACCTAGGCTAGGTCATAGGTAAATATATAGTTCCACTCTGCTTATCATTTTAATTTATAAAATTAATAGTTGAATAATTTACACTCACCAACATTTGTTAGATGTTGGTTATTTTCTCTGGTGTACATAACTAGAATGTTGAGGTGTAGACTACATACTCAGGAGGTAGAAACAAATGTTAAAAAGGAAAATTCAGGTTTCCCGCTCTTTAATATTTTAAAACTTCGATGTTTTTTATTATCATTTCAGTATCATCTTTTATATTCATGTTTCTTTTGGAAAATGGTATTAACCTATAGAGCTAAATCAACTTTCCTTGATAATGTTTCTCCAATTGGTTCAACTCTATGATTATTATCAAAAAAATTGGTTTTCTTTGCTTAGGTTGCAACCTATATTTTTGCATTAAGATGTTAGGAGTAGAAACATAATTTACTAATAAGAGGCTAAAAAAGAAGTTTGTGGCCTAAACTTTTTTTATCTTTCAACTCCAAATAGCAATTGTATTCTAATTTAAACCCAAAGGTAAAAAAAGTGTTCACGAAGTAGTTAATAGAGCCATAAGAAAGTATGCTTTCATGTTGCTTACGTTAATATTTTAATATCTATTTTTAGTTAGTTATGTTTTTTATAAGATGACATTAACCAAAAGAGATAAACCAAGTTACCAAATAATATAGTTCCTCAAATGGTTAAACTATACGAGTAATATGTGGAAAAATGGTTTTGTTCCCTTGGTAATATTTGAAGGAAAACACATAATTTACAACAAGAGGCTAAAATCTAAACTTATCATTAAATCCCTAATAATAAATGTCTACCTAATGAGGTATAGGTTTTTAGAGAAGGTAGTCGGTGATAATGTCTTTACGACATAAGTAGAAGAAGCGAAATCGTTCCTTGCTCTCCTTCTAATATTTTCCACCACTATCTTGATGAGCTGCTACCTTGCTTAACTCCTAAGGTTTTTAGTCGATTAAGGAAAGCCGTGAATACTAACCTTATAGAAAACTTCCATGTACTTCCTGATTCATTAACCCCAAAGAAACATGATATAGCATTTTATTTGGTTCCGGAATGAGTAAGTGAATATAGTATAGGAACCTAACATCTGTCATTGTGAATAGTTGACTGGAAAGGCAGTAGCATTCAAACTCATGAATGTGGTGGAATTAATGCAACATTCATTGTTTGTGGTAAGCAATATACAAAATTGAAATAAGTTATCATTTGTATAATTTTTTATCTATAAAAACTATTATACCATTTCTTATGAATTTTTTGGCATAGACATCGTAGTACTTCAGATAATGACACTTATTGCAAAGGGGCATTTCACTAGAAGGACAAACTTTGCAGTCAAATTAGTTTCTAGGACACACGTCAACAGAAATTAATTTCAAGGCCAAAGTTAGCAGAATAATTACTTTTAAGGACAAAGTCAGCAGTCCAATTACTTTCAAGGACATAATTTCATAGGTTTTTAGGCCTTAGAAACTAATTATTTTGCATTTTGTCCTTAAAAGTAATTATTTCAGTTGTGTGTCCTATAAATTAATTGCACTTGCTAAAGAGGCCCTTGTGGATAATTTCCACTATTGCAAATACATCCAACTAGGTCTCCTATTTCACTTGCAAAATGCATAATCTAATAGCTCAAGCTGCAAATATGCTTGCTAGTTATCTGTGGGCTGCATTTTTATCCACTTTATTGCGCAGATTCACTTCTGACTCATTCCTTTCAAAAAATTTGTCGATAATGGCCTTTTTTGTTTAGCAAATATTTTTTAGACTTTTCCATACATTTATAAACATACGTACCGTAATTGTATTCGTATACATATTTTATCTTCACAATATCCATGTTTTCAATGATTGCAACTTCATAAAATCATATGATTTGTAATCTACTTTAATCAATTCTCGCCATTCATAAACACTAAGTCGATATACATGCTAAGTTGTAGTTGAAACAATCATTTTGTTCTTGCCGATTTTTCTTCTTCGAAATCACCTTGTATTCAATCCACTATTTAAATTTATTGTTCCTAAAATAGTAGAAAATGAAGCAACATAGAAAAGTTGGCTATAAATTTGTTAGTAAAAGGCAAATATCAAAAATGATATTAAAAATGGATTATTTTGAAAAGCCTAACTTTTTTAGGAACAATGGCTTAGTTGTTGTTGTTGGATTATTTTGAAAAGAAAATTCAAATTTTTTCATACTTAACCATCATTCGATAACCTTAAAAGGTAAAAAATTTAGCATAAAATTATACATACATAATAAAATATGAATCATTTAATCTGTATACGAAAATTTAATCTATAATGTGAATTTTTTAGTTTATGATTTGAACCTTATTTTGATAATCTTGCCAGTAAATAACCATGTGCAACTAAATGTGTTTTTCTTTTATGTTTTTTCATTTCAAAAAAATTGGTCTAGCCATGTTTTGAACTTGCATCTTCAAAGAAATTGATGCCGTACCATTTGAGTTACTAGACCTTTTGATTACAAAGTATTTATTTTGAACTGTTGCATGGTTCATTCAGCATATGGAAGCTTCTATATCAAGAAATATTGCAATTTTGCAGGTCCAATTTTGGTAACTGTTCAAGAATGGGATGCACCACTTCATCCCCTCCAAGGCAAAATACCCTCAGCTTTACATGCTGCAATGTTATACAATGGCCTTTATGCAATAGCCTATGGTATTAGAGGGGTTATTGCAAATTTACGTGCACACAGTGCTTACCAGCTCAATAAATGAAATGATCATAACTTTTCTAGCAATTTTAATTGATTTTCACCTACTTATATACAGTAGGATTGTTATCGATTACCTTTTAGTATGGATTCAAGAAAATTAGGGTTGGGTTTGCAGTTTAGGTGTTTGTTCGATTGTTTTATCGATAGCAATTATCCTGTTTTCTTTCGATTTTATGTTGTAGAAGCATATACTCCAAAGGGGAAGCCCTTTGACAATGATTTTTAAGGTACATATTTCCTTCAAATGAAATTATAAAGTGTTACATTTCTTTTTTTATAGAACAATAAAAAAATTTATACTCAAATCTCATAATTAATTTTCACCTAGGCAAGTTCCTAGGTAAATATATAGTTCCTCTCTGCTTATCATTATAATTTATAAAATGATAGTTGAATAATTTACACTCACCAACATTTGTTACATGTTAGTTATTTTCTCTTGTGTATGTAGCTGGAATGTTGAGGTGCAAACTACATACTCAAAAGATAGAAACAAATGCTAAAATGGAAACTTTAGGTTACCCACTCTTTAATACTTCAAAAGTTCGATGTTGTTTACTATCATTTCAGTATCTTCTTTTATATTCATGCATCTTATGGAAAATGTTATTAACCTATAGAGCTAAATCAATTCTCCCTGATAATGTTTCTTCAATTGGTTCAACTCTATGATTATTATCAAAAAATTCGGTTTTCTTTCCTTCGGTTGCAACCTATATTTTTGCATTAAGTTGTTAGGAATAAAAACATAATTTACTTATAAGGGGCTGAAAATGAATTCTGTAGCTTAAACTTTTTTTATCTTTCAACTCCAAATAGTAGTTGTTTCCTAATTTAAACCCAAAGGTAAAAAGTTTTCACGAAGTAGTTAATAGAGCCATAAGAAAATACACTTTCATGTTGTTGACATTAAAATTTTAATATCTATTTTTAGTTAGTTATGTTTCTTTTATAAGATGCCACTAACCAAAAGAAATAAACCAAGTTCCCAGATCATATAGTTAATCAAATATTTAAACTATACGAGTAATATCGGGAAATGTGTTTTGTTCCCTTAGTAATATTAAAAGGAAAAAAAATATAATTTATAATAAGAGGCTGAAACCTAAACTTATCATTAAATCCCAAATAATAAATGTTCACCTAATGAGGTTTAGATTTTTAGAGAAGGTAGTCATTGATAATATCTTTACAACACAAGTAAGCAAAGCAAAATCCTTCTTCACTCTCCTTCTAGTATTTGCCAGCACAGTCTTAACGAGCCGCTGCCTTGCTCAACTCCTAGGGTTCTCAGTCGATTAAGGAAAAGACATGAACACAAACCTTACAGAAAACTTCCATGTACTTCCTGATTCGTTAACCCCAAAGAAACATGATAATAGCATTTTATTTGGTTTTGCAATGAGTAAGTGAATATAATATAGGAACCCAACATCAATCATTGTGAATACGTAGACCGGAAAGGGAGGATCATTCAAACCCATGAACGTGGTGGAATTAATGCAACATTCATCGTTTGTGGTAAGCGATATACAAAATCGAAATAAACTGTCGTTTGTATAGATCTTATCTATAAAAACTATTACGTCTTTTCTTATCAATTTTTTGGCATAGACATTGTAGTATTTCAGATAATGACATTTATTGCGAATAAATCCAACTAGGTCTCTTTTTTCACTTGAAAAATGCATTATACAATAGCTCAAGCTGCAAATATGCTTGGTAATTATATGTGGGCTGCATTTTTGTCGACTTTATCGGGCAGATTCACTTCTGGCTCCTTACTTTCCAAATTTTAGTCGATAATGCTCTTATTTTAGCAAATATTTGTAAGACTTTTCCATACATTTATAAACATACATGTTGTATTTGTATTCATGTACGTATTATATCTTCATAATATCCATGCTTTCAATGATTGCAACTTTCTAAAATTGTATGATTTGTAATCTTCTTTCACCAAATCTCACTACTCTTAAATTTTTATTCGATATACATTCTAAGTTGTAGTTGGAAAAAAGCATTTTGTTCTTGCCGATTTTTCTTCTTCGAAAACATCATGTATTTCAATCCACTATTCAAAATTTATTGTTCCTAAAATAGTAGAAAATGGAGCAACGTAGAAAAGTTGGCTATAAAATTGGTAGTAAAAGGCAAATATTAAAAACGATGTTAAAAATAGATTATTTTGAAAAGTCCAATTTTTTTAGGAATAATGGCTTAGCTGTTGTTGTTGGATTATTCTGAAAAGAAAAATCAATTTTTTTTCATACTTAACCATCATTTGATAACCTTAAAAGGTAAGAAATTTAGCACAAAATGATACGTACATAATAAAATATGAATCATTGAATCTGTATACGAAAGTTTAATCTATAACATGCATTTTTTAGTTTATGATTTGAACCTTATTTTGATAATCTTGCTGGAAAATAATCGTTTGCATCTAAATGCATTCTTCTTTTATGTTTTTTCACTTTAAAAAAATTGGTCTAGGCAAGTTTTGAACTTGCATCTTCAAAGAAATTGATGCTTTACCATTTGAGCTACTACACCTTTTGATTATAAAAGTATTTATTTTGAGCTATTACATGGTTCATTCAGCATATGGTAGCTTCTATATCAAAAAATATTGCATTTTTGCAGGTCTAATATTGGTAACCGTTCAAAAATGGGATGCACCACTTTATCCCTACCTACGCCAAATACCCTCAACTTTACATGAAATAATGTTATACAATGGCCTTTATGCAATATAGCCATTGGTGTTAGAGGGGTTATTGAAAATTTACATGCACACAGTGCTTACCATTTCAATGGGTTAAATGATCATGTCTTTTCTAGCAATTTTAATAGATTTTTCACATGCTTATATATTGCAGGATTGTTATTGATTACCTTTCAATATGGATTCAAGAAAATAAGGTTTGGTTTGCGGTTTAGGTGTTTGTTCCGTTATTCTATCGGTAGCAATTATCCTGTTTTCTTTCGGTTTTATGCTGTACGAGCATATACTCCCAAGTGGAAGCCCTTTGAAAATGATTTTTAAGGTATATATTTCCTTCAAACGCAACTATAAAGTGTTACATATTTTTTTATAGAACGCTAAAAATATTTTATACTCAAATCTCATAATTAATTTTTACCCATGCTAGGTCCTACGTAAATATATAGTTCCACTCGACTTATCATTTAAATTTATAAAATTAATAGTTGAATAATTCACATTCAGCAACATTTGTTACGTGTCGGTTATTTTCTCTGGTGTACGTAACTAGAATGTTGAGGTGTAGACTACATACTCATGAGATAGAAACAAATGTTAACAAGGAAAATTTAGGTTTCCCACTCTTTAATATTTCGAAACTTCTATGTTTTTTACTACCATTTCAGTATCTTCTTTTATATTCATGTTTCTTTTGGAAAATGTTATTAACCTATAGAGCTAAATTAAGTTTCCCTGATAATGTTTCTCCAAATGGCTCAACTCTATGATTATTATCAAAAAATTTGTTTTCTCACATTGGGTTGCAACCTATATTTTTGCATTAAGATGTTAGGAATAAAAACATAATTTACTAATAAGGGGCTGAAAAAGAAGCCTACGGCATAAACTGTTTTGTCTTTTAACTCCAAATAGTAACTATATTCTAATTTAAACCCAAAGGTAAAAAAGTGTTCACGGAGTAGTTAATAGAGCCATAAGAAAGCATGCTTTCATGTTGTTGACATTAACATTTTAATATCTATTTTTAGTTAGTTATGTTTCTTTTATAAAATGTCGTTAACCAAAAGAGATAAACCAATTTCCCAAATAATATAGTTCCTTAAATGGTTAAACTATACGAGTAATATCGAGAAATGTGGTTTTGTTCCCTTGGTAATATTATAAGGAAAAAATGTAATTTACAATAACATGCTGAAACCTAAACTTATCATTAAATCCCAAATAATAAATGTCTACCTGATGAGGTATAGGTTTTTAGAGAAGGTAGTCAATGATAATGTCTTTACGACACAAGTAAACGAAGCAAAATCTTTCCTCGCTCACCTTCTAATATTTGCCAGCACAATCTTGATGAGCTGCTGCCTTGCTCAACTCCTATGGTTCCCAGTCGATTAAGGAAAACCCATGAATACAAACCATATAGAAAACTTCCATGTACTTCCTGATTCATTAACCCTAACGAAACATGATAATAGCATTCTATTTGTTTTCATAATGAGTAAGTTAATATAGTATAGGAACCCAACATCAATCATTGTGAATACGTAGACCGGAAAGGGAGGATCATTCAAACTAATGAACGTGGTGGAATTAATGCAACATTCATCATTTGTGGTAAGCGATATACAAAATTGAAATAGGTTGTCGTTTGTATAAATTTTATCTATAAAAACTATTATGCCTTTTCTTATGAATTGTTTTGCATAGACTTAGTAGTACTTCCGATAATGACGTTTACTGCAAATACATCCTACTAGGCCTCCTATTTCACTTGCAAAATGCATTATCTAATAGCTAAGCTGCAAATATGCTTGCTAATTATGAGTAGGTTGCAATTTTGTCGTCTTTATTGGGTGTATTCACTTATGACTCGTTCTTTTCAAAATTTTGGTCGATAATGTTCTTTTTTGTTTAGCAGATATTTGTAAGACTTTTCCATACATTCATAAACATATGTACCGTATCTGTTTTTATGTCCATATTTTATCTTCGTAATATTTGTGTTTTCAATAACTGCATAATTTTAAAATCGTATGATTTGTATTTTTCTTTAATCGAATCTCACCATTCTTAAATTTTTAGTTGATATACATTCTAAACCGTAGGTGAAAAATTCAAATAGTTCTTGCGGACTTTTCTTTTCTGAAATCACCATGTATTTCAATCCACTATTCAAAATTTATTGTTCCTAAAATAGTACAAAATTGGAGCAATGTAGAAAAGTTGGCTATATATTTGGTAGTAAAAGGCAAATATCAAAAACGATATTGAAAATGGATTATTTTGAAAAGTCTACATTTTTTAGGAATAATGGCTTAGCTGTTGTTGTTGGATTATTTTGAAATGAACAATCAATTTTTTTCATACCTAACCATCATTACATAACCTTCAAAGGAAAAAGGTTAGCATAAAATTGTACATACATAATAAAATATGAATCGTTGAAACTATACACGGAAGTTTAATCTATAATGTGAATTTTTTAGTTTATGATTTGGACCTTATTTTTATAATCTTGCCAGCAAATAATCATTTTCAACTAAATGTGTTTTTCTTTTACGCTTTTTCATTTTAAAAAAATTGGTCTAGGCAAGTTTTGAACTTGCATCTTCAAAGAAATTGATGCTTTACCATTTGAGCTACTAGACCTTTTGATTATAAAAGTATTTATTTTGAGCTATTACATGGTTCATTCTAGCTTCTACATCAAAAAATATTGCATTTTTGCAGGTCTAATATTGGTAACCGTTCAAGAATGGGATGCACCATTTCATCCCTACCTACGCCAAATACCCTCAACTTTACATGAAATAATGTTATACAATGGCATTTATGCAATAGCCTTTGGTGTCAGAGGGGTTATTGCAAATTTACATGTGCACAGTGCTTACCATTTCAGTGGATCAAATGATCATGCCTTTTCTAGCAATTTTAATAGATTTTTCACATGCTTATATATCGTAATATTGTTATTGATTACCTTTCAATATGGATTCAAGAAAATAAGGGTTTGGTTTGCCGTTTAGGTGTTTGTTCCATTATTCTATCTGTAGCAATTATCCTGTTTTCTTTCGGTTTTATGCTGTACGAGCATATACTCCCAAGTGGAAGCCCTTTGAAAATGATTTTTTAGGTATATATTTCCTTCAAACGCAACTATAAAGTGTGACATATTTTTTTATAGAACGCTAAAAATATTTTATACTCAAATCTCATAATTAATTTTTGCCCATGCTAGGTCCTACGTAAATATATAGTTCCACTCTACTTATCATTTAAATTTGTAAAATTAATAGTTGAATAATTTACATTCAGCAACATTTGTTACGTGTCGGTTATTTTCTCTGGTGTACGTAACTAGAATGTTGAGGTGTACACTACATACTCAGGAGATAGAAACAAATGTTAACAAGGAAAATTTAGGTTTCCCACTCTTTAATATTTCGAAACTTCTATGTTTTTTATTATCATTTCAGTATCTTCTTTTATATTCATGTTTCTTTTGGAAAATGTTATTAACCTATAGAGCTAAATCAAGTTTCCCTAATAATGTTTCTCCAAATGGTTCAACTCTATGATTATTATCAAAAAATTTGTTTTCTCACATTTGGTTGCAACCTTTATTTTTGCATTAACATGTTAGGAATAAAAACATAATTTACTAATAAGGGGCTGAAAAAGAAATCTACAGCATAAACCGTTTTGTCTTTCAACTCCAAATAGTAACTATATTCTAATTTAAACCCAAAGGTAAAAAAGTGTTCATGGATTAGTTAATAGAGCCATAAGAAAGCATGCTTTCATGTTGTTGACATTAACATTTTAATATCTATTTTTAGTTAGTTATGTTTCTTTTATAAGATGTCTTGAACCAAAAGAGATAAACCAAGTTCCCAAATAATATAGTTCCTTAAATGGTTAAACTATACGAGTAATATCGAGAAATATGGTTTTGTTCCCTTGGTAATATTATAAGGAAAAAATGTAATATACAATAAGATGCTGAAACCTAAACTTATCATTAAATCCCAAATAATAAATGTCTACCTGATGAGGTATAGGTTTTTAGAGAAGGTGGTCAATGATAATGTCTTTACGACACAAGTAAACGAAGCAAAATCTTTCCTCGCTCACCTTCTAATATTTGCCCGCACAATCTTGATGAGCTGCTGCCTTGCTCAACTCCTAAGGTTCTCAGTCAATTAAGGAAAAGCCACGAATACAAACCATATAGAAAACTTCCATGTACTTCCTGATTCATTAACCCTAACGAAACATGATAATAGCATTCTATTTGTTTTCAGAATGAGTAAGTTAATATAGTATAGGAACCCAACATCAATCATTGTGAATACGTAGACCGGAAAGGGAGGATCATTTAAACTAATGAACGTGGTGGAATTAATGCAACATTCATCGTTTGTGGTAAGCGATATACAAAATTGAAATAAGTTGTCGTTTGTATAAATTTTATCTATTAAAACTATTATGCCTTTTCTTATGAATTTTTTTGCATAGACTTGGTAGTACTTCCGATAATGACGTTTACTGCAAATACATCCTACTAGGCCTCCTATTTCACTTGCAAAATGCATTATCTAATAGCTAAGCTGCAAATATGCTTGCTAATTATGAGTAGGTTGCAATTTTGTCGACTTTATTGGGCGTATTCACTTATGACTCGTTCTTTTCAAAATTTTGGTCGATAATGTTCTTTTTTGTTTAGTAGATATTTGTTAGACTTTTTCATAAATTCATAAACATATGTATCGTATCTGTTTTTATGTCCATATTTTATCTTCGTAATATCTGTGTTTTCAATAATTGCATATTTTTAAAATCGTATGATTTATATTTTTCTTTAATCGAATCTCACCATTCTTAAATTTTTAGTCGATATACATTCTAAGCTGTAGGTGAAAAATTCAAATAGTTCTTGCCGACTTTTCTTTTTTGAAATCACCATGTATTTCAATCCACTATTCAAAATTTATTGTTCCTAAAATAGTAGAAAATTGGAGCAATGTAGAAAAGTTGGCTATATATTTGGTAGTAAAAGGAAAATATCAAAAACGATATTGAAAATGGATTATTTTGAAAAGTCCTCATTTTTAGGAATAATGGCTTAGCTGTTGTTGTTGGATTATTTTGAAATGAACAATCAATTTTTTTCATACCTAACCATCATTACATAACCTTCAAAGGAAAAAGGTTAGCCTAAAACTATACATAAATAATAAAATATGAATCGTTGAAACTATACATGGAAGTTTAATCTATAATGTGAATTTTTTAGTTTATGATTTGGACCTTATTTTTATAATCTTGCCAGCAAATAATCATTTTCAACTAAATGTTTTTTTCTTTTACGCTTTTTCATTTTACAAAAATTGATCTAGGCAAGTTTTGAACTTGCATCTTCAAAGAAATTGATCCTTTACCATTTGAGCTACTAGACCTTTTGATTATAAAAGTATTTATTTTGAGCTATTACATGGTTCATTCAGCGTATGGTAGCTTCTATATCAAAAAATATTGCATTTTTGCAGGTCTAATATTGGTAGCCGTTCAAGAATGGGATGCACCACTTCATCCCTACCTACGCCAAATACCCTCAACTTTACATGAAATAATGTTATACAATGGTCTTTATGCAATAGCCTTTGGTGTTAGAGGGGTTATTGCAAATTTACATGCACACAGTGCTTACCATTTTAGTGGATAAAATGATCATGTATTTTCTAGCAATTTTAATAGATTTTTCACATGCTTATATATCGTAGGATTGTTATTGATTACCTTTCAATATGGATTCAAGAAAATGAGGGTTTGGTTTGCGGTTTAGGAGTTTGTTCCGTTATTCTATCGGTAGCAATTATCCTGTTTTCTTTCGGTTTTATGCTGTACGAGCATATACTCCCGAGTGGAAGCCCTTTGAAAATGATTTTTAGGGTATATATTTTCTTCAAACGCAACTATAAAGTGTGACATATTTTTTTATAAAACGCTAAAAATATTTTATACTCAAATCTCATAATTAATTTTTACCCATGCTAGGTCCTACGTAAATATATTGTTCCACTCTACTTATCATTTAAATTTGTAAAATTAATAGTTGAATAATTTACATTCAGCAACATTTGTTACGTGTCGGTTATTTTCTCTGGTGTACGTAACTAGAATGTTGAGGTGTAGACTACATACTCAGGAGATAGAAACAAATGTTAACAAGGAAAATTTAGGTTTCCCACTCTTTAATATTTCGAAACTTCTATGTTTTTTATTATCATTTCAGTATCTTCTTTTATATTCATGTTTCTTTAGGAAAATGTTATTAACCTATAGAGCTAAATCAAGTTTCCCTGATAATGTTTCTCCAAATGGTTCAACTCTATGATTATTATCGAAAAAATTGTTTTCTCACATTGGGTTGCAACCTTTATTTTTGCATTAAGATGTTAGGAATAAAAACATAATTTACTAATAAGGGGCTGAAAAAGAAGCCCACAGCATGAACTATTTTGTCTTTCAACTCCAAATAGTAACTATATTCTAATTTAAACCCAAAGGTAAAAAAGTGTTCACGGAGTAGTTAATAGAGCCATAAGAAAGCATGCTTTCATGTTGTTGACAATAACATTTTAATATCTATTTTTAGTTAGTTATGTTTCTTTTATAAGATGTCGTTAACCGAAAGAGATAAACCAAGTTCCCAAATAATATAGTTCCTTAAATGGTTAAACTATACGAGTAATATCGAGAAATATGGTTTTGTTCCCTTGGTAATATTATAAGGAAAAAAATGTAATTTACAATAAGATGCTGAAACCTAAACTTATCATTAAATCCAAAATAATAAATGTCTACCTGATGAGGTATAAGTTTTTAGAGAAGGTAGTCAATGATAATGTCTTTACGACACAAGTAAACGAAGGAAAATCTTTCCTCGCTCACCTTCTAATATTTGCCAGCACAATCTTGATGAGCTGCTGCCTTGCTCAACTCCTAAGGTTCTCAGTTGATTAAGGAAAAGCCATGAATACAAACCGTATAGAAAACTTCCATGTACTTCCTGATTCATTAACCCTAACAAAACATGATAATAGCATTCTATTTGTTTTCAGAATGAGTAAGTTAATATAGTATAGGAACCCAACATCAATCATTATGAATACGTAGACCGGAAAGGGAGGATCCTTCAAACTAATGAACGTGGTGGAATTAATGCAACATTCATCGTTTGTGGTAAGCGATATACAAAATTGAAATAAGTTGTCGTTTGTATAAATTTTATCTATAAAAACTATTATGCCTTTTCTTATGATTTTTTTTGCATAGACTCAGTAGTACTTCCGATAATGACGTTTACTGCAAATACATCCTACTAGGCCTCCTATTTCACTTGCAAAATGCATTATCTAATAGCTAAGCTGCAAATATGCATGCTAATTATGAGTAGGTTGCAATTTTGTCGACTTTATTGGGCGTATTCACTTATGACTCGTTCTTTTCAAAATTTTGGTCGATAATCCTCTTTTTTGTTTAGCAGATATTTGTAAGACTTTTCCATACATTCATAAACATTTGTATCGTTTCTGTTTTTAGGTCCATATTTTATCTTCGTGATATCTGTGTTTTCAATAATTGCATATTTTTTAAATCATATGATTTGTATTTTGCTTTAATCGAATCTCACCATTCTTAAATTTTTAGTCGATGTACGTTCTAAGCTGTAGGTGAAAAATTCAAATAGTTCTTGCCGACTTTTCTTTTTTGAAATCACCATGAATTTCAATCAACTATTCAAAATTTATTGTTCCTAAAATAGTACAAAATTGGAGCAATGTAGAAAAGTTGGCTATATATTTGGTAGTAAAAGGCAAATATCAAAAACGATATTGAAAATGGATTATTTTGAAAAGTCTACATTTTTTAGGAATAATGGCTTAGCTCTTGTTGTTGGATTATTTTGAAACAAACAATCAATTTTTTTCATACCTAACAATCATTACATAACCTTCAAAGGAAAAAGGTTAGCATAAAATTATACATACATAATAAAATATGAATCGTTGAAACTATACACGAAAGTTTAATTTATAATGTGAATTTTTTAGTTTATGATTTGGACCTTATTTTTATAATCTTGTCAGCAAATAATCGTTTTAACCTAAATGTGTTTTTCTTTTACGCTTTTTCATTTTAAAAAAATTGGTCTAGGCAAGTTTTGAACTTGCATCTTCAAAGAAATTGATGCTTTACCATTTGAGCTACTAGACCTTTTGATTATAAAAGTATTTATTTTGAGCTATTACATGGTTCATTCAGCGTATGGTAGCTTCTATATCAAAAAATATTGCATTTTTGCAGGTCAAATATTGGTAACCGTTCAAGAATGGGATGCACCACTTCATCCCTACCTACGCCAAATACCCTCAACTTTACATGAAATAATGTTATACAATGGCCTTTATGCAATAGCCTTTGGTGTTAGAGGGGTTATTGCAAATTTACATGCACACAGTGCTTACCATTTCAGTGGATCAAATGGTCATGTCTTTTCTAGCAATTTTAATAGATTTTTCACATGCTTATATATCGTAGGATTGTTATTGATTACCTTTCAATATGGATTCAAGAAAATAAAGGTTTGGTTTGCGGTTTAGGTGTTTGTTCCGTTATTCTATCGGTATCAATTATCCTGTTTTCTTTCGGTTTTATGCTGTACAAGCATATACTCCCAAGTGGAAGCCCTTTGAAAATGATTTTTAAGGTATATATTTCCTTCAAACGCAACTATAAAGTGCGACATATTTTTTTATAGAACACTAAAAATATTTTATACTCAAATCTCATAATTAATTTTTACCCATGCTAGGTCCTACGTAAATATATAGTTCCACTCTACTTATCATTTAAATTTGTAAAATTAATAGTTGAATAATTTACATTCAGCAACATTTGTTACGTGTCGGTTATTTTCTCTGGTGTACGTAACTAGAATGTTGACGTGTACACTACATACTCAGGAGATAGAAACAAATGTTAACAAGGAAAATTTAGGTTTCCCACTCTTTAATATTTCGAAACTTCTATGTTTTTTATTATCATTTCAGTATCTTCTTTAATATTCACGTTTCTTTTGGAAAATGTTATTAACCTATAGAGCTAAATCAAGTTTCCCTGATAATGTTTCTCCAAATGGTTCAACTCTATGATTATTATCAAAAAAATTGTTTTCTCACATTGGGTTGCAACCTATATTTTTGCATTAAGATGATAGGAATAAAAACATAATTTACTAATAAGGGGCTGAAAAAGAAGCCTACAACATAAACTGTTTTGTCTTTCAACTCCAAATAGTAACTATATTCTAATTTAAACCGAAAGGTAAAAAAGTGTTCACGGAGTAGTTAATAGAGCCATAAGAAAGCATGCTTTCATGTTGTTGATATTAACACTTTAATATCTATTTTTAGTTAGTTATGTTTCTTTTATAAGATGTCGTTAACTAAAAGAGATAAACCAAGTTCCCAAATAATATAGTTCCTTAAATGTTTAAACTATACGAGTAATATCAAGAAATATGGTTTTGTTCCCTTGGTAATATTATAAGGAAAAAATGTAATTTACAATAAGATGCTGTAACCTAAACTTATCATTAAATCCCAAATAATAAATGTCTACCTGATGAGGTATAGGTTTTTAGAGAAGGTAGTCAATGATAATGTCTTTACGACACAAGTAAACGAAGCAAAATCTTTCCTCGCTCACCTTCTAATATTTGCCAGCACAATCTTGATGAGCTGCTGCCTTGCTCAACTCCTAAGGTTCTTAGTCGATTAAGGAAAATCCATGAATACAAACCATATAGAAAACTTCCATGTACTTCCTGATTCATTAACCCTAACGAAACATGATAATAGCATTCTATTTTTTGATAAGTTAATATAATATTGGAACCCAACATCAATCATTGTGAATACGTAGACCGGAAAGGGAGGATCATTCAAACTAATGAACGTGGTGGAATTAATGCAACATTCATCGTTTGTGGTAAGCGATATACAAAATTGAAATAAGTTGTCGTTTGTTTAAATTTTATCTATAAAAACTATTCTGCCTTTTCTTATGAATTTTTTTGCATAGACTTAGTAGTACTTCCGATAATGACGTTTACTGAAAATACATCCTACTAGGCCTCATATTTCACTTGCAAAATGCATTATCTAATAGCTAAGCTGCAAATATGCTTGCTAATTATGAGTAGGTTGCAATTTTGTCGACTTTATAGGGCGTATTCACCTATGACTCATTCTTTTCAAAATTTTGGTCGATAATGTTCTTTTTTGTTTAGCAGATATTTGTAAGACTTTTCCATACATTCATAAACATATGTACCGTATCTGTTTTTATGTCCATATTTTATGTTCGTAATATCTGTGTTTTCAATAATTGCATATTTTTAAAATCATATGATTTGTATTTTGCTTTAATCAAATCTCACCATTCTTAAATTTTTAGTCGATATACATTCTAAGCTGTAGATGAAAAATTCAAATAGTTCTTGCCGACTTTTCTTTTTTGAAATCACCATGTATTTCAATCCACTATTCCAAATTTATTGTTCCAAAAATAGTACAAAATTGGGGCAATGTAGAAAAGTTGGCTATATACTTGGTAGTAAAAGGCAAATATCAAAAACGATATTGAAAATGGATTATTTTGAAAAGTCCACATTTTTTAGGAATAATGGCTTAGATGTTGTTGTTGGATTATTTTGAAATGAACAATCAATTTTTTTCATACCTAACCATCATTACATAACCTTCAAAGGAAAAAGGTTAGCATAAAATTATACATACATAATAAAATATGAATCGTTGAAACTATAAACGGAATTAATCTATAATTGTTGTAGAATAAAGAAAATAGAAGCCATTGGAGAGAGAACAATTTTATTCATTCAGAGAATAGATATCTATTTACATTACATGGCCTACTTTATATAAGGGCTTCAGAGGTAAGGTCTGAACTTATCCCACGATGTGGGACTAAACAAAACAATGTACAAGCATATTCACTTGAACTCATCCCACGATGTGGGACTAAACAAAACAATGTACAAGCATATTCACTTCATAATATACATATATTATAACACTCCCCCTTGAATATGCGTCTTCAAAATCTTGAATGCTCGGATAATTTGAAAATTTTCGTTTCGAAACATGTATGATGATTGCTCCCCCTCATTATTATCTCGCTTGCATTTACCGATTCAATCGATATAGATTTGCCTCATTAAAAACCTCTATTAGAAAAACCCAGTGGGAAAAAACCTTGAACGAGGAAAAGAGTGCAACTTGTGAAATCATAAATATCATACTAAAAATGATATTTCTTATAAGAGTTTGATACTTCAGGATCAAAATAATGCCTCATTAAAACCTTACTAAGGAAAACCCAATGGGAAAAATCTTAGTGAAGGAAAAAGAGTACAATGACATATTTTATTTTCTTATTTCTTTAAATAAAGCTTGATACTTCTGGATCAAACTAATGCCTCATTAAAACCTTACTAAGTAAAACCCTATGGGAAAAATCTTAGTGAAGGAAAAAGAGTACAATATAGTATGTCATATTTCAATAATTTACTGCATCAGATAGAGTTTGATACTTCTGGATCAATTTAACACTTCAGTAAAAACCTTACAAAGGAAAACTTGATGGGAAAAACCTTAGTCAAGGATAAAAATATAATTTAACTTAAATAACATATTTGAGATTTTATTTCTTGAAAAGACGTTTGATTCTTCTAGATCAAGATAATGCCTCATTAAAACCTTAATAAGAAAAACCCAGTGGGAAAAATCTTAAATAAGGAAAAAGAGTACATTATAGCTTATCTCAAATGTTACAGGGAGTTGATACTTCTGGATCAAGATAATGCCTCGTTAAAACCTTACTAATAAAAACCTAGTGGGAAAAATCTTAGTTAAGGAAAAAGAGTGCATTATAAAATACTTATGAATTCTCCCCCTGATTTTAATTTTTTCCTCTGAATTCATATTCGTCTTTCGAAAACTTAAATTGGTTATAGATACTTCTGGATCCATAAATATGTATCTCATTCATAATACAATTTATTAATTAGTTTTCTTTGATACAATCAAATTTTCTAAGATTGTTTCTTCCAAATATGGTTTGCATTTTATGCATTTGTATGCTACTTTTATGAAAAACACTTCATGTGCTTTCATTTTTATGCTTCAAATTAGTTTTGCACATTGCAACTATACATCTTTCATGAATATTACAAATTTTATTACAACATTACTAGAAAGCAGGAAGTAATCTACTCATCTTGATGTATCAAGATTTTCATTACAACAATACTTAGAAGAAATTTGTAATCTACACTTCATGTCTTTTGCATTCTTTATAACTACAAAGGTTATATATATTCTTCAGAAATTTGTATACTTTAATAAGTATTTGCATATCGCAACTATCACTTCAATGAATATTAAGAGTTTCATTACAATGATACTTAAAAATAGGAAGTAATCTACTCATCATGAATTATATCAAGATTTTCATTACAACAATACTTAAAAGTAGGTTGAAATCTACTCTCCTTGTTCTTTGCATGCTTGATAACAATGAAAGTTATTTATATTCTTCAGGAATTTATATACTTTCATTATTTAACATGATTTAAACCATATTTATACCTTCAGGGTATATTAAGCATTTCAAGTACGTTCGGTAATTTGCGGACTACATGTCCATATTTCTCTACTATTAAAGGATTCATGATGGCCAGTTATGTTTTCCCCTAATTCAAGATTCTTAATCTATTTATAAATATAAGCGCTTTATTATTTGCAAATTTATCATCGATGATTATTTCTTGTCAGTTCTAGACATGATTTATTGAGATCTCTTTAATTATGTTTTAGGTACCTAACCCACTTCTAGGGTTATTTGTGAATCATGTCATGGATCTCTTTCAGAGCATCCTTAAGTGTTTCTTCAAGAACACCCACCTCCTTTATTTGGCATCTTTATTACTTACTCCAAAAATATTTTGAACTGACTTTTGGACCATATTTCAGATATGGTTTACAAATTTTGATCCTTCAGGGATTCAAATTTATATTGGAGAAAGTCTACTAGGGATAATATTGATAATATTTTGCATCATTGTATATTTTAATAAATATTTAACCCTGATGATCAAAATGAACTTGTATCCCTTTATCCTCCCCCTCAATGTTGACAAACATTGTCACATTAAATAATAATCATTTTTGGACTTTCATTTTGATCCATTATGATATTGCTACTAGCAAATATATCATACATATTAATAATAGAAGGATAATTCTTTTATTCGTTGATAAGATGCATTCAATTGGTATTGATTATTAGAGTTTGTTCTCATTCATTGATCTAAGCTATTGGAGGAATTTACTTATTGTGTAGATCATTTGAATACATACATGACTTCAGGTCATTCAACATTTATGTTGATTGAATTTTAAATCACTAAATAATAGCTTATAACAAACTTCAGGTTGTTAGCTAAATATTTACATATATGGATGTATACGTGCGTCCACGTATCACATATATATAGTATAAAATTTTCATATTCTTTCTCATATGAATTAGTGATTTTTTAGAACAAACTATTACAAGGATCCAAACTATTAATTTCTATTTATAAATCAATGTCAATGCAAACCTATCAAAACAGCATGATAATTTTCAAAACATTTGGTCTGAAACCATATCGAACTTCTGGTTCGAATAAAATATACACACAACTTCAAGTTGTTAAGTTTATTCCTCAATTATATCTCAAATATCAGTTTTGAACCTAATTATGATTACTTATCAAGGAATAATTTTTGATTGCGTATAGATATTTCTACACATCTCTATTGAGAGTTCCGTAAAAAAATTAGAGCAAAAATAATAATAGTATCTTCTAGATACTTGGAATGTTACAGATACAGATTTCCTCTTAGCTCTCAAACTTTTAGGATATAATCTAAGCTAAATTAGGATCCATTATAATCAAATTTATGCACACTTATTTGGTTTAATAAAATTACCAAATATATGAGTAAACCTCTTCTAGAGATATGTTATCATTTTCAAATTTATAAATCTCTTCTAGAGATATATTAGTATCACCACTTTTGGAGTGAACTTTCTCTTCTAGATATATATATATATATATATATATATAATTATAATTATATATAAACATCTCCTCTAGAGAGTTCAGTAAAGTAGATACATTTACAACATAAATAAGAGTATCTTCTGGACCCTTGAAATGTTATAAAAATAAGAAATTATAATGGTTGCACATACCGATTTGTTCAAGACCGTATTTATATAGCTTTAGTGAAAATTATGATATGACATATAATTTATCTCTTCAGGAGCATATCTAAAGATATTTCTTCAAGAATGGTTATGCATATAATATTTGATTCATCGTAAGTTCTGAAAAGTAAAAGGTTACATATCACTATTTGTCTAATGGAGCTACGGGTCCATGACAATAGACGATTGAATTTTGGATAATTTATTATCACATTTGACAATATTTTATAGGCAATTCTTTTATAGTGCTATACGAAGATATAATATCACTTCTGGGGATATTTCATAAACACCGCTTCTAGAGTGGTACATATCACTTCTAAAGATACTTTATATGCATTGTTTTTTGGATGTCATCAATAATCAATATCTTTTTCTACATAATTGACATAATTCTACAACATCTCTTCTAGGATGTTTGGATTTTGAAATATAAAAATCATAATACATCTCTTCAAGAGTATGTCATATGGATTATCTCTTCTGGAGAATATTAAAATGTACTTCTTCAAATATATAGTTTGGCAAACACACCCAAAGATTATCAAAACTTGGGTTTTACCAACTTTAAACTGATTTACTGAACTGAAATAAAATAAAATCCACATAGCAGACTTCAGGCTGCTATTATTGATCAATTCGACCATATCATTTATTACCGTACTTAGATTTTCATCATTAATGAAGTTTCCTTCATCGTCGAAGAAATGATCTAACTTCAGGTTAGCATCACTAGACAATCCTTTCACATAATTTTAGTTTAGAAGTAATTTTAATATAGAGGAATTGTATTTCCTAGTAGATTTAAAGACTTAAAACTTCAAGTTCAACCACTCATGTCTAGTGTTTAAAAGTGTGACCATATTTAGGTGGTCATAACGCTCCTTCAGGGAGTTCCATAGGTAAAGATGTTCTTTTTCAGTTAAATCACTAGACAATCTGAATATGGTTAATTCAAAAAAAAAAAGATATAATCATATAAATTCTAAATTATTTCTAAATGAAAATATGAACATCACGTAACTTTGTTTTACTCAATGCGTGAATGAAACCGGAAATCTCATAGCAAGAGCAAAAGTGCGTGTTTCCATTAAAGGGAAACGTGTTTTATACATCGACGAATGAAAAATGGAACAAGTCAAAAATATAAGTACCATCGATTCGATATCCATTACTGGAGTCATTGGAAATTAATCTGCTTGCTTCTTCTGCAACTTAAACCTCTTTGTATTATTAAATCAGCAATAATACATATAATTATACACGCTACAAATATCAAAACCATTTCATGTAGATATTTGATAATCAGCATTAATTTGGTAGATTTTTTTTTTTAATATAAAATCCTTCATTACAAAGAATATCAATTAAAAATATGAAAGATCAATGAGATCTAAAATCAATCATTATACCATATTAGGGCTGTGGATCGAAAAGAAAAGCAACAGTATATAAAATGTTATAGATCTATAAAATTAGATCTATAATAGAATTAGATCAGAAAAATTAGATCATATTGAGATCAACATAATAACATCTAAAAATAAAATCAGTTTAATAATTCTACAAATGAGATCTGAAAAATGAAGTCTACAAAGTTAGATCTATACAAATAAATAATATTAGATTCACATAATTAGATCAACATTATAAGATATACAAAATGAGATCTAGGAAAAAGAAATGAGATCAAAACAAATGTTTACAAAACGAAATTTGATCTATGAAATAAAATTAGATCCCAAGAGAAAAGAAATAGATCTCAAATGCATAAAGAAAATCTTAAGAATAAAACATCGTGCTGATAACGTGTTGTAGAATAAAGAAAATAGAAGCCATTGGAGAGAGAACAATTTTATTCATTCAGAGAATAGATATCTATTTACATTACATGGCCTACTTTATATAAGGGCTTCAGAGGTAAGGTCTGAACTTATCCCACGATGTGGGACTAAACAAAACAATGTACAAGCATATTCACTTGAACTCATCCCACGATGTGGGACTAAACAAAACAATGTACAAGCATATTCACTTCATAATATACATATATTATAACAATAATGTGAATTTTTTTGTTTATGATTTGGACCTTATTTTTATAATCTTGCTAGCAAATAATCATTTTCAACTAAATGTGTTTTTCTTTTACGCTTTTTCATTTTAAAAAAATTGGTCTAGGCAAGTTTTGAACTTGCATCTTCAAAGAAATTGATGCTTTACCATTTGAGCTACTAGACCTTTTGATTATAAAAGTATTTATTTTGAACTATTACATGGTTCATTCAGCGTATGGTAGCTTCTATATCAAAAAATAATGCATTTTTGCAGGTCTAATATTGGTACCCGTTCAAGAATGGGATGCACCACTTCATCCCTACCTACGCCAAATACCCTCAACTTCACATGAAATAACGTTATACAATGGTCTTTATGCAATAGCCTTTAGTGTTAGAGGGGTTATTGCAAATTTACATGCACATAGTGCTTACCATTTCAGTGGATCAAATGATCATGTCTTTTCTAGCAATTTTAATAGATTTTTCACATGCTTATATATCGTAGGATTGTTATTGATTACCTTTCAATATCGATTCAAGAAAATAAGGGTTTGGTTTGCGGTTTAGGTGTTTGTTCCGTTATTCTATCAGTAGCAATTATTCTATTTTCTTTCGGTTTTATGCTGTACGAGCATATACTCCCAAGTGGAAGCCCTTTGAAAATGATTTTTAAGGTATATATTTCCTTCAAACGCAACTATAAAGTGTGACATATTTTTTTATAGAACGCTAAAAATATTTTATACTCAAATCTCATAATTAATTTTTACCCATGCTAGGTCCTACGTAAATATATAGTTCCACTCTACTTATCATTTAAATTTGTAAAATTAATAGTTGAATAATTTACATTCAGCAACATTTGTTACGTGTCGGTTATTTTCTCTGGTGTACGTAACTAGATTGTTGAGGTGTGGACTACAAACTCAGGAGATAGAAACAAATGTTAACAAGGAAAATTTAGGTTTCCCACTCTTTAATATTTCGAAACTTCAATGTTTTTTATTATCATTTCAGTATCTTCTTTTATATTCATGTTTCTTTTGGAAAATGTTATTAACCTATAGAGCTTAATCAAGTTTCCTTGATAATGTTTCTCCAAATGGTTCAACTCTATGATTATTATCAAAAAATTTGTTTTCTCACATTGGGTTGCAACCTATATTTTTGCATTAAGATGTTAGGAATAAAAACATAATTTACTAATAAGGGGCTGAAAAAGAAGCCTACAGCATAAACTGTTTTGTCTTTCAACTCCAAATAGTAACTCTATTCTAATTTAAACAAAGGTAAAAAAGTGTTCACGGAGTAGTTAATAGAGCCATAAGAAAGCATGCTTTCGTGTTGTTGACATTAACATTTTAATATCTATTTTTAGTTAGTTATGTTTCTTTTATAAGATGTCTTGAACCAAAAGAGATAAACCAAGTTCCCAAATAATATAGTTCCTTAAATGGTTAAACTATACGAGTAATATCGAGAAATATAGTTTTGTTCCCTTTGTAATATTATAAGGAAAAAATGTAATTTACAATAAGATGCTGAAACCTAAACTTATCATTAAATCCCAAATAATAAATGCCTACCTGATGAGGTATAGGTTTTTAGAGAAGGTAGTCAATGATAATGTCTTTACGACACAAGTAAACGAAGCAAAATCTTTCCTTGCTCACGTTCTAATATTTGCCAGCACAATCTTGATGAGCTGCTGCCTTGCTCAACTCCTAAGGTTCTACTTCGATTAAGGAAAAGCCATGAATACAAACCATATAGAAAACTTCCATGTACTTCCTGATTCATTAACCCTAACGAAACATGATAATAGCATTCTATTTGTTTTCAGAATGAGTAAGTTAATATAGTATAGGAACCCAACATCAATCATTGTGAATACGTAGACCGGAAAGGGAGGATCGTTCAAACTAATGAACGTGGTGGAATTAATGCCACATTCATCGTTTGTGGTAAACGATATACAAAATTGAAATAATTTGTCGTTTGTATAAATTTTATCCATTAAAACTATTCTGCCTTTTCTTATGAATTTTTTTGCATAGACTTAGTAGTACTTTCGATAATGACGTTTACTGCAAATACATCCTACTAGGCCTCCTATTTCACTTGCAAAATGCATTATCTAATAGCTAAGTTGCAAATATGCTTGCTAATTATGAGTAGGTTGAAATTTTGTCGACTTTATTGGGCGTATTCACTTATGACTCGTTCTTTTCAAAATTGTGGTCGATAATGTTCTTTTTTGTTTAGCAGATATTTGTAAGACTTTTCCATACATTCATAAACATATGTACCGTATCTGTTTTTATGTCTATATTTTATCTTTGTAATATCTATGTTTTCAGTAATTGCATATTTTTAAAATCGTATGATTTGTATTTTGCTTTAATCGATTCTCACCATTCTTAAATTTTTAGTCGATATACATTCTAAGCTGTAGGTGAAAAATTCAAATAGTTCTTGCCGACTTTTCTTTTTTGAAATCACCATGTATTTCAATCCACTATTCAAAATTTATTGTTCCTAAAATAGTACAAAATTGGGGCAATGTAGAAAAGTTGGCTATATATTTGGTAGTAAAAGGCAAATATCAAAAACGATATTGAAAATGGATTATTTTGAAAAGTCTACATTTTTTAGAAATAACGGCTTAGTTGTTGTTGTTGGATTATTTCGAAATGAACAATCAATTTTTTTCATACCTAACCATCATTACATAACCTTCAAATGAAAAAGGTTAGCATAAAATTATACATACATAATAAAATATGAATCGTTGAAACTATACACGGAAGTTTAATATATAATGTGAATTTTTTAGTTTATGATTTGGACCTTATTTTTATAATCTTGCCAGCAAATAATCATTTTAACCTAAATGTGTTTTTCTTTTACGCTTTTTCATTTTAAAAAAATTGGTCTAGGCAAGTTTTGAACTTGCATCTTCAAAGAAATTGATGCTTTACCATTTGAGCTACTAGACTTTTTGATTATTAAAGTATTTATTTTTAGCTATTACATGGTTCATTCAGCGTATGGTAGCTTCTATATCAAAAAATATTGCATTTTTGCAGGTCAAATATTGGTAACCGTTGAAGAATGGGATGCACCACTTCATCCCTACCTACGCCAAATACCCTCAACTTTACATGAAATAATGTTATACAATGGCCTTTATGCAATAGCCTTTGGTGCTAGAGGGGTTATTGCAAATTTACATGCACACAGTGCTTACCATTTCAGTGGATCAAATGATCATGTCTTTTCTAGCAATTTAATAGATTTTTCACATGCTTATATATCGTAGGATGGTTATTGATTACCTTTCAATATGGATTCAAGAAAACAAGGCTTTGGTTGTGGTTTAGGTGTTTGTTCCGTTATTCTATCGGTAGCAATTATCCTGTTTTCTTTCGGTTTTATGCTGTACAAGCATATACTCCCAAGTGGAAGCCCTTTGAAAATGATTTTTAAGGTATATATTTCCTTCAAACGCAACTATAAAGTGTGACATATTTTTTTATAGAACGCTAAAAATATTTTATACTCAAATCTCATAATTAATTTTTACCCATGCTAGGTCCTACGTAAATATATAGTTCTACTCTACTTATCATTTAAACTTGTAAAATTAATAGTTGAATAACTTACATTCAGCAACATTTGTTACGTGTCGGTTATTTTCTTTGGTGTACGTAACTAGAATGTTGAGGTGTAGACTGCATGCTCAGGAGATAAAAACAAATGTTAACAAGGAAAATTTAGGTTTCCCACTCTTTAATATTTTGAAACTTCTATGTTTTTTATTATCATTTCAGTATCTTCTTTTATATTCGTGTTTCTTTTGGAAAATGTTATTAACCTATAGAGCTAAATCAAGTTTCCCTGATAATGTTTCTCCAAATGGTTCAACTCTATGATTATTATCAAAAAATTTGTTTTCTCACATTGGGTTGCAACCTATTTTTTTGCATTAAGATGTTAGGAATAAAAACATAATTTACTAATAAGGGGCTGAAAAAGAAGCCTACAGCATAAACTGTTTTGTCTTTCAACTCCAAATAGTAACTATATTCTAATTTAAACCCAAAGGTAAAAAAGTGTTCGCGGAGTAGTTAATAGAGCCATAAGAAAGCATGCTTTCATGTTGTTGACATTTACATTTTAATATCTATTTGTAGTTAGTTATGTTTCTTTTATAAGATGTCGTTAACCAAAAGAGATAAACCAAGTTCCCAAATAATATACTTCATTAAATAGTTAAACTATACGAGTAATATCGAGAAATATGGCTCTGTTCCCTTGGTAATATTATAAGGAAAAAATGTAATTTACAATAAGATGTTGAAACCTAAACTTATCATTAAATCCCAAATAATAAATGTCTACCTGATGAGGTATAGGTTTTTAGAGAAGGTATTCAATGATAATGTCTTTACGACACAAGTAAACGAAGCAAAATCTTTCCTCGCTCACGTTCTAATATTTGCCAGCACAATCTTGATGAGCTGCTGCCTTGCTCAACTCCTAAGGTTCTCAGTCGATTAAGGAAAAGCCATGAATACAAACCATATAGAAAACTTCCATGTACTTCCTGATTCATTAACCCTAACAAAACATGATAATAGCATTCTATTTGTTTTCAGAATGAGTAAGTTAATATAGTATAGAAACTCAACATCAATCATTGTGAATACGTAGACCGGAAATGGAGGATTATTCAAACTAATGAACCTGTTGGAATTAATGCAACATTCATCGTTTGTGGTAAGCAATATACAAAATTGAAATAAATTGTCGTTTGTATAAATTTTATCTATAAAAACTATTATGCCTTTTCTTATGTATTTTTTTGCATAGACTTAGTAGTACTTCCGATAATGACGTTTACTGCAAATACATCCTACTAGGCATCCTATTTCACTTGCAAAATGCATTATCTAATAGCTAAGCTGCAAATATGCTTGCTAATTATGAGTAGGTTGCAATTTTGTCGACTTTATTGGGCGTATTCACTTATGACTCGTTCTTTTCAAAATTTTGGTCGATAATGTTCTTTTTTGTTTAGCAGATATTTGAAAGACTTTTCCATACATTCATAAACATATGTACCGTATCCGTTTTTATGTCCATATTTTATCTTCGTAATATCTTTGTTTTCAATAATTGCATATTTTTAAAATCGTATGATTTGTATTTTGCTTTAATCGAATCTCACCATTCTTAAATTTTTAGTCGATATACATTCTAAGCTGTAGGTGAAAAATTCAAATAGTTCTTGCCGACTTTTCTTTTTTAAAATCACCATGTATTTCAATCCACTATTCAAAATTTATTGTTCCTAAAATAGTACAAAATTGGAGCAATGTAGAAAAGTTGGCTATATATTTGGTAGTAAAAGGCAAATATCAAAAACGATATTGAAAATGGATTATTTTGAAAAGTCTACATTTGTTAGGAATAATGGCTTAGCTGTTGTTGTTGGATTATTTTGAAATGAACAATCAATTTTTTTCATACCCAACCATCATTACATAACCTTCAAAGGAAAAAGGTTAGCATAAAATTATACATGCATAATAAAATATGAATCGCTGAAACTATACACGGAAGTTTAATCTATAATATGAATTTTTTAGTTTATGATTTGGACCTTATTTTTATAATCTTGCCAGCAAATAATCATTTTCAACTAAATGTGTTTCTCTTTTACGCTTTTTCGTTTTTAAAAAAATGGCCTAGGCAAGTTTTTAACTTTAATCTTCGAAGAAATTGATGCTTTACCATTTGAGCTACTAGACCTTTTGATTATAAAAGTATTTATTTTGAGCTATTACATGGTTCATTCAGCGTATGGTAGCTTCTATATCAAAAAATATTGCATTTTTGTAGGTCTAATATTGGTAACCGTTCAAGAATGGGATGCACCACTTCTTCCCTACCTATGCCAAATGCCCTTAACTTTACATGAAATAATGTTATACAATGGTCTTTATGCAATAGCCTTTGGTGTTAGAGGGGTTATTGCAAATTTACATGAACACAGTGCTTACCATTTCAGTGGATCAAATGATCATGTCTTTTCTAGCAATTTTAGTAGATTTTTCACATGCTTACATATCGTAGGATTGTTATTGATTACCTTTCAATATGGATTCAAGAAAATAAGGGTTTGGTTTGCGGTTTAGGTGTTTGTTCCGTTATTCTATCGGTAGTAATTATCCTGTTTTCTTTCGGTTTTATGCTGTACGAGCATATACTCCCAAGTGGAAGCCCTTTGAAAATGATTTTTAAGGTATATATTTCCTTCAAACGCAACTATAAAGTGTGACATATTTTTTTATAGAAAGCTAAAAATATTTTATACTCAAATCTCATAATTAATTTTTACCCATGCTAGGTCCTACGTAAATATATAGTTCCACTCTACTTATCATTTAAATTTGTAAAATTAATAGTTGAATAATTTACATTCAGCAACATTTGTTACGTGTCGGTTATTTTCTCTGGTGTACGTAACTAGAATGTTGATGTAACGACCCGCTATTTTGGACCATTCAAATCAACACTAAAATCGTACATGTACGACTTGAATAATTCAAAATACCGAATTGTTGATTTAATTTGGCAAAACTTAAAATATACAGTAAATAAATCAAACACAGATCACAGACACAGAGTAATATAATGCAGCGGAATAGAAAAATAGTAGTTCATGAAGCTACTATATACATCAGAGTTTAAAATAAAATACATCAGAATATCTCGAATATAGTGAAGTCTTCAGTACGAGCCGATGACTTCTCTGAACCAGTCAACTAGAAAAACTGAAAGCTGAATAGATAGTTGGATCTCCAAATGAAGCTCCAATCTCCAAAGGTGAGTCTCAAATGCTGTATTACTCAGTCTGACCCGAGCGTAAAGCAAAACACAAAACACTCGAGTCAGGATTAACATTCTTATATCAATAAATTCAACTCAAGTGAAATATCAACTGAAATACAATATAACTGAAGGATGTTTGGGGTACCCATCCTCTAAGGGTCTATAGAATTATCTACAATGTAGAAATATATACTATTACACCGTGGTCGTTCACTTAATTTATACTTCAACCCAATATCAAATCACTTCAAATAATAGTATTTATATTTTAAATGATGTATACAGCAAAGTACTTCAATTTCCCCAATTTAACAAACCGATCACATCAACCCGACCTTCCCATTCCAATTAAATTCAATCTCATTTTATCAATTTAAATGTTCCAAAAATCCACTTAAATTTATAATTCCCAGATTTGGATATCCAAATTTCCCTTTTTCGTTCAATATGATTCTTGCTTTAAGTATTCAACATTTCAACTAAATTTTTCCCAATCTAGTTTTCTAAATAAACTTTCCAATTTAGTTCAAACTCAAATCTCACCTAATTCAATTCGTTATCTACATAACAAGTTCAACTATCTTAGTTCAAAATACATATCCAAATCTCTAAACCATTTGATTTCAATATAATTCATAGCTTAAATATAACAATTTAAATTTAACAGTTTCGTATAGAATCTCGATTCTTTTACATCATTATTATCTAGTCTTGAACAACCCTTATTTGATTCAATATCATTTTGGTGACCTTACGCTACATTATACTCAATATTTCTAATATTTTATTTAACATGAAATATCCCATTCGATAAATTTCAAGTTGATTTAAATAATCGAATCCTTATCTAAAATGCCATTTAAAATAATCCACCTTTATCCCCCAATCTTAATTGTTCAATATTATTGCAAAATTTATCCGAAATAAAACTTACGTAAATATTTATCATAATTTATGCATTTAATCAAATCTTGATTAGACTAGATATAATTAACTCCATATTTATCATTCCCCGTTATATATGTATTTAAAAATTTACATTTAATAAGACCATATCTTTCTTATCATATGGGCAAGTGTTACGGATATTTATCATTCAATCCGTACACTAAAAGTATACGGGTGGATAGCATTTCCACCAGTAATCCCAATTAAATTAAATGAAACCGCTTGGGTCTATCATTCAACCCATTTCAATTCAAAAATCAAACCTAACAAAGGAACTTGCAATGTGATGACAGGAATGGTAAACAAGCAATAACAACAATCAATAACAATTCAATAGATAAATCAAATAATCCCGAAATAATCATATTAATTCGCATTGTTATTTGTATAATTATTTCTAGAATCTATACTATCATTTCATGTAGATTATAGATTATTACATTTCAGTTTCACTTGTCGTCCCATTTCAAAATTTCAGTTTAATACCACAACAATTAAACCAACTAAGTTCAAAGATTTAAAGTATAATTTATCAATTTCTACGACAATTAATGGGTCAAATTTAACTAATCAAATTTACATATGGCGGGGTCAGGTTTTAATAAATCAAGGTCCGTCATATAAAATCCGTTAAATTTATAAACTATACTAACCCAAATTAAGCTAGCAAACTAGTTATCACTCAACAAAATTAATAACATCCAATTTAAACAACAATCAATCAAACAATCAATCATCAACCAATCTGTACTATTATCACATAAATAACTAACCGATAAGAGTGTCAGGTGTCATAGGTGAACAGATACAGATAATAGCAGTCATACAGTAAAACAACTAACAGCAGCATATTTCAATTGACTTTCCAATTGAAATCAAATTTAAATAAATAAAGAACGTTAATCGTGAGTGATTGCTCACCTTTCGAGGCTAGAGACAAACGAGAATAAGATGAGCTGCGAATTCCGAACACAAATTCCTAAGTAGAGCGGAATGGTACGAATTGACGATCAAAGCTGATAAATGGAAATAGACGAAATCGAATCAGGTTGGATTTGACGAAGATAATTGATATAGGTAAGCTTGTAAATATAATCGTATATATTTAAAAACCATATCCTAAACTTAAATGAAATTTTAAAATAAAACATACATAACTAACCTATACATTAAAACATAACTAATAGTATATAATTAAAATATATATACTGATAAAATAACTTACATATTTTATTATAGACAAATATAAATGCAGACTTTAAAACAGGGCACAAGAAGTATGAATACACTTATATACTATATGTATACAAACAATTTAACACCATATGCAGACCAACATATTATTTAATGTAAGCAGATATACTTATATAATATAATATAGAATGGTATGCTTGCGGCAACCAAAATATGCAGACTATATCAACGAATGTGTGTACAGATTGAAATTAATTATAAAACTGTCGAAACTATTGAAAATATACGGTCGATAGTATAGAATATTTATATACATGTTATATGCAGACTCTCATATATATCTGCCACTACCTATATAAATAGCTATATAGCAACTCACACAGACTTCCCAAAACATTTATTTGCAAACCTGGAGTATATGATATATACTTTATATTTTCAGAACCAATGCAAGATAGAACTGCCTAACGTAAGTTACAAAACAGCATAAACATAAAATATAAGTAACGTATCCATCAAAAATTATATTATATTTAATATAAAGTAACGTGTCACACTTTATGAATGGATGCATATAACGTAAATGTACTATGGATCCTATCTATGCATGCAGACCAGACAAACCCAACTCCAATATGTGTATACTGGCCTATCACCATAGTAAACCAAATATTTAAAACATTGAAATATTACTTAATCCTCACAGGGCATGCAGACTATATAAACACACTACTCACGTATTAATAGGTATATATACACAATATGTAAAAGCTTACAAGTTTGAAAAATAAAACACTCATATACCAGCATTCAAAATATATACTACAATAAAGTGTAACAAAATAAAATCCAACATAAAATAAAATAATATAATAATGTAAAATGTGCATATGATCCAGAAAAAGAGGCTTGGCTGCTTCCAATTCATGAGTGTTAAAATGACTTTTACAAAAACATAGATCTACCAAAATATGCATACATGCATCCTTTTAATACTATATAAACAACTTTATGTGTAACCCATTTGTTTTATAACTTTCTAAACTTTACATACAGCCTCACCCCCTATAAATCCATATATATATATATATAAACAGTATTTTATATCTCATGCATGAATATATATTTAGAGGCCAGACAAAGTATACTCGAAAATGAAACCATAAAATACCCGTAAACAATACCTCGCTATCAAGTCTGAGAGAGGAAAAGATTGTCGAGTTCGACGGAGCCGGTTGGAGGAGGGAAAGAGGCGATGGCTGAGGCTTGGGTCGGAGCTGATGTGGAGCTTGGTGATGTCAGGTGGAACTCGGGTGATGGTGCCGCTCGTGGTGGCGGGAAGTGGTAGGGGATGGTCAGAGCGTGGGGAGAAGTGAGGTGCGTTTCTCGAGGAAGTGAGTTCGGTGGTTGACAGGGTGGACGAAGGGAGGGTGAAGGTCATGCACGGCTGGATGGAGACACACTGGCGGAGGTTGAGGCCGATGTTGGGTAGATTGGTGATGTGAAGAATAAGAACAAAGAAAAATATGGGAGGGGAAAGATAAAGCTACAGGAGAGGAATTGAAGGATAAATTGGAACGTGAATAAAATTCTGCTTGGAGGGCACGCTGTAAATATGAGGTGATGGGAACGGATAAAAAAAAATGTAAAGAAATGCCAACGGTCACAAAAGCTGAAGCCGAGCTAGTTGACAGAAAAATGAGGTTTGCATTCCAAAAGAACGAAGCGAAATGAAAGGAAAGAAATTAAAGTGAACCGTTTTAAAGATAATAATGACAACTTTTTATTTTCGAACGGCTAACAATTAATATAGAGAAACAATTATAGCAAATTTTTTTTTCTTGGCAGTCAAGGTTCAAAGTTTGAAAAGCAAAAGAAAATAAAAGGTCAGGGATCCGGTACCGATATGGTTACCGGTTTCGCGGATTTCACTGCTACCGGAGTTCAAAACACAGAAATAAATATACTACTGGGGACAGCACGACGAGACGATCGCAACGGTATACGGATATTAGTAGTATGATCATCCGAACAAAAGTCGATACCGGTACCCAAAATGCTGCTATTTTGCAGAAATAAGGTAAACGGAGCAGTAGATGTCCGAATTTGGAAAAACAACGAACTGACATCTTGCTCGGAAGATGGTTTAGAATTTTTCTGTGTAAAAAGATTTTGGTTTTGAAACGTTTTATTTTCGTCACTTTTTAACTGATTTAATTGAAGTAAATTTACGCGTGAAATAAACTTTCATATTTTTGGACGAAAATTTACAGTTTGCTATGTTTACTCAGACGCATTCCGAATTTTAACTTTTTATTTGCCATTTAATTGAATTAAATTTCACCAAATTTCACTTAAATGTGTTAAATAGAACCATTTAAACTAATAGAATTTTATGGGTCGTTACACTCTCCCCCACTCAAAACTTTTCGTCCCCGAAAAGGAAAGAGGTAGGAGAATAAAACAACCAGAAATTTATTAGATTGAAAGATAAGATAAACAACAAGTTTTAAAACTACTAAAATTTATTTGAAATCTTTATTTGGAACTTTATTTGAAATTCAAATTTTCTATAATACTATAATACTTTCCAAACTCCTTTGAAAACAATTACCTGCACTATTACTTATATTCACAAAGTCTATTGAAAATATTAAATCCAAGATTTATGAAAGTTAAAATCATTTCTTTAACGGTGTTTTATTTAATTAATAACTTCAAAAATATTTACAATATTTAAAATCTTCTATTAAACCAAGTAGTATATAAATAACCAGCATTGTAAAGATTATATTCAAAAGGAAAGAAGAGGAAGATTCAGGAAACAGAATATAGGTACATAAATAAGCTGAGCAGGTAAGGTAGATTCAAGAGACTAGTATCGGGCACGAATAGTTGACATCAAACCCAAAGAGTTTAAATTTCAAATATTAATTCAAAATTTCTTTGTTGGGAAAATATTTTTATAATAAATATCTTTATAATAATACTTTTAAAATAAGATACTACTATATCAAAGTAAATTTCTTTCGAAAATACTTTTATAACTCGATGTTTCAACAAGTTTATCCTCGTTCTTGCAGACTCTGGCCATGCGTTGATCAGGCGCAAAGCTAGAATTCTTCAAGTACTTAGTAGACCTGTTTCAAGAACCAGTGAAAATACTTGAAAAAAACTTTAAAAACAGATATGGAAAGTACAATCCAAACAAAACAACCAAACCAAAACCATTGTCCGATCATGGTTCGCAGATACATAATGGTTACGCCTGGGTCCCCCAGGAAACAATCCATATCCGTAAGCTTTCTCAGCCCTGCGAGTTACGCCATGATGACTAGTAGAGTGCAGGATACACAATGGTTACGCCTGGATCCCCCAGGAAACAATCCGTACCCCTAGGCAAGACTCAGCCAGGCACTTGCGCTACTATTCGCGACCTACACAGATTGCAGGATACACAATGGTTACGCCTGGATCCCCCAGGAAACAATCCGTACCCCTAGGCAAGACTCAGCCAGGCAATTGCGCTGTGCATTCACGAGAGGAAAAAAAAAACCATGGGTTACGCCACGGTGGGAACACTCGAGTATTACATCCGGAAAACCGAAAATCAGAGAGAATAATATCGATAGAATGAATCCACGATGTGGCCACAAAGCGGATATCAAGCAGAAGGCACTTTCCATATCTTTACTTCGAAAATATATATCATATAGTACCTTTCCAAATACTTTCAAATATCGTACTTATATAAAGTCCATATATATAGGATTCTATTTTTCCCAAATCGAATACTTTCCAAATCAATAGTAGATCAAATCATACTTATATAGACTTCGATTATATAAAATCTCTTTCCAAATTGAGTACCTTTCAAATCAATAGATTTCAAATCAACCTCATACTTATACAATCCATTTTATATAAGTTCGACCACTCCCAAATCAAGTGCTTAGTAATCTAAGGTTCTCAATTTCAAATTATTTCAATACCAATTCAGTTTCAAAATCATATATGATTTCACCAAATTTTCTTCCAAATTAAATGTCTGAATTTCAAAGTTCCCAAAATAATAGGCGTAGAAAATTATCCCAGTTTCCAAATTAAAATAATTCAAGTCAAACAAATTCATTTCCAAAATCACCATATAAGTACTGGGTTTTTTTTTTCAATTTAATTTTCAAAACCAAATATTTTTCTCAAAATCAATTATATTCAAAATGGTTTCCAAATTTATAATTATCACTTTAAAACCTTTAAACTATTTACTTCGATTTGAAATATCCAATTTACCTTTTTGAAAACCATTATTTAAAACTAAAATTCTTTCAAAACATTTAAAAACTAAATTCCATATTAGTATAATTAAAATAGCCATATTCTCTTACTTAATAAAAGGTTTAACCTCATACAACAAAACTTGCATACTTTATCAAATATTTTATACCTTTCGAAATATCTTGGTTTTTAAACCTTTAAACCTTGATTTGTAAGTGCTCGAACCTTCAAAATAGTCGGTGAAAATCAATTTCAAATCCAAGAAATGGAAATCAATTTTTATAAATAGAGTTATTCTAAGTCAAATCAAAAACTCGAGGACTGAACACCGGTCTTACTTCAAATTGTTTCAAATATATACATATATCTTTCGAAAATATCAAATTATACTTCGGAATTTGAAATCAAAAACGGTTTTACAAAATCACTCGCATAGCGAAGCTATTAAAGTGGCCTCTCCCCCACTCTGAAACTCGAAAATCAATGTCGATGATGCGTGCACTCATCACCGAAATTATTCTCCAGCGACATAAGTGAGTTCTGGGCTTCTATTTTCTTGAAAACTTCTTTGAAATTTCTTCAAAATTATTCGAATTCATTTGAATTCATTTGAGATATTTCTTATTCGGAAAAATACTTTTAAATCGTATTATTTATATATAATTTCCAAAATCTTAAAACCAATTTCAAAATACCGGAATTCAATTCTCGAATTTCAAATTTAACACTTCAATTATAAATCATTTTTATATAAATCAATTTCTTATAATTTTTTCAAAATTTCAAATCCTTTGAAAACCCTTTTTATATAGAATAACATTTCTTATTTGCTTTATATATAGGTATATAATCTCTACCGAAAACATTTTCTTTATATATATAGAATAAAATCATAGTTATCAAAATAATAATTTCGGTATAAACAATTTCTAAAATACAAACAAAACCCGATTTTCAAAGGATGATTTAAGGATGGATTTCAAAACAAAGATAGAGATTTAATTTAAAGGAACTCTAATCAATAGAATCCTGATTCGAAGATAGACTCGATCGAAGATGAGATAATTAAGTTACAAAATAGAAGATGGATATACTTCTATAAATCGCGGGCGACCTTTACCTGTCAACCGTGATTCCAAAATTAGATCGGTGTAGAATTCTGAGGCAATTCGACATTCGATCGTCGGAGATATAGAATTCGGCATAACAAGATATATCAGCATCGTAAACCGAGGATACAGGAATCTTCGGTGAGTCAATGCCAATTGAAAAGGAGTTTTCACCCCCTTTACAAATCATTCAATGGAGTTATGGGATACTCCAGAATCAAACGAATATAAATAGGGAGAGACAGAATGAATTTCAAAACCGAGGGACATTCCAAAACTCAAAGGAAATTGACTCAAAAAGGAAGAGATTCAACTCGAACGAAAGTGATTCTGTAAATAAATTTACCATATATGCCAAGTTTTGCCTAGAGCCAAAGCTCTGATACCAACTGTAACGACCCGCTATTTTGGACCATTCAAATCAACACTAAAATCGTACATGTCCGACTTGAATAATTCAAAATACCGAATTGTTGATTTAATTTGGCAAAACTTAAAATATACAGTAAATAAATCAAACACAGATCACAGACACAGAGTAATATAATGCAGCGGAATAGAAAAATAGTAGTTCATGAAGCTACTATATACATCAGAGTTTAAAATAAAATACATCAGAATATCTCGAATATAGTGAAGTCTTCAGTACGAGCCGATGACTTCTCTGAACCAGTCAACTAGAAAAACTGAAAGCTGAATAGATAGTTGGATCTCCAAATGAAGCTCCAATCTCCAAAGGTGAGTCTCAAATGCTGTATTACTCAGTCTGACCCGAGCGTAAAGCAAAACACAAAACACTCGAGTCAGGATTAACATTCTTATATCAATAAATTCAACTCAAGTGAAATATCAACTGAAATACAATATAACTGAAGGATGTTTGGGGTACCCATCCTCTAAGGGTCTATAGAATTATCTACAATGTAGAAATATATACTATTACACCGTGGTCGTTCACTTAATTTATACTTCAACCCAATATCAAATCACTTCAAATAATAGTATTTATATTTTAAATGATGTATACAGCAAAGTACTTCAATTTCCCCAATTTAACAAACCGATCACATCAACCCGACCTTCCCATTCCAATTAAATTCAATCTCATTTTATCAATTTAAATGTTCCAAAAATCCACTTAAATTTATAATTCCCAGATTTGGATATCCAAATTTCCCTTTTTCGTTCAATATGATTCTTGCTTTAAGTATTCAACATTTCAACTAAATTTTTCCCAATCTAGTTTTCTAAATAAACTTTCCAATTTAGTTCAAACTCAAATCTCACCTAATTCAATTCGTTATCTACATAACAAGTTCAACTATCTTAGTTCAAAATACATATCCAAATCTCTAAACCATTTGATTTCAATATAATTCATAGCTTAAATATAACAATTTAAATTTAACAGTTTCGTATAGAATCTCGATTCTTTTACATCATTATTATGTAGTCTTGAACAACCCTTATTTGATTCAATATCATTTTGGTGACCTTACGCTACATTATACTCAATATTTCTAATATTTTATTTAACGTGAAATATCCCATTCGATAAATTTCAAGTTGATTTAAATAATCGAATCCTTATCTAAAATGCCATTTAAAATAATCCACCTTTATCCCCCAATCTTAATTGTTCAATATTATTGCAAAATTTATCCGAAATAAAACTTACGTAAATATTTATCATAATTTATGCATTTAATCAAATCTTGATTAGACTAGATATAATTAACTCCATATTTATCATTCCCCGTTATATATGTATTTAAAAATTTACATTTAATAAGACCATATCTTTCTTATCATATGGGCAAGTGTTACGGATATTTATCATTCAATCCGTACACTAAAAGTATACGGGTGGATAGCATTTCCACCAGTAATCCCAATTAAATTAAATGAAACCGCTTGGGTCTATCATTCAACCCATTTCAATTCAAAATCAAACCTAACAAAGGAACTTGCAATGTGATGACAGGAATGGTAAACAAGCAATAACAACAATCAATAACAATTCAATAGATAAATCAAATAATCCCGAAATAATCATATTAATTCGCATTGTTATTTGTATAATTATTTCTAGAATCTATACTATCATTTCATGTAGATTATAGATTATTACATTTCAGTTTCACTTGTCGTCCCATTTCAAAATTTCAGTTTAATACCACAACAATTAAACCAACTAAGTTCAAAGATTTAAAGTATAATTTATCAATTTCTACGACAATTAATGGGTCAAATTTAACTAATCAAATTTACATATGGCGGGGTCAGGTTTTAATAAATCAAGGTCCGTCATATAAAATCCGTTAAATTTATAAACTATACTAACCCAAATTAAGCTAGCAAACTAGTTATCACTCAACAAAATTAATAACATCCAATTTAAACAACAATCAATCAAACAATCAATCATCAACCAATCTGTACTATTATCACATAAATAACTAACCGATAAGAGTGTCAGGTGTCATAGGTGAACAGATACAGATAATAGCAGTCATACAGTAAAACAACTAACAGCAGCATATTTCAATTGACGTTCCAATTGAAATCAAATTTAAATAAATAAAGAACGTTAATCGTGAGTGATTGCTCACCTTTCGAGGCTAGAGACAAACGAGAATAAGATGAGCTGCGAATTCCGAACACAAATTCCTAAGTAGAGCGGAATGGTACGAATTGACGATCAAAGCTGATAAATGGAAATAGACGAAATCGAATCAGGTTGGATTTGACGAAGATAATTGATATAGGTAAGCTTGTAAATATAATCGTATATATTTAAAAACCATATCCTAAACTTAAATGAAATTTTAAAATAAAACATACATAACTAACCTATACATTAAAACATAACTAATAGTATATAATTAAAATATATATACTGATAAAATAACTTACATATTTTATTATAGACAAAAATAAATGCAGACTTTAAAACAGGGCACAAGAAGTATGAATACACTTATATACTATATGTATACAAACAATTTAACACCATATGCAGACCAACATATTATTTAATGTAAGCAGATATACTTATATAATATAATATAGAATGGTATGCTTGCGGCAACCAAAATATGCAGACTATATCAACGAATGTGTGTACAGATTGAAATTAATTATAAAACTGTCGAAACTATTGAAAATATACGGTCGATAGTATAGAATATTTATATACATGTTATATGCAGACTCTCATATATATCTGCCACTACCTATATAAATAGCTATATAGCAACTCACACAGACTTCCCAAAACATTTATTTGCAAACCTGGAGTATATGATATATACTTTATATTTTCAGAACCAATGCAAGATAGAACTGCCTAACGTAAGTTACAAAACAGCATAAACATAAAATATAAGTAACGTATCCATAAAATATTATATTATATTTAATATAAAGTAACGTGTCACACTTTATGAATGGATGCATATAACGTAAATGTACTATGGATCCTATCTATGCATGCAGACCAGACAAACCCAACTCCAATATGTGTATACTGGCCTATCACCATAGTAAACCAAATATTTAAAACATTGAAATATTACTTAATCCTCACAGGGCATGCAGACTATATAAACACACTACTCACGTATTAATAGGTATATATACACAATATGTAAAAGCTTACAAGTTTGAAAAATAAAACACTCATATACCAGCATTCAAAATATATACTACGATAAAGTGTAACAAAATAAAATCCAACATAAAATAAAATAATATAATAATGTAAAATGTGCATATGATCCAGCAAAAGAGGCTTGGCTGCTTCCAATTCATGAGTGTTAAAATGACTTTTACAAAAACATAGATCTACCAAAATATGCATACATGCATCCTTTTAATACTATATAAACAACTTTATGTGTAACCCATTTGTTTTATAACTTTCTAAACTTTACATACAGCCTCACCCCCTATAAATCCATATATATATATATATAAAAAGTATTTTATATCTCATGCATGAATATATATTTAGAGGCCAGACAAAGTATACTCGAAAATGAAACCATAAAATACCCGTAAACAATACCTCGCTATCAAGTCTGAGAGAGGAAAAGATTGTCGAGTTCGACGGAGCCGGTTGGAGGAGGGAAAGAGGCGATGGCTGAGGCTTGGGTCGGAGCTGATGTGGAGCTTGGTGATGTCAGGTGGAACTCGGGTGATGGTGCCGCTCGTGGTGGCGGGAAGTGGTAGGGGATGGTCAGAGCGTGGGGAGAAATGAGGTGCGTTTCTCGAGGAAGTGAGTTCGGTGGTTGACAGGGTGGACGAAGGGAGGGTGAAGGTCATGCACGGCTGGATGGAGACACACTGGCGGAGGTTGAGGCCGATGTTGGGTAGATTGGTGATGTGAAGAATAAGAACAAAGAAAAATATGGGAGGGGAAAGATAAAGCTACAGGAGAGGAATTGAAGGATAAATTGGAACGTGAATAAAATTCTGCTTGGAGGGCACGCTGTAAATATGAGGTGATGGGAACGGATAAAAAAAAAATGTAAAGAAATGCCAACGGTCACAAAAGCTGAAGCCGAGCTAGTTGACAGAAAAATGAGGTTTGCATTCCAAAAGAACGAAGCGAAATGAAAGGAAAGAAATTAAAGTGAACCGTTTTAAAGATAATAATGACAACTTTTTATTTTCGAACGGCTAACAATTAATATAGAGAAACAATTATAGCAAATTTTTTTTTCTTGGCAGTCAAGGTTCAAAGTTTGAAAAGCAAAAGAAAATAAAAGGTCAGGGATCCGGTACCGATATGGTTACCAGTTTCGCGGATTTCACTGCTACCGGAGTTCAAAACACCGAAATAAATATACTATTGGGGACAGCACGACGAGACGATCGCAACGGTATACGGATATTAGTAGTATGATCATCCGAACAAAAGTCGATACCGGTACCCAAAATGCTGCTATTTTGCAGAAATAAGGTAAACGGAGCAGTAGATGTCCGAATTTGGAAAAACGACGAACTGACATCTTGCTCAGAAGATGGTTTAGAATTTTTCTGTGTAAAAAGATTTTGGTTTTGAAACGTTTTATTTTCGTCACTTTTTAACTGATTTAATTGAAGTAAATTTACGCGTGAAATAAACTTTCATATTTTTGGACGAAAATTTACAGTTTGCTATGTTTACTCAGACGCATTCCGAATTTTAACTTTTTATTTGCCATTTAATTTAATTAAATTTCACCAAATTTCACTTAAATGTGTTAAATAGAACCATTTAAACTAATAGAATTTTATGGGTCGTTACAGTTGAGGTGTAGACTACATACTCAGGAGATAGAAACAAATGTTAACAAGGAAAATTTAGGTTTCCCACTCTTTAATATTTCGAAACTTCTATGTTTTTTATTATCATTTCAGTATCTTCTTTTATATTCATGTTTCTTTTGGAAAATGTTATTAACCTATATAGCTTAATCAAGTTTCCCTGATAATGTTTCTCCAAATGGTTCAACTCTATGATTATTATCAAAAAATTTGTTTTCTCACATTGGGTTGCAACCTATATTTTTGCATTAAGATGTTAGGAATAAAGACATAATTTACTAATAAGGGGCTGAAAAAGAAGCCTACATCATAAACTGTTTTGTCTTTCAACTCCAAATAGTAACTATATTCTAATTTAAACCCAAAGGTAAAAAAGTGTTCACGGAGTAGTTAATAGAGCCATAAGAAAGCATGCTTTCAATTTGTTAACATTAACATTTTAATATCTATTTTTAGTTAGTTATGTTTCTTTTATAGGATGTCGTTAACCAAAAGAGATAAACCAAGTTCTCAAATAATATAGTTCCTCAAATGGTTGAACTATACGAGTAATGTCGAGAAATATGGTTTTGTTCCCTTGGTAATATTATAAGGAAAAAATGTAATTTACAATAGATGCTGAAACCTAAACTTATCATTAAATCCCAAATAATAAATGTCTACCTGTTGAGGTATAGGTTTTTAGAGAAGGTAGTCAATGATAATGTCTTTACGACACAAGTAAACGAAGCAAAATCTTTCCTCGCTCACCTTCTAATATTTTCCAGCACAATCTTGATGAGCTGCGGCCTTGCTCAACTCCTAAGGTTCTCAGTCGATTAAGGAAAAGCCATGAATACAAACCATATAGAAAACATCCATGTACTTCCTGATTCATTAACCCTAACGAAACATGATAATAGCATTCTATTTGTTTTCAGAATGAGTAAGTTAATATAGTATAGGAACCCAACATCAATCATTGTGAATACGTACACCGGAAAGGGAGGATCATTCAAACTAATGAACGTGGTGGAATTAATGCAACATTCATTGTTTGTGGTAAGCAATATACAAAATTGAAATAAGTTGTCGTTTGTATAAATTTTATCTATAAAAACTATTATGCCTTTTCTTATGAATTTTTTTGCATAGACTTAGTAGTACTTTCGAAAATGACGTTTACTGCAAATACATCCTACTAGGCCTCCTATTTCACTTGCAAAATGCATTATCTAATAGCTAAGCTGCAAATATGCTTGCTAATTATGAGTAGGTTGCAATTTTGTCGACTTTATTGGGCGTATTCACTTATGACTCGTTCTTTTCAAAATTTTGGTCGATAATGTTCTTTTTTATTTAGTAGATATTTGTAAGACTTTTCCATACATTCATAAACATATGTACCGTATCCGTTTTTTTGTCCATATTTTATCTTCGTAATATCTGTGTTTTCACTAATTGCATATTTTTAAAATCGTATGATTTGTATTTTGCTTTAATCGAATCTCACCATTCTTAAATTTTTAGTTGATATACATTCTAAGCTGTAGGTGAAAAATTCAAATAGTTCTTGCCAACTTTTCTTTTTTGAAATCACTATGTATTTCAATCCACTATTCAAAATTTATTGTTCCTAAAATAGTACAAAATTGGAGCAATGTAGAAAAGTTGGCTATATATTTGGTAGTAAAAGGAAAATATCAAAAACTATATTGAAAATGGATTATTTTGAAAAGTCTACATTTTTTAGGAATAATGGCTTAGGTGTTGTTGTTGGATTATTTTGAAATGAACAATCAGTTTTTTTCATACCTAACCATCATTACATAACCTTCAAAGGAAAAAGATTAGCACAAAATTATACATACATAATAAAATATAAATCGTTGAAACTATACACGGAAGTTTAATCTATAATGTGAATTTTTTAGTTTATGATTTGGACCTTATTTTTATAATCTTGCCAGCAAATGATCGTTTTCAACTAAATGTTTTTTTCTTTTACGCTTTTTCATTTTAAAAAAATTGGTCTAGGCAAGTTTTGAACTTGCATCTTCAAAGAAATTGATGCTTTACCATTTGAGCTACTAGACCTTTTGATAATAAAAGTATTTATTTTGAGCTATTACATGGTTCATTCAGCGTATGGTAGCTTCTATATCAAAAAATATTGCATTTTCGCAGGTCCAATATTGGTAACCATTCAAGAATGGGATGCACCACTTCATCCCTACCTACGCCAAATACCCTCAACTTTACATGAAATAATGTTATACAATGGCCTTTTTGCAATAGCCTTTGGTGTTAGAGGGGTTATTGGAAATTTACATGCACATAGTGCTTACCATTTCAGTGGATCAAATGAACATGTCTTTTCTAGCAATTTTAATAGATTTTTCACATGCTTATATATCGTAGGATTGTTATTGATTACGTTTCAATATGGATTCAAGAAAATAAGGGTTTGGTTTGCGGTTTAGGTGTTTGTTCCATTATTCTATCGGTAGCAATTATCCTGTTTTCTTTCGGTTTTATGTTGTACGAGCATATACTCCCAAGTGGAAGCCCCTTGAAAATGATTTTTAAGGTATATATTTCCTTCAAATGCAACTATAAAGTGTGATAAAAAAATTATAGAACGCTAAAAATATTTTATACTCAAATCTCATAATTAATTTTTACCCATGCTAGGTCCTACGTAAATATATAGTTCCACTCTACTTATCATTTAAATTTGTAAAATTAATAGTTGAATAATTTACATTCAGCAACATTTGTTACGTGTCGGTTATTTTCTCTGGTGTACGTAACTAGAATGTTGAGGTGTAGACTACGTACTCAGGAGTTAGAAACAAATATTAACAAGGAAAATTTAGGTTTTCGACTCTTTAATATTTCGAAACTTCTATGTTTTTTATTATCATTTCAGTATCTTCTTTTATATTCATGTTTCTTTTGGAAAATGTTATTTACCTGTAGAGCTAAATAAAGTTTCCCTGATAATGTTTCTCCAATTTGTTCAACTCTATGATTATTATCAAAAAAATTTGGTTTTCTTTCCTTTGGTTGCAAACTATATTTTGCATTAAGATGTTGGGAATAAAAATATAATTTACTAATAAGGGGCAGAAAACGTAGTCTGCAGCCTAAACTTTTTTTATCCTTCAACTCCATATGGTAGTTGTTTCCTAATTTAAACCCAAATGTAAAAAAGTGTTCACGAAGTAGTTAATAGAGCCATAAAAAAGTATGCTTTCATGTTATTGACATTAACATTTTAATATCTATTTTATTTAGTTATGTTTCTTTTATAAGATGTCATTAACCAAAAGAGATAAACCAAGTTCTCAGATAATACACTTCCTCAAATGTTTAAACTATACGAGTAATATCGGGAAATATGGTTTTGTTCCCTTGGTAATATTAGAAGGAAAAAATATAATTTACAATAAGAGGCCGAAACCTAAACTTATCATTAAATCCCAAATAATAAATGTTTACCTGATGATGTATAGGTTTTTAGAGAAGGTAGTTAATGATAATGTCTTTACGACACAAGTAGACAAAGCAAAATTGTTCCTCTCTCACCTTCTAATATTTGCTGGCACAATCTTGATGAGCTGCTACGTTGCTTAACTCCTAAGGTTCTCAGTCGATTAAGGAAAAGCCATGAACACTGTTAACGCTAAAATTTGAACGCTAACACCCCGGAGTATGAGTTATAGTTGTGAAAGCACCACCCGATAACTCGGGAACAGATTACAAGCAGATAATAGCGGAAAAGCAGTAAGCAACAACAATTTTATAGTGGTTCGGCTTAAGGGTATAGCCTACGTCCACTTTGAGTACTTTTATTGATGATCTCGTTACAAGCTGATACAATTCTTTTCAAGTACAATACACTTTGAATTACAAGTCACTTAGAACAAGTAGCCTAAACTACAATGGAGATTAGAGTCTTCAAATCCATGTTGGATGTGTGTGATCTTTTCTCGAAGTTGTTTGTAGCATTCTTCGTGTCTTGAGAGCTTTAAGTGTTGGATTGGTATGGAATGCAGCAGAGTAACGGTGCTTGAAGAGAGTGAGAAAAAAAGTCCTTTTTTAGTTGGAGTTAGGATCATATTTATAGGCATTTTTCAGAATAAGGTCGTAGGTCGTGACCGACCTAAGTAAGGTCGTAGGTCGTGACCGACCTGAGTAAGGTTGTAGTCGACCTGAAGAGCATTGGCCCCTCCTTCCTCGCGCATGCTGATTTGCACAAGTACTAGGTCGTGAGCGACCTATCCCCCTGTGGCATTGCATAGTCTTCTATATTCTGGTGTTTAGGTCGTTAGCGACCTAACCTAAGTCACGAGTACTTTCCTGCAGCCATAGTTAATCTTAAGTCGCTGAGTCCCTTAGGTCGCGACCTTCCTTAGGTCGCGGAGCTCCTTAGGTCAGTGGATAGTTAAGTCGCGGAGTTCCATAGGTCGAGTCCATCTTCAGGTCGCACTCACTCTTAGGTCGCAACCTCCTTTAGGTTGTAGCTTTCTGTTAGGTCGCAACAGTCCTTAGGTCGTTGGGTTCTGCTAGGTCGCGGCCTTCCTTAGGTCTGAGCACACAGTTAGGTCGTTTGAGTGCTATAGGTCGCGGAATTCTATAGGTCGGTGCTTCCCTTAGGTCGCAGAGCTCTGTAAGTCGGTGCTTCCCTTAGGTCGCAGATACTTTTAGGTCGCTTGATGAGTTAAGTTCCCATGCCATTCCTGTAGTTAGGTCGCTCCATGTCTTTAGGTTTTAGGTCGCTAACGAAGAGGAATTAACATTTGCACCTCGAAGTACGTGCCTAGGTCGTTGGTCGCGTGCTTCGACCTGACTTAGCTAGGTCGTGAGCGACCTAACACTTGTGCCAATACGCGTGTCTATTTGTTTTCCCATATTTGCCTCATATAAAACTGTTAGGTCGCTACTTCTTCCTCATTTCACTGCTCTAACCTCCTACTGCCATTAACAATTCTCTGAGCTTTCAAAGGCGAATTCGACCCATCCAGTCACCGATTCACTTTCATCATTACGTCTCGTAAGTAAACCTGGTCTTTATCCCATCATAATCGCCGTTAAATCATGAATTCTCACTTTCTGACCTTAGCTCAACTCCATGTATCACGCTTTATCTCGAGTGATTGTTGCGATCGATTTTTTCGGTCGTTATTTGGTTGATTTAGGAAGTCATGGCAATGCGTTGAATTTATGATGGATTGAGGATTTTTTGATTAGTTTTCGGAATGATCTGGTGGTATGAAGAGATGGTAAATTTCATGGAGAGGATGATGAATCTCTTCGGGTAGTTGATGGCGGGTTATTGGGTCTGGTGAAGCATTGCGTGGAGAGGAAGTTAGTGACCTAGCGGATTTGAACGACTTAAAATAATTCGCGATCTAATGATCTTTGCGACCTAAGGAATAGTTTCGACCTATACTAGGTCGCTGAACGACCTAATATTCATGTGACCTAAGACCTCGCATGAGTTAAGAGTTACTCGAGCTAAGAACTGCGCAACCTAACTTCCTTGCGACATAGGCTTTAGGTCGCGGCTGAGCTAACACTAGGACGAATTTGTAAAGCCTTATCCTTTACTTTGCACAGCGCGACCTAAGAAGGCTCCGACCTATGCTAGGTCGCTGGACGACCTAGGACTTGTGAAATCTTGAGACAACTTTGATTGAACTGTTTAAACTTTGAACTATATGGACTTGAATTCTGTTGCACTTTGTTTTAGGTTATCTCTAATGCTAATAACCTGTTAAACATAACATTTGCAGAAAACTGGGACGAATATACTGCCATTGACTGCCCACATCGAATGACAGATTAGTCGATAAAGAATAATCAATTTAAATGAACTGTGTGAATGAAATGCTGTGAACCAATGAATTCAAGTGAAGTGTTAAAGCAAAACTAAAATATCCAGTTAAAGCTGATTCGTTCGCATTAACACTACACTTGAGATCTATATTAACAAGTTCTGAAATCTCATAGTCGACTAATTGTCAACTAGTTTGATTTCAGTTATGTTTGCTTTCTTTTTTTTTTTTTTTTAGTTCTGCACAACACTTCACACTTTTTAGGAAACGTGCACCTTCTCATCTGAACATCCAGTCGCTTATGTAGAATGATGTCTCAACAAGAAGAGATGATAGAACACGCTGAAGGGGTTTTCTCGATTGCTATTCCACTAGAGAATCCTCCGGAAAGAACTCCTACCCTTTTGAAACAGCGGGCGCTTAATCAATTATGCGTTCAATTTGGCATTGCCGAGGCAGAAGTTTTACTCCCTGGACCAAATGACTCTGCTGATAGACCACCTTACGGTTTTGTTGCCATTAATCGACAAATGTGCTTGAGTGGAGCAATTCCTCCTTTTAATGAATTTCTCTGACAAATCCTCCTTCGACTGACGATCTCTCCTTTCCAGCTGCACCCCAATGGCTATGCTATTTTGATGGGATTGTGTGTTCTGTTCAGGAGGACTCTTGACCGTCTTCCGAGTTTTGAGGAAATCTGTTACTTGTGCACTTTTGAGAAGAACAAGGACCATCCTTCAATTGTACTTGTAAGAGGTGCGAGGAACCGCAAACTTATTTTGGATTTGCCGGAGAGTGCACATGGTTTCCTGAATCAATACTTCTACATTCGTTACCCCGCAGAATTTTACGCAGACTGGAGAGTAGGAAGTGAGATCTTTTTTCTCTTCTTTCTTTAATTTTGTTCTAAGTTTTACCTGGTTCGTATTGCTAGATGCTGATTCCATTCTTTATTTTTATAGCACTTCCTCCTCCTTCTAGAGATTCCAGCCATAAGTCAGTTTTTGAAAGGCTAAGCACTGTGGCTGCTGAAGAAAGAAGCGTAAAATTTCTATTGACAGAAGAACTTCTTCATCAGTTTGAGCTTCTACATCCTTCTCGTTCCACTCAAATACATGAAGTTCCAACGGAGGTTCATGATTCTCCGACGAACACTCCTGATGCCCCAGTCTCCACTAAAGAGCACTTGCAGGGAGGAACCTCTATAGAAACTTCACTAGTTAAGTGTTCAATTCCGAAAGATGTTGCGGGGCCATCTGACAAGTCTGTACTTGCCCCAGTTACCGAAGAGGAAGAACCCCCTCGATCTTCCGAAAAATCTACTAGCGAAGGAGTTAAGAAAGCAAGCTCCAAAAAACAAGATGGCGATGATGTTTTTGAGGGGTTGAGCGATTTAATTGTGACATCTCAAGAACTTTTCAAAGATGATGTTTCTAAAACTATCTCTTCTGTAATCGAGGCGACATCTTCTTTACAACAAATGTCAACTCCTCCTACTCAAGTTATCACTACCTCTATTTCACAGAGTGGTTTGTAACTCGATGCGCGTAGTTTACACGTTACACGACACTTTGGATTTCTCATTACTTCTACGCACTTATCTTCTTGTACTTTAAAGATTTCTAAAGCTTATTATTTTTATTCCAGATTCTCCTATGGGGCGCAGCGGCTCGTACTATGATGATTTCCAGCGCTACGGGAGGCGTAGCCAGTATGATTACAGGCGTTACCTCCCGTCTTACAGAGAATCGGATGAAGAGAGGGCCATCAGGAAAGCCGACGAGAGACGAGCATATGAAGAACGTCACCGAAGGGAACAAGAAAGACATGACCCTCCCCACAGAGATGATGATACTCAAAAGAGAAAAGCTCACGATGAGAGAGGTAAAGGTCACATAGACGATTCTTCTAGCAAGCGGGCTAGACTCACCGAGGAAACAATGCCGACAGCTTCTGAACATGTTCCTGCTCAATCTCCTGCTCCCGTTCGCTCCGACATTCAAGCAATCATCAACCGGCCCGCGTACCAAGTCGAGCAAGGTCCTCCCACTCTTCAAAGTCGATTTCCTCAGTGGTGCTTGGGAGGGGTTCGATTTGATCTCGACTTGGTTCCTCTCGACAAACCGGCTATGCTGCGAAATCTTGATACTGTCAGGACCGATATTGAAAGAATGTCGAACTGGAAAAAACTTGTCGACGAACTTCAGAGGGTTAACCGAGCCAATCTCGAGGCCATGCTCACAATGGAGAATGATAAGGCTGAGTGGCAGAAGACTCTCGAACAGCATGACGCCGAAATGAGAAATATTGCTTCCTATAATGAAAAGTTGGAAGCGGAAGTAGAAAAGCTTAAGGAAGAATTAGCTACTTCATCCACTTCCTATTCTCAAAAGGAGAGCATACTTCAGCAACAAGTACGAGATGCGCATGCCAGTCAAAGGGCAGTCGAAGATAAGCTTGCATTCAAAGAGAAGGTCATAGAAGAGTATCGCGCTGAAGCTTCACAGCTACGAGAACAGACTGGCTCTCAAAGCTTGGAGATAGAGTTGTTAAAAACTCGACTTGCTATGGCCGAAAAGGAGCGTGACGAGGCTGTTGCTGGTAAACTTGCGGCCGAAGAGGCCCATCAAGCAACCAAAGCTGACGTTAGCTCCACATTATTTGATTTCTATCTGCACAGCATTCTGGGGCGTGGCAGCCTTGCCTTTCTAGGCCCTAAATACGAAATTACATTAGCCGAAGTCTGGGAGGCAGCACTTGATATGCTAGGTGGTAAAGGTGCTGGCTACGCTGAGACAGCTCTTGAAGAGCATTATCTTGATGACGATGCTCGCGCCGCTCTTGCCAAGGGAAAAGAGCAACTCGCCAAGGTACGGGCCGGAATGGCGGAAGGGGAACGTTCTGAGAAAGAAATACCGCCTACCACTTCTGAACGTCCTTTAGTTTCTCCCGAAGTGGACATTACTGGCTCAAGTGCTCATTCGCCGCCTCCTATAAGAACTGGTGGTAATCACCCCTACTGATGACGATGCTTTGGAGGATATCGGGGCTCAGAATTATGAGATTGAACTTATGAAGCAAACATCTTTAGGTAATTTTGATATTGATCTGATTCAGGTGGATCGCTTGCTTAGTCCTCAAAAGTTTAATGAGCTTCTCGATTACTTCTTGAATCTCGACGAACCCGTATCTCCCTTCTTTCGGGGAGATACTAATATTTTTAATTTCTCTTCTTCTGCAGTTGAAACGCCAAGTGTTGTGCAGACTTCACTTCCTCCGGTTATCCCTCCTCCATCTCTTCAGGTGACTCCTCCTTCTGCTTCACAACCCGGGTCACAAGAGGAACAGATTGAGGCTCTTCATGGCTTGGATGACCCTATCGCTTCGCAAGAGCAGAAGGACGAGGGACTTGAAGGAGGCGAGATCTCTCCGGAGCGGACTCCCTCTGATGACGTAGTTTTGTCTGCTCTTGTTACTCCAGGGAGTGAGTCTTCTTCGAAGAGAAGAAAGAAGCACGGAACATCGAAGAGGAGGGGGAAGAAAATCATCACTACTGAAGAGGAACCGGAAGTCGCACCGGTTGCACCTCCCTCTCCTTCTTCCCTTATGCCTATAGATAGACCTGAAAAACTAATCATTCGGCCAGGCAAAGGGTCCAAGGGTGGCAAGAAGAAATAAAGACTTTAGCTTTTAGCTTCTCGTCTTTTGCATGTATTGGTCGAGAATTGTGCGGGTATCGGCCCCCCGCTTTTCTTTTTGTTAAAACTTGTACCTGTATATAGAGTAATGTTGAATAAAATGATTCCTCTTTCTTTGTACAAACTCCTGTTTGAATTTGAGAATGCATTTATTATTCATTTTTGCACAAGTTTATTTATATGACATTGCAGTGAGCTTGTGGTATGTTGTTTGAGCGTACTTTACCGATGTAGCTATACCATTTTGTATGTAACTGTACCATGTTGCCCCCATACCATGAGCCTACTGCAATATCGTATACTTTGAGGGGACTTGCACTCTCATTTTCTGAAGAATAATTACTTCATTCTCGAAGAGAATTTTCGTAAAGTGCAACTTCCTTCATATAAGTTTTTACGCTTTGTCCTTTGAAGAAATCACTTTTTCCTTTTGCGTATGTATACATTTTGCCAAGTGAATTCTTCTATGTGGTGAAGCGGGCCTCTGAAGGGTACTTTAACTTTAATTCTTCCTTTAAAAGTTAAAGTATGCCCTTGATGAGGATTTTTTTTTTAGAAAAAAAATAGAAATTTGTGCCTCTGAGGAAGGATTTTTTCACGTTTCAACACTTGGAAGTTTTATTTCAATCTTGGTGAAACGTGTTCCTCCAAAGAGTTGTGCCTTTGAAGAAAGCCTTTTCACGTTTCAACACTTGGAAGTTTTATTTCAATCTCGGTGAAACGTGGGCTTCTGAAAAGGTCTTTCCTTTTAATTGTTTCCCCAGGAGGGGGTTGTACCTCTAAGGAGGGATTTTTCACGTTTCAACACTTGGAAGTTTTATTTCAATCTCGGTGAAACGTGTACCTCCAAAGAGTTGTGCCTTCGAAGAAAGCCTTTTTACGTTTCAACACTTGGAAGTTGTATTTCGATCTTGGTGAAACGTGGGCTTCCAGGAAGGTCTTTATTTTGTTTTGCATTTCAACTCTGGTGAAGTGAAATTCCGAAGAGCGGTCATAACACTTCAACTCCTGGTGAAATGTGCCTCCGAAGAGGTCTTTATTTTGTTTGCATTCCAACTCTGGTGAAGTGAAATTCCGAAGAGCGGACGTAACACTTCAACTCCTGGTGAAATGTGCCTCCGAAGAGGTCTTTATTTTGTTTGCATTTCAACTCTGGTGAAGTGAAATTCCGAAGAGCGGTCGTAACACTTCAACTCCTGGTGAAATGTGCCTCCGAAGAGGTCTTTATTTTGTTTGCATTTCAACTCTGGTGAAGTGAAATTCCGAAGAGCGGTCGTAACACTTCAACTCCTGGTGAAATGTGCCTCCGAAGAGGTCTTTATTTTGTTTGCATTCCAACTCTGGTGAAGTGAAATTCCGAAGAGCGGTCGTAACACTTCAACTCCTCGTGAAATGTGCCTCGGAGAGGGTTTTCATCGCCTGGAAGTTACTCTCTCATGGTTGGAGGGTCATGACTCCTCCAATCTTTTTTGTTGAGTAGAGAACTTTCTTTTTTGTGGCGTATGACCCGTTAGAGGTCTTTATCCTCCGAAGAGTTGTGCCTCCGAAGAGGACTTGTGCTGCCAATGATGGCTTTGGTTGTTCCTCTGTCCACTTGCTTATGCCTTTTTAAATGATCCTATGCTTCCTCTTTTTTTTTTAGCTTTCATTCCCTTTTCTCACAAGTAACTTGTTTAATCCAAGGAAGTGTGCTTCATTGTCAGGCAATTTCGTGAGAACGAGCATTAGCTTCTTAATTGGATGTTTGTTTGTTCAAATGATCTCAATTTATTAGCAAAGACCCGTTTCTGTCGAAATCATAGGCCGTTCAATTGAAGTACTTCCTATCTAGGATCTGAATTCGGGGCTTTTTTTTTAAAAAATTTGGCGAGGATCACTTGGTCTTTTTATGTGCAAGCTTCACTTCCATTGTCTGCAAAAATTTAAATCGACATTTTAGCAATACATTCTATGTACTTTTTATATCGAAAATAAAGCAAATGTAATAATAATAAGGAACACAAGATTTTATAGTGGTTCGGCCAGGAAATTGAGCCTACATCCACTTTATATTCTTTCATTATTTACTTGCATCAGTTTTACAATTGCCTTCAATTACAAGAATCATACATTCATAATTCTTTTTACAATATTTCAACAAAATTTTCAAGTAAAGTATGGACGCAAATGATTGCTGTTCCATGCCCTTGGAATTTGATCTCCTTCAACAGTGGTGAGTTTGAATGTGCCGTCAAGAAGCTTTCGACCTATGACATATGGTCCTTCCCAATTTGGCCCGAACACACCTGTCGCTGTCATAATTCTCTTCAGGACTAGGTCTCCAATCTCGAAGCTGCGTTGGCGAACTTTGGAGTTGAAATGTCTGGCTATCTTTTGCTGATGAGCTGCAATTCTGAGATTAGCCTCATCTCTTTGTTCATCAAGAAGATCTAGCGCTTCAAGCTGTAACTTCTCGTTTTCTGCTTGATTGAAATGGATTCTTCTGTGTGAAGGGACTTCTATTTCTACCGGAATCATTGCCTCTGACCCGTATGCCAATGAAAATGGGGTGTGTCCAGTTGCAGTTTTGTGAGTGGTTCTGTAAGCCCATAGTGCCAGTGGTAGCTTATCGACCCAACCACCTTTTGCTCTTTCAAGTTGCTACTTGATGGTTGACTTAATAATTTTGTTGACGGCTTCCACTTGCCCGTTTGCCTGCGGATGAGCCACTGCTGAGAAGCATTTCCGGATTTTGAATCGCTCGCAAAAATATTGGAATTCTTCACTTTCAAACTGAGTCCCATTATCTGTAATTATTTTTTGAGGCACACCGTATCTGCAAATGATGTTTTTAGTCACAAAACTTATCATCTTCTTTGAGGTGATAGTAGCCAGTGGTTCAGCTTCTGCCCACTTAGTAAAATAATCTACAGCAACAATGGCATATTTAATTTCAGATTTGGCAGTTGGTAACGGTCCTACAAGGTCTATTCCCCATATCGCAAACGGCCATGGACTGACCATCTGTGTGAGTTCAGTGGAAGGAGCTCTAGGAATTTTGGCGAATCTTTGACATTTGTCACATTTTCGGGAATACTCTGCTGCATCTAGATTAATTTCTGGCCAAAAATACCCGTATCGGAGAATTTTCTTTGCTAATGTTTGACCACCTGAATGATCAGCACATTCTCCTCCGTGTACCTCTGCTAGGATTGCCTTAGACTCTTCTCGGGTTACGCACCGAAGTAATGGCATTGAGAATCCCCGTCTGTATAACAGGCCATCCTGGATTATGTATCGAGAGGCATTTCTCAGTAGCTTTTGTCGTTCTTTTGAGTTCCTTGGTAAGGATCCATTGAGCAGATATTCTATTATCGGAGTCATCCATGATTCTTGCTCTTGAGACATGCTCATGATCCAATCAATGTCCATTTCATCAATGCTAGGAGTCGACAGGACCTCTACTGGAGTTAGCCCCAGAAATTGAGCTTCGCCTGTGCTCGAATACTTTGCAAGAGAATCTGCTTTCATGTTTTCTTCTCGAGGAATGTGACTTATCATGTAATGATCGAAATCACCCAGGAGTTCCCAAGCCTTTGACAGGTAGGCGGGCAGATTCCCCCCTTTTGCTTGGAATTCCTTTTTGACTTGGCATACAATAAGCTGAGAATCGCTGAATATCTGTAACGCTCGGATGTTTAATTCTTTAGCAATCCTTAAGCCAGCGATAAGGGCTTCGTATTCTGCTTCATTGTTTGTTGAAGGAAATTCCAATCTTAGTGCATAGCATAATGATCGACCTTCAGGAGTCTCAAGTACAACTCCGGCTCCAGAACAGTAGTCGTTTCTCGCACCATCGACATATAACTTCCACTGGATCGGGGAATTGTCGACAGTTTCTTCCTCACTGTTACCCTTATCTGTAAATTCTGCAATGAAATCTGCTAAAGCTTGTCCATTGATTGCTTTCCGGGGATGATAAGTGATGTCATACTGACTAAGTTCAATATTCCACTTTAGAAGACGACCCGAAGTTTCAGGGCGAAACAGGACTTGCTTTAAAGGCTGGTCAGTGAGGACTCTGATAGGATGAGCTTGAAAATATTGCCTCAACTTCCTAGACGCAATTAGTAAGCAATAGGCGAGTTTTTCCAACTTAGAGTAATTCATCTCTGCCCCAGTGAGTCTTTTGCTGATATAGTAGACTGGATGTTGAATCCTTTTGTCTTCCCGTATCAGCGCTGCACTTAAAGCATGAGATGATACTGCCAAGTATATAAGAAGATCCTCGCCATCGCCAGGCCTAGAAAGTATTGGAGGCGTCTCCATATGGCGAATCAATTCATCAAAGGATTTTTGGCATTCGGGAGTCCAATCGAAGTTTTTCTTTCCTTTCTTTAGGGCGTCAAAGAATGGGATGCATTTATCTGTGGCTTTGGAAATGAACCGACTCAAGGCGGCGACTTTTCCATTGAGACTTTGCAATTCCTTCTTTGTTCTAGGGGCTTTGACTTCTTTCAATGCCGAAATTTGAGCTGGACTGGCCTCAATGCCCCTAGCGCTCACGATGAAACCTAAAAACTTGCCGGATTCCACTCCAAATGAACATTTTAAAGGATTGAGCTTCATTCCGTATTTTTGGAGGACAGCGAACATGTCTGCTAAGTGTTCTATGTGATCCAGTGCTTTCTTAGACTTTACTAACATGTCATCGACGTAGACTTCCATAGTCTTGCCCAGTTGCGGTTTGAACATAGCATTAACGAGTCTTTGGTATGTTGCCCCTGCATTCTTCAACCCGAAGGGCATAACTCTGTAACAGTAAAGACCAGTGTCGGTGATAAAGCTTGTGTCCTCCTGATCTGGCTCATGCATCATGATCTGGTTATACCCGGAGTAAGCATCCATAAAAGATAACAATTCGTGTCCCGCTGTTCCATCTACCAGTTGGTCGATTCTGGGTAATGGGAAGCAGTCTTTGGGGCAGGCCTTGTTTAGATCTGAAAAATCGATGCATACTCTCCATTTTCCGTTGGCTTTCTTAACCAGCACTGGATTTGAAACCCAATTCGGATAAGTAGATTCTTTGATAAAATTATTCTCCATGAGCCGATCAACTTCTTCTTTTAATGCCGTTGACCTTTCTGGACCTTGAGTTCTCCTTTTCTGCTTCACAGGCGTAAATCTTGGGTCAATATTTAGAGCATGCACTGCAACTTCTGGGGATATTCTGCACATATCGGCATGAGTCCAAGCAAAAACATCCAGATTTGTCTTTAAAAAAGATATTAAGATATTTTGAATTGACGCATTAAGTTGTGAACCCACATTCAACACTTTGTTTGGGTCCTTTGGGTCAACAGGTATTGGTATTGTCGTTTCCACGGGTACCACTCTATTTTCCCCTGCACTGACTTTTCTAGGGTCCATCTCTTTCCTTGCTCCGCTGTGCTCGCCAGTGCAGGGTCCGCCCTGTAATTGCTACAAAGCTGGTTCTTTGATGCGGACTGGGGCTGCCGCATTCTTTCCCATTTCTCTTTTTCTGGTTTCTCGTAAATCTGTCAGATAGCACTCTCGCCCAGCATTTTGATCACCTTTTATAACTCCTACTCCATTGTCTGTAGGGAATTTAATAGTGAGGCACCACGGGGCCAGAACGGCTTTGAACGCTGCCAGAGTTGGACGACCAAGGAAAGCATTGTAAGCAGAAAATTCGTCGACAATCACAAAAGTTTGCTTGCGGACCACTTTTCTCTCTCCTTTTCCAAGTTCCACAAACAAATTAATGGTCCCTACCGGCTGCTTTGGCTCCCCAGTGAAGGCAGCAATTTTCTGCGATGAGGCTTGCACATCAGCCATAGGGATCTTCATTTGGTCGAATGTTTTCTTAAAGAGAATATTGCAGGATGCGCCACAATCAATGAGAACTCTTCTGACAATAGCTGGCCCGATACCAGCCGAGATGACTAGAGGATCCAAGGTTGGAGCTTCAATACCTGCGGAATCCCTAGCTCTGAACACAATATCATCATCGAAAGTTCTTTGTTGCTTCAAGGGCGTAGCACCTTCCAAAACAAATACATCTTCCTCGGTTGGTACATACTTTAGAGCTCGGGTATACCTTTCCATCTCACCCCAGCTTCTGCCTGCTGGGTAAGGTCCTCCTGTAATGACATTAATAATGGGCCTTCCAGAATCATGCCCTGCAGCCTTCTCAATCGTCCTAGGCTGTTGAGTAGGAGCCTGTTGCCCCTGACTAGATGAAGCAGCATTGTTGCTATTCTTTTTTACAAATTGCTGCAGTTTGTTTTCCCTTAGTAACTCTTCAATCAGATTTTTCAACTGACGGCATTCGTCGGTTTCGTGACCGGGTTGATTATGGAAGCGGCAGAACTTCCCACTCTGTATAGCTTTTTTCCCGGTCCTTAGAGGAGGAGGTTTAGGAAAGTCAACAGAATCTTTAATGGCAAGGTAGATACGCTCCGGCGTATCTGATAAAGGAGTATACTCTGATGGCTTGAAGGATCGGGGCTTCTTCAGATTACTCTGCTTCTTCCCATTGTTATTTTCCCTTTTTTTCCCTACAGATTCATTCTTGCGTGGAGCAACAGTGTTATCTTCAGCTTTTTCCAACACTGCCTTTACCGGTACGGGACGGCTTTCTAAGCGTATGAATTCATCTGCTTTTTTATAGAATTTTTCAAGGGAATTTGGTTCCTTCATGTTTAGCCATTTCCCAAATTCACTCGACTTGTCAATACCCTTCATCAGATAAGTCAATATCATTCGTGGTTCTGCATTGTCCACCTCAGCTAACGCTATATTAAAGCGGTTCAAGAAGGATCTGATAGTCTCTCCTGGATTCTGTTCCAAACTTGACAGTGACATGATATCCTTGGCTTTTGAGGCATATAGTCTGAACTGCTCCTTGAACTTCCGGGTTAAGTCAGAAAACTGATCGATAGATCGGACTGGCAGCTTGGTGAACCATAGCAGAGCTACGCCTTCGAGATACACAGGGAAATATCGGCACTTTATTTCATCAGAGGCTCTGGCACCTGTCATGTGCCAATCATATTTGTATAGGAATTCGTTCGGATCACTTGTCCCCCTATAAGCTGGAATGGTTGGAGGGACAAACTTCCTTGGATTCAGCCTTTAAGATTTTCTCAGTAAATGGAGTCTTACTTGGGGCGAAACCCCATTCTTTCTCGTCTTCAACCCTCTGCATACTCTCCTTCATGATTTGTCGGACCATTCCAGAAAGATACTCCTCATCATGTCGAGTTCTAGATCCATCAACCTCTGGAAGTGTTTGTTCAAAGGGGCTAGCAGCCCTTTCAGGAGCATTTCTTTCTTCAGCATCATGAAGGTTGCCAGCAAAATTCCTCTCATTACCAGCTGGTTGACGGTTTGCCCCAAGCAAATCGTTCAACCTATTTAGAATTAGGGCATTCTGGGCATTTTGAGCCTCGAGTTGTGCATTTTGGGCATTGATCTGTTGGTTCAGCCCTAAAATTGCAGCATCCAGCTCTGCCTTTGTAACTCCGACAGCTGGAGTGGCTTGATTCGATATAGGGGAAGCGGAGGTTCCTTCTTGAATTTTCCCAGATCTGACAGATCTACTTTTCCTTCCAGGAGCCATAATCACGGATAGACTTCTAGTTTTCAAGGAAATTCTCTCTACAAACCTCTGTGAAGTAATGATGATAACTCGCCTGAGTTCAGTTCTCGGTGAAAGCACCAAAAATGTTAACGCTAAAATTTGAACGCTAACCCCCGGAGTATGAGTTATAGTTGTGAAAGCACCACCCGATAACTCGGGAACAGATTACAAGCAGATAATAGCGGAAAAGCAGTAAGCAACAACAATTTTATAGTGGTTCGGCTTAAGGGTATAGCCTACGTCCACTTTGAGTACTTTTATTGATGATCTCGTTACAAGCTGATACAATTCTTTTCAAGTACAATACACTTTGAATTACAAGTCACTTAGAACAAGTAGCCTAAACTACAATGGAGACTAGAGTCTTCAAATCCATGTTGGATGTGTGTGATCTTTTCTCGAAGTTGTTTGTAGCATTCTTCGTGTCTTGAGAGCTTTAAGTGTTGGATTGGTTTGGAATGCAGCAGAGTAACGGTGCTTGAAGAGTGTGAGCAAAAAAGTCCTTTTCTAGTTGGAGTTAGGATCATATTTATAGGCATTTTTCAGAATAAGGTCGTAGGTCGTGACCGACCTAAGTAAGGTCGTAGGTCGTGACCGACCTGAGTAAGGTTGTAGTCGACCTGAAGAGCATTGGCCCCTCCTTCCTCGCGCATGCTGATTTGCACAAGTACTAGGTCGTGAGCGACCTATCCCCCTGTGGCATTGCATAGTCTTCTATATTCTGGTGTTTAGGTCGTTAGCGACCTAACCTAAGTCGCGAGTACTTTCCTGCAGCCATAGTTAATCTTAAGTCGCTGAGTCCCTTAGGTCGCGACCTTCCTTAGGTCGCGGAGCCCCTTAGGTCGGTGGATAGTTAAGTCGCGGAGTTCCATAGGTCGATTCCATCTTCAGGTCGCACTCACTCTTAGGTCGCGACCTCCTTTAGGTTGTAGCTTTCTGTTAGGTCGCAACAGTCCTTAGGTCGTTGGGTTCTGCTAGGTCGCGGCCTTCCTTAGGTCTGAGCACACAGTTAGGTCGTTTGAGTGCTATAGGTCGCGGAATTCTATAGGTCGGTGCTTCCCTTAGGTCGCAGAGCTCTGTAAGTCGGTGCTTCCCTTAGGTCGCAGATACTTTTAGGTCGCTTGATGAGTTAAGTTGCCACGCCATTCCTGTAGTTAGGTCGCTCCATGTCTTTAGGTTTTAGGTCGCTAATGAAGAGGAATTAACAAACACAAACCTTATAGAAAACATCCATGTACTTCCTGATTCATTAACCCCAAAGAAACATGATAATAGCATTTTATTTTATTTCGGAATGACTAAGTGAATATAGTATAGGAACCCAACATCAATCATTGTGAATACGTAGACCGGAAAGGGAGGATCATTCAAACTCATAAACATGGTGGAATTAACGCAACATTCAAGCGATATACAAAATCGAAATAAGTTGTCGTTTTGTATAAATTTTATCTGTAAAAATTATTATGCCTTTTCTTATGAATTTTTTGGCATAAACATTGTAGTACTTCGGATAATGAAATTTATTGCAAATACATCCAACTAGGCCTCCTATTTCGCTTACAAAATGCATTATCTAATAGCTCAAGTTGCAAATATGCTTGCTAATAATAAGTGGGTTGCAATTTTTCGACTTTATTGGGTGGATTCGATTAGACTCGTTCCTTTCAAAATTTTCGCCGATAATGTTCTTTTTTGTTTAGCAGATATTTGTAAGACTTTTCCATACATTTATAAACATACGTACCATATTTTTATGTCCATATTTTATCATCATAATATCTGTGCTTTCAATGATTGCAGCTTTTTAAAATCGTATGATTTGTATTATGCTTTGATTAAATCTAACCAATCTTAAATTTTTAGTTGATATACACACTAAGTTGTAAAAAATCACTTAGTTTATAATGACCCATATTTTTAGCTATTTCAAATTATTATACTTAATATAATTATTAAATAGAAATGGTTAAAAATAAATATTTAATGATTTTGAATGTAAGTTATTGGATATGAACTGAAATAAAATTCCGAAGTAAACTAATTTCGAAAATTTAAGTAATAACGATTATTGGAAGGAAGTGATGTGTGTTGATGTCTTTATGGTTAATAGTTGGAACAAATAATAAATGATGAATTCATTAGATGTAAATAAACTAATTGATTGATAAGTAAAATCAATTTAAAATCAAATATTGGAATTTGTGGAATAACTATTTAATGTTTTATATTCGAAATTAATTGAATAATTGAATAACGGAAATTGAATAACTGTATAATGAAAATAGTTGTTCTATAATTCGGATTTGTTTTAAAAGTTAAGTCTTATAAGTTCACTTTCAAATATTTCAAAGGACAGTGAATTATTGAATAATCAAAATTATTTAACTTTAATGATGCAAATACTTAAATAATTGAATTTTGAATATAATATGACTGAAAATGATATTGGAAATTGATGTGAAGTATATTTAAACAACAATGGACATTCAAAATTGGATTTAAAGGTGAATAAATAGAAATTGCAAATTTTATATTATAATTGAGACGTTAAAACAGCCTTCCAGGGCACAGTCTTGGAATTCAACAAAACCATTTACATTAGATCCATAATAGTGTGATATTATCGGATTTCAAATTTCGTAGCGTTAAGATTTATCATTTGGTCGTACGGATTAGGAATGCATTGAATTTAATATAGAAAATTAATATTTTAATTCGATTAAAATAGCTATTTTCCACATACGATTGAATTAGACCTCGAAAATGTTCCATTATGTTTGGAATAGGGGTAGAACATTATAAACGCCCGGCGGCACGTTTCTTTTGGAGATCGTTTGAAAAAGGAGATAATTTCAAGAATTTATAATAAAATAATATATAAAAATCCTATAGAAATGTTCATTGAACAGTAAACCCTAGGGGATTATTCACGGCCACGGCTTATTCTTTTAATACCAAAAACTTCCCTCCTTTCCCCCTCGTTTCCTCTCCATCCATCGACAATCGTCGAAAACTCTTTCCTGGGATATCTTAGATCTCGGCGGGCGCGTCATATCCAACGGCTGCGATCATTTTTAGAGAGACGGATTGGCAGCGAAATGGAGTTGAAGGCTGCAATTTCGAGCATGAATTCCGAGGCCATAGCACGATCGAGCAACAAGCGGCCGTGGGTGTTCGTCGAGTATGGAACGAGCGTTGAAGTACTGGCCTCCGATCGACTTGAAAATAGGCGTGGAGGCGTTGGAAATTGCGAAGCATAGGGCGGCCGTGGGTTTCGTTTCCTGTATTTGTGATTTGGAGAAGAAAGGCTCGCAAATTGGACGAACTTTATTTATATAAATTTGTATACGAACTTTAAAACCTCATATCTCATCTGTGCGAGGTCTAAATTGGACGAAACTAGCGACACCGAAATTGCAGCGATGAGATCTACGTTGTAGTGTAGACCTAGAGATGTTTGGAGGTCGTTAAAATTTTAGGTTAAATCGAACACGCTCGGTTTAGTTTAAAATTTGAACATTGGCAACGTAAACTCAAGGTGAGTGTTTTATAACGCTCAAACATACTAGAATACATTTTATGCTAGTTAAATTTGACATCATGAATTGATATGATTTTATTGACCGCTGTTTGGTAAATTTAATTGTCATTTAGATTGTCATTGAATTTACTGTTAAAAGTTAAAATCGACCGACAAATTGAAATTGGAATTAAATTGAAATTAAATTACCTGTTAGTGATAACTAAGAAATTGCCATGAATTATACTTTCTATTTGTATGATTGGTTGCGATGGATGTTATTGATTGATATTTGGATGATTTGAATGTTTATTTTTTCTAGAATATCCTGTTATCACCCTATATATTATTTCCGGTTTTATAAATTGTAAATTTAATTATTTCGAATAAACTATGAAATAAGTTGAAATGATAAGCACCTACGACATTGTGATTTGGATTAAAATGATATATCCATCCTTGAAATTAAATTGAAATTACTGATCACTCGGCCATAGGATAGAAAATTATATACGAGCACCGGGTCGGTTAAATGAAATGATTTTAAATTTTGATTCGAAATCATTTTATTGAACTTCGTTTAAAAAAGATAAAAGTGGATTTATAGAAATCAAGTTGTTTTCAAACGTGAATTCAAATTAGTGAACTAAACTCGTGAAAATCGAAGTTGTTTGAAATAAGCAAAGTTGAGATTGAAATTAAATTTTAAATATAATTTGAAGTTGGGAAACCGATTTATTTAAAGGTTTGAATTTTTATTCGTACCTTGAATATTGTTGGGTAAAGGAGATAAAACGATATTTTTGAATTAAGCTTGGAATTAAGATATATTGAAATTGGGATTTTAAATTTGATATTGAATGTAAATTCGATTAAGTGTTTTGAATCGATATTTGAAAACCGATCTCGATATCGATATAAATTGAATTTGAAATTGAATTGATTGATTTGATAATGGAATTGAATTAACATGAAATTGAAGTTGAAACCGATTTGAATTGGTATCGAAATTGAATCGACTAAATGAAAATCGAAATTGATTTGAATTGGAAAGTTGAAATTTGACTGGTTTGACTTTGAAACCATTTTTAAATAAATTATTTTAGTATAATTTGTTGAAAATCTATGTTCTTTAAATATTTAAATTATTTTGGTTTTCCAAGTATTTTTCTACATAAACCATATATACTAAACTATTTTATATTAAACTATTTTAACTATTAAAACTATTTTAACTATTTTACATTAAACTATTTTAACTATTTTAATTACTTAAACTATTTTAAAAGTATTCAAACTATTTTTCGAAAATTCAAACTGGTCAAAAGTGAAATGTTTATATTTAAATCTTGGATTTAAATACAAATCGGATATAGTTGAAGTTATAAATTAAGTCGGAACTTGAAACAATTTTGGAATTGAAGTTGGTATATTGAGGTGAACACGATTATGAATCGAAATTGTATGTTTTGAGTAAATGTGATGATTTCAAAATGGGTTTGATTTTAAAGCGAATATGATATTTTGATATCAATTACGGACTGTTTTCAAAATGTAAAAGAACCGACCGGTGTGTAAAACAACATTTGTTTGTTAAAGAGACCCAGGTCGGATATAGGCGTACTCTCTGTTGGTGGCGGAACCACTTTAACAACTGTGTACGCGGAATAATGATCCACAACGAAGTGGTTGGATTTGGCGTCATTTACTAGATTTGAAGAAAGAGAATGGTGGTGGATTGGCCTGCCATTGTGCCTATTTGAAATGACTAAAACAGGAGCCGTACCGGCGAAGTGGCCTAGCTACCCCGAGTGGAAGCACTTCTTTGAATTACCATCATTTACATTTTGATTGATTGGTGCGCACCCTCCGGATAGTGGGAGTGTTGGACATGGTGGGCGATCATGGCTATGATGCGTCACCACCAGCCGTGAAGGGTAAACTAGTAGTATCCTACCTTGGGCATTGCCTCACATGTCTTGTCATACTTTTATCCCTAAAGGAAACCCATACGGTTTTGGTTTAGTGTTGTCGTATCACGGCAATCCCTATCCATCGACCTTTTAACTAGTGTTTTATATGCAAACTGTACGACATTGCTTAAAAACACGTTAAGGTGGATTAACGTACAGTCTTAACGCTATTTTAATATTTATTTTACCGATTAGACATTATATATATAGCGTGTTCTACAACATATAAATATTTTCATAGATCCTTAAAAGATGAAAAATCCTGTAACATCTCTTGAGTTATTGCATGCACGTTGTAAACTGGATAGGAGATGTGAAAACCAGTAAACATCTCTGGTGCCGTTACACTCTTGTTTAGACGATATCGATTTGACTTTCATAAGGATATTTTAGTCCAGACTCGAGTATTTTGTCTTTTTATTACGCTCGGGTCAGTCCTGAGATTTTCAGCTTATTGAAGATTTATTCTGGAGAATGAAGATGAAGATTCAGTGTAACGACCAGTAAATTTCGATCCCGAAATCACCAGATAGTTAGAGAAAAAGAAGAAGAGATAGAAGGAAAAGAAGAACCAGAAACATCAAAACACAGAAATTTCACATTCGCAGCGGATCAAAATATAATATCACATAAATGATAGTTAAGCAAAGGAACACTGTACTTGTCAAATTACACTTTAATATATCAGAGTTACAACATATTACAAATACGGGACGGATAAATCAATTTGTCTCAGATAATATATCACATCGGGAAACTTTCCATACGTTCCTGCTCTCCAGCTCGCCCCCTGAGCTCCAGAACGTCCTTACCTGAAAATCTATAATACTCGGTCTGACCCGAGCATTACATCAAAGTAACACCCGGGTCAGGCTATAAACCAGCGTGAGTAAACCCACCAAACATGAATGATAAAAGCATACAACTTATATATATATATAACCCGGGTGACTTGTATCAATTACAAGTTCATAAATTGTTATAGACATTACTTATTTTGCTCACAAATTTTTAAGTATCAAAACTTAGATCAAATAGTCCAATTTACTTAAATCATTCCATACCAGCCTATTGATTTCACATATCCATTTATAAAGAATCAATGTAGAGTCGGGTATTTACTAATACCTGACTCCGGTCTCTTCGAATTCAATACCATTTTAGCCCAAGTTATTCAAGTGAAATACTATTTAACTTCAGAAAAAATGTCACTCCTTACACTGCAATTTATCACTACTACAAAACAGGCCATTTGCATCGGTTGTTTACCCCCCTTTTGCATCAGTTCAGCAACCGATGCATATGCAACCGATGCAACAGGCTTGACACTTTTGCATCAGTTTTGAAACCGATGCAAAAAGGTCCTTTTTGCATCGGTTGTTACTAACAACTGATGCAAAATATCATGGTTGGTTGCTTGAACACAGCCCGCGTGTTGCATCGGTTCTAATGAAAACCGATGCAACAAAGGAACTTGTTGCATAGGTTGTTGTTGAAACCCGATGCAAACTAATCCCTTTATTCCATCGGTTTTTTTTAACTACCGATGCAAACAAATCCCTCAGAAACCATTATTACAGTACTCAAATAGACTATATATTATATATATATATATTATTGATAATCCAAACGCCATAAGCCAGACAAAACAATTCGTGAACTAGAAACATGAACAATTTCATTATTTGCAAGGAAAAATCTCATTATTACACAACATATTCAACCCAAATGTGCATAGAAATGCATGACAGTAATACACAAACTCAAGTCCAACTTTGCATTCACTTTCTCCTCACATAAAAACTATATATAATTCTCATGAAAACTAAACCTGTGGTGATGTAGCAGCATCAAAAGACTTCCTCCTAACCAGCAAGCAAGTAATCCTTTCAGGCTCCTCCCTCACATCATCAAGCGTGCTAATCACAAAATCTTGCCTATGAAGAGCAAGACTGAGCCTATCCTCCCCCACCACAATCATACTCGCATCTAGCAACACGTGCCATGAGTTCCTATGTGCTTCACACACCCAATGCATCGAGCATTTCATCCCATTTACCTTGACCGGATAACAAAACAACCCTTTAGGGCTATGCTTACACTTCCTTCTAAAATACTGACTCAGTTGCGACCCTTTTATCCTTAGGTCAAGCCAGGTATCGGGCGCCGAAATTACCTTAGCATTATTGTAGCCAGCAAAAGCTCTGATGTTGTCCACCTCCTCCTCTATGACACTCAGATAGTAATTGTACCTGAAGAAGGGGTAGCTCTCCCCTACAAACATCATGGCATCTTTGTACGTGGGGACAAAAAGGACGACCATCGGATAGTAACTTTTCCACATATTCCATTTCATTTGGGGTTACGGGGCCTGACCATCGGAGGTCCAGCCCATGAAGAGTTGATATTGCTTCTGCGACTATGTGCGGTGGGATGTATTCTCTTGGGCATACTTTCTGATGTCAAGAAACACATCATTAAAACGGTTACCCTTTTTCTTTTATTTTCAACAAAATGCACTGATATATTGATTAAATGTTTATGTTTATATGAGATGCATCAATGAATCATCAAAAGCTTGCTTTAGCTTAGAAAATTTTATTTATACATGTATTATGCTAGTGCTATATTATTTAGGTTCCCATTTTTCTATATTTCAGTGTGTGATGTATGCTTGAACGCAACACTGTATACAAAAAGAAGAAGACAGAAAATATATTACCTTGACAATCATGCTGTTCGGTCTGGTGTTATTCATCGGTGATCTTGGTATGGAGTTAAATACTTATTCATCTTTTCTATACCCTTCTCCTATCATTTCCTGAAAATTGTTGTGAATACTCTCTTTAAACATTTGTGGCGTCATTTCGACGGCTTCCGACGACCGCAGACGGTCGGGAGCCGTCGGAAAATGCTCTATTTCTTGTAGTGTGAGGGTTACTTTTCCATTGTCCTGAAGCTTTAACATTTCATGCTCTCAGAACCATTTGATGATAAAGTGCGGCTATAGTAGCTCCAAATAAGGATCTAATCCAACAAATCCACTGCACTAAATGAATGAACAACAAGTTATATATAAAGATCGTTATAAATGACTACGTTGAATGGTAATGGGTACATTTTCCTACATTTTCAGCAGAGAAAGAGACAATCTAGCATAGAAGTTAACGTTAGCTTTACCTGAACACGCCACACAGTAGCATCATTAAAGATGACAGCAGGTCCAAAACTCCTAGCAGGATTAATATATGGCCGATCAGTGGTAGTAATGGTTGCCAAGTGCACCAGAAACACTACTACTCCTATTGCAAGAGGTTCCAAAACCTGTACTATATATATTTAGTTTATACTAATAATCTTCCAAATCAAGTACTCATATAAATATGGAGAGGGGCTGGAGGTGGATTGGTGTGGTTTGACTTTGATCTGCATTATAAATATAGCAAAATCGCACCTTACAAACGTTCAAATTTCAGGTACATTGCTTATGTTCATTTGATCTTATCATTTTTCTATGGCATAAGGGCAATGAATCAATTATGAAGTCTGAAATAGTTTAAAGCAAGTGTACACTAGACTGTATTTTGTTTCATGTACACTGAATTTATGTCAAAACTTAAGAATTTATATCTCATTTTTCTTAGATATGTCTGATAGAACAAAACCAAGTCCCGTGTTGAACTGATTTAATCCACTAAGCATTAGAGGATCGATTCCTGAAATAGAATACAGACATATAGAAGCTGCAACCGATAATTTTAGCGAGGCCAACTCTCTTTCAAAAGGAGTCCATGGTGCTGTTTTGTACAAAGCTCAGTTTGGGCCTGGTAGTTATGCTACTGTGAAGAAACTGGATGTTTGGAAACTGATATGTGAGAGAGAATTTGAGGTGCATATGCTTCTCTTTTCATATGTAGTGTCCTGTGTTCATTTAACTTCTATATTGTATATATGATTTATTCGTATCTTTGAGTATTTTGCAGAACGAGATTATGTTGCTTAGCAATATCAAACATTCAAACATAATCTCTTTAATTGGTTATTGCGTTCATGCAAACGCTCGACTTCTTGTTTATGAGTTCATGCATAATGGATCGCTAGAGATGCAACTTCATGGTACATTTTGAAGTACTTGATTCTTTTTCTATCTAATATGTGTTTCATTTAATGTGAAATTGTATGCATTTTTTGGCATTTTCAGGGTCGTCCCATAGTGCAAACTTACCATGGCATATTCGAATCAAGATTGCACTAGATATAACAAGGTCCTTAATCAATACTAAGTAGTCTTCATATTTTGTATTAAAGTTTAAAAAAATTATGTGTATATATAGTTCTTTTTTCTTGTTACAGAGGATTAGAGTATCTACATGAGCATTGCAGCCCTCATGTGATGTGTAGAGCTTTAAATTCCTTTAAAATTCTTCTCGATTCAAATTTTAACGCAAAGATGCTTTCAAAGTATTTTTAAAGAGAGTATTCACAACTAATAAATTTTACCTTGACAAAGTTTGAGTTATTTAAGATTTTGTTCCTACTTTTGTTATTGTGTTCAACTAATAAACTATAATAATATTTTGATTTGAAAAGGAAAAACATGGTACAGAGCAAGCTGTAATTATTGGATGCAAGTTAATATAATACTTGATTTACAGTTAGTTGTCATCATATCATATGTTTTCTACAACTATATCTAATCTTACATCACTCAACAAATGTTAATTTGATACTATTACTGATTTGATTATAGTTTTGCACACATCAGCCAAGCTTTATGCCAGTAACAATAAGGTACCACACATGGAATCCCACAACGGACAAACCCCCACTTTCTCTTCTTCCCTACTATGAAAATTCCATAGCTCAAGCAAAGGAAATAGACGTGGGAAATGCTCTTATATTTCCTTGTCTGGCGGTTAATATGGGTTCGATTTTACAGGTCATCATTGGTTGCATAACGTATGTAGTTCTGGTGAATTTCAACACATAAATTTTCTCCCTGGTTATAATAATGCTCAATTAAAATGTTACATTTTTGAAAATACATGATACAGATAGTTCTATACGGACCTTAGCTAAATCAAAACAAATCCGATTATAATCGTTCGTCAGTATTTATGGCTTACTTTATATGCATCTTGAATAATAGCCAGAAGAAAAAAAGATGAATATAACTTAACCCTAGTATTCTGTGTATAAGTTGAGCTCAACAGTGACTGCTACCGATCAAGTTAGCTAGTGGTCATCAGCAAACCAAAAGGCTAAAAGGAAATTCAAAAGAAATAAATGATGAGCGTATGGTACGTGGAGAAAATGACCTAATTGTACCCGAGTATCTACAATGTGGGGTTTGCAAATATATGTGCATACTACATATGCATATTATTTGACATATACTGTCCCTACTCACCATAGGCATACTATTTGACGTATACTGTCCCTACATAGGCATACTATGTGCATACTACATAGGCATACTATTTGACATATACTTCCCCTACATAGGCATATTATTTGACGTATACTATTTGCAAATATATGTGGAAGGGATTAGATGCATTGACACATGATGGGTCTACTTTTCTAACTATCTCCTTGTTTGCTTCTCTATTTTGAGCTGCCATACTAAATATTTATGTTAGTAACAAACTTCTACTCACTACAAACAACATCACTGATGCAACGGATATGACGGATGATGACGAAATGTGAATTTCGTGTCAAACTAATCGATGAATCGAATAGATGAAACAATATAAATCGACGGATTAAAGATACACAAGTGCCCAAATTCGTTGATATCAAGAGATACCGAATTCTAGCTATCTTCAACACGTTGATCGCGCACGATATCGTGTTAAAAGATCTACGATTCTTCGACGTTGCTCTCACGCATGAGATTCCGTGAATCGGCTTCAAGTCCGTTGATTCGAGCGCACTCGAATAACCGAAAATGGAGAAAGGAGCTCACACTGAACTTCCAATTTTATTGGAGGCACAAAGCACAAACCAAATTTAATTCAAAATTCAACAACCTTAGAAATGGCCTCACTCCCCTATTTATAGGAGATTTACAACACACGCGACTCAACTTGTGACTCAACATTACACGACCTAACACAATACACGACTTAACATTCATGCGACTTGCGAGATACAAGTTACAATAGAAACGACGTACGACCTATGACCAATTTTATTACAACATAAGCAACATAACAATATCACACGGTTTACGACTTAACAACTTTAAGCACGGTTCGCGACTTAACATCTTCAAGCACAGTTCGCGACTTAAAGAATCAACGACCCAAGAAAAATGCGGCATAGCGACCTAAAGATTTCGGTGACGTAAGGAAATGGTCGCGACCTATGTTGGAAACAACCACTCTCGCGACTTACTGGAAGCCACTTAGGGGAATTGTCACGACTTACTGGAAGCGACTTAGGGAAATTGTCGTTCGCGAGATTGGTGGTGATTTCCGACCTATGGAAAGTCGCCGCGAAGAGGAGGAGCGATCTTGGCTTGCTCGCGACTTAGGGTTTGCTCGCGACGGGGCGCAAGTCGTTCGCGACCTAGGGTAGGTCGACCGCGACCTAAAGAGGTATGCTCTACATTATCCTCTCCTGGTTTGAAAAGATTCGTCCCCGAATTCTCACTTTCCTCTTCTTCAACATGCTTATCCTCGTGGTATGGAATCAAGTGTTTGACGTTGAAAACGTCAGTAGTATGGATATGATCAGGTAATCTCAACTGATAAGCATTCTCATTAATCTTCTTTATGATTTCTAAAGGACCAAACTTTCTAGCTTTCAACTTGTTGTAAGTTCCGACTAGAGAACGATCTTTCGTCAATACCGCGTAAACAAAATCGCCCGCTTTGAAGTCTACACTTCTTCGTTTCTTATCTAACAGTTGCTTATACCTCTTATTTGACTTAAGAAATTGTTCATGAAGGTTCTGTGGCACTCCTGCAACTCAGTCACAAAATCACAAGCTCGCTTAACAACTCCCTTATGATATGGCACGGTCGTCAAATCTAACGGTCCCTTCGGAATCGCTGAATATACAACTTGAAACGGACTGAATCCAGTACTTTGATTAACAGCGTGATTATGTGCAAATTCCGCCTGACATAATTTCAAATCCCAACTTTTCAAATTATCGTTCACGAGGCATCGCAACAGATTACGTAGGGATCTGTTCACAACTTCAGTCTGTCCATCCGTCTGCGGATGAGAAGCACTACTAAATTTCAGCTTAGTTCCAACCATTTTCCATAGACTCATCCAAAAATGACTCAGAAAATGAGTATCTCTATCCGAAACAATAGATTCAGGTAATCCATGAAGTCGATAGATCTCTCTGAAGTATATCTGAGCGACATTAACGGCATCTGCATTCTTCTTACAAGCAATGAAATGTACCATTTTTGAAAACCGGTCAACCACCACATAGATAGAATCATTATCACGTTGCGTTCTCAGCAATCCCAACACAAAGTCCGTACTAATATCCACCCATGGTTTAGTAGGTATAGGCAATGACATATATAATCCTGCATTTGTAGCTGTCCCTTTGGAAACTTGACATATGTGAGATCTCTCCACAAATCTTTCAACTTCTTTTCTCATCTAAGGCCAAAAATAAGATTTAGAAATCAACTGTAACGTACGGTCTCTACCCATATGTCCTTCTTCGTGTAATTCCTCCACAATCTTCATTCGCAAGCTACACTCCGGTATGCACAATCGATTCCCCTTGAATAGAAAACCATCTATCATCACATATTCATCCGTCTTCCCTTTATTGACTTCATCTACCATCTTCGCAAAGTGAGGATCTTCAGCAAACAATTCTGGAAGTACTTCAAACCCTGTCACTTCAACCTTCATTGTAGTCAACAAATGATTCCTTCTACTCAATGCATCTGCAACACGGTTTGTTACTCCCGATTTGTGTTTCACAACAAATGTAAACTGTTGTAAGTATGCAATCCACGATGCATGCCTAGCTGAAATTTTCTCCTGCCCTTGCAAATGATTCGACGCTTCAAGATCAGTATATAAAACAAATTCTTTATGGAACAAATAATGTCTCCAATGTTTCACGGCTTGCACAATAGCATAAAATTCCACATCATAAGTATTATATCTCATCTTTTCTCCAGAAAGTTTCTCACTGAAATAAGCAATAGGGCGTCCCTTCTGACTCAACACTCCTCCGATTCTAACTTTCGACGCATCTGTATGCAATTCAAATAGAAACTGAAAATCTGGCAATATTAGAATTGGTGCTGACATCAAAAGTTCCTTGATTCGCCCAAAAGCAACTCCTGCTTCCTCCGACCATGAAAACTCTTTGCCCCTCATACAATCAGTAATAGGTTCCATCACACTACTAAAGTGTGGTATAAATCTTCAGTAAAATGAAGCCATCCCATGAAAACTTCGGACTTCTGTTATAGTCTTGGGTTATGGCCAATCTCTGATTGCTTCAACTTTTGATCCACCTGTATTCCTTCTTCCGATACAACATACCCCAAAAATAAAACACTCCACGCCATAAACATAGATTTCTTCATTGCTGCATAAAATTGTTCTTGATGAAGAATATTTAGCACCTTTAGCAAATGCTGAATATGCTCTACTGTACTAGCACTGTAAATCAAAATATCATCAAAGTAAACTACCACAAACTTCCCAATGTATGGCCTGAAAATTTTGTTCATCACCCACATAAATGTACTTAGTGCATTCGATAGACCAAACGACATAACCAGCCGTTCATATAATCCTTCCCTTGTCCTGAACGCTGTCTTCCATTCGTCCCCTGGTCTAATTCGAATCTAATGATATCCACTCTTAGGATCAATCTTCCAAAAGGTTACAGACCCACTGATTTGATCTAACAGATCATCAAGTCTCGGCATCGAAAATCTGTATCTGACCGTTATTTTGTTCAGTGCCCTGCTATCCGTACACATCCTCCAAGTCCCATCCATCTTCGTTACTAACAAAGCTGGTACTGCACAAGGACGTAAGCTTTCTTGTATGCGCCCTTGTTCAAGCAACTCTTCCACCTGCCTTCTCAACTCTTTGTGTTCCCTTGGACTCATTCTGTAATGTAGTCTGTGTGGTAACACAGCTCCTGGTACAAGATCAATTTGATGTTGTATGTCTCTCAACGGTGGTAATTCTTTGAGCAATTCTTCTGGGAATACATCTTCAAATTCTTTCAGTACTGGCTTAACTTTCTCTGGTATTTCAACCTCCTCACTACTTTCACGTCCGATCAACAAAAACACTTCAGGTTCATCTTCTACTTCTTTAACGAACTCTTTCAAAGATAGCAAAGTTTTCAGCTCTTCAATCTCATCCAACTTGCTTTCCTTCTATTGTTGCTTTTTAGGAATTAAAGTGATTTTAGTACCTTCAAACATGAAACTGTAGCTGTTGGTACGTCCATCATGTTGTACAGCTCTATCATACTGCCACGGTCTCCCCAACAACAGATGACATACATCCACATCAACCACATCACACAAAATTTCATCTTTGTATTTCTTCCCAATCGAAAAAGTTACACAAGCTCTTCTACTAACCTTCACCTCCCCACCTTTCCTCAACCAAGATAACTTGTAGGGCTTAGGATGCTTCTCGGTCTTCAATGCCAACTTCTTTACAGCTTCTGAAGAGATAATGTTATCACAACTTCCAGCATCGATAACAAACTTGCAAACCTTTTCCAGCCACCTCTATACTCACACTAGCCAAGGACACTACGGAGTAATGTTGTGATGCCCAACCTCTATACCCACGCTAGCCAAGGACACTACGGGGTAATGCCTTCAACTAGCATGGAGGATTGTGCGAGCACCGATATGCCAGATAAAATAAAACATGTATTTCATCTCAAGAGGAAATCCGACATACCGACACAAACTCAAAGCTACTACACAGTGGCTATATAATCTTCGGAAACAAATATAGAAATAAACATAACACAAATCAGTTACAGATAATTCATATCACAAAGGCAGAAACAGATATGAATATTACGCATAGAAGTGTATATCAGAGTAGTGGTCAAACAAGATCCACAATAACACAAAAGAATAGATACAAGTGCAAGACAAAAGAATATGTATACATCAAGGAGTCGATATCTTAAATGTACACAACCAAAAACTACAAGCTAAGTAGTTAGCCAAAAGATCAAATGATGTGCGATAAGGAGTCAAGCAGAAGCACCTGTAAAATCTCAATCTGACCCGAGTATTATTTAATAAGAAAATAATAAACGGATCAGTCTAACTATAAATATCAGATAAAATGAGATATAAGAAGAGATATAATAAAAAGACGTACGATATCCAAAAATGACATACTACGACAAGTATACATTAGAAAATCCACAAAAGTCATACAATATCTCAAGAATCTCATAGCATCAAAAAGAATGTCATATTCTTTATTTAATTCACCAAGCCATAATAAAATGACATACGTATCAATGCCAATTGTAAAAGTTGGTGAAACGTAAATTCCAGAAATCAATAATTAGAAATCCAAAAATCATAAGAAAAGGATGGCCAATCCCAAGCGGGAACATGAAAACTCACCAATACGTGTATCACAAACAATTTGAAACATCGACGTAGTACAAACGGTACGTCCAATGAATCGAAAAGCCGAGACATCGATGTAGTACAAATGGTACATCCAATGAATCGAAACACAAATCAATTTGAAACATCAACGCAGTACAAACGGTACGCCCAATGAATCGAAAAGCCGAGACATCGATGTAGTACAAACAGTACATCCAATGAATCGAAACACAAAACAATTCGAAACATCGACGCAGTACAAACGGTACGCCCAATGAATCCAAAAGCCGAGACATCGATGTAGTACAAACGGTACATCCAATGAAGCGAAACACAAAACAATTCAAAACATCGACGCAGTACAAACGGTACGCCCAATGAATCGAAAAGCCAAGACATCGATGTAGTACAAAAGGTACATCCAATGAATCGAAACATGTTAAAAGTACATGGGTCACTAGCCCACAAAGAAATGAGACGAAGCTCAATAAAATGAGGTACAGTCCTCCACATGGACCACGAGACATCGCACATTGCTAGTCTAAACCATAAAATGATCATCATCGATCATCAAGAAGTGTCAATTACAATAAGCTAGTAAATATATGAGTTTAGCATCATGTCCCATGTAACGACCCAGAATTTTAAACAATTTAAATTGGAAATATTTAATTAATTTTAAATATTTAAATGATGGTTTGGATTGAATTTTCAATATAATTATGAATTTGACGATTAAATTTTAGAATTTAATCTATCGAAGTTGAATAAAAATTTGAATCTTCAATTTTAAGCCAATTTAAAAATATTTCAAAGGCTTGTAAAATTCATATTGATAATATTGAAGATTTTAGAAGCTTTAGAATTGAAATTGAAAGTGAAACGTTCAGTTTTGAAATTTAATCGTTTGAATCGACATTCAAAAATAGCCGTCCGAGGCACAGTCTCGGAATTCGACGAAACCAGTTCCATTGGGTCCGGAATATTGAATTATTGCCGGATTTCAAATTTCGTAATTTATGGAGTTGATATGAGATCACACGACGCGTAAACGCGTTGAAATTTTCAACGAATAAAATTTAAATTTAAATTTACATTAAATAAAGGACAGCCACCCTATTCCCTACAAGCAAAGAAAACACATTGTCTTCCTTCGATCACGCCTAAAACCATGCCGAGTATCAAGCTGAAATCACGATAGAAATCGTGTAAAACATACCCAGTTGATTTTAAATACTCCTCTCCCCCTCTGTTCGTTCAACATCAAAAAGGAAACGAAAAAAAAAAAGAAAAAAATGGCGCACACGAATTGGGGGTATCGGCGATCTTGGGGTGTCAGTGTCGCGCAGAAGAGGTGGAGCGGCGCGACGATAGGCAGTGAAGCGCGCTCGAGCGTGAGGCGCGCGGCAGCGATTGGGGGCGACGCGAAGGGCAAGCGACGACGTGGGATCGCGGCGCGCGATTCAAGGGGGTAGGTCGCGAATTGGGGACGCGACAGCAACGCGAGGCCGCGTGCGCACGATGGTGAGGCCGATGATGTCGCGCATAGGGCGGTGGCGATTTGGGTTCGCGAGGTGAATGTGAGTTGCGCGACAAGGTTGGAGGCGATCTGTTCGCGGTAGCAACGGTGGCGACTTCAACTTCGTCGAGGCACTCGCGACTGGGATAAGCAGTGATTACAGAGGTATTCAATTTAATTTCTCAATTTAATTTTTTTTTTTATGAATATACAAGAAATTCAGTTTACAGATATTTATATTATATATATATATTAAGAAAATTTTACTAATAGACAAAACTGCAGTTTGGTAATTTACTGAAGAAAATAATATAACATTATGATATAGAAATAATTTTGTTTTAAATTTAAATCTTATAATTATATGTATATAGTTTTTGATAAATACAAGAACCTGTATAAAACTTGATCTTTAATCAGTATAAAATTGATGTTTTATAAGTATAAGTGTTTAAAAATAATAGTAAAAATAAAAATAAATTCTTAGTTGAATTAAAATTTTAAAATGGTGAATCGAATTGTTCGAATTTAGTTTGAATACTAATAAATCTTTCAATGCTTATACAAGGTTAATCTTGTGGAGAAAATAAATCAAAATGGAAAATCTTAAGTAAAGTAATTATTTAAAGAATTGGGTGTTTGAAAAGAAATTAGTTTAAACCAAGATTATTAGTTTAAAATATAATTTTTGGTTAATTAAACTTATAAAAAAAGGGAGCAATTTAATCATTAGTTTAAATAAATTTATTTAAGAAGCAATTGGTTTAAATAAACCTATCAGTTAATTTAACTATTAAAAATGAAATCACCAATGAATCGAAATTATCAATTGAAAATTTAATTTATTCGATTGATTCGAATATTAATAAATTGTGTAAATATTTATACAAGGTATAAATGAAGAAAACAAGTTGAATTGGAAGTGGATTGCAAACGGGAATAAAGGTGAGAACTTCTCACTCAATCGAATCAGTTTCGATTTTATTTTAAATAGTTAGATTTAAAATATTTGAATGCATGTTTGAATGATGACTGTAAATTATTGATTGTTAAAATAGACATTATGCGCCGTTAGTAAGCGGATGTTATTTAGAAAAAACATATACCGCGAATATTTCATAAACAGTGAAATTGGTATTATATATAATATCAATATATATATATTGGCATATGTATATATTGCAGTTGTTGATTTCCCGCATTTTTTGTTTAGCGGATGAGACCCTATTACGCCGTTAGTAAGCGGATAATATTTGTTAAAAACATGTACCGCGATAATTTCGTACTGGAGCGAAATTGGTATTGTGCTAATGTTTTTTGGATGCAGGGAAACAGGTTGGAGGGATCCAACAGGATTCCTCAACAGTTTTTATTTGATTTCAGATATTTTGATATTTGATGGATTATCATATCGATATATGATATCGTTATTAGTCGTGATTGACTATTTGGTGTGTAGCGTCATTGGACCCAGATTTTGGGGATTTTAAAATGATTTTAAAAGTGATTTTGAAAATATACTATATTTTTGGAATTGATCCATTATAAATAAATAAACGTTATAATTTTTAAAGTTATAAAAATTATGGTTTTTGTGAAATATAGTTAAAAAGCTGATTTTTAGAAATACGATTAAAAGTCGATTTTTGAGAAATATGAACTAATGATTTTATAAAATAATTTATATTGGATTTTTGAATATATGATAAAAGTTTAAATATAGGATTTATAAAATTTGATTATTTTATAAATCGAAATGATGAAATTATAAAGGAATTTAAAGACGTTTTAGAATAATAATATAAACTGATTTATATTAAGAGATTTATAAATGGATATTTATAAATTGAAATATGGACATTATAAAACGAGTTTTTATAAGTGTTTGAATGATGTGAGAATGAATTTCATAATAGAATGAAATTTATAGAATTATAAACTGTGAAGTTATAAATGAAATTTATAAATAGTAAGATTTATAAATTTGTGAAGTTATTTGAAGAATAAATTTTGTTAAATAAATAAATCTTATAAGTTATAAGATTTATGGTTTGGAAAGTCTTTAAAAGAACGATTTTGTAAAATAATCGTTTTATAAGCAATTGACTTATAATATGAACTTTTAGTTTATAATTGAGATATGAAATCAAATAGGTTAATAAAGGAATTTATAAAAAAAGAAGTTTTTATAAATAAATAGAAACGGAATTTATAAACGTTGTTTTATAAATCCGCAAACGACTTATTTTGATAAGTTAATTGTTATAACCTATTAATGGAGTTATATTCACGTTGTAAACAGTGAATAATCCTTTAAGTTAAAAAGAATAGAAATAATGGAATTTGTGAACATAGTATATTCACGTTTTTGAATAGTGAATAAGACGTTAAAGAAATGTTTTGAATGTGATATTTTAAATAGAATTAAAACGATCTAACGATGTTTTAAAAGGTGTTGAGATTCGAAACCATAGATTTCAACATTCATTGTTGAAATAGATGTTTCGTGAAATAAAAGGAAATGGTGGACTATAACACTGTTGTTATAGTAAATGATTTCCGAAAGGAAATGTTTAGAATAATATTGGGATTTATATATCTATTTTAATTTCGAATCCCTATACTAGTGATTTTGGGTTGTTGTAACGATGTTTTACGCAACATTCGTTTTGGCCCAAATAAAAATGTTTAAGAGAATGATTTCCTTAAAAGAATGAAAGATATACTTAATTTGATTTAAGTATATTGAATATTTTCTAAGTGTTGAAAATAAAAGAGATTTGTGAATTACTTATGAATAAATAAGTATGGAAACGTTTTCCAATATGAGGTGAATATTTAGAAATTATCTTTTGGAAGATAAATTGAAATGGATAAGTGAAATCGTATATGCATGGATATTTTGAAATATAAATTCATTATGGAATTTATAAGTGAAAAGTGGAATTGGTAAAAAAATAAATATTGATTTATTTTTAAAGTGTTGAAATTATATATCTTGTAAAGATATTTTGGAAAATAAATAATTTGGAAAATTATTTGGAATCTGGTGATGTATGCATATCAATTGATAGTTCAATAACCGACTATCAATATTTCCCTTTGAATGGGTATTTGATGTGAATTGATTGAATTTGAATGCACACTTATTTTTGAATAAGCGCTCACTATTCGGGTTAACCGAGAAAGGACCATGGGGTCGTATAACCCACTCCGAATATGTGATACGTCGTTGTGAATCGCATTTGAAGATCGGTGTTGAAGACCGGATATTTGCGAAAGTGATAGGATGAACTATCGATTGACTCTGCACCGAGTAGCTACGGTATTGAGTTCTCCATATGTGATGGTGAATCCGATCAGGATTGTGAATATCCGGATTGCAAGGACTTCTTTGTAAGTGCCTTCGGTTCTGTTCGATCCCGGAACAGACTTGTATGGATTGTGTGTCTGACATTACAATTTGAGATATAAAGCCGATTTCTTTCAAATATATTTCTGTTGGTGGCGGAGAATTTATTCTTTGCTTAACACCCTTCTTTGAGACGTACGAGCTCAAAGGTTATATAGTTGAAGTTATCAGCGATATATTCCCAGTTTGGTAATGTGACATGCTGAGTGATGCTGAAATGATCATTGTGTTGATTATTTGTGATAGGATCATTTATTTGATCGTCTATCTTAGTGATCATTGTGTTGATCATTTGTTGACCCAAAGCATGGCTTTTGTATAAAGTATGTTTTTGTGGACGTGAATTCGTCGAGCCTCACACACCGTGAATGGTCAAAACAGGAAAGAAGCAGCAAGGTTATGAGGGGTAGCACCCTTTAGGATGTGTCCATTTCCTTCTGGAAAAGGGTGGTATCATGGTATGGAGCCCAGATACTTACTCATGTTGAAAACACTTTATGATTGTGTGAATTGATTACGAGCGCTCGGTGAAAAGGTCCCAAAGGACCGGGGGATGGCATATTCGGTCAGTTGTTACTCAGTTAGGGGTAACCCGGCCTTGTGTTGGTAGAGATCCGGTTTGGTTCTCGGGGATGTCCATCCAGAGGCATTCTCATGTGGCAATGGGAAGTTCCTTGGCCTGACCATTTGTTGGAAATCCAATTCCCAATACGAAACTTGTACGGTATTAGTTGTAGAACCTGCTATTCACTTATGGTGGTCACCACTGTTTGGATAGTAGTTATAGTAGGCATACGATAATGGTCGTATGTTGGCTAAGATTTATATTCTACTTTCGAAATGAATTTGTTATACACTATGCACTAATAATAATATCAAATGTTATTTTAAATGCGTATCAAGCATCATTGACTATCATAAGGAGAAATCTCCTCCGATTCTGCGTTTGCATGTGTGTGTGTGCGGGAGGCCTTATGGTAGTCTCATTTTTAAAAGCATTGCGAATTGAATTTAAAAATATTCCTCTATTTTGATTTTAAAGATAAATAAACTGTTTTGAGTTCTCACACCAGTCACATGACTGACTCGGAGTTTATTGTTTTCCTTCCTAAACTCTGGGTGCCCACCAATTTCCACACGGGCAGTCAAGAGTTAGGTTTATCAGGATATTCTGGATATTCTGGAGTTGCTGGAGGCAAGCTGGATGGCATGGCGTATTATTAGTATATAGTACTTCTTTTTCCGCTGCACTGTTTGATGTTGTATGATGTTGTATACTCTGATGATATGATGTAATGAAATGTAATGTAATAACTGATATAGTTCTTTGTTTAAAGATTATTCATTTATTATTATATGTTGTTCCGCTGCGAATTGTGAGATTCTGTTGTTGTTCCTTTCTGTCCCGTTCTATTTTAAAAAAAAATTCTTCTATCTTCTATTTTTAAAATTCTCTGTTTTCTAAAAATTATCTATCTTCTTTTCTCTCTATTTTCTATCTTATCTACTCTTCTCTCTTTTTCTTTTTCTTAAATTTTTTTAAAAAACCCCTTAACTATTCGGTTTTTCGGCAACGAAAATCCGCGTACGTTACATTTGGTATCAGAGCTGTTGGTTAAGCGACAACCATGGTTCTGATGGGTATTACTCGTTAGAGATAGAGTCAGCAGTACTCTAGAATGAGTTTGAGTGTAATAATAGATATGGGCACGTATTTGTTAGTGAATATAAAATTGTTTTTGAATCAGGTAAATGAGATAATTTTGCCCAAAACTATTTTTGTATAGAAAGAAATGATTTTTCAATGAATTATTATAGTATATGGTTGCATGATTGTTAGAAGTGATAATATTGAATTATTATCATTAGTATATGGAATTAAATAAAATGGATTGAATTCAAGTAAATTAACTTGATAATTTATTTATTTGCGAAATAATTTCAAATGGAATGAATATAAAAATGGAACTAATTTAAGGTAGTAATGTAAACTACTAAATGAAAGTTAATCGTTAGAATTCAATATTTAAATTGAGAATTGAATTCGAATGAAATTCAAAATTGTGAATTGAATTCAAATAAATTGAATTGTGAATTAAATTGAAATTTTGGATTGAATGAGAATGAATATGTAACTTCAATAATGAAGTAAAAACGTATAAGGAACATATATTGGAAATTTTGTAATAGAATTTGCAAAATGGTTTGAATATTGGATTTGGATACTACTACTAGCAGGTTATACAGGTATATAAAGGGATTGAGATTTTGATTTCAAAGATAAAATTGAATTGCTCGACAAAAAGGTACGTATTTTAATTTTAGTATGAGATTTGATGACTTTCTTCTCTAGCCACTTGGCTTTTCTCTTTTCTTTTTGATTCTGAGGGGCCGTGGTGCCATTTTGTAGTCGTACCGATCGAGCCGCGCAAAGGAAACGCTGGCGAAATTTTTCGAAAATTTAGGGTGTTAGAAAAATTTTGAGAAAAATTTGAAAGTTTGAAATTTGAATTTGAATTTAAATTTGAATGGTTAGTAAAACAATATTGTTTGAAACTTATAATTGAAGTTGGAAAGCTAGTTGAAAAGATAGTGAATCACTAGTAAAAAGATTTAGATTAGCAAGTTGATAAAACTATTTGGATTGTGAAAGATAATAATCAAGATAAGGGCATTCTTCTTAACTTGTAATTTCGGGACGAAATTCTTTTAAGGGGGAAAGATTGTAACGACCCAGAATTTTAAACAATTTAAATTGGAAATATTTAATTAATTTTAAATATTTAAATGATGGTTTGGATTGAATTTTCAATATAATTATGAATTTGACGATTAAATTTTAGAATTTAATCTATCGAAGTTGAATAAAAATTTGAATCTTCAATTTTAAGCCAATTTAAAAATATTTCAAAGGCTTGTAAAATTCATATTGATAATATTGAAGATTTTAGAAGCTTCAGAATTGAAATTGAAAGTGAAACGTTCAGTTTTGAAATTTAATCGTTTGAATCGACATTCAAAAATAGCCGTCCGAGGCACAGTCTCGGAATTCGACGAAACCAGTTCCATTGGGTCCGGAATATTGAATTATTGCCGGATTTCAAATTTCGTAATTTTTGGAGTTGATATGAGATCACACGACGCGTAAACGCGTTGAAATTTTCAACGAATAAAATTTAAATTTAAATTTACATTAAATAAAGGACAGCCACCCTATTCCCTACAAGCAAAGAAAACACGTTGTCTTCCTTCGATCACGCCTAAAACCATGCCGAGTATCACGCTGAAATCACGATAGAAATCGTGTAAAACATACCCAGTTGATTTTAAATACTCCTCTCCCCCTCTGTTCGTTCAACATCAAAAAGGAAACGAAAAAAAAAAAAAATGGCGCACACGAATTGGGGGTATCGGCGATCTTGGGGTGTCAGTGTCGCGCAGAAGAGGTGGAGCGGCGCGACGATAGGCAGTGAAGCGCGCTCGAGCGTGACGCGCGCGGCAGCGATTGGGGGCGACGCGAAGGGCAAGCGACGACGTGGGATCGCGGCGCGCGATTCAAGGGGGTAGGTCGCGAATTGGGGACGCGGCAGCAACGCGAGGCCGCGTGCGCACGATGGTGAGGCCGATGATGTCGCGCATAGGGCGGTGGCGATTTGGGTTCGCGAGGTGAATGTGAGTTGCGCGACAAGGTTGGAGGCGATCTGTTCGCGGTAGCAACGGTGGCGACTTCAACTTCGTCGAGGCACTCGCGACTGGGATAAGCAGTGATTACAGAGGTATTCAATTTAATTTCTCAATTTAATTTTTTTTTTATGAATATACAGGAAATTCAGTTTACAGATATTTATATTATATATATATATTAAGAAAATTTTACTAATAGACAAAACTGCAGTTTGGTAATTTACTGAAGAAAATAATATAACATTATGATATAGAAATAATTTTGTTTTAAATTTAAATCTTATAATTATATGTATATAGTTTTTGATAAATACAAGAACCTGTATAAAACTTGATCTTTAATCAGTATAAAATTGATGTTTTATAAGTATAAGTGTTTAAAAATAATAATAAAAATAAAAATAAATTCTTAGTTGAATTAAAATTTTAAAATGGTGAATCGAATTGTTCGAATTTAGTTTGAATACTAATAAATCTTTCAATGCTTATACAAGGTTAATCTTGTGGAGAAAATAAATCGAAATGGAAAATCTTAAGTAAAGTAATTCTTTAAAGAATTGGGTGTTTGAAAAGAAATTAGTTTAAACCAAGATTATTAGTTTAAAATATAATTTTTGGTTAATTAAACTTATAAAAAAAGGGAGGAATTTAATCATTAGTTTAAATAAATTTATTTAAGAAGAAATTGGTTTAAATAAACCTATCAGTTAATTTAACTATTAAAAATGAAATCACCAATGAATCGAAATTATCAATTGAAAATTTAATTTATTCGATTGATTCGAATATTAATAAATTGTGTAAATATTTATACAAGGTATAAATGAAGAAAACAAGTTGAATTGGAAGTGGATTGCAAACGGGAATAAAGGTGAGAACTTCTCACTCAATCGAATCAGTTTCGATTTTATTTTAAATAGTTAGATTTAAAATATTTGAATGCATGTTTGAATGATGACTGTAAATTATTGATTGTTAAAATAGACATTATGCGCCGTTAGTAAGCGGATGTTATTTAGTAAAAACATATACCGCGAATATTTCATAAACAGTGAAATTGGTATTATATATAATATCAATATATATATATTGGCATATGTATATATTGCAGTTGTTGATTTCCCGCATTTTTTGTTTAGCGGATGAGACCCTATTACGCCGTTAGTAAGCGGATAATATTTATTAAAAACATGTACCGCGATAATTTCGTACTGGAGCGAAATTGGTATTGTGCTAATGTTTTTTGGATGCAGGGAAACAGGTTGGAGGGATCCAACAGGATTCCTCAACAGTTTTTATTTGATTTCAGATATTTTGATATTTGATGGATTATCATATCGATATATGATATCGTTATTAGTCGTGATTGACTATTTGGTGTGTAGCATCATTGGACCCAGATTTTGGGGATTTTAAAATGATTTTAAAAGTGATTTTGAAAATATACTATATTTTTGGAATTGATCCATTATAAATAAATAAACGTTATAATTTTTAAAGTTATAAAAATTATGGTTTTTGTGAAATATAGTTAAAAAGCTGATTTTTAGAAATACGATTAAAAGTCGATTTTTGAGAAATATGAACTAATGATTTTATAAAATAATTTAGATTGGATTTTTGAATATATGATAAAAGTTTAAATATAGGATTTATAAAATTTGATTATTTTATAAATCGAAATGATGAAATTATAAAGGAATTTAAAGACGTTTTAGAATAATAATATAAACTGATTTATATTAAGAGATTTATAAATGGATATTTATAAATTGAAATATGGACATTATAAAACGAGTTTTTATAAGTGTTTGAATGATGTGAGAATGAATTTCATAATAGAATGAAATTTATAGAATTATAAACTGTGAAGTTATAAATGAAATTTATAAATAGTAAGATTTATAAATTTGTGAAGTTATTTGAAGAATAAATTTTGTTAAATAAATAAATCTTATAAGTTATAAGATTTATGGTTTGGAAAGTCTTTAAAAGAACGATTTTGTAAAATAATCGTTTTATAAGCAATTGACTTATAATATGAACTTTTAGTTTATAATTGAGATATGAAATCAAATAGGTTAATAAAGGAATTTATAAAAAAAGAAGTTTTTATAAATAAATAGAAACGGAATTTATAAACGTTGTTTTATAAATCCGCAAACGACTTATTTTGATAAGTTAATTGTTATAACCTATTAATGGAGTTATATTCACGTTGTAAACAGTGAATAATCCTTTAAGTTAAAAAGAATAGAAATAATGGAATTTGTGAACATAGTATATTCACGTTTTTGAATAGTGAATAAGACGTTAAAGAAATGTTTTGAATGTGATATTTTAAATAGAATTAAAACGATCTAACGATGTTTTAAAAGGTGTTGAGATTCGAAACCATAGATTTCAACATTCATTGTTGAAATAGATGTTTCGTGAAATAAAAGGAAATGGTGGACTATAACACTGTTGTTATAGTAAATGATTTCCGAAAGGAAATGTTTAGAATAATATTGGGATTTATATATCTATTTTAATTTCGAATCCCTATACTAGTGATTTTGGGTTGTTGTAACGATGTTTTACGCAACATTCGTTTTGGCCCAAATAAAAATGTTTAAGAGAATGATTTCCTTAAAAGAATGAAAGATATACTTAATTTGATTTAAGTATATTGAATATTTTCTAAGTGTTGAAAATAAAAGAGATTTGTGAATTACTTATGAATAAATAAGTATGGAAACGTTTTCCAATATGAGGTGAATATTTAGAAATTATCTTTTTGAAGATAAATTGAAATGGATAAGTGAAATCGTATATGCATGGATATTTTGAAATATAAATTCATTATGGAATTTATAAGTGAAAAGTGGAATTGGTAAAAAAATAAATATTGATTTATTTTTAAAGTGTTGAAATTATATATCTTGTAAAGATATTTTGGAAAATAAATAATTTGGAAAATTATTTGGAATCTGGTGATGTATGCATATCAATTGATAGTTCAATAACCAACTATCAATATTTCCCTTTGAATGGGTATTTGATGTGAATTGATTGAATTTGAATGCACACTTATTTTTGAATAAGCGCTCACTATTCGGGTTAATCGGGAAAGGACCATGGGGTCGTATAACCCACTCCGAATATGTGATACGTCGTTGTGAATCGCATTTGAAGATCGGTGTTGAAGACCGGATATTTGCGAAAGTGATAGGATGAACTATCGATTGACTGTGCACCGAGTAGCTACGGTATTGAGTTCTCCATATGTGATGGTGAATCCGATCAGGATTGTGAATATCCGGATTGCAAGGACTTCTTTGTAAGTGCCTTCGGTTCTGTTCGATCCCGGAACAGACTTGTATGGATTGTGTGTCTGACATTACAATTTGAGATATAAAGCCGATTTCTTTCAAATATATTTCTGTTGGTGGCGGAGAATTTATTCTTTGCTTAACACCCTTCTTTGAGACGTACGAGCTCAAAGGTTATATAGTTGAAGTTATCAGCGATATATTCCCAGTTTGGTAATGTGACATGCTGAGTGATGCTGAAATGATCATTGTGTTGATTATTTGTGATAGGATCATTTATTTGATCGTCTATCTTAGTGATCATTGTGTTGATCATTTGTTGACCCAAAGCATGGCTTTTGTATAAAGTATGTTTTTGTGGACGTGAATTCGTCGAGCCTCACACACCGTGAATGGTCAAAACAGGAAAGAAGCAGCAAGGTTATGAGGGGTAGCACCCTTTAGGATGTGTCCATTTCCTTCTGGAAAAGGGTGGTATCATGGTATGGAGCCCAGATACTTACTCATGTTGAAAACACTTTATGATTGTGTGAATTGATTACGAGCGCTCGGTGAAAAGGTCCCAAAGGACCGGGGGATGGCATATTCGGTCAGTTACTCAGTTAGGGGTAACCCGGCCTTGTGTTGGTAGAGATCCGGTTTGGTTCTCGGGGATGTCCATCCAGAGGCATTCTCATGTGGCAATGGGAAGTTCCTTGGCCTGACCATTTGTTGGAAATCCAATTCCCAATACGAAACTTGTACGGTATTAGTTGTAGAACATGCTATTCACTTATGGTGGTCACCACTGTTTGGATAGTAGCTATAGTAGGCATACGATAATGGTCGTATGTTGGCTAAGATTTATATTCTACTTTCGAAATGAATTTGTTATACACTATGCACTAATAATAATATCAAATGTTATTTTAAATGCGTATCAAGCATCTTTGACTATCATAAGGAGAAATCTCCTTCGATTCTGCGTTTGCATGTGTGTGTGTGCGGGAGGTCTTATGGTAGTCTCATTTTTAAAAGCATTGCGAATTGAATTTAAAAATATTCCTCTATTTTGATTTTAAAGATAAATAAACTGTTTTGAGTTCTCACACCAGTCACATGACTGACTCGGAGTTTATTGTTTTCCTTCCTAAACTCTGGGTGCCCACCAATTTCCACACGGACAGTCAAGAGTTAGGTTTATCAGGATATTCTGGATATTCTGGAGTTGCTGGAGGCAAGCTGGATGGCATGGCGTATTATTAGTATATAGTACTTCTTTTTCCGCCGCACTGTTTGATGTTGTATGATGTTGTATACTCTGATGATATGATGTAATGAAATGTAATGTAATAACCGATATAGTTCTTTGTTTAAAGATTATTCATTTATTATTATATGTTGTTCCGCTGCGAATTGTGAGATTCTGTTGTTGTTCCTTTCTGTCCCGTTCTATTTTAAAAAAAAATTCTTCTATCTTCTATTTTTAAAATTCTCTGTTTTCTAAAAATTATCTATCTTCTTTTCTCTCTATTTTCTATCTTATCTACTCTTCTCTCTTTTTCTTTTTCTTAAATTTTTTTTAAAAACCCCTTAACTATTCGGTTTTTCGGCAACGAAAATCCGCGTACGTTACATCCCATAACCACTAGCTTAACTTAAATATTTGCGAACAAATTGTAGATCTCCACTAGAAAATTGTCGCAAGAGTTTCAATGGAACAAGTCCAAGACTTAACCGACGAAGTAAACGCAAGCGTTTCCTACCACTCATTTTACTAAGCAATTTAATTATATTTCTCATATGAGTGAGATAAAGGTTTGTATATTCTAATAGATTGAAAAACGGTTTGAGAAAATGAGCTTCGTAATAAAATAGTGTTGAAATCATTTTGAAGAAAGAGTTTTGATATTTACTACTAGTATAGAAGACCTACATATTTTTAAAGCGAAAAATCGCAGAAATGAGTGTAGAAATTTTCGATCACTAAAATTCACATTCACAGACGTGAATAAAATCCAAAGAAATCGATACCGAATCCATCAAAATGGATATTCCCCAAAATCCCAAAGAAAATGTCATCAAAGTCGATTATGAATGATTGCAACAACACGGATCGATAAAATTAGAATTCTTAAACAAAATAGGAAAGTAGGCAAAACACAGCAGGTTCAGACGTCTGAAACATTTGGTTCATACGTCTGAATCTGGAAAATTACTCCAGAACGTAATTCAGACGTCTGAACCAAATGTTTCAGACGTCTGAAATAGGTGTTTTTAGCCTATTTCATTTCTGTTTGAAATCAAGCCAATTCAGACGTCTGAAATTCCAGATTCAGACGTCTGAAACTGGAATTCAGGGCATTTCCTGAACCTCGACCAAAAATGGCCAAATGAATATCGGAAACAATCGAACGATCAAATGACGACTTAGGATTTACGCCACGCAACAACCCAGCCTTAACGGCTTTTCGATACGCCTCAAATATCAATGTCCAAATATCCATAATAGGATTTTTGTGACGACCCAGAATTTTCGAGCATTTAAAATCGGAATATTTAATTGATTTTAATATTTAAAAGTAAATTTTTAGCTTGAATTCAAATATCACTAATTATTGATAACTAAATTTATTGAATTAAATAATTTGAAGTTGAGTAAAATGTTGAATCTAGAGTTTTAAGCCTGTTGAAAATAAATTGAAGGCTTATAAAATTTATATTGATAACACTGAAGATTAATAGAAGTTTTAAAATTGAATTTAACAGTGATTTGTTCGGTTTTGAAATTTTATCGTTTAAATTGGATTTAAAAATAGCCTTCCGAGGCACAGTCTCGGAATATGACGAAACCAGCTTCATTGGATCCGTAATGTTTTATTTTTATCGGATTTCAATTTTCACATTATTTGGAGTTACCGTTGGGTCGTACGATTGCTAATGCCTAGAATAATCAAATTGAATTTAAATTAATAATCGAGACTTCTCTTATACGCCTCTCCCCTCATCCCTATCTTCCTTTAGACGAAAGAAAATAAGAGATCTCGTTCCTTTTTCTTTTTGTTATCTCTTTCCCTTTCCTCCATGAACGAAATCCTTAAAAAAAAGAATCGAAGCATGGTCGCGTATTCATCTCAATGCTCGTTTTCCGCAAATCGACTCAGAGCAAATCAATTCGATCCTCATTAAAAAAAATGGCCGCACTGCATAAATCGAGTTCGAACGATTGGGAGGGGCGCGTCATTTCATTGAGGTCGTTAGGCGACGGCGACGCGAATTCGACGGAGGGTACGGCTATGGTCGCGGTTCGGTGAGGGGTTTCGCGACGACTAGAGCAGCGCGCGTAGTAGAGGCGCTTGCCTATAGATTACTTTCGACTTTCTTGAGGTGGTGCATTGGGGTTGAGCGCGTCGGCATGGATGTAGGCGGGCAGTGGATCGCGATTAGGGTTGGGGATGCTCGTGCGAACATCTATGGTTTCTATCAGGGGTCAAACGCATGGGGATTTGAGCGAGGTGGATGGCGACTAGGGCTCGAGCGAGCTGTTGCGTGAGGTATCGTCTTCTTCCTATTTTAAATTTTACGTGCAGTGATCCTATTTTAATCAAAGTAAATTAGTAAAATATTGCATGATTGTTAGTAGGAGATAAATCAAGAGTTAGTTGATAAAACAATTTAATTTTTCAATTTATAAATCTGTTTATATGTATACAGAAATGTATAAATACAATTTTATTCTTTTCGTTTACAGGAAACAGGTTTTAAATATATTTATATTGGTACACTTATTTTGAAATTTAAAATTTTATAGGTTAAACATAAATTATTATAGATTTGAAAGATATAAGGATTTAAAAACCTATATAGATTATTTTTACAAAATTATATATATACATATACTTTTAAAATGAGAGATAAATTTGTTTAATTATTTTCGAGATGGTTAAAGAGGAATTGGTTTGAAACTAAAGTATTAGTTAATTTAGTTATTTAATGGTAAGTGATTTTTTCCAAATAGTTAAAATATTTTATATAAAAAGAAAAATAATTTTAGATTTGTATATGTACGAAATCGATAGCTATTTTAAATTTAGAAATAAATAGGTAAACATAAATATGTGTATAGAAGATTTGGGAAAAATTATATGAATTTTAAAATATTGTTTAGGCTGATTAATGTATTTAATAAACTTATTTAATTTATCTTAGCTACTGGAAATAATTTATTATAGGAATTAGTTTATGTACAAATTATTAAATTGATTCAAAATATACAAAGGAAAATTAGTTTAAAATTTACTACTTCGGTTAAATTTTAATCTAAGGTTAAAATTTAATCATTTGTAAACAAAATAAGTAAATGGTGAATAATTGTTTGATTGGTTCAAATAATAATAAACCGTGAATTGTTATACAAGGTTTAAAATCAAGGAAACAAGTCCGTTTGGAATGGATTGCGAACAGCAAAGCAAAGGTGAGTTAATCTCACTCGGTTATGTTTAAATTTAAATGATTAAATTTAATTAATTGTTTGAATGGTTAAATTGATTGATGTGTTATAGTATGGTGTATTTGGGGATTGATATTTATGTTGTGCTAACGTCTGTGGTCGCAGGGAAAAGAGGTTGGAGGGATCCAACTAGACCCCTCAACTTTTATTTAAATTATTTAATATTCTCTATCCTGATTATTTGATATTCTATAATGAATTATGTGGACATATTGAATGTATGGCTAGATTGATATAATTGGGTATAATGAATTACCTAAAATATATAATTTGATTTTGGGAATGAAAATAAAAGAAGTGAAATTGTAAGTAAAATAATTATAGAATAAATCTAAGAATGACTTGGAAAAGAAATAAAGTGACTTTAAAATTTTAACAAATAAATCTTGAATAGGAAGGAGAATTTGAATAAGCAGAAAGTTAATGAATTTTAAAATACAGTATTATTATTTAAAAAGAACAAAACATTTATTTAGAATTCAAAATTTGGATTATTGGAAGAATAAAGAAGAAATTGAAAAATAATAATGATAAAGTCCATAACTATTGAATTTGGAAATGAACTGATAAGTAAAGAAATTTATTTCAAAATGGAATAAATTGGATATCAATTTGGGAAATTAATTTAAATGATTGAAGTTGGAAATCCTCTTTGGATAACCAAGTACGTTTAAATATAAATTAGAAGTTTTAAAGTTATTTTAAAAAGCAAGTTTTGGAAAATTTATTATTTCTAATATTTAATTTCTAAAGTAAGTATTTCCTTTTAATCTATTATAGCAATAATTATTTAAAGAGTGACTTAGTATTTGTTTTAAAAGTGTAAATCTAGTTTTATAATTTATCAAGTAACCTTATTTTCAAATATTCATATAGTATGTATTTTTAATAAATTATTGAAGTAGTTTTTAAAATAAATGTTTTAAAGTATATTTCAAAGTAAAGTGTTTTAAATTATTTTAAGATCTAGTTTTGTGCTTGGTGATTCCAGAGGAGACAGAAATTATTTGGGAAAGTTTATGCTGAAACAGAAAGTTAGTTTGAAAACTGTTTTTCAAAGGGGTTTGAAAATAGAAATATATCTTGTGAAGATATTTTTGAGGTTAATAAATAATTTGGAAAATTATATATTGTTGGATGGATGTTGTGAATATTAATTGATAGCTAAATAACCGACTACCAATATTGGCCAAATACGTTGATCGTTTCGAAGAGACCGAGATCGAGATTTATTTCTCGAAAACCACTTCGATCTGGTTTGTACGTTTCGTGGAAATGGGTTTGGAATCGAAGATGGAGCAGTGAAGTGTTGAATATGCGCTTATATGATTTTTGTTTGATGATAATAAACATACATACATTCATTTAAATGTATTTGTTAATATACTATTTTATTTTTCACAGTTTAAATAAATATTTGCTGAATAAAATAAATAACACAGATTTTGAATTCAAACAGAAATTTTATTCAAACAAATGTTTATTACAATCTTGAATAGCACAAATTCAAGCTCTCACTATACATATACAATTTTGAATACATCACAATTCCATATTTACATTAATAACCTCACTACATATCACTCACACTCATATTTCTATCTTCAACTGCATTCCAGTTAAAATCCAGCATCTGAGCAATCTGCAAAAATATACACTAACGCAGTAAAATTGAAAAGGAAATATTTTTGCAGTATAAAATAAAACGTGAATTTCGAAAATAATATTTGCCTCAGTTATTTGGGTTGTTCGTCATCATTTAAATTTGAATTCATCACACACGAACAATGTGACATGCACATTGTATCACTGTACATGCCACAAAGCCGTGCACTCCGATATGCACTTGATTGATTTACAGGGACAGGTGAGCACAGGTCAAACCCAAATGAAAAGCCGGGTTCAACTCACGTGCAATAACATAAAAGTCACAACTCTCAGCACAAGGTCAAACCCGAGTTTTAAAACTGGATTCAACTCAGGTGCGAATCAAAAGTACACATGAATGCTATGTTCAAACATGACAGCCTCAAACCAACATCAAAGCAAGTACAACTGCAATGCAAACAATATTAAACAGTGACAATATGTATGGCGCAATGCACAAGCAAAGCTAAGACACAATGCCACCAACATGACAGCAAACATAAGTGCATCAGTACAAACCAAAGTCAAGGCAACATGAACTGCATAGGACTGTAACAACCAGAATGAAGACAAGTACACTTGAACAAAATGAACAAGTGGAGCATCTGTGTAAACTGGGCAAGTATGGACAGAGTTGGAGCACAGTTGAAGCTCAAGACATCAAGTGATACAAGTCAGAGCAACAAAATCATCACAATAAAGACCACTATGCAGTGTACAGTAATACAACAGAGAAATGCACAAGCATGATACAGAGAATACAGTATGAAGACCAAGGCTGCAAATATGAAAATGCTCGAACTCGGTGACAACATACTACAATGACCAAGTACAAGTGCACCAATGAATCATCAAAGAATGCAACAGTGAGGCCAGAAAATTGAAGAAAACTAGTGCAGTGATGCAAGTTCAAATATAATGAAACAACATGTACAGGACAGTGAAAAAGCATACTGGAATCGAACCAACAAGCTTCAGCATCAACATCAAACCAGAGAACGTCTGCAAATGGTGCCGACTACAGGAGAATGCAAACAATACAATACTGAAGTGATGAAATGCATAAAAATCTACTGAAACCAAGATTGCACTACAGTGAATGCAGAGAACACATTACAGTGGTACAGTGACAACATACAAATGCTTATATGAATAACCTGGGCAGATAGCATCGAAACAATGCAGTATGGCCAGGGTGAAGATTATAAGACTGCAATGGATACAACAATGCCCAAGACAACTCGAACAAAGCTACTACAGGAATGCAGACAGTGGCCGAAGCCAATTCACAAAAATATCGAAGTCAAAGAAGATTAATAAACATCAAAGACATAATGACTAAGTTACGTATCAAAATGTTGATTATCAAAAATTAAATTGTACGAAATTTATCAAGTCAGAGAAATTCACGAAGCCATATTGAAAAATAGTCAAAAATGTCAAAAATTCAAGCCGAGTATATTACACCATATTGACCAAGAATGAATCAACACCGTGTCAACCAAGCAAGCATCGAATATATGATTGTGAACTAGTCAGAGAAATCAACAACGTCCAAGCATAATCGAACGGCCAAAGCAAATTTTTGAAACAATCAGACGAACGAAAAATAAGGAGATCGAACGCATATAAATCCCAATCATCATCGGCAATTTTATGTATCGAGTTCAAGTACGTAAATCATTAAAAAGCACAAAAAGGATAAACTACATACCGAAGTCAGAAATCGAACTCGATCGGTAATTGGGGGAACAGTGTGCTAAATAGAGAGATCATCGATTGACGAAGCATCAACATCAAACCATTCATTCAATCGAGACATAGAAGCCGACAGCCCCAATTTGCTCAAGCCCTAATTTCGCCAAAAAGGAACGAATGAAGATACAACAGAGGCGGCCATATTTTCACAAGCCACAGGAAAAAGGAACGAGCTGACGGGTTAAAGAAAAGAGAATAGGGCCGGCCTATTTTATTTTAAAAGGGCTTTAGTATATTTTCAATTAGGCTTTAATTTTAAGGCTTAGTGTTTAAAATAGGGTTTTAGTTAAATCGAGTTTTATTTGAGAGCAAAAATTTGTATTCAAGCTTTTATTTTAATTTTTGCTCTTGCGTCTATTTTTGAAGCCTGTATTTTTTTCTTTTCGAGTCAAAGAATTTGTAAATCACCACCTAGGTTGTAGGTATTGTCAGATTGTCTAGTTAGAATTAGTTCAGTGAGCAAGGCGTGCGAGTTTGCAAAACTCTATAGGCGGGAGTAGAGTCTGCGAGTAAACAAAACTCTATAGGCGGAGCACGGTGTGCGAGTCTAGTGGAGTGTTTGTGAGCGAGAGCAAAGGTTTGCGAGTCTAGTAAAGTGTTTGTAAGCGGGATACTGTTTAATTCTAATAGAAATCTGGGAATGCAGTAGTAGGCAGGGGTTGCCGAAGCTGGGTAAATTTTGTGCGTGATTTACTTTTCGGCATATTTATTTCTGCAGTTTATTTCTGTGTTTAAATCGAGAAAATTTGCTATAACCCTATTCACCCCCCTCTAGGGTTAATCTAGATCCTACAAGTGGTATCAGAGCCTGTTATTTTTCTTTAACTCTAGAGTCATGAATTCATCAAATAATGCTTTTTCTGAGGGGCAATCTATTGCTAGACCACCCATGTTTAATGGGAATGATTATGCTTATTGGAAAGTTAGGATGGGTATATATCTTAGTTCTGTTGATTATGATGTTTGGGATATTATTGAAACTAGTTATAAACCTCCCACTATAACTGTTGGTGGTACTGAGATTCCTAAACCTAAGGATAGGTGGGATGCTAACGATAAGAAATTAAAAACCCCAAATGCTAAAGCAATGAACCCTTTGATCTGTGCTCTTGATAAAAATGAATTTAATAGAATTTCTCATTGTACAATAGCAGAGGAAATTTGGCACACTTTGGAGGTGACACACGAAGGAACTTCTCAAGTCAAGGAGTCTCGTCTAGCCCTATTCAGCAATGAATACGAAAACTTTGTGATGGACAAAGGCGAGAGCATAAAGGATATGTTTGGACGTTTTTCAACTTTGGTGTACAATGCTAGGGCGCTTGGGAAGGTGTTCACTGAGGTAGAGCTTGTGCGGAAGATACTACGAGTCTTACCAATGAACTTTGAGGCAAAAGTCACGGCAATACAAGAATCGAAAGATTTGGGTAAGCTAAGCATGGAGGAGTTGATTGGCAACTTGATGACATATGAGCTTGAGCTAAAAGCAAAGGAAGAACGCAACAACTCCGAACCAAAGAAGAAGAAGATTGCCTTAAAGAGCAAAGAAGAAAGCGATGAAGAAGGAGAAGATCCAATCGAAGAGCTTGCAATGGTTGTCAATAATCTTGGAAAATGGTCAAGATTCAAGCCACGCAAGAAGAAAAAAAGTCGTAATAGGCCAAAAGATTCTGACCATTCCGATAATGAACCGACGTGCTATAACTGCAACAATCCTGGCCACTTCATACAAAAATGCCCACTTCCCAAAAACAACAAAGGAAATAAAAAGAAGAAGAAGGCCTTTGCAGCGACTTGGGATGATGAAGAAGGAGAGGAAGTTTCGGATAGCAGCTCAAAGGAGGCTAACTTGTGTCTTATGGCAAAAACAGATTCAAAAGCAAGCTCTGAGGAATCTAGTGAGGCAGGTGAGTATTCCTATAGAGATCTTGTTTTAATGTGTCTTGATCTTACTAAGGTAGTGGATACTCTTGAATCTAAAATTGAAAAACTGAAATCTGATAGGAGAGAATTTGCTCGTGAAAAGTTTAGGTTAAAAATTGAACTTGAAAATATTCAAAACGTAGAATGTAAAAAATGTAAGATTTCAGATTCAGAATTATCAAAACTTAGGAATAACATTGAGAATCTTGAAAAAGAAAACTTGAATCTTAAGGAAAACATTGACACTAGGAAAAAGGATTTTATAAACGATGCACCTCACTTGTCATTGAAAACACAACATTAAAAACCAAAGTCCAAAATCTTGAGAAATCTCTGAATAACTTTTCAAAAGGAGAAAAATCTTTCAAAATGTTATTGGGAAATCAAATTTTTGCTAACAACAGAAAAGGACTAGGTTTTGGGAAATCACAAGATGATGATAATGCAAAAGGTAAAAGTGTCTTTGCTCGATCTGAAATAATTGGACATCGTGTTGAAAATTATATTCATAGGAACAAGATCACAAAATTTAATCAAGTCAATTTAATGTGCACAATTTGTAGAAAATTTGGACACAATCAAAATAATTGTTGGTATAGACCCAAACACGTGAAAACTATACCAATTTGGGTTCCAAAAGGCACAAATATAAAATCTTTGAAAGTCAAACAAATTTGGGTGCCAAAAGGAACATATATAAATAGTTTTGGGTCTCCACAAACATATTTTTCATGTTCTGCCACTAACAACCATGGACCTATAAAAACAAATAGGTCACAAAAATCTTTTATCGTGTCGGTGTGGTGGCAGGCTAAGGAACAACAACAGTGTTCTCTGGATTTTGGCTGTTCCAGAAACACAACGGGCGACAAAGCAAAGTTCCTTAGCCTAGTATAAAGGTGACAGAATCACAATGGACAACAACGAAAAATTATCGTAAAGGTAAAACAGGTAAATTTGTTTTGAACGACATATTAAATGTGATAATCTGCACCGTAATCTTAATCATCCAGTAATGTGATGATGAAATGAATGATGTCTTTAATTCTGACTTATTCTTAATTGATATGATTTCTTTTGACTTGTTTATGATATTGATTTGTGCTTAAATAATGACCAATCAGATTTTCAACTTTGAACTAATACATATAAATTTGCTCAGTCAAATGATGGTATTTTATTGATCTTTGATTACTCATGCTACACGTAGTTATATTTGTTTTGACATTTTGGTCACTGCTTGTAAATTTGCACGATTTCAAATTTCATGTGAAAGCTGTTAAAAAGCATTTTAAGAAATTGTTGAAAAAAATTATGAGATAATTTGTTGAAATTTCACAATCTGGTCTTTGACATCCAACGAGTGAATATTGAGTGAAATTTAAATTCAGATGCAGATTACACTAGTAATATAGTTGATAGAAAAATTACTAGTGGAACGTGATTAATTTTTGAAACATTCATTTGCTGCATCGTTTTTTCATAGAAAATATCTCCATATTTTTCACTTGAAATAATTTTTCAAATGGCAGAATTTTTCTCATATAACCCCTTCGAGAAAATCATTTTTGACCATATTTTCAGATTAGTCATTCTTATTTGATTTTAAATGACAAATTTTGACTAATCTAACTCCCTAATGATTATCGAAAAGATCAATAGTGATTGAAAAAGTGATGAGTGTCGATATTTGTCATACAGTACTCAAGACAATATATTTAGAAAAATTTCTTTAGAATTTCATAACAAGAGTTATAAAAAAATTTTGTTGGGTAAAAATTCCATGATCATTTCTATTTCTATCATCTTTTTATCGACCATCACTCATCAAAATCATATATAGTATGTAAATTTGTGGTAGTTTATAAAGGAGATTATTCGTTCTTCAATTTATTATTATAAAGGAAATTATCTGTGCTTCAATTTATTATATTCTTCAATAAAAATAAATATCCAAAGTATTCACTCTCATCTAAAAGTCCTCACGGTTATGCATGGGTGAATTACTTGGATTTTTGATTATGTGCTTCCATGCTCATTTAAAAGTCCCTACGGTTATGCATGTATGGAACACATATCAAAATTAATTGATTAAATAGACAAGTTGATTCTAATCCCATTTAAAAGTCCTCACGGTCATGCGTGGTTAGAAGATACTTGATTTCATTTTTAAATAAAAATTGTGAATACTACTAATCTCATTTAAAAGTACTAACGGTTATGCATGGTTAGTAGATATTCAAATTTCCTGAAATAAATATACCACAAATAGACAAAACTGTATGATTTTTGATGATTTTATCCCCATCACTTCTGAAAGTGGAATATGCGCCTGACAAGAGTAATTATGATTTTTGTTTGAGTTTTATTGAAATTTGATATTTATATTCAATTAAGTTAAATGTTTGATTCATGTTTGTCACTTCATCCCTATTTTTATAACACTGTTATTCTTCTGCTGATAACAAAAGGGGGAGAGAAAAGTTAAGATTTTGTCAAATAGAATCAAGCAAATGTCAAATAATTTTCCATTTGCATATAGGCTCATTTACATATTTTTATTTGTATGCATATATGTAGAGGGAGTACTGTGTAGAGAGGGAGCATTCAAATAGGGGGAGAAAATTGAATGATCAAATACATTTAACATATTCAAAATCTTAAATATATGTTTGTTATCATCAAAAGGGGGAGATTGTTGAATATGCGCTTATATGATTTTTGTTTGATGATAATAAACATATATACATTCATTTAAATGTATTTTTTAATATACTATTTTATTTTTCACAGTTTAAATAAATATTTGCTGAATAAAATAAATAACACAGATTTTGAATTCAAACAGAAATTTTATTCAAACAAATGTTTATTACAATCTTGAATAGCACAAATACAAGCTCTCACTATACATATACAATTTTGAATACATCACGATTCTATATTTACATTAATAACCTCACTACATATCACTCACACTCATATTTCTATCTTCAACTGCATTCCAGTTAAAATCCAGCATCCAAGCAATCTGCAAAAATATATACTAACGCGGTAAAATTGAAAAGGAAATATTTTTGCAGTATAAAATAAAACGTGAATTTTGAAAATAATATTTGCCTCAGTTATTTGGGTTGTTCATCATCATTTAAATTTGAATTCATCACACACGAACAATGTGACATGCAAAGTGTATCACTGTACATGCCACAAGGCCGCGCACACCGATATACACTTGATTGATTTACAGGGACAGGTGAGCACAGGTCAAACCCAAATGAAAAGCTGGGTTCAACTCATGTGCAATAACATAAAAGTCACAACTCTCAGCACAAGGTCAAACCCGAGTTTTAAAACTGTATTCAACTCAGGTGCGAATCAAAAGTACACATGAATGCTATTTTCAAACATGACACAGCCTCAAACCAGCATCAAAGCAAGTACAACCGCAATGCAAACAATATTAAACAGTGACAATATGTATGGGGCAATGCACAAGCAAAGCTAAGACACAATGCCACCAACATGACAGCAAACAGAAGTGCACCAGTACAAACCAAAGTCAAGGCAACATGAACTGCATAGGACTGTAACAACCAGAATAAAGACAAGTACACTTGAACAAAATGAACAAGTGGAGCATCTGTGTAAACTGGGCAAGTATGGACAGAGTTCGAGCACAGTTGAAGCTCAAGATATCAAGTGATACAAGTCAGAGCAACAAAATCATCACAATAAAGACCACTATGCAGTGTACAGTAATACAACAGAGAAATGCACAAGCATGATACAGAGAATACAGTATGAAGACCAAGGCTACAAATATGCAAATGCTCGAAATCAGTGACAACATACTACAATGACCAAGTACAAGTGCACCAATGAATCATCAAAGAATGCAACAGTGAGGCCAGAAAATTGAAGAAAACTAGTGCAGTGATGCAAGTTCAAATATAATGAAACAACATGTACAGGATAGTGAAAAAGCATACTGGAATTGAACCAACAAGCTTCAGCATCAACATCAAACCAGAGAACATCTACAAATGGTGCCGACTACAAGTGAATGCAAACAATACAATACTGAAGTGATGAAATGCATAAAAATCTACTGAAACAAAGATTGCACTATAGTGAATGCAGAGAACACATTACAGTAGTACAGTGACAACATACAAATGCTTATATGAATAACCTGGGCAGACAGCATCGAAACAATGCAGTATGGCCAGGGTGAAGATTATAAGACAGCAATGGATACAACAATGCCCAAGACAACTTGAACAAAGCTACTACAGGAATGCAGACAGTGGCCGAAGCCAATTCACAAAAATATCGAAGTCAAAGAAGATTAATAAACATCAAAGACATAATGACCAAGTCACATATCAAAACGTTGATTATCAAAAATCAAATTGTACGAAATTTATCAAGCCAGAGAAATTCACGAAGCCGTATTGAAAAATAGTCAAAAATGTAAAAAAATTCAAGCCGAGTATATTACACCATATTGACCAAGCAATGAATCAACACTGTGTCAACCAAGCAAGCATCGAATATACGATTGTGAACTAGTTAGAGGAATCAACAACGTCCAAGCATAATCGAACGGCCAAAGTAAATTTTTGAAACAATCAGACGAACGAAAAATAAGGAAATCGAATGCATATAAATCCCGATCATCATCGGCAATATTATGTACCAAGTTCAAGTACGTAAATCATTAAAAAGCACAAAAAGGATAAACTACATACCGAAGTCAGAAATCGAACTCGATCGGTAATTGGGGGAACGGTGTGCTAAACAGAGAGATCATCGATCGACGAAGCATCAACGTCAAACCATTCATTCAATCGAGACATAGAAGCCGACAGCCCCAATTTGCTCGAGCCCTAATTTCGCCAAAAAGGAATGGACGAAGATACAACAGAGGCCGCCATATTTTCACAAGCCACAGGAAAAAGGAACGAGCTGGCGGGTTAAAGAAAAGAGAATAGGGCCGGCCTATTTTATTTTAAAAGGGCTTTAGTATATTTTCAATTAGGCTTTAATTTTAAGGCTTAGTGTTTAAAATAGGGTTTTAGTTAAATCGAGTTTTATTTGAGAGCAAAAATTTGTATTCATGCTTTTATTTTAATTTTAGCTCTTGCATCTATTTTTGAAGTCTGTATTTTTTCTTTTCGAGTTAAAGAATTTGTAAATCACCACATAGGTTGTAGGTAGTGTCAGATTGTCTAGTAAGAATTAGTTCAGTGAGCAGGGTGTGCGAGTTTGCAAAACTCTATAGGCGGGAGCAGAGTCTGCGAGTAAACGAAACTCTACAGGCGGAGCAGGGTGTGCGAGTCTAGTAGAGTGTTTGTGTGCAGGAGCAAAGGTTTGCGAGTCTAGTAGAGTGTTTGCAAGCGGGATACTGTTTAATTCTAATAGAAATCTGGGAATGCAGCAGTAGGCAGGGGTTGCCGAAGTTGGGTAAATTTTGTGTGTGATTTACTTTTCAGCATATTTGTTTCTGCAGTTTATTTCTGTGTTTAAATCGAGAAAATCTGCTGTAACCCTATTCACCCTCCATCTAGGGTTAATCTAGATCCTACATGAAGTGCAAGGGCTAGTCGCTACTAATCCTGAGGATATTTCCAAAATGGATGTAGTAGGAATAGTGCCTTCGGATCCGTTCGAACCCGGGATGGACTCGTATGGATGAATGCTTGCGAAACATCGTCAAGTGGACGATGGGCATTCTAAGGGATTTTTCTAAAAAGGTAACGCTTAGCCTCAAGCCTCATCAAATGGGAATGACTGAAAATCAGGGGTTATGCAGCAAGGCTAGGTGGGTAGCACCCAAGCAGGGTGAGGTCATCCCTGTCTAGATATCCCTTTTTATTTCGGCTTAGTGGGCGGTCGCTGATCCCAACCGCGGGGTGATCTCACTCGGGATTATCCAGTAAGGGGTAGTCCCGGTCTTGTGTTGCAGGGGAGCGGGTATACTCCTCGGTACGGTGATCTAGGCCTTGTACTGTGACAGGTGGTACCCCAGTGCCTAGTCATTAGTTGGAAATCCATTCTCCCTACGAGCCTTGTACGAGTTTTGTTTGTATTACCCACTCCGTGGCTAGTAGCCGGAATTTAATGAATGTAACAATTTCGGCTATTTTATAAGTATTTGTATATAGACCCTATTATAATATCAAAGGATTTCTATAAAAATTGTTTTAACTATCGTAAGGTAAAAACCCGACATGTTTATTTGTGGCGTGGTCTTACGAGATGCTTTTGTTTTCAAAGGATTTTTGAAACTTTAATAATCAACTAAGTGTGATTTTCTCACGCTGGTATTCCAGACTGACTCGGGTATTATTTAACTGTAATGCTCGGGTCAGACCGAGTATTATAGATACAGGATATGATGCTGTGGAGCTCAAGAAACAAGCTGGATGACGATACGTACTCTCGTATTTACTTTTATATATATTCCGCTGTGTTGAGTTCTTGTGTATCCATTTGTATGATATTGATGTAGAGCTGTGATTGATGTACTCTGACGATGTAATATATATACAGATATATTTGATTTTTTATAAAGATATGTTAATACCTATTATATTTCATTCCGCTGCGATGGTTAGATTCTGATATTGTTTTCTATTTTCTTCTTCTACCTCTTCTTCTTTAACCCAAATGGTTCGTATTTCTGTGTAACTTGAGTTGAATGTTGTGGAATTGTGTTGACTCAAGGGGTACGGATTTGCGGGCTGTTACACTTGGTATCAGAGCATAGGTTGGAGATAACCTTGGCTCTAGTGGGAACTACTCATTTAAATTAGAGTCCGTAGTACTCTAGAATGAGTTTGAGCATATTAATAGATATGAGCGCGTATTTATTAGTGAATATAAATTATTTTAATATTGTGTGATTGGTTTGTTGAGTGGCACATGAACCTTCGTCGACACAGTCTGCGCAACTGTATCGAAGGGGTTTCTAAACACTTGAATAGAACAATCGACACGGTATTGTTTTTAAAATGTGGGTGAATGAAATAATTTTCCCCAAAAAAAGTTTTTTTTTGATATAAAGTAAGTTTTTAAACTATTTTAGCTAATATATGGTTGCTTGGATGTTAGAAAGAATAATATTAAAACATTATCATTGTTAAGTGAAAATTTAACTAGAAATTGAAATATAACTAAAATTTAAGGGAATAAATTCATTATAAAATGAAATTTATAAATATAAATTATAAATATAATTTATGAATTGAAATACAATCAAATGAGAATTTGTATAAGCATAAAGTATACAAATGAATTATAGTTAAAATTTATTTAAGCAGGCTTTGGAAATTTAAAATCCCGGAGACTTTGGAAGTGTTTGTCGAAGTGTTTTAAAGATAAATGATAGCATTATTGTTTTGGAGATATTTCTGAATGGAAATCTGTTTTAAATGGATTTTGGAAGTGATATAGCATTGAATTCACTTCGGTCACTAGAAAATAACTTCGGTGATGACTGCAGCATCATCGATGTTCATTTTCGAGTTTCTAAGTGATGAATTGCCGCCAAATTGATTTGTTCAGGAAAACCTGTTTGTTTTGAAATTTCAAGGGAAATTTGTTGGGAATAAAACCAGGATTGGTTTGATTTTTGAGAAATGTGATTTGTGATGTTGGAGATTCCAAAATAATTTGAAACCAAAGGTTGGGTGTTTAAAAAAAATTCTGATGAGATAGGTGGTAAGCTTATAAATTCAGATGATTTTTAAACCAGGAAGGAAACATAAGCTTTGAATGTTGGAATTTGAATTTAAAGTGTAAAGTTAAAAATGAAATTAACTTGTATTTGGAAATAAAACTTTACTAGATTGAAATTAATTTAAATAGGCTGAAATAATATCCAGTTGTATTCGAATTGAGTTGAAATTGAATTAAGTTAAATAAATGTGTAAATGGGAACTTAATGTAGTTAAATAGAAGCTGAATTGGTGAGATAATATTGAAGTTTGGAAATAAAACCCAAGTTATAATTTAAATTTGACTTAAATTGATGGTGAAGTAAATGTAATTGAATTGTGCGTTCATGAAATTGGGTGGTAAATTGAAAATGGATTATTGATTCAGAATTTGAGTTATTATTTAAAATTTTGATTTGAAGTGTTAACAAATTAAATATAATTGGAAATATATCGAATAAAAATGAAATTGGATTAAAATAGTGATGGTTTGAATTTCAAATGAAATCCAAATAAGTGGAAGTAAATTGGATATGGCCTTGTAACAAATTAAACGAGTTAAATTTGGAAGTTAAATTTTATAATAACTAATCAAAAGAAATTGTAGATGGGAATGAGATTTGATTGTGATAGAGTTAAGTTGAATATAAAAGAGAAAAATCCACTTGTAAAATGGAAATGAGCTTAAGTATATAATTTAAATAAATTGAAGTAAATTAACTTAAAGCTAAACAAAAGGAAGACAATTGAATTTAATTCAACTTAAACTAAGTTAAATGATATCGAAATGAATTTAAATTGAGTAAAAATAAATTTTAATCGAAATAAAATTTGGTAAGTTACCGATAATATATAATGGAATGAAAATTCTTAAATAAATAATTGCAAACCATTTAAATTATTAAGGAATTGAAATAATTTTAGACAATAAGGAAAATGGAATATTTCAAGTTTACTAGAATGGTTTAAGTGAATGTAGATAAACTAATTATGTTGAATAAATGAATGGATAGAATAAATAAGAATCAAACGAAAGATGGAAGTAAACTTATTATAAAAAAGAAATGGAAATGAACTTAAGTTATTGACTTAAGTAAGTGTTGAATAAAATCCGAATTCAAAATGAAGTGTGGTTTAAATGAGTTGAGAAATAGTTATTGAATGGGATAGCCTAGATTGTTTTCGAGCTAAATAAAATAGTTTGGAATAAACAAAATGGAATGAAATTTAAACAGAATGTGCCGAGCTAGATCGAATGATTTTGAGTGGAACCTGTTTGAATAATGAAACTAGTTTGGTTAATAGAATGAGATGCAAATGAATGGATTGTAATTTAAAATGTGTGCAAATGAGAATATATGGATTGTGAATAAATTTAAAAATGGAATAGAATTAAGTATAAACGGAGTTGAAATCAATTTAAATTGGTTATAAAACATAAATACTTATTTATTCACATAGATCTCGTCAAATTGCATGGAATAAATTGTCATTGGATGAAAATGGAAGTAATTAAAATTCTATTAATTGATAGGAGTGAAATAAATTGATTTGAGAACAACTGAATTAAATATGAGCTCGGTTTTCTTAAAAATAAATTAAATGTAAGTTTGTGAGTTGTTAACCATTCGAATTAAGTGAAACGATATGTGATGGGTTGTAAGTAATTAAAATTAATGTTGGAATATTTAAATTGCTTATAAAAAAGTGTTTAATGGGAATTTCTTTTAGAATTCATGAGTTTAACTATTGCAAATAAGTGAAATGTTGTTAAACTTCATTTATATGGCACTTACATGTTTAAATTGAGTAAGTGCAGGTATTTGGAAGCCGTGTGGCTAGATTTGGTTGTGCTATTTGCTAAAAAAAACAAGTCGCTTGCTTAAAATGCTAAATAAGGTACGCCTACACAATAAAAATAGGAAATATGAACTGTTTTTAGTTTTTTCGACCGGGTGGGTCGATGTATATATATTTATCTCTTTTGTCAAATTGCAAAAGCTCCCCCGTACAAAGGGGACTCTGCCAAAAAAATCAGAAATTTTGGGAGTTAGAAAATTTTTGAAAATTTTGGAAAATTTTGTTAACGACAAACAAATTCAAATTGGAAACTAAAATAAGTTAGTAAATAAAACCAATTTAAAATAATGACATAAATTAGTTATAAATGAAAAATAAAATTTAAATATTCAGAGTTAAAGGTAAATTGAATTCATATGGAAATGAAAGAATCGATTTGAATAGAAATGGATATGAACTAAAGTGGTAAAGTGAAAATAAATATAAGAAACTTATAAAATGCTTATGTTAACTTAAGTAAGGAATGGTCAATTCTTAATTGGAAATTGAATATTGAAAATATATTCTAAGTTGATATTTGGATGAATATTGGCATTTGGTAAGGAAGTCGATAAAATGTTTTTGGAATGTTGTGATTGGATATTAGTGCTAAGCAGGATATGCAGGTATTATAAAATGGAAAAGAGAATTGGTTTTTGATTTTAAGAACATAAATTTGAAATGCTCAACAAAAAGGTATGTTTTTAAGTTTCTACATGAAATTTGATTGGGATTTTGGATATAGCCACTTGGCCTTTTGTTTTCTTTTTGGATTTGGGAGGCCGTAGAGCCATTTTGTAGTTGTACCGAGCCAGCCGCGCAAAGGAGACGCTGGCGAAATTTTTCGAAAATTTAGAGAGTTAGAAAATTTTTGAGAAATTTCGAAAATTTTAAACTTGGTTTTGTATTATAATTTAAATAATTGAATAAGTAAAGTTATTTGGAAACTAAGGGAAAAGTTTGGGAAGTTAGTAAGAATAGTAATGGGCCTTCTATTAAAAAGATAGTTGGCTAGATGTTGAATTATTTGGTTTTGGGAATAAGTAAACGGGTATTGGACCATTCTTCCTAACAAGTAATTTCGGGGACAAATTCTTTTTAGGGGGGAGGAATGTGACGTCCCAGAATTTTCGAGCATTTAAAATCGGAATATTTAATTGATTTTAATATTTAAAAGTAAATTTTTAGCTTGAATTCAAATATCACTAATTATTGATAATTAACTTTATTGAATTAAATAATTTGAAGTTGAGTAAAGTGTTGAATCTGGAGTTTTAAGCCTGTTGAAAATAAATTGAAGGCTTATAAAATTTATATTGATAACACTGAAGATTAATAGAAGTTTTAAAATTGAATTTAACAGTGATTTGCTCGGTTTTGAAATTTTATCGTTTAAATTGGATTTAAAAATAGCCTTCCGAGGCACAGTCTCGGAATATGACGAAACCAACTCCATTGGATCCGTAATGTTTTATTTTTATCGGATTTCAATTTTCACATTATTTGGAGTTACCGTTGGGTCGTACGATTGGTTAATGCCTAGAATAATCAAATTGAATTTAAATTAATAATCGAAACTACTCTTATGCGCCTCTCCCCTCATCCCTATCTTCCTTTAGACGAAAGAAAATAAGAGATCTCGTTCCTATTTCTTTTTGTTATCTCGTTCCCTTTCCTTCATGAACGAAATCCTTAAAAAAAAGAATCAAAGCATGGCCGCGTATTCATCTCGATGCTCGTTTTCCCCAAATCGACTCAGAGCAAATCAATTCGATCCTCATTTAAAAAAATGGCTGCACTGCATAAATCGAGTTTAAACGATCGGGAGGGGCGCGTCATTTCGTTGAGGTCATTAGGAAATGGCGACGCGAATTCGAGGGAGGGTACGGCTATGGTCGCGGTTCGGTGTGGGGTTTTGCGGCGACTAGAGCAGCGCGCGTAGTAGAGGCGCTTGCCTGTAGATTACTTTCGACTTGCTTGAGGTGGTGCGTTGGGGTTGAGCGCATCGGCATGGATGTAGGCGGCGTAGTGGATCGCGATTAGGGTTGGGGATGCTCGCGCGAACATCTGGGGTTTCTGTCAGGGGTCAAACACATGGGGATTTGAGCGAGGTGGATGGCGACTAGGGCTCAAGCGAGCTGTTGCGTGAGGTATCATCTTCTTCCTATTTTAAATTTTACATGCAGTGATCCTATTTTAATCAAGGTAAATTAGTAAAATATTGCATGATTGTTAGTAGGAGATAAATCAACAGTTAGTTGATAAAACAATTTAATATTTCAATTTATAAATCTGTTTATATGTATACAGAAATGTATAAATACAATTTTTATTCTTTTCGTTTACAGGAAACAGGTTTTAAATATATTTATATTGGTACACTTATTTTGAAATTTAAAATTTTATAGGTTAAACAGAAATTATTATAGATTTGAAAAATATAAGGATTTAAAAACCTATATAGATTATTTTTACCAAATTATATATATATATATACTTTTAAAAGGAGAGATAAACTTGTTTAATTATTTCAGAGATGGTTAAAGAGGAATTGGTTTGAAACTAAAGTATTAGTTAATTTAGTTATTTAATGGTAAGTGATTTTGTCCAAATAGTTCAAATATTTTATATAAAAAGAAAAATAATTTTAGATTTGTATATGTATGAAATCGATAGCTATTTTAAATTTAGAAATAAATAGGTAAACATAAATATGAGTATAGAAGATTTGGGAAAAATTATATGAATTTTAAAATATTGTTTAGGCTGATTATTGTATTTAATAAACTTATTTAATTTATCTTAGTTACTGGAAATAATTTATTATAGGAATTAGTTTAAGTATAAATTATTAAATTGAATTAAAATATACAAAGGAAAATTAGTTTAAAATTTACTACTTCGGATAAATTTTAATCTAAGGTTAAAATTTAATCATTTGTAAACAAAATAAGTAAATGGTGAATAATTGTTTGATTGGTTCAAATAATAATAAACCGTGAATTGTTATACAAGGTTTAAAATCAAGGAAACGAGTCATTTTGGAATGGATTGCGAATAGCAAAGCAAAGGTGAGTTAATCGCACTCGGTTAAATTTAAATTTAAATGATTAAATTTAAATAATTGTTTGAATGGTTAAATTGATTGATGTGTTATAGTATGGTGTATTTGGGGATTGATATTTATGTTGTGCTAACGTCTGTGGTCGCAGGGAAAACAGGTTGGAGGGATCCAAGTGGACCCCTCAACTTTTATTTAAATTATTTAATATTCTCTGTCCTGATTATTTGATATTCTATAATGAATTATGTGGACATATTGAATGTTATGGCTTGATTGATATAATTGAGTATAATGAATTACCTAAAATATATAATTTTATTTTGGGAATGAAAATAAAAGAAGTGAAATTGTAAGTAAAATAATTATAGAATAAATCTAAGAATGACTTGGGAAAGAAATAAAGTGACTTTAAAATTTTAACAAATAAATCTTGAATATGGGAAGGAGAATTTGAATAAGCAGAAAGTTAATGAATTTTAAAATACAGTATTATTATTTAAAAAGAACAAAACATTTATTTAGAATTTAAGATTTGAATTATTGGAAGAATAAAAAAGAAATTGAAAAGTAATAATGACAAAGTCCATAACTACTGAATTTGGAAATGAACTGATAAGTAAAGAAATTTATTTGGAATAAATTGGAAATCAATTTGGGAAATTGATTTAAGTGATTGAAGTTGGAAATCCTCTTTGGATAACCAAATATGTTTAAATATAAATTAAAAGTTTAAAGTTGTTTTAAAAAGCAAGTTTTGGAAAATTTATTATTTCTAATATTTAATTTCTAAAGTAAGTATTTCCTTTGAATCTATTATAGCAATAATTATTTAAAGAGTGATTTAGTATTTGTTTTAAAAGTGCAAATCTAGTTTTATAATTTATCAAGTAACCTTATTTTCAAATATTTATATAGTATGTATCTTTAATAAATTATTGAAGTAGTTTTTAAAATAAATGTTTTAAAGTATATTCCAAAGTAAATTGTTTTAAATTATTTTAAGATATAGTTTTGTGCTTGGTGATTCCAGAGGAGACAGAAATTATTTGGGAAGAAATTATTTGGGAAAGTTTATACTGAAACAGAAAGTTATTTTGAAAACTGTTTTTCCAAAGGGGTTTGAAAAAAGAAATATATCTTGTGAAGATATTTTTGAGGTTAATAAATAATTTGGAAAATTATTTATTGTTGGATGGATGTTGTGAATTTTAATTGATAGTTAAATAACCAACTATCAATATTGGCCAAATACGTTGATCGTTTCGAAGAGACCGGGATCGAGATTTATTTCTCGAAAACCACTTCGATCCGGTTTGTACGTTTCGTGGAAACGAGTTTGAATTCGAAGATTGAGCATTGAAGTGCAAGGGCTAGTCGCTACTAATCCTGAGGATATTTCCAAAATGCATGTAGTAGGAATAGTGCCTTCGGATCCGTTCGAACCCGGGACGGATTCGTATGGATGAATGCTTGCGAAACATCGTCAGGTGGACGATGGGCATTCTAAGGGATTTGTTCTAAAAAGGTAATGCTTAGCCTCAAGCCTCATCAAATGGGAATGACTGAAAATCAGGGGTTATGCAGCAAGGCTAGGTGGGTAGCACCCAAGCAGGGTGAGGTCATCCCTTTCTAGATGTCCCTTTTTATTTCGGCTTAGTGGGCGGTTGCTGATCCCAACCATAGGTGATCTCACTTGGGATTATCCAGTAAGGGGTAGTCCCGGTCTTGTGTTGCAGGGGAGCGAGTGTACTCCTCGGTACGATGATCTGGGCCCCGTACTGTGACAGGTGGTACCCCAGTGCCTAGTCATTAGTTGGAAATCCATTCACCCTACGAGCCTTGTACGAGTTTTGTTTGTATTACCCACTCTTTGGCTAGTAGCCGGAATTTAATGAATGTAACAATTTCGGCCATTTTATAAGTATTTGTATATAGACCCTATTATAATATCAGAGGATTTCTATTTTTGTGTGTGCCTCTAGGGAGAGGGCTTTTGTTTTTGCCCCTGGGCAGAGGCTTTTATTTTTTCCCTGTTCGCTGGGAAGCGGGCCTCCGAACAGGGCTTTTTGTTTCTGCCCCTGGGGAGAGGCTTTTATTTTTTCCCTGTTCGTTGGGAAGCGGGCCTCCAAAGAGGGCTTTTCACATTTCAACTCGTGTAAGTATTATTTCAGATCGTGGTGAAATGTGTGCCTCCGAAGAGGTCTTTTAGCATTTCAACTCTGGTGAAATGGGCTTCCGTAGAGGGCTTTTCATATTCCAACACTTGTGAAGTTTTATTTCAGATCTCGGGGGAATGCGGGCCTCCGAAGAGGTCTTTTAACCTTTCAACTCGTGTGAAGTTCTATTTCAGATCACGGTAAAATGTGTGCCTCCGAGTAGGGTTTTTGCCTGGAAGTTTCTTTCCCATGGTTGGATGGATTCACGGGACGGATACAAGTTACTTGGATTGTTTGTTTGCACAAACATTCTCAGCTAGTTAACGAGTGTCCTGTGCCATCGGTCATTCCACCTATCATTTTTGTTGAGAAAGAGAACTTTATTTTTCTGGCAAGTCCCATTAGAAGTCTTTATCCTCCGAAGAGTTGTGCCTCCGAAAAGGGCTTGCGCCTCCGAAGAGGTCTTTTGCTGTTTGCTGCCTGCTTGCCCTTGTCTTTTGGCCATTTGCTCATATCAGCGGTTCCCTGTTATCATTTTCAAGCACGCATTCCTTTCTTTTGCAAGTAGCTTATTTTATCCAAAGAAGTGTACTTCATCGCTAAATGAGTTCACAGGGGCAGACACAGGCTAATTAATCGGATGTTCGTTTGCACAAACAATCACAATTAGTTAGGAAGGGTCCACCTCTGGTGGAACCACTGACTGTTTTCTTGAAGCACTTCTTATATAGGATTTGAGTATGGAATTTTTGTGGCTGAAAATTCATTTGTTGAGTGATGTCAGGGATCGCTTGGTCTTGTGATGGGTAAGCTTTGTTTTAATGGCCTGCAATATTAAATCGACATTTTAGCAATACAATTGAAGTACTCTATATATCGAAATAAAACAGGCAGTTTATGATAGTAAAGAACACAAGATTTATAATGGTTCGGCCAAGAACTAGGCCTACATCCACTTTATAGTTCTTATTATCCACTTGCACTGGCTTTACAATGGCTTTCAATACAAGAATCATACATTCATAATTCTTTTACAGTATTTCAGTAAAGATTTTAAGTAAAATATGGGCGCAAGTGATTGCTGTTCCAAGCTCTTGGAATAGGATCTCCTTTGACAGTTGTCAGTTTGAAAGTGCCATCAAGAAGTTTTTTGCCTATGACATATGGCCCTTCCCAGTTTGGCGCAAACACTCCTGTTGCTGTCATGACCCTCTTCAAGACTAGATCTCCGATCTCAAAGCTGCGTTGGAGAACTTTGGAATTGAAGTGCCTGGCAATTCTTTGTTGATGGGCAGCAATTCTAAGCTGAGCCTCTTCCCTTTTTTCATCAAGGAAGTCAAGTGCTTCAAGTTGCAACTCTTCGTTTCTAGCTTGGTTGAAATGAATTCTTCTATGTGAAGGGACTTCTATTTCCACCGGAATCATTGCTTCTAATCCATATGCCAATGAAAATGGAGTGTGTCCAGTTATAGTTTTGTGGGTAGTTTTGTATGCCCATAATGCTAGTGGTAGCTTATCGACACAACCACCTTTTGCTTTTTCCAGCTGTTTCTTGATGGTTGATTTGATAATTTTCTTTACTGCTTCCACTTGCCCGTTTGCCTGTGAATGATCCATTGCTGAGAAGCTTTTTTGGATCTTGAATCGCCTGCAAAATTCTTGGAACTCTTCACTTTCGAATTGGGTTCCATGGTCTGTGATTATCTTTTGAGGCACACCATACCTGCAAATGATATTCTTAGTTACAAAGTTTATCATCTTTTTAGAGGTAATAGCAGCTAATGGTTCAGATTCAGCCCATTTAGTAAAATAATTAACAGCAACAATAGCATATCTGATTCCGGATTTGGCGGTAAGCAAAGGCCCGATGAGATCTATTCCCC